>CM055851.1:8315000-10715000 GCA_029490765.1 Euthynnus affinis | reverse complement strand
CAGTCCGTTGCATTGTAAATGGAAATGGGAACTGGGTGAGTGAGCTCCAGGAATGGCTTCTTAACTGCCTGTGACGCATCTCCATTAGAAACTACCAAGTTTCTATTATTTGCTCCTCAATGGTCTTTATTATTGTCAAGGGCCCACTGAGGAAATTGCCCATGTCGCAAAATAGATGAGCTTTTTGTTTGTCAAAAGAGACAGACCACCATTTGGTAAATGAGAGAATATGGGTTTTTAATCTCTTGTGGATTGTTGGGAGGACTGGATGGGGCGAGGGCTGAGGTGAGCATATTGTGGCTCATTTGATGCAGACAATAGTTTGGGAAAAGGCCTACAATACATGCTGTCCTCGTGCGCTGTGCTTCTTAGGCCTGAAGTTAATCTCTATCCATGCGTATACTTTGGACAATAACAAATCAGAACTCTGGCTGTTGTTTGCTTGGCAGTTGTTCTATTTTTGGCCCGCCTTGATACCATGTCACAATTTATTTGTCACTGAACCATTGAAACCAACATCCAACATTCATCATTTTATCTAAACTTTATTCTCCTTTCAGACTCAAGCCTACCATAATGTTCCTGTGACGCCTCCAGCTGAGAACACCATGCCTGGTATAGCTATGTTGCTGGGGGCCATGGGAATCGGAATGTGTGGCTACAGCTCCAGGCAGTTGGCCCTCCACCACCGGCCCTCCACCCGTGTGCTGCAGTGGGTTGGCACACACACTGACGCCAGCATGGTGGGCACAGCTGCCCACAGGACCCCCTTACTGGATGATACTCGTCGGGCCAGTGCCCACCAGGAGATCCCTCCTCCCACCTTTGTGGGACAGAAGTTCCCTTAAAATAACTTGGTTGGATATAGATTGGCCACCATCATAGGTTGAGTTCCTGTAACTACACTTTTGCATGTTTAAGATTGTAGCTATGCTGGCCCATTGCATCAATGCGGCCCATGTGCTCTCTGATGATATGCGAGTGTGGATATCTGACTGATCTCAACCTGTGTGTTGGCAGGAAGTTGGATGTGATATATCTATGTTAGCTAGTGCAACACATGCAAAAATAGTTTGAATTCTACCGGATTGTATCAATTAGTCACTAATATTAGAGTCCTTAATGCACTGTGTGGGCACTAAGAATTATGAATGATTGGATGAGTATGTAATGATGCTGGAACCTCCCAAAGACTGTTGCTGAATACAGCTTGAATGAACTAACATGTTTAATTTGGAGACATTGTGTGTCTTTTTGAGGCTTGGCGTAAAAAGGGACTGACGCTTGGCAGTGCCCCTCCGTACACAGATGGTTGGTAAACCTCTCTCTATGCCCCCTCCTTCCCTCCCCAGGCAGACAGCCATGTGTAAGTGCTTGAGCAGCCCATCCCTGCCCATGACTTTAATTGATTTCCTCTGAGGAGGAGCAGGTGCCATCCATCAACAGGCCTTGGCGTTTGGTGCCGTAGTCTGGCAGCGACTGTCAATCAACAGACTGTGGTGGAAGATGCAGGTTAGTTTTGTGGCTGAATCAGTGACTGGTGCTTCTTGTTTTCAAAACAGTTAAATTTGCAAAGGTTTGATCAAGTTAGTGAAGAACAGCAGAAAGTGGCAGAAAAGTTTTCTGGATAGAAACCGTCTTTCAGTGTATTAGAAGAAAGTTATGCACAATTGATATTAAGACCTGAGTCGTGTAAACAAGGCTTGTAAAAATACACCTAGCTGGATTACTAATGCTGATCTACCTGGCTCAGACAGCGATGGTGACAAGCAGGCAGGGTAGACTGGTGATTCCCCCAGGATAAGCCTGTGTCCTCTGAGGGGATTAACCCATGTGGAAAATCATCCCTGGCACACTCACTCATTAACCTAATCTGGTATTAGAATCAAGGACCCATGAGAGGCAGACAGTCCTGTGCATCCTAACTTTGTACCATTCCCCCTGCAGTGCCCACCATTTGCCCTATTGTCACGTGTGCATATGGAATTAGTGTTTCCATTTGTGGATACACCAAAAATGTAGCAGTGAAAAGGGAATTAAAATTTGGCGAGACACTGAGTGTGGTTGAGAATGTGTGCCGTGCCTTATGGAGAGCACAGGGTCATAACTGTCTTTATCATCACTGTCTCTTAGTATGGGTGTTTAGAAATAATACACCATAAAAGTGAGAATTTTATTTCTCCATGACAGAGGAGGTACTGTAGTACAGATAGAGGAGGTACTGTAGTATTCTGCTAAGCTGTGAAAAAGGAGAATGGTGAGAAAGTTGAGTGTTTCATCACATAGAGGTCAGCCAGACCTTGTAATCAATTTTTTTTTATTCTGAAGAGCCAGCCTTGTCTGTCTGCCAAATTGAGCCAGCAGCTAGTTGTGGCAGGTTGGGAGTTTTTAGAGCCCCAATATTGGACCTTCAGCTAGCTAGCTCAGTAGGTCACACACAGAATGGTCATAATACACTCAGCAGAGGGGCTAATGGCTCCAACTGGCATCAGACACTGAACAATTGGTCACCTTACTCTGGACAGAGACTGACACCATAAAACAATTTCATAATGGGGTTGTAATGATCTCAAAACAACAGGACACTCTGTGTTTTAAGTATATACCACTGGGGGGAATATAGAGGGTGTGTTGGAGATTTTTTTCTAAAAAAAAACAGATTAATTTCAGGCTCACAGATATGTATGACTTTGCATGTTTTTCACCTGTTCTTACATCTAAGTCTGAAAGTATTGTCATGCTGCCACCAAGCTGCAATGTATAGTCATGTTTGGGCATTGCACTCCCATGAGTGTGAAATCAATATGGGTAAGGGTTGGAGGTTGTGTAATGCACCTGGCTGGTTTTGATGGATTCTCTCTTTACTGCAGTGGTGCACAGTGAGCACAGAGCACTGTGAAAACCTATTGATCTCAATCATGGAGTTGGAGAGAGCTTGTCTCTTCACTGCAGCAAACTTCCTGTTTCACTCAGCATTACACAGTTTATGAGGGGGTACTGCCAAGACAGTGTACGGACAAAAAGGAATATCTGAAAACATGTTTGCTGTTCAGAACTGTGTGTTGGAGTAAAATACAGGGAATGTTTTGAAAGCACAATATTGCTCTGTTACCTTGCTTGCTGGTGTCACACCCCAGTGCTCATCTATTTCAGTCTGTGAAGGTGTACAAGCTTGAGTTCAGCTGTGCCCATTAGATGAAAGGTTTCTTCTGTTAGCAATATGATTAATAGTTAATGAAGAGATGTTGGAAGAGATTTATGAAATAAAAGCATTTGGCAAACCTGCTGCTCTACTGTTGCACTTTAGTCACACCTGTCGGTCAGATTGTTTTTTTACAGTGTTGTGTGATGAAGTTGTCCTTTTTTGTATCAAGAAATAAAGGCTTCTAGTCAATGTGAAATTTATGCTGTTTTGCTGTAATTAGGCTTAAATAGTTTGATTTGAGTCAAGATTAATTATTTAGCCATGCGTAGAATTTAGAATTCAGATACCCAAACCTCCAGTATATGTCAAAGGTCACGGTTCATCTTTGTTATTAAGATAAATCATTTCTTAATTATACTTGGGGATAATAATTACTGTATAGAGAAAATTACAACCCTCAGTATGCAATTGACTTTCCATGAAGGATATGGTAAATATATATGGTTAAGTAAATAAGTTTGGGAGGACTGAACATGTTTCGACATCAACATCCATCTATGATCTAAAGTGTTTTTGTAGTTTTTGCCCTGTTAGCAAAAAACACAAGGCTGAAGCAGGTTGATGTCAGTCCATACTAGATCTTCATGAGTCTAAAAAATGTCTGCTGGACCTGAAAATATTAGTGACCACAGAACCTGCAACACCTGCTTGTTTACAACTGTGCAGATGCGGGAATCACCAATGGATATTTTACATTTCAGTACCCATAGATCACATTCAACAACAATAAACTCAAAAAAATTGGCAGAATTGTTTTGTTTTATTCTGTCATAAACAACATACATATAACATCAAATATTAACAAAAGAAGAAGAAAACACAAACAAAAGACAGACACAAATTCAATCTAACATGGGACCTGGACATGCAGAAAAAAAATATCAATATATACCAATGCTGTTGCTGCAGACTCCATAAGATAAACAGTGTAAGAATATGTGCAGGTACTTATTTACATAAATTGAAGAGGTTAGAGTAATGGGTTTTACAACATTGTAAATCCTAAACAGTTGCAATAATGCTAAGGAGTAATCAGGCAAATCTCTCCAATGTCTAAAAAATGTGCAGAAACTGACTCTTTCTGGAGCTGTATGGCACTGTGGGTCAGTGGGTCATCAGCCTGTATGAGCCCATATTCATAATAGGCGAAGAGATAGGTGAAGCGGGGCCGCCACATCCCAGAGGCAACAGGTTTTTCCTCCTGCAGCCTAACTGTGCCCTCCAGTGGACACATCCAGAGGATTATCCGTGTCATCAGACATCGATGTTCAAAGTTTTTGCTCTTTGTTTTGATTTGCGGATTACAGTTAGGCCTCTTCTTCATGTGAAGATGTTTCCTCCAGGAACATGTAACGCGAATTAAACTTTTCTCATAGAAAATGCTGTTTCATTTCTCTGTCCACCACTCGCTCTCCTTAGTGAAGACGCGGCGAGGCAGTGCGCATGGTTGAGCAACGCTGGAGGAAGCAACGCGTGGAGTAGAGTTTCCCAAACTCGGAACAAAAGGATTTGGGATTTATTTGTCCGCTTTCAAGGGTTTGTAACGAGATTTTAAAAATTCCTATCCAAACTAGAGGTACGGCGTTAAAACCATTTGGTTAAAAAGTTTCGCAACACGTTTTCAAATTGTTGGATGCAGACTTAATTCAAGCTCCCGTCTAAAAGTTTGATTGGGCGTTTAAGTGTATGCTGTTAGAGCGAAATTATATGTTTATAAATTGTGTTTCATCAATATATGATCTAGAGTCTGTTTTGCCAACTTGTTTCAGTTTTATTGTTTTCGATGGCGCTGTATGTCTGCTTCTATGTTGGTTTTGGCGCATTCTTCATGCGTACAGATAAGATGCTTTTAAACCAAACATACTCGTGGCGTTTGTCACATGTGGTCAAACCGGACTCTCCTTCTACAGCTGATCCATGTGATTTAGCCTCATTGCGTAAAGACACTGATTGTCTTGTTGACAGATCATTCAAATGTACAGCAGAAGTTCCCTGTAAACTCACTCAATCTATCATAAACCTGAAGGGAATCAGTTCAGGGTTGGTTGAGACTTGTAGTCACTGTATATATGTGTGACTTCATCCATCATCTTTCTGGATGTTCTGTGTATGTGTGTGTAGGTCACCTCCACAGTGCCACATTGGTCTAGGCTGAGTGAAAGAGCAACAAGCACCTGCGGGGCCGCATCAGTGGCTGCAGTATGGGCAACTTTTCCAGCAAGGACAGCCATGGACCCACAGGTAGGTCAACACATACACACATTTGAGGACTTGTTTTTTTTTTTTTTTTTTTGCTAGCTCTACTAAAGTTGCTTTCTTTGACTCTCCTTTGGTCTGTCTCTGCATTCTGAAGTGGATTTCAAATGTTTGCCACGACACACATGACTGGCAGTGTGTTTTGGCCTCATGTTTAGAGATTCTTTTTTTTAGAATAAAGGCAGCACAGCTCAAAACTCTTGATACATGTAGAAGAATGGTAGAGGGAAAAGGAGTGGTACAAGAACAGTGAATCTGAAAGAGAGGGGTGGATGAGGGGTAATCTTGAAACTGAAGGCAACAAAGGGGGAAGCAAGCGGAATGGCTAAGTGAGTGTGTGTGTGTGTGTGTGTGTGTGTGTCTATGTGTGTGAGCTGAGCGGCAGCAGGAATCTTGGCAGCCCTCCTGTGTGTTTCTCAGTGAGTGGTCATTCTCCTTGCGTCCCTGTGTGATTCGTTCTGGCCCCGCCGGGCCAGCTGTGATGAATCGGCAAAATTCCCCGGCTCAGCACAAGGGCAGCAGATTAATCATAGGAAGCCTAATGCTATCTGACACACACACACACACACTCACCTACAGACCTCAGTGGACGCACACACACGTATTCTCTCTCCGTTAGTCAATCTGCCACCCATGCGTATGGTTGGACGAGCACATTAGGGTTTGGAATGAAGAAATAAAAAGCAGGGGTGGCATGAGAAAGTTATTAGACAATCCTGTCATTCTTTTCCAGTGATTATGCCTTACAGCAGGTGGTGCATAACTGCTGCTCTTACAACATAAAAAATTAGTCATTTCAGCAAGGCTTTTGTCCAAACAAGGAAAAGGAGGAAAGAAAAGGAGACACGACGCCCAGTAATTCCCATAGCTTCTTAACTTATTATTGGTGGCATGCTGTGAGAGTCAAGGAATGCTGATTTTAAACGTGGAAAGTGCATGTGTTATTGTTACCATGTCAAGCTCAAATTTATTTGCGGCAGACTGCTGCAAATACATCTATTTGTCTTCTGTGTATGTGTGTTCCTGGATTTGGGGAATGAATGTCGCAGCAGCACTATGGATGAGCAGTCCAAGAGGAATGTCTCAATTAAAGTATTCATCTCCAGGGGCATGGCTTGGATGATTGCTGACCAATAAGGGCCTTGCTGGTCTGGTCACCTCACTGAATGGTGTTTTGAATGTCAACATGCCAGACTAGTGACCACTAAACTGTTTTCTTCCTTAGTTCTGGCCATGATTCAGTTGTTCAGGCAGTTCTTTCAGTCTGTTTTTGCTGTGTTTCGCACAATAATTCAGAACTTAAAGTCCCTCTCAACTCAAAATAGGGTTTGTTTATTTATACTTCACTTGGATGTTTGAGCTTCACTGTGCAGACTGATGGATGTGCAGAGTTTGACACTATAATGCTGTTTTTCACCTTAATCTGCTGAAAGGAGAAAGTCTTTGTGCTCTAACACATATACCAAGAGTGGACTTTTCACTGACATAGGAGACCCTTGCATCCAGCAGTTAAACTTTTGAAATGAAAAATGTTTGTATATTCATATATTCAGGAATTATCAGTAAAGGAGAGGACTTAAAGATTTTTTTTAACAAGGTAATTGATCTTTTTGGTGGAACATCACACATCAGTTTTCAAAGCAGAGTTACAGTATTTTTATACATCTTTAAACATGTCTGGTGCGGGGTCTTTAAAGATGTGTTTGCCTTGCTTCATCTGAATTCGATGAATAATCTGAAGTTGTTTTTTTTCTCTAGGGGCCCATATGGATAGTTTCCACACTCCTCCTAGTTCTCCGCAGCATGACCTGCCTGGTGTCCCCCAGGGCTTCCCCCCTACCTCACCTCAACCTTCCTCTGCGGCCCCGGTTTCATCCCCACCTCCAGTCCCAGTCCTTGCATCCAGCGGGAAGAAATCGCAGCCAAGCACAACCCCGACCTCCCCTGTTCCTCCTCCTGATTGGAGGCCTCATTCACCTGTCAGCTCAAACAGCTCCACGATTGGTCCAGGAGTTAGCCCAGTGCAGAACAAGCCAGGAAGTACTGTGACAGTGAAAGGACAAGTTACTCTGGGGAGGAATGGGGGTCCTCCTACCTCTACACCTAGGACTCCAGTCGCCCAGGGGAAGTGTGTGGCTGTCAGCCCCACAAAGAGCCCCTCTTCTCCAAGTAGTTCCTTACCTATTGTGCGTAGCTCTTCCAAGCAGAACTGGAGAGAAAGGGACAGTGGTCTCAGTCAGTCTCTGCTGCCGGGTCAAGAGGCTGGGGACAGCCAGGACGAGGAAGTGGAGAAGCTGCTGGAGGAGTTTAGGACAACACTGGGTATCACAGCCAGTCAGGAAGGGGCCACAAACACAGCAGGCAAGAATGATATGTCTCTCAATCACAGTATTATAATTTCCGATGCATCCCCCCTCTCTGTGTCCTCTTTACTTATGGATAATATTCACGCCTGTAAAGTTTTGTATGAGCATGACACCATTTAATTTCATTGTGGGCCCAACGTTTCCCTGTTATCAGAAGGGCAAATCCATTTCCTTGACATTTTTTGTGTTTGATATGCATGTGATGTGCTCTGACATTTCTGTATCCTTCCCTCAGACATACTGAAGTGTCTACTGACAGAAGTGAAGAGTCTGAAGAGTACTTTACAGGTGAGATGTGCTAGAAAAAGCTTTTGTTTTTTAATATGTTCTTTCCTATTCTTTTTTTCCAGTTATTGGCTTTATTGTGTGATATTAATGGTAAGTAGGGGTCTCTAGTTTTTAGTTTCTTATTATTCATTTCAATGGTTTGTGCATTTACACCTCGAATGTACCTTTTTCCTGTCTTCAGTTCTAGTTTTCCACAAATACAACACTAGAAACACTAAAGTGGATAAGTATAGCAACATAAACAGGAAGTGACACACTCCAATTATAAAAGTCAGTGTGGTGCTTATGACCTTTCATCCAAGAGATAACACCCTGTCAAACACTAACCCCCCTATCACAATAGGCTCTGGAATGGGCCCCGCTCAGCCCCCTGGGAGCTGCAGCTCCACTAATGGAGGTCTTCCTGTTCTCTGCTTCTCCTGAGAGGCCCAAGAGAGGAAAATAGTCGAGGTCATCTTCTGTCCTAGTGTCTCGTAGCTCATATATGTAGAGATCAAAGATGGTTACATAAGTTGTGGCTCCTTTTTACAAAAGGAGAACATCAGTCTTGAATGTTAGCAGGCCACCTGTTGCTTTCATTGTTACTGATTTAAAACATGAAAGCATGTTTCAGAAATGTTTCATCACTTTTTATTCAACCCAGGCATAATATGTTTGTCTAATAGGGGACCTACCAGCTATTTTGGGTTGTTCCTTTATTTAGTCCCTGACTCCATTTATGTCCCAGTAAAAAGTCATCATTAGAATAAATATCTGCAAGCATTCCACAGTCCAATTGCTCAGGCGTTCCATGCTCTTATGAGGATGGTGATATTCTGCGGTAATTTCCTGTCAGTTGGTCGTTCCAATTCCTGACCCTCCCTTATGAGGATTGTAGCCTGAGGCTCCCAGCTTCCTCTAGATCTGCCACAGATTACAACAGCTGGAATATGTCCTACATTATGCCTCCCTAAACCCCATTTTTCTCCTCTTTTCTTCTCTCAGTCACTGTCCTTGTTTCTGTTATTCTTTTTACAGTGTATTAGAATAAGAATTATTAGAATTGCAAGCAGTTTGTAATCCGACGCACGTGAGCATCTTGTAGCCTACTCATGTTCTCTTCTACTCATCACAGCTCCTTCATGTCACCCTTTTCTCTTCTTGATATTCTAACCCTCCTCTCCCCTGTCTTTCCTTCCTCTCTGGTCCACTTTCCCACATCCCCACGAGGGCTTGGAAATGTAAGCCTCGCATAGGCCAGCAAAACCTCAGAGAGACTGTGGTATAGCACTGAGTGGTAGCCATGTATTCGAAATCATAGCAATCGAACACTGTGTTTACAGTGGGCAATATAAGCTTGCAAAGCTCGACTTTATGAACCCTCTCAGTCTGCTCTGCTGTCTTGGGAGCCTTTTTTTTGTGGAGAGCTGGAGAAGGAGAGAGAAGTGCGGAGGAGGGGGTTCACATTCGGCTGTTCAGGAGACAAAACTTGTTTTGTTTTGTGCAGTGTGGCGAGGAGTGGGGGCGGTGGGGGGTGAGGGCTGAAGCTTTCAGTGACTGGCTGGCCATGTGTTTTTGTGTGTGTGGTGCACGTGAGACGCAAGACTCACAAACATGTACAGATGCATTGAAAGTCTTGCCGAGTGCAATTGGTTTTGTAGGGAAGCCCCCCCCCCCACCCCTCTCCCCTTGCTGTGCCTCTCTGCCTTTTCTTCATTCTCTCATTCTTTCTCCATCAGAGAGCTGGACACTCCTCTCTGAGCACAAGAACTCACAATTACCCTACAACTTTTGCTGCAATGCTCTCTTCTATCTCATCACTTGCTTCCTCTTTCTTTCTCCTCCCTAACCCACCTCTATCTCATTTCCTCCCCTTCTAGTCTGTTCTTCCACTTCCATCCATCTTTTCATCTGACCCCCAAGTTTCTTAAGCTCTTTTTCTTCAGATCTGACCTCCTGTTTTTTAACCTTTCTTCTGTGTTATTTAAGTAGCCATCATTCTTCCAGTCACATTCTGTCAGCTAAACCTCTCCTCTGTGCCTCATCATCTGTCTTCATCACCGCATTCCCAGTGCTCCAGTCTGTCTTCTACCAACCAAACAGTCAAAATGTATTTTGGATGTACTGTATTTAAACTGAATGCTTAAAAAAAAGATGATTATCCAATGTGCAGTGAACTACTAAAGATGTTATCCCATGTGCCATCTGTCTGTGCTTATGTGCTCCATCAGTCTTCAATTGTCTTAACCAACAAAAATGAAAACACTCCATTCATGGCTGGGTTGTGGGTGTGTGTGGGTGGCTAGTCAGATTTGGTTACCTACTGGAGATTTAGTCAATCTCAAAGCCCTATTTTGGAATCAATTCCAGGTGAATGCTGTCGGAGATTTCCAGGAATGATCTCTAGGTTCCCTCTTCTCTCTTTCTCTCCTCGCTAGGCTGCTCTAGCAACCCTGTCTGGACTCAAAAATGCATGTATCTTGAGGCTAAGGAGGCTGTTCAAATTTAGAATGAAGATTTTGTGAGTTTGGTTGGATTGGATGGGGGGGGGGTGCATTGTTGAATGTTCATGCTGTGCTGAATTTGCAGTGCAGAATAAATTGCATTGACTTGTGACCCTTTTTATTTGATATCAGTTGACGTTTAGGAATGCAACTTGTAAGTCAAGTGCCAGTTGGGGGGCAATTTTGGCCACTCTATGTGTGTGGGGCTGCTGTAGAGGGATGAAATATCTCTTAATAGGTGTAAGAGTGTATTCAACAGGCTGTGGAAAGCTGGAGAGAGGAGCCATTACAGTGTTGAGATGTGTTATAAAGACTGGGTGTGGAGGTGAACTAGGGACAGATGGTTTGAATACACACACCCGCGCACACATACACAATCTCCAAGTGTGCTGGACCCTTTCCAAGAATCGTCAGGAAGTCAGATGTGCATCAGGAGTATAGACGTGTGTGTGCATGAATGCTGGATACCACATCTGGTCTTGCAGTGGGGCACTAGGTCAGCCCTTCAGGGACCAAGTGTGTGTGCGTGTGTGCATCTATAAGACTGACAATCCACTCCACCCTTATCTCAGTGTGAACTGAGGAGCGCCCCTTCCTGTTTCCTTAAACAGACATGCTCCAGTTGGAGTGTTCACGTCCAGATAACAAAGGCTCTATGAAGACAAGATCCTTCGTGTCCAAGTGGGTTTTTAGTATTTCTTAATATAGAATGTCTCTAAACAGGGACCACTATCCTGCTATTCATTGGAGATGTTTCCAGGGAAGAGTGTATTCCAACTTACAGTGAAACTGTGGATGTGTGTGAGAAAACTTAACAATGTGGTTTGGTGGTGAGGTAAAAGAATAAGGGAGGTGTATGTGTGGGAGAGAAAAATGGAATATGATATGTGTGTGTATGTGTGTGTGTGTGTGTGTGCACTCACTGTAATCGGGTCCAGCTGTGGTCTTGAGTCACTGGTCAGATGAGGGAGCAACTTGGCTCAGATATTGCCTCCTCCTCCACATCTCCATCCATTCTTCATCTAATTACTAGCCTCCTTAGCCCCCTCCGCTCCTCAGCTCTCCCTCACTTCTCTCTGACTTACACTTCTCCACAGTCTCTGTGCTGCCTCCATTAAATCTGTGCATGATTTCAACCACTTTTATTGTCCTTCCTTTCTCCTTTCCCTTCTTTCTTGTTCCGTCTCTCCTTTCATGATGATGATTGCTAAACTTTTTTTAACGGTCTGGTATTATTTACCTTTTGGCTTCATTGGCTTTGAGTGCCTCTTTTGATGTGTATGTACCATATCCACAGGGGCAGTGTTTGTGCATGTTTGAGGCAAGGATACTTTCACAGACAGCAAATTGAAATCTTTTTTCTATATCAGTCACTCATCTTTTTCAGATATGAAACTGAACCTGTTTCAGAAGGTTCTTATCTGCTGCTCATTTCTAATCGCTACCGGTGGATAACAAGGAAAATACCTATGGAGATATAGCGACAAGGTTGATGACACAGAAAGCAGTTGTATTATGCATCCTTGGCCTCCCTCCAAAAAATGTTGCTCAGTACTTTTTTGTGTGTACAAACTTGTTAGGTGTTCTTTTTTTCTAGAAATTGCGCAAGTAAACACATATTCTTGTTTACTTGATGTCAGATGATATCAATAAAACATTCTGAGCAAAAATGTTGGCACATGATTCATTTAGGCCTCATTAGAGTTGACTTGCTAGCTCTACTCCCCTCTGCTTGCTGAGGCTTGCCACTCAGTTCAGTTCAACATTTAGTCTCTTAATGAGGGTCAAATGGATGTTTGATTGATCAAAGTCATTGTCTGTTGAGGGTTCAGCAATGTTTGCTTTTGGCAGTCATGTCCAGTTTGGGTTTAAAAATGGCAGTTTTAATCCTTTGAGTCTTTTACAAGTAGAATAATGTTTGTTGAAGTGTAGTAGCCTGACCTATCTGTTTATTCTGTAATAAAACCAAGAGCAAAGTGCATTGATCTAAATAAATAGATCAAAATTAAATAAAATAAAAAATATCTTTCAAAACATTTGTAACATTTTTAAAACATTTGTTCTATAATAAACACAGAATATGTCATTTCAGCTTCTAGTGGTCCTTAATAACAAAAGACTGAGTGTGATGATGGTGTGAAGTATTGTGCAGTCATGGCAGTTTCAACCAGTTTCTCCCAGTTAGGATTCCTTCAGTGTTCATAATTTAGGAGGTTTTTACTTGGAGCCGAATTATCCACAGAGGCCTCCTCCTCTCCAAAACAGACTTGGTGATTAAGATCGGTAAAATCACCAGATAAAGCAGTTTCACATTAAAAATCGGTGTTTCTCTGACTCTGTTCGGTGGGCACTGGACATCCAGGCGGGCTGCCAGCCGAGACTCTGCCGACGTTTGCTCAGCTTGTTTCTCTTCACAACTTAAGATCCAGATGTTGAAAGAGCTTTTTACTGGAAGCCAAATTATCTGTAGAAGTCTTCTCTCCAATATAAACATACAAGGGGATTAAAAGTGGTAAATACACTGAATAAAGTGGTTTCACGTTAGAAATCAAGTGTTTCTCTGACGCTGTTGAGTGGACACAGAACATCCGGGAAGGGCTATGTGTGAGCTGAGCTGCTGCCAACGCTTGCTCAATTTTTTGCTCAATTTGGTAACTTAAGATCCAGATGTCCGATGACCTAAATCCTTCATCTGGTTAAAAGATATACCGAGATCTAAAAAAAAGCATAATATAATAATGTGGCTTAAACTTAATAAAAGTCAATTCATGACAGTTTGTGGTGGACAACCGCAACACCGTTGATTATCATCATGTGCACATATACTCTTAGGTAGAGGGGATATGACGCCATTGACAGGTGACCAAATTAAACAGACCGTTACTTTGATAATAACAATGGACTAAATGGCTACATTTAATGTGGAGGGAATTGCTGGTAGTGACCAACCCACAGCGAGTTACCGCCATCTCTGCCGTTTCCTCACCTCTATAGGGAGTTTTAGTATCTTTTAGCAATTAGTTTTGGTTTTACAGGCTGTAAATTTAATGTCTTTGTATGCCATTGTCTAAACTAAGTTTGCTACTAGTTGGTGAATCCAGAGGAGCATTTATCTAAGAACCAGATATTTCCCTTAAGACAAAAAATATTGGAAAAATATTTTAGGTTAACTGGAACACAACTCCAAATTTTAATGCTAATGTTGTTGTTTGTCTGCTGAATGTCTGTATTTTTGCTAACATGTTAGCCATATCACTTTACAAGGTGATATGTCAGTGCTATTTGTATTTATAGGTAGTTGCACTGCTGTATCGATCAAAAATGAATTCATGAGGGTTTAAACAATGTGGACTTTGGAACAAATCCATGTATTTATGAATCAGAGTTTTGACTTGCAAATTAAAATAAATAAAGTTACAACTGTAGTGTTGCAGTTTGTGTAATGTGCTTTAAGTACACCCTTTGTTTCCCCTCCAGACGGAGCGTGGGGAGTGGTTGCAGTTCCAAGCTGACCTACAGGTGGCGGTGTCAGTTGCTGACCGTCTACGAGCCGAGGCTGAAGAGGAGCTGACTGCGCTCCGAACGGCCCAAAAGGACATTGAGAGGGAACTGGCTGCTGCCCAGCAGAGACAGAAGGACGCTGATATGCAGCTGGTCACCCTGAGAGGGGAATTAACGGAGAGCAGGCAGAGACTGGCTGCTCTAACCCAGACTCAAGGCAAAACTGATGTCCAGGCGTCATGTCAGGAACCAGAAAAGCTCAATGGTGAACCAAATAACAGCAAAGAAGGGTCACAGAGGGGTAGGGAGAGGGAGGTGCACAGGTTGGGACGAGAGGCGTTACAAAGTGGGAGTCAGACTGAAGGAATGAAGAATGTCGTCAGTGAGGAGGCCAGAACAGACTATAAGGGTGTGACTAAACGCTACCTGAGAAATGTGACCAATGAGGATAGGAGTGCAGAGGAGGTGCGGTCTAGTGAGACACGAAGGACGGTGACCACAGAGAGGTCAAGGTGAGATTAACTGTTAATAATAATGATCTGCAAACAGTCTACTTCTGTCTCGCTGTCATTGCTAAGGCTCTATTTGGTGGCACTGTAATGTATTCAGACAGTCAGATTTTTCAAAACAGTCTCTTTAATGTCTTGCACATTTGCTGTGTCTGTCACAAATGGATAACAGTCAATAAATTTGGTCAGGACTGTGATTGTGGTTTCCTTTCAAAGTGTTGCACTCAATCAGCAGAGCTTCACAAGGCCACTCGAAGACAGTTTGAACTGTTAAATTTACAGCTAACAGCCGAGAGGAGCAGCTGTCTTAGAAAAAATGCTATTAAAAACAGTCTAGTTCATCGGCTCTGTTCTCCTAACTTTGTATCATAATGCTACAGAAGCCTGTCCAGATTACCCGCATCCTCAGACACCTCCACATTACAGAATGGAACCTCCCAGTCCAACACTGCCACAACAACTGGATCTACAAACAAGGTGAGATACTTTTTCTGTTTTTTGTTGTTGTTTTTTTTTTAAGAAAATCCTTCTTTTGATGATTGTTTGTGATTGTTATCAAGGAAATTGGGATGTGCTTATTCAGTTTTGTTTGCTGTGCATTTAATGATTATGATTAGGAATTTTGTTTGCTTTCAAGAATGTTGGCCAAATTAAAGGGCGAAGAAGTCTGGATTGGCAAGACAGCAAACCAAACACTGATACAGGTAGGTGTGTGTGTGTGTGTGTGTGTGTACTGTATAATTATCTATCATGTTACGATATGTATTTGTTTGTACTTTTCTTTTTTTCACTTTACCATATACTGTAGTTTCAAATGTAATGCCAAAAATATATGTTTTGCAAAGACTATTAAGGCTGCACTAATCAGCAAATCAACATAAACACTGGCTCAAATGACTAATAATATGAAAGGGTTAAACTAGAGCTGGGTTACAGCCTATGTGTAGCGACACAAACAGTGTTCTTCAGGGTGTGACAAGGCTGTTTGTGCCATTATGCATGGATTGTAACCCAGCTCTATTTTAACATGCACTAGTATTCTCTATGTTTTTAAGAATTTCAGCATGAAATAATCATCTGACTAAACTTTATGACATAGAGTGCCTTGGACCTTTCTTCTTTTTTTCTCCTTTCTTCTTCCCTACTAAAGAGCACCTTCATCGCACTTGTTTGATATAATGAGCACTTTGGACTTTGGCTTTATGAAAGGGTTAGCTTGTAGTGGTGAACCCATAGATAATTATTAACTGATTCTAAAATTCCCATGAGCTCTGAGTGTTTCATTGTCTTTCAACTCATGGTTTCAGTTTTACATCCTGCAATGGTATTGTTTTGGTTCAGTATCCCCGTAGAGCACTTAGCACCTAAAGAGCCAGATATGTTTCTCAGGAGAGTGAATATTAAACTTATATTCATCAGTCGGACACAAATGCTACTTGAAATGTATGCTAATGTGGCTCTGTGTCTGCTGGATATTTAAACAGGCAGTTGCTTGCTACTATGTTTGCCATTACACTCTTTATATGCTGCTTTAAACATCCACACTTCCATGTGTGCATGTTTAAGGGTTGTATAACTGAACTTTTCATAATCATGATTTGTTAGGCACTACAGTATGGTTTCTTTTCTTCACAGGAAAACGTGAGGAGTCTTTAAACAAGTACAACTCTGCCCTCACTGAGCTGCCACCACCCAAGTGAGTACAAACACACACGCACATGCTGACAGACAATGTTGTCCTGGAGATAAACCTGATTGTAACATCCTGGATAAATCCAATTACTTGTTCCAACCCAAGTATATTTGTCTGGTGAACTTATAAAGCTCTGTATTAGGGCCAAAATACCTCTCTTGAATCAATGTGTTAATTCAGTTTCCTTTTCTACAACTGTGTCCATGGTGTGACAAGATTTTTTTGTAACTCCAAGCTAGCTCAACTTATAGCAACGACCCTTGCAGTGTTAAAACAAAAAAATTGGAGGGTCCTAGAAATTTTTTTGTCTTGTTATCATCAGGTCCCAGGATGGTTTCAACCTGCTGCTGCGTCGTCATGGAGGCTCAAAGAGAAACTCGCTGCTACGCTGGTGTCAGAGCCGAACCCAAGGCTATAAGGTGATCCTGGATATGATTTAATTTACAAGTCTTTCATAAAGATGCACAGGACTGTTTTATTATTAATATTTTTTACAGTAGTGCATTAGCACTGATAATATTTGACAGTCATAGATTAGTATGGTTTGTTCAGAATGTTGTGAAAATTACTGTATATACACATGAAAAAATACGTTAAAGGTTGTTGCATGAATAGTACACACTGACTTGGTGTGTAAAGACTACAGGAGTAGAAAGTCAGAAATTCATTTTGCCAACATCAGTTGAATGCATCATGATTTCTGAATCTTATACTTTGATTATATTATAGTTCTACTGGTGTTTTAAAGGTGTATTAAATCATTGAAACTCATGTGATCCCATTGTCCTTTCTGTTTTATCTCTCCATGCAGAATATTGACATCACCAACTTCAGCAGCAGCTGGGCAGATGGTCTTGCGTTTTGTGCTGTCTACCACACCTACCTCCCCTCACACATCCCTTACAGCACCCTTAGTCCTGAGAACAAGGTAGGAAAGGTGCCTGGTGCCTGTGTAATTGGTAGAACCTGGTTATTTATGGTATTAAATGTATTGATTATTCTGTTCTTTGTAGAGGGAGAATCTCAGTCTGGCATTCAAAACAGGAGAGACTGTTGGGATTGCACAATCTCTGGTAAGCCTTAGTGTGTTTCACAAATTGAACAAATCTCATTTCTCTATGACAAACACAAGGTTGATTTTTGTTTGTTTAAAGCCTATAAATTTGGTTGAAATCTTTGTTTAACAGACTGTGGTGGAGATGCTGAGAGCAGGTGGTCCTGACTGGCAAAGGGTCCTGAGCTATGTGGAGAGCATGTACCGTCACTTTGAGATGTGACTGCTGGAGGTACTAACAGTCAGTCCTATTGTGGATCCTTAAGCACTCATCACACACTGCAAGTTTATAATGATGGCTCCCTTAATACTTAAACATACCTTTGTTGGGTGTCTGAAAACCGAAGAAACTGATGTTCTTCTGTCAGCAAAAAATGACATTCAAAGCTACAATCTTCAACTTTTTGGCATTAAAATAATATATTGCTTGACCTTTTTGAAGTGCAGCCCATCTCAGCAACAACAATAATAAAGGCAGAAATCCTTCAGAAACAAAAGATGTAATGTGAAATTATGGATGCTGGCTGAAAAAGGTCTGTGTGTAAAGAGATTTTGCAAAAACTTACTGTATTTACTGAATAACATGTACTGTTAGTGCATACAATGGATTATCTAGAATGACGCATGCATCATGTTTTCACATCCAAGTGGATGACTGTTCATAAAAAAACCTATAAGACACTTTTCCTTCTGGTATATTGGTATCTCCTGAAATGGTGAGAAAATATAAATTGTTACCTGACACCTGATAAAAATGTCCAACGGTATCCTTACTTAAAAAAATTATTTATGGAGCAACTTCTTTGCATGAAGGAACCTTTTTTTTAAAAAAAATATTAACATTTTCAATTTACGTGTACGTTTGACAAGGTACTTTGTTAAGAAATGAGCAAAGGATTTGGTTAGTTATCATTGGCTCCACAGTCAGTATTTATTTCCTTATTGCTTGTATTCTTATATATCTTACAAAGAATTCAGACACAGCTAAAGTAGACAGCTTATCAGTTTGAGTGAGGTGGGAATATGACCAACCTGAGAATACACTTCCTTTTAATACAAAAAGCCACATATTGTAGCTTTCAAATAAAGACTATCATTGACCACCATACCACAATTCAGAACATCCAGACACACCTTTGAGGAAGGTAGTGTATGTACAGGTTGAGTTGCTGTTAATGTCTCCACACTGGTACTTTACTGGCAGAAAGTACTGTATTACATCATGATCTTCATTAAATCTGTAAGCAGTTCTTAATCTGCATTTGGTTTTATCTGCCAATATGTTTTGCCTTTTAACCTTGTACAGCATGTGATGCTTAGCAAAGATTCTACTTTTTTCCTGGACATTTTAGCACTCTTCTTAATATGCACTCATGTCAGCACTTTTGTTTGTTTAAGAATGTATTAATGTTAGTACAGATGTTAATGAACTGCTGTAGTCCTCTAATGGCTCGGTAGACGTTCAATAGCAAGGCTGCAGTCCAGCTGGAATTGTCTGTGAAGATTTGTCCAAGATCAAGTTTCTATTTTTGAATAACAAATGGTGTTTTCTCACAGAAAGCTCATTCACATACAGCCATGTGTGGCAATGATCAAAATCTGAGTGCCTCCTTTTTTGTGTATGCCAGTGCTGTTAAGGTATTCAGGGATGTGCATTACAGGAGTGATATATAGTACAGCATAAAGGAACTACAAGCCTACACAGGCTCACACATCCGGTTTCAACATCATTTCACGCAATGTCTGCATCCTCACAGACACACAAACGCACCCTCATTACTACACCAGCACTGAGCAACCAAATATCTGGTATTGTTAAGACACGTTTAAAGCTGAGTTTGTACTCTATGTTGCCAAAGTTGTATGTGCCGAATATTTTGGACAAATACCTTGTAAAACATGTTTATATGTAACTAATGTGGAAAAAAATGATACCAAAGAAATAAAATGGTGATACGAAGCAAATAGTACTGAGTGAGTGTTCTGTAACATGGCGGATTCAAATCTGCTAGAATTTCCAAGAAAGCTTTACATTTAACAGTACAAGGAATCAAGTATCCATTTATGGGCATTGAACCAAGTAAAGTATTCCCATTTCTTCATGATTCATGAAGGTTCTGATTGGGTTGGATGGAGCTGATGTTAGAAGTGTCTGTTTAGCCTTTACTTTACTTCCACCTGCTGGTAAGGAAGATTTACTACAAAGGTTTTTATCATGCCAGATCATCATGATCCTCAGTGAGCATTTTAATTATTGCTTAGTGGCTAAAATATGGTCAGTGTTCCTCCCATAATGTTAGATCAACTCCTCCATGCTGCTATTTTTACTACCAACTCTTTGTATAACCTGTATTTTCATGTCACAATGGCCATACAATGCAAAACATTAAAATATACTATATATGGCATGGTTAGTATGGTTAGTTGTTTTTTTCTCAGTTCAAAAGTACCCAAGATCAATAGTCGTTGCTATTTTGTATGGGGAGGGTGAAGGAACTTGCATTTTGGATACTGATCAGATTTTACCCAACATCGCTCTAACACCCCACTGTTGTCTTGTCACCTTGTGTAGTCACAAGGTAATTAAATTGTCAAACCTGTTTACCACATACCTGAAGGTTGATTGTATGGATTTGTATTCCAGCGAGAGCCCTATAAAGTAATGTTTAAAGAATACTGATTATAATAGCAGCACCTTGATTTATCTTCCCTTGTTGGTGGTTTTGTGTCACATAATGCATGCAGGGTTATATTCCTGCTGACATTCAAGACGTATTTTCTTCTCAGTATGGATACTGTAACACCAGAGTGTCTCTGTGCTTTGGACAAGAGTGGGAATTGTCAGACTCTGAATAGACAGACGAGACATGTCCCCTGGGGCAAAGGCGTTAGGAGTGTGTGAGCACTGCACCCCCTCTCACCCCTCCCACACTTATCCATTGTGTGTGACAAAGAATATATGTGTGATAATACGTGTATTCATCCTGGTGTGTATGAGCATGTGCGGCTCCAAAGGACATTGGTTTGGGGACAGGAGGTGGGGTTTTGTCTCATGCAGGTCCAGGTCAGTTGAAGTGTTCACTTTCAGTTTGAATCAAAGAAAAACCTCAGATGGTTGTGGAAGCCAGCAACAGAAACATGGATTGGATCTGGACACTTGCTGTGTGTTTGGGAGTTGTGTGTTCTGCTGTGCCGGGTTTGACTCAGGATTCATCCAAGTAAGTGGCGTGATATGTTCCAATCATTGTTTGACACTGGAAAAATACCTAAATTCATATTTTATATATTGATGCAGTATTTGTCTAATTACCCAACTTATCTCACCATCAGGACATTGTTTCTGATCTCAGGACCAGAGGTGTTGCATGCTGGGACACCCACTCCATTGGCTGTCACTGTCCTTGCTGACTTCTCTGGCAGGGTGATGGCTGAAGTGGAATATGACACTAACAACAAAATATCCCAAATGGAGGATTTCCAAGGAGGTAACACTGATGTTAAATTTTTGTATCATGACTTTTTGAGTTTGAGAGGGCTAAAGCATCATTCTACTTTTCAGGTTTGACCAGGATCCTCACACTCCCTCCTGTGAGTATGATTTTCCTGGTTACCTCTTTCTTACAGATGAGTAAAATGTTTGCAATGAATGAATAACTTTTACCAGCAGCCATAGTCTGATATTACTTGTATGTTACTGACAACACTTTCTAAAACCGTTCCAGATTCCTGCCTCTATAACCCCAAAATCCCTCTTAAACTTGACGGTGAGGGGCTACAAGGGGGATGATCTCATTTTCACCAACACCACCACCCTCAGATTCAACCTCAGGAATGTCTCCAGCTTCATTCAAACTGACAGATCACGCTACCAACCAGGGGATACTGTTAACGTCAGAGTTGTGTCTGTCCAGTTAGATAATCATCCATACAAAGGCAGAGTGGATATCTCCATACGGGTAGGTCTCTGTTTTCTGTGTGAAAGAACAAAGCGAGAAGAGTGTGAATAGATTTAAGTCAGGCATTGTGCGGTGGCCGGAAGATTGATTGACGTTCTTTTGTCATATGCAGGATCCTGGTGGGAACACTGTGGACAGGTGGGAGACCACAGGGAATCTGGGGATCGTGTTGCAGGAATTCGGTTTATCCCAGACGTCACCTCTTGGAGAGTGGGTGATCACAACCACAGTGAATGTGAGGCTGAAATATTACATTTTATGCACCTTTGTATGCCTGTTTAAAAAAGTATTTGAATTCAACAATATAGATATTAAAAAAGCACTTGCCTAATTCACCTCCCATCCTCTTCACTGCAGGGCAGGACTGATGAGAAAACATTCATTGTGGAGAATCATGGTAACTGATCTATCAGTTTATTACTATATTAAAAAATAAGCTTAAATAATAGATTTGCATTGTTTAAATGTCTATCTTGAAACAATACTGGCATGCCCACAGAGTGCTGAAGCTACATATTAGCTTTGGCTGAACTGAAGAATGCATATTTGCACCAAACTAGGACTGTGGATTCATAGCTTACACTGAAATTGCTTTAAGAACAGATCTCTTTTCCTCTAGTATAAACACAAGCAACAAGGTAGATTTGGAAAAAGTTTACTTATGTTTTTTATCACTGCCATGCCTACATCTTTACCTAACCGCCATACTGCAGAACCTCCTAACTTTGAAGTGCTGGTCAAGACACCATCACAGGCTCTGGTTGGAGATGACATCTCAGGATCAGTGAGAGCCCTGTAGGTTCAAAGAGATGATGCAAATCAATGTTATCATAATTTCACATATGTTAAGCAAGTATACTGTAGTGCTTTGGATTTTTCTTCTAGTTACCCCAGTGGACAACCTGTACAGGGAACACTGGCTGTCTCTCTCACTGTGGCATCTGCTGACAATTCTACCTCTGCATTCTTGCTAACACAATCCAAAGAGGTGAGGCTTCATTGTCACTGTAGTGGACTCTATTATTTTAGCTAGTATTTCAATATATTTGCAATCTAAATTGAACTGGCTTCTCTTATTTTTCAGATCTACGGGTCAACACAGTTTTTCTTCAGCAATGATCAGCTTCAGGCCCTGCATACTTCATCAAGGATGGATGATGATGGCCATGTTATTATGCATGTTACCGCTTGCATGACATCCACAGGTAAGATGTGCATCATTGTATTATTTATGCATTTGAGTTGCATCCTCAAATCTCAAACCATTCAGTTATATCATGTCTTATCACCCAAGGATTTAAAGTCAACAAAACGGTGGAAGTCCATCTTATGAAGAATACATTTCAGCTTGAATTCTATGATTTTCCACATTCACTAAAGCCATCTTTACACTTCTCTACAAAAGTGAGTGCGTTATTATTATTATTCACTTTATTTGACATCAATTTTAAACAGTTCCATGTTCTAACTAGAAACTTCCCTTCTCTGCTTGAAATCCACAGCTTAGGGTCTCCAGATATGACAGAAAGCCACTGAGCTCACTGGATCGATTGTTCTCTGCTGTGGTTGAAATCACTCAGAGAACATCCATGATGGATGCTCTACCTACAATTGTGACACTTCCAGTGCCTGAGGATGGGAACGTCCACATTAAGTTTAAGTTACAGGCTCGAGTAGTGATGCTTTTTATTCGAGTGAGTATTTTGATGTACAGTGCCTGGATTGTTGGTCCTCTGGGAAAAGTACCTTTAGGCTGTTTCACTGCATGGAAGATGAGTAGTTTCAGTACAGTAAGATTATACACGTTTGCTAGAAAGTAAAAATTTCCCCAGGACGTTTTCGTTACTAGATAAAAAAATTGTAAAAATCTAAAATCCTAACAGATTTGTTCAGATCATGTTTAGTTTGTTTTAAATCTAAGAGCCAAATTATTATTTTATCTCCCAGGTTTGTATGTATATTTTTATCTTGTGATTATATTCAGGCCAGATTCCAGTCCAATGAGAAGACTCTGAAGGTCTACAACAACTACTCTTCTCCTAGCAGCACATATATTCAGATCTCCCCAACCTTACCTGCACAGGTAACATGTATTTTGTAGCATTGTAGTACATTAAAAATGAATTCATATTGTAAACATGCTGAAATTATATTGTTAATTATGAAGCCAAGAAATATTTCCTATCACATTTTTAATTTACAGATTGGATTGCCTCTTCAAATAGATGTGGAAAGCACTTTTCAGCCAACTGAGCTTCACTTTGTGGTATGTTTGGTCAAACGTGAAATGTTCCATCAACATCTGCAATATAATTTGCCATTTTCTTTAAATGACTTTTATCTGTAAGAATTTGTAGAAATCACATGAGTTTGTAAAAAAATAAATCAAGGAAAGGTAAAGGTTGATAAAAACTTGACTGCTCACCTAAGAAACAAAGTGAAATTCTGGTAGAGATTTAGTTTTTGTAAAGAATAATTTGTTTCCAATGTTTGGAGATGGATTAGCTTTTATTACATAATGCAATATTGAAATATGCTTCAGAGGATGCAGCTATAGAGATTAGTATGGGAAATTGTGGACATCAGTGTGCTTATTATCTTTTTAAACAAACGCTATATTTAAGAAAGTATGTGTTGAATGCAAATAACAAATACTTTGATAAATAGTTTGACTACTGACTATTGAAATATAATGTTTCACAAAACGAGAAGGTGCTGGATGTGAAAAATAGCAATGAAAAAAGATTAAAACATCTGCACACTTTTTTTTCCATTGTACCCAATTTATTATCGCAAAGAACTTCAGAGCATAACATTGCCAAATACACACAGAACCTAGTCTCTTAAAAGAATGAGTGGTCATCAAGAGCATTACATGAAAAAATGCTCACAAATGTATGTTCATGTTTGCGTTACAATGATGAAACAAAACAATATAGCATTAGTATCAAAGACATAACATAGGATTGAAAAAAACTACCCACCAATGAGAAGAAAAAGTCAATGAATAAAAAAAACTCAGTAACATAAGTCACAGTTTTACCAACACAGATTTTTTCCAATGGCATTTTAAGATCTAATTCACATTCTTGTTGTAGCAGGAGATAAAACCTTTTTACAGAGATTTTTTTGTCCGTTCTTGGATGATAAAAAATATTGCTTTAATGGAATTCTTACACTGGGTACAAATGCTACATGGAACAAACTTGGATGATAAATTGGGTGCAATGGAGAAGTGTGCAGATGTTTTTTTGTTTTTCCATTATTTAAAGAAATCCAAAAGGTGGTGTCTCAGCTTTACTGCTTTTGATCCCCAGTCCCCCCTTTTTGTTGTACTTGCAGGTGAGCTCTAGAAGTCAAGTGGTGGCCGCTGGGACAAAGACTTCCTTGTTTTTTTCTCTGACCCCAAGACTGTCCTGGTCCCCAGAGGCCTGTGTCACTGTTTACTGTATCCTCCCTGACGGAGAGGTCACCAGTGACACAGCACAAATATCCATCAACCAACACAGCTATGTACAGTAATTTGTTGTTCTTTCACTGTACTCATGTGATTCTAATAAGTGTTGTTGCTGGACGTGCCTGTGATTCTCTGTGGGTTTGCTTTTGCAGGTATCTCTAAACTGGAGCAGTGACAAAGCCCAGCCAGGTGAACAGGTATCGCTCACAGTAACTGTCCTCGAACCCAAGTCCCAGGTGGGAGTCATAGTAATGGGGATGCATGACGAAACTCCGCAGGCTGACCTGGATTTAAAAGCGGAACAGGTATGACATCCATTTACATTTGCCAAACCAAAAGGAAAGACCAAAAGGACAGCTCCTTTTGAGGTTCAAAACACTGTGATTAGCTCATGTGTTGTGATTGGGATTTAAAGTCACTCAATAGGAACCCAGCGGCTACACTGAGCTGTAAAGCCTTGGCAAAAATCTGTAGACAAAAACCCAAAACATAATCTCTGAAATTGACACTTCTGTGAACCTCCTTCAGAAAGTAAAAAGATGATCATCTGTTGGGTGCTGTCAGATTTACTTGATTTCCCCTTTGTCCAACCTCACAGTTTGATCACAAAACACCAGTACACTCAGTCTCCTAAATCTATTGTAAAATCTTCCTAGAGTTGCTTTTCCCAGTTAGTTACTGTACAAGTATTAAAAGTGTGACCACTAGACCAGTTAGTCCGGATGTAACCTATCTGTGTGCTTTGTTAGAAGTTGACTCTGCTGTTTCTAAGAGCTGGTAACTCTAGTGTGTTGGATGCAGAGTTATGTGCCCGACCTGAGGGTTATTCATGGATACATGATGGAAGAAACAAAGCTACACCACAGTTGGCTTAAGATGACCTTCTCTCATCTCCAAAGCAGTGGCGGCATGTATTGTGTCTTGTAGAACAGACTTGAGATCTCCTCAGGCATCTACAAAGTTGAGACCGTTTTACACCTTACATCACCCGCCAAGACCTGACCTACATTTCATGGGCTTGCACATTAATGATGCATCATTATTGACCTCTTAGTACAGGCTTTCCTGTTGGTTCCCAACAGTAATCTAAAAACAGTTTATAGCTGTATTTTTAGCAGTTACAATAACAGATTTACCTTTATCATCTTTTGTTGTGTCTCCCACACCACAGAAATGTAATATTAGGATGCTGACCAATGCCAGACTGTATAAGAAAAAACAGCCTGATGGACCTAAAGATGGTGAGATGATAAATCAATGTGAGCCTGTTAATGTAGTATCTACTTTCCACAAGAGTCCCCCTTGTGGTCATTTAGCATATTGGATTTCTGTCATAATTACAATACTGGATTCATTCTCCAGATATGAATACATATTGGGCCTCTGAATTCTTTCCCTTTTCTTTGTGTTTTCAGAGGGAGATGCTCTAATGGCTGAGAAGTACAGGAGCCACTGGCTGGATGCCACTGAATCCTTTCTGTGGTTAGATGTTAATGTTAGGTGAGTGCTGAAAGGTGCATATGCTGGATATGGGTAGCAGGCTAAACTAAGTAACAGATAATAGTTGTCAAAACTGCAGTATAAGCACAGTTACTCATATTTAGAACAAAACCTTCTACATTCAGTGTTTCAGTGCTTTTCTCTTTTGTTTCTATCAGTGATAAAACATGGACAAGTGAGAAAATAAAAGTGCCAGATGGTGTTACTTCTCTGAATGTTGTAGCACTGGTGATGTCAGATAACCTGGGTTTGGGCTTCACTCCTGTGCCACAAAAGGTAACTAAATACTCGATATGTGCCTCAATATACTTGATAGTTTCTTGATTTCTGGATATTTTGCACAAGTCTTGTTGTTTCCTTTTGCACATAGGAAGTTGTGGGTTTTTTTTTGTCTGTACCGAAAAAGAGACATGAGAAGTGCTCCATTCTGAGAAACATAAGCTTGAAAAAAATCTTTGTGCCATAAACATTGCAGCTTTAACATTTTTTTTTAAATGAAAACTGACTTTGGACCATTTTGAGGACAAAATGTCATTACTTTGTTACAGGTATTTGGTCATAAACCAAACTGCGGGACATATTGAAATTTTGACCTGATGATGGTGCCAGAGGAAATGTCATAGGACCACCAACGTTGTTAAAATTCATCCCGAGAGCGGCATGAATATGTGAACCATAGTTTTGATCCAGAAGACTGACACTTCCATTGAGCCATAGGCTACACACCACTAGCATGGCTAAAAAAATAATTGGCCATTACACATTTACATAATTTAAATGCACATGTACATTAGCATGAACTGTCTCACTAAGACTGTAACCCTACTGGTAGGATCTCTGTTCCCTAACTTTTAATACCCACTGCTAACAATGTTAGCCAAAGTTCCTTTTCATTTTTTCTCAATAACCTCTCATTCACAGTTGACAGTGTCAAAAGACTTCTCCTTGTCTCTTGATGTCCCATCATACCTCATCAGAGGAGAGGAGATAGTGTTGGAAGTGAAGATCATCAACCATTTAGAGCGGGACATAGAGGTATTGAGGACAACATTTGCAGAATATTCTGCAGAAACTCCCTCACACATGATTTATCAGTATCCTCCAATAATAAGCATTTCTCACTGTCATTCGTGGCACATAGAAGATGTTATATTCTTTGTTAAAAAAATATCATGTTTTCTCCACATATTTTTCTCTCCACAGGTCATCCTGCTGCTAGCACAGAGTGAGGCCTTTGAATTTGTTTTGGCAGACCAAGGTGATGTGTCTGTCGTAAATGCCCAAAAACTTACCTTAGGAAGTCACGTCTCTGCCTCAGCCATGTTCCCTATAAGGCCTGTGGCTCTGGGTGAGATGGAAATAGCTGTGGATGCCATCTCTGCAGAGGCCTCAGACAGCCTTGTTTGGAGAGTGCTTGTGAAGGTATGGCATGATGCAAACTTTGGATAATATCAATGAATGGAGTGAATTCAGATCTAAGGATGCAGTATAAAATGCAACATGCTATGTGGCATAAAGTTAATCCTATCCTATAATTGTGAATTATTCCCATGTTCCTGAAGCCTGAGGGAGTTGAACAGTTCTTCTCAGAGACTCTGTTTCTGGAGCTGGCACCAGTGAAGCACAACAATTCTAGATCTGTCTCCTTCTCCTTTCCACCAGATGTGGTACCGGGCAGCCAGAGGGCCCATGTGGCCTTGGTTGGTACGTCTACCATTTGTCCTGCCTGTTTTGCCAGTGGCAGTTCCATCTGAGTGCAGTTTATGTTTATTTTTAGCAAATTAGACATACGTAATGTGCACAAGCATTTTCCTTTGTGTTTAGATGATGAGCTTGGGTATATGGTATCAAACTAAGTGCTATCCTGAAAGCATTTAGGTACTGAAAAATGGAAACGATGGACATCAAAAAGGAATGTTTATGGAGGGCAGATTCTGAACAAATGTCAAGATGTTTGGCTTGGCTCCATTCAGGTTTGTCATGGTATTTGTCATACCATTTGTCATGGTAGAAAGGCAATCCTCAATATTTATTTTCCTCAGTTGAGGCCAAACTTGTGATTTCTGTGCTTGTCATAATAGTCAGCTTTATTAAACATCAGGCAAATGTGCAGAACTGTAGCTTTCTGCTTGTGATGGTGTTTTATAGTTTTTTTTTTCTCCAATCTTCCATATCTTGTAACTTAAACTCTGCCTGTAGTGATCACTTCAAAAGTACTGTTTTATGCTTTCTCGTATGTCATGGTTTTATGTTTTCTTTTACATACTTGTCAATAGCTGGCACATTTGGACTAGTATTTTGCGAAACTCACAGTTTAAGATTTTCCTGAAAGCATTTATTATATAGTAAAATCCCAGATGATTTTAAATAAAGGAACACATAAATCATAGTATTTCCAACTGCCTGAGGAGTAAAGAAAAGAACACAGGTATAAGAAGAGCTTCTTGTTCACACAATGTCTTTGGTGATGGTGACAGCGATATTCTGGAGTGTCTATGTTTCATACTATTTCCTCTCTTCTGCCAGTTTTGCTGTTTGTATTCAGTTCTACACTTACAAGGTTCAATTTCCCATCTGGACTCTTTGGTAGGTTTTTGCAAGGCAGTAAAAAAGACACAATATCAGGTGTGAAGCACAGACACTTACTGTTTTAGGTCTGTCCAGTCTGAAACCTGTCCTTGTCATTACTACCTGCAGTATTGGTGAACATGTGCAACAGTTAAATCCTCCCTTCTCCTCTCTTGTATTGCTTTACACAGGTGATATCTTGGCCTTGTCCATCAACAACTTGGATTTGCTGGTTCAGATGCCTGTTGGATGTGGGGAGCAGAACATTATTCACTTTGCCCCAAGTGTTTATGTTCTCCAGTACTTGGATAAGTCAAGCCAAGATGATCAGGAGATCAGAAGCAGGGCTCAGGCCTATATTATGGAAGGTATGAAGCCTTTACAACACTCGTAGACAGCATCACTATATTACAGTAAATGTACAGTATAATGTACAGGCAAAGTTGTTTCAAGTGCTACTTAGATGTAATAGAGCATCTTCTGAGTGATAATCCAGCAAATAAAATGTAGGGTTCTTGTGGAGGTTTATTTGATTTCTGTATCACTGCACAGTAAATTTACTGGTTGGATATCAGGGCAAATATTTCATATTTATTTATTTTAGGATATCAAAGACAGCTGTCCTACCAACGAGCGGATGGTTCTTTCAGTGCTTTTGGAGCCAGCGACACCTCTGGTAGCACATGGTAGGTCATCAGTTTGATGTTAAAGGTACATGTGACACTTGTTCCATCTTTTAAATATCTATAAATTAAATCTCTCTTGTGGTCACAGGCTGACAGCCTTTGTGCTAAGGTGCTTCTTCCAGGCTCAGCCCTACATGCAGATAGACCAGAGTGTTCTGATCAGGGCAATGACCTGGCTCTTAGGCCACCAGGGTCCCCAGGGACAGTTCAATGAGGTGGGAAGGTTGATCCACACAGAGATGCAGGGAGGACTAGATACTGGTCCTGTGGCCCTCACTGCTTATGTTCTGATGGCATTACTGGAGGACAACACCTATGCGGTGAGAGTCTCACATGGGGAATAAGTGCTGTCATGTGAAATATAGTATAGGAAGTCAGTCAACACTAATGATGTTTTGTCTGGTTCCTTTGTGTGAAGGGCATGTTCCCAGCCAATGTGTCTCTGGCCCAGAAGTATCTTGAGAGCAGAGTATCCAGTGGAGTAATCGGTAACTACAGCCTGTGTCTAGTGGCTTATGCTTTGGCTCTGGCCAACAGTCCTGTGGCTGGCACTGCCCTGGCTGAGCTGAACAGGAGAGCTGACTACAGAGGTAATTTGGTGAAGGTTTTCTGCCATTTAATTGTCAGGAATGCACAGGGTCCCCTGTCTACTTAAACACATTAACATCAAATGTACTATTTGTTTGTCTTATTTTCGTCGGGATTTACATTTTTTAAGTGACATTCGACCTGTTATCAAATATGTACAATACAAGATGTATTACATGTTTAGTTGCAATTTGACCCAACACATATTGAATTAAGAAATTCAGATTATTATTGTAGCACCACTTTCATTGGAAATCTACCATAAATTTGATATGCTGAAGTATAAGTGCAAAAGTTTTCTATCACCAGTGAGTGAAGAAACACAGGCCTGAATGTAAAATTTAAAAATATTTTGCTATAGATACGGCTTAAAACAGAAAGACTAATTGTTATGAAGTCTTAGAGGCTGAAAAAATACTTTTGTTTCAATAAGTGTTTTCAATGTCATTAGGCAATTTGCAGGTATTGCACCACCATCTGGTCAATTTTTAGAACTTTTTTCCCCCCTAAGATCCACATCCACAGAAGAAAAACAGCAGCAGCAGCAACAACAACTACTATAAAAAGCAATATTTTAGCACTTTGTGTGTATTTAAATTCCTAGTCGTGTTCATGGAGATTTTATTTTCATTGTGCAGCACAATGAATCTGTGAACATTATTGATTGTTGATTACATTGTCATGTCTAAGATGGAGTCATGATGTGGAGATCCTCTGCTGGCCTGGAATCACATCACTGGCAGCCGCACTCAGTGCAGATTGAGATGGCTTCGTATGTGGTACTGGCTCTTTTTCAGCGCGGCAACTTAGTGGAGGGCATTGCACTCATCAAGTGGTTAAGCAAGCAGAGAAACCATCTAGGTGGCTATGGGACCACACAGGTACAGTGAGGTTAAACTTTTTTCTGCTGCACACAGAATTTATGTTTAACTATGTAACTAGAAATGCACACAGCCTGTTTGGTTGAGTCGAAAGGACACTTATTTGGGGGCATTTCATCTTCCAGTAGTGTTTTTGTGTTCAAACTGGAGGTGCCTTTGATTAGCCTATGCTCTACCAGTGGTAAAAGTATAAGGAGTCATGATGAAATTTACAGATGCCAGTTTATTAATATTCTGTATGCCAAATAATAAAATATACATTTCCAGTGTATTATTTCATTTGTAAAAATAGCTACAATTATCCCCTAGTTCTGCCCAGAATCATTTACAGTATATATATCTGGTCATATCATCTGAATGTATGTATTTATTTTGACCTTCAACCTTTTTTTATATCTCAGGACACAGTAATTGCCCTGCAGGCTCTGGCTTACTACGCTGCTTTTAGTGGTGCCAACGCCATTGACCTCAGACTGAATATATCTGCCCCAATGTCTTCGTTTGTGTCGACCTTCCAAATTAACTCCACCAACTATCGGATGTATCAGAGTCGAGAGGTAATAGATGACTAGATGTGGGTGGAATCCCATGCTTCTTTCCTGATGCATATATTAATTGATATTTTAAATGGTGCTTGTTTACCGTATCAATTTAATCTATAATCCTGGACTTTCCTTAGATTAATGCTGACCGAGATCTACATGTAAATATATACATGGAAGGAAGAGGATTCGCTATATTTCAGGTAATTGTAGAGTGTTGTTGTTGTTGTTCTATCTTACTGAACATTAAGAGATGCATAATGCATTTTCACTCCAAGTGGGACAAAATCCACAGCCCTACTTCCAGCCATCCAAATTACTCAAATCAAGTCAATATCTTCTAAAGTTAACCTTTTTGTGCCAAAATCTCACATTTTGTTACTATCCTTCCGATGCAGCAGAATAGGAAAACACTGTCCTTTGAGACACAAAGAGGAATTTTTTCTTTTACTAAAAAGACTGTAACTGTGGACGATATCCACTTTATTTGACTAACTCAGGCAATTGAAGCCTTATATTATCTTCAGCTAAACTGACAAATACATTTATGCTTAAAATGAGGACTGTGGATTTTGTCCCCCATCATTTACACTGTAAGCACATCTGGAGAGGATCTTCTTATGGTCGGTATGACCAGGAGGAATGATTACAGGGAACAAAACCAGTTTCAGTGTTCATATGGGCACCTAACAAAAAAATTGTGAACATATTCTTTAATATGAATTCTGCTAAGCATCCATATTACAGGAAAATATTACACCACAACTCCAAAACAACCCCTCACAATGTAGGAATGTTTCCGTATATTCAGCATATTCTTCTCAACATAAAGTATAGTTTAACAACCGGAGCATGACCAGAATAAATTGAACACAGCAGCTGTGCATGATAGCGTCACCCAGCACAATGTGCTGCATTGTAAATGCTAAACCAAAACAGCTAAATGCATATGTAGCTGGATAATGGGCTCCCATCAATTAACATCTGGAACACATACTGTAGCTTCAAGTCCTGTCTGTGTTTAGTATGTCCAGATAAAATCACTCAGAAGACTATAGTGGAAAGTTAATTGTTTTACTTTGTTTAACTTAGAAGCTGTTCTCTTCTGTTCCACCCCCACTCTACCATATATCTTGTTTTTACTGCCTGTAATTCAGTACTTCTAATGTTGAATGAAGTAAGCAAACACAGAGATTCGATCTTTATTTTGTTTTTGCTTTATGAGATAGTGGTTTTCTTACAGATACTGTTTTGTGGGTCTTGAGGCATTATCCATTCATATAATCTCTGGCTGTGGTATCAGGCAGTACAGTAAACAGTAAACTTCAGTTTTTCACCACTAAATTTAACCTTTTACATTTTTAAACCCTTCCATGTATCCATCCAGATGAATATTTTTTACAACCTGGAGAGCAAAAAGTTTTCAAAGAATCTCCAGCATGCCACAGATGAGGAGGCTTTCTCATTAGGTGTAAACGTTACCGATGAGATGAGAGACCACAATCACATGTTGTTATTTATATGCACAAGGTAAGCAGCATGACGCAGATAGGCACATATGTCAAGTTAATTTTAGCTTTTGACATTTGGCATCTTTTTCATGTTCCAGGGCTCTCATATCATATGACCTTTTGCTTTTTTCCATTCTAGATTAAAGAACAATCAGGTGATATCTCAAACAGGCATGGTTATATTGGATGTGGGCATGCTCAGTGGTTTCAGTCTTTCCCCCAAAGCTGCCACCCCAACAGATCTTATCAGAAAGGTGGAGATACTGCCTGAGAAAGTCAGCCTCTACCTCGATTCAGTAAGTGTTTCACAATCATGTCAAGCTTATGAATTGGAGGCAGATTGTTGTTGTAGTTATACAAAACATTTTTCCAAAATAGAGCTACTAGAACTTTTTATTGGTCTTGTTAAATCTTCATGGTAGGAGCCATATGACACACTCATAGCCAGAATTATAAATCATGTGTCCAAACTCTCCCAGAGCAACCTACATTTTTTATGTAATTTTATTTCCCAGTATGAAGGTTTAAAATCTGTTTAAAAGACCTCACCACATTGCCCAGAATATATTTCTTTTGGAGGAATACTGAATCCATTCACTTAATTTTAATCTTATTTATTGATGTGTTGCATGGAAATTTAGTTTAGTTCAGTCTAAAAATATCAGAACCAGCCTTCAGAACCCACCCTGTGTAATTTGCGTGTAAATGTAGAATGTAGATTCCTCCTCAGGTCAAACAACCACAGTTTTCTTATAAAGTACAATTAAAGTACAATTAAATTCATTATAGAGGAGAAGGATAGCATGAGGTGTAGTACTTTTGTTGTTTAGCTTCAACCAAGGTTAGCATTTTGGCTGAAGTCATTAAACATACATCAGGTTCACAAATATCACGTAACGTTATTGCCATTATTCTTGTTTAGCATTTACGATTGCCAGTTGGCTAACTTTGGCTCTGTTCACTGTTCAACTTCTCCATGTACTGTAGCTCTGCTTTTAGAAAGATTTATCAGAAAAGGTGAGTCAGCTAAACAGACAATCTTTGTATTAAACTGACACATTTACAGTGTGTTGTGCTATTTGTTTCTGTGACGTGGCCAAAGAGGCACTTCTTACCAGATTTAATTTTACAGAAAAGATGATTTCTTATAATAGAGACAAGGTAGATTACGAGATACTTGTAATAATTGCACAGACAGTGTATCATCTCTCACTTGAATGATATCATTTGCAGCTTACCAAATCAGAGGTTTGCATCGGACTTCCAGTCATCAGAGATTACAAAGTGGCCCATGTACAGGATGCTGTGGTGCAGGTTTATGACTACTATGAACCTAGTAAGTACAATGGACAACAGTCTTAATGTTGTATATACATACAAAATGCAATGAACAGTAAGTACTGTAAATGTAAGTCCAGATCACTCAACATACACATGACAAGTAAAATTTTATAATTAAACGCATAGAGAATCACATCATAATTTCATCATGATCATAGTTATCTGATTATTTCTCCTGCCTCCTAGCGAGAAGAGCAACAAGGACATACAACTCAAATATCCTGCACAACATGCACTCCTGTTTCTTCTGTGGTGAAGACTGTGATCGCTGTAGACCAGGAGTCACCATCACGGTGTCCTCCCCTCTCTCATCTTACTCAATAAGTAGCTCTACCCACAGCTTAAATTGGCTGTTTCTTGGAGTCACTGCTTTTTTCACTGTAGTCTAAACAGATGGAATTCTAAAAAGCTATTATTTTAATTATTTTAACTAATTAGAAGTATGAGACACATAGATTTGGTACTGTATGTGCACACATGTTCATGCACTGGATGCAATTTCAAGTGTTGTTTTTTTTGTTTTTTCATTTCAAATTTACAATTGACAAATGATTGTAACATTCAGATGATTTGTGACACACTCTTTTATCAAATACACTTGTACCCTCTACCAATTTTTTGTACAAACATTGTAAACGTAATAAACCTTGTATAATTGTATGTTATATTTCAGTCCATATTTTCGGTGTCATACATTAAAAAACAAATTCAAGAATTTCCTTACTTACTCAGCCTGCCGTTGTCTGTATGATTTCATGTGATGACTTTAGGAAAATGTTTTATACAAAACTCCTGTACAGATCGCTGAAAAACAAATGAAAATGATTTCTCAGTTCCACATGTGTCCTGTTGTCACCATTTTGGCAGAAAATGGAGACACATTAAGCTGCCTGAAGCAATATAAAGGCTCGGAATAAAGGCTCATAAGATTTACTCTCCCAGCTCTACTGTACTTTCCCAGCAAATGGAAGACTTTATGATGTAATATGTTTTTACTCGTGTTGATATATAACAGTCCTGCCTGAATGCGCTTGACTTTATTGTGTTAGTGTGTCATAATGGCACCAAGTAGGTAAATGCTTCATAAGGTGGATTGAAGGGAGATAAAGAACACCTTACCCTTCTGCCACGTCATGTAACTCTGAGCCAGAGGAATGCAGACTGACCTGCAGAAGTATGCAGACAGAACACACACATGTAACTCATCACTGAAGAGTAATCAGATTTGACAAAACTGACGTATTGCAAAATATGACTGTTATTTTTAAGATTTCAGCCTGCTGTGCTCAGTCCATGACATATTTCACTTTGCACAACATAAAGAATTTACAGCCTGCTCACCTGAACATAATTACATTTTTGTTCTACTAATTAATAATCTCGCACTGGCAGCAGTTTGTTTTTAATATAACAACAATATTGAAATATAGTAATATGATGCTCCAACTTAATTCCGTATATTTATATTTCTTGACAACACATCGTAATTGGAGCATAATCTTAAAACTTTTTGTAAGATATTAGTAGCTTACCCTTAATGAATGACAGCAACACATGGAAAGGAAAGCTATAAGGAAAGCTATAAGTATTATTTAAATGTAAATCAAACCTGTCTGTCGCCAAGTCACTGAATCCCACAAGCGGCAGAAGGAACCTGCTGAGAATATCAGTTGCCACACAAAAAGCAAATACATACTTCATACACACGTAAAAACATCTGAGCCTTTAACTTTTGGTAAGAAATGAAAAACCTGCAGAATTATAGCAAAGACAGTTTGTACTTCTACACAACTTTGATACACTGAGTATGTTGGTGTATCTCAAAATTTGACCATCTGTAACCACACTACCATGGGCTTATTCTCCCATCTAGTCTCCATGGTTATCACATATGTTGTAGTTTTAAGCCATCACCTTATATAAGCATGTTGGTCTACCTGTTGCTGCCCACCAGAAGCTTACAGGAGTGTAAGCAGTTAAAGGAAAAAGGAGGAGACACACACTCACATACACATACATGCACCCATGCACACCCCCATATTCATCATATGTGAATATGAACACATGCAGCTGCTACACAGCTTTACAAAGCTTGTAAACTGATTCCACTGAAAACACGACATCTTTGTATACTTACATGAGTTGCTGCAGTACCTGATTTACAAGCACTAGATGGCAGGCTTGGTATCATAATACGGATGGTTTCAAAGTTTATATCACAAGTTTGTATCACAAACAGGAAACACTTTTTGCCTGCATACTTTATATAAGTGCCATTTAGTAAGAACATTGCTATTACTAATATATACACAGCATGTGTTTACCATGATTGGAGGTTTTGTTTACACAAAGTTTTTTCTGTTTGTTTTTTTTGTTTTTTTAACAAATTTGAGCAGACTCACAGAATATGTTGCTTTTTTGTGATGCACTGAATAAGCTGCATCCCTTATGCTATCCGAAAACTTACCTGTAAATTATTGTGTAGGGTTTACACTTTTCTGTGACTCGGAGTATGTATTTATGTGAGATAATGCCATACACACACATTAAGGTCATAACAAGTGACCCTTATAAACCAGGGCCTTGTTGTGGGTCAGGCTACTAAAACAGACAGTCAAGGGCATTCGCTGGTCATGATATCATTCATTTACTATGTCAGTGTGGCTCTTCAGAAGGAGAGCTGATAACTGTCCAATGCAGTGGCCTTAACTGACAGAGAGCTTAGTTTAAGTGCCATAAAAGTATTAGGAGTTCAAGATGAGTTGAAAGAAACTTCCCTCACAAAGAGAGAAAGAGATGTATGGCCTTACAGAGCATCGATCTTTCAACACTTTTGTCATTTATTTGTGAACAGCAAAGACACATGCTTAAAAAGAACAAAATCTCCCAAAGTAAAGCTTTAGCAGTCTTCTCTATTTCTGCAGACTGTCTGGAGCTTGTGGTTGTCTCATATCATGCCCAGAACGACACTGAGGTCTAAAATCCTACATCAGGGCCATTGAGTCTACTGACATTTATTAATATTTGCTCCCGTCAATGTGGCTGTGAGAGGAATAATGTTGGAAGTAAGCCTGTCACCCAGGAGATGCAGAAGGGGTAAACAAACTGAGGGATATGATTATTTATGAGTTTCATCTCCTGGTGGGAGCCATTAGTGAAACATGCCGTATTGTTGTTGGACTCACTGTGACAGATGGCAAAATGAAGTGTGTTTTTTTCAAATAAGCAATTCATATTGACAGCAGGTTTTGCAGATGGATCTTCAAAATGGGATGTATTACATTACTCAAAGAAATCTGTCTCTTGTTGAATAGATTTGATCAAAAAGGAAAAGTTCAAATGAAGCTCTGTATTTTTCAGTGTATGGTGTAGTATCCTTGTAACTTTGAATATTTAGCAATACTTGGCATGATATGTTAGAATATTATAATGATAAATTGCATAATAAAGACTGTATAGTTTACGTTCTGTAACCACAGTCATGTAGGGTAGGTTAGATGAAGTGCTTCTGGCAAGTTCTATGCTTTATTTCAGTAAAACATTTATTCCAAAAACAGAGATATGAAATTGCTCCCCATGGCCCTGCTCCAGATGACATCAGTAGGAAAGAATCACCATCACAACAAATAACCACATCATATGGGAACCCAATGCTGTTGGTGTCATGACAACAATTGGGGGTGGCAGCATCAACGGAGATGAATCGAAGGGAAAACTTCCAACTCCCCCGTGATGCTACCTAAATGACTCCCTATGTTGGCCATTGAGAGGAAGATGATGCGTTTGTTTGGCAAGGCACGCTCCATTCACCGGGGCGAGTCATGGAAAATCCCTTTGAGCTTCCATCCCACCCAGAGTGAGTGTGTATTTACACAACCCCCAGGTGACCCTATGCAGGCTGGCCCAGACAGTCCTGCTAGAGGTGGGAGACGAATCCATTCCAGACAAAGGGTGCTCCAGAGGAACAAAGCAGGGCTGAAGGCCCACTCAGTCATCCTACTTGAGAAAAGCCATCCCTAACATTATCACTATACTATGATCCTCTCCAGTTGAGATGATCCCAAACTCAAGGAGTCTGGTTCATTCTTCGTCACCACCGCAGACTATATTTTGGGTGATTTGTGTCTGTGTTTGTATCAGATGCTATTTGCTTATCTGACTCACTGTCTCTTGGTGTGTCAGTAGCCCTCTAGATACATGTTATTGTATCTGAATCACTGTTATTTGTATCAGTTGATACAAGCCCAATGAGACATAACACCACAGAGCCCAGATCCAAAACTGTATAATGAAACATAGCATTTGTTCAAGCAGAGCATTGAAGTAGCACTTGTAGTTGTTGTTTAGTATCAGTTGTTTCATATAGTATATGCTTCACGAACATTGGCTTATTCACTGTTGTGTCTAGCAACATCCAAGCATATTCATGCAGATGCACAGTGCAGAAATCATAGCCTGACACTTGTCATTCGTACTCTGATTACCACTTTATGCTCATGAGAGTAATATTTCTTACATATCAGATAAGAAAGGCTCTGCTAGTATACAAGGAGAATTACAGCATGCTTGTTGCTTCACTTAGGTTAGGTACATTTAGAATAGGGTATTTCCCTTGAATTGGGATACTTTTAATATCACTATCTCCCAGAACTTGGAAATTTCAGTCACAGATCCGCTCGTAAAATCTGTTAGTGGAAGAATGTTGAAAATACGAATTCGCTGGATGGGAGGAAAGTTTCTTTGTGACCTTGAAGCTGGGAAAAAACAACCTCAGACAGGTTTAAGTTAACAAAAAAACACAATTTATTCCAACAGAGACAAGTCTCTTCCAATAAAGTTAATAGATGTGTCCTAAATCCATACTACATACTATATTCTAGCAGGTTTTGAGTATGGAAAAAAGTGACCCAAAAAGTATTCTGAAATCTTCTTTTTGAGTATGGTGTTGGTGTGCACTATTCTCCCACAATGTAATGCTCAAAGGAAATGGAGGAGCTGCTCACAGCTGCAAAAAATTTGAAGTAATTGTGGATGGTGGTGAAACAGCTCCAGGAACACTTCAGAAACAAAAAAATGACTATTCAAGTTTTATAAAGATATGCTGTCTCTTTGTAAAGTTTATTTATAAATTTTGTTTTTAAAGGCACAGTTTGAATGACAATAAAAGTATTATATCAATTCCTGCTAGTACAAAACAGTTTAGTAGTACTGTGTGCAAATAGTAGTGTATATATATATATATATATATATATATATATATATATATACATAACAAAGATGGTGCAGGATTGCTTCCTTGCTGATTGGAGTGTTGCTCCGCAGCAGAACATAAAGTCAGTTGATGCCCAAAAGCTATATTGCAGCTATATAGTGATTACACAGTAATCTCAGTCACACATCTTCTGGCCACCTGTGGCAGCACTGAGGTTTCTCCTGCAGAGCACTGCAGTCAGTGAGCAAAGAAGCAGTCCAGAACCATCTTTAATTTTACATGGTTTATATGGACTTTAATGGAATAAATCATGTTTTTTGTCATTTTCATTATTTCCCCAACTAACCGTTTAGGTTGCAAATAAGGTTTCCCTCAATTCAATGTGTTTGTATTATCAGAATTCTTCCTATCACAAATGTCATGTGCTGAGAGATAGCCATGCAGGATTGTGAAATGTAGGACACAGTTCTGGATCAGGGCTAAATACCAAACCGTTTTTTGTGGCTTACTCTAACACTCTTCAATCCTCTTCCTCACATATTTCACAGTTCTTTCCATAGCAGTTCCATGTATGTTTAATTATTTTAAAGCCCCATTGAGGTCCACTTCAGCAGAATGAAGCCATTTCCATTGTGTTGAAAGGGCATCAATGAGAAAAGGCTTCAATGATACCAGCTCTTGGAGTGTGATTGATTTATTCTGGTTTCGGGATGGTCCATTGAATCATCGCCTCTGTGCTCCGTTTAATCAAACTCACACTGTTTGGAATGACTCATTGAGTCAGGCTTTAGGGTTCTGTTAAATTTGTGTGTATGTGTGTGTTTAAGAATGATTGAGCGAATGAATGATTCACAGTAGGAGATAGACTAAACTTAACTTGCACATGTACACACAGGGTGCAAACCCCGACTCCAAATGCTGCTATGACTTTCTCACCTAGGTGCTTGTCTAGTTTTCCACTCATTTTTCACCAGGGTCAGTTTTTCTACCCTAAATTCAGCTGTCACACATTTCCTCAACCTCACTGGCCAATTAGAGTAATCAGGAACAGGTGGAAATAGGTTTACACCACTGCTCCCGTATGTGTATGTGCGAATGTGTTTGTACTGTATGCGGACATAAGGGAGAGTTGGACAGACAAAAAAGAAGAAGAGGAAATCAAAGCAAGATTATTTATGTATGTGAAAGACAGGGGGAGACTTATGAAAGCACAGACATATCTGACTGACAAGGGATTATTATGTGTCTAAACCACAGAAGGAGTGGGAGTTCCTGAAGTTTGATTGGGACCCAAACACTGTCTGAGTCGTCTGGATTCGTGTGATCAACTGCTTTGATTACTCTTCATGGAGGAAACACACAGGCCCTTGCTTCCCTCAGTTAAACACATGTGACATGAGGGTTCATGCAGTAGCAAGGACCACAGGATTGATGAATGGAGGGAGCTGTGCAAATAAACGTTCCTGCCCTGTTATTCCACTGACGTATGGCTTGAGGATAATGAACACTTAAATGGTGGACCTGAATGCTGCTGGAAATACCTGAGTCACAGTTTAGATGGAGCCTACAGAAGAAGATATGAGCTACCTTGTTTTGTCTGGCCACAGTTCATTAATTCAACTTTATCAGAGGATGCAAGCCTGCTCTTATATTGGATCATAAATCACTATCACATGATTTGTGGTAGGAGAAATATTGTGTGGGAATAACATGTGATTAAGAGCAGGATGATGCAGTGACTGCAGTATGTACTAACCTTTATAGTATGCAGTTTTTCTAAGTAGTTTCCATACTTTGCCATGTTATATAAGCAAAAAATTACAAAACTTGAAATGTCAGAAGTTAGTACTATGAATGCCACTGAAAGTTAAAGTTAAAGGTATACTATGCAAGATTTGTCAGTTACTGTTTGTAAACACAACATTGAAAGTTGGCCCCTCCTCCCGGGCTCAGCGTCTCTCTCCTCTGCTCTCTGTGCCTGTATGCACAAGGCCAGGGTTGAGCTTCATGGACAGCAGTCTGCTGCAAACCACAGAGTCAACAGCAGACAGAATGAAATGGACTTTACTAAAGTCGACTACAGCTGCTTGCTGCCGTAAGTGCAACAAAATCCAGCAATAAGGGGGACAGTTGTACAAGCAATTTATCAAACAACTGTTGAAGAAGAAGAACATTGGCGTCCTAGATCTCCTGGATGCGTGCTTGTGATCTGGCAGGGTGAATGCTAGGTTGGATAGTGGCTATGTTTTTATACACTCACACTCTGCATGCTGTTATTGGTTGGTGGCTACATACCCACTGCTCAAAGGTTGCAGCCCAGGGGTGTCCCGTGCACAGCAAGTAATGAGAAAATAAGAAAATACAAGCAGAGGGTAGGGTCTGTGTAGAAACACCACACACTTCTGGTGGGTCATATGTGATGATTGAGAGGGATTACTTTTGTGTGATTCTATACATTGTTTTTTTTAAGGAAAATCCTGCATAGTATACAGACATGGCCAAAAAGATTGGTACCCTTCCACCTTCTCTTAAAAAAACAAAATTTTCTCTGTAGTAAGTTGAAAATGACAGAAGTATATGGTATCTCCACTGGTAGTTCATCCCACTCTTCTTGAGCAAACTGCTCCAGTTCTCTCAGGTTTGGTAGGTGCTGTCTCCCAACTGCAAGTTTCAGCTCTTTCCACAGATGTTCATTGGGATTCAGATCAGGACTCATAGCAGGCAACCTGCTTATTTGATGTATATATGGGGTCATTATCCTGTTTGAAGACCCATGACCTGTGTTTAAGACACAGCTTTCTGACACAGGGCTTAATGTTTTGGTCCAAAATGCCTTGATAGTCTTGATTTCATTGTGCCCTGCCTCAAGCCACCCAGTGCCTGAGGCAGTAAAACAACAAAACAAAACATCACTGTACCTCCTCAATTCATGGCAGGCATGGTGTTCTTTTCTTTGAAGGCTTATTTTTTTCTTCTGTAAACATAAGGTTGGTGTGATTTACCAAAAAGCTCTAATTTTGTTTCATCAGCCCCAAGCACATTCTCCCAGTAGGACTGTGGCTTGTCAACGTGCATTTTGGCAAAGTCCTCTTAGACGTGGGGTCTTCCTAGGTCTTCTACCAGGGAGCCCATTTTCATTCAGACGGCGATGGATGGTGCAACTTGAAACCACTGTACCTTGAACTTGAAGATCAGCTTGGATCTATATTGAAGTTTTCCTTCTCTCTGGTTCTTTCTCAACCATTTGACCAATCCTTCTGTTCGATATTGGGCCAATTTTCCTCTTGCGACCACGTTCAGAGATGTTGGCTACAGTTCCATGGGCCTTAAACTTCTTAGTAATATTGACAATAGTGGTCACAGGAACATCAGGCTCTTTAGAGATAGTTCACAAACCTTTACATTGATGATGCTTGGCTATTACCTTTTTTCTAATGTCTTCAGACCACTCTCTAGTTTTCCTTCTGTTTTCAATGTTCTATGTGAAGCATACAGTGGCACAAAACAGCAGAGTGAGTAATTTTCTCCTTTTAAACTGGCTGCATGAGTGATTATAAGATTGAAAACACATGTGACACTAATTAAAACACAATAGTCTGCTTAAAGTATCACTACAAATCAATTATTTCTTACAACTTCCAAAGGAAATCAATAATTTTGTCCAGGCTATTTTAGAATGTCTTTGTGAAATGAGCATGAATTCAGTTATTTTCACAACTTTTTGTTTTGTTCCACTGCAAATAATATAGACATGCATTGATAATAAAATATCTTTTAATTTCAACACTGTTCAGGGCAAATGGTGCATTAATAAAAATGCAAAGGTACCAAAAATTTCAGCCACGTCTTTAATTATAAGCAGGGAGATGTGGTGGTTTTCCAACAAATGATCCTCCAGACCTCATGGTGGTGACACTGAAGTTTCATTGAGCAAGAGACTAGGTATACTATGCAGGATTTGTCAGTTACTGTTGGTAAACACAACAGTTATCGCCTCCTCCCCAGCTCAGCATCTCTCTCCTTTGCTCTCTGTGCCTGTATGCATAAGGGCAAGCTGCTGTCTGCTGCAGAGTACAGAGTTCACAGTGGACAAAATGAAATGGACTTTACCCGAGTTGACTATAACTGATTGCTGCCATAAGTGCAACAAAATCCAGCAGTAAGGGAGACAGTTGTACTAGCAATTCATCAAACAACTGTTGAAGAAGTAGAACATTGGTCCTGTGTCTGCCATTTTTGTAGCTTCCTCTTGGATGCACACTTATGATCTGTCACGGTAAATGCTAGGTTGGATTAGCCAGAGGCTTGAACTCTCAAGCGCGGTTAGGGTTAGGGTCATGCACACAATGAAGAAACACAATTTGTACAAATCTCATGAGCATTTCACAAATTGTCCCTGTGGTTGATCCAATCCAACATCAACCATCTGGCACCTGGTTGCTATGTTTTTATACACTCACACCATGCATGCTGTTATTGGCTTCTGGCTATACACCCACTACCCAAAGGTTACAGCCCAGAAGTGTCCCAAACACAGCAAAAATAATGAGAAATACAGACAGAGGGCAGGGTCTGTGTAGATAGACCACACACTTCTAGTAGGTCATATGTGATGACTGAGGAATTACTTTTGTATGACTCTATACATTTTATGAGTATTGTTTTAGGGAGATCCTGTATAGTATACCTTTAGCAAAGAGAAAGCTAAATGTACTTTGTAAAATGTCCTTATAATGGTCAATATAAAAAAGGCTAGAATATAAACATAAATACATATTATTTGTCAAAGAAAATCATTTTGATTTCAAGATGCCACAAAACTTTGTTTTGACATCATCTTTCTATTTGTTCAATCAACTCTTATTGTGAAATAGGGCCCCTACCAGTTATACATATTTATGGATCATTAAAAAAAACTTCACAAATTTTACACATCAAGACTGATTTATTGGAAAAATAGTTGTATATTGACATCTGCAGCTCTAGAGGAGTTTTCTACAGTAAGTCTAAAACGTAAAACTAGAAATGGTATCAAGAGACTTAAAGGCTGCATTTACATACTGGGATGTGAGCTTTTGCATTATGGGAAATCTAGTATCCAGTTATTTGGTGCTGAACTCAGGTTGTCTCAGCCTCTCTTGCACCATCTTTAACCATTCTTTTCCAAATTTATTACTCCCAATTCCCTTAACTTTATGGAAGTGCAACTAATAAATTGCTGGAGTGCCTCTTGAAGATCACAAGCAATTTTCATGACGAGAAAGCAACAGAAAAGCTACAAGTATTATGGAAACCATTGAGGCTTAAGTCAGAACTTAAAGGACACAGTTCTGATAATGTCTATTCACAATGTATTTAAAAAAGAATCATCTTTTTCCAGACTAATATGCCCTGCTGTATGTGTAGTAAAACATTATCATGATACAATAATGGGACAATTACCATGCCATAGTCTGTTCCTCTGTTTCTCTTTATCTGCCCACAGCTCTGTCTGGTCCCATCTGTCCTGTGATTTCAACAGAGCTGATCTTGTTGTCTAAATATTTCCTGTCACAGTTTAAAGAGTTTTGCAGGAGGGCAGATGGTATAAAACTCAGAAGCATAATATTTCCATTTTGCTACCGGGCTAAGAGCCACTTTAGGCCCACTACAATATCATGAGTGACAGAGTTATAGGGAAGCACCATGGGTAGACACAGGCAAGATAACCAAAACTGACTCTTCCAGGTGTAAACTGTTGCCACTCCATTACCATTAATGAGCAAGGATGTATTTGTGTACATGTTATTAGGTCTACACTCAGCCATGGCATTTGGAGATGTGATATTGTGTCAGCAGGTCATAAATCCAGACCATAAAAGGCATGCAGCCTTGAAACTTCCCCTTTACAAATATTTTTTACTTGCTCAGATGTAACGTTCATGTAATCAGAATGCATAAACTGAATTTAACTTACGCAGTCACCTCAAGCTGGAATTCAAGTTGTTCACCCTCACAGTCATGGGCTCATAAACTTTACAGCCTGGACCCTGGTTTCAGTCTAGTGGATGAGGTCACACTGCTCCTTTTGTCATGTAAAGGCCCAGCAGCAACATTGAGAAACTAGGACATTTCTTAGAATTTTTTTAATTTAAGAGTCTATCCAGTTCAGTTTTTCCAACCGTTAATGGAGCTTGTAATGATTTCCATGATCCTTTTAAACAACTCAGATTTTCTGTCCCATTAAAATGTATTTATTGATAGCATAAACACTTGATCTGTTAAAGATTTAGACTCTTCTTGTGCACTGAATGCCATTGTATTTATAAACATGGATAATGTATTTTCTGTTTTCTACTGGTAAGGAAATATGAGAAGTTTATACAGTACTTACGCAGGACTGTTGCTCATTAACGAGGAAAAATCGTATGGGATTTCTGGCAATGGCTGCATGTGATATGTTACCCCAGATGTGCACACAGATACAGTATAATTCTGCACCCATACAGTCATACAAAATTCCCACATCTGAGTTTCAACCATTGTGTTATTCTTTTGAAGGTGTGCTGCCGCTTTGTGACATTTATGGTATTTCCAGACAGCATCTGTATATACATGTACTGTATGAATGAGTGAATAAGCACTCCACCCATTTGGAGGCTGCTGACACATCAAACACCTCAGGGGAACACACCCAATGTGCTCTTGATTCGTACAATTAATTGTAAATCCTCCCTGTCAGTCTCATAGTGTTTGGAGACAAGCTGAACTCTTGCTGCAGCAGACAGAACAGGAATGTCTGTCAGGACGACATATGTGATGGTCTGGAAGGAAACCAAGTGAGGGCTAATGGACCGCTGTAGGCTGCAGAGCCAAAAAAAGAATCTGATTTCTCAGTGTTGCTGCACCACACACATCTCTTCAGTCACCTACCTAAAGTACATGCACAGTAATATGATGTGTGTGATACTGTATATGCTACAATATATACATGTTATATTCCATGGAAAGTATATATAAATACTGATGACTGATGTTGCTACTCATACCTTTCTGTTTGAACATAGTGTTAGCTCTTTTCCCACAAATTATCTACTTCACACTTTGCATTTGCTAGTCAATTTTGAATGCATGCAATATAGTTTTAAAGTTTTCAATGTATTTTTACTACCATTCCAAACAGTCACAGGTTTCCATTCATTTATGAGACTCAGTTAGCAGACTCTTTAAACTTGCTGGCTTGAGTTGTGTAATCCACCCACTGAACATTCTGTCTGAGTCTGCATTAGTTTTTGTCAGTTTCACATTATCATTGTGTGGTGCCGTTTAAGTGCAGATTGATGTGAAAAGTCTGCACTGCATCACCTTGTAACAATAATGAACTAATATTATGCAGAATTGAATGGATATCCAATCAATGCATGGAACAGTAGGTAGGAAAATACATTTAATGTTTAAAACATGCCAGAATCGTTTACAAAATTATTACAGTGATGTGAAATACTTATGATTTGCACTAAATAGGCAGAAACATGCAAAAGTACTGGTATATGCTTTTAAGGAAGTATAGGAATAGTTTGACAGGAGATGGTTAGCTTTTGTCGGACTATATCTTGGCCGGGAAGCGGTGACTTCCTGAAGTCTTTTCATCACGGTGAGGTTGCCAGCTAGCAAGCTGAGATTATGTGTTAAATGACCTTTGTAGGTGGTTGTGGGTGGATTTTTATTTTGGACATTCTTATTTTGGACAGAGCCAAGCTAGCTGTCTCTTTTAATCTTTCAGGCAGCTTTGTCTTTTGACTCTACCTTCACAGTGGTAACAGTATAAAAGTAAAATAAAGGGATGATTTGGACTGTTCAAATGGTTTAAACATTTGATAAACAGCAACATCATTTGATAATCTAAATGCCATCATTGTCATAATGACTTCATGCATGCTTGTTAGCCAGGGTAATGTTGTTAATCTAAAGCCCCTTAATGTTGAGAGGGAGACCCCACACTCAAATCAGGACCATCTATCTCTCTGTTTTCCCAAGATGGATGGTCCCAAGTACACACTAGTTCTATAACCTCTCTGTGCCCTCATTCTCCACAACTGAAGTGACCTATCTGCTGAAGTCTTCACTGACAACTGTCAGCCATATTGTTCCCTGTTGACGACTTTTGATGTGTTCATACCATACCATTCACTGTCAGCCTGCCGCAGTGCGTGTTGAATTATTGTTTGTACTCTGGAATTTTCCTTTTCTAACAGCTCACTTCAAACATCTGAAGTCCACATGAGGCTGGACGGTCATCTGCTGCCATGGATCTTCTCCAGCATTGGTTTTGTGTAGCTGCCTATGTATACCTGGAAACATGTCCAGTCCAACACATCCATGCACACACATTTGATTCACAGCACACTGTATATAAATACACACACAAGAACACATTGAAAGTATTTTTCACTTGGAATAAGTGAGATGGAAATCATTACAGTTCAGTGCTTGAGCACAACATATCCATGACGGTATTCTAGTATTGTGGCAAATTATGGTAAGTGATGATTTGTTATGTGATGCATTGTATACTTGGCTGTAAATGTAAATAATTTGTGAGAAATAATAGAGGTAGACTGTATTAAATTTATGATGTAATTTATTTCTTAGTAGTTCAGTACCAGGAAATTAAAAAAACACACACCAGTGATGACTAAAGGCCCGGGAAGGTACTGCATAAATTTGAGGAATAGTTTTTAATTTATTTGCTTTCTTGTCGAGTGTTGGATGAGAAGATCAGTACCACTAGCATATGTACGATAGCTTAGCATAAAGACTAGAAACAGGGGAAAACCGCTAGCCTGGCTCTGTTACAATTGTGTTACAGGGGGTTTATTTGAGTGTTATCACTGTGTTGCCAGGAAATCACTGGTGACTCCAGGAAATCACCGGCCAAATAACCCGGCCAAAAAAGAGTGCAGAACATAACTCCCTGCAAAACCCTGTATTATTTTTACACTTTGGTTTTTGTACAGATTAAACAAATGAGATACATGTAATGAGCACATTGGCAGGAGTATGTATTTTTCTTCCTTTGGACAGACCCAAGCTAACTAGGTTCCCCCTATTTCCAGTCTTTATGCTAAGCTAAGTTACCGTACAGATATCAGAGTTGAGCAGTATCGATCTTCATATCTCACTCTTGGCAAGAAAATGAATAAGTGTATTCCCAAAATTTCAAGCTATTCCTTTAAAGTTTTCCTATTGAATCAGTCTTTCTTAAAGCTTACATCATAAAAGGTACTTCACCACAGATTTCGAGTCAACATGCTTAGTGGTGACAAGCAGTCAGTGTGGATGTGTGGAACTTGATGAATGTCAAGAAGGTGTTACTGAAAAAGAACACACATGCTGAGAAAATTTAGAAAAAAAGTTTCCATTTTCTTTTCTGTGTTGTATCATTGTGAGGACTGTCCTCCTTGTTCCGTGTAAACTATGTACCATACATAAGGCAGAAACATCTATTGGATGGAGACAAATGGAGTCAAGGCACTCTGAACCCCCTAAACTGCTGAGACAGGGAACAAGGGTTGAAACGTAATAGCTCTGACCTAAATAGATTTTACAGCCGCTCCTTCCGCGCTGGGGGAGCCAACATATGCAGAAAACATCAAGCAGAGGTGAGCAATAGCAGACATTATCTTCCTCTTTGCACAATCTGGCATGAAATATAGTCAATCGGGTCAAGCTCAGTGCCATGCGGGCCACAGTCTGCACTATGGGTATGAGCTGAGAGAGGCAGTCATGCCAAGACTTACATAACCCTGCCCAGACAGGCTCTATTCCAACTTGCTCAAACCTGGTTATCCAGGTAAGCTGTACAGGCAATGTTCCATAGAGAGTTTACTTTGTTGAGAGCAAGGCAGTTAATTGCAGCTGCAGTGAGAGAAAGCAGAGAGCAAGAAAATTGGAAGGTAAGAGTGAGGGAAAAAAGAAAGGTACTGTACAGTTAAGGATGTATGGGAGAGAGGCGTGAGGCTAGAAAAGACAGAAGATAGTGAAGATTGATGGCGCACCAGGCAACAGAGGCCTCCATTTCTTGTCAGCAAAGTAAGAGCCTTTATGTTGTCTAGACTTTTCCTGATGTATGATGGAAGTCTGAACCACTGAACCCTGGGGGACTGGAGGATGGACATCCATCTGTATCAGAAACCACCATCTCCCTGTCTCAGGCCTCTTTCCAGGAGACGCTGTGGAGCCTCCATGGTGAACACTAGAAGCTGCTGAGATTAAGTCATGGAAAATCTGGGCCCCAAAGCTTGTAATTGCTTAATTGGATAGCCTCACTCCCTCAACTATTTCTCTTTCCCTATCTCGATACACACATTGATGAGAACATAAACCAGGGAGCTGTGTCTGAGAGGTGTGTATGCGTACGTGCCTACACGTGATTGTTGGAGCTGAGCTTGGCTGCCTGTGATTTGTGGTTCTCTGATTTAGAACCATTTTTTTCCATTTCAAACCACAAGGCTCACATGCCGGCGCGCTGGTCACGGAGAATACAGCTGAGGAGGGTTGTATCAGTGTGTGTGTGTTTGTGTGTTGGAGGGGGCTGGGAGTGATTTGTATCTTGTCTCTGGTGAGTCAGACTGTCAGCCTCTCCGCCCATTGACCAGCAGTAAAAATGAAACATGGGGTCCAATGAGCACAAAAAAGAAACCGATCGGAACAGTTTCTCTTTGTCCTCACTTGCTGTGATTTTATCCGTATCAGTGACAATAAATCTTCTATATATTGTCTTGTAAACAAGGCAAATTATAATCCTCCAGTATTCTTTGATATAATTGTTTGTCATCTATGCCAAAGTAGCATTAAAAGTGGGCCATGTTACTTTAAAACATCCTGTATTTGCTTTAATAAACCCATAGAGAGAGGCCTGGCCAAATATGAGCCCACTATACAGTATACTTTGCACTACAGAACATGGGTTATTCACAGCTCTCAGGGGCCACACTTTTACCGCATTTACAGTAATCTTAACATCAGCGCTTGCTTTTCTGGCAGAACACCCAGGTGAGTGTTTGCCTGGCCAAGTCGTTATGCCACTTGAGCTCTGAAGCGCTATGAAAGTCAGCAGACCCTGCGGCCCCAAAGGGCCGAAGTGAGGGCCACCCTGATACAGTAGAACAGTAAAGAACCAGAACAGAAAGGAGAAATATTCAAGTTTATTGTCCTATTAGATCTCATGCTATAAGATGACTTGTTCTCAAGGACTAAGGCTTGCCAAATGGTATGGTTCTGAGATCAGTCTTCTCTGTATGTCTTAATGTCTAAGGTGTTTCTTTGTATATATAGAAAATGGTGCAGTGCAGACTTAAGAAGGGTTTTCACCACTGATATAATATTCATTCCTTAAAGACAATAATCAAACAGTTTTGAGTGTTCTCACTCAGTCTCAGTTGTCCACATGAGAATATTAGAAGTCCTTGGCTGTCTGATAACACAGCAACACACTCATTCATCCATTCAGCTGAGCTGTTGAACAGATGCACATCAAGTCAAAGGATTTCCTCTTGTCCTAAATTTCTGCCATCCCTGTCAGTATGCAGAAGAGTTATGACACACGTTGGTGCTGATGTCATTATTGTGTAAAGATTTAAACAACAGATTGAAATACCAGCTGTGGACAGAGAGAAGGCCATTCTTGAGCACGTATGACTTAATTTCATAGAAAAATATTTTGATTCTCCTTCACTGTGGTTTTGACTTGACTGAAGCTTTAGAAACAGTCTTACCTCAACTGGGCATTTTCATTTAAAGCACAGGACTTGGTAATTGTTGGATGCACCGTAATGGGTTCTATCAAGTAGTAACTCTAACCATAAAATCACAATTACTCTCAAAGCTGCTCAACAGGAGAGTGATAATAAGGCCCTGGATTTCAAATTAGTAATGACACATTTAATGTCATCATGCTTCAAGTTGTAAAACTGAGAATTTTTTTCCCTAGAAAAGCCAAGACAACATTATTCTTGGTATAAAAGTGTCGCAATCGATGTCCAGTATTTCCAGACTGAAATGGTATGGTCATTTTCAGTGTAGACAAATTAACATTTATTCTAGGAAGCAAGGTGACTATCAACCAAATCTGAGGAATAAAGTCTAAATTAAAAGCTTACACAAACAATGATTCCAGTTTTAATAAAACAAGGAAGTGAGCTATAATTAAAACAGAGTTCTGGTGCTTCTGTTCAAGTGTAGTCTGAGTTTTTTTCCGCATTTTTGGTCATCTTAAAGATGCCATGCGGAGTGAATATTTACATACGGTAAGTAATTCTAAATAGCTGCTTGTTGAGTTGTTGAGTTGTTAATACATCCGGTTAAACCACGTTTTTAGTTTTAACTTTTTTTGGCAGGGAAAATTAAGGGGAATACTTGAACATCCAGTTTAATTTTCATTTATGGTTAAACTAAGAATTTCTTAGAACTCTATGTGACTGCTCATGTTGGTTTCACTAAAGGATTTGATTGTAAAACTAGTTGCAAAGTTGCAGTTTTATTTAGACTTGGAAAGGACAGGCTTTAAAGAAAATAGCACACTGATAATCAATAAGGAAAATACTTCTGATATTATTCAACTCAGAAGGTTCATTCTTGACCTTGGGAACAGAAGTTGGGAAAACAATGTCACCACAAAGTCCATTTAGTAGCTGTTCTGGCTTTCAATCATATCACATGATTTTCATCTTCAAATGGAGCTTTACCAGTTGTCATGGAATTGTAGATTGCAAACACTCCCAGAGAAAAAAAATACTCAGAAAAAAAACAGAAATTTGAACATCTGCAATTCCGTGGCAGTTGCATCCGCTGATGAAGATCATTTGATTGTTGATCTTGAAGAAGGCTTGAGGGCCAAAACGTCATCTGAATAAAAGACAAATGCATATGGAGCCAGAGCGTGCGACACTTTTTTCCTACTCTCAAGTCTATTTCCAATGATCAGCACTTCACTACAACCTTTGGTGTGCGTTACTTTTCCATTATACTTAATTGACCGTAGCCAGGCTCTATAGTTTTAGCACACAGATGATTCTCTGTATAGTAACTGATGATATTACAATATCTGGTCCCTATTCATTTATTGATAATTTAATTAATCAGATGCCCCGAGACAGCTACTTGGAGTAGGATGTTGAGAAATTCCATACTGGGACATAAATAGTTCACATGTATAGTGAATGAAGAAGTCAATGTAATTTCTCTTGACCACTGTATTCAAAACTGTTAAAAACCAGATTGATCATGTTGTTACAATAGGTCTGGCTGATATATGAAGTTCTAATGACCATCATGGAGGGCTTCGAGCAAAACATCAGCCAGTTCCTTCGCTGGTGGCTGGACCTACCAAAGAGTCTAAGCAGCATTGCCCTTTATGGACACATCAACTAAATCTAGTTTCCTTTCCCTGGCCTCACAGAGGAATTAAAGGTCACCAAAGTTAGAGAGGTGCTACTTTATAGAGACTCAACTGAGTCTTCTCAGCAGGCATCACAATTAGAACTGGGGGGAAGTGGCAGGCAGTCAAACAGACAGAGGCAAGGCTGAGATGTGGCATCCTAGTAGGCTATGTGGCAGTTGCCTGTAAGATCACCTGGGCAGAACTTTGGAAGTCAGAAAGAGCAAAACTCAAGTTTCTGATCCAGTCACTGTATGATGTCCCTCCAAGCACATCCAACCTGCATTGCTGAGGTCTTGCCAATACCCAATAGCCAATAGCCCACTGTGCCCAGAAAAAGGTTCCTTGGACCACATCTTGAGTTGCTGCCCAAAAGTCTTGGGAGAGGGGAGGTACAGGTGGCGCCATGACCAGGTGCTGAAGGCAGTAGCTGACACCATCTGGACTGGAATCCAACAGACCAAACATCAGCTCCCAACAAGGCACAACATTGCCTTTGTCAGGGTGGGAGAAAAACTTCAAGGGGAATTCAGGGCCTCAACTGGGCTGGTAGCCTCAGCTCGTGACTGGCAGCTGAAGGTGGACCAATGGAAGCAGCTGAAGTTTCTGGAACACATTGCAAGGACGACATCAGGCCAGATTTGGTCTTAACATCTGACTGACTGTAAGCAAGCGGTTATGTTCTAACTCACAGTCCCCTGGGAAGACCGGATAGGGGAGGTCCACGAGTGTAAGAAGGCCAAATATCTCGGACTGGTAGAGGAATGTAACTTCCTCTACCATAAATGTAGCTTCAGAGTCTCAATTTTGAATTCTGATCTTACTCCAGACCAAAACATCTTAACTGGATTTACTGATTTTGAGCAGTTTTCAACACAGCATAAAGTATGTTGATCACCGCTGGTAGGGCAGTGTTACAGTCAACTAAACAGATTCTTCTCCACAACAGGAAATATCGTATTATATCAAATGACAACAAGTACTGTATAAAACAACATAAAATGTTGCATGTGCTGCATGTCAGCAAAGGATATCAGTATTTTTAATTCACTTTCCAGACTTCCTGTGCAATTTCCAAACCTCAAGATCTGGAAACAGTCCATTTATTTTCCATATTCACTGTCCAGTTAAACACTTCTGTTTGTAGTTTACTATCTGTCCACAATAACAGAACTTAGTTTACCATTTAATTTAACATATATTATAAAAAAACAAACTAGCCAATAATTTTCATCCCCCTCAAATGATCCAAGCACCCATTCATGTTGTGCCAAAAGGTTTAGCTATGATATAAGGGTCAGCTTGTTATCAGGACTAATTTGCTTTGAGTAATAGCTCCTGCTTATCTCCAAATGTGGCCTAATGATCCTAATGTGATAATGAGATTAACAGCCTCTCGTTTTCTTATTTTCTTGCAAAAAACATTCCAGCAGGAAAAAAGTGAAGCCATGACATCAGTTAAACTCCCCTATTAACAATCTTTACTTCTGACACAATCTGTCTACCAAAAGAGTGACCTCATACTTAATTAACACATGGTGAACAAACCCAAGTGGAGGGTGCTGATGGCAAAAGTGTAAATGATAAAAAATTGCCTAAAGGAAAGTGATGTATTCACTGCACCAAATAAAGTCATGTAACTCTCTTTCTTGATACATGTGCAAAAGTGTGTGTTGAAAGTAGCTAATCTTGGGAATTTGAGCCTACACTGACTATGGACAACACAAGAATTCTGTCTTTTCCAGCGCCCACTGGGCTTCATGATTAGTTTCCAAGCCTCTCATGCAAATTCAGCTCCCAGGCTTCATTTTCCGCTCATTAAAAACAGGCCCTCAAACCCCGGTTCAGCACGACAAATCTCTCCGGTCATCACATTTCTCCACTAAAACAATACAACAGTGTGTCGACTCAGCACTTCCTCCTCTTCCCACGTTTGTTGTGGGAGTACGCCTGGTTCTCAGGCTAGACCATTTTATTGGCTGTTGGAGAGAAGATTCAGAGGTGCGCAGATGGTGACTCACACACAAGCGCACACACGCACACACACATACAATAAAATGTACATTACATCACCACGGTCCAAAGAGTTTATGTTTTTGACCAGTGAATTTGTGTTTTCTGTTGTAGCTGTTATCAAGGTTTCTCCTCTTATCATCTGAAACTTTTTCATTTCCCAGCTGCATAGTATTCCATTCATGTCAATCTTTATAGTACTTATAGAACTGAATAAGATTTTTTGAATGTAATAGAGTGAAGCTAATGATTTTGCATGCAGGGACACCACTGATTGCATGTGTAGAAATAATCACCATCTAGCAGGAAATGGTGTCACCTGAAACAGGTCTGATCATTACTTAAAAGCATGACCTCATTTGGCTCTGGCCAGTATAAGCATCATAATGAGCTCATGAAATGGCTTCTGTGAGTTATTTGTAGCCTAAAGCACCAGGTCACCACAGAATTCAGACTGTCCCACCCAGACTGGTGAGTCATGACTGACACTTCACCCACTTCTCACAGGTCAAACACTTGTATAATGTGATCGATTTTACCTTTATAGTAAGATGTACAAACTTTTTCAGCAATCCATAATGGGGGAGTTAGACAAGAAGCTCAATACCACTCTCATATCTCATATCACTCTCATATCTGTCTGTTTAATAAAAAAAAAAAAAAACTAGAGCCATTAAAGTGTTAGCTTAGCTTTTTGTAAGGACCAGTAACAAAAGGTCTGGCTCCATCCAGAGGTGACAAAATCCATCTACCAGCACCTCTTGAGTTCACTAATAAACATGTCTTGTTTGTTTAACTTGTGTAAAAAAAAAAAAAAAAAACTGTAAAAACAAGTTGTGGTTTTGCAGGGGTCACGTTTGTCTGTTGGCTTAGTGACTTCCTGGATTGCATATTAACTTCGTAGCAACAAGACACCAGGATAATTAGCCCCCGTAAAACCACAATTTTTTACACTTTGATTTTTCTTTAATTTCTTTTAAAGAATGAAAAGTCATAATGGACTTTTTAGGAATGGCATATTTGAATGATATTACAAGGACAGTTATTTAGGCATTTAGTACTGGGATGAGGTCTCTTTTTTGGAACACTGGTGAAGGTCCAGTTTTTTTTAATTAATGTGGACTAAAAATAAGGAACTTATTTTTTATTATGTTACTGCTAATTTAGTGCATAAACCAGAAAACCAGAGATGAAACACACAGGTTATAGGTTTATTGAATTGTATTGTATTTTGTTCTCTTTTTATCCATGTAATTTAATGTTAGTTGCTATGACTGATGTGAGTCTGAGGGCGAATTTTCAGCTCTGGTTGGACAATAATATCTCCAAAACTCCAAAAGAACCTCAGGACCTGGAACTCCTGCTTGCTGCAGGAAGAGTTCAGCTTTGTCATACATTACAGCAAATCTTCAACAAAGCCATGCCTACAGTCCAAGCTGCAATTTTGGAAACAGAAAAGCAATTAGCATCATTCAGTGAGAATGTGTGTTCACCATAATTTCAGCTGTGGAGGATTTGTTGTAATCTGTGACCAGAGGCTGTCTGTAGTCTGCTTGCCTCCACGCAGAGACTGTAGCTGCTAAGCCTTTCTTCTCTCTTAAGGCAGGATGTCAATAAACTCACTGAAGCTTTTGGTCAAGCCAGACAGAGGAACTGCTCAGAGGCATTTTATGGAGGATCTCGTAAGTTCAACACACAGATGTTGAGTATATTCTGAGGGTGGAGGGAGAGCTGGAGTTGAAGAAGGAATCTGCAAAACTATGTATATTACACTCAGGGGTCAATGCTGTTTCGCAATACTGGGACTTTAAACCTCTGCAGAATATTTAGTATTTTAAGAAATAAAGGAAAGTTGGAAGTTTAGCAACACATTCGGTCTCTCTTTAGTCATGCATGTGGCCAGTCAGCCACAAAGGGGCCACAATGTGTACGGTGAACCAAGCCAAAAGAGCAGTCACTCTGTCTCACTGCGTTCCATATGTAGGGTTACACTAATACCAAGAAGCAGGGCAGGACGCCACAGTGAGTAATGCACTACTTAACAGGGCTTTTATTTGTTATTCTTTGCTTCTTAAACCTTTAAAGGGGTCATGGGTCAAAGTGACTGCCTGGGGAGAGATGTAGCCAGTTGATTAAGTAAACAACACGGTGGTAATATCAGCTGAGCGCAGAGAGACATCGCAGACTCCTCAGGGAAGGAGGAGAGGACCAGGATCTGGTAATAGGATCCAGAGTGAGCAGTGAAGGATGATGTCATGAGGAAAGACAGGCGGGCAGCCAGGCCGGTCAGTGTGTGGATGGATATATGGAGCGACAAAACTGCAGACAGATCACAGATGTATCACCAACTCTGAAGACATGTTCAACTGACTTTGTAGCATTTAGTTAGTGGTGTACCTTCTCCTCTTCCTGGTTATGGTTAGTTATCCATACATGCTGGATAAAAGTTGGTAAATTTGAGTAAAAGCATTGAAAAGGAATTGCGCAGCAAGATATCATGTTCATATGTATATACTTTTAAGAAAACAATTATGGCCTAAATGGGTATGGAGGAATTGCAAGCAGACTTTCTTTTTATCTGTGGTCTGATTTATGAACAAAAAGGCATGTAATCATTTCAGGGAATTTCGGTTTTCATTTTTGTGCATGTACATGTATGAACCCCAAAAACACTGAAAAGGTGTTCTTGAAAAGTCAGTTTTACACCATAAATATTTCTGCCTTGCCACTTATGTCTTGCCACTGTTTAAAATTCGAGAAGCTCATGATGATTGGAATAATGTGTAGTTATCCCTTATCATGTTAACAGAGGTGTGAAATTTAGACCAGGAGAACACTTGATGGGCCTTCAGTGCGGGTGGGGAGGGGAGGAAGGGGGAGCATTTAACCAGCAGGTGTCACTGTTCATCTGCAGCACTAAGAAAAAGATGCAGAGAGATCTGTTCAGATAGCATCAAAGCTCCTGATAACATATCAAGTCTCTGAACCCATGTCTGAAAATCTGACTAGTCTGTGAAATATTCCATTCTTTAACCACAGACACATGCTGCTATCTTACTGTTTACAGAACCCTCCAAGAAAACCTTCCCCGAACACCCCAGGCTCAAGCTCACCCATATACATGTCTGTTCAAAGCAGTGATGTCAACATATGGGACATAAGATGGAATTCTGGTTTGTTGGGGGTGTAGCTGTTGGGTGAAAAATTGTCTTCAATGTTGTTGAAGAGTATAAATAAATGTGGTCTCAACTGAGAGTGTCTACTCTTTTATGCTGTTTCGTCACATTCTTTAATTGTCAAAGGCAAATGAGTGCTGTTTATGGAAGGGTTCACTGATTTACATTCACAGTATTTGTAACATTGAGATCATTTACCAAAGTATATATATGTTTGTTATTGATTCATAAAAACACAGTAGGTAATTTTGATAAGTATAATTTAATATCAAGGATCCATCGTGAATGAATTCAAATACATCTTGTTTTTGACTGTGTGTACTTTGGACATGAAAGTGGCTTAGAAGCCTCAGAATTCCTCAAACTGAGCAAGAAGTTCCCTTTGGTCTTGCCGCCTCTTCATCACTTGGTTGATAACATTTTTCAATCACGCAACAGCAACTATAGTTGTGTTGCTGTTTAGATGTTATGACGAGAAAAAGGATGCATACTTACTGGAAATACTGGGTTGTAAAGACTTCAGCATTAACTGATTCATTCTTCCCAACATTTCTACGGTAGTTATGTCATTTGGTTTCATATGAATTTAACTTGAATGCATTTTATTACACGCAATAAAATTAAGTGCATTTAGGGCTCCTCAACCAACTGCTGGGTTGCACCACTGCTTTAAATCTCCCTCATAAAAATTACAATGAAATGCAGCCAAATTCTTGATAGGTGACATACATGGATACCACATTTGACATAACAATGGACAACCTTAAGTGTTAATTTCACTTCAGTGGATGTTAACAGTTTCAGTTAAAGAAGTGCCTCATCATGTCTCATGCTTTGATGGTGATGGTAGTCAATTAAATTCACATTGACTGTGCATTGACCCTGCTAGCTATCCAGGTCAGGATGGTTATCAAAAAGACGGATCACTAAAACACCACAGGTCGCCTATTTAATAGCTAACTGCTGACTTAGAGCTCACACAAATGCTCATGGATTTTTTTAATGCATTATGAAAACATTAGATCATAAATGATGATTGCGGCTTAATTCAGAAAGAGTGCTGTTCTGGAGCAGACTTGCTTCCAGATGTGATCACCTGGCATTTGGATGAATAATTTTCACCATTAGTCGGACCCCCGGCAGGGAGCTTTTTTGACTGTGTTTGTATGAAAAACGTTCCAGTCACAGTCTTTTGATCTCACATTGCTTCCATACAGTCTTCATTGCTTTCATTCAGAATGTCTCTGATCTCTCTGATAATTTGCCTTTTATCTTTTGTTCTTTGGGTCTTTTATCGACCATTTTCCTAAACCTCTGGTCTCAGGGGATTTTAGTGTATAAAGCTGTGGGACACTGCACTCTGTCTTGTATAAAGATGAGTGAACAGATGAGTATTACTCTCTCATCTTCAACCATACAATTGGGCACATGAAGCCCTGTGCCCCTAAAACACATCTGCTGCATCTAGATGCTGCAGGATACACCCACACAAGCATACATACATATATTGTTACAGATGCTTGTAGACACAAACACATGTACACACAACCACAGGAGCCCCTTATTTACTTCATATGTTCTCACACAAATGTATACAGTTTGAATCGTGTATGTATTGCTTTATGAGATCATTCCTGTAAAATGTCCTGATTTTTGGGGACGTTTGATCATCTTTCTGGCCTTAAAAGGAGCTTTGGATCTTTTCCTGGTATTCTTCTGTATGATATTTGTTTATAATTTACATACTTTTCAAACTCTCTGAGAAAAATTCAAAACACAAACCTCAGGATGTGATCTTCTTCCTGATGAGAGTGGAATCTATTACTCCAGATTCCCAACATACCTACGAGCTCATTGTGACTAAAGCTTGGATAACCCCCCCCCCCCCAAATAGTCCGGTGATAAGTTTAAAGACCTCTAATGACTCTTAATTGGTCAGGTCTTTGAGTGGTGGAGAGTAACAGAGGGCTGAACAACATGTCATCAAGTTTCAGATTGCATGTCTGGGCATGAATGGCAGCTGGTGAGTTGGTTAATGATTGAACACAGCCACAATAGTACAGCCATTATAGTGTGTGTGTGTTTCAAATCTGATCACTGCTCTTGGTTGGTAAACAAGAACACACAGTCTAATTAAACCCTGGAGAACAGAGGCAACAAGGCTGTAATGTAATTAAACAATCACGCGTTGGATGTTGCAACATTTTCCAGAAACTTTCTCAAAAAATGAGAAAGGTTTTGCCTTTGCTGTTTTTCCCAGAGAATGACATCAAGGTAAAATTTTGTACTGGGTGATCCTCCAAATATCCACCAAATATGAGCAAAAATTCTGATAAAAAGGAATTGCAGTAATTCCAGAAGTCATCTGTCAAACATTCCCCGTGGCAGCATGTCACTGTTTAGTCATGTGCAACAATTATATAGCCACAATTCCTTCCCAGTATCGAGTCATGATACTGGTAACCAAACACCAGTGCCGACGCCCTTTATTTATCAAACTCTGTAATAATGGCCAAAGTGAAACCCCTACTCTTTTTACTGGCTTCTATATAGGGGACATCAATCCATACAAGCAACCAAACCAAAAGAGATCTGTGGCCATCCAGCTCTCAGTTGTGGCGCTGGAAGGGGTTTTACTGATCCCTGATCCACAGAGCAAAGACAAACCCTGAAATTTGCACCATGTATGTTTCTCTGTTTTGTCGGCCCAGCAATTTAGTTAACTGTTACAGATGCTTGGAGGGCAATCAACGAGATTCCATGTGGCTTGCAGTCACTCGGATACAAAATAAAATTCTTTATGATCTGTTTATTCATTGACTAGAGAGAAGTTGCTCCTTTCGTCTGCTCTTGGATCAGTTTTTGCATGTTCATTCATCGGGATTGCGGTTTGGATGGAGGGAATGTAAGGTGATCCTTGGTATCTAAAAAAGACAATTTCTCACTGGAGTCAGGAGATCCGGGCCATACATGAGGTTTGGCTTGTTGAGGGAGCTTTTCCGTTCCCTTGGACATGGCAGGTCCAGCTGCTCTTTTGCCTGTTTTGTATAGGCAGCACATACCCACATAAAAGCCCAGCTCATTTTCACAGAATCATGCAACCCCTGGAATTTAACAGTCTCAAATCAAATGTTTTATTTAGGGTCATATTGTAATGCCAAAGCAAACCTCAAGACCTAAATTTAGCACGTCATGCTGTTTAAAGTTGATTAGTTTATTAGAACAATAGATGCTGTATGCACTTATTCTATCTCTTATTTTTATTTTGGATTTTGAGCTTGTGATGATTTTCACATATTTACTTGAAATGTGATTCAAGTTCTAGGTGCATTCTGAATTGACCTTTGAAATCAATAACTTTTCTTTGGATCAACATACTTCTTTAAAGTTGCTATTATCAATATTTTTAATGGACCCCGTTACCACATATAATGTGAAAGAGGTAACTCATAGTGACAAACCCACAGAGAATGATCATCTGACTCTGCAGTTAATTACAGAGCTTTTTAGCATGTTTTAGCTCATAGATAGAGCATAGAGCTAGATATATCTCTCACGTGTTGGTGGAGACAAAAACAGAGCAAGAAGAGGAGTGAATATTGGACTTAGATTTGCCATATATATAGCCAGAAATATGACTCAAAGTGAATGGTAATTTTGCTCTGTTTCCACTAGATACATAAATAGGCAGCTGTTTGGACATCTCAAGTTTATGAGGTAATATATCAATGTTGTGCTTAAAGCATAGACTGTGTATAAGAATGGATGTATCGAGGTGTAGTGTCACCCATGAAGTTTGAAGCCCAGAGCTGCAGCTCATGGCTGGCGCCATCTTTTATGTTAGGAACCAGGACCTTCCAGATAAGGAGTGCAGGGTGTTGCCTTTCATGCTTTGGAAACATGCCCCACTCCCTCTGACCAAAGCAAATGCTAGCTTACTGGGAACAACGAGTGCTGTACGAGTGGGTTAACATTAGGTACTTTAGCTAAATTGTGCTAACAAGGCAGCTATCATAATCAAGTAAGATTAAACTTAATGATATATTGCAACAATAGTCTGACGCAGTGTGAGTCCTGGAGCTCGAGAAAGCAACAGTTGAGCCAATTGTCAATCAACACCCACAAGGCAGACTTCAAAGCTAACTATAAGTCTTCAAATCTTACTAATGGACCAATAATTTCCAAAATGACACCAGCACATTTGTTGGAGGGCCTTTCAGTTGAGACCATAATGAGAGAGAAGTTGGCACCTTTTGAATGGGAGTCAGCTGGTGCCAGGGATTTTTCGGGAGCTAGTATCTAGCGGCGTCAGTGACATTTCACTTAAATGTGCATCTGCACTAGCTTCATCCTCCAGCTGTCGTAGTTGCTGCTTGGTTTAGAGCTTGTTGCACATCACCCAGGTGCCCCTAAAAAAGTCTACGTATGTAGTTTTAGTTAAACTTGATCACTTCTTTATTCTGCTTTAACATATTCCGAGTAAAAGCACTAACTGAAAATATCTCAGCTCCCTAGAAGTTCATGAGACAGGATGCATGGGAACATGGACTAAATACACTGTCTCATTTCAATATGGTCTTTCATGTCAGGAAGCTTTACACTGCTAATGAACTCATTTATACATAATCTACCAACACCATTAATTTATCAAGTTTGGTTAATCAAACAACAATCATCCAAACTGCTTCCCATGTTCACTTAATCATTCAAGGAATGGGATGTAAATACAGTATTTAAGATTCATGAGTTACTGACTATAAGCTTTCCATTTCCTTGTCCTCTTTAAATGATGAGACATTTCTTACTGTATATACTAAAACAATGGAGCTAATGTGGTGATTTTGGGCGCATATTACATTTGTATAAGTACTAAGGGCATGTGCCTCCAAGGTCCTCTTTATGAATAAAGTATATTGTCATTGTTCATATTGTTGTGGTCTTAATGAATATTTTCACACACTGAACCCATAGGAGCTTTTTACTAGTAGCCAGGGGCAATAAACAAGGGAAGGCCTTATTTATTGCAAATAAAAAATAAGGAAAAACAAATTTGAGTGCTCACTCTTAAGAACAATAAACTGTATTTATTGTAATTGGTCACATCTGGGCACATGGCTGGGTAAATGTCTGCTGTGGCAATAAAAGCAAAACAAGCAGATTAAATGCAATCACTCAGCAGATGATACAACCGTCATGTTGTAATCTGAGATATTGTGAAGTTTGATTTTTAAGCTCCTAAAGCTGAAATGCACTAAATGTTTGGAGTTGGTGTAGTCAAACCTGTCACTCTAAGCCATACTGTTTGATCACAGCGGGAGTATAAAGTAGCTCTCCATCTTTTATCCATTGAGACGTGGCAACATGTGAACAGAACAAGAGAGGTTTTCATGGCAGACCAAATAAATCATCTGATGAGCACTTGAAGGCTTGCCATTAAATCATTATAATGTCATCACTGCAGTGAAATCTGTACTTTAAAACTCAACGTGTTTAATTTTGAAACAACTTATGAATCTCATTTACTTTTAAAGGACAGTCAGAAGAATTTAAATTAATTCCCTCCTCATACCTCACAGTCATACTACAGAAGTTCCAATGGTAAGAGTCCATTTTGCAGACCAGATCGAAGCATTTGCAAACCCTTCATTGTGTTACTTAGCCATTTGGATTGCATTTAAAAGAGTCACTTGGGGAGAGGGCCTGTGGGAAGGCGATACAATAATTGTCAGATCAAATATCTTTGATACTATTCCACCCCAACTTCAGATCTTCATAACTGTTGAACTGACTGCAGAGCAGAGAGTGAGAGCATAGCTCACTCTCGCTCACAAGCTCTGTTCATCTCTTGCTTTAAAAAGTAGAACCTTGTGAAAAATTTCTATTCAGAGGTTGTTTGCATAAAAACATCACAGATTTTTTAAAGACATGTAGATTTATTTGACTGCTTCACCTGAAGATGTCACATTTATAAAGATAATCCAGCGCAGTGGATTGGTTTAATATGCATTTAATCTAATGTGTCAAAACACTTCAATCCCCTCTGTGGCTTGTTTTGCCAATTGCACACCAGGATTTAACAAGTGTGCCCAACATCATTTTTTCCTCTATTTGACATGTAGAGTTAGAAGAGCCTCAAGCAAACTGACTCATTGCTGTTGTAGGAGTAGCAGTGAGTAACATGTTCTTTTCAATGCAATAAAATGACACTTTCTAAGTGATCCAAGTCAAATTAGATGTAGCTGAAAAGCAGACAGTAAAATATTGCGATGACTATTGTCTGTAATGACATAATGAGAACTTAAACAGCTGATTCATAAATCCATCATTAAGGTTGGGTTTAAAGTCCATTCTAGGTTCTTAATACCTACTAGCTTATTTCAAACTGATTTACTTGATTGAGTTGTACCTTTAGATTTTTTATTTTAATGTGTTTGTTAATTGGTTGCTTGGAAACCTTTGTAGCACTGTCCAATCAAAAATAATAAACTATGTAAACAGGAAGTCACTGTAGCATCACAAGTTGCAGCATAACTTCCAAAAAAATGCAGTTTTAGGGGGGCAATGATATACTGAATTGAAATACTAATTCTTTTTAAATGTAGGTATTGCTTTATTTTGTTTGTAAGAGCATACATGGAAGAATTATGTGTTTTCAGAGTATTAGTATTCTTGTAATTTAGAATGTGGATAGAATGTGGAAAATATCCTATGATGGTATGTTGTGTTTAAAATCTTAGCAGTTTCCATCTTCATTAAGTAGCTTTAAAATCAAGTGTCATGCCAGATGTGTTGACCATATTTCTTCTCTTCATTCAAAACAGTTAGTAACCTAGTTATGTAACAGTTAACAACTAACCTTTATGTAAGAACTAGATGTGTGAATCTTCACATAATAAACACTTCTTATAAAACTAAAGGCTATGTTTGAATTTGCAAAAAGCTGGTGCTTACAGAAGCTAATAATCCAACACATTTTGTCTTTGAGAGGCTTCAGCGAGTGGTATGTTTGTAAAATAGATGGTAATTAAAGTAGACCCAGGAGCAATAAAGTTAAAGTAGGAGAGAAACACTTCTGCTAAAATTATATGATCGCCTTGATAGCTGAATAGTTAAAGCACATACCACATATCCACAATGTCCTTATTCCGTTTCCAGCTGGGGAACTGTTGCATGTGATACCCCTCTGTACATAATATGTACATTTTCTGAAAGCAGGATCCATTTAAATGCTCTTCATACCACATTCCCCACTGTGACAATTTACACAGCAAGCATTTGCCGCATCATGGGAGAGAAACGTCAGTGTCACCATGAGCAGCATGTCCACAAACATGCCAGACCTCTAACCCCTCATGTGATTTCTATCAGTGCTTCTGGAATTGCATGATGGCATATAACACAATATGGCTGTAAGCAGATGTTGGATGGGATAACGTGAGAATCTAATAAGGAAAACATGGTTCCACCTCATCCTTGTTGGTGGCCTCTGAGATCTCTCCATCCCTCATCCTATAATCTGTTTTGATCGTGAGTCTTCTCATCTACAAGGCCTGGATAGAGGAGATGTCAACAGTGTAGAACAACTCAACTGTCTGCATATTAAGCTGTATGACTCCCCAAAACACCTGAATCTTGTTGTTTCAGCTGCTTGTGTCTCCTCACGTGCATGCTGCTTGGTTGCTCTCTGATGTGAGCCATGGCTGTTTGCATGTTCGTCAGTGAGACAGAGAGTGAAAAAGGGCATTGTGCATTAATGCATAACTTGTTTATCACAAATCAACCATTTGCGGGTTTCACATTGGATGCAAAATTTTACATTTTTGAAATGGACTCAGCTTTTCCACATTACACCTCTGCCAGTGTGTCTGACCTCAGCTTGTTCGCCTGTCTTCAGTTATAAACTCAAAGCAGGTTGTTGTTGATGGTAGAGGAGGAAACACAAAATGCTACAATCCCTCAATGTTTTGCTTCAGCTGGATAGATTGTGACTGTCAGTTGTCATTAAACAAAGACTGAGAATCACAAATCCCTTGAGCTGATGAATGTTGAAGCACAGTGTTTCATCTGTGCTTAATCACACTGAGAAGAGAGACATTTATATTTTAAAAATTCTATGCTGCTTCATATGGAAACAATGAGCACATTTGACAACAAGTTATCTTTTTACATTCGTTGGAGCTGACCATCAGTGAATATTCTAGAGACTGTATTTAGACACCAGTGCAAGAGAAATGTGTTCATTATTCCACAGTTTCATAACACCATCGGTCTTTAATTTAGTAACTGGCAATGTAATATTGTAACTGTAAATGTATGTAATCAGTTCCATGTATCTACTGTACAAATGCTACAATAATTGATGTTGCATGTCCCCCTTCCTCTGCTACAGCTGTAAGGATGTATGCAGTATTTTTAACCATCCAGATGTGACTGTTTAACAACCATCTGGACTGAAGTCCACATCACTTGTCCATTCAGTAAATACCGCTCAGGAAGTGCAGGTACACAGCTCTTCACATTAGTCTGTCCATTGTCGTGCTGAAATAATTCCCATGGATGTCCGGGGAACATAGGAACAGATGCAGAACAATCCATTTAACACAATATGGCATGAACCACTTTATTGAATTAGTGGGCTTTTGAAATCTGAAGCTGGCTGAGTAACTTGACCAAAGCACAGAGACATTTAGCATGTTCAATGTTTGGAGTGTTGGCTATATGACCAAATGTTCACACAAGCATTGCACTACATGTGCTTTGATTTTGAGCCATTGAATTACATCTTTGTCTATGAAGACAATACAGACTATACAGTACCATACTCAGCCATGACAATCTGTTGCTGCAATCTGTTGGAGTTGTGGTTGCGCTCATCTAACTAGAAACACACTAAGAAACTGACTTCCCAGAATATTCAACAGAAATAGCTCAATATTTTTATAACAAAATTATAAACTAAGCTGTGACTGTAGCGTTAACTGGCTGTGAACTTGGATACTCTGACCCTGATCATGATCATGTGTGAAGCAACTTTGTCAGTATTTTAATTCTGTCCCTGGAGAATTCATATTTGGAAAACCTTCAGAACCGCTAAATGTTCTCCACATGCAAATCTTGCAATAATGAATTAATCATTCGTTATTATTTCCACATTGACCCAGATATAATTAGCTCCCTGTCCTCAGATGGTTTGGTCCTTTTTAAACCAGATATAAGATCTAGATATTGGGAGCGTCAAATAAAAAAAACTATAAAATCAGATAAGGTTGATGATGAGCTTACACCTTTTTACGTGTTGATATAGAACATGGAATGCTATTTGTATAAAATAACAAATGATTGTCATAGTTTCCTTTGATTGACTATTTTTAAAAGAGATAGACTAGAGTACATAGATACAGCAAAAGAAGCATATCTGAAAACAGTTGACAGTTAAATTGAGACTGAATGAGCAACACTTCAAAGCTAGCATCACATTATATTTTCACCCTACAAATATTCACTACATCTCTCATTCAAGTCTATTAAAGCTTGAACGACAGACCTTGAATTTCTCCATCATTCGTAATTCATACATTCCCTGATGGAAACACTGATTCACACTTTTTGGAAATGGAGATGGATGGTTATTCTGGCATCTTTTATCACCATATTTAGTGCATTATCACATTACCAGACTACAAACTGTAGCATCAATTTTCATACACCATTTACAATTTGTGATCGCTCAGGTCTATATTTATTAACCACCATGTGTCGTGACATCACATCCTTTTTTATGGCCAAGTGCAGGGCAATTTTGTTGAATGGAAATATTACATGTTAATATACCTTTAGTCTCAGACTAGATAATGAAACCTGTAGCTACCACCTAAAACCAATCACAAACACTGTCTGAGTTTTCATTTATTCTGATATTGTCTGGTTTACAGCTACATGCTTGTGTGATATCACAAGGGTGGAAAAACTCATCTGTCCAGCTACTTCCTGTCACTGGTTGTAATTTGAAAGTTGAGATTCAGCAGTATTCCCCCCTAAAGCCTGTGGGTAACCTATTAATCAATCCATAACTATGCCTAAGAAAAACAAACGCGAAGTCCAGCCATGATTCATCATCGCAGAGCAGCCACACTGACTACACAGTGCAGATTTATGGAGTAATTAATGCCTGGAGAATTTCTCCAAATGTAAGTGCACAAAGTGTGCTGCTGTACTTTTTGCATCACAGTTTGAATTCACGCCCTTGACCAGAGAGGAGTGCTTCCTTATTATTGGGGCGGCTGTGACTCAAAAGGTACAGCTGGTTGGCCACTAACCACAGGGTTGTTGGTTTGATCCCCAGCTATTCCTGTCAACATGTCAAAGGGTCCTTGAGCAAGACACTGAACCCCAAATTGTTCCTGATGGAATTGTAAAACGCTTTGTCCGTTAAGGTACTAGACTGTGTTATATAAGCATTTACCATTTATTATTATCCACAGCAGTTGGTGGCTTTAAAGTATAAGGCTGCCAACAATCTACATTTTTCTTAGTGTCAACGATTCCCAAGAAAAGACCAAAGCAAACAATAAAAATATCCTTCGAAGAAGTATTGTCTGTATGACCAAAGCCCTATAAAGCTTTTTCCTCTGTGTCATAGGAATCCACTGTGGTCAAAAAACTATTGAAAACACACGAATGAGCCATGCTGTTGCACTGGTCAATATGTTTCTTTATTACAGTAACATTCATTTATTTTGAGTCAATCCCACATTTCCCGTCTTGCTGCTGAAAATACTCACTTGAGCACCAAATATGTATTAATCTGCTGCTGAAAATAGTCCACAACAAGTACACTGTGTACTCCAGTATGAGTAATATTTGCTGAAAACTACAATGCCCAGCTATGTTAAGAAATTACTGAGCCCTTATTAAAAATGATAGTACATGTTTGTGGTCTGTTTGAAAGATTCCTGTCTTCAATTAGACTAAATAGACCGCAGACAGGGTAATGAAATCAGCACGTTTTGAGAGACGGACTAACACTGTTGGTTTTGGTCTTTTAAAGGGATTTGCTGACAGTAAGAAAAATATAGAATAACCCTAAAGTTATCCTTTGAAGAAGAACATTTAGTATCCATTAAATGTAACTGATAATTCACCACTGGAAAAAGTTCAAGTAAAGATGTATTTTCTAATTCTCTGTGACAGCTAAGAAAACATATCAAGTCTTTATTTTCCCCCCAATCTGCCATTACTCGACGTGTGATTTGTATTAAATGGGAAAATGTCTTGGCTGAGCTGTAAAGAAGAACACACATTATCTTAAACAGAGATCAGTGTGGCCTGAAGGGGAGAAAGGGTACCAAGTGTGCTGCTGAAAGGTTTATACAGCCAGAAATTTGGAGCCGTTTTCTTAATGCCATTGCATAACAAGTTGAGTTATTCCAGACCAGACTGAGAATAAGGGAGTTTTTGATGACAGTGCCATCTAAAGTTATTTATGATGGTTTGTGTTGGACAAATATTATGCGAGAGTCATTTGGATAGTAATGAACCTGTCATAGAAGGGAAAATCATTTTTGTTTCTCAGAAAGAATGTGGGCCCTCACGGCTATTTAAAATAAGAATTCTCACCTCCGATCAGTCTGGGGGATAGATTACGAGAAGTGCCCAAACTCTAAGCCTAGTGTAGTAACCAACATTTCATAGATGAAGCAACAGTTAACCTCATTAACAGCTGCTATCATACTCTGTCTGTCTGTGTCTCTACGCATCTCTAAAGAATTTTCCAGCTTCAACAGCTTCTACAAAATTCTAGTAAAGGGACCAAACTATGAGCTGTCTGGTTCTGTCTGTTGCTGTTGTTACGCCATTTCCAGGATCCTCTCTGGAACAATAAATTAGAGTTGACTTCTTTTGCAGTTCAGAAGTAGATAGGTGGCCTTGTTGAAAAAGTATTTTTGTCCTACCCTTCTCACGAAACACAAAAACCGTCACGCGGCTCAACATAAATTGCAAGTGAAGTATCCGCAACTGCTTCATTTGTAATGCAGCTTTAAATCTTTGTTTTATCTACCAGAAATACACTAAAGAGTCAGATCAGGGATTCACTGACAAATGTTTCAACATTAATTTATTAACCCCATGAATTTCACAAGGTTTCATTTAAGCTCAAATTGAGACTGCTCACATTTATTCAAGAATTGTAGGCCTGCAATGAATGTGCTGTATGGCATGTGGGTTGAATTAATATATTTTTATATTTTCCTTTTTGGAAAAGGTCCATTTCCTTCATGCTTTGCTTCACTGGCAGCAGAGAGACAGATGATCTGATGCCAGAGAGGATAACTTCACCCCAGTGTTCAAACCCTGTGAAGATCAGAATTTTTTTCTGTTTAAAGAAGTCAGATCATATATTGTCAATGATGTGAATGTAACCACATGCCAAAATATTACTTCATTAAAATATTTTAAACAGGAAAAGTCCTGTTTGCATGTAGGTTAGACTTTGTCGTAAAGGAATAGTTTAACATTTTTGGGAAAGATACTTGTTTGATTTATCGCCAAGTGCTAGACAAAATAAGTTAGCTTATCATTAACACTGGAAATGGGGGGAAACATTTAGCCTAGCTCTGTCCAAAGGTAATGTAGGTGCATATTTATTGTGCATATATCAAAGTGGTATCAAACTTCTCATCACATTCTCTGTAGGAAAACAAGAGAGTATCTTTTCCAAAACTATAATCTCTACTTTGATGACAAAGTTGGAAAGATTTCAGGTAAATATGTTTTTGGAATTTTTAGAACTTGTCAGTTGTTTTACACATTCGCAGTTGAAAGTGAAATTCAAAGTCTGAGATGGGAAGCCATAAAGAGGAGGAAATGTAGTTAAACATGTACAAATGTGTAGGCCCTGTTGTGAGCTCTGTACACTGTAATCAACAAACATCACAGTAATTATTTTTCAGGTTGACTCCCAGCTCGTTTACTCATGCGTTTCAGCTGCAGAGGGAGAGCAGCGTCATCCCCATACAGACAGCCTGTTAAAGTCACTAGATGACTGACAGCAAGCAATCAGAGAAAGCCAGGGGGCCCGTCTCTGTAACTGATGCCAAATATAAATGCGTCAAGCGCAGCTGAAAGAACAACAAATGGAAAGTTTTGCAGGAACACTCACCACACGATAACCATCTGAAAATAAAAGGGAAGGAAACCAATAATTACATTTAGGCTTTAATTTGATGTTCTGTTTAGTTTCACGAGCATCCACCGCTTGCACCTGCCAGAGAGCAGACTGCCACAGTCCCCTTCATGACATCACTATACGTGTCCTACTTTGCACCTTTCACCAATGAACTCCTTTCTTGACGCAAAATGTCTATTTTTAAAGCCTGCCAACAGATTTTTTAAGGCTTTATTCCTTTTAGAAGAGGCTCTAAAATCCCCATCATGCATCCAAAGAAATGAGCAATAAAACTGGCTGTCATCACATTCCTCCATCTTGGATTTGACCGTCCATGACCTGTGCATGGCATCTCTGCCAGGACTCCCAGAGGTTGTGAAACAGTAACACATGTCAGCATTATGATGGAGGGAATCCCTCCTCTGGAAACACCTTCCTTGGTCTTCTTTATCTGTTTCTCTCACTCAGTATGGATGTACTACTTTTTATTTCCTGTAGAGGCTGTGGACCACAGCATCTCTTACAGAACATGTTTGAACTTGAAAGAAGATAACTTGATGGGAGTTTTATACTGGTTACATCTGAGAAGTGAGGAAATGAAAACCTCATCATTTTAACTGTGTTATTACAGGTATATTTACAAGTGCTGCATGTCAGAGTTATTGCTTAAATGTCTCCATGATTTTAATGACAGATTTCCTCTTTATGGTAGCTGTTAGAGTTTATTATGAAAACCCACTGCTGCAATGACATTTGATGACTTTTCAGGAACTGAAAAAAAGTTAAATAAACTTTTAGGACTTTTAACTCCACACTTCACATGTGATCATCCAGTTTATGTTAAAATCACTGATGACTGGAAGTAACATTGAAGTTAGATAAGGCTCAGTTACCGACTGGACAAAGCAGGCAAATATCCTAGGGCACCTTACTTGCAATTAGATAACCCAAGAATTGGAAAAATTTTGTCCTGATGGGGGCACTAGATAAAAAAGTCAAGAGATAATCTCTACCAAATTCCATGGATATCTGTAATAGTTGTTGAGACATTCCACTCAAAAACACAAATGTCAACCTCATAGTGGCACTAGAGGGAAAGTCAGTAGGATTCATCCTCTGGAGATCATGAATATCTGTACAAAATTTCATGACAATCCACCTAACTGTTGTTGAGATATTTCAGTCTGGAGCAACTGACCAACCGACTGACCAACATACTAGCACTGCCAATCATAGAGCTATATAGCACAGCTAAAAACTGAAATGGTAAGGATCCTGAATTAGCTCTTGTATTTTTACTTGGCGTCCTTTCTTATAGAGAGAGCCCCTGTGTAAAAATATTGTCTTACAGTATGTTTCAGTTGAGATTATGCTTGCATTGTGGATTTCCTTCAACAAACAGACTTTCTCACCTGGTGCAGGATAGTACTCCAGTTTAGAAATACTGGTTTGCTGTCTGGGATTGGACTGGATTGGAGGAACGTTTGTGTAAGGGGTCAGTAGAGGCCAGCAATTAATTTTTACCCCAGGTTCTCCCTAACAGTTTCTCCAGCCTTGGAATTAGGGATATCACATAACAACTGTGATGTCTCCTTATAATATTACAGGAAAAGCTACAAAGAATTCTTGTTAGTTGTATGGTGCAATCCACCCTTAATGACATGCTCAGGTCAGATGTGTGTTTCACATAATTGAATTCCAGAGGAAAAACACTAAAGTTGGTGATGATTTATTTCAAATAAAAATTGAGTCTGGATTTCATGAATACTGAAAATACTTCAAGCTGTCTTCGGTATGAAATAGAAATATATTCCATCCCTTCAGAACGTTGACCTACAAAATACAGACCCACTGAGCAGCAGATACCAGGCGCTCCAGAGGCCTCAGGGGTAATTAGCAACAGCCGCCAAACTCTCTGTTCATCACTGATACAGTTCTGCCTGAAGCGATGAGGTGAACAACCTAACGTCTTGCCATCTGAATCATCAGAAACATGTTCAACAAATAGAGAAAGTTTTCTCAAGTGTTACCTTTTAAAACTGAAGAGGAAAGATGACAAATAGTTGCTTCATTTCCCATCATCCTCCCACTACTCCCTGTTCACACAACACACACATATACACAGACACACAAACACAAACACACACGTGTCATTGCTAAGGACAGAGAGCCAAACAGGAGGAAAAAAAGAGAAAAAGAGAGGGACTGAACACATCTGCAACTCTTAACCGTCCACATGAAAATCTGTTGAAAACATTATTTTTTCCTTTTATTTGTTCTTGCAACCAGTGACTCCTCACTTCTTTGAAACATGGAAAATTTAATGACAGAGTTGAGTTATTGACAAAGTTTTTATTTATACAAAGTGAATTTACATGCTCTTTATTAGTCTTTTGTACAGTAGAAGTGTAGAGATTTCTTCTAACACATTTCTTTTAAGAATGAAAACGGCTGCCTTCATCCTCCATTCACCAGAATTTTGGCAGCAGTGAGACAAATCAACAGGGATTCTTGTTGCCCACAGCCTTTTCAGCGTCTGGATAGCGACGCATATCAAGTGATCTCAGCCCGGATGAAAATGTGTGAAAACGGTCAGGGGAGATTGGTGCACTCTGTTCTGGTCAGGATCAGGTCTGACTGTTGGCTGAACGGTGCTGAGGTGCGTGGGGTGTTTTGATAGGAGGTAAGTGACATGATGCCCAAAGCCAACAGTGGATTATATATCTCACACATCTGTAGAAACTCTTAAAGAGACTCATGCACCAAGCATTTTGGAAATCCCGAGAGTTCCCAAGCACTGAGGCCAAACTAAGCCATCTAGTTGTGTTCTACACCCCTCACTGTGAATATTATGTCCGATATGATCATTGCCTCATTTTAGACACTGCCACTGAAGAGGATTCCTTAAAAATTATGATACAAAAATACCAAGCAAACATATTAAATTGCAGTCAGTTTTACAGCTACATCCTGAGATAAAAGCAGAAGTTACTAGACCAAAGGTGCTGTATCTGTGTGGTGGAAACTTCAAGCTTTAAATCACAGAATATTTTCCTCAATACCCTGTAAAAGAGGAAGATGCAGCCATTAGCTAATATTAAGTTTATGCTCAAGTGCTGGAGAAAATAGCTGGAAAAATGGAGAATGCCAAACCAAAAAACAGGCACCACAAGCACGAAGTGCAATAAAAAGTGCAGGCATGCGATGGGCCCTGGAGGCTGAAACGTGGGTATTTGTGATAGAGGTCTGATGTATATCCATGATATCCAGTTTAAATGTTAGAGCCAGTGATGCTGATTTATTTTTTTTTCTTCTTCATTTTCTTTCCTCTAGGCAGAACTATGTAGAATACTAGTCTAATATTCATTAAACAGTTCTCATTTCTATGTCAGTGTGGTTCTATAATATAATGAAATAAGGATTGTTTTGTTAAAAAGTGTTAATACAGAAAGAAAAAATGATCAGTTGAGTCAGTTTTATTAAAAAAATATCCAGATGTAATCATTAGGTTAGCCAAATAAAAACACAACCATCGTCCAATTACATTATTATACATTTTAATTTTAAAATTTCGTTTTATTTATTTTTTCTGTAAATAGATACAATTACAAGTTTCTCATCATTTCTAAAATGGACAATATCGGCACAAATTAGAATAATGCAGAAGGAAATAACTGGACTGAAACTGTTCTTACCTGTTTGAGCATAAGACTCAAACAGGTAAGAACTGACCATTCAGTAGATGAGGCTTCAAGCCAACAGTGCATTGACATTACTTTGCTTTTAAATCTGGCTACTCCTCACAACACTCTCCAAAAAAATTACCTGGGAAGATCATTAAATTGTCTTGTTTACCTTGGATGACTCAGAGAAAATCTTTCCTACCATTCTGGCAGGAGACATAAACAGGGACTTCCATAGCAGCAAATCCGTCAAATAATATTATCATACCTCATCCAATTTGTTTACAGTGGCAATGGAGTTGAAATTAAGAGATGGTCAATAAATTTTTGGGGGATATAAATAATAAAAAGCGCCAGAGGCTGCAATAGCACAGGAAACCTTCTGTTGGTATTATCAGATGACTTACAGACTGGTGGCAGCAGAAAGTCTGAACTGTGACAACAACACGAACAAAGTGTAGTTTACTGTTCCCTTTCCAGTGCTTGCTAGTTTTGTGTGAAGGTCTATGAACAAAACAGGTTTACAATGGCCAAGAATTTGTGATGTTCTGTTTTTATTAGTGTGGATGAAATCCGCAAACCAAAAATTTTAATGGATCACTCTGTAAAATTGTGATAGTATCTGGCATTCTTTATGGCGCCTAAACATCTCCTTCTTCCTTCCCAGCCATTTTTGCCTCTGGTTCATGGAACTTTCTGCTGATTGTGTGCATTTGTCCACCGGTCTCTGATTAGGCTCCAGCTTAATTTCAAATCCAGTTGAGGTGTTTCCAGTGTTTGTTCGAAGCCTCAAACAAATCTCCTGGAAATACAAGCTTTCCCATGAACCGCAAGACAGAAAAAGGAGGAAAATGTTTCAGCACATGGCTGGATTGAGATGGGGAGAGACTCAGACAGTAATATATACTCTGTTTGGGTGACGCTGCCAGAAACCGCTGAACAACAAAAAATTTATATTATGTAAGACTACTGGCTGACCATCCTTGTACATATCTTTCTGTACCTATGCAGTTAAAATGTGACGTAAGCTGTATGGGGACTATATGCAAAATCACCTATGCTCTAAAAAGTAGTGCTTTACTGTTAGGTGGATTTGTGGTTTTCATGGTGAAATATAACCATTCATTATTACCACTTAAGATGAGTCTGTAAACTTCACTTACTAAAAACCAACTGAAATTATCTTTGTTGGGACTGTCAGTTGTGTTACATGGGAAAAGCTTTTCTTGAATATAGCCTACTGTATGATAGGGTTGTCAACTTTTGACTTCTGCTTAGAGTTAGATTTGTTCCTGTGTGGGTGTGGGGGTATTTTAGTAGTACTTATTTTTGTTCATAATAAAATGGGCATGATATGTGTTTAATTGATGTCACTCTGGCCTTGTTTAGTGCTGAAATAACTTTACTCCTATGTAGGCTAGCTCTACAGCTTTACTCTGACACCTGATGAATTCAAAAAATTAGACAAATGACGTGATTGAAATCTGTGAGGTCAGTGATTGAAATCCGTGAGCAAACCCCCACTGCTCACACACGAAAAAAGACAACACTTGCAAGCATGGGCGTCTTTTAAAATGTTGAGCAAACTTGGAAAGATACATAATTGGTGGGGTGGTTTGGAGGTCCTCCCTCAGAAAAAAAATGTAATTTGAAACAAAATTCCTGCTTTTCTACACCACCTAACCTCTTGGATTAAGTCAAGAAACAGCCACCTGCACTAGTTTAGATTAGTTAGATTGAGGGCTCTATGAAAACCAAGAATGCATCAAGAACAATATATAATCGGGTGGATCAGGGCAGGAAATGATTATAAGAAGAATGACTATTTCATATTTATGGCGCAAGAAGAGAGCGAGAGATGCTGTGCTGCTGCCAGAAGAGCCACTGACTGAGAATGCATGGGAATAAATTACACTATAATAGAGTTGTGTGTATTTCTTGCTTTTCCACTGATGGTCTGTATAACTTGCTGCTGCATGGTGCTGCTGTTGTGGAGTGCTGATCTGTCTATTCTGTATGTGTGCTATCAGTGTCCTCTTTTTGCACTGTGATGTTATCAGTTATGAATTTATTTTTCACTAAGTAAGAAATGGGTGTAAGAACATGAGAAAAGTATCAAGTGCCTAAGACGTGAGTCAATTGGATCAAAGGTAAAAATGCTAATATTAGCTACACTGTTTGAGGTCATGGTTGCAACACATTTATCTTTTTGTACTTATGTGTCACTATGTTATAGCTACCTAATGAGTTAAACATGTGTTTTACTGTAGTTGACAGTGTTATGTTATTTTTAAGGTATATTTATGAATTAGAAGTTTCATCAGCTGGCTTGCTAGCTATTAGCCACAAATATAGCTAACTTGCTATTTGTGAAAAGCATGAAACCGCTAATGTTTCAAAGCACTACAGTTTATTTTGCATCGGCCATTGTCTTTCCTTTTGGAATAGTATAGATAGTGCCTATTTAAATTTAATAGAATAATTGATGTTTGTGTGACATCATTATGAGGTAGGCTAATTTAGTAATCACAAACATGGCACAGCCAGAAACATCCATGCCCTTCCCTGTGCAAGTTTAAAATGCAAAAAGACAATACAAAATAAACAAAAAAACAAACACATGTCTGCTATGAACAACAGCTAATACAATTTCCAGATGTTATGCCTGAACATGCCTGAAGGATAGACATTGAATCAAGGTCAACAAAAACATTTTCCATCCAATCCAGTCTCCTAAATCTAAATTGAGTATGTAATCTTCCTGGTTACAACATCCCAGTGGAATAAGGTAATTCTACTTGGCTCGATTATCATCATTAATATTCATTCGGTGCGTGGAGTGTAATGATATGGCCAGATGAAGGACTGAGTGGGAGTTGGTGAGCAGGGATTCTGGTCCAGGGCCCACTACCAGTTCAGAGAGATCACACAGGTCTGGCAACGTTAAGTGCATTTGTATGAGCATGACTGCACATGTACTGTGTGTGTGTGTGTGTGCGCGCCGCGCGCGTGTGTGTGTGTGTGTGTGCGCACGCGCGCGTGTGTGTGTGTGTGTGCTGGTATATCTGATATCTGTTGCATAGACATTTGTCTGCCTCTGCTTATTTAGCAAAATGTACACATAGAAAAAGCTGTGATGTTCCACTCTCTCATACCTTGATCTCCACTTGGCTGGTGGTACATCACCACATCCAACCCCCAGACTCCTCAATCTCCTCTGTCAGAACAGATATCAGTTTTTGATGAACTGTTCTGGTCAAACTAGTGGTTGGAAGATCAGCACAAAGTCCTTGCCATACCACAGAGGGAAATGCTATATATTTGGTTTGATTGATTGTTAGTTTGGCAAAGCTGTTAGATGATGAGCCTTGTAAAAAAGTAAAGTCAAATAGAAAGGAATTTGATATTAAACGCATTTACTGTAACAGTGTCTATGAACTACATACAGAATATCTAAGCTGATAGAGTGATGAGCTCTGCTAGTAATCACATGTTCAAAGCTTTGGCATCTGCTAACTTCCAAAACTTCATTGTTGGATAGAACTCTCATGGAAAAAATCCTTTGGCAGTAGCTTATACTATATGTTTTATGTTTTTGGAAAGAAAACTTTTACTCTTTTACTGAGTAGTGAGAAAGAAGAGAACAAAAGAAAGAAAAAGGATGGACAAATTACTGTTCAGGGAATGCTAATTGTTTTTAAAAAGAAAGTGACTATCTCTGAGCAAGCACGAACTCGAGCAAGAACTCGAAGATAAGAAGGGTTGAGGAGGATCCTTGCAGATGTGACTCTTGAATTTTTGGAAAGCATTATTTTGGGTTGTGAACTGTTGTACTGGTCCACACATCATAATATAATACCAAAGTAATGATTTCTTATAAATGAGAGAATCACCAAAATCAAGAAAAACAAACTTTGAATTTTAAATTATTTTGAATAGTAACCTGTCTTGATGCACACTGACTTCAGTGGATTAAAAGGTGTAACAGAATACATGTCAGCCTTTAAAATGGCATAAATCCAATAATTCCTATAGAATCACAGTCATCAGTGGATTCGCTCACAGAGTGAATTAAAGTAAGCAAGTGAAGTAAAGCAAGACATCTTGGCAGGACAGAACTTTTCAGGAACAGACAACCAGAGATTCCAAAGTGGAGGTTTGCAGACAGGAATAGATGGTACAAATATGCCTTCTGCATTAACTGTGTGAACTTAGTGTTCCATTACCAACAAAGAGAGATTTCCTCAATTTATTCAGTTCATTGACAAAAGACTATTGGGAGAAGTAATCGGAGAAATTAAAAAAAAAAAAAAAAAAAAAGCTTAGGGTGCTTTTATGACTAAGTAGTCAAACTAACCAGCATGTTAGTATCTACAAAAGTTCAACAGCTAGATATCAAGGCCTCGGTTTGCTTTGTACTTTATACAAGTTTTTGAGTTAATACTAAGTTGAGGTAGACCTGAAGATTTATTGACCCATCTGAAAATTTCCAACGACAGCTTTCTACATCACCAAGCCTCTAGAAACAAATATTTTGCAAAGATTCATAAATTTAGCTGTTGTGACCAAGTGGTCTGTGCTTGGGACTGCACCAGCTATGATGTAACATTTCACTAAAATTCAACATTGTCAGATTGGAAATGTTAAAGTATCATACCAGGGGCTTAAAATTATTGTATTTTGGGGAAAATTATCACACATGCATCATAACCAAGAGAATAAATAGGTGTAAATATGGAATTTCAGAAAATAAGAACTTCTGGCACTGCCTGTGTTGGTTGCAACACATACTGCATTCATGGATGCGCCATAAAGTCCCACTTTGAAGATGTGAGGTCACAAATATGACTCAAAAACAATTCTAAATTACCAGTGTAAAGTATCTTATCAAAAGAGGCATACTGGAGAAAAACCATGCATGTTAGAAGCTATTTAGACAGTGTAATGTTCGGATGTTGCTCTAGACATCTAGTCTACAGTCCAGTTTGTTGTGTCTTTCTTCGGGTATCTAGACATGAGTTTTTAATTTCCCACAGCACAGGACGGCAGCACAACTTGTTGGACACACACAGGTTGCCCTGCACTAATACTACATGTCACAAAACGATCAAATTATCATACATTATGGGACTTTTGGCATTATTGTGATTGTACATCATACAGAGCACAAAATTATCATACAAATAAGATAATTATCATACTTCTAGCAACACTGCTAATAGTCCAATGGACTGCACAGAGCGTGCAAAGAGCATGTAGCCTCCACCAGTTGGCAGCATAAGCAAGATTATTATCCTGGATGTACTTACTCTATAATTTTAATGTTTGAAATCAAATGCAAATGTGCAAAGTGCATCTATTACAAATTACCCAAAACAACACTCCAAGCAATGTAATTACCTAATTGTTCATTATGGCACCCCACTTTTTTCTTCCATCACTTTTACAAGAACAGAACAATCATGCAGTTTCCATTCCCAAACATTAAGCATCTTTGTAGTGAAACAGCAGATCAATCTTATCAAATACCTGCATAACTTCTTTCCAAAAATCTGCAGCTCATTTGCTGCTAATGTGGTTGCTGTGTTGATTTGTTCCTTGAGTATATTTTGTTTCCAATCTGTTTATCATCTGCATAATTCTTTGTACATGACCTCATAACTGGCACAAAATAGCCTGAGCCAAGCAGCTAATGAACTTTGATTTTAACATTATGCTCCATGAGCTGACAGCCTTCAAATAGCATAACCAAAGAGTGTTGCACAGAAATGTCATTAAAAATATCTAGTGTCTTACATTCCTCTTTCTCAAAGATGATTAAAAGTGAAGGAATTGATTCTCCAAAGGGGTGTAGTGGTTAGCTCAGTATTTCACGGTCAGTGTAATGTCAGGCCTGACATCAAAGATTGTTTGTGTGTATTTTTTGCTTACAACAATGGTCCAGGAACAAAAAAAAAGAGAGTACAAGAGGACAATATTATTAAATCTACCACACTGTGGTGGACTATGGTTTTCTGCTACAGATATTCCCAGACAATCTTTTCCTAAATAACAAAATTCAATCCTCTGTGGTGCAGGAAATTATAAAAAAAAGCCCAAATGTGAGTGCAAATGGTTGTCTGTCTTTGTATGTGAGCCCTGTGATTGACTAGCAACCTGTCCAAATTGTACCCCGCCTCTTGCCCAATGTCAGCTGAGATCAGCTCCAGATCCCCCACGACCCTCTAGAGGATACGCAGTAAATGAAAATGGATGGATGAATGGAAAAGAGAGGCAGGTAAATGGCAAAAATGAAAATGTGTTTGAGCCTGCGGTTTTGTGTGAGGATGTTAGCGCTCTGATCCTGCGATGATCAAACTGCTGCATAGTTTAAAAACTGCACAAAGAATTACTGCACAGCTGGTGATTGTTGACGATCAAAAATAGGTGTACCTGGTTTGCTGATAGCCTTAAAATCCCTTCCGTTTTTCTTTCGAAAAAATCAACTCAGATCTTTTATTTCAAATCCAGCCTGGTGAATGTTTTATTTTGACAACCATTAGAGTTATAGTTTGATTTAACAATAGATCGAGCAAATCCTCATTTGTCATTGTTTTAAAAACAAAAACAATATTGATTTGTGGCTGGAAACGGGAAACGAATAGCAATCTTCCATGTTCAAGTCTGATGTTTTGTATTAAATTTACCAAATAGTCAAATGTTCAGCAATGGAAACCCACTTATTTAGACTTCCACAGTAGGCTACTTTGTGTTAGTTTCAGTTTCAGATGGACTTTGAATGGAAACAATTGAAATACAAGGACACATTGTTCTATATCTCTCCTTTCAACCAGCCGCTCCACTCTTCCTTTCTGCAGTGCTTGTTGTGCACATGCAGACTGATTAGAAACCCAGTTACCCATATACATGGCAATACATGGTGTTCTCCAGGAGAAATCTACCTTCCTTATGGAAAATCTGTCTTATGGGCAAAAAATCAGAAATTTTCCAACTTTAGTGCCCCCAAGGAAATATGAAAAAACACACTGGCAAACAGTGATGAAAGGAATTATACCCTTTCAACTTGCTGCCACAGATTTAACCTGGGGACCCTGAGATTGAATTGGGTGAAAGCAAAACATAGACTAAAACAGTCTTCACCAGGATTGTTTTACTTTTCAATAAACAAAAACCTTAATACAATCATGTCATCAGAATTACTTCTAAGATCCTACAATCCAATCACAAAAAATCTACAAAGAAGAAGAAAAATCTTCACTAAATATCTTCATTATTCACAAAAATGTAGGAGGTGGACACACAAAGAATTATACCTTAAGCTCAATATACCAGCTGTACAGTAAATGTCAGTTTGGTGAGGCTTGTGATGCTGGTTTTTGTTGAGATGTTGATTCAGCTTGATGTTTTTTTGTGGCTATAGTTCGTGTAGAGTGTAGTGTGTGTGTTTAATGTCATTGTAAGCAAGGGTATACTTGTGCATGTGTTTGGCATATGTTGTCAAGAAACTTTTCCATTTTGCAGTCTGAGCCACATCAATTCGCAGCAAATATCTGCCTTTTACCTCTTTTACTGTAGATTGCCTCACATTGCCACAAAACTTAACATGGTGAAAGTCTAACAAAGTTCATTCACTTTGTGTGATTCATGATAGTTTCTGTTTTAAATATGGGTGCAAGTCACAACAAAATCTGAACATAATAAGCTTCGCCAAACTGGTATTAATTGCAAGACTATGCATATTTGTTATTTTGTCCACCCCTTGTTCATCCAGGCCACTGAGGAGGAGGAAATATCCACTAACATTACTATAACAATGTAAAATAAACAACAGTACCTTATTATTCCATTCACTCCACTCTGTGCAGCTTCAGTTAATCTGTGAAGGAAGAGTTCTGCATGAAGCCCAGCGTCGTGACCACCCTGTTGGACAGATTAGCATACTTACAGTCAGGAGCAGTCAGGCGGTAATACAGACTGTCAGCTGCGGCCAGGACACATCTCTCTTCTAATGCTGAAGGATTATCAGTGACTTATGGACAAACAGAGGAAAACGAAATCATAATTGCCTCTGCAGCTACATATTTCATCTGTAATTGTTATAGCTGTGATGACTATCGCTAATAGCCACAGCTGTTGGTAACATGGTGTATGGTGTCTGCAGGATGATGTCATTGTTGAAATGAAGCTGACTTCAGACAACACATAGTGGAGTTATGGTTTTAATAATGAGAATAGTTGTAACTTTAAACAGGTTTCAAGAGAGGATAAAAAATACAGACATTTGGATATTTCTGCTTTGTGTGGATACACTGGAAAGATAAATAACCAGTAATGAAGACAAAAGGAAGGATGAGTGTGTGGTGATGGACGCCAGCTTCACGTGGACCCGCGGTGTCACGCCATTCAATCAGGATGCTTGACTTGTGGTAACATTTTAAAGAACGTTTAATCTTCACTTAATAAAGCAGGATTAAATGCAGTAGCCGCATTAGTCTATGTCTCTCCAGCTCACAGGCTTCCTCCTCTCAACTCTCAAACACATGTGTTGTGAATTAGCCTTCTGGCAACAGCTGTAATCTGGAGTCTTCCTCCAATGGATGTGGCCCAGGCAGACTTTTATTCATCCCCCGCTGATAGATCTTAGTGGAGAGTCTGTGTCCAGTTATGCTGTAAAAACACTCAAAGTCCAAACCTGACCAGAGGTGATCAGAGAGAGAAAACGGGTCAGTAGCAATGATACCACCATGACATCAGGATACGAGTATTAGCACTGTTATTGTACATCAGTGCCTGAGGGGAAGAGAGCTGTCCAAATCAACTCTGACGATTCTTCGTCTGTATGACGCACATTGAATTATTTTACTTGAGATAAACTGCATCTTCTCCACACAGTTTAAATCTGATGCCCATTTTTCCTCATCACTAGCATGTTATCAACACTAGTGAAAGCCAGATTACTTCCTTGTTAGCTATCACAACTTTTCCCCGATCTGTATGTCAAAGCGCCTCATTAATAAGAGCTCCTTGAGGCATGTGCTTTCAGTTATACCATTACCATCTGCAAGCCACTGAGGTGCATGATGGGGTGTCTTTGAAAATTCAGTGACAGCTTTATGACCACGTTGTGAGATGTGCAAATGAGTTGGTGAGCAACTGTTAGAGTAATGACAAGTATGTTCAAGCGAACATTCCCATTGCAGCCTCCAGAAGATTATGGCCTTTCTTGACACCTGCTGCTGCTGATTCAGCGTTTTTGAAAGTGCTGCTTACCAGAGTCCATCTAATTCACACACAGAGAAGATAAATGTTGACTATAACCAGTCAAATAAATAAAGAATTATACTGTATATTTAGGCTATAATCACTGGAAAGAAAAGTTTCAGTAATCAAATGCAATTGTGATCTTGAAACAAGGATTATTTTGTCTCTTACAAATGATGTGCTTTCCTTTGGGCCAATCAGTGACAGATATGTTACTTTCTTTGGAGATGAAATTGTACAAGCCCCCTTGGCCCAATCACTGCATGTTTGAAAGTCTGAAAACAGTGGCAGCTGAAATGTTAAGGAATGCAAGGCCCTTTACCCCCCACTGATCCTGATGGGGGTAAAGGACTTTGCTCTAGGGGAAAAGGGCTAACAGATCAAACTGTGGTTGTACTGAGCAGACGTGAATGTGTGTGGATGTGAGTGGGGTCCTCCTGAGAAAGAAACACACAAACATAGCATTATTTATATAAGCAAACTTTCAAAGTGAGATAAGACATACTGTACATCTTGTATATTTCAAGCAATTCTGGCTTTTTAGTGCATTACAATCACATTTTACATATATACATGTGCTCAATAACAGAGTAGTATTTGAATCTATCCCAATTCAAAGAGAGAACCAAACATTAAATGAAAAAGTAGAGCTCAAACAGCTCACGTGTCGAGGCAGCAGAAGGTATCTTACACAGTGTGCACGATCATGTCAGAATTGATGTCTCCCCCACTGGTTTCCTCAGTGGCTGTAACACAGAATATCCAGCCTGGCAATCATTGCAAGCAGAATGGTAATTTCATTTCTGAATCTTATGGCAAACCACAAAGCAGAAACTGTCTATGCTTGTCTGCAATTCTCCTGTTACATGATGGTTGCTTGATGTCTACATGGACATGTGGCAACACTTAGAGATCTTTTTCCACTGGTGCGAGATCTGTCATGTGTTTTTTTTTTTCTTTCCACTTCTATGGAGTTCAAGGCCCCAGGGTTTACCAAACATTATGAAAATGTAAACCTGTGTATTTTGAATATGTGTTGTTTACAAAGATGCAGTAATTGCAGCATGACTTTAGCGTCAAGCAGACCATAGTGTCCCTGTCGGAACCCCAGACAGTTCACTGATGGATAAAGTTATGTTATGTCTCTTGAAGTCACATCAATGAGATCCCAGCTTCCTCTTACAAGATGGCTGCTCCTCTACTGCCCTCTTCCATTTGATTTTCATTTACTCCTCTGTTGTCCCCCTCCCTAAAGTGTTTGGGTGCCATGGTTTATCCACTTTTTAATCCAAAAGTTGATTTCTTACTTTACAACTATCACAGCTGGCCAAAAGTAAGAAGAATCTGAAAGATAAACTATGTATGAACTTCTCTTTTTTGTCCTTTTTCTTGGTGATATGCTCTGAAAATCCTGACTAAAAGCAGATCTGTGTCAAATCTCTTGCCGACACTGTAGAAAAAGTTTATTGGCTCATGTGATCATTCTGTAACCTCCCAGCAGCTGTATTTGATGGCTCTTGCTTCTTACACTGTCCCACTTTTCTTGCCTTCTCTGCATTATTTATTGAAAAATAAGAGAAACACCCATTGCTCATACTGTAACAGCTGCAACAGCGCACTATCAGAAGAATGTTTTACTGTGAAAAAACCCTCACAACTTTTTCCCCAGTCATGTTTTCCATAAAAGCATCTCATGATAAAATGTATCACCACATGCCACTTAATGACTGGACTGAATATCCATTGTTCTTTCAGTAAAGTCATAGAACAAGGCTTGATATTAGAGAAAGCAGATGGTATGAGATATTATAAGTTTAGATTCACTGAAAGCAAGTTTATGCAAAGAGAACTATCTCACATTAGAAGTGTTTCTGCATGACTTGAGGGAGTTTGACAGGCACTTTGTCAGACTCTCTTAATACTCATAAACAGTAATAACATACATTATTAACTATGCTGCAAATATTATGGTGAACAAGAGTGATTCACAGCTGGAGCCGTTTATTTAAACTCAGTTTGGTATTCTCCCTGCCAATATCATTATATTCAAATACACATGTCATTTTAAAGCATTTGTTTGGTTAAAGTTGAATGCGTCCAGACTTTTGAATTCGCCCACTCCACTCAGTCAAATTGACTGGTTCTGTTGGTTTGGCATCATAAGAAACTGAGAAACAGTGGTTTCTCGGTTCAAAAAGCGATCAATCCAATGAATGTCGTGGGGGGGTTAACGATTAGCCAATCAGATCCATGGGCAGCGCTAACACCACTGTCAAGCTATTATCAAGTGTTGTCAAGCTGTGCACTGGAACTAAGGAGGAGTAAAATTAGGCAGTGCTGATCAAATATGAATCAAGATTCTGTTACTGCATTGCCTATTTATCACCTCAAATGTTTTCACAAACATACTTTAGTGTACTGTTCAGCTGTAATATGAAAAAGTTTGTGACCCAGCTGCCATGTTGAAAACAGATGAGCCAAAACCACCCAACTTGCAGTACCTCACCCATCACGTCACTGCCAGCCAGAGCATTTAGTGGTGATCAAATTGAATCCCCTTATCCCCCTACAGAAATCAGCTAGAGTGGAGGCAATGTCAGACTGAAGATGGAAACAGACTCACTCTTTAAGCAATGGTTAAAGTCCTACGGAAATCACATTTAATCATCACTCATTGCATCTACCTTAACAAAAGTGACGTTTGCAGGTATGTTTGAATGCTGTTTAATGTGCTGCACCTGAGCAGCTAATTAGCTATTTAGCATGCTGACATTAGCTGTGCATTTTTCCCTGGTGAAGTGGCTTGTTCAACAAGCTATGGTGCAGGAAAAGACGTACTCATGTTTGTAAGTTGGATGAGAAAGAGACTTTAGCAGGAAAGCTAATGTGGGTTGTGACTTTTGTGTTTTGTAGCCAGATGCTATCAGGCTCAGTGTGACCATCTGCTCCACCTATGATAGATCATTGCTTTATGCTAGATTTGGTTTGCGGTATCGAAAATAAAGTCTATCTATGTAAACGGATAGCAGAATGGTATTTCATCAAATTAATACAAAGTGGGGGCACCATCATGAAACCAAAGAATTCAGAAATACACATTTCTCCCTTTCTGAGTTTTGAATATTATCAAAGGGAAACACAGCACAAGCAATTTATGGAGCAGATACAGTATGTATGCTGTAGAAGACAGTAAAAAATACAATTTTATTTCACTAACACCATGTCACCTAAGAGTAAATAATTTCCCAGCGCTAACAGAAATTTAAAGTACTAGTTTAACATTTTGGGAACTATGCTATAGGTTAGTTTCTTGTTCACACTTTTTATATGGATTAACCAAACATAATGAGTGAACTGGTGAGCTTTAAAGATGCTGGTAGGCAGATTTTGTTACCTTCAGTCAGAGCCAGGTTAGCTTCCCCTTCTTTCCAGTCTTTATACTAAGCTAATAGGCTGCAGGCTATAGTGTTATATTTAGCAAACTATGAGAAATGTCAATCAATCTTCTCATCTAACATTCAGCGGTGTATTGACTGTGTGGGAGATTAGTATCATAAAAATTGTAGTTTGTGGTTCCTCTAGTGAAAACACAATTTAAATTTTAGGGCATTGTTGTATACCAACAAAGATTGTTTTTTAAATTTATAGTAGCTTCAAAAAGCTTGCAGAATATTGATGTTGCTGTACATGATGATGTCTTCATATATATTTTATGCATGTATAAAATATACATGCATAAAATAATAAAATAATATAAACAAAATTCATCTTTGAATCACACAGTACTGTAGGTGCTGTAAAGCATGTGCATAATGATTTAACGGCAGAGCTATGAATGAGTATGGAAGGCATCTCAGCTGTGGATATTATGAGTCACAATCCCAGACGGCCCTCAGATCCTTCCTCTACAGGTAGTGGGGCCCAGTAGTGGCAGAACTGGCTGTCTGGGAGTTCAACACCATGGAAAGTGTGGTTTTGTGGTTCATTTAAAAGGACAACAGTGCAAGGCCAACAAAAGACACCTTTAGTTTTACTGCAGCTTTGCTTACAGAACACTTATAAGAAGTCTGAGCATCTTTATCCTGGAAACCCTTCAGACTCATGGATAGTTTCTTTGTTACTATACAAAAGTCTGATAGATTTTACCTATAGATCTTGATTCATGACATATTTTTATGTATTTATAGTTTATAATCAATCAGTCAGCCAATGTATTTTTCACATCATGGTCCACAGTAGTAAAATATAGCTTAAAAGATAGGTATCACATATTACAAATCATATACATGGCAAATTTATATAAGCACCAACAATTTAATTTAATTAATTTGATTTAATTTAACAATTTTAATTTAAATTCTAAAGTTGTGCCAAACCATGCCCACAAAATAACTAATTTTACACAATGTTGCACCACAATTGAAATTAAGTTGCTTTTTACAGCTGTGCGGTTTTCAATCAAATACATGAAGGAAAATGTTTATATAATTTCAGTCATGGTTGCAATCATAAAGTTAACACCAGACAACACAGAAATAACTCACTGCGGACAAGTTCTCATTTCTTTTTTTATGAAACAATTTCCATCCATAAAACCAAGTTCCAGGAAACAAAAGCATTGTTTGGAGTCAATGAATCAGTGGAATATGAGGCTTTACAAGGCTGTGCACCATAACACAGAAAGCTGACCAAAGTGGAGTAAATGTTAATGCACAATGATGACCAATGAAATACATTCCTTTAAACATCCATGTGTTAAAGTATTTAAATGTCATATAATATATGACAGGCATTTTGCTATGTTTACAAAGGAATTTTCAATACACTTAGAGTGCATATTAATCATCTTCCAAGTGCAAGCTGCATTTATTTTTCACATAAAATACGGTACTGTATCTTATGAGACATATTCCCACGAGTCATTAAACCCTGATATTAGGTCACCAGAGAAAGCTGTCACCTACACTAATTGAAATCATCCTTTAGTTGTAAGACCAACTATGACAGCTCTCATTAATCATCTTATTCACATTACTACTGTATTTATTTAGTCTTTTCATTTTAAAGATTGAGTTTAGAAGCCATATCCTGTTCATTTTTCCTGGAGCTCTAGGGATTTAGGCCAGTTTATGTCTTTCCACACTGCTGTCAGACTGTTGCTGATAGTTTACTGTTGTACATTAAGTAGTAAATGGACTGTAATTAGTGTTTGCACTGCATTTAACATCAATAATAATCAATTAACACCACTACTGGACACTGTGCCGTATCGGAAACTGCAGTGTCTCCATTGTGAGTCTTTGTGGCTGGCAACACCTAGTCTTCCAGGACACACCATGTTATAGATAAAGCAATGAATGTATGAATTTATTAATGAATATTGTAAATGTCGGGTTTTATGGTGCCAGTGTCTCAGAATTAAACAGCCTCCTCTAAAAAAGCACCAAGAATTTTTTAGAAGAGACACCCTGATAGCCTGGTGGCTAAGGACCTTATTTTTGCATCATCCTCTCTAACATGTTCATCCAAGACTCATAAAGGGATAAATCCCAACACTAAAATGAGTAAGGGGCATATCCCCTGGTAAGTAGATGACTGAAAGCAAGCATTGTTACTTGTTTCACTTTTGTCAGTAAGTAAGTTCTGGGAAATGTAGGGAAGCACAGATTTTAAGTAAAAGGAGGGGAGACTGACTAAGAGGGTTCACCAAAAAAATGACAATACTTAATCCCAAAGCTATTTCCCGTTAGGGAGTGCATTTTAACCTTAACATCTATTTCCCATTGAGTTCACAACAAAACATTTAGCACAGATTCAGCACAACAGATGCTGAGATAACCTTCAAAGACCACACTGTGTAAAACTCAATTAAGAAATCAAGACTAGACATTCCTCTAACCACAACTCAGGGCAAGGAAGCTGGTAGTGTTTGCCCTTGACTTAAACAGAAATTAGACCAGTCTGTGCTATTTTCAGCATTACAAGCTCCTTCCTAATGTTAAATTAAAGAGTGAGTCAGGATGTGCTATTTACACGGGATAATGAGAAGCATTCCCCGACACTGTAGCTGACTGAGAGCCAGGAGACTACTAACCACACTCTGAACGTACACATGATGTCATGTAGGGACGGATACAATAATCAGCTTCTGATGCTTTAACACTGCTTCTGCAGCCTCTGAGCAGATGAAACATTTGGTCATTTAGGCTGTTCAAGCATGTAAACCACAACTACAATTACAGTGCTCCTCAAAATTGTGATAACAGGGGATGGTATTAGATTTTACTGCCTGTTACGTTTAGGCCATGTACACTACCGAGGACACCAGAGCTCATGACAGTGAGTGCAAACTCCTTATCTGTGTCACCAAATGCAAGTGCAATGAGGTGCCGACACTTCTGCAAAACCTATAATTACACAGTTTTCATGCTGTTGAGTCTGTTGTGTTTCATCCAAGTTTCTTTGTTATTACAGGACCTCAGATTTTCAAGTCTTTAGGAAATTCTTTTAGTTTTAGTAATGTAAGATGATAACTTCAAACTGCATATGTAACAAGGTAAGAGTGTGAAAAGGTCAGTGAAGAATTAGACTCAGACCACCAACACAGCAAGGGGTGTTCTTTGTTGAGTTGGGTAACTTCTGTGGCCACCATAACCATTAAACCCTGAATACGAGCTACAACTGGCCTGAGGCTCACATATTGCTGAGTGGCACTTTTGTGGTTGTGGTTAATGGGCAGACAGTGTTTAGAGAGAAAAGAGGATTGGTCATGGTTCTCATTCACTGTGTCGGAGCCAGAACACCAGGGATTACTGTGTCCTAGGTGTAATGGCCCCCATTGTTAACTACTGCCATAATGGCCTGTAATTGCATTCATGACAGATTTTCCCATTGTTTAAATGTGCAGGCTGCCGAAATGACTTGAATAATGCAACACAAATGTAACCTAGGGCAAAAATGTATTAATACTTCAAAAAATATGAGGCAATCATACTCGCATTCCTAGTCACGTAAAATAAAATGGTTCACTTAACGGACTCCTCTCCAGCTACAAATCATCTTACTCCTGTGTCGGTTTCCCAGTATTATTGAGGTTATAAAGTAGTGGCAGTAATAATGTTTATGCTAAGTTGATAAAATGTTGAAGACCAATTTAATCCAGTTCCCACTCTCAAATTACGTGGACTAAGTAGATTTGATGGTTGGATGATATTAATATCCATTTGTACTGTTTTATTCAGTTGTTACTGTTACTGTATACTTTATGTCCAGATCACAAGCACAAGTTCATATTCCTTAAGGATTTTTCAAAACTTTAATTAAATCCTTTATCTGATATTGTTTATATGGCTGGCATTTTTTAGCAATAGTTATTCAACGTACTTGCATCCTGTAATTGCTTCTCGATGACATTGTTTTAGCTATTGACGGAGTCTGCCTTTCCTGTTTTGGTTAAATCGCAGTACTGACACACATGGGATTCACAAATTAAATGAAAATAGTGCATACCAGCTACTGGACGTGATATGGAAAACTTTGGAAAGCCTTGTGATGGTGTAATTCAGGCATGAATTCAGTATTACAGGGCTGGATGACATTGTATATTATATAATAATAATCACAAATATTTGTGTTACCACCAGTAACCATAGCCAGATCAACCAGGACTGATAGGAATGTAACTTTAAAGTTGAACTGAAATAACAAAGACTTTTGCTAAGAAATCAATATATGCTTTGTGCTTGTTTTGACTTGCGTGTTTGACCAACAAGAGACAACATCAGTTGGTTGTTGCTTAGTCCCATCTGACTCCCTACATTACTCCATGAGGTGGTTCCAATCTCAGAGGGCTGAGGTTACATGACTACCTGTTGCGAGTTTTTCTTTTTTTTTGAGACAGCCAGGTCATTTGCCATCACCACGAACTGGACCCATGAAAGAGAGAATATATAATTTGTATAATTTGGGAGGAACACAGCACAGCAGTGAACAGCTGAGCTCAGCAAATGTTGAAATAACATGAACGAAAAGTAAAGTCAGTGGAAATCAGTGATTAGCAAGCTAAACTAACTAGTCTCAACTTTCTGAATGGAGGCTAGTTAGCTAGCTTGCTAGCTGCCACTTTCCAAGTAGAATACAAATGTAACAGCATGAAGGGTCCTTCAAAATGTTGAACGCTGTAAAGGGGCAGACCCTTTGTATCCCTAACAGAACATAAACATGACTCTGTGTTCCTGTTAAAAAAGGGAAAAAAGATATCATGTGTCAATATTCATAGGCTATACACGATTATTAGGTGCTCCAAACCACGTTGACAGTGCATCTTCTAGCAACCGCTGTGAAGGAAAACCCATCCAGAGGCTCAAGGCTTAGACACAAGATTTCCAAAAAGATTTTATCCTCTTTTGAATACTGGAAAAATGTGCACAATAACAACATCATATAGTTTATATTTCCTTACTCAGAAAGTATATTATATTCAAATTTCAGTTCAATTTTACATTTATAGTTTTGTGTTAGTAGAGGTTTGTGACTTCATATTATGTCCAAAATATTAGCTACAGCATAAAGATTGTATAACCAATTCTAATGCCTGCAAGCAAAGAGTTTAACCTTGGATCTAAGAGAAATTATGACTATCTTGTCTGGAGGTGGTCCTTTTTTCCTGTTTCTTTTTCCTTTTCCTGTTTCCTGTAAAAGGTTATTGGAGTGCCAGATCTGCTCAGAGAGCAACCTCAATTCCCCGCCTGCGTCATCCCTCAAAAAGAAGTTTAGAGTAATTAGGAAAAAATTCTGGTTGTCTCTCGCTTCTGTGTGCAACCATTGAATGGTATTGGCTTGGAACAATGTGATCTTTCACCCTCTGTTCAATGTTGCTTCAGCTAATTTGGGAAGGAGAACAGCAGAGCATTATGGTTTGAAACAAAAAAAACCCTAATCCTGATTCCTGGCAGTGATTCTGGGAGTGTGGGTATTGTACCCCCATAGTTTATGGTGTAATGCTGGGGTGAGCCTTTTAATTTTCCATCAAAGACAAACCCCAAATGTCCAGGGCCATTGCATGCAACAGGAATTGGTTTCCATGTAAATACCCGCAAGAAAGTTCACAGTCTCTCTTCTTTTGCATCACTGCTATGTTCCCAGACCTCTAAGTACAGCATTAATCATCTACTGCACGGGTCAAACAGTACATCGAACCCTTACCAATAAAATCTATAACAGCATGAAGGCTCAACACACAAAACTACACTTCAGTTCTGCTCCTACCTTCTACATGCTTCTTTTACCTGTGTGGCCTTGAAAGCATTAATCCTCCGTATCTTTATTCTGACAATTAAAGTATATGACCATTTATGCAACAAATGATCCAGTGTCCTTTGGCATAATGTCTCCGACAAATATCATGTAATTATACCCAAACTTAAATTAGCCTTAAACACAACTAAACCAAGCACGAGATGTATAAAAGCTGTCTGCAATGTGTGTGATCCATATGAGAGTGATAGTTAAAGGAACCAAAAGAGCAGAATAAATAATGGCCATTCTCCCCATGGTTCATTTGGTACCATGCTTTACCGAAACCAGACCCAATATGATACAAGCTTCCCAGCCTGGTTTGACATCATGATGTAAGATTGATGCCAAAGAAAAATTCACTCTTCTGCTATTTCTGGTTTCCCAAAAATGGTTTTGGAAAATGACACAAGTCTTAACAGTTTCCAGTGATTCATGATTTCTTCTGATGCATAATGTGATAGATGGTAATTACAAGGCATCTATAAATGAGCACTAAGGAGATGTTATAAGAGGGTGGAAAGAGGGGACAAATGCTATAAAAACGTGAGCTGCACAGCTGTGCTTTATAAGGACATATGCAAATTTGGGCCAAGAAAAATCACAGTTGTCTGTAAGCAACAGAAAGACCTACAAACTTCCTAACTTTATGATGAAATCCAACAAAACTCATAATCTAGAATAGTGTCAAAAGCTAATCAAGCATCAGACCTTGTCAGAGTTTTGATATTAATAAGTTCCAACATTCAGGTTAATATGTGAGATTCAAAAATGAATACAGCATCATTATATCAACTGACAGATCGCCTAGCCTTTTTTCCTTCTACCTAAATAAAGAGCAAAAGAAAGAACTCCCTGCTCCCTGCTCTCTGGGACTTAAACTTTCATAGCAGATGGAAAATGTGAGTGGATGAAGAGCAAACAGTGGAAAAAGTTCCGGCTATGGTTTGAACATTTCTAATTGAAGCAGACAGTGCCTGACTGCACAGACAAGGATTTCATTTTCTGTACATACTTCACAGCAGGCATGGCAGACTTTCAGCCCATGAATAAATAAATCAATAACAACTTAAAGGTGTAAAACCTCTGCAGAGCGCCAAAGCAGACTTTTCACAGCCACCTCATTTAACACAGAGCAGACATTACATTTGACAAAGCATCCTATTAAATGTAAAAGAAAAAGGATTCCTGAAAGCACCATTAGTGCCACTTCTGTGGCCTGTGTGATGAGTAATTAATTGGCTGAGTGAGTTTTTCCTTGCTTGGGCTTTCCTTACTCTCAGGTGAATTTTTTTTTATATCATAACAAAGTGATTACAAACAAACACAAAAATGTGAGTATTTACTAAGGAATGAGTGAGAAACAAAACAGGAATGGCTTGATATTGACAAATCACTAACAAGTAGTTCCTGAATAAGTCTGAATCAATGACTATATAGTAGATAATTATAAATAACTGAATAACAGACAGGGAGATATTATACTAATTCATCATTATGTAATGAATTGCCCATAGATACATGTGAGTCTATACACTGTCCACTTTCTTCATGAGTCGTTCCTGATTAACTCTGAATCAGCCACTGCCCTGCACAACACGAGCAACAACTCATTCATTACTGATTAGTGTTTACATAAGTTTATCTACTGTTTTTGTGCACCCTCAAGTAAAGTGGTGCATTATACTGAGATACAAAGAAGTCATTATTATCTTACCATTACTTACTCTTTTTGTATCCCCTTTTGTATGAAGTGTAATCCATAACAATTTTTTCCATCATTTATAATTGTGTACACTTTAACAGTGTAAACCTAGTAATATCAAGAGTGTCCAAGTGGGCCGTCATTTGAGGCCTATATTTTCTGCTGTATCTGACTACAAACCTAATCTTCTTAATTATGAATTGGGTAAATATTATAGCTGGAGTACAGGACTTTTGTGTCCCCCTTTGGGTAGTGAGAGTAATTACAAAAACACATGCTTACGTCATAGGCTCTGCTGCTGTAGCTTACTCCGATACCACTATTGTAGCTGTAAAACGGTGGATAAATTGTTTTGAGTCACACATCTCCCCACAAAATGACTCATTGCGTTCATCAGAATTTGATCCATTCAGTACAATAACATTTGGAGAGTCTGGAAGAGCCACACAATCAAAATATGTTATCCTCATTCAAGTTAGCAGAGGGCTAACTGAAAGTTAGCCACTCGGCTGGTGAAAGTCTCTAGTGAACATGATCTGCCCTCTGAGCATGTGCAGTATGCATTCATCCAGCCAGTGCAGGAATGTCAAACCCAACACTATATTAAAACTCTGGTATACTGTGATATACAAAGGGTTTTACCTAGCGGTGATAGGCTAAATCTGCTTTGTATAAACTCGTTTGGCAAGGGTTTGAATGTAACAGACGTTCATTTATATGGAAAAGTTCTGCACTGCAGGTTGAAGAAAGGCACAATTCAGTATTCTCAATCTGCAGTTGGAAATCATTTTTATTTGATTTAGCTGAATTAACAGTGCACTGGAGAGATTTCAGTCTTACTTTATTCTTTCCAAAAACACTTACTTTTCCAACAAAAACTACTGATCAACAAAGCAGGCCAACACTTGTATGTCACACATTTATACAGCACTACTTTTTCAGGATGAATGATTACAGATGTAGCACATTAGACCCATACACTAATAAAGAAAGCAGTGGGGAAAGCTAAAGCTGCTGTGAGTAGGCTCATTTTGAAGATAATTTTATCTTCAACAACTTTACATCTTCCTCTCTTGTCACTTTATCCCTATAATACTTCTAATGCAGGGTTAAGTGAATTTCTGAAATTTCTGCAAAATAATATTTGGATCAGTGTGTTCCGTTATCTACCTTTGTGGGTATATATTCAAAAGGACTTGCTTTCCACCTGAGATGGTATTTGCATTTTCTCTCTTTTTTAGTGATTAATTAATTTGTATTTTCTGATCCATCTGAAAATCCAATGTACCATTTGATGTTTTGACACTGCAATTACATACGTCCCCTCTACAGTATAATAAGCACATCTACAAGAAATTTATTCTGACATGTGTCTCTGACAGAAATAATGTAATTAAAACCAAACTTAAATTTACCCAAAACAGTGAATCCTCTGTGAGCTGATTTGCATGAGAGTGATAATTAAAGACACCAGAAAAGCAGAATGAATGAAGACCATTCTCCAAGTTATTCATATGATGTCATACTTTACCAAAAACATACCCAAAATGATACAAGAACCCCAGCCAAGTTTTACGTCACAAAACATTCACTCTTCTGCTGTCCTATTGCGCTAACTGAAAATCTGCAAAACACAGGTGGATGGGAACATACTGTACCTATTTAGACTGACGCATTCATAGATTGTTTAATAAAAGTCACAGCTGAGGCTTTTATGATCCCGTGGGGTTTTTTTGAGACAATAGTGTTGGATGAAAGACAAGACCTCGTGTGTGACCAATCTTTCATTCTCTCTCTCTCTCTCTTTCTCTCTCTTTCAGACACACACACACACACACTGGCTGACTGGACTTTCCATGTCGCTTGGAGGCAGCACTGTTCCTCTAACAAGCAGTGTATCAGTGGCTGTCATTGTAAACTTGGCCTTAGTAGCCCAAATAGTGTGGCTGGCAGCCAGAGGATCACACGCTCTGGTGGAAGTCCGCCTGCTGACTCACTGCTGAAGGACACTGAACAAATTCTCAGTCTTGACTCTGAGACAAACCAACTGAGGGGTCTCTCTGCATCCATGTTAGCATCCAAAGAAAGCAGCTGCAAAAATTAATAATAATAAACAATTTGTTACAGAGATTAAGGATGTCTGGATAGCATAGTGTATCCAAGGACCTGACTTCAGGTCACTTCCAACTTACAGTACACATGGCGTAAATGCTCCTCAAAAATCAGTGTGAGTCATAGTCAGAGGACTTATTGTTGTTTTAGATTTCGTGCGGCTGTTTAACATCAATCTGGCCTACAAAAATAATTCTTAAGAGAAAATTGCCCATAATTTGCTGTCAAATTATTGCCATGTAACTGCAGTAAATTACAGTAAAATCCAAACATTTGCTATCAATTTCCTTTCTATCAAAGATTAATATTAGCAGTAATGTAATTATCATGATATACTGTTTTTAAGTCGTAATGAACATCAGAACTTGATGTTTTTGTTTATGTGTGTTTATAGGGAGGTGGGGAGTTCATCTGAGGACTCCATAGATGTAGATCAGACACTTTTAGATCTCTCATAGAAAGCTTTGTTTGTTTGTTTTTCTCTATTTTAAAAAGCCCTTTTTAAAGTGAAAAGTTCATGGTCATCCCACTGAGACAGAGAGGGCATTCGGTTGAGATGGGAGAGTCAGTCTCTTCAGCGTCACAGTTAGCCAACAGATCACTACAGTTATTAACTGTCTTTGAGCACAATATATCACATACAGCATCACATCATCGTTTAAAATAGACCATGGGCAGATGTTGCTGATAGTCTGCTAATGTAAGACTGTCATCATTCAAATAAGAGGATCCTTTCTTGAACAGAGAAAAGCTGACAACAGAAGATTTCAAAGGCACACGTCATTCCTCTACTTTTATAAGGGTATGATGTCTTTCTAGGAAGACGAACAAAGTGTTACAGAACACTAGGAACATTTTTATCATGATAACTCTTTAATCTGCAAGCAGGAAAATGAAATCACCTTGTCCTGAAGTAGGATCTCTGTGCAGGTGTTCTTTGTAAAATAATATGGGGGGCAGGTTACCTTGGAGGAATCCCCAGGATTAGTCTGGAATCACCTTCAAATCACGCAAGAGACTATTATTGACTTCCCCCATCGGTCTGGGAGAAAAGCGATTATTATCTGACTGTAAAGAGACCCAAGTGAAGCCAGGAGGTGGAGGGAAACGCTATACATTTCCACTGCACTCTTTCTGATCTGATTCAAACTGTTGTGCACAGTAAGCCCTTGTGGGTGGATGGAACTAAGAAACAAAACCAAAGACATCTGCTGAAACCTGGCTGGACCTTCAGTCACATCATTGAAATACTACAACTAGCCTTCAGTAATGGAGAACACATGGGCAGTAGTGTGTTTTCATAGATAGGTGAAGTAAATATGACAGTGGATCCAGTACATTAATGATGAATGGGAGGAAAGTTGGGTGCCATGTATTTAGCACTGTGCTGCCTGTGACCAGCTCTTACTGAAGGCTCAATCTGTAATGTTCTGGCTGTCACTGAAACAAACTAAGCCCAAATCTGAGTCATCTTTGCCAAAGCAGAGAGGTTCTAAAACACACCCTTAACAGTGCAACTGCTGTTACTGCACTGGCAGGTCCCTTAACTCCTAAACCCAATCACCAAGCCTTATGTTAAAAATATGTAATATACAGTGTTTTGAATATAAGATGTAAGGGTTTAACACTAGTTGTACTTCATGGCATAAAGTGCATATAAAATATATATATATTAAAGGAGTTGGGAAATACACTTACTTGCTTTCTTGCTGAGACTTAGATAAGAAGATTCTCATATGCTCTCATATGTGTGTGTGTGTAATATGAAGCTACAGCCAATAGCTGGTTAGCTTAACTTAGCACAAAGATTGGAAACAGGGGGAAACAGCTAGCTTGGCTCTCTGCAAAGGTTCAAAAAAGTTGGCCAGACATGATAGTGTTATGGAATTTTCCATCTTTAGAGGTTACGAATTGGGTTACATTGGGTCAAGCTTGGCTTTGAGTTCACACTGTAATTCTTAATCAGGAAGGATATATCCTCTCTTTGAAATTTCAGCTGTATGTGATGTTTTGGGGAAGGCAGAAACCTCTCTAATAGAGGGTAAATCAGCATTGCCATTGTTACCAAGGTCAGGGGAGGCTTTTCTAAACAACACAGATAGATGGATGACACAGTCAGATGTTCAAACCAAAACTGCTGAAATGACATGCAATGTGACTTAAACTGTCACCTGTAAAGTGCAGTTCCTTGTTTAGAAACTAGTGAACCAATCAGACTAATTTTTCATATTATAGGCTGATAAAGACTAGGACTTGGACCTTCAGAGGACAGAATGGAAAGAGACAGCATCAGAGCAGAACACTGGGGTTTGCTGTTTTTTGTTCCCACTTAGCCAAGTGCTGTCTAACAACTTTTCAGACTATCCTGGCAACTCTTTTTTCAAAAGGCATCTAACAGCAAATTTAGCTGCTTTTAAAATGTATTTGGAACCTTTTAGATACTTGTTTTAAGGAATGCTCCAGTATAAACTCAGTAGATTCTAGTTTCTAGTTGTAGTATGAAGCACCACTTTACATGGGGGGATACAAAAAGGGTAAGTTACAGTAAGAAAATAATGACTTCTTTGTATCTTCTCTGTATAATGCACCCACTTTACTTAAAGAAAAATAATACCTAAACTTAACTAATCGATAATGAATGAGTCATTGCTCATTTTGTGCAGTTCAGTGGCTAACTCATTTTCCCTCTAAACGACACAAAAAGGATTTTCTCTGCCGCACACTCAGAAGCGCATTAACGTGATTAGAAGTGACAGTTTCTCTATCACACACTCAATGACAACACATGGTCTGTCTGTCTGGCTGCAAAAGTGCATAGGGCTTTTAATTTGAAATGACGGACATGGGAAGTGGCGACTGTGAAAGTGATTGGTTTGTATTTGTTTCCTTAGTTGGTTGGGTTGGCTAGGTTTAGGCATGAGGAGTGAGATTGGTTAAGGTGAGGATAAGAATATCAGGGTAAGCCAGTCAGAGGCAGAGTAGGGGTAAGACTATGACTTCATCAGCCTGGGAAATAAATACTGCTGAAGCAAGTGTCTCTCTCTGCCTGTGCATTGACCAGGCAACCTACTGTGTGCAGTGAGTAAATGGTTAAGAAGTGTTCATTAACATCATTAACTAGAGCCAAAAAATATACAGTGTTTATATTACTTTTACAAAAAAAATATGTGACAATAAACAAACACCTAAAACAACAAACATCATATCTAAACTAATAAATTTCAAATAATATTTTTAGTCAATTTGAGTAATGTCATCATGTAATGACATGATTACACAATGACATCACATCATTCAGCAACTTTTAGCAACCAACCAACCTACCTGTAGCAAATGAGTTGGCAACACTCAGCAACTTTGGCAGATTAGCTACAACAATGAACAACAACAGTTAAACTGGTATTAGCTCCCAAACAACTATCCATAAACTAACGCCAACATAGGGATTAACCATGTTTGTCACTTAACAGTGAGACAAAAATTTAAAGTTTCCTCACAGGCCTCACTCTCACCGCTCCCTCACCCATACAAATCAGGCTTTTCTCACGCAAGTCAGCAGGGATCAAGAAGACTACGTATACGTCTTTGAAAGACAGACACATTTACAACTTTTTTTAGAATGTGTTTCTATTGAATTTCAATTAATCTTGAATGCCTCTTGGATACATTTACTGTACACTTAGCTTTTACAGATTGAATCCACCTTGTGTAAGGTTCTAATTCTTGGCAAGAAAGCAAGTAAGCACTTTTCCCAAAATGTCAAACTATTCCTTTATCTTTTATTCAGAATATGGGTAACACTTTACAAGAAAGATACATTAATTAAGATTAGCTAATGCAGTAATAAGCATTAACTAATAGTTAATAAATAGTTAACTAATGTGTCTAGTAATTATGGTCTTCATGTTAACTCAGATTGCCAGACATTGCTGTCCGTGCTTCTTGTCTCCCAACTTTTGACTGTTTTGCATAAGACAACTGCTTTTGGATTGTGGATCTTGGACTAGCTGATTATTATATCTTGGATTTGACCAATGCCTGGACTGAGACAATGATTTAAGACCATAGACTTGAAAGACCAAGGATGGTAAGCCAGCAAGTTAGCTTAGCCTAGCCATACACCGGACAAACGTGACTGAACAAACATACTTTGTCAATCTTCACTTCGCTTGATTGGCCTATACCTTTAACTCTGTCCTTGATCCTGTTGCTGCTAGTAACCTAGCAACAGTTGAAACTTTACTTTTGGCTTGTTTCACACGGTCTGGTCCTCCATGCATGTATTGCACTGGGCAAACAGGATGGGACCAAAGAGGGTAAGTACTGTTACAGAAGAGGAAGTTGAAGACATAAAGAATTCTCTAAACTTCATGTCAGGAGAGACTGTAAATATCTCAGAACAACAGAAATTGATAATGGACTTGATGGGAGATATAAAAGCCTGAAAAGACAAAGTATTGAAAAGGATTTAAAAAAAAAAACATATTGGAGAGCTGTGGATGAACGACCTAACTGTAAGCAGCTTGGAAACCAGGCCCCTATCATACACCAGGGTTGTGGTAGCAGATGGTGAACCCACCAAGTCTGATCTGGACTCCTTTGAACAGCAGGTGATTGCCTCAATAGCAAGGTGGACAGCAGAGATATTGAGGCATGTCATTGTCTCCCCCCAAAAAAAGAAGAAACCAGTTATAATAATTTGCTTTTTGAGCAGAAAACAAATACAACACTGCTCAAGCAAGGGAGAAAGCTGAAGGGATCCAATATGTATCTCAACTACTTGATGAGGTAAAATGCTGACATTGCCAGACAGGCACACATCATGCATCTTGAGGAAACAAAACAAGATTTGATCGACATGGACATCTAACTGTAAAGTATTTATAAAACTGAAAGGACCACCAAAGGAGGCCAAAGTGCTGGTCATCAAAGACATTGCAGAGCTGGACAAGTATCAGAGATGACAATCCATGGGAGATCGGTAAAAGTAATAAATCTGCAAACCATGACAGTCACAACCCATGACAAGCTATGAGAAATGTAATTTATCTCAAACTTATGATATTGATCAACAACAAGAACTGATACACTTGGGCCTGAAAACCTTTGAATTCACTGAACATAATCGACATGATAGGGAAAATGGCTTAATGAGGAACAAACTGCCAAGGTTGACATAGAGGGATATGAGATGTATTTCACAAATGATGTATACAGAACACCAGGATCATGTATTGATACATTTAGGGATAAGCTGTCAGTGATGTATGAGAACATAAATAATACAAAAATGCTTTCTGTTTGTGGTGACTTCAATTCGGATTTGTTAAACCCCTTGAACACAGTACCGCTACAGAATTCATCAAATAAATGTACAGTATGAATCTATACCCCTAAATTACGCACCCAATCAAAATAACAATACATAGTGCAATATTTATTGATAATATATTTACTAATGTAATTGTCCTCGTACAGCTCTGAATGACCGCAAACACCAGCAGATGGTCACTTGTGTCATTTATGATTAGTCCACTTATTACTTTGCTATCAAACAAAGATGTTAAGACTTAATTCTTTTAAAAAAAAGATCTGATGATACAAGACAGGAACGAAGTCTATATAGAAGATGTAGACAAAGCATATGACACATTTTTGTCTATAACAACTGCTCTTTACGAAAAAACTGTTCTCTAGTAAAGAAAGTAATAAAACAGCTGCTGAAAAGTCATGGCTAACTAAGGGGATATTAAACGCATGTAAGAAGAAAAAGCTATTATATAAATACTTTTTAAAGAAGAGAACAAAAGAAGTGGAACAAATATTAGACATATAAAAACAAACTGACGAGAATTATGAGAAGCAGTAAAGGGAATAACTATAGTAATTTACTGGAGGACAACAAAAATAACATAAAAAAATACATGGAAAGTATTTAATGACATTATTTGAAATAGAACTTGGAAAACAGAATACCCAAACCACTTCCTATCTAAAACTAACAAAACTATTAATGATATGACCTTAGTTGCAAATTAATTTAATGAATTTTTTTTGGTGTTGGTCCTGGTTTGGCAGGAGAAATTGCAAACATTAGCAGTAGAGATGAAGTGGAAAGTAAAAATGTAAAAGAATCAACATCAACACAAGGGAACAGATGAAAAATAAATTATTGACATTGTTAAAGGATTTCAGATTAAGAAGTCTACAGACTGGAGTGCATTTCTCTTAACATTTATTAAAGGTACTTAAGCCACTTTGCTACTTAAAAATAAAAATGTCCTGACAGCTCTGATGGAGCTCAGTATTCATCCATACAGTTAGGGGCTGCTTTATTACAAACAATTTCACCATATAAACCTGGAACCCATTATCTAATGATATAGCTACTCTAGATGGCATTGCCATGGCCTCCAGCACCACCGTAAGGAATCTGGAAGTTACCTTTGATCAACATATGTCTTTCCACATAAAAAACACTCCAAGGACTGCCTTTTTGCACATCCTGCCTCAAAAAGATGCAGAAAAACTAGTCCATCCATTTGTTACTTCTAGGCTGGATCATTGCAATTCCTTATTGTCCCAACAAGTCTCTAAAGACTCTCCATCTGGTCAAGAATGAAGCTGCATGTATACTATTTGAAATCCCTCTCCTCACTTACAAAGCCCTTAATGGTCAGGCACCATCATATCTTAAAGAACTCACAATACCCTATTACCCCACTAGAACACTGTACTCCTAGAATGCAGTCTTACTGGTGGTTCCTAAAGTCTCCAAAAGTAGAATGGGAGGCAGAGCTTCAACTATCAGGCTCCTCTCCCGTGGAACCATCTTCCGATTTCAGCCTGGGGGGATTGACACCCTCTCTGCGTGTAAGAGTAGGCTTAAAACTTTCCTTTTAGTTAGCTTATAGTTAGGGCCAGTCCAGGCTTGCCTTGGACCAGCATCTAGTTATGCTGCTATAGGCCTAGACTGCCAGAGGACTTCCCATGATGCACTGAGCTACTCTCTCCTCTCACCTACATCTGTACGCATTCATGTAACATTAATGCATATTACTAACTTGGCTTCTTTCCCAGAGTTTTTGTGCTTTCTTGTCTACAAGTTCTCCAGCTTCCATGGACTGTGGCTGCAGGGACCCCGTGCTGCTGTAGTTCTGTCTGGTGTCCACACCTGCTGTTATTTTTCTTAGTCATATTTCTATTATTATCGTCGTTGTTATTGTTGTTATTGTGCTTCTCTGGGTCTCCCACCCCCGCCTCCCTCTTCCCGTCTCAACCCAGCTGGTCAAGGCAGATGGCCATCCACCTAGAGACTGGTTCTGTTTGAGGTTTCTTCCTGTTAGAAGGGAGTTTTTCCTCACCACTGTCGCCAAGTGCTTACTCATAGGGGAATGTTCGGTCTGTGTAAATTAACGAGTACGGTCTAGATTTGCTCTATGTGAAAAGCACCCTGAGAAAACTTCTGTTGTGATTTGGTGTTATAGAAATACATTTGAAATAAATTGAATAATATTTTTGGAATGAATCATGTTGATAACAGATGTTTCTCATGATGAATTGATTTCCAGTCGGAAATGTTTCACTAATAGCTGTGCGATTGTGTTAAATTTACAAGGGAGTATTAATACATGATAAATTATGGTTAAGTAATGCTTATTCAGCATGCATTTATGAAGTGTTACTTAAGGGATACATGTTTTCAACTTTACAATAAGAGCCACAAAGAGCATTCATTAATGGCCAATTATGGTTAAGTAACACTTATACAGTATAACATGTACAATAATGTATAGGTTCAGCTATAAGTTAAAGAACATGAAGATAAAGGAACAAGCAAACCTCTACATGAAGACTATGGAGTGTATCCAAGTTGGAGGATGGATAATCATTAATCTTATATATACATATAAGGGTACAATAAACATTTATAAAGACAGTTTTTCTCTTAATGAAATGGCCTAGCTGTGAACATGTATGACATACATGTTAATTAACATCTTAATTAACCATTTACATATTAGTTTGTACCTTAATTAACATTTAACACCTAACAATTAACCCCTTAATAAATGTTAACAAGATACATTAGTTAACAGTTACTCAATGCATATTACTGTATTAATTAACTGTTAGTTAATGCTTATTACTGCACTAACTAATGTTAATAGTGTATTTATAAACTATTAAATATTGTATTAATTAATACTTTAGTCAGCATGAACACCATTAGCAAATGATTACTAGACATTAGTTAACTGTTAATTAAACATTAGTTAATGCTTATTACTGCATTGACTAATTCATGTAATCTTATTGTAAAGTGTTACCAGAATATGCATAACACAAATTTGGCTTTAGATAGATGCTGGACAATTGGATTTAACAGTATTGTAGGTATGTGGCTTCAACCTACTTGATTACTTTTTCACATCTTTGTGTTCTTTAGTTCATGAGAACAATACAGCAGAAAATGGTAGCTGCAGCTTATATCATACTGCCTACAAGTAGCAGCTGAACAGACCTACAAAACCACAAAATAAACTTTGTGGAGGAAGGAGGGCAGACCCATGAAACTGTGCAGCATGTTACCTAACCACAGAGCACAGCCTCTTGTTGTTACATGGACATGAAGATATCTCTACAAAAATAATCAGTTGTTATGTTTTCTCAACATTTTCTAATTATTAGACAAGTCAGCACAGAGAGACACATGAAACATTGGCAGGTTACATGATATACTGGATGCCCTGAGCCAGATTTTATACCTTAAGCCACAAAGTCACCAGGACAAGTTGAATGAGTCGAGATCAGTTTCAGTTGGCAAGTTGTGTAACAAACCTCTGAGATGGAATCACAGTGAAGATATTGTAGTGAAGCATTAAATCTATAAGCTAAACAAAAAGAGAGTGAGAGGTTTGCAGCCAAGGAAATCACGTCCTCTGTTGGGAGTCTCCAGTGTCTCCCAGCTGTAACAAAATTCTGCTAGAGTGGAAGAAAGTTTGAACCTACAAGCTCCAAGTAAAAAAACTCAATATCTTTACAAAAAGCTAGTAATAAGCCCCATGAACCAAACAAACCCCAAACTACAGTTGGCTCAAAGTTCAAGTCATTATAGATATACAAAGTGGAAATAGATTAATTTTGATTGCCTGATGGAAAAGCCAGAGAAATGGAAGGCCATCAAGTTATCTCAACCATCAGAGTTGGCACCAGTGATTGAAGATCTAATAGAAAGACTAGAAATAATAATAATAATATTTTTTTAATTCAGACTAGACTGTGCTTCCAATGATAGTTGGATGAATTGTCTACACAGTAAATGCCTATATGCCAGATCATAGCCACCTATACACTGGAAGTAGATTTAAATATAAAGGTAAACCAAATGTTCCATATGAGAGAATATACACAGTTAAAGAAAACACATATTAAAGGATAAGGCTGATATTTTTCTTATTGCCAATAAATCTCATGAAAAAAACAAAGACAACAATGTCTTTGTCTCTCAGTACTGTCTGACTTCCCTACCATGTCTTTGGCACTCAGTCTCAGATCATTTTGTTCCTACCAAAGACATAAATCTTTAAAAACAGGTCATGGTTTTATTTTTTAGAAAAGGTTAAATACTTTCATAAAACAGCTGGGCACTGCAGTTACCAAACATTACTCAAACAGGAGTAAGTAGTGCATTTGTCAGGGACTATTTTCCGTTGCGGATTAATACATTTTTGGTGCTCTAGTGTGTATTTCCAGCAGTTTATATTGTATTGAATATAAATAAATAAACTAAACTAGTGTGTGTGTTCATGATAATAAAAGAGCATGTCACCCAGTTCAGCAGTGTGGCTCATTTATGTGATTTTAATCATTTTTTTTAAGTTCTACATCATCATTTCCTTTCATCTGACATCCTGTAAACAAATTAAAGTAGAGTAAAATTGACTAAAAGCACGTCAGTACTAATGGCAATATGGATCCACTCTAAAAGCAGATTTTCTAATCTGGCAGAAACCCCAAGTCATTCGTTTTACAGTATAATATTTTGTTGTGTTTTGCCATTTGAATACATTTGAGGGCAAAACCAAAACCGCGAAACCACCAAAACACCCTCTTAATCACCAGTCAGCTGACAACCAGGGCTGAGGATGAGACCCAAATTGCAAACTTCAACAGTCGTCAAAAACCTCCATTCATGATTCATTCTAAAACCATAATGAGATCACACAATGACCCGACTATTTTATTCAGCAGCAGTGCTAAAAAATTCAACAGAAAATTTGATTAACTCTGGCAAAATGGACAAACTGCCAGTAAAAATGACGTAGTGCTCTCAGCCTTAATCAGTTTAAACCAGTGATTGAGTTTCCATTAGGCTGCGTTTTTTCCCAGAATCGTGTTAAAAAAACGTCAGCATGTGATTTGCTAAAAACAAAAATACAACACTGTGCCTAACGTTGTGAGACAAAGTGAAGAGAAACACCAGGTTACACTTCAAGCAAATGGTTTTGTTCTCATAAGTCACAAAAACACAGATTTTTTTCCAGCTTTATATTAAGCCACATCCATACCTTGTTTGTCAAACTAATTCTGATTAATCTGGATTAAGTTTGTTATTTCCATAACTGCAGATCATTCTTAATCGACTCTGATGTGTGCCTCTCTAGAAGTGGGACTGTAACTATAAAAGAAAAGAGAAGAAAAGACCCTTGTTGTTCAGATGAAGATTTATTAAGAGCATTAAAGAATTAATCTTCTTTCAAAAAGACCTAGCCCTAATTGCAGTAGTTAAAGTAAATTGCAGGGATATTATGCTATGTTTTGGTTTCATTGTTCACCTCATACTGAAACAGGAAGCATGATAATATAGGGTGAACTAATTAAAGTAAGTAGTAAAGTATAAGTGGGATTTTCTAATTACACAAAAATCTATTTATCCATTTTTTGTTGCATCAAGTGTTTCACTAATGCAATCAAATAAATAATAAGCTATAGTAATTTAGAAGATAATTAGATGTTGTTTCAGTGTGAATATAATTTGGTTGTATTGCCTCTTCAAGACATACAGTGTCTCTGTTTTACATTAAAACAAATGTGCTGAAACATTGTCAATCTTTTAAATTCAAAACAGAACCAACTGCTGCCAGCACACATTATTTGGTGAGGATGTATGTATTTTGGGAAGCCAAGGAGGGGGTGGAAAGGGGAAGACCACAACTCCTCCAGTTGTCATCCGGTTCCTCCGAAACAGCACAGCAGTGAACACAGAGCAGAGCAGACAGTGATTGTCTGGGAAAACCATCACTGATAGGAACAGGATTATAAAACCTCCGCTATCATCCACTTGGAATGTCCCTCCCACACGAATAAAGACCATCAGGCTTCACAGCAACTCCATCATGTTGCCCCCTCCTCCCTTCATTTATAGTCTGAGGAAGAAATTACTCATAGTCACCCTGCGGGAGAGTTCAAAAGCAGGAACACACAAAAAAGATAATGATTCATGTAACAATTTCAGGTGTTTTATCTAATAACACACAGATACAAATCTTACAAAGACATTTTTATGATTTTACATACATCATTTAACCTATTAGGTGTATTTCATCATGGTTACAACTGAAAAGCTGTGATGGGCACACCAATGCGATGCGTCATGATGAGCTGTATGTTCTGTAACCTTAAACTAACATGTTCCACCAAGACGCTCGACAATGACTTCAGTGTGAAACTGTAAAATTCCTCCAAATGACGAGCGAGGGACACATGGCTGCTGTGCCTGTTCTTTTATTCCACTGGCTGCTCACTACTTGTTAACTGCAGCATTATGGATGGAATTAGGACTGCTTTCTCAGCCTTATAGAAACATTGTGGAGTCTTAATTCAAGTGTTCTGGTCCAGTATGTTAAGACTTCCCACCATGAGGCAGATGAATGAATAGGAAAAGAGTGATAATTCATTTTAGCTGTGGACTTCAGGCTCAAAATTAACCAATGTTTCAGCTTCCCAAACAGAAACATTTACATAGGATAATTTAATCCAATGTATGTACTATTGTTAAGTGTATGGTACATTTTTGCCAGGCTGATGGCTGGAATTATGTAAGGATGCTGATGGTAACTTTATCCATCCAACACTTAAGTCTGAAGTAAAAATTATTATGAAATTTGGTATGAATAATTCATGGTCCCCAAGGATGAATGCTAATGATGGGGCATATAACCATTGTCAGGTTATATGCACCCCAAACAAAACATAACAGATATATAGTCCCCAGAGGACGAACCCTGAAGGATGAATCCCTTCATTTTCCACCCTTTGTGATCAGATTGTGAACTTTGTGCCTGAACTTTGTCCATGGCTTGACTTTCATGAAACTGGCTGTGGATATTCATTATCCCCAGATGATTAATCCTAATGTTTTTAATAATCCCCTGACCTTCCTCTGGCACCTACATCATGTGGAAAAATCCATTTTCACAAGATATCTTTATGGCATACTGTATATCTTTACAAGATTTATCATAATCTAATAGGCAGATTGCCTATTTGATGACTACATTCATTCTCATGAGGGAATAAACCCATTAGATTTCAATAACCCTTTAAACTTTGAGGCTAATAATTAATAACGTTTACAGGTGGCAACATTCTCAGTACATTTTACATTGTAGATGTGTCAAATACTCAACTACTACAACCGCTGTCATGGACAATATGATTTTAGTCAGAATAATCAGACTGACAGCAGTTAATTTGTATAATGTTGAAACTTTATTTACAGAGACATTTACATTTACATCTTACATTATTCGTGAAAACCTTGAAACTTTGACAAAAAAAAATAATTAAATAACTGAACAAACTAGTACTCAGATTGCACTGTTGAAGTGAGAATTATTTTTTGTAAATCAATTAACCAAAGTATTTTAACATTGACCTACACTAACCTAAACCAAAATATCAACACCTGTCAGAGGCTTTAAGCACATTCAACCACATTTCACTGTCTTCAACAGCAGATCTCCATGCAAGACTGTGACAGTTGAAGTTGTTTTGGTCAAATTAACCAAAGTAATCAGCCAACACTAATCTAAATTTTAAAAAATCCTAAACTGAAGCAAAACTTAACTAAAATGGTGTCTTTTGGTGTTCATTCCATTATAGATCAGTGAACAAATTCCAGAGTATTTGTTGTTATATTAAAACATGATTAAATCCTAATTTAGTTGTGATATTATAATCTCTTTCTAAGTGGAGTTTTAACACCAATCACTCTTTCATGTAGCCCTAGACAAATCTAATGTCTAAATCTAAATCTAATGTAGACTTTATGCTTCTTTCTTTTAAAGGAGTGAATGAAAATGTGACCCACACTTACACATATTTTCTGTCTCTTGTTTTTCCCAGAGCAGCAGGCCTTTTTCCTCCTCTCACTGACATTCACAGACGCCTGTGGGAGCTGAGTCACGGAGACTCTTTCTCCATTGGGGGTTCACAGGTCATCATGACGGCTGCTCTGACAGCTGCTTTGGCCTTGATGGGAAACTGGAGGGGATTTTCTCAAAGTTGTTCTGCGAGACAAGAGTGACACAGCACTATGTTGACCCCAAGTAAGCATTTTTCCTCACTGATCTCTGGGGAGAGAGGTACTAACTGTCCAGGCCCACACACCATCACCCACACAAATGTCTGAATGAACTCAGTCTCCAATCTCTTTGTCTAACATGTTTCTTTTCTCACTAAATTCAAACTAATAATTCATGTTTTTTATTTGGTCAGCTATTATCTATTGATAATATTTCATAATGTATTTAGATCATTGGTTTCTAACCTGAGGGCCCCCAAGCAGTATCAGGATGTCACAGTGGGGTCACAAGATGATTGAAGGGTTAGAGAAAAAATCAGTCTCAATAATTATTCATTACTTCTCTCAATTTTTTTGTTTTTGTTTTTTGCTTTTTCTTGTGAAATACAGGATACTTTAAACCCCTGCCAACCTCTGAAATCCTTAAAATAAGAAAAAAAACATCATTATTAACTGCTCAACATTTCAGTCCTCCGAAAACCTTTCAAACAGTAAAACCTAGATTCTTCCATCTCCAGAGGCTTCTAAAAGTCCCCAAAATAAGTCAAGCCAAACGCCGGATACTTTCACTTTCCTGAGGCCTCTAAAAATACTTTAAACAAATCAAACCATTCAACAATGACCATACAAAGGCCATAACCTGCAATGAGGGGTCATGAGAAAATATTGCTTCATTTCAAGGGGTCAGACGTCTATAAAGTTGGGAACCACTGATTTAGAGACTCAGTCATTTTGAAAGAAATCTTCTCTCCTGATAAAAACTGATGTGTCCAAATGCTTTAATTCCAGTTTCCCATATCTGTAGAGAGATGTGTGGCACCTACTGGAAGATGTTTGTTTATCATTTAGTGCTTGTTTATAGGAGCATCCTGTCCTGAAAAGTATGTCATGTGGCTTTTTCCTGTCCCCAAAACTGACTTTTGCATTGCACTTCATCTTATCTTACATTCAGCAACCGACTGCATGACTACACATGTCCTGTTCCACTTCAGAGGAGAGACATGTCAGCATGGCACAAGCTTTAAAAAACAACTGTCCTCAGTCCTCCCATGAAATCAGTGTTTCTGTACTTATGGGTGGTTGGTAATTTAATCAATACAAGCTGACACTGATGACATCTTCCATCCGTGTTTGTCACACCCAGCTGCACTAGGATGTCCAATATCTTTAGTGGGAAATGCTAACTAGAGGCACTGTGTGCTGCCACGTTTGATTTCTGCATCATTTGGCTTGTAATACTGTAAAACCTTACTGGGCTTCAAGTACTGGAAAATAAGGCTGAAATAAGTGAACTCTAATAGAAGCAGATGGACCATGTCAAAAGTTGGAGATGACTTATTCCAATAAAATATTTCACAACTGCCAGGGAGCTTTTAAACAGACCCCAAAAGGGAAGAATAAACATGTAAACTGGTTAACATTTGAAGGAGGAGAATGTTGAATTAATCATATAACAGTTTCATTCACACCTACGCTCTTGGATGAATGGAGGATATAAAAGGATGTTACTAATAATGATGTTACACTGTCTGTCTGTAACCAATGTCAATGTGTTCACAAAAATCCCCCCCAACAAGTTTCACCTCATTAGCCTTCTAGTCACAATAACAAAACATCTGAGACCACCCTCATCTCTCAGTAAATATACACCATCACAGCTCACTCCCCGACAAGGTCAGACGTTTTGCAAACACCGGTAAAATCTTTTGTGGGATAGGCAGAGGAATCAAAACATTAGTTGGCCTTCAACCAGTGATCTTCACATCTGTGCTCTCCATGTGATGTTTCATACAAAAGAGTGCAGGGCTGTAAGCTGGGTGGTGGAGTTTCAGAGACACTCCTGCCTTGCAAAATATACAACTTAGGCTAAAAAGAGTCTACAGCCACAGTAGTGGCTCAGGTTGCACTTATGCTAAACACAGTGGTGGTTTATTTAAGTTCAAAATAGTAAAACCACACTGTAGAAATACACTGTTGCAAGTAACAATCATGCATTCTAAATTTTACTTAAGTTAAAATACAGAAGTATTAGCAATAAAATGCACTTTTTTAAGTTTTAAAAGTATTCATTAAGCAGAAGAATTGCCCCGTTAGTGTTATATTACTATATCATATGTTGTATTGTATATTATATTATTATTCCTGATGTATTAATATGTATGCAGTATCTTAGTGCATCATGTATACATTTTAAACTCTCAGATTTCCTGTGTAAAACTTTAAGTAACAAATATATAGCTGTTAGACAAATGTTGCAGAGTTGTATAAAGTAGCATAAAATGGAGATACTCAAGTAAGGACAACTACTTCTATACTCAAATAAAGTACTTGAAGAACTGTACCTAGTAATTTACCACCCTATAGTTAAGCCTGTTAGCATGTTAATATTTGCTGATTGGCACAAAATCCAGCTGTAGATTTGGGGAATGTCATTTTTGCAGGTATATGGTCACATAATTACCAATTAATATGTAATTTAAATTACTTAAAGGACCAATGTGTAGGATTTAATGGCAGTTAGGTTGCAGATTGCAACAAACTGAATACACCTCCCCTCGAACCCTTCCCTTTCAAGCATGTAGTACACTGCAAGCATGTACGGTGGCTGCAAAGAATGTGAAAAGCCCTCTCTACAGCCAGTGTTTGGTTTGTCCATTCTGGGCTACTGTAGAAACATGGCAGTCCAACATGGCGACCTCTGTGGAAAAGAACCTCCTTATGTAGCTATAAAGGGCTCATTCTAAGGTAATGAAAACACAACAATTCTTGTTTTCAGGTGATTCTTCACTAATTAAAACATACTTATGAATATTATATTCCATTTCTGTCAATAGATCCCTCTAAATCTTAAACACTGGTCCTTTAAATTAAAAACTTAATTACTTAATTACTTAAATATAAATTTTGACCTAATGACAGCACTAGATGAAACATCATGGTGCTATAGCCTGGCTAACTACTACAAAAAGCATTATGGGCTGATCAAGCAGCCTCTAAGTTTGCAAAGTTTCCTTGTGAGAGTAATATATTACAGTTACAGAAACCGGCTTCTGTCATTAGCGATTTAACATACCATAAGCATTGGTAAAGTGATTCATTGGAAAGAATCAAGTGTGATTTCATCTACAGTATAAAACACTGCATAGTTCCTATTTTTTCCCCCCTGCCTGCGGGCACACAGGTGCAAATGAGGATGAGTTCTTAAAGAGGAGTAATTCACAACCAAAGCTCCTTTTTTCAAGGTCAGCTGGAGAACTATTGGCTCTCCTCCTCATACATTCATAGAGGAGTGCTGCTCCGCTGTTGCTTTTGGCCTCTCAGTCAGTGGAAACCCACTGCTGCATGCTGATTGAATATTTGCCCTTTGAGGAGTCAACCCCCCTTCAAGTTCAAACGGACTTCTTCATTCCTTCCTTAGGTTTTGGTTGGCAAGCCAAGAATCAAAGCCACTCTGTTCTAATGAGTGGCTGCTTCGGGGGATGCAGATCATATACTGTACATTTGTGTCTGGTTTCCTTTGTGCAGTCAGTGATTCCCTTTCTAAACACCGAAGCCAAGTTGAGCTTAGATACAGTATGATGTGATAATACTGTTTACAGGAACGCTATAATTTTCTGTAAATTGATGTTATTAAATGTTTGATGTGATTTAACAGAAGTATCCATTAAGAAATGATTCTACTGTATTTTTGTGGAAAGTTGGAGTGTCACAGAAAGACTTGTCCATGCTGCCAAAAATAAAATTAGGGGGAGACATTTTTTTGCAATAAAATACTTGGCTTGGATCAAAAACATAAAAAGCTTTATTATTATTGGTCTTCAAAAACCCATACTGGTCAACCTCTCTTGTTATCCCATTGTAGGTTTTAAACCTCAGCTCAACTGTATTTCATTGTATGTAAAATGCTTTAGTGGACCTGGGTTAGGGTCTGTTGTGTGTTCACCACTGTTAAAGTGTCCTTTCCAAAACTTCGGATTCCTGCAATCATATTTCAATACTTTGGGAAGTACAGTTTGCTTTATTGGCATGAGTTAGATGAGAAGATTGATAGCACTCTTATGACTGTACTGTAAATATAAAACAATTGCCAGAGGACAGTTAGCTTAGCTTAGCACAAAGACTGGAAACAGGGGGAGATAACTAGCCTGAGTCTGTCCAAAGTTTTAAACAAATCCATATTCCAGTACTTTGAAAGCAAAAACCAAAGTAGTTTTTACACTCTGTTTATTAACATATTAAACAATCAAGATGTATGTTAATTAATGAACTTCAGAGGTGGTAGTAGTCAGATTTGTTACTTTTGGACAGATCTAGGCCACTCTTTGTGCTAACCCAAGCTAACTGGCTTCTGGCGGTAACTTCATATTTAACATATATTTATTTTGCCCTTCCCTTGTCTATTCTCCATGTAAAGCCTGGATCATAATGATTAATGTACTGTGCAGCATGTTACATGAGCAGAGCCATAACATGTTTTTATGAAAATATGAAAACTTTCCACAGGTTTCTATGTTCCACTGCATGTGATCTCCATTATTAAGCTGTCCTACCAGTTCTCATGCTAGTGCTTTCATAGCGGCCCTAAAAGTCCAAATAAAATTTTATTTTTCAATCATTCATGATTGCTTTTCAATACCAGGCTCATTCCTCTCATGTCATCCAATGCCCATCCAAGGTTCAGTTCTGGCATTAAATCCCTTAAGAAACGTTGTGCAGGAATCCACCGTAAATCGGGCTGCTTGTTCAATGGCATGAAATGAATAATAAATTGTTTAACAAAGATTCAAGAGAAATGGCTTGCAGATTTCTTTAAACTTTTACTCAGTTACGTAGCTCTGCTGTGAATGAAAAACTGATGAATTTCTGTGGTGAATTTTGCTTTCTTTGAACCTCAGTCTATATTTTGACGTGCCAAAGCTGATATCACGTCACATGGCTGATATGAATTTGCTGCTGCCATACACTGTGAGAAGTTTCTACAGTTTGACAATGTCTGAGCTTTTATAACTGCACATCAGAGCGTTCTAAGAAATTGAGCAAAATATCACCTCTAATATTTATGTTTCGCATCATATTCCAGATTTACTTCATTATACCATATTGACCATATGGTAAGAGTTTGACATTGTTCTCAGGTTTACCCTTTTGAGGGGTGGCTGCCTTCAACCCCCATTTATCTTTAATTTGGTCTGCACTTTCACATAAGCAACTTTTATTTGATTTGGAAATATCCAGATAATTGTTTAAACAAATTATTTGACATTTTGGTAAATGTGCAGATTTGCTTCCTTGCTGGGAGTTAGATGATGATTGATGTTTCTACAGTTAATATGAAGCTACAGCCAGGAAAACATTAGCATTAGTTTAGCATAAAGACTGGAAACAACAAATAGTCTAGCCAATAACTGAAAACCACAAATTGTAATTTTACACTTTGAGTTTTCTACAGATTAACAAACCAGATATGATGTGTTCATTTTTGAGTTTTAGAAATGCTGGTCAGCAGATTTTTCTTTCGTTTCCGGTCTTTGTGGTAAGCTAAGGTAATTGCCTGTAGCTTTATATTGAACAGATGTGAGAATGGTATCAATCAACTCATGTAACTCTCGGCAAGAATAAGCATATTACTCAAAATGTCAAACTTTTCCATGAAACGTTATTTTGGGAATTAAATGCTACACAAATCTCAACAGTCACTGCTTTGTAAGAGACATTTTGTCTGCTGTTTGCGAGGGGACAACTGGAGATAAAATAGGGAGTTTGTTAAAATCTGTAACAACCGCAGACTCTGGAATAGCCCTCTTTAAACTGATGCCACAAAGTGATCACAGATGCACGCTGGATTGTTAACAAACTCAAAGAAATCAGCATACAGAAACCAGACGGGGTAGCAGTGTGGAAGGTATCAGGCAACACTGAAGTTAGAGAGAAACACTGTATGATTGGTTGTGTTGGGGAAAAAAAGTGGACTTAAAGGCAAGTAGGCTGTTGCATTATCTTGGACAAAAGTCATATGTTGAGACATAGTATGAAAAGCGTATCTTATAACAGGTGTGAACATACAGTTCAATAAGGGCAGCATGTCTCAGAGAGTGTTGGTTGGAGTGCTGGTCTGTAAATGAAAATGATCTTTACAGTTAAATAAAGATAAGTGTGGGTGATGGTTTTGTTCTCTTCTCTCATATATGACAATGCACTGCTGGAGGGAGTGTTCTCTACATTTGTTCTCATGTAGAAGTACTTTTACAGACTTTCCTCCTTTATGACTAACATGAACCAGCTGCTTGGGCACTCATACTTTACTTTGCCTGCAAGAATTCCCAGCCCTCATGAAATATAAACTTCAATAAAATCTATTTGAGGTTTCAAGACTAATTGGAGGGCTTTTGCAAAGGTGGCTGAGATGTGCAGCGTGAGCACATCAGGAAATACGAGTAAGAAATTAATGGGTTTCCAGAGCACACCCATGTCAGCTTGTGGTTTTGATATCGACCTTGATAATTCGCCTCCCTGGATAACTTGCTCTGGCTCTCTGGTTTTTGGTATTCCTCCTCAGTTATATTTAACTTTTCTCACAATAAATAGAAATGACTTCAGTTGTTACCTCATACATCTCTTATTTCACCATTAGATATGTTCAATGAGTGGAAATCTATGAGTTTTTCCAGGGCTGGTATCTGCCCAATCTCATCTGCATTTTTTCCTCATGGAAATCTTTCCATAGTCATTCAAACCTGATAAGATAAAAGTTAAGTGGATGCATGTAAAAGACTGTGAAGCAGCACACATGTTGGAAAAGTTGGGTATCATGCACTATTTGTTTTCACACTCACTGCTCTCCTTTCTTGTTGCCCTGACATGAACTGACATTCTAGATGGCTGAAAATATCTTTGGCTGTCAAAATAAATAAAGGTTCAAACTTCAAAGCATATCCCTCGAGGCCTAATGACGGGAAGAACAGGTCGTGTCACTCAAAGTCAAATCTGTTTCTTTCAGAGGAATTCAGTATAAAATGTCTTGACCATTAGACTCAGTCCTCAGTATTCACCTACAGAGTGGATACTGAGCTGCTTTTAGAGTAGTTGTCTAATCCGTATAGTTTTAGATCTATACACTATGTACAGATACATTGACAAGTTTCATCAGCAATAGACAAAAATAACTGGAAAGCTGAAACAAATGCTACATTTTCAGTAGTTTTATTGAAAAATGCCTCTTCTGTTTCAGAAATAAATAAGAAAATAAGGCTGTGTGGAATTCACAAAATGTGCAGTTAAAACATGAGAAAAGCAATTCTATGTCCATAGTCTTGCAACCAATCCAACTGCATTGATAGAAAACAACTATATTCTGACTTAGAAATCCTCAGTAAATATACAACACAACATGCAATTCCACATTTGGTAACAAAAAAAAACATTTAAAAAAGTTTGGTTTGTTACAATAAGTCAGATTATCACTTGGTTTACAGGCCTTACAGAATCATCACAATGAACAAACCTTTGGGGGTAAAATTAATCGTCTGATTTTTTTTCCCGATGCAGTACCTGAAACAGCTTTACATATTGAAATTTGACAAAAACAACATTGGTTGTTGAAAATGCTGAAAATGTTCGAAGACACACATACTGTACTTTCTGCTGGTTTTCACATGATTAGTGCATTACACATTGGAGTCCGATAAACACTTGCAGTTATATTACAAGCAGACACTTAGCAAGCACACAGGTTTGTAATGAACGAACATGTAGATTTGTATTTATCTTGCTAAACTTTCTCATGTCAAAAAATATATGTTCAATATAGCCACGGGTATCAAACCCATATAAGTACTAGTTTTGTTCTGAATATCACCTCACATAAATGATCATGGAAATCATTTCATTATTACACTTTCTGAGAAATCCTTATTGTAGCTATGATGCTAGTGTTTCTTTATTGTCTGTCGGTAGTGATCTCTTTCCTCGTTGGTTTCGTGAGTAACCAGGTGATTGTATTGTCTCATACTCTCCAGATGGCTCCACAGGTATAGACACTACCTCAGGTTCAGGCTCGTAGCGGTTGGCTAGGAAATATTTAGGACGGCCAATCAAAAAAAGTGTTCTTTCTACAACTTTTACACATGCACAATTTAAATTATATTCCACAATGGACTTCCAAAAATGTCCTGTGTCAAACTATTGGTTTCTACTTTATGCATGAAGGACTTTCTTGCTCTGAATGAATGAAACATGTACAAACACTGACTGAGAACTTTCAAAATGCTGTCATGACATTTACAATAAAATCCATCAAGCTATCGGATAATAAGACGTAGTAAAATAACCAGCTGATACTACAAAGGACACAAGGAAAGGACAGGAGCACAACACTTAGCACCAATTTGCCAACATACACAAAGAACATGATGATTAAACAAAGAGAACATGCTTCAGTCTGGACCAGAGCAGTTTAAGTCACTTTAAGGCATTGTAAACAGAGGTTATGCTGGTGGTAAGTAAGCAGAGGGTTATGAGGCACAAGCTCAGTGTTAACTTGATTTTTAGTGAAACATCCTGGTTCATACATCATTTACAAAGCACAAAAATTAGTTTTATTTACACATATCACCTCTACATTAACATTGCTTTCAGTTATGAAATCCTCTTTGTTAGTAGTTGTTTTGGGTGGTATTTGTACATGCTCCTTCCTTCGTAGAAATGCTCTGTCTCTGTGTTTTTTTTCCCAGCGGTTTGTGGTTCAAGATGCAAACAAGCCAGCAGGTTGCCATCACTGTAGCTTGTAGCTGTGAGATGATGTTAGTGCCAGTCCGCTCCGTTCTGTTTTTTTGGCTTTCGTAATGTTTGTTTTAATGTTCAATAATTATGTCCATGGTGATTATCCTTACATGCCCCATAGCAAATGGGCAAACATCTCAGAAACAGGACCTCAAAGTGTAAGTGGCACAGGTGACTTTAGATCGTTTACTATGCCAAACCTGAAAATAGTTCAAAGAGGGTGTGAGTTTTCTCTGTGGAACAAAGTTATGAGCATCTTTTTTATTTAATGCAAGTCATCATACATTGATAGCTAGAATGCTTTACATGCCAGTTTCAAAATCGTACATCAAATGTATAGAGGTATTGGAATATAGTGGCTCCCAATTCACTGGTCACTAAACCCTGCCCCCCTAACAGTGATTGTCTAATCCTCATTTAACAACCATAATGACGTTTTGGATTTCTCTACATGCTGAAGCATTGCACATGAAGATGTAGTAACAGTAAGGTGTCTATTAAGCCTTTCCAAAACCAATAATACAAGATCAAGATTGTACAAAATAGATTAAACAGTGCTCTAATGTAACATGCAAAAGTTAAAAATTAAAAATTAAAATTTCCAGCTAACAGCAACTACTGCTACTGTACTGTATGAAAGTTGGTCTTAGATGCTAAGCTAATGTTAGCAGTTCTGTCCTGCTCTATTTGATTTGGAGATGTAGACAGCAAGCACACAGGTTTGTAATAACAAACAAGCAATTCCAACCAAACTCATTATCCCTGATGATTACTGTTACTTTAGCTGCAATTGTTGAAAACAAAGGTTTTCGCACATTGGTCAGTCTCCATCCTACAAGCCTTCTATCTTTGTAATGCTAAAAGTGAAACTATTTAAAAATACAAACCATAAAGAACAAATCTAAATCTTAACCTGTCTTGCTTGTCCAAGTCTTCCATGCAAAAAGGATTATACAATAGAAGTCTGATCTTACATTTTTCCTTATCATACCTACTACCAGTGTATCATACTAAGCTAACTATCTCAGTACTGCAATACAAGAAGCTGGAACATGCAGCTATATATGATATATATGATATCAACTTCAGCACATACCTACCTACCAACCTACCTACCTCTGTCCAAAATTAAGGATTCATTGTTTAAAATAATTACTAAGACTGCATACATGACATGCAAGAACTAAAAGTATAGCAGCAGAAACTAAGGGGGACAGGGTTTAGCTAATTTCTTATAGAAAATAAGTTTACTTTCAGATCAAAAAATCAATACTTTGGAACACTTATATTTATACCTCAATACATTATCAAAGAAAGAAGTAGTGCAGAGATTGCAAATGTAATTAGTCTGCATACACTTAGTCTTATCTAATGTAGTACACTACCATGCAGGACCTAGACAGCGTTGAGTGTACCTGTGTATCCTTGTCCATTGTAAGGAATGCCAACACACTGAGAGGAGTCGCAGTACCCAGGAGGTCCTGGTGGCCCCCTCACTCCAGAAGTACCCTGACGACCTGGAGGGCCACGAGGCCCAGCTGAGCCACTAGGACCTGGTGGTCCCGTTCTGGACTCGCCTGGTGGCCCTGCAAGAGGGGGGAGAGAAGGTGAGACCAGTTTGAAAACAGGGTCTTTAGAGCTCAGCACAAAAACCCTCTGAATCTTCAGTGGAAATGGTGGGGGTAACAAGGGGTTGTAGCACTGTAATTTAAATTTTTCAATGGCTCAATTAAAAAGCTTGACCAAAAAAAAAAAAAAGTAGTCTAGGGTTGTGTGGAGTTACACCCCCGGCCCCGTCTGTCTAGACGGTAAAAACTCAGGATGGAATTTTCCCCCTCTCTCTTTTTCTCTTGCTTAAGTGAGCCCATGTGTTGTCAATGAAGCCACCAAAGAAAGCTCATTGTACAACAATCTGATTCTCCCCCTCTCACACACATACACACACACACACACACACACACATACACAGGAGTGAGTCACCAGTATGGACTTCCTGGTCTTCAGTTGTTTCTCACTTCATTCACAGAAACAGACATATCAGTGTTTAGTGTTGTGGGCTAGACATCAATAGAAAGTCCTTGTTGTTTTTAAATAACTTCCTTGGGAAAAGGAAATCTTCTGAAGTGGTGAGTTTTTTACAAAAAACATATTGGATATCAATTGCAACTGAGGAAAGGCCACAACCTTTTCCAAACTGACAAATAAGCCTAATAACAACTGTTATGAACTGTTTCTAGACATGCATCATGACCTTGACTGTAGACTGACTGAAGATTGTCTAAACTCCACACACAGAGAAATCTCTCTTTAATGATGAATGTAAATACATCCATTCCATTTACTTTATAATATTTCAAATGTGCATAATGTTTGGAGAAGCTCAATATACACAGGACATAAATTCTACAGGGAAGAATTGGGAATATGTTTGGGGTCTCTCCAAAGAATTTATGCAGTGCAGCTGACCAAATGAAGGTGCCTGAAACACACACACTATAGGTAAATTCTGGCCTCTGGCTGGAATGTGTCATTTTAATTAGACTAACGGGAGTACTCTGTGTCCTTGAAAAGGTTCACAAAAAGGTGAAACTGAAAGACAAAGTTGTAGGACACGGTGGGAGACCAGCAGACTGTCTGCAGCTGCTGGAGAACAATGTTCAACAAAAAAAATTATTGAGATGGGAGATTCAACCATAATGGACCTTTTCAGCCAACAAATGGAGAAAAAAACCAATTCTGTTACCTGGTGGCCCACTTGCACCTCTTTGTCCTCTGATACCATTTCCTGGAGATCCTCTCTCTCCCTTCTCTCCAGGCATACCTACATAAAACAGTAGAAAGAGGAAATCACTCTCACAAAAATTTAAAAAAAATGTTTTTGGAAAAACCACCAATTGCCCATATCTTGAAATGAGTAAGAAAGTAAAGAGCAGGTATGGAACACTGGAAGAGCAAGTTTTAATTGAATAATATTTTGTAAGGCTAACTTGAATCATGTGTAGACTACACAAGGTAATGCAGTTATGTCAGTCAGCACTCAGCATTCAGTTATTCCATTCAATACTGCAGTCTACAGTTTCAGTATTAGCATGGCCTTAATTATTTCATTGCTCACCATTTGCTTATTATTGTCTGCTTGCTGCTATGTAAAACTTCCAAACATTAAAAGGATGAAAGTAGTTAAAGTACCTCTCTCTCCTTGACTTCCAGGTAAACCTGGGCTTCCAGGGAAACCAGGTCGACCTGTTTGTCCAGGCTCTCCACGGGATCCCTGATTGCCAGGTGGGCCAGGAGGGCCGGGTGGCCCTGGAGTGTTGCTACGATATCCAGAAGGAATCTGGTTGAGCATCATGTCGATTCTGCTCATCTGACCTGGAAAGAAGAACAAAATCAGTTGGTTTGGGGTTATGCTTTAAGGTCAATAAAATACCTCAAGGATTATGAGAGGTTTAACTCACTGTTCACAAGCTGTTCACAAACTTGTCTGGCAATGGAGCGCATCATGCTTTGAGATGCAAAGTCTCCCTGGAAAACAAAGAATTTCATGAAGAGGCGTCATTTCTTTTCTCCTTGAAAACTGTTGTACAATTCATTTAATAAAACAATGTATACCCTCTCTCCTTTCTCTCCTTTAAGGCCAACAGGTCCCTGTTTAACAAAAAGAAAGTGAACAGTAATTAGATGTCAAAACGAAACAATGACCTTGATCTTCTCTAAATACTGTCATGTGACCATTAACGTGAACCTTGTTATTCAATACATACTGGATTTCCTGTATCCCCTGGTTTTCCTGGTTTTCCAGTAATTCCAGGTACACCTGGATTTCCAGGGCTTCCCTGAAAAAAGGAAAAACACAGAGGGAGTAGTGTTTATCTTGAATTATGGCACAGTAAACATAACTGCAACATTTAACTCCTGCTCCCTGTTAACTGTTGTGTAACAAGCTTTAAGTTGGGATCTATACTGTGACATCTGCAGTGGGGGTATGTGGCATATGCTGCCAAGAACACTAAAGAGGAGATGGAAACACACATGCACAACAGCAACAGGGATCGGGGGCACACACACAGACACACACACACAAACACCAGCCACTGCTAATAGCTCTTGGAGCAATCATGATGGTATGGTAGGGCATGTGAATTCTATACTGGCATGATGTTTGTTGGCATCATGCCATCATCATCACAGTAAAGACTACAGTCTGCTTTTTATGTGCTGTTCCAGCAGAATGCAACTGTGGAGCCAGAGGAGTAATGGTTGCAGATATATCAGGATGTAAAGCTTGCTCTGAGGTATATGTATTTGGCTGTTTTCTGCACAACGCAAAGACATAAAGACAAACACACATATACTCACCATGGGCCCTGGTGGGCCTCTGGGTCCAGATTGTCCTTCCTTTCCTGGTGGCCCCTATGTAGAAACAACATACAATCACACATGGGTTACAACACCCTGGGGACCATGTCCATGCAATACATCAGTGTCATGACTTTATATTGGTTTCAGCCTTGAGTCTGTCATTTTAAATTACATTTTTAAATAGTGGCTCAGTTATTCTGGCTGACGCAAGTGAGAACATGCACTGCACGATAGTACTTATGAGTGTGCTGAGTTGAGTGGGTGATCACATGCAAAACATGTGTTTAAGTAAGTGTTGGATCCATTTATAGGCTTTGAACACTGTGTGTATACTAAACAGGCCTGGAGGTAGATCTTACCCGTGCTCCACTTGGTCCAACGGGGCCTAGAGGACCACGTGGCCCTGGAGGACCCTGGGAAAAAACAGACACACTTAATCAAATGCTAATGATCAGGAACAGCACGTTTGCACAGCTCCCAAATGCCTCTGTTGAACTAGGCTTTAAAGAAAAAAATCTTGCAGTTTCCCAGTTATTAAGCCAAAGATAATATATCATCTCGCTACTCCAAATCTCATATCTATCTGTTGACACATGATGTCAAGTAGAAATGTGCATAGACAGTGCTGTTACAATAAGCTTTATTGTGCTAAGTAACCAACACAAGGTTGCCAATAAGCTCCAACAAAGATCCAAGAAAGGGACTTTCTCCAATGTCTGAATCCACTTATTCAAGGCCAGAATATGGTTGAATGGTGGGAGTGGGCTGAATGACCTCAGTTGGATGAATGAACGGTTCCTCGTCCAAGAGATGGCTACGTAATACCATTTCAAAAATGCCCTTCTGCTTAAGAGTTTCCATGTAATGTCAAATGTGTTTAGCTTTAAATCGGTAAACTTCCATAACTTAAGACTTGATAAGGCAGTGATACCGATAATCTGAAGAACCTGAAGTTTGAATGCTATGGTGCAGTAGTGGTAAAGACTGGTTTCATTTGATTTCACTTTTATCCAAGAAGTTCCCAGTAAGACATCTACTGTATGTCAAAGATGTTCTAACTTTTAATAGGCAGAGTCAGGATCATCCTCAATTACAAGGCTGGGGAAGAACATGTTCCATTCCCTATTTCCCCTTTGGTAACATGAGTCTATGTTTCATAATAATTTAACTGCAAAACTGGCCCTCTACCGTTTGTCAGTCATTGTGCTGATTTGAGAGTGTGGGTCTCCCTGAGGATGGCATGGTAAACCTCCCAGTCTGAGTGTGGTTTCAATTGTGCCGTGTGGACTGAATCCAGGCTCTAGTAGCAGCACTGCTCTCTATGGATAGTCTCCTGTTTCCTGTTCATGAACCACAAAATGAAGGGGGGAGTACTTACTTGCAGGCCAGCCAGGCCTGTGTCTCCAGCATCTCCCTTTGGTCCGGGGCGACCCTGACAGCGGAGGAGGAAAAGACAAGTCAAATCAATTCATTTATATAGCACCAAATCACAACAGTCATATAGAGCAGGTCTAAACCATACTCTTCAATTTACAGAGACCCAACACCCCCCATGAGCAAGCACTTGGCAACGGTGGCAAAGAAAAACTCCCCTTTAATGGGAAGAAACCTCAAGCAGAACCACACTCTAGTTTGTAAGAGGCCTTTCTGCTTTGTTTTATCCATTTTAGTCTGTGATTGTTATTGATTTCATGTTTTGACATGAACATCTGTAGGTGAGTAAAATCAAGTAAAAGTAAATAAAGAATCAGTCTAGCTGTCTGGCTAAGACTAGTAAGGTTTTTAGGAGTGTAATGCATCTTGACTTGAGTTACAAATCCCACTCACTGGTGGACATGGAGTAGAGAATATTCCAGTCGTCCCACAATTTTCACACACAGCAACTTCATATCACCATGAACACTAATCATAAGCAATAGCATCTGTCATATACATTAAAATCCATCTACCACTGTACTGATGCTGAACTCCTTTTAACCTATGATTTGTGCTTGAGTTTTATATTGTAGGTGAACTTACAGGTTCTCCAGGTAGAGACAGTCCATTAGGGCCTTGTGGACCTGGTGGTCCCATTGGGCCTACAAGTCCTGGCTCACCGCGTGGACCCATTGGACCCTACAGCATTACAGTCACACACAACAAAGCTGTTTCAGAGCCACACTCTTTAAAAAAGAACCCTCAAGACAATCTTAATCAGACTTTTTACTGCATAGACATAGAAGATGAACCCTAATAGTGTTCAGAAAGGGGCCTTTAAGGTACTTCTTAAAGAGCCTCCTTTAAACCAAGTTGAGGAAAAATATACAGCAGTATTCAGTAACTGAATTCAGATGTGTGTAATTTGCTTTGTCTGATGGCGCAACTAATAGCGCTAATTGCTCCTGGCATACCTTGACAATGAGAAGTTGACCTTTATTATCTGTGGTTTTAGCGTTATTGATATTGTCAGCCAGCTTCATTGGCTACCAACTGGCTCAGTTTATTTGTCTAATGTACAGTAAAAAGAGTTATGCATGTAAAAAGCTTGTAAAAACACAATTTATATGATGCTTAAAGTGATGTAAGGTTTGACTCACAGCATTGCCTTGTTCTCCTCTGTCTCCTCGTGGTCCCTTAGAACCTGGGCTGCCCTGGAAAAGCAAAGAGCCAGAAAGACAAGTGTAACAACAGGAGTAGATTCCAAAAGCCCTAAAACCCAAAGCCATACGAAATCCTCACTGGGGCCTAGTGAGGTAACAAAGCATACATATTCCAGACTGTTGTTTTTCCGACAGGCATTTATCTTTTGACACTTCTCCCTAAGCCTATATTTTATTGTATGCCACTGGTCTCACCCTCAACTGCTCCCTCCAAAGGAAAAGAAAATACCACTACTGATGCAAGGAACTGTAAAGCAGGCAAATGTCAAGTAGCTCTTTATAGCTGTATTGTCATTAGTATGTATGGCATTATCATCATCACCAAAACACTTCTGAGAAAACCATTTTATCGGACAGACAGAGATAGAGAAGGTGAAGATAAACTGGGAGGGAAGAGGGATGGTGGGATATATAGTGTCTTTACCGAAGGTCCAGGAGGCCCTTGAGGGCCAATGCTGTCCTGTGTGCAGGTGCAGGAGTGGGGAAGGGATGGGCACTTGGCCTCATCTCTCTGAAAAAAAAAAAATTGGATACATAAATTAGAAAACAGAAATAAGTGTACAAACTCACTTCAGGGGAGTACTGTTATTTCACACCCACTCACAATTGAGACCATTTCTTGGCAATCTACAAAATACAAGGGCTAGAAAAATCCTTGAACTAATTTTGTGACAGTATCCTGGCAAATTGTGTCTTTGACTTAGGTTGGAGTTTAAGAAAAAGAGACAGTTTAGAGACCTGGCAAAGGTCATGATGGAACAGTGGCTCATGCTGAAATGTGACTGGAATCAGGAGAATTAGCGTGGGGGTTTAAGACCAAATGCTCAGTGACAGCTGCAAACCTTGTCCACATTTTTGGAAATGACTGTTTGACAAAATTAATTATATAACACTGCAATCATTGAGATGATGTATTAATAACTGATGCAAATTATAGATGAATTGCTTGTAATTGTCTAAATGTGCATGCATCCGGTATTTACCATACTGTATCAAAATAAATGTGATTTACTGTCTGCTCCATGATCTAAAGGAGCACTTGTTTTCATGTAATTGGAAGGCCATACTGGAAACAGTCCGATTAGCACAATTACACAGGATACAAGGTTCTATTCAGTTGAGGCACTTTCTTTTAAACAGCAGTCTAGTTATCAGCTTTCATTTCCCCAAACAACTACATGCCGGCATACACATGAGCTAGGCTGTAAATCACCAATAACACACATAAAAACATGGGAAATAGTACACCTATATAGTGCACATATAAACAGCCTTTTCCCTTGCTTTGGTTATCAAATGGCACCCTCCATAAGATTTTGAAATGACACTTGTTCTTACTGTGGCTGGCAGATCGCAACATCTGTCTCGGCTGATCCAGCTCAAGCTGCAGATAATATCAAACATCTGGAGCTGGAACTACACAACAGAAAAGGGGGAAAATATTGAGAGGTGTTACAAATGGCTCCCATTCATGATGATAATGCACATTGTTGAAAACAGACAACACAAACAGACAACAGAAAAAGAAAGATGCAGGCTTTCATCCTTCCAGCAGTCACTAGGAGCAGTTAAAATTTAATTGTGCATCTATGTACAAGAAGGTTTGGGGTATTCAGTCTTTGGAAAGTTGTGATATGCTCTTCCAAACGTGTTTTTCCAAGCCTTTTGTACTTTTAACAAGTCTGAGTTCTTTTTCGCTTACTGTTGCAGACTGCCTATTTCCGCCTCCAGACTTGGCCATCTTGCCAAGCACTTCGTAGCCATCCAGAGAGATGTTGTTGGCCTCCTTGATGGGCTTCTCTGCCACCTCCTGGCAGTCCAAGTGGAGCTTGACTTTCTCTGGAGAGATGCTGATGTGGAGCTGGAGCATGAGAAAGAGGATGGAGAGAGGGCACCATTAACAAAACATTCTTGTCTTCTTAAAACGTCACAGCTGCCAGCTTTGTTGCAACACAATTACTTGGCAAGGAGTACTAAGAACACTGAAGATTTTGAAAAGCTGGGTTTGGCATTCATTTCTATCTGGAAGGGGCATGATTGCCCTTTAAAAGAGAAAAGAAACTATTTAAGAAAATGCAACCATGAGGATTGGAACAACCTCACTGAACCTTCCTAAACCATGTTGTCTTAAATTTATAAAGATGCTGATACTCTGTTCCACATAATTGCTAGATTTGAGAAATTGTTTAGTCTTTGCAGAACTGTGTTAATTATAGATTCTGATATTACCCCAGAGTGGTTACTGATTTGGCATACGGCTTCTGTTTGATGCCTGTACAGAAGAATGGACCATAAAAAAGAAATAACAACAGTGAGCATTTCCATGCAGCCTTAAAGCTGTAGACAGAGATTGTATAACAACACAGAATGACAAAGTGCCAGATTTTGAAGTTTCCTGTCCAGAGAACTCTGCTCCACATCTTGAAACAATATCATTTGCGGTGTGCCATCAAAAGTACTACACTTTCCATACTTTCCCTTCACAGATGCACATTTTTCCCAACAGTCAGACAAGCTTTCTTTATGTCAGAAAAGGCAAGCTACCATTTCTTTCTACAAAGCCATACCAACCACAGACTAGGCCATAGTTCTTGGCAACCAATCACAAAATTACAGTTGACTTCCTTGGCAACAGAACAAACTATCTGGTGGACCACAAAGAGAAAGGGGTGTCATTTATCCCAATATCCTGGCATGGATATACTATATCATGATGCTCTTGAGGGCTTACCAAAACTATTTTAGATGATATAGTGGGTTGGCAAATAATGAGCATGTACTGTATGTATTACCTCACTGGCCAATAAGTAAACACAATAAAAAACACTTTAGTAACTGGAAAATAAGGCCTCAAGAAAACTAACTTTCTAGTGACCCCTGGTCCTTCAGTTGATGGTACTTGAAGTCATCTGGTCCTTGTGCAGGGAAGTGTTGACAGACGAACAATTTTCATTCATCAATTGTTAACACAGAGGGTTTCACTGTGTCAACACTCAAAATTCGGAGTACATATGGTAGGATTTCAGGCTGACATCCATGTCCACTCCAACACACTTGACATATTTCCATGATTTCTATTAGATTAAATTTTATTATTCTTGGCTTTGTCCAATCTTTAGCCTTGAAGACCTCAGGGCCTTCATTTTGAGCATGTACTAATGAGCAGGTGTGAGCCTTCTTTACAAAAATGTGTTCAAGGTTAAGTTAGCTTTTATTGAGAGTAAAAGGGAAAATATAATCAGTGTAAAGTCTCCATTAGATTGGTGTGTCAATGTAAACAGTGCAGAGACATGATCACAAATTCCCCAGTTGGGCTGGATGGGAAACGCTCATGTCTGATCTGGCACATGTAAACGGATAAGGCACTGTGGATTTATTTGGTAAGAGAATATGGTAATTAATTATAATTATAATTTCTTGTATTTCTAGTGGTTTCTTGGGTCATTAAGTGTGCTTGTCCAGGCCAGAGAAATAAAATAGTCACAAATGAAGAGCACAAAGACTGCAGTCAAGAGAGCAACCATTATAGAGTGCTTTGGCTTTGTGGAGATCTCCATCCGCCTCCCTCTCTCTCTTAATTACTGTATGCGTATATTGGCACAAACCTCCTAACCAAGTCCTTGAGAGGAAAATTCAAAGGACCTAGTTCAAGGCTTATAAGGCAATAAGTTTTGTGTATTTTTCAGAATTGAGGGAAACTATAGTGCCCTACTTTGTGGCTTACACACTCAAACAACCACCAATGTAACTCTGAACACAAGAGTAGTCACTATGACTTATGGAAAATGTCTTTTTCACTTAGGTTGACAGGAAAGTTCCCTCTATGGACTCCCACCCTTTGAGTGTGGGAGGGGATTCCCTAGTGGGCTAGTGAGTGGCTAGCATCTGCTGAAGTCATCTAAGTGAGCTTTCCCACATGTTCAACTAGTGGCAGACCACGACCCCTCCAGCCTGGGTTACTCTTTATGAACTAGCCTGAGGAAAAAAGCCAAATCTGCAAGCAATCTCTGACCCAGTGCTGTGGTATAAAGACTCATAAAGTACATCTAAAAAAAAAAAAAAAAACAGCAGTTCAAATGAGAATATATTGGTTGTAAAGAAGTAGATTTACAAAGCATTTGACACTAATCCTCAATGAAACTCCTACAATTCCTCCTACAAACGACTAGGAAGCATCGTACAAATCTTAGAGTTGAGGTTTGTGCAAGATTCTGTCAAACTGAACCACAAGAAAAAAAGAGTAAAAAGAAAAAAGATATGATTTAAACAGACAATCAGTATCAAGACATTTGTAGGGAACTTTTTTACTATTTGCTATTTTATAGACCAAGCAATTAATCAAGAATGTAATCTGTATATTACTATAGGTAATGGAAGTAATGGTTAGTTGCAGCTACTGTTGGTTAACTTACAATTTAGAGGTTAACCTGTGATTTTATTGTGTTTTTGTTTTATTTTTCTTTACACAAGGCAATCTGGACAATAAGCTCAATTGCTATTTATGACACACTTCATCATTGGTCACTCTGGTTTCAGCACACACACGTACACAAACACATAAACACACAAACACACACACTGAGGTCACTCTGTAACAGCCATGGACAAAGTGCTGGCAAACCACTGACAACATGTAAACACACACCACCACAGCAGTAGGCAGTGGCACTTACTCAGCAGACCAGTAAATAAGCAGCTAGGTAGACCGCTGCAGCTCATGGAAAGGCAACTACTGCACCACAAACTAGCCACCCAGTGTACATTCAGACTACAGTCTCCACCATGGCCACAGACTGAGAGAACACACACAAATCTATGCACGTACACACAGATCAGGCTGCTGTCCAACTCGAACAGTGGTGATGTCATTTATATCCTATGCTGACCTAACATTTTCCAGGGTCCCATTCATTCATGAAGCTACCCTACAATTAAGTGTGTAGATGCTAAATAGTCAAACTGAAAAGCCATTTACAGTAACACTCTGATCTCAGGGCCAGTTTATTGCTTTCATCAATCAGTTCCTCAGTTAAAAAAACTGCAAAAAAAACCGTCTGTAACATCAAGAAATGGAGGAACTTTGATGTCAGTTAAGATCATGGAACATTGAAAAGGGTCATTCACTTTGATTACCTTGGGAAAAAGGGGACCTGAGTATTAAATAAGGGGCATCCTGTCCTTGGAAACAATTGCAATTGGACGAGTATATTGGAACCAGTTGTTTCTCCTCAGTGATGAATCTAGCATGATAAGTAATTCCAGGTCGGTATGAAAATATACTGTCCTTCAGTATTCTACTCTCTGCACCCTACTGTGTGGAACATAACAAAAGATGTTTTACATTCGTGGTTACTTTGAGTTGGATGTGAAGGCATTTGATGTCTCTTTCTACCTCTTGCTGTTGGCCCAAGAGACTCCATGCTATACAAATGCTGTTTATCACGGCTGTTAGCTTGGCATGTGAGCTTGATGTAGTGGTGAAATCCCCAAAGAGGAACAAAGGGTTTGCACAGCAATAATACCACTGCAGGGGGTTATTTCAAGTTAGATGAGAGGTTTTGTGAGATTGTTTGATGATGAGCAGATCACATTAATGACTCTTCTAATAAGCACTGTTCTAAGGTGGTTCAATATTAACTTCTTGCTTAAAAAAGGGCATGATTTCACAGATCTATTTCAGAGTTCTGTCAGAGTTCTGTCTCAGTCAAGATTAGAGACTAGATCAGAGGTCAGCAACCTATGGCATGTGTGCCCATGGTGGCATGTGAGACCATTAATATATTTTTAATATACTATATATATATATATATATATATATATATATATATATATATATATATATATATATATACACACACACACACACACACACACATATATATATATATATATATATATATATATATATATATATATATATATATATATATATATATATATATATTCCACCCTAATGGTGGACTTAACTAATAATTTGATTTAAAATAATACTGAAATCATTAATTAGTTTCGAAATACACAATTGTTTTTGACAGCAAGGGAGCCCACACATTTGACGTGGTCTATCATACCCCTCCTGGAACTGGAGTCGAAGTTCTGTGCCAGATTTCAGGACTTCCAGCAACACGGCCCATTGTTTTCTTTTTTGATAAACTAAGAACACTTGAAGGAGAACAGCATGTCCCTATAACAGTGGATGGGGATTGAGGAGTTCGAAATGCAGCAGATAGAGCTCAATGCTTAACTGTGGGTATCTAAATTCACAGAACTGCGCAAAATACTGGAAGCTGCCGACATTGATCAAGTTTGACCAAATATTCTCACACATGAAGTCACTTTTGAGTCCCATATGCAGCCGAATGACAACGGACCATTCAGCGGCAAGTGTCCAACTGAAAGTCTTCAAATACGGACTAGAGATCACGCAGCTGTGCAAAGAAAAGCAGGGATAAGGGTCGCATTAAATCGGTAAGATTGAGTTAATGTTCTTTTTTGGCTTAATAAGTTTCATACTTGTTTGCACAAATAATGAAGTCTGCGTGTGTGTGTGTGTGCGTGTGTGTGTGTAAAGCACATATCTTTTGGCATGAGGACTCTAGATGGGGGGCAAAAAGCAGCAGCAGTAAATAAATAGGTAAATGTGCATTATGAAATAAACTGACACTCAGGTCTGTGATTCTTTTTTAAACATTGTAAAGTGGCATGGAACATTCAAAAGTTTGCTGACCTCTGGTTTAGATAGTGGGAGACATCACAATTCAACATTTAAAGATATTTTCAACTTTTTTTCAGCCAATAATGTGCATGCCCCAGAGTTAGTAGGTATTCTTAATCCATTCTTACATTTTTACTAGAGCTCAAAGAAAAATTTTAAAGACAAACTGTGAAGTAGTTATTTCTGAAAAAAAGGAGACTGTAAGCTGTATTCCTTAAATGCCTCATGCCATTTCTGAACCCAGCTTGATCCATTCTCCTGACTGGAGCTTCAGTTAGGAACAGACTGGTTTGGAATTCACTTAGCAACTACCAGGATAGTCTCTAGTCTTGATGTGGTTAGACCTCCATGGTTAACTGTAACAGTTTGCACATTATTCTGTGTCACTGAGGTATCAGAATTTCTCTCTAACTTCTCCTTAAATGTATTTAGAGCCCACACAGCTCATCTATCAAATTAACTGCCCCTGGTCTGGCCAACAGACCTACGTTGTAAGATGGATAGGACAGAACTTTTTTGACAAGTAAAATGATACACTTACGTGGCATTGGCTGTTTGTCAGATCTTCACATTAAAAAGTTATTCAGCCAAATTAAATGAGGCGTAAAAGTCCCGTGGAGACATATAACATGATTTAAAAACAATATATGTTAAGGGATTGAAAAGAATTTAAAAAATACACTGCATGTAATAGGATATGAAAAGGACAATCTGCCCACAGGTGACCACAAAAGATTCTTAGGCAGACCTATTAAGTCAGTCCTATTAAAGCCAAACTTTAATAATATCACTATGTGGTGTGCACAGTGCTCCTGTCTTTAAGAATTTTGCATTGTGTTTACCTTGTGGAAGCTCCCATGGAAAATCCGCTTCACTTGCTCCTCATTAAACGTGGCTCTCTGGATCTCTCCTCGGGTGTCCTTGTTGTAGAACGTGATTGTTTTGCTGGAAGCTGAAAAGAGAAGAACCTTTGATGAATCCCTGACAGAGTGTTACAATGCGATGGCACGCAAGGCACAGACAGGACTATAGAGAACACATGGTTGTAGAGAGAAGAGAGGGATAAAGAGAAGGCTAGGAGGGATTACGTCCATGCCCATAATTATTCGCATGCATTTACCACGTGTGTAAGCGCACATTTGTAAAAGACACCTACTTAAGAAAGGTTTTCAATCATAATAACAAAGTCAAGCCAAATCCAAGATCAAAATCAAATTCAGAGTAGTGGACTGAAGTGAGTCATATTCATTTCAATATGCATCCTTTGTCTTCTTTGTGCTGCTTGTAATATCTGATAAAGATCAATTAACTTTGCCTGTCTGTAAATAAGTTTAGAGTTAGAAAGAGGAAGAAAGCAGCTTAAGTTGTTAAATACAGATTGTGCAGCTGTGTATATGTTGGGTCAACTACAGCAACTTCCCCCTCCAGCTGTGGGCCAAAGCATGATGGGAGACTTACGGTTGAGGGAGACCCCGACCTCAGGGTTGTTGTTTTTGTCTGCAACCTGCCAGATATCAAAAGGTTCAGTGGGTGTGTCGGGCAGGAGGCGGAAGAGCAGGATGATGGTGTATGATGGGGGAAGACCCTCCGGATGGATCTCCCTATTGGTGTTGAAAAACATACAGACATGAGTCATGAGTCACAACTATGCCCTCACTACATTTAGAATGTGCTAGAGATTCAACAATGATAGAAACACAGCACCAAGACTATCAAGTCTTTCTACAGTGATACAGCATCCAGTCTGTCACATAGGCTGCAGAACCTGTAAATGATTGCCAGTATTGCCTCTGGCCTTGAAGAAATTGCTCACATATTGAAAGTATTTTCTGTCCCCTCTCCTTTGCTGCAGTTCGAAGTGTTTCCATTTGTGCACATTAAGTCAGTGGCTTCATCCACGCACACAAAATATGCTTCATTATAAACATATTAACAAAGTATGCTGAAGAGGTTTAGAAACTTGAGCAGTTTTAGGGTTGCCTAACAAATATAGAGACAAAGATAATAAAGAGAGCTTCCAGTATGAAATAGGTGGGTGGAGGACCTTGTCCAGGGAGTTTTTAATTCTACTACAGATTTTTTTTCCTGCTAGCACCTCATATTCCACAAGCTGTAGCGACAAATAGGGCTTGCATGTGGGCTTATTGCCAAATGGCATTGGGGAAACCCCTTTTATTACAGAGGCTACTGAAGATCATTAAAATAATGGCTGTGGGCCATGCAGCATTATAGTACACAGGAGATAAGGCTGGGAGTGTGCACACTCCCTCTATTTGACACACATAAATACAGCTAAGCCTCAGCTCTTACTTGGTGGGTTGGTTCAGGAAGGAGTCCTTGTGTAGCCTGTAGGCGATGTAGCTGTTGAATGAGCCAGGCTCCATGGACACACCATTCATGCCAGCAAAAGTGCGGTCTGTAATGTTGAATGCCTCTAGCATCCTGAATCCTGGAAGGGATAAACAACAGAATCCATGTTGAGAGCATGAAAATAGAAATAGAGAAACCATCTCACACTAAAGCATAATAGCATTTTAGTTATGCCAACAAGCTCTGTAGGTATTAGTGTTTCCACAGTGATGGTGTATGCTTACCAGGTGTGGTGAATCCATTGATGTAGATCAGAGGGCAAGCTAAAACAGGACAAAATATTATAAGGGGTTGGAAAAACAGATCAAGGTTTAAAGAATGTGATCTCTGTTGATACATTTCCTCTGGCAGATCAGATTATGTGAATGATTGAACTTCCTGCTACCTCTGCAGGTGCACTAACGATAGAAGTTACAAAATCACATTTAAAAGAAGTAATGTTCTGCTCTTGTAATGCTGAAAAACGAAATTATAATCATGTTTTAATAATACATTAATCTCTGTCTTACTGGAAGTGGCCGTTTCACAGATGAAGGTGATCAGGTTGTCCTGGATCTTGGCGAAAGCGTCATAGTCATCCACCACAAACACATGTCTTTCACTGGGCTTGCTGCCGATTTGTCTCAGCTCTGTCATGTCCACATCAGCCACACCAACCACAAACACACTGTATCCTGTGGGGGCAAAACACACACAAAAACAAAGAACATTGGTAAGCTTCCATTAACCACAAGCAGTTTCATGATTTTAGGGATTATTAAAGGAGTTTATTAAATCCGCCACAAATTCAGATAACTCAAAACAGATCCACTACTATAGTGTATATATGTACTGTGCATACAATGCAAACCAAAACACACATGACAATGATTAAAAGTTCCACACATACCAGAATGCTGCAGTTTTTCAGCACTCTTCTTGACCTCATCCTGGGAGCGTCCATCTGTGACTACCACCAGCACCTTGGGGACGTTCCTCCTCATACCACTGTCTGAGGTGAATACCTTCTCATAGACATGCTTCAGAGCAATGCCTGAGTGAAGGAGAATGATGGAGAAGATGAAGACAGGACAGAAAATGTCAAACCTGAGCAATTAATCTTCAGAGCAATTACTTTGCTAGGGATGCAGCTCTGATTTCAGTGCTGTACCTGTCTTGGTGTTTCCTCCTCTGTAGCGGACAGTCTGCAAAGCTGATAACACTATGCCCTTGTCATGGTAGGAGTTCAGCTTGAACTCAGTCTTGGCATCATCACTGTACTGCACAAGTGAAACCTGTTCAAAGAGAGCAGACATGTTAAGAGTATGAGTATGACTGCTTAACCAAATATACAGAGAAATAAACATTAAAGACAGCACCAAGATGTATGCTGACCTGCATGCCGCTTGGGTTGATGACATCAAAAGCTCCAGTCATGCTTGTGACAAACTGGACGACCTTGTTGAAGCTCTCGTCTCCAATACTCCAGGAACCATCAATGAGGAAGACCAGGTCAGCCTTGGCACCTTTGCACACTGTGTTGCAGGTACAATGATGTTATTCTTAGCTAAACAACAAGAATTACTATCTTAGCAGACAGATTCAAATGTTGAAGCTCTCCTCACCATCTAGTGCTGGGGGGACTGTTGCAGGAGGAGGAGGGGTGGGAGGTTCAGTCGGCACTTCGGTGGGTTTGACCACTTTAAGATAAAATAGAGACATAAGTACACAGTTGAAAGTGACTTAATATTCTGTGGTTGGTGAGGGAATCATTATGTCCCATCATACATTAGGTTTAAACTGGCACAGAGGATGTTATCTTACATGTCCTCTCCTTGATGCTGACTCCAGGTCCCTCTAGGTTGGGGGTTTGGGTGTACACAGTGGCATTGTAGAGAGTGTCAGGGGTCAAGCCATCAAAACAGTAATGGCTCTCTGAGCCTCTGACAGTGATCTCCTGAGCTCCACTCTTGGAGGCTGGAGGGGAAGAAAAGCAGGGGGAGAAGGTAGACGAGAGAAGACAAATTCATGTTTCAATAATCTAACAAATTCCAAGTCAAATTCAAGAAGGCTTCTTTAAAAATAATAGTAATGCACTCACTGTCAAAGGGATTGACTTTGAGTCTGTAGGAGGTGGCTGCTCTGTGAGCGGCCCATCGGAGGCAGAAGGAGTCATAGCCAACATTGTAGGTGGTCAAGTCTGTCACATTCAGGTACACTAAAGGGAAGCAACATTCTTAGTGTATTTGCAAGACAATGGGTTATAACATCTGCCAGTCAAATCTGCAACCATACATTTAAATTGCACATGTAACTCTGTAATAAATAATAGCATTATTAACTTACATGTGGTGCCTTGGCCAACCAGGGGTTCACTGAAGCCTGTGTTGTACTGTGCCAGCACCTTCAGGTCATAGGTGGTTCCAGGTTTCAGGTTATGCAGTTGGTGGGAGGTCACATCTCCAACAAACACCTCCATTACCTCATCAGTACCTGAAAGGACACATAAACATTTTAAAAAGTCTCCGTGTGCGTTTGCATTAAAAAGAAACTGTATTGGTAAATGTTCCTTGATGAAGTATGATGAACCATGCGAAACACACATTTTTTCGTGCAACTAATACCACCATAAAGACATGTCCATACCCTCAGGCTGGTAGATAAGCTTGTATCCATTAACCCTGGAGGGGGCGGGGTCCCAGGACACCCGGAAGCGGGTGTACCACTCATCTGAAACACGGAGGTTCCTGGGGCCGAGCATTCCCACTGTGAGAAACAAGACAATACAGCACAGTCAACACAAGCTGGATTCAGTGCAGTCGGGTGCAGGCGTCTGGAATTCCACTGTATTCAGTATTAGTGACATGTCAGCAAGGTAATAACTGCATTATAGCTCTTTGCTCATTATAGCTTTTGAATTATGAGCTCAATATCTCACTGTGATATATAAGTGAAATATCTCAATGTGTGAGATGGATGAGAAATTCAACCACATCAGAGAAACTGTGAAAAAAATAGAAGTTGCCTCAAGGAGTGGAGGGGTATTACAAAATGGAATAGGGTGTCTTTTGTTTGAAGGGCAAAATTAGGCAAGACACTGGCCAGCACTGCAGGCATGAGATCTTCCTGACTGGAGTACAGCCAGTTCATAATTCCCTGGCAAAGACTCTTGGTACTTTTGGCCTGTGTGAAAAGTCAAGAATTTCACTTATTCCACTTTTGCTACAATGATTCAGGATCCTAATCAATGGATCAGTCTATTCAGATTTTCTGCCGTGTATTCCATAATCTAGAGATTGCATGCGTGTGTGCAGTACTGCCTTATATCCTTGACCATATGCTTAATTTAACATCCTTAAATGCTCTCTGCTAATAGATACACACATGGTGGAGCACAATAAGGCACACACAATCATGTGGCATGTTTGTACCTGTGCGTCCATCTCCCTCCAGCGCTCCTCCTGGTCCATCAGCATAGATGGCAGTTACTTTTATATTGTAAGGGGTGTCTGGATCCAGGTTCTGCAGGATCACATTGTTTCTGTTCCCTGGTACTGTAGTCTACGAGACATAAGACATATCACATTAATAAACAGATTAATAACAGAGCAAATAAAGAGCATATAAATAGTAAAGAGAAAGCAAAGATACATCTGTATTTTTATTTTGGAATAATGAGATTTAACCACTCCAGACAGTGGTTCAAAAACTGGATATTTGTCTCTAAAAAGAATGAAGAAAGACAATTGATGATAGAGCTTATTTCTCTGGGGACATATGCTTACATATTCCTCGATGGGGTCTCCTGTGGTCTGGGCATAGGTGATGCGGTACTGCATGACTGGACCTTCAGCATGTTCCCAACTCACAGAGAGAGATGTGGTGGTGGGGTCATATACACGCATGTTCCTAGGACCACTACGGGGAACTGAGGGAAGAAACGTAAAGAAAAACGTGTTTGTGCTATGGATAACATCTGAGGCTAATTATTAATTGCTGAAATACTTATGCTAGTCCTACATTCATACTCTAAAAGGTATGATTTGGGTATTTTTCCTACTCAAACACATCGGCCCAGGTTCTTACGTGTTTTGCCAGAGTCACTGATAGCAGGTCCTTCGCCATCACTATACAAGGCAACCACTCCAACATTGTAGTCAGTGTTTGGGAGAAGTTGCTGCAGCATGGTTGTGGTGGTGGTTCCTGGTACCACAACCTGCACAGAAACACCAAACATTTCAGGAGTTAACATTTTTTGGAGAGTTTCAGTGCAACATGTTATTTTTTTAACAACCATAACTAATTGTGTAGGGGTGCATAGACGTGATGCAGAGCCCCTACCCAACACACACACAAAGACCTATCCCTTCTCTTCTGACAGCTGCTCGTGTTGAACATTCCCTCTAACACCTCCCTCTTACTCAACAGCCCCTTGCTGTCAGCACTGAGTGAAAGGAAGAGCCAAATATTCCTTTGATGTTCAGAGGAGTGGTGGTAGTGGAAGGGGGGGTTGACAGCTAGCACCACTGTTTGGCCCGGGGGCCACCTCCTCTACACTCTCTCTTTGTCTGTGGGTTAGCTGGACACAGTAAGGTCAGTGGTCCTCAAGGGTTCTGGCCTCTAACCTCTGTGAGTGAACAAGGACGGGGGAGGGATGAATGCTTGTGTACAGGAATCTCTACGTTGAAGGCATGTTGTGTGAAAAAGAGTGTAAGACAAGCAGTTGGGAGGGAGGGTGAATCTGCTTACTGTGTTTTCATGTAAATGCAACTACAATGCCCCATCGTCTGCTCTCGCTCTATTTCAATTGCATCATTTTTAGTCTGCTACCACCTCTCCTGGTCAAAAATGTGAGAGTCTCAGTATAAAATAATATCACAGGCGACGACCGGTAAAGCTGGTAATTTGTGCTACAAATCTCCATCTGGCTTTAAATTTGATGGCGCTGGCTGAAAAATGCCACATCGCAGCTGACGCACATCATTGGCTCCAGCCACGGAAAAGGCTTGAGACTGCCATAAATGTGCTAATGAATAGGGATAAAGGCAAAGTGCACCTCTCTATCAATAAACTGGAGTATTCCTCACTCTTCAAAGACCATGTTACTAGGGTTCCAGTGAAGAAATCAAAGTCTTGTTGGTGCAAGCTTTCTGGCAGATGCTGGAAAGAGCTAACCATGAAGCATCAAGTAACACTTCCAAAGTTGTTTGTGGATTCTTTAGGCAGCCCTGAAATCCTTTCCACATGAAGATGTGGGCACACTGGTGCCAGATGCAACATATCGTGCAGAGAATGGAAGTTGCAATTAACGAATTTCTGCTTTAATGAACACAGTCTTGGTTTAAAACTTAAACAGAATTCAACAGGCATTAACTGCAGTACAAGCACACCATTTGGTGAACAGACTGATAGTTTGCTTTAAACAGTTCAGGATGAGGCTATTTCATTCCTAATGACACATGGTACCGTAAATGCGGGTGAAAAATGGGTTGTTGCTTTGGCCACATGTACTCATGCCTCCACCCAGATGTGCTCTGATTCTCCTCATTCCTAGTCAATTCAGTGTTTGTACGTGTGTGCATGATGTATGATTTTAAGGGAATTGGTGTTGACATGTTTGCTTGCAAAATAAAGTAAAATATTTTTAGTTAAGGGTGCTATCGTACACTGACTGTAAATGTCTTTTCTTTGTATACATAAATGCCATTCTACACTTTTTCCCACTTGCTGATGAAAACTCACCGATTCAGAGGGTCTGGTGCCAGTCAGAGGAGAATAGACCACCCGGTACTGCTGGACTGGGCCTGTGGCAGGTTCCCAGCGAACATTCAGAGTGTTTGTTGTAGGGTTGAAAACCTGGATGTTTCTGACAGGGCTACGCTCCACTACAGAGCCGGGAATGTTGGGTGTTAAGAGGGTGGATTAAGGCAGAAAGACAGATAAGCAAGTGAAAGGTGAGGTTCAGGGTAAGGTAAAGTAAAAAGAGAGTGCAGAGTAGTTAGAAGAGTGATGACAGGATGGTTATACAGAGAGTAAAGTATGATGACAGGGTGAGGTTAAAAGGCAGCAGCATAAGTGGTTTGTACAGATTGGAAGGATAGATGGAGAGGAAGATGAGATACGGCAGAGGAGACAAAAAAAGACAGCTTGTTTAGGTCAAGTACTTTAAGTGGGGAACGGACAGTAAATCAAAGGATAAAACAGACCACTACACATAAACAATACCCATTTTACTGCTACACAAATAAGTATGCACTAATACTTGAAAGTATATTCCTTTTCTTATTTGTGTTACAGTATAGTTTGGTTTTATCTTAAGCTGCGATTTACTAGTGTTTAAATTACATTTTCGTGAAACTCCTAAATAGTGGTGCTGTATACTGCCTTTGTCTCAGTTTACAAAACATGGTCTAGACCAGACAGAAAAGTTCAATGACTACATTTCATAAAATGTGAACAATACTGCCCTGCAACCAACAGAGACAATTTTAAGACATCATTTAACAACACTGCTGTCAACAGGACACTTCCTGTTAGTGCCCTAAAGGTTAATGAAAAAGATAGACGTATGTGGAGCCCTGTGTGGCGCTTGTCTTCTGAAAGGCAAAGCAGATGTTTAGAGGCTTTGTGCCGCTCTCTATTATAACCTCATAAACGCAGGGGGGAAACACAGTGGGAAAAACACAGTGAGAGAGCTTCCGTACTTTAAAGTTTCACAGACCAAAGCCTGTTGCCTAGAAAGTTGCTTTGAATTTTAAGGCACAATAAACAGTTGAGCAATGTTAGCTCAAAGAGTCAGAGCAGCTCCTTCTTCAAATCAAATAAGATGAGAGTAGATTGAAGCGCTGCAGTTTGTATTTATGTTATATGCTAACATGATATATTCTACAAAGCCAACCGAGTTACAATTTTGTAGTAGTATGATCTAATGTACTGTACATACTGTAAAGGAGTTTGGTCAGCATGTCTAAGAAAAAGCCACTGATCATCAAGGACCATTGCAAGAGAGAGGAAAATGGGGGTAACAGTAGCAGGCATGGAGAATGACCTTAGCCAAGTTGAGAGCCATAAAACATATAATGCTCTCCATTCATTTCTACCCCATTCTGTTTCTTTTTCCCAAAGGAGAGCCAATTACTCGGTATATCCCTTCCCCCATTCCCCAGCCACACCATTATCCTGACCACTACCCTTCATTCCAACCTATAAATGGACAATATTACGGTAAATAGAGAGGAGACACCATTATAATAGTGCCAACCCGGAGGAATTCCTTCCTACGCAATCACCCCACAAAATGCTGACTCATTCCCAGCAGAGGTTGGTGGTTTAAAACTGTGGGAGCCACTGGAAAATCTGTGTTCTCCGACAAAGTTCAAACTAAGCTGTATATGGTCATTTTATGTTGTTTTATGTATTAAGGTATGAATTGCATTTGTTCTTCTCTTAAGAAATTAATGATATTTGATCAGTTTGGTTTGGCTTATAGGCTTTGGAAGATACTATGAAACAAATCAGTCATAACTGGCTGCCTAATTGAAGGTCCCTGACATGCAGTAACAGCAAGCCAGCAGCTAAGGCCAGTAAGTTCATTCTGGACAGACATGAATGGATTCCTGGTCTAGTAAAAAAAAAAATCCCAGTGCTGTCATGCGGTTTGTCATTCTCAGAAGTCTTCCTCAGTCTGCATGACCTATTCTAAACCCAGAAAGCTGTCATCCAAGGATGTGATCGCTGCATCTAAACTTCCCTGCTGTGATCGACATTGTAACTTGCTCACTGAGGTGTTTATTCCTTTCACCTTTCATGTTCATACAAGTGCAGTGCTTACATGTTTTGCCGTTCTCAGACATGCGTTGTCCCTCTCCAGCAGTATAGCTAGGAACCACAGATACTGTGTAGACAGTATCAGACTGCAGGTTCTTCAGCACAGTGTTAAATGTGTTGCCTGACACCTGTACCTGAGAGAGGTATAACAAGACATGCATCAGAATGAGTTCTGGCCAGTGGAGGTGTCCTCCTTGTGATTGCAATAAGGAACATGAGAATATCTCACTCAATGATCATTTCATTTACGGCTTACCATCTCTTCCTCTCCTCCAGCTGCAGGGACATAGAAGATCCTATACTGACGCACATTTCCCTCAGCAGCTTCCCATAGCACATTCAGGGAGCTAGTAGTGGGGTCAGTGACTCGCAGATTCCTAACACCACCCAAAGGCTCTGGAGATAAAGGAATGATACACTTAACACTGCATATATAACAATAGCAACATTTTAACTGCAAAGTCATATTTAAAATTGTCCGTAAGCTCTAATGGTCTGAGAAAATGTACATGGGTAAAATATGTACAACACGGACGTAATTTAATATACAAGTCATAATTAATATGTGTCATATGTCATTTGGGAACAACAAAAGTGGAAGACAACTTACTGGTCTTGCCAAGACCATTCAGATCCCTGCTGACTCCTCGTGCGTAGACCGCCACCACGCTGATGGAGTATTCGGTGTCAGGGGTCAGCTTGGGAAGCAGGACAGTAGACTTCTTCCCTCCAACCTGGGTCTAATTGAGGAGAAGTAAATGTTTACTACCTTGCTTTATATTTTATTACAAGAAATAAAAAATATGACTGTTAAATCAGTCACTGATTTTGTCCAATTTTTGCATACCCAGGGTAATCATATTTAATGTTGACGTGATGGATTTAAATTCTAAAACAATAGCTGACTAGTTCAACAGGATAGACATTAACTTGGAAAGTTGTTGCATTTTCTTCAATAATTGACTACAATATATATCTGTCTTGCAATATCTTTAAAAACAACCATTTTCAACTCTAGTATCCGCTGAAGGAAAGATATTTAATCTGTTTCTAAGATGGGATAAAGAGTTTAACAACTCTCAATGGGTTCCTTAAATTGATGTCAATAACCCGATGGAAAGAATTCTACCTACAAAATATTAGACTGTCAATATATCAGAGTAGGAATGTTTTGAGTGTTTTTGGACATGATTAATACACAGTCCACTGGCCAAGGTAAATTTCTACTCTGATGACTGAAGCAGTCGGATGTCTTATCATAACAGTCATGACTGGTGATGAATTTACTACAGTTCTTTTGGCTTAACTTATAAGGACAGGGGACATAATTCTAAGGGAGCTATGAGAATGTGTTTGTATATGAATTTAAGTATGATATTGTATGTGCCTGGAGGTTTGCATCCACTTTAATCTTTTGTAGATTTCTTTAATCGTTGGACAGCTCTCTGAAGCTTTCCCAAATGAACAACTGAATCTTTTATCAGCAAAGAAAAAGAAAACATAATCAAATGGGTTTTTAATCATTTGGCACTGTGATAGCTTTCTTGTACATAACTGCAAAATGTGCGTACGATATTTCCAAAAACAGACTTGTTGCCCCAGACAAAATAATGCAACACTCCCTGGACTATCCTAACAGTGAACCAAGACCACTTGGCTGATGTTTGCTTGTTAGCTTCCAGTTTTCCATCAACCCAACGTGATATCACCCAGGCAATCAGCACAACTAAATTTCATCAAGTGCTAAAGATGAAAACTTTCCAACTTGTGTTAAAAGGGAAACTTATGGTCAACAAGTGATGTAAGTAACACCAGCTGAGTTAAAGCTGTATTTCTTACAAATCGTCTGACAGGGTAAATTATAAGGAAAGTATAATTTTCTTCAGTGTGACATATGTTGGATGCCATCTGTGGAGTACTTAAACAGGTAAAAACAGTGAACTAATAGCCGGGTTTGTGAGCACTTTAAACACATCTACTGTATAATATATGACTCCTGTGGCCGAGTACTCTCTCATGACACAAACACTGACCTGGCCGGGCAAGTGCATTCCATTTTCCATTTACACACACACACATACACACGCAACTTGCAGATGGCCAAATAGCATGCACTGCAAGTGAATCATCACTTCACAGTGCAGATGAATGTTTAATCTCTTAAATATCTGTTCAGAATGTCCCCATAGACCTATTAAATTATCCGCCCTCAAAATGTGTCATGAACTTTTTACAGTATTTAAATTTTATAGTTCTCTCTTAAAGGTCCAGTGTGTAGAATTTAGTGGCATCTAGTGGTTAGGCTGCAACCAACTGAATACACCTCCCCTCACCCTCTTCTTCCGAGCATGTAAGAGAACCTACGGTGGTTGCGAAACTCACAAATAACACAAAAGGCCCTCTCTAGAGCCAGTGTTTGGTTTGTTTGTTCTGGGCCACTATAGAAACATGGTGATGCAACATGGAACCCTGCATGGAAGGGGACCTCCTCCCTATGTAGATATAAGGGGTTCATTCTAAGGTTAGGAAAAAACAACGATTTTCAGGTGATTATACTCTAATTAAAACATACTTATGAATGTTATATTCCATTTCTGCCTCTGTGGGTATCAGTCTGCATCCATGTGTATGAGCTTGTGCATAAGCACCATTTAGCACCATTTAGCCTCCCTTGTAAGTCTTGCTTGTGGAACCAATGAGAAATGTCTGACAGTAAATTGAAACCAAAAATTAAAGTGTCATCCAAAAAGGCTTTCGTAAGACTAACAAAAATGCATGACCCATGAGACACAGTCTGCAGTGTCAGGAAATGTAGAGAAAAACTAGGATTTCGTTTTGTCCATATCAATGATGCCATTTCCAAACAACAGAATAAGAGGTTTGACTTAGTATAAACTAAAATAACGCAATACCAGTGGCAGAGTTCTAGCTATGCACATATATTTCTTAGAGGCAAAGCTGCTCTGTAGGAAAAAATAAATCAACTGATTCAGTTAAAGCTCAAGGAGCCATGAACCACAGCTTGTCTTGACTAAGTAATGTTAGACGGAAGTCCAATGAAGAAAGCATGAAGAGTAAGGAGTAAGTAGCTAATATTTTAAAGCTTAACTAAAACTTCAGTCTTCACTCAAGTACACCGTGTGTATCGGTGTATATGTTGGTTAGTGTTTTGTGACTTACAGTCTGGCTCCTGCCTCCAGAGGTTGGGACATAAGTAACTTTGTAGTTCTGGACACGGCCTGGGGGTGGAGTCCACCTGGCATTCAGACTGGTGGTTGTTTCGTTGAACACAACCAAGTTGGTGGCGGGTGCATTAGGTGCTGGAAAAGGCATGCACATACATCACAATTACAACCATGTCAATATGTATATTCATTACATGTAGTAAGAGAAGTTGCTCCATGGATTTCCTCAAAAATATCTTTTAAAGATGCAGTCCTTGATATGTTGGTCAGCTCGTATTAAGATGACTACCTCAGTATGTCAAAGATTATTTATATTTGACTGAGAGTTACGCATTTGTAATATAAATAAAGGTTAATTCACTAATTGTGATGTACTTGTTTCAGCTTATGGTAGAATGAAGCAACTCTACTCTGTCACTGAATTTTATCAAGGATTGCAGCTTTAAAGAAGAAAAGACAATCCAACTCAGGGATCTTGTCTTTTCCAAAGCAGGGATGGATTTTCATGAACAGCAATGGATTGATGGAAAGGTTATTAATGGATGAACTGATAAATGTATCAATAAATGCAATGAATGGATGGATGGATGGATGGATGGATGGACGGATGGATGGATGGGAAGGCCTTCAAATATAGGGATAAACATCCCTTTGTTGCAGGGCATGCATATTTGAAATCCATCTTCAGCCAATTTGACGTAGAACAAACTCATGAACAGCATTGGGATGAATGACACAGACAGTGAGACAAACACAGACAAAGACAGACAAACACTTAATATAACTGGCTGTATCAACTGCAGCGCAGCACCACTGGAGCAGTGGATGGGTTAAGTGCCTTGCTTGATGATGTAATTATGGTTGACCAATGAACAACAGGGCTGATGATTGGGTAAAAATACAAAACATGCTTTCACCACTTGAAAGAAAAAGCATCCTCTTGCTTTACCATACATATACTTACTTGAACCACTTTGCTTGGACACTACAGAGGCAGAAATAGAAAGGTATAATGGGCACACCCTTCACTTAATGTTTCACTCAGCATATTTCCAGAAGGTAAAATCAAAGGGTTAACAATTCGTTTAGACATGGGTCAAGATTCTCTCAAGAAAGTGAAGCAAAACACTGTTAACTGAAGTGATTGTTAAGTTGTCATTGCAGAGCTGCTGGGGTGTTCCTCTTACATGTCCTCTCAGTGCCTAGCAGGTCCTCGCTCTCTGATTCATCTGGATAGATTGCAGTCACAGACACATCATAGGGAGTGTCTGGCTCCAGGTTCTCCAGGACGTGGGTTGTCTCATCACTGTTGAGAATGGCCTGATGAGGAAAACACAAACACAGCATATGGGAAGGTGCTTGACAAAAAATGTAGCCAATACAAACCGAAGGCAAGCAACATAAGATCCATATTAGAGTGATTATAATCGGATTGGTGCAAAAATCTGTTTTCTAGATGTTCTGGAAGTATTTTTCAAAGCATTTCTGTGGGAGTCATCAAGAAATACATACATGATTTATTAGAAATGTAAACATCTTTGACAGCTGTTTTTCTCTTACATATTGGAAGTTGTTGTCTCCACTCTTAGTCCAGCCAATGCGGTACAGAGCCACGTCAGGGGCTCCGTGGTCCCAGGTGGCTCTAAAGCTGGTCTGGGTAATCTCTGAGAATCGCAGGTTCTTTGGGGCAGGAACCACACCTACAGAGTAGATGGAAGGAAGTTAAGACAACCAAAGTAACGTCTTTGCTCAGTGTGTATCTCGTCATTATTAAGAAAACAGGGCATATGCCATTATTCCATGTGTCATTTTAAGGATGATGGATATTCATTCTTACCAGTGGTTGCTGCTCCCAACATTGGCTGTCCAGGACCTTCATCATAGACCGGAGTAACTGCCAGGGCATACTCAGTTTGTGAGATCAGGTTGTCCAGTTGTCTGTGGGTCACACTTTCTCCCACTTCCAGCTATAGAACACAATTGAACACAATTGTTAATATTATTGCACAAAATCAAAACAAATATAAAGAGCTTTGTGAATGAATTTTCACATTTTGTCAAGTCTTGCGAAATATCAGTTCTACTGGCAACAGCAGTAATGCACACCTTGTAAAACTGGTTGGAAATTTGACCTGAAGGTACAACACTGAGGTAAATGGAAACAAACAAAACAGGCACTCAACAAACCTAAAAAGCTACAAAATTTGACCAGAAATTTGGAATAGTTATGGGAAATACAATACTGTTTTTATTGCTTGTTATTCCATTTAGTTTTATTTGCTGAATCTCAAGAAACTGAACTTGAGGAATTCATTCTGAATATCCATTAACTTGAAAACACAGTTGCTGTATGTTTGCCTGAGCTTTTGCATTCTCTTTATATTCATAAATCTCAACAGAGACTTTATTTGAACCATAAAGGGAATTTATCCTGCTATCTATGTTGCAAGTGGCATGCTGTCACTTACTGGGTTCTACCACATGATCCATAAGGTCAGTAAAATATTCTGCTACTTTCTGGGCAGCAGGTTCTTCCTCCCCCACACCACATATTTGACAATCGAATCCTCAGCCCATGAGTCACTTTCACATGTGTGTTTCCAACAGAAGAGCTTTTAGGATCACCTCCACCTGGTTTATAGCTAAGGAAGTAGAAAACAGCCGACCACAGAGTTCGCTGCTGTAGGCCAAGAACTCCCAAATGGGGACATACAACCATAAAGTATCCATCCAATCCACACCACCATGACCACCCTTTGACCCCTGCAAAACCATGTTCTTATAGTTTCATAATCTTTTCATTGGACTCCAGAACGTTCTCCAATGTCCACACAACCAGCTGCAGTCTCCATTATGCTGTCTAAGCCAATATATTGAGGGATCAGTTAAAAATATCAATATAAATTTGTCACCATCAAATCTAATGGCTCAAACAGACAACAACCTCAATGCAAGTCCATGAGAAACACATGAGAATAGGATTGGTAAAAGCATTGGTTGCTAATATCTTGCATACATGTATTCAATGGTGTATGTAATGCCAGAGAAAGCTAAAGATTGGAACCAAATTCACCTCCTTAGCTTCTCCATCCTCAGGCTTGTATGTGACAAGGTACTTGCGAACAGGACCTGGAGCAGCATCCCAAATAAGCTTCATGGTGCTGTGAGTGACATCATCAACCCTCAGTTCGCCCGCGGGAGGCCGAGGCCCTGAACAAGGGACCAAAGGTTAGTGTTAGTTTCAGAACATGATTATAATTAGGCATAAATAAGATGTTTAGACCACATTGGTCACCAGTAGACTTTCTGTCCATAAGGTAGAGACATATATATACATGGTTATTGAGAGATATGGTTGTTCATGTTGTTTATTAACTGACCTCACCTTGGGGCAAACATGTACATGCAGCTTCTAGTCTGACATCATCACTAACACTAAACCAGATCAGTTTCATGAAATATGTGCTGCAATATTGAAATAAAATTGTTACATACGTGTAACTCCCTGCTTGGTAAGTGGTTCACTAGCTGACTCTCCATGCAGGCCAAAGAGGGAAAGTGTGTAGGCTGTGTTGGGGAGTAATTTCACCAGCTGGACGTCAGTTGTATCTTCTCTCACTCTGATCTGCAGGGGGACCAGACCAAACAAACAACATAAGGTCAGAGGGGAAGCGGATGAAAGGGACTCCTCAGTGACATAGATAGAGACATTTGGATAAGAACAATGGAAAAAATATTCTGTTTTGGAGCATCTGCCTAATCTGGCTTTGACCCACTGGGTTTGACACCTCATGAACAAATGATGATGTTCCCTTGGCCAAGTGAGCTCATGGTGCACCCACCCCTTTGTGACTAACAATGTTCCTCTGTATTTTCCCTTTGTCCTTGTCTGCTGAATGATGAGGCAAACACTGGTAGCTTTGTAAAATGTTATTTCACTGTGTGACATCTGTATTTTGTCAAAAACTGATGGCAGTTTGAAGTATTTGGTCACTTCTAGTGTTTAGCAATGTGTGTGTGTGCTCGGTCCGTATGAGTCCATGCAAGAATGTGCGTTTGTGTCCACCCATAAACACATGTGCAAGTGGTAATTTATTCCTCGTCCACATCTGTCATGTCCACAGCTGACTGGCTGCATGCCCTTTCATTCACTCACGCTGTGTTCTCAGTATTCTCAGAATGACTCCTACCTCCTGTTCAACAGTGGGCTGGGTGGCATTGATGGCACTGTAGAGCAGCATGTAGCCTGAAGCACCTTCCACCTCCTCCCATCTCACTCGCATGGTAGTGGCCTGCTCATCATAAATGGTCATCCTCCTCACAGCACTCAGGGGCACTGGATGACCAGGCAGTGATGTTAAAGGCAGCGGTAATTAAGTGATGTTATAATGATTTCCTGTATTTGTAAATGCATATACATACTGGCACACATATGATGCAGACAGAAAAATATACAGACATGCTAACATGGATATGCAGACACTCACATTTCTCTTTGCCTGTTTCTTTAAATGCAGAGAGAGCTTCTCAGGCCTTTTTTGTGAGCCATTCACACTGCACACACTCAACGATCAGTGCAGTTTTATATGTGCTTTTATAGATGCTATATAATGCTATTAAAGCTCCGCTATTGTAGAGAGTGCTAATAAAACAGCAATTAACAGCAACTTAAAAGAAAGAAACAAAGAAGTCCAGATTGTGCTTGAACTCTAGTGTAATCATGTAAATTGCCACTGAATTTGCATTTCATTAAGATTTACTATTGCTTTCTCTCTGCAGCCACATATGGTTTTATAAACAAGACCAAGACAAATATATTACCTTTGAACGTTTGATTAATGGAGACCACACAGGAATCACAGTCACTGAGAGCAGTTAATATGCTTTATGTAACTGAGCCAGATAGATTCAGTTATGACAGCTGACTCAAAAGGAAATGCTCTTCATAAAATTAAAGGCTAGAGAGCCTTCTGAAGTTGAGACTGCTGTTGTCTGACAACCACATTCATCTTGGTTACCGAATGTGGAACAGTCTCTAAGTATCAGAGAATGCTTCTTTCATTTAACATAATATGGTCAAATTTACGACCAGTCATCAATCAGCCAGTAGTGTTGTGTGTAATCTGTTTGTAATTTGTGTTTAGATGGTTTACATTCCCTCTGGCAACTTGTACCATACATGGATTGTTAAAAATGGACCTCTGGCCAAGAAGTAAGCCAAAAGCCCAGGAAGAGAAGACATACGTGTGGTCTCAGTTCCTTTTAGGGGCTCGCTGCTGTCCTCTCCCACCACTGAGTAGACATTGACCAGGTACTCTGTCAGAGGAATGAGATTCTGGAGAACCACTGTGTTCTCAGTACCATCCACCAACACCTAATAACAGAGGGGATAGTTAGAGGGATAGTTAGAGGAAAGCAGATAAAGGAGACTTTTCTATGATGGTATTTCATTTGTGAGTCAAAATTTACTGAAACACGTACCAAGGTTGTTTTTATCATACATCAATTATCAGTTTAGTCAAAACTACATATATTTATATATATATATATATATATATATATAAATATATATATCAAGCTCAATGTGTTTACGGTACCGGATTGACTTGAGCATTTCTTAAATCTTCCCAATTAAAACCAGAAAACCCTCCGGTCAAACCTTGACTTGAGGAAAAGTCAGCATGTGCTTCAATTTCAGATTCATAAACAAAAATAAAACACTATGTTCACTGTCAAACAAAACCATGGGAGCTGGACAAAAACAAACATATCCTACATGTAATTAAATTCAGACACTGAAATGCATCTATTCCACACATTGTGGAGCCAAGACCCTGCTGGCCAATAGAGCTATCACTCCTGGAGTCAATATTTGCTTTCTAATCCTCTAAACTGAGAGCTGTGTGTTTTTGTTTCTTTGCCCTATGTCAGATCATAATATAATTAGACACCCATACAGCAAGAGGCCAACACAAACAGGAGGCTGGAAATAGAAGTTTGAGAAGAGATTCACATTAGTCTCAGAAACAGAAGGTCAGGATACATTTAAGCCATCATCCACTCAACAACCACGCAAGAAGATGTGTTACACTTACTAAAATGTTTGTGTGATTGAATTAACGACAGTAGAGATGTTTTTGGTGTGTGGCTGTATACCTGTAGTGGGCTCCCAGACACAGTCATGTACTCAATGCGGTACTTTTCCACCGGGCCTTCAGGGCCTGTCCATGTGACTCGGAATGACTGGTGAGTGACCTCTGATGTTATGAGATCAGTGGGTGCATCAGGTGCACCTCCTTTTCAAGCATAAGCATAGAAAGACAATGAGTGTGATATAGGCCATCACAGTGAGCACTATACATCATTGTGCAACAGTAATGCCTGAGTGTTTCCTTCCTTTATGTTAGACTGATAATCATTGATTAAGAAGTAACAAAGGTTGACAAAACAAACCACCATCGCATTCTCATAAACTTCATTGTTACTGTTTGATATTCACCATTTTTTAAAATAAAATTATATTTTATAGGAAAGAGTGGAACAAAAACAACACATGGGAACAAATTAAAACATAGCATCCCTCTGTAAAAACAAGTCCCTACAAAGCCAAGTACACAGCAGAGTACATATTAAGAATGAAAACCCACAACTTCCCCAAGAAGTTCCCCTACAGTATCCGATCAAAGCTCTGGAATTTGATTAAGGAGCAGACGGTTTTCTTTTCCAGGGATGCAGAAAGAATATTAGGGGAAGAAGAAAATCATAGATCTGCAATAATTTCCAATGGGTTGGCTGCGTTTCTGCTTCCAGTGTTTTCTTCCATGGTGGGCCAGACATGTAACTGCCTGGGATACTCTACACTATGTTTATACTACTTATTGACTTTGGTAATGGAGCAGTTGGCTTAGACTATACATGGTTATTACTATCATTTTTATTTGTAAAGTAGACATCTGCCTTGCAATCCAGAGCATTCTTCTTTATTGCTTCCTTCACTTTGATCACTCAGTGGAGTATATACTTTGTAAGCTCATACACACCTGGTCCCTTCACACTGTTACAGAGGTTGTCTGTAAGACTGTCCACGATGTCCAGCAGGAAGGAGAAGTCAGCCACGTTGTACATGTGAATATCATCCGGATCAGTAGCAATGGACCTCAACTCAAACTCATCAGCATTTTTGACACCTTGGGAACAAGAATGAAATCAATGGTCATCAGTAGTTTGATATGTATGGGAATTCTATTTAATACAATGAGTCTGCCAAAGCAATATTTTTTTGAACTGCACTCTGCTTACCGATAGCATAGAGCTCAATGCCCTGATCACGCAAATTCTGAGAGTGGGTAATGACATCATCCTGGGACTTGCCGTCAGTGACCAACACACCAATCTTACGAGCCTTGGGACGCATCCCAACATTTTCTTTGAAATTGTTCTGGAGGATGTAGTTCAAAGCCAGACCTGCAATGAAGACATGGATGTTCATTTTTCATCTTGAATGCAACTTCCTCAAATGACTCTCTTGGGCAAGAAATGACTCCGGCAAGAAATGGCAGAAAAATAAGTATATGGGTAAAATTTTAGAAACATAATATAAATCATCCTACTGTGTTTGTACATTGAATATATGAATTTAAGTACCAGTCAAGGTGTTTCCTCCTTTGTAGGGCAGGTTAGCCACAGCTTCCAGGAGAGAGTCCCGAGTTCTATGAGCGTCCAAGTGCCATTCAGTCTTAGGGTCTCCACTGTACTGAGCAAGACCTGAAGACACCAAAAACCTTTATTAGACTAATGCACAGACAGATTTTTTGCCTTTATTAACAATGACAAGTTGCTGTAAGTGTGCTTATTCTGGTTAGACCCACCAATTTGGACCCTTTCAGGGCCAATGTCAAAGACTCCCACCATACGGGCGATGAAGGCACGAATGGTCTTGAAGTTGAGACGCCCAATACTCCAAGAACCATCAACCAACAACACAATGTCAGCCTGTGCAGTGGTCTTACACATCACATCTGAGAGGGCAAAAAATGTAATGTCATGATTGGACGAAAATGAATATGAGCTATAGTTCCATGTTCAAATGTCATGTACACAAAAATTGTGAGTAGGATGAATTGGTGAATTATAATGATGTAAGAGCCGAGGTGCTCAAAGAGGTGTGAGAGGTAAAGGAAAGAAAGAGAGAAGGGTTCATGACATAAAAGTGAACAAAATTAAATGACATCCAAACAATTTTCCTAAAAATCAACATCTTCATGAGCAAGTAGTGAAGCATTACACCATTTCTGCATTTTTGAGGAGGTTTCATCAGTGAATTTTTATTTTCCAGGTGTTATAATTATTGTCTTCTTGTGTTGTGGCATGTCAAGGCAGTATTTCTCCTGGTTGGATCCGTGTGTTAGTCCCAGGGGCAAATCAGGAGAATACGCCCTTAATGGCCCATGACATATCAAAGGCCTTCACAGGAGAGATTCATGTGCCCTTCATAGCAGCAGGGTAATATTCAGATCTTGTTTTCCAACACCTGTGTGATGAGGAGGAATGCATCTGATCCTCGGCACCTAAAAGAGGGCTGCAGATGTGCAACTGGAAAAGGCAGATGTTGCACTAACTGTCGCTGTCTGCAACTGAAAACAGGTTAATATTTGATTTACAGACTGGTCATTCCCTACACCTGCCACCCGCCCACACAAAAAAAACCTCAACCCCATGACAGACAACCAGTTGTGAAGCTTACAATGAGATACATAGAAAGAGAGAATTAGGTAGTAAAACAGGTACATACTGTAGTCAACAAAAGAAATGATAATATCTAAGGTTTCAGACCACCATTGAATATCTGTTGTACAGGATCAAAGTATGGAAAGGTAAAAGTGGTACAGGAAAGAGTGGGATTTTTCAGCTCTTCTATGTTATCTTTTGGAGTGGAAAGCTGTCATTGTATCTGCATCTGCCTCCTTAATAGCACTGGACCTGCAGCTGAATGGTCAAGCTGACCTTTCCAGTTCCTTTCAGCAAAAACAACATTTTTCCTCTTCTCACACTTGCTGCCTGCCGCATTCCACAAGATAGTAAAACATTTTATAACAGATTATATGCTTATGGCTCAAATCTACACTGGCTGTACTTGTACTGGATATGAAAAGCGGAAGCCCAATGTGACACCATGAAGAAAGCAAGAAAGGGCAGCAGACAGATGGAACTGCCATTACATCTGTTATTTCGTGAGACAATTAGCTTTGAGGAAAGGCATCTTGAGAAACTCTTTAGCTTTTATGGGGCATGGGTTTAGTGTGTATGTTCCTAAGCAAACATTTACTATGTGATACAGTCTCAAATGTGTTTGTTTGATTGACTTTTGCTGCCCAGAGACATAACATACTGAAGACACTGCCTTATTGGAGATGAGAGGTGGAATGACTAAAACCATGTCAGCTCTTTGTGTATGCTTTTCATCAAACATGCTAATTAGTTTGAACATCCAGAATGTTCCTCTGCTATTCTTATGATAATATTTTCTAATCCAGTATATGTGGGTTTTATTGTAAAATATAGTACAATATTGGGTAACTTTACCTGGTGCCTCAAAAGGAGGAGGTTCAGGAGCATCAGAGAGTGTGGTTTTCTCTTCTCCGGCCAATGGCAAACTTTCTCCTCCATCAAACATACCAAACACATTCACTGAGTATTTGGTACCAGCTCTGTAGACCAAAAACAAATGATTTTCAGAATTTTTCTACATGATATATTACAGACTAAGAAGCCAGAAATATATACTACATCAGCCTGAAGACACACCTGAGCTCCTCTAGTACTACAGTGTTGTCATAGGGGCCAACCAGAAGTTCTCCCAGGTCAATTTCATTCTCTACGGGGTGGAAAGTGACTTTGTAACCCTTAACATCACCAGGAGCATGGTCCCAGGTTACACGGAAACTTGTCTTGGTAGGCTCTGAGGTCTGGAGGTTCCTAGGACCTTTGTATGGTGACACTGGAAAGGAGAGAAATGCAAAGATGGGCTAAAAGGGGCAATACTGAATGATGTACATATACTGTTATATTTCTTGAGATGGTTAATGGATAGTCAAACTTAAAAAAAGCAACATTTGTGGAGTGGTAAATGATAGACCAACGTACGTGTTGTTCCTTCTCCTTGCCTTGCTTTCCCTTCTCCAGAACGATAGACTGGCAGAACAGTGATGTCGTAGGTGGTGAGGGGAGTTAGACGTCTCAGCACGGTGGAGGTATTCCCACCAGGAACCTTGGCTGCTAACTGACGCCCTCCTGACTGTGGTTTATAAGTAACACGGTAGTTGACTACATTTCCAGGTGCCGGCTTCCATGTCACCTTCATGGTCTTCTCCGTCTCGTCAGAGACAACAATTTTTCTGCTAGCAGCTGAAACTGCAGGAAAGAGAAAAAAAGAATAAAGGTTAAAAGAGGAAAAATTATAAATGTATAGTCGGGTGGAAAATGTAGATTTTGGGCCTTGTTCAGATGTGAATCTGTGCTAAATGTGTGTTTAACTGCCTATGTTTTCAATATACCTTTGGAAATATAAGCAGCATGGCTTTCCTGCTGGTAAGTAAACTAAACAGTAACACGCTTGACTACCTCGCAGTCTTTCATTCGGATATCTGCTCAGTTTCCACATGCGAATACAAACCCACCAAAATATTTCTGATTTTCAGAAGTATACATTAAACAGGCCTGAATCTACATGATTGATCGTGTTTAGTTGGTGGGTTTGGGAGCCAGGCTTAGGTGCCTCATGAATTTGAGCAAACCCATAGTTTCTCTTTCATCATTTTTCCATTGTGTCCACAGAGTGTTTCTTATTTTCAGAGAAGGAAGGGCAAGTGTGAATTGTCAGAGGCTTCGAAACGAGCTGAGGAAAATATTTAGAACGCTCTACTTCAGAAGGACTTTTATTAACGGAAAAAAGCAGTGCATCCAAGTTTGCCGTGTGTGGTTCAGCCCAAAGAGACCCATGATTTCTGTGGAGCACAAGAAAATAGAGCGACAGATAGTGCAAAGTGAAGGAAGGAATGAGCAAAGTGAACATTTAAGTCTAAAAGCTGCCTCGTGGTTGTGTTTGGTGCATATACCACCTTCCCTGCTTGCCAGATTCAATAAACACTAATGATGGTTGGAAAAAACTTTTTTCCTTTAGCACATTCCATTTCACTGGTGGACAAATTCCCTCCCAATTGATGCGAGTTTCCGCTCAATATGCTTTTCTAATTCAACCATGACTGTAGTCTAACAAGGGACAGGCCAGTATCTATCTGTCTTGTATCTCCCATGAAACCGGGTGCAGGTGTGCTGTACATTACGTTATCTCTGTACATACATATAATGCACATGCACACTCTTAAAAAGTGCATGCACAGACTATATGTGATTACAAAACCATCTCTGTGGCCCTCTAAATGATGCAAGTAAATGCTGTGACGATATCACTCAACTCAAAAGAATGGTCTGTAATTGTTGCTGACAGATCCATTTCTACATAACACCAATTGGGACTCACAATGAAAATGTGTTTCCTGGATCATTTTTAAACCTGCGTCACTGCCCCAGATAGCTCAGTGATGATCTACTAAATTCTATTTCTAACTTAACAAGCGTATGAAATTTTAAGGCTTAAGATGTGTTTATGACAAGAAAGTCTAGACCTGCATTCTTGGCTTCTAACATGATCATCTTAACAGTTACACACCACACAAAAAAGAAAACAGAACAGCTGTCCGTTTGTGGTTATAGTGCTTGTATAGAGTTACATCACACTTACCTAGCTGCACACTTTCTAGGTAACTATGACAAGACATCCAAAAACTCAAAAAACAAAGTGCAGAAGTGTGAAACCAGAAGAGAGGAGCCTCAGAAAAAAGGAAGGAAAAAAGAAAGAAGGGAACAGATGTTGAAAGAGGGAGAGAAGTGAAGGATAGGGGGAGTAAGTCTACGGCAGGAGAGTTAAAGCAGCTAAAGTAACTTACTATCTGTGGTTTCCTCTCCAGCCAAAGGCTGGCCCTCTCCATGGCCATAACCAGCAAACACTGACACCTGATAACGTGTCTCTGGGGTTAGACCCTCCAGAACTGTGGTTGTGGTGTGTCCTGGTATTGTCTTCTCTCCGGTCTCATCAGTGTAGAGAGACTTCCAGGTGATCCGGTACTGACGAACATTACCCGGGGCCGCAGTCCAAGACACAGCAAAACTGGTGTCAGTGACGTCTTTGGTCACCAAATCTCTGGGTGAACCAAGTTCTGTGGAAAAATGAGAAGAAACAGCATTAAAAACAGAGGTAAACATATTACATCAGCTTGTGCATAACTAAATGGAAACTGAAAATAAGTAGCACTTCAGATTTACATTTGTTAATCTAAAGAAATTTCTCCAGTTTTTCTTTGTTTTTGCTCTGGTGCATAATAATAGGACTAAGATGATGGTGTTAGTGCAAAGTAACAAAAATGCTTCAGGGAGCACCAACACAGTGATGACTTTGTCCAGGTGGTGTTGATATCTAATGCAGATATATGGAGGTTCGAGGAAGTGAGTGAGACAGAGAATGGACAAAATGAACAACCCCGGCGATAAAATCACCAACAATCACTCATCTGTCTCCGCTTTAACCCCTCAGGATGTGCTTGAACAACGCGATTTTCTCCCTTCATAATCAGAGACTGCTGGAAAAATCTCTGCAAAACTAATCACAAATCGCATATCCCCAGCGCCTCTCTCGGCAGCACTTTCCATCGAAACAGAGGAAACATGATCCACAAAAGTGTGTTTGCTACAATTGCAGATGTTGCGCTCTGCCTTTCTCTCTCTCTCTCTCACTCACTTTTCCCAAGAGATGATCATGAAAGGAGAGAGGCACTGAAATACAGTGGAGGGAATTTTGTGGTGGTGTTTCCTGATGAGCAGCCAGCACATGCCTGGCTAAGAGGGATGCCCATGATGAGATGGACTATCAACACTTGTGTCTGGCTGTAGCATAGAGGAGCTGCAGCTACCAAAGGAGAATAGGCTGCCACACAAAATCTCACACACAAACTCCAGGATCCTGATCCTGATTCAAGCCCCTAAGCCCCTACATGCCAGCGCCTAATGACAATATAATCACAGGCAGAGCTGTACAGCTGGGTGGTCTTTCAAACCTCATTCATCAAACCTCATCAAATGAGGTTTAATAAAAAAAGCCAACTGCAAAGAATGAGATGCAATACAAATCTGCCACAAGTGCAATGCATGATCATTTAGAAATGTTAAGCGACCATAGAGCAGGAAAGGCAGTCATTGTGTCTATCTGTCGCCCTATGACTCCTTCTCAGTATCAAACCATAACAGAGGAACTGGAAACTGATCTGAACAGAAATAACAGCAACAGCAGTGCCTGCCAAGCACAGTGATCTGCACCTTGAGAGCAGAGGCCAAATATGAAGAGTAATGACCACGACCACAAAACTAATGAAGAGTTGCAGATTTTGGAGGGCCATGAAAACAGTGAAGGCCACTTATATATACCAAGATCATTACATCAAAAGGGTTGTCTTTGCCAACCAAACAGGAAAGGATGAACTTGACTTCTTTTCAGGCTGTGCTTTAACCAAGAGCAAAAGGATTGCAAAATAATGACTCCTGCAGACAGAAGTAAAGCAAGCATACATGAAACACATGGTCCACAGACTTAGCAAAAGCTGCATAGAAATGTAGGCAGTTTGAATGTGACATAAACATATATATAGTTTATCAATTGATTAGATAGGTTTATATCTTGCCAGATGAAATAGAAGAAGAATAGAAGAATTACTATATGTATACAAGCATACACATATACATACACATCTGAAGATCATCTGAGAGATTTTCTATAGGGCATGTGCTGACATAACCTTCACATCTGCAGCCAAAGATGTCTGAAGCTTAAATACATGACTGACTGCACTCGTAAAAAACATCAAAATGCCAGCAAGTGAGCAAAAATACCCAGGAAGCACTGAAAATTATCTTAATTATTTTACATGGCTCACACTATTAGACCACTGTATATCTTCAGCCTTGGTACTGGATGGTTAAACAACTCAACAAACTTCAGACTTAGCTCTTTCTGTAAGCCCCTCAAAAACCACTCCTTCAAATTGCCATCTCAGCACTGGCACCCCACTTCAAACTTCCTTTACTTTATTGCTCTTGGTTAACTGACGAACACATCTGAGCCACAAAGATGAAGCACCCACTGTTAATGTGCCAAGGTTGCCTGTCTCTTGGCCTTTTACCTCAAAGAACCTTTAGAGTGGTGGAAAAAGCAGCCTGGTAGTGCCACTGACAGAGCCTGACACAACAAAGGCATCAGTGTGAGAGGAAAACAAAACAAGATGCGACAATATTTGTCTCCAAGTCCCTCTGGTACATGCAAGAGCTCACACAGTTTGCTGTGTCATGCAAGGAGTTAATTATTTGAGAGATGTCTGCTTCAGTGGCTAAACATATGACCTCTCAAGTTATGGGCTGGGCCTTCTATCCACCAGGCCACCCTGAAGCATTCTTGTTCACATTTTGTGAGTACCCTTTTTTCTACTCATCCTCGCCCTCTTTTTCTGCCTCTGCTTGTCCTTCACCCCACCCTGGAGGAAGATGTACAGACAGTTCTCCCCAAGACGAGACAGACAGCTCACACAGCTTTCAAGACGCGCTTAGGTAACAACTTCCACATGGTGAATAAAACTCCCTCTTCTGAAGTAAATAATTTAGCCATGTTTGTGTAAAAATATCCACATTTAGGGTGTTCATCTAAGCATTTTCTATGACCTCTTACCAATGCTCCTTCTTAGTCATTTCAGGATGTTATAATTCTGTCCTACTCAGGGCTTCTGTATTGGCTACCATCCACCGTTAGCCACAAGGGATGGCTTTGTGTGAGCCATTCTCTTCCAGTTCTCGCCTACGTTGACTTGACAGAAAGGGTCACTCAAAGCTAGTGGCACTCAAAACAATGAGATCAGTGTTGAGGCATGCGGACGTCATGACAGCCTCATAGAGTTAGTTAAACAAAGTGCTTTGTCATTGGGCTTTTTCCTGTGGGGGTGTGTGGTTGATGACAGTACAGAATTGACTTGTGGGAACTAACTCTATAATCAAACAAAGCCCTTTTTGCAATGTGGGAACAGCAAAAAAAGGAAACACAAAACACAGCAAAAATACAATTTCCTTCAACTTCTTGCATTACGACATTTATTGTTCCAGTTGTGTATTCAAAGTGGAAAATTTATTTCTATTGGACATGGTATTAGCCGAAGTCCTCACATTCAATCTAGTACACAGGTCCCTGTGGTCTGCAATAAATGTCCAGCACCACACCCAGCACTGGGGACCTCACTACTGCCAGGAGCACAAGGAGGTGACATTAAGAAACAAGAACTCCACTCTTGCCGTTATGATGAATTGAATATCTTTGATGTGTCCGTGGCCTCAAACTGCTTTTCAGAGAAAGGTGCTTTTCAGGATGAGCTAAGCTTGGACACCCTTAAAGACTGCCCCTGCACTGTTTTACACAAAAGTTGAATAAAACACAGTCCTGGTTTTTTCAGTACTTCTGCATCAGTAACTACAACAGTAACTTTAGGCATCCAAAAAAGTGTGATCATCAGTGAAACTAGCCAAGCCAAAATTCTTCTCTCTGCCTTTTAATTGTTAGTTTAACCAAAACAACAATGCAGCTTCTGTCTTTAAACAAATCAAATTATCCCTGTTGTAATATATAGTCCAGTTCAAAGACTACATTCTATCTAGTAGAGCACAATCGGGCTAACTCCCCATTGTAATGTAATGCCCAGCCAGGTAAAGTCTTCTCTTTTTATACGTAGTTTATAAGTTGAAGTGAAATCATTCTCCCCTGAGGCACACAATACCTTGGTTGTTGTTATTTTGCACCCCCAGCAGTAGGACCTCCTACCCCCCTTCCACCAGATCTCTTTGACTTTCTTTCCTGTCGTGTGACACTCCCACAGTCTCTCCTTACATTCTGTGTCAAATCAACAGAAGACCTGCCTCCTATTGTGTCTCATACACAACACACATAGTTTTGCGTATGAGTTTATATACATAGTCTATAAACTACAGAAAAATGATGCTCCAAAACAGATTTGTAACAATGCCTTCAAAAAACTAATGAGAAGATGTGATGATGACTTTTGTAAAACGAGCTAAACTGACTGCGCTATGGCCAGCCAATTGTATACAAATAGAATAGTGCAGTATCTCGGGTTTATTATGAAATATTCCCCATGTGTCTTATAAACCACTGTAAAACAATAAATCATATGTACCAGACAGGCCAAGATGTCAAGATATTACCAGACAGGCATATGGGTCTCAAAGTCTGTTTCAAGCCATTCCATAACATTTCTAGGTTTACAAGCATCCCCCACCCATTTCCACCTCACTGCCTTCAGGAGCGGCAAAGCCACGCTAACCTATAGTTTGTGCCAAAAGAATTACATCAAGTGCCACATTCCTGTCTTTTCCTCTCCAACCACATGCTATATACTCAACCAATCGTGCAAAGTAAAAGTCAATTTCTTTAATTCTGATGTTGTTGCCTGTGAGAAATACCAGATGCTACATTCTCAGAGGGACTTGGAAGAAGACAAATTACTTAAATTCAGCAGTTTTAAACCATGCAGGATCTCTTAACCTTTAAAAACTATAAAACGAAAAACAAAACAAAATCTCCCTAAATATGCATGCCTAAGCCTCAATATTTCTTGCCTCTTGAAAAGCTTAACACGATAATACATCTACTCAGCAATACCCACTTGCTGAGCCCACAGCCACAGGGCATGCTTCATATTTCTGTCACACATTGACTACAGAAATAATGGTACCACTCTTCAAAGGTTTCAGATTAGAGATTAACAACGTCACATTCTTCCTTACCTTCTAAGGTGGTTCCTGTGCCCAGAAGAGGATCACCCAAACCAGAAGAATAGCGAGCACTAACAAACAACTCATATTCAGTGGCTGGTTTGAGGTTCTTCAGCATAGCCTGAGTGTTATCTCCCTTGACGGCTATCTCCTTTCTCTCGCCTCCGTCAGCAGGTTTAAAGGCGATACGGTACTGAACAACATTTCCTGGAGCTGCTTGCCATGCCAGTTTCATTGTAGATATGGTCTCATCAAAGACGCGAAGGTCACGAGGAGAGCCACGGACTGAAAGAAAATACAAATGTATAGGCCACTGATTAATATTCACTGAACTGAAACTCAAGCTTCACATACCTTTCTGCCATTTGCAGTTAAAAAAAAAAACTTTCTAATGTAATTTTCTTGACTCACCTTCCTTAGTGGTACCATCTACTTGCATCTCATCCCCTGTGCCTGTGGCATACTCAGCAAACACAGACACACGGTAGGTGGTAATGGGGAACAGCTCCTGGAGAACTATGGTAGTCTCTGGTCCAATAGTTTGTGCCTCTAGTACCTCCCCAGCACCACTAACTGGTACATAGGACAGTCGATACCTGATCACCGAACCTGGAGCAGGTAGCCACGACACCCTGAAACTGTTTGTTGTCTCCTCTGTAACTCGTAGATTCCGTACAGTCCCTTGCTCTGAAAAGGAAATAATAGCTTAGATGCTAAATATTCTGATTTTGATGACTAGTACAGTATCGGGTCAGATCCAAGTAAATCTCTCTTACCTTCAAGAGTTGTTTCTTCACCAGTCAACGGGAAACTGTCTCCTTTTTCATACTGAGCAAAGACGTTGACCTCATAGGCCGTGATGGGGAAAAGGTGGGGCAGAACGGCTGTGGTGGTATCGGCAGGCACTGCCAAGGAAATGTAGTCTCCAGTAATGTCTTCAGCCTTGCGGAAACGCACCAGGTAAGACATAACTCTGGCTGCAGGAGCTGTCCAGGTGGCACGGAAGCTTCTGGAGGTGATCTCAGAGAATTCCAAGTTTTGTGGTGGAAGCAGACCTGAAAATAAAAACATACTTGTTAAAAATGTCTGTTATTTAAAAAGGCAGTGTAAGGCCCAAATCACATTAAAGTTGCAAATTAGTAATATCATGATCATAATATATTGTAAATCTGTGAGATTTATAGGGCTACTGTAGCTATGTTTTACTCCTTTTTCCCTTGTGTCCATTGCCCTTCATTTACCGGCAGCAATGAAAAGTTGTTGTTGAGTTAACAAGATTTTTAAAAAATTAAAGATGCCAAGCATAGAATGCTACACTTACTAATTGCTTTGGCACTGCAGGATTCAATATCAACAAGCATAGTGTGTGGTGTGGAACAGCTACAGATATATTCTGTCTCAGAGCTTGGATTAAAATTACCATCAAGTCAAAGTAGCTCTGTTCTTCCAATCGCTGTAGTGTTTTAAAACAGTAAGTGATAACAAATGGTGTGATAGAGCTCATTCAAGAAGCACGGATGTGGTTTTGTGGTGTGTTTATTGGCAGATTATGGTTAAGTGACTTGATTCAATTTTGCCTGTGCCTTGCCTGACAGCAATTTACACAGTATTATACTGCTATGCTTCAACTTTTCTTAATTGCATTGGAATCCTTGCCATACCACTCATAAAGACCTGGCCAACTGATAATAGATGGTATAGTGTCTAATAAAGGATAGAAGGAACCAACATGATGGTGCTTAGCAAATGGTAATCATCCAACAGAAGAGTAAAACCAAAACTGATGCCAAGAAGTTACTGGGTCGTTACACTCTTGCTCAACTCTAGTATGTTTAGTTATTCTGTCCTCCTACTTACTCCTCTTTTTGATGTTGAGCAGCTCCTGTTCAATCCTCAGACAGATGGACTGAGTCAGCTCTTTGGAGATCCTCTGGAAAGCATCAAAGTCCTCCACCTCGTAGACATGAGTGTCTGATGGGGGATTAGCAATGGCCTCCAGCTCTGACCTCACTGCATCCTTCACACCAACAGCAAAGATCTCCACATCGATATTCCTCAGTTTGGTTGCTGCATCCTTAAAAGAGTCTGATGATTTTCCGTCTGTGATCAGGACCATGACACGGGGTACATTTTGTCTTGCTCCACGGGCAGGTATAAAGATCTTCTCCCTGACATAGGTCATGGCCTTGCCAGTGTTAGTGGAGCCTCCACGGTAGGGGAAGGTGCGCACAGCTTTGACAACAGCATTAATGTCATGGTGGGTATTAAGGGCAAACTCAGTGTGTGGATCGCGACTGTACTGGACCAAGCTAATCTGGACCTTGTTGGGTCCAATGTCAAAGGAATTCACCAGAACCTCCAAGAAAGCACGGACTTTGGCAAAGTTTTGTAATCCAATACTGTATGAGCCGTCAACCAGTAGGACAACATCAGCCTGCACATCCACTCCCAGAGAGCACTCTGAAAAAGAACGAAAATCATAAGTTACTTAAAGACCTTGCAGCAAAAATTTAACATGAGGTTGTAGCGACATGAATAAAAGTGAGGTATATCTAACATAAAAACATGCACATGCACAACAAATCACTTTACCTGTTGACACCTTGACAGGCTGGGTCTTCTCCATAGCCATGATGGGTTCACTGGGAGTCAGACCTTTGAGGGCATACAAGCTGATCTCATACTCAGTCTCAGGAGAAAGGTCACGGACATTGATGGATGTCTGGGTGGCTCCCATGTACAACTCCTGCCGTTTCATTCCAGGTAGCATGGGAATAAGGATGAGCTTATAGCCTGAGATATCACCCAGAGAGGGATCCCACGTCACCCTCATTGACTTAGATGCAATTTCTGTGACCTGCAGGTTAGCAGCTGGCTCCACCACTGAGGAAAAAGAAAGTGTGAAAGTGAGAAAGTGTTTGATTAGAGAATTAGATTTCAAGATGTATGCCGTATCAAAATCTTTACTTTGCTATGTGGTAATTTGAAGAGTTCTATGTAGTAATCATAGCACGTCAAACAATGTAATACATTTCGTAGAAGATCTTTTGACTCACTTTCTTCTCCGCTGACCAGAGAGCTGAGCTGCTCATCAACACCAGAGCACACCTCTGTGATGATCTTTTTCTCTACTTCTCGGATCAAATCAAAGTTGGGCACATTGTACACATGTTTGTTGTGAGGTGTGGAGGCCATTTGCTTTAGCTCATCCTCATCTGCTCCTTTGATACCTGAGTGGGAAAATATGAAGTACAACAATATTAAGTCATATGTTTTTGACTCTGTGGCTGCATCACAGATGTGGTGAACTATTGATGGTTGCAGAGTATTCCGTATGATAGAGAAAACAACAGTAGTTGACTTTGACCAAGTCAAATATAGATCTTACAATGAAGAATAAATGGAAAATCGAGTGGTTTCCAAGAACAGGCAGACTTTCACACGGGAGAGCACTATTCAACAAAACACTGAATAATAAACCATACCTAGGACAAATATTTCCACTCCAATGTTCCTAAGTCTTCTAGCATACTCTTCCACTGGGTCCTGGGATTTTCCATCAGTGATGATCATGGCTACCTTTGGAAAAGCTTTCCTGGATCCAGCTGCCTCCGTAAAGATATTTTTCAGCAGGTAATCTATGGCATCACCTTAAGACAGTAATGGATACATATGAGTGTTTTTGCATGTTTGTCTTGCATTCCTGCATTGTACCATATATTCAAATTCATGCTATAAAATAACATTATGGTATTATTCAGAATGTAGGCCTCTGAACTTATTACCTTAACTTATTTCCAAAATCAGGGAGAATCATAAAAAAAATATCTGAAAATAGCTAAAAAAAAAAAAAAAAAAAAAAAAAGCTAAAATAGCATTTCATCTCATAATCAATCACAGCAGACTTTGGGAAAGAAATCTACATATTTCTACCTTTCCATCTCTGTCCTTGCTTCTGGTGAACTCCTTACCTGTCATGGTATTTCCTCCCTTGTATGGCAGTGAGTTGATGGCTTGGATCAGGTCTCCTCTTCTGGTGTAACGGGTGAGAGGGAACTCTGTGCGGGTGTCTGTGCTGTACTGAACCACAGCCACTCGGGTCTTGTCCTCGCCAATGTCGAAGGCCCCTGCCAGGGCTCCGATAAAACTACGGATGTGCTTAAAGTTCTCTCTGCCCACGCTCCATGAGCCGTCCACCAGAAAAACCAAATCTGCTATTGCACTGACCGAACACCCTGGAGACAGATGGCGGAGAAATAAAACAGTCAGGAATAAAAACTTATGTAACAGATTTTGATTGATCCACTTTAGGAACATTTGGGGTTTTACAACTAGTTAATGATGGGTGTAAAAAGTTAAAATGCAAAAAAGCACTTTATTTATTTCTAAAATTAAACCAATTTCCAAGTCAAAATTGAGCCAATGAAGGTATGGCATTAACAGCTTGGTTTTGGAACAATATTTTTACATTGGCCCTTTTCTTCTTCTGTCTGTCTAAATAAAATAAAATCTCTGACAGTTAGCTGGATGGCTCAGAGATATGCATGCTGACATCAAAGGAAATATCAATCGGTGCCAAACAGTGGGCTGGTATAGTCATTCCAGCAGATGGAGGCAAGAATGTAGCTTTATAGACTAAACATTTAGCAGAGCTTCCACCAGCAATGTTCACTTTTATACTTTCTAATCCTACAGGTCTTTAAATCATGTGAAATTCTCTGGAACATTTAAAATGACTCTATTGAAATAATTGGCAGGGTTTATATGGAGGGACTTGAATCCCCCTTCCCCCAGTTCTCATTGACTCAAAGTTCTGTTCATTTTATCTCATAAACCTCCTTCTTAAAGGGACATCTTTTTTATTCAAAATTTTCTGACATAATGTTGAAAAGAATGGAATCGAAGCAGGGGTTCCAGTCAAACAATTTAGGCGGTTCACTTTCTGAGAGCTTAACCATAAAAAGGGTTTAGGAGAATCTGGAAGTATGGGTACAGTTTCCAGAAGAATCAACAGGTGGGGGGAAAAGTTTAAGAGACAGCACTTGCTTCAAGGTGGCACAACGAACAGGTCATTGCTTGACAAGCCCCTCCTGCTCTCCTCCACTCCATGACGCATAACAGAACCCTTGTATCCTAGCTTCAAGCCTTCCTTTCCTTTTTTTCTTGATGTGCAGACTGGTTTCAATTAAAGGAATCAATGTGTGCATTCCCAGTCACTGTCAGATCCCTGTCAGCTTACCCAGTGAAAATTCGACAGAAGGTAAAATGTACGCCTGACCAAATTATTCCACGGGAAAAAAAATATGATGATGACATGAAGGGAAAAAAAATATATTTGAAAAAAAATTTTTTTTGGAAAGCAGCGTGGAGGACATGTCCTGTTCAGATTTTGGTTGACACTATAGTAAACATACTCACTGATTGCATCTGACTGTGGCCTCCTGACTCGTCCGCTGGTGTTACTGGACTGGACTGAAACACAGGAAACACTTGGAGAGTTAGCACCGCACATTGTCGCTCCTGTCTCACTGTGTGCTTTTTCACAGCGGAAAAAGGCAAGAAAATCAACACGCCATAAAAGCTGGTCAACAGAATCAAAACCACATGCACACAAACACGTATCTTTATACTGCATTAGCTACAAACAGTGAAGGATTCAAAAGTCAGTAAGCAGATGTGATTTCTCCTACTTTCCTACGTCTCATGTGGCATGATGAAAATGCAATCAAGGACAAGTTTTGCTCTCATTAAAGGAGAATATCACTTTCCCTAGCATATCACTAGCATTCAAATGTTATCCCTTTGCTGTAGAATATTGTCTTTGATATTATATTAGTGCAGTTTCATTTTTCCAAACATTCCAAACTTACTGGTCAGTTGTCCAAAGATGGGAATACTCTCCTCTGATCCATAATAGGAGTTTATGGACACTGAGTAGTCCAAGTCAGGCGTCAGGTCAGTGATTGAGGTCTTGGTGGTGTATGCATCGAGGGTTAAGTCTCTGGCCGCTTCATCTAAGACAGAGAATCAAGCGATAAATCAGCCACTGGAGTGCAGTGTGTGTATAAACTGTATTTTGGCAGGTTCATATCAATGCCAAAAATGCTGAATCCTTACTGACCTGCATCTGATATAATTTGTATTCTGAAGCCCTCTATCGTTGATGAGGGTCTTGTCCATGACATTTCCACTGAGTGCTCATTTAGAATTTTAAATTTCAAGTCTGAGGGGGGTTCCACTGCAAATAAGAGATGAAACATTGTTAAATCACAAAAAAATAAGGGTATGTATGATTTTGGTTATATATTTGAGCAAATCTAAGGGAGGCATTTTTTAAAACCAAGCATTCACATTGATCCCAACGACAAACACTTCATGACTGAAGTCGACTTGTTCATTGTTGGGCACAGACACATAGCACTGACGTCCATTGTGAAGGTGACAAGTTAAGAACACGTGACAACATTGAAGAAGTGTGAGAAGCCATTTTGGAGCAAAATGGCATTTGTTTGAGTTGCCCAACCAAGATGGCCAGCAACTCAAGCACTGGCATACATAACATGTGCACAACGTCACACAAACTTTACCAAAGTGCAAACATTGAGTGAACCATCCAACACATGCTGAGTGCAGTCATTACAACGCATGCCCCGACCTCAAACTAAACTGCTCTTATGATGGAGTTGATCTCAGCATTACAAAAATACAACAGTGACTTCATTCTCAAGTTACTGATTATACAATGGAATCAAGGTTGCCATGTAGTTGTTGAAGTAACACTTGACAAAATTGAACACCATATGTTATATATACATCGTATATAAACATATTTCAAAAATGAAAAGGTTTGTTGTTTATTTGGTTAGGACTCTTTACACAAGTGAGTGGCACACATCCATTGCAAACCTTTTAAAAAGAATACACAATTTGTCGCTGGAGACTCTTGTGTACTTTTTCATTGACAGCATAATGCATGAGAAGGCATGGGAGAACAAGACTACTTTAGACACTCAAAAGACAGTTCAGATTTACTATAATAGAGAAAGTGTGTCATTAAAATAATACAGGAAAACATATAGTGTGACAAGAACACGCGCCTTTACAACGAGCTGACTTGATCACAGCGTCATGCATCATGTACATGAGAAAGTTGTTTGATTCAACAACTTTGATTGACTGGACGGTAGTTTCCATGTACAGTTGGGACCACACAGACAGAGATGACAAACATATTTTAAAATGATATTCTTTCTTGCAGCTTCCAGGCTAACTGCCCAGAAAATGTTGAGTAAAGGAAGTGCACTATCATTTAGTACGTGTCATTTACATGCATAAAAGTCATATAAAAGTATCTGAGGATTAAGAAGCGCTAAATTTCTTCTTTATTAACCATGTTACTCACTTTCCTTTAAAGTGTCGTACAGTTAGTTTTAAATTTATGTCCTTATCTCTTTATTTGTTCATTTTATAACTAAACTGAATTCTTGATGTTGCATGCGACTCTGCTCATAGAGTTATTACACAGAAAATGAGTAAGTGACACAAGTGCTTCATAGTGACATGATGAATAATTGAAAGAGATAAGAGAAGACATGATGAATGAAATCAATTTAGTGAAAAAATTCAAGACGCTAATGAGGTTAGCACACCGAAATTTGCACTGACTTGTAGTACTTGGCAAAGCCCTAAATTTATGCACAGCAAACTATGATGGGGAAAATGTGAGGTAAGTGAGCATGCATAAGACTGTAAGGCAGGTAATAGCTGTTAATAAGCGTGCCATAGGAGGCAAGAATATCATTGTAAAATACACTTCGGAGGAGGAAGCCATAGCTTGGGACACACTGAATGCACAGGCAAATGACAAACAGGAGCCCACTTAAAAACTATGATTGGAGGATCACCAACCTGACATATCAATTCAAGGAGCCCCGATGGACCGTGTTCCCCCTCATTTCTCCACGAGTACTCATCTCCAACAATGGTAAGGGGTGTGCAGTGTGTTTGTGTAAATGTGTAAGTGTGTATGAGTGGGGGGTGTTGGATAGCAGGTAGCAAAGTGATTGATGTTGGATTGAAAAATTCGCAAAAAAGTTTTAAGCGGACCTTCTCTAGCATGAGCAACGCGCCTGACGCTCATACATTTGTCCATGGCAAGATGGTGCACGCATGTCATTTCAATTTGCTACAATTTCTTTGACCATATGTCCTTCTGGTTTTAAAATTTACTTGAGGAACAAAGATGGTTTTGTCAAAATAACGATCTCTGGTATGTTATTTGGACCTTGTGGTTGTTCTTGTTATATGGATGTCTGTCCCATCAGTTCCTAATAAAGGACACCTCTGGCTCCCAAGGGCCAGAGTCTGGCTACTGTTCTGCTATTAACCTCAGTCTCCAACCAGCCAGCCAACCAGCCAGCCATCCTGGCTTGTGCTACAGCCAAGAGGAGAGACCAAAAAAAGGAGGAAAGAGCACCGACTCTCCCAAAGAGGCAGGACAGATGCCAAAGTAATTCCACAACATGTGCTGACATTAAACATTACTGCATATTAACTTTCCATATGTATTGCAACTCAGCGTTTTTGCGAATGCCCGCAAAGAAGCCCTAGAAAGGCTCTTTGTCTTTGTGCTGTCTGAGGATTAATTTGCTATTCTCGTATTTCATCTTTCCATTCCGTTAGTGGAGATATGTGAGAGTAGACGTTAGACTCCTCTCACCCTGCCAGAGAGCTTTCAAGGGGAAAAAAATCAAAAGGTTTCCATACTATATTTCCATATCTGCCATTATTTTGGACTAAATGTTTGCATATGAGATTACTTTGAATAGTATCCTGTCAAAACTACTGAAAGATTGTTAACAGTCTATTACAAATTAGCTTGTGTGACATATACAGCAAAAAAGCATATAATTACTTTAAAAATAGTAGAATACAATATCAAAGTAACAAAGTTATTTAAATACAGCACTTCAGTACAGTTTAAAACACTTGAATCTTAGTGAGATAATCTACCACTCTACCACCTCTGGGATAATTTACTAGAGTAAATTCTACCAACAAAATTGAAACTGTTTAGAGGTGAATGTATGCATAGGTACTTTTGATACTTACAATTAATGCATTTTCCCACTAAAACTTCTACAATTTTGTAAAATACAGAATGCACTTAAATCACTACACCCACTAATGTATCAGTACCACTCTTCCACAATTGAATTAAATACTTAAAACACTGCATTTCCTTACTGTTGCAATCACTAAAACCATTGCAGTGAGAGTTACACAAGTTTACAAAATACCATAACAACGTCAACATAATCAAAATAACTTAGAAATATGTGATCTAACAGTTCAATGCCTAATTACCAAGGACTTGGCAAACTCCCACATTGTGCTTGGGAAAATGTGCAGAGACTTGCTATCGTAAAAATGAAACAGCAACAGACCTGCTAAAACATTTATGGGGAAACATTAAGCCATGAAATTACTTTTGTTGAAGCCTTAGTATGTGCCCTGTTGTTTAAAGACATTTAATTAGAAATTGGAAATGAAATAAACTTTACTGTACTTAGTTTCTTACATTTGCCAAATCCAAATGAGGAAATGACCCCTAGAGTATTGGTTTAAAACCATCTAAATTACAGCCTAAATACAAGTAAATGGGGATCTGGATTTGGATTTGACATCAAAGCCTGTAATAAGTCTTGACAGATAAATCAGACAAAATACGCTACAAATGAGGGATAAAAGCATGACAGTCATCAAAGAATCACTCAGTGTTCCAAAATTCACATAGTCAAAGAGCATACACATGAAATAAGAACAGCTTTATTCACTTTATCAATACATATAGTGTTTCCATGTGACGACTCTCTGACATTCCAGTAAAAGGCTAATCCCTGTAACATAAACAACCAATGGAGATAATAGATGAAAGAAGAGAAGGAGGAGATGAAGAGACAGTGGGACAGTGTATGTAAGAGGACAGACGCCAGGTGGTTTCATTTACCTTGAGCATCTAAGGAGGATATCAGAGCTGCAAACAAGGCAGCCGTGGCTAGTGACAGCCCTATCTTCATGTTTACCCCTAAAGGATCAGCAGGGCATCAATCAATCTGAGGGGGAAAAAAGGGAGGAAATGTGTTAAAGCTGCAGATACAGATGAGTCTATAACTCAGCCAAGTATCTCTGTGTGATGTGACTGCGCACTACATGCAAGAGACAAATTTTGGTTGAACTTACTGCTGTGTCAGGATAGTTTAGACAGTATAAGCTGAAGTTTTGCCTCAAGAATGAAAGGAAATAATGTATACGTGCAACATGAACAGCGGTGTGCTGGACTGTTGTTCTTGGTTGTTTTTACATGAAATCCAGATTGATAGCTATTATTTAATCATTACTTTCCACTTATGTCGTCAAAAACTGCAAGATTTATCTAGACTCTCTTACATAAGCCGTGCCACACCTTGCTGCCTAGCAGCTGGCGCCGCACCCTGAGGTGGATATTTAACACTGTGTATTTAGTAATGACAGACTGAAAAGGGAAAAAAGAAATACATTTTACCACACGATGATCTGGTTTGATTTTTATATTCATAAACTGGAAACACATTTTTCTAGCTGAAAAACGTCATTCATTTTGATTGCTCACTAACCAGCTCACCACAAACAGTACAGTCTTACCATGTAGTCCTAATTCACTTTCGTCCTACAAGGACGTGGTCTGGGTGACCTTTTAAGGTCTTTTTTTTTTTAAGTATATTCCCTTTGGGATTTAAGACTTTACTACAGTTCACTCTTTGCAAGCTAACACAAATAAAATAGGGACATCCTGACTGCGCAAACTATACCTTTTTGTAACTCAAATCTTCAGAGTGCTTCTTTAGTTGCTTTCTTTAGCGCCTTTCTCCTTCTCTTGTGACTGTTAGATTCAATAAATAAATGAGGGAAATCACTTTTACCTGGATTCACCTCGCATTAAAACTGACCCTGAAGTTAATTTTCTGCATTTATGAGTCTCTGTTAAACAGAATAATTGGGTTACTCTCTCTTGTAAAGGATTACTCTCTGCAAAGGGATTTGTGCTTGCTCCCATCAACGCAGTAAATTCAGCTTCTTTAAGTTTTACCACAGGCTGAGCGCCCCGCCTGGTGCACAAGCAGCTAAACTGCAGTTACATGAACCGAAATTATTCGCTTGCCCGCTCGGACACAAGGCGCTAATCTCATCAAAAATCGAAATTAGACATAATCCACAGAAACTCAGCCTGACCTTCTGCTGAAGCACTGCGTGGTCATAAGATCGAATGACTCTGCTTTATCCCCAGACTGCAATCCAAACCAGTGGCTTGTCTCTGCATTTTCATTCAGTTCACTTCAATAAAGTGGTTGAGCGTTTTATACTTGAAAACTTCATCTTAAAAACTTTGTTAAAAAGTTATTATAAACTATGTAAATTATCCTTAAAACTTTGACCTTAAAATGCATGCAACACAGAGATCAAATTCCTGCAAAACAGTACAAAACTGCGCCAAAATATTCTCAATTTTGTGAAATAGCCTATAAATTTGTTATATCTATTATTAATTATGCCAAAATAACTCATTTGTTACACGGTGTACTCACTTATTCAACTCCCCAAAAGATGAACCGACCAAATATCAGAGCAGCCTACTTGATGCCTCCCCCTCTGGAAAGTAACAGAGAATTTTCAGGAGCTGCGGCTGGACCCCTCTCTCCTCTCTCTGGCTACTGGAAGCTCCGCCAGCAGATGTCCAAGAAGGAAAAGCCTCTTTCCAAGTGGGAAGAATCTTTCCACCATCGGCTACTTAATAGGGGGGCAGTTCCCAACTCTCAATTTACCCTCATTTGGGCTTCTTTTTTTTTGTTTTTTACGAAACCCCAGCCTGCCAGTTGGTGTTTGTAAGACCGCTCCACTGTTAGGAAATTACATTTTTCCCTGCATTCCTTTGGTCTGGCGATCTAATGGGTTTCCAGTGCCAATGTGACTTCACAGCAGGGTTACAGTTGGCCAGACAACACTTGAGGGGGGAAGCGTTTTATATGTGCGACAGGCAACCTGAAACAATCTATTTATTCTTATGTCAACTGAAACAATAGTTGAAATTTTCACTTTTCACAAGAAATCTATTGGCACTTGGTATCATAACATGGTTTTTCTCTAATGTGATCAAAATGCTTAAAGAAAAACAAACATGTATTATCATATTAGTATGTTTAATTCACCATTTTACTATAATGTGGGTATCCATGTAAAATTAAGTTTAGTTAGGAGTGGCCAAGTATTTCATCTACAGCCTAAACTGCTACTCATTGCCATGCTGAGAGTTGAGGATTGATTGTTTTATGGTGCCCTCTAGTGCTCAAAACAAAGACATACCCAAGTTGGGGTTGGTGAAAGGAATCCACTGTCGTCTAAATAAAATAAACTCTCCTATTTGACACCATGTGAGCAAATATGAAAAACTTACCAAACATCTACAGCAGAAATCAAGTTTAAAACAGCGAAACATTTTATTGAGATGTTTATTTAGTATATTATCATATGCAGCTCAGATTCTGTACAATCAATAAATATTGATCTCATGTGTTAAATATACTTGATATTATAGATAGGGCATAGGACTCTGCACAACAGAGAGTTGATGAATTACATACAGAATGCACATGATTGCTTCATCGGACAATAAAGCACCATTTGCTAAACATGTTTCACTGTGGCTTCTTGGGCATTGCAGCGCTCAACAGCTCATACACAACAAATCCAGCCCCTGTTAAAAGAACAGAGAAGTATTACAGATGTTGACTGGGATACAGCACAGGCTAGCTCAGCCAAACTTCAAACGACCCTTGATGATGCATCATCAGCTGGCAGTAATTTTACTTGAAAAAGTCAGTTTTATTAATAACATCAGAGTCACATTGCTGGCATGAAATGTGTTTTGTCCAAAAAATCACAGACTGAGACATCTGAGGTGAGCCTGACTCATTAAAATCTCAGACGAACGCTGACATACCAAACACAGTGAGAGACATTGTGGCTCTGTAGAGCAGAACGTCCTTTGACCCGCCCTTCAGATGGATAGGCATACCATTATCCTCCTGTTCAAAGAATGAAAGCACATAGTTATTTAAAAAAGACAGCCCTGCTTCAAAGGTATGTGAAGGATTTTTAGCTTTATGTGTTTTGTTTCTAAGGCATTCTAAGTGGTGAAGACTAATAGAATTTATGTAACTTACATTTTAAATAAACATGATAAAAAAAAGTATACATACGTATACATACGTATGTTTCAACATTACGCCTGTCAATATAATGATCAATATTTTTCTCCCCAAACACATTGTCTACAGTTTGCTGGCAAAGACCTCATGTCTGGTTAACTCTAGCAATTAAGTGATAGCGTACAGTTCACTACGCAGTGAAGCAGTATTTGCTCTTAGGATTTAGAAGCAAGGGTAGGCCATTTGTCAGCTACGGCTACAGTCATTTCTGGCACTATGCAAGGATCAGCAAAGCCTGCCTCATTGGAACATTGATTTAGCGATGGATTTTGAAGAAGCAACTTGCATGCATAATTAGTATACAGTAACTACAGTAACTACAGCCCCAGCTACAGCCAAAGGTCATTTGAACAACCCACTAACACATACTTATCTGTCAATCTGTCAGGCTACAAAGAGGATAAAATCATATTCTATCTCCAGAACCTGGGAATAAAGTTTTAACATTATCATTATCAGCATTAAAATACATCATTCTTTGCCTCACTTTAACATTGACAAATGAAAACAAAGTTATCAAATATCAAGTCAAACAGGCACGTATGGTACTTAATTTTACTTAAACACCTAACTAAACTGGACTATTTATACAGACTAATATAATAAGTTACAGGCATTATCATTTCACTTCACATTGCTAAAATTGTTTTACAAAAATGCTTTGCCAATTAGGTAATGTGGTATACTGTTAACAAGAAGTTAATTTATCATACAAACTTGACTACTCGTGTGGCTTATGAGTCCCACTTTAGCTTCTTGAACACCTTTACAAAGATGAAATGGGATATTTATGGGAGGTAATCATATGTTTACAGATGTCGTCATCCTTCTTTGAGATTAACCCTACCTGAAACAGTTTTTGTTTCTCCTTCACAGTGTTTTCAATCTGTCTGCGGGCACTGCTGGTGATGGTTCGCCTGGAAAGCTGCCGAAGGCCCTGGTGGTATAAAAAAAAAAAAAAAAAAAAAAAGAAAAAAAAAAGAAAGACTTAACTGAGGATTTAATAGTTTTGGCAGTTATGATCTAAACATAAGTGGATAATGATGTGGACTGAAATAGAGTGAGGGAATTGATTTGTGCAAAGGTGCTATAATAGTTAAGCAAGCTCACTTCAAATAGTGATGGTAGAAACTAATATTTGCCAACAGAACCAATTTGAAGTCAATGTGCTAAAAATAGTCCTTGTCTCAAAATGTTTGATGCAGTCAAAATGGTGACGTCTGCTGGCCAACCCTTTATATTACATTTGCAACAGAATCAATTCATTGCTGTTATATTTGATATTTTCTTCAATAAAGATAACGTTACAAAATCTGTCAATGCATAGGCTACATGTCCAGAAATATATGACCATATTTTTTAATTTGGCAATGTTATTATTGTTACAACTAAACAATTCGTCTTAGTATTGTGTGTCTTAACTTGTTTAGAACTGATCTTACTTGACTCAAACTTCGCCTGCCATTTTTTCACTGAAAACGTTGTTATCTGCCAATATGATTCTGACAAAATATATAAAATATTGTTGCAGGTGGACCTGCACGTCGCCTAAATGTTCGTGACGTGCCGACACGTCTTTCGTGAAGTCATTTCGTAGCGGTCAGTAGCGGTCAATACATCGAGAGGTACATGAATAATATTATAGCTCTTAGAAACTTATATTCTGTCTAAATGTGTGCCTGGCTGGTGTTGTGTCGAAGTCTGTCCCCCCGTCAACATGTGTTCCCCCGTCTCCCCTAACGCCAACCACTCGTCTTCTGAGGTGCTTAACCTGACCTCAAGTGTACCTTAACCCCAACCGGCTATATCTGCTATACCCAACTTTAACCATAAGCTAAGTCCTAACTCCAACCGGGGAGGTGGTGCTACGAGAAACACAATTTTAACAGGAGAGGAACATATTCGAGGAGGTACAGACTTCGACACGACACCTGTTTCCTTGAATGTTGCTAAACTCGTTTCTTTGCCGTCCAGGTAGCCGGTGTTCTGTCAAACCGCAGCTGTGTTAGAAAGACTATAAATAGCCAATAACAATGTAATATGACAAGAATAATACATTTATTTCTGAAATAAATTACCTTAATTGCATATGGTTTGCTCTCAGTTGCTATCTGAGTAAACTGACGTTAGCTTTGGTAATTTAAAATTAATACGTTAGAATAGTTCAGCTAACGTTGCACCGTTATACAGAATCAGGAGCCCAATGACACCTAACCTTTACATTCTAAGTACACCATAATAACACAACAGTAACATTTTAATCACAAAACTGGATCGCTTTGTGGCAAAACAAGCTGCTGTCTTACCATAAGTTGTCTGTACATGATGGCAAATGTGTGTTTCGTTCAGTTGAAAAGTGAAGGGACTCCGCAAGGACGGACACCAGACGGACACAGACAGACTGACGCCCCACAATTCCTTGGTGGAGCTGTCATATCCGGTTACATGACATGATTATGATTATTATTAGCGATATTAATTTAAAAAGACGTCCATGAGTAATACACACAGCCACTAAAGTAACTAATATTTATATAGAAGTATTTGAGTGTGTACAAGTGATCTATAATAAAATCACAAATGATGCCAATACATTGACCAACTTCTTTAATTGGACCCTACAAACGTTATAAAACCCATAAATTTCAAATTTAAACAATTAACTGAATTTACCAATAATGCAATAATGTAACAGAGGATGGAGTGAAACAAAGGGGACAAACTAACAAATGAGACACTTTTAAAGTGCATATAATTTGGTCAACATTGAAGAAAGCAAAATAATTAAACACTCAGGCCAAATGTGCTCATATTATCCAGGGAGGCTGCCCAGAGACTTAATACTGGATATAGCATAATGTGCCCATCATTAATACACTTTAGATTGTAAGAGTATCTTCAATAATTAAAAACTTATGGCTGGCTCAGTTTCCTTTAGACCAGTCACAGCTGAGGGTAGATAATCACACTTGTGGTACTATTTGTTATACATATTCCATGACTTTGCAAGGGTAAAGTACTTCTTGTTGAACGTCAATGCTTACCATAAATAACGGCACACAAGCAACGATCATCCCATTCTATATTCAAGGTAATCTCAAAAACCACAGAGGTATGTCAATGAAATATAATGGTACATTCATCAGCAGGACATATTGCAGTGCATAATATGGACAAGAACGTGCGTTAAAAATACATACATCCTTCAATAATTAAGCCATTCGCAAAGCACTGCTACAATGAAACACAAACATTTTGATAATGTATAGATAAATAGAAAAAAATGGAGACAGGACATGACATTCTCAGCAGCCATCTTGAAGCTATATGCACAGAGACACAGACTCTAGCTTCCTCTTTTGCCTTAGTTGTCCTATACATTAAAACAACTTTTGTAGAGACACGGAAGACACTACTGCTCTTACACAAACACACGACAGACATTTACAGTGTATTCACACTAAAAATCAACAAGCAGTCCAGAAAGGACCCTGTAGGGTCACCCAGGAATGCAGGGGCGGGAGAACGCCGTTAAGGAGAACTGTTTAGTTGGGAATATCTGCACTGTTGCTACGAGTGTCATATTTGTGGTGGATGATGAGCAGGACAACACCCAGGAAGAAGCAGATGGAGCCCACAGTGATGTAGGCGATGCCAAGGAAGGGGTTCTTTCCTCCCATCCAGGAGATGGTGCTCAGGATCATCCGCTTGCGACCATCAAAGCTGAGCACTGGGTAATCTGATTACATGTGGTTAAAGAAAACAAGACTGGAGCTTCTGGGTTGAGAGAAAGAGTTGAGTTCTGTAGAGTTATACAGGTTTTCATACTACAGGAATGTGTTTCATACTAGAGGAACTACAGGAATGCGTTTGCACATCTTTGGTATTATAAGCTTCTACATTTGAGGTCTGTGTCATGAAGCTAGTTTACTAAATTATCTAGGTGACTTTGCTGTGTAAAACCCAGAACATATGCTGACACACAGTAACCCAGATAACTTGGTAAACTTGTTTCTTGAAACACCCCCTGGCATGGATGCCATTAAACAAACAGACATAGAGTTGAAGTGAGTATAGTGATGTTTGCTCATAGCACACTATTTCATGGTAAGCTGACAACAAGCTAAATTTAGTTTATTTTGAAGTTTACAGCCAACCGAAGAGAACAAGGAAGGCAAAGGCAGAATGTGTGTCCAATTTTCCTTAGACATGGTGTTCACTTGATGTTGTTTAGAGGTTTTGCAAGTTTCGGATTGACACATATCTACACAGACAACCACATTCTACTTGTGAATTTACATATGTGTTTAACACAGAGGACATTTAGACATGTCTCAGGAGAAAAAAGCACACATGTAAATAATAACATTAATGAAGGCTGAATGCCAGTTAGTTTTCAGGGTCCTGGTATCGGTGCATGCAGGCTTACTGTCACACAGTCAGATTACTGGATCACTTGAACAGAGTGGAGTCCTCCTTAATGTTATTATTAGGCACCTGTGCTTTTTCTACTATGACAAGTGCAAATGTTTGCTGTGAAAAAAAAGGCCTGTGAGTGTCTTTTTACATAACAATCTTACCTTGAGAAGCTACATAAGGAAATAAGTGAGTGCTGTAGATTCTGGGTGGAATTTAAAGGATACTGTAATTGATCTCCAAGACATAATCGCCACTGGGTAGAGTCGGGGTTGTGGCAGTCTGTTTCTTTGGGATGATGCGATAGAGCTTGCGAAAAGTGGGCAACGCAGCCGTGCGCATCCACACGATGAAGTCTTCATTGATAAAGCCGTTGTTGTCAGGATCTGATGGATCCAGCTCATACACTGGCTTTCTCCAGTTCACTGGCTTGGTTGTTTCTGAGATAGAGTGAGACAAGACTAGGTTAGTCACTACGGTTTTAAGTGTTTAGAAGCCTAAAAGATCATCTGCAGTTTGCTTTAAATCACCTTGGAAAGCTACAGTAAGGTTGTTGTTTCCACCGGGATTCCTGAACTTCACATGCTTGTCCGTCCACCACGCAATGCCCTTCTTTACCAGAGGAACTGCACTTCTGTTGCCACTGTTATCAATATGAAACAGTTCCAAAGTGTCTAGAACAGAGAGACATTACTCACAACATTTCTGTACATCATAAAAGGGTCATTAAGTGCAGCAAACAAGCAGAACTTACGCACTGAACTGATAAGTCACGACTTTTGTTCTGTAGTGAGCTTTTAGCTGGAGTTTCAATGGTCAGATAAGACTTAAGTTGAACACATTAGTAGCAATGAGCCTTACATTGCTAAAGAAAAAAACATGTGAAGTTGTTCAGCATGCCTCACTTACCATTAAAAAGGCTGTTAGCTATGGCCCCACATGGAGCAATCGGCATGTTATCACTCGTACGGTATGGCTCACATTCTTTGCTGGGGTTCTGTAAACAGCGGCAAATGTTAAGCAGATGCAAAAGGCTTTTGTTGAAATCTCTGCATGATGCAAAAGTACAACATTTCCAAGATTATACCGTCAAAGCAGACCGGTCACCGTTCAGTTGGCTGTCATCCCTGGACTTCACATAGCGTCTGTGGTTCTGATAGAAGTTGGATAAGCCGTAGTACATGAAGACATTGCTCTGCAGGGAAGGAGATATTAATATAGAAAGCGTATTAGTAAAGGCTAAAAAAGTACTTCAGTGATGTGAAACCTATTTCTAATGGAAGGTCAATGTGTACCAAATATGGGTCTCAGATAAGATAGATGTTGTTTTACCACTGTTTAATTTAAGTCGCACTTAAAAATTGCAATTAGGTTAGGTTATAAAGCAAATCTAGCTTGTGACAAATGACACTGGTTTGTCTTATCTGGAAAAATATTGACTGTTGAAAATGTAAGTGGCAGAGGGCTTTTATAAATGATCAATAATACCCATCTAAAAGTTACCAGACTGCATATTTTAAAACTAGAATAATCGATGGTAATGAAGGCTCAGGCCAAACCTTGAGTGTCCCTTTCTTTGGACTCAAAATAGATTTTAATGGAGATTCAGTGCCAGGAAACCTTTTTTTTTCTTTAATTGCATTTCAATCAATGCTTATCAATTTTGGAGCTCATGACATATATTATTCATTTGGTCCAGACACTGTAAACTGGTGCAGGACCTCAGCTCACCTCAAATGGCTGGTCCAGCTTGAAAGGGACAGAGCAGATACATGGTGCTGTGCTGTTCCAGCTGTAGTTTTTGGCACAGCTGTAGCATGGACTCGATGCGTCCACACCGGTGTAGTCAATCTTAAAATAAGACAGTTAGTTAGCACATATATATATATATATATATATATATATATATATATATATATATATATATATATATATATATATATATATATATATATATATATATATATATATATATATATATATATATATACACACACACACAGTAGCCAGTTTATGAAGCACAGTTTAGCAGTAGCTAAAACTAATGTCTGATACAACTGCCCTGGAATAAAATACTTTAAGTTACAATATTATAGGGCTCCAACTAACTTTATTTTCATTGTCCATTAAACTGTCGATTACGTTCTCAATTAATCAAATTGTTATTTGGTCTATAAAATGTCAAGAAATGGTGCAAAATGTCAATCGTTGTTTCTCAACGTCCAAAGTGAAATCCTCAAAAGTCTTGTTTTGCCCCAACAAACAGTCCACAACCCAAAAAAAGACTAAATAAACCAGAAAGTATTCACATTTAAGAGGGTGGAATCAGAGCCTTTTGCCATTTTCTCCTAAAAAAATATTCAAAACAGTTAAATAATCATCAAAATAGTTGGCAATTAATTTTCTGTTGCTCGACTAATCAATTAATTGGCTAATCATTGCTGGTCTACAGTATTCAGTTTTTATTGATGCTGTTTTTGAGAGTTGTTGATTCAAACTTTTCCAAATTTTAAGTTGATTTCAAGGGCTGTAGGTTGTGGTGATGATGAATTGTATTGCCTTACACTGGGACGTTTTTCTAATATTTGATCTATCCTATTGATACAAGTGGGGTGTTTGATTAAGTATATCTACCCTCATTGATATAAATGAGGTGTTATACTGCTGAGAGGTATTTCTAATATTTCGTCTACCCTGATCAATATAAATGAGGTATTATACAAACTGGTGTTTCTAATATTAAACTAGTGTCTAACTACCTAACTAACTAACGTTACACTTTTCTCTACCGTGAACACGTCTTTGAGTCAATTTCAACTACAGCTTAAAATAATCTTCAAGAAGGTAGACTTCATTGAATTGTTGTTGTACACTGCATTTGTTTAGCTTGTTCCAAGTTAAGTGATGAACGGTCAACTTGGTTTAACTTATATGGAAATACTGAAAAGCCAGACGGTTTTCAGAAGTATTTCAACAGGTTCCCACAGATTGCCGTCGCCTCTGTAGTGTCTAATAATCGTGGTTGAAATACACAGTGTGGAAAAACCTGGACAAAGCTAGTCAGTGGTCTTAGCACCAGTTGAAAACAGGCAGACATTACTGCACGTTACCTCGAACTCTTTGATGTTGTTTGATGTGACATACAGGCCGATGCCGATGGGGATGAAGATGAGACCAATAACGAAGAAAGCAGGTAGAACGGTGCCGGCTGTCAGGATGGGTTGCCAGGCAGGTAGTCTCTGCTGTTTGAATGCTGTGTTGTCCGGTTTTTTACTTTTTACAGCACCCGGGCCGCCGTGACTCGAAGCACCAGAGTGGTGCCCGTCCTCTTCCTTAGCGTTGTAGCTTGACGCCATCATGGCTGCAATCCGCTTCGAGCAAAATAATCCACTTTAGTGGACAACTGACTGATCCTCGTTTATCCCACACGACAAATACGAGAGAAAACGTTGAGGCAAAGGACAAAACTGTCTAAGGAATGTATTTCCCTCTACCTAAACCGAAAAACTACTCATTGTAGTATTGATTTTATCAGTCCTGTTAATCTCTCCCAAGAGGAAGAAGCCGGAAGCTTCTGAGCCAATAGTATGTTGAAACGTAGTAGTTACATCATCACTGAAACTGAAGACGCCCCTTTCTGACGTCATGCAAAAACATACAATAACAATAAGTAAAAATTAAAAATACATTTAATTTGTACTGCCATTCATAGTGAAACTCAAAATTCTACAGTATAATAATACTACTAATAACATAGCATAAAGAAACACACACAGCATAAAGAAAATAATAATAAGAGTTAAGAATGTGATCGCTAAATAATAATAACAACAACAACAACAGCAATAATAATAATAATAATAATAATAATAATAATATTAATAACAATAGCAATAGCAAGAACAATATCAATAATAATAATAATTGTTGTTATTATTATTATTATTATTATTATTATTATTATTATTATAAATACATTAGATTTATACTGTATTTTTCATTCGCAGTGAATCTCAAAGTGCTACATGCGACGGCTTTAAAAACATACAACATACAACATAAAGAAAATAACAAGAAAGCCTTCCTGATTAGGAAGGTTTTTAACGGTAAAATATCGGCAGAGTTGCCAGGTTTGTTTGTTTTCTGCAAATAAGTGCACTTTAATGATAAAGAGTGAAGGAGCAGGACATGGATTCGACCTGATTACCCAACTTCAAGCCGTACGCATTGTTGACAGCAGCAGCAGCAGCAGCGAAGTCAGTGAGGTTTGAAAACCTTACAGCAACTAGTTACAGAGCAGAACATTACGTACAGGTTTCTATACATTTATTTTACTGCAACATTTATTGGCACAGTCTATGATGGGTACATTTTAAATATTAATTTTAGTCGCAGATTTAGTCGTCTATCAATAAAATAAAATGTAAAAATCCGAGGAAAAGCTCATGGTACTGGTGCAATTTCAGGCAAGTCAACAAAAGCCTATTTAGCAAAGTAAATATTTTGTAGAGTCAGAGTTTGTGTGTGTATGTGTGTGCACACATGTGCCTATAAAAGAGAAAAGAGTAATAGACAGCAAGTACACATACAATTATTTTGGCCATTCAACAAAAAATGTCCCTACCAAAGTAAAAACCAAACCTACACCCTTATCTTTTTCTGCATATTTGTGTTTCTTATTTTACAACATAAATGAGCACACCCTTTTAAAACCAGTTTTATTTAAAATACTTTTCATTACAAATCCTTTACAGAAAAAATAAACATAATTTACATTAAAACAAATAGCTTGACCTATCTTATGTCAAATTCCTTATGAAATATATCAACAAACCCATTAAATGTGAGCTGATCACACAAAGCAAGAAGCAGTTAGTAGCAGCATATTCTGACACAATATTTAACCCAAATCCCCACCTCAATACACACTAAATAAAAAGAGTGTTTTTTTCCATTTGAATGACAGAAATGGATACGAGACAGACAAGTACAAAAGAAAACAAAAAAGAGTTCTTTTACAAAAAGAGTTTACAAAAAAATACAAATTAATTGCAGATTTTAATAAAACAGCATTTCTAGTAACTGAATTGCATCAGGACACTTTAGAGCTTCTTTCTTATTGCGGCTGTTGTCTTATTGTCTCTGTAGCACCATATTTAGTTATGTATTAGGATTTTATCATTGATACTGTGACATCAATCAGCCTTTTCCTCCATGCTGAAAATTATTACTATTCACAGTGGTTTTCTTTACTTCTATCCTCATAGACTGACTCTCAGCTCGTGACTCCAGCTTCACTCCACTTGAGATCCCCAGGGATCCAAGCACAGCCTTCCCAGTCTTCAGGCTCTTGGACATTGGGATGCGGGTCAGCCCTGTGCGAGGTGCCTGGGCATCATGCCCAGTCTGTTTGACAACAGGGAGAGAGTACAGTTTCTCAAGCAAGAGAACATAAAGAAAAAACCCATAACAGGAATTTCAAATTTCTAAACAATGTAACTGATCATATGTACTATCAGAACTGTGTGAGTGAAAAATGTAAATGTTTATTCATTTTTTCACTTCAAACCCAGTGGGTGAGTGGTCACCCAGGCGAGGTTTCAGTGTGCTGTTGCTTGTGCAAGGCTGTTTTGCGTCAGCCAGAGGGCACTGAGCCCTGCATAGCTGTTTGTGAAAGTAAACACTGCATAACAACTATAAATTACAGCATGACTGTTGCAGGGTGGCAAAATGCCACATCATTAGCTTTGCTGTTCTGAGGCTGGCCCATGGGGCCATTTCTGTCACGCTATCCATCCAATCCACAAAGAGCATATTTTAAGGTCCACTGAAACACCAACACAGTGTTGATTCCTCAATCTTCACTGATTTGTGTGTAAAATAAAGCTGAGTTAACTTATTTCACCTCATAAAACATCACAAGTGTACTAAATATGAAAGTTTCAAAAAGTAAAATGTTTGTTCATCCAAGTTACAAAAAACATATTTCCCTACATACCCATAGTGGTATCTGGTCATGCAAATAGTTTTAGTTTTATTTGCTGAAGCTTTGAGATGCTGCCCACCCAATACAATGGAGCTGAATGAGAGTTTTCATTGGAAATACCCTTTACAAAGAGCACTTGCAAATTAAGACTCAGAGGCAGATATCACAAATACCTGGACGATTTTACCAGAATCATATCAGGAAAAAATATGTTTTTTAGAAATGAACTGAACTTTTAAGCAAAACTTACCATGCTTTGTGTGGGTCTAGTAGTGGTGGATGTAACTGGGGAAATGGTAATACTGCTCATCACTTTGCTCTGAGCACTCCTGGTAGTGGTGGTGGTGATTTGGCGGGGGGAGCGTAAAACTGTCCCAGTTGATAAGGTCATTTCCTTGTTTTCTGTTACAGCAGTCACTGGCCTGACTACCATCTTCGGGGTGATGCTGTTGCCTAGATGAATATGGATCTTGTTATCATCAGTGGTGGTGATCATGCTATTGTTGTTGTGGCATTTCCTTATAGGCATTGGGACCATCTGCTTCTCGGGGGTAACTTTGAACACAGCTCGGCCCATAGTCATCTCCTGGGGTTCTGGGGAAGCAGATTTATCAGGCACTATGGCAGTACTGACTGTCATAATAGAGACAGGGGACAAGGGCCTTGCTGAAGCACAGGAGGAAGCTCGGCTGCTTTCTGGAGACTTGGCTCTGGATATAGTTGTGATGGTGACTGGAGACTTGGCTCTTTCAGGGCCATGGTGTCCAGTGGTAGACTTCCCCCTGTGGTTTGTAGCAGAGTTGGTGGGAATGATTGTGATTCTGGATTTAGGATGAAATGCATTGGGGCTGAGTGGAGCTGAGCTAGAGAAAACACCCTCAGATGTGGGGCTGCTGATCTCAAGGGTGGCCATGTTATTTTGGTGGTCTGGCGTTACTCGAATGTGTAAAGGCTGCCCTTGCTTTTGGGACATGGTGAGTTCAGAGGACAAAGGATCTCCATTAATGTGCAGAGGTTTTCCCAGGTTGGTCTCATGAGAGGTATTGTCCTTTTTCCTCATCCAGGGAATCCACGATTTCTTCATACCTAGATCACTGCTAGATGAAGGGCAACGCTCAATAGCACCGGTCTTCTCTGTTGGCTTCTTCAGGCACTTCTGTCTTATGTTGTTCATGATGTGATTCTCTTCTTGAACAGACTTCCTGATAAACACAGCTGGGGTATCCTCCTCTCCTGGTCCAGACAATGCCTCTGTCTGTACTCCGGTGGATGTCACAGCAACGTCCACCATTCTGCGGCCATTCACACTTGGCCTTAGTGCTCGACTATGACGTTTTGCTACTTCCAGCTCTTTGGTGAGATGGAAAACCTCAGTGCCCATGTTCTTGGCTTTCTCCTCCTCTTCCAAGAATCTCTGCTGTAGGACAGAATAATCCACTTGCAGTTGAGAAAGTTGGTCTTCCTTATTCATCAGCTCATGGATCTTCTCCTTGAGGGCTACAACATCAGCCTGCAGTTCTCTGGTTTTAGTCTCCTCTCTTTTGCATCGCTGTTGGAGGTCTTCCTCCCGGCTTTCCTCCTCTCCTTTCTCAATTGCTTTGTTCCGTGCTATCTGACTCCTCATTTCCTCCACTTGCTGGGAAAGAATGTTGGCTTTGTCCTGTTCAGTTATGAACCTTTTTTCTAACATGTCATACTGATCCTCTGTCTTGATCAAATCTCCCTCTACCACTTCAAGTTGCTTGAGACGATTTTTCAAGCGCTCAATTTCAAAGGTCAGCTCTTTAACTTTGTTGTCTTCTCTTTTAACAGAATCAGACATTCGTCCCAGCTCACATTTCACTGAATTCTTCATGGACAGCTTTTCTGCTTGCTCAAACCCATCCAACCTCTTTTTCATTTGGCTGACCTTAGAATTAAGATCCTTAGTTTTATCAATTTCGTATGCTAGTTTAGTGCCAAGCTCCCCCTTTTCTGTTGTTAGAGTCTCTACTTTGGTTTCCATCTCTGATTTCAACTTCAGGAGCTTTTTGCTTTCCTCTATCAATTTTTCAGTGACCTCCATAACCTTACCCTGTTCAACTTTGACCATCTGACTCAAATCCTCCTTTTTCTTCTCGTCTGATTTCATTCTTTCCATCAGGGTCTTCCGTTCTTCCATCAAAGCCACAGTCAATGACTTCAGCTTACCCAAGTCATCCTTAAGGCTCAGCTCTGACTTTTCTAACTTGAGTTCAGAAGACTCAAGCTCTTTCATTCGTATCCTGAGAGCTACAACTTCATCAGAGAGCTCTTTGGTCAGGCCCTTCTCTCTTTCCAAAGCAGTGTGTAACTGTGCACACTCAGCCTTGCTTATGCTGAAGGCATCCTCAAGTTTCTCTAACTCCATCATTCTTTTCTGAAGTTTCTCCACCTCTAACCTGAGGTCTTTACTTCTATTGTCTTCTTCTTGTAACCTCTTCCTCAAGTCCTTACACTGATTTTCAGTCTTGGTAATCTCCTCATCTTTTCCTTCCATCTCCAGAACCCGCTTCCGTAAATTCTCCAGCTCAGCAATTAAGTTGGAGTTCCCACATTCCCCTTTTCCAGTCTTCTCCCTCAACTCCTGCAGTTCCTCCTCAGATTTACTTAAGACCTTATTGCTCTCCTCCAGCTCCTCCACTTTATGCGTAAGCCCTAAAAGTTTGGCATTGAGTTGACGGTTGTGGAGCTCCTGACTGGCCAGTTTGGCATTCATCTCCTCGTGTTGTTGGGTGAGCTTGGCAGATTTCTCTTTAAGCTCAGCCTCCAGGCTCAGTACCCTATGGCTATCCTCCTGAGAACGCTCCCTGGCTTCACTCAGTGCCTGCTCCCGCTGCTGTAGCTGCTGGCTGAGTTCCTGGACTTGTTGGCTCTGTTTGTCCATTTGCTCCAGGTGCTGTTGGCGCTCATTAACCAACATCAGGGCAAAGGACTTCAGCTTAACCAGCTCTTCTCGCACCTTGGCCAGACGTTTAGAGTGCTCCTTCTCTTTTCTTACCTGGTAGGCTTTCTCGTTCTCAAGCAACCGCTTCAGTCTAAAAATGTGAGTGGTAAAAATAAAGGCAGTCATTAGTTTAGTGTTTTATCGATTTCAAAGTCACCTCTGTCACTGGACTTTCTTGCAATTGTGTCATTGGAAATATGAATTACTTTTTACATTTAAGGATGCAATGTCAAAGATAACCTTTCAGTCATTTAAAGTTTTTCTGCATGTTAAAGTGTTCTGTATTCATGGAAATTATAATGTCAAAATACACTAACACACGATACACATTTTTCAGTAATTTCGTTCCAAAAATTCAGCTACATTTTACTAAATAAAATATTATATTTAGTTTATACAGCCAATACTTTACAGTCAAGCAACAATCAAGTAATTCTTTATCTAGAGACTCATCTCCTAAGGGAAACTTTTATGCTACAATTGTCAAACAACCCTGCTATTTACATCCCTGCTGATGGGATAGATATTAGGAGTACAAACTGCTAGTGAAAGTTTAACTAACACCCCCTCACCAAGTGGTCTTCTTTTCTCTTAGCTTCTTTCTATGCTGCTCATGCCCATTCTCATCTCAGCCTCCAACAAAATGCATGCAAAGCAGATTGAATGCAAAGTTGCATTTTCTCCTCTCCACTCCCAGGAATACACTAATACAAATTCAACCTGAACATTTTTGCAATGCAAAAAAACAAAAAAACAAATTTTAGGCACCAGGGCAAATAGGAAGTGTGTGTCTGTACAGCTTAAATTTTCTCTAAAGGTTCAAAGTGAGCCTCATTCACAACATATGCACAATTGTGGATGGAGTCCCAACACCCCAGAAACAAACCCATTCTGAACTTACCCACTTATGGATGCTCTACAGGCAGCTCATAAACATGTTTGCCATTACACAAAATCCACTTAGAATGCATGAGAAGTGGCAGGGGCCTCCTTTTCCACAGATTATCCACAGTCACATTCCAAGCATGTTATTAGGACAATGAAAGATGAATAAATACACTCGAGCACTACCAGACCTCTACTGAATGATGTCACCTCATCCATATAAGTCAGAAATGTGTGTATGAGAGTGTGTGTGCTGCTCTACTTTGGACACTGTGAAGGGGGTGGGATCATAGCCACAGGAGGAGTGTTTTGCAAAACTCAACCCAATTTTCATGCTTTCATAAAACATGGGCATTTTTGAGGGAAAACAATTAAAGTCAGGTTTTCAGATAGCTTACAAAGCTCAACTGCCACGGCACATCCTGTATATTTTACTGTATATTTCTTTTATTTATAGCATCTTTTTAGAGAAATGCTTTCTCAGACAAAATCAGGTTCAGTGCATGTTTGATGCAAATCAAGTTATATTTACATTTTTGAAAGTACAAAGACCAGACCATTATTTCACTGGTACAGGATGCCTGAGAGAATGTCTGCTGTAGTTCCATTTGGGGGGAAACTGGACTAGAACTGGGTTCTCTGAAAAGTGTACATGTGATGAGGAAACCAGATATGGATGAGTTGGATGTCTCTTGAGGGGAAGAAGATCTGGGAGGATGAACGTAGCCATGACAATAGGTTTATGAAGTGCTATACGGAGACTGTTGCATGGGACTCTATAGCTACAGCTATAGTAATTATGTAACAAACCACAGTTTTCACAACACCACATCTCTGCAAATGCACTCAGTTTGAAATTCTAAATGCTGATTATCAATTTGTAAATGGAAGTAAATATTTACATTGATTCATTTTAGTAGCAGCTTTCATTGCCAAGTGAGTCAGTTAGTGGGTCTGGCTACTGTACTAAGGAGCCATCCAGATCTCAGAGTGTGGCTCTTAAAATTTATACGTACACAGTCAGATGTCATTGACACTCTAGGAATTGGCAATCTAAAATTACAAAGGTCAAAGTCATGATGTCAGTGGTATTTGGCAACGATGTTCAAGTCATGTAAGAACTATAGTTGAGTCTCTCAAGGCTGTTACTGAGGAAGATCCAAGAAGAAATAACTATGGACACATTGGCTGTGTACAGTATATCCAGTCCTAAGTGGAAAAAACAAAGGCTGGGTGATAATCTACATACTTTATGTATAATCCAGCATACACAAGGAAAAGCAGACTAACTAGAGAAGGACACTCTCTAAGAAACATGTTCCTATTATTATGTGCATGTGGTGCTATAGTGTTATTTGTCTTAGTTTCAACATTTCAAGAGCATTTTAGGTTTAAGAGAGTATTTAAATGAGTTTATTCTTCTGTAGTAACTCAAAAGTGTGTGTGTGAACTAAAAACACATTTGTTAAGCAAATACACAGGTGTGGTACGTAAGCCAAAAACCACCAGAGAGCATTTTTTCATCATGGAACAACATTTCATCCCATGTTTCCTGGGGAATTTGCTCAGAGGCACTGCAGCCCCTCTGTGTCAGGAGGCTGAGGATTGAAGCAGACATGACCTGCCAAAAAGCTGTCAAAACACCTGTGTTGTACAGTAATAACCTCTCTTGACAGAGAAAAAACATTAACTGTTAAGCAAGAGAGTCAAAGTGATAATGTACAGTACATTAGACTGATGTGCTGCTAAAAGAAAGAAATCAGAAGCTAAGTGGACATTGGATTTTTTAAAGACAACCACAATAAGTCTACATACTGTATGTACTGTATATGATTCATTGACAGAATATTTTCTCATTTCTCTCAGGCCTTAAAATTACAATAAAAATGTAATTTAAGACTTTAATTTCAATATAATCACCTTGAGATCTGCTGCAGGTGAGCATTCCATTTTGTGTGCGTGACTTCACACTCTTTCGAACTCCCTAGCTGTTTCTTCCGTTAATCATTGAACATTCCACCATGCCACTTAAATATTTTTAACTTCTTGACATATTAATTGCTATGTTGTCTCAAAGGTGTTAATGGCTCATGGCTATCAGTCAGAAACAGCTTATTTGGTGCCCATCCTTTGCATTCCTGCAGGTGTTTGGCACCAGACCTTTGATTTCTCTCTCTTCACTCTGGAGGAGATCAAATTGATAAGAACAAGATGATGATATACTGTACTTCCATCTCTCCTGAGAAACAAAATGTCAGAACAGAGCAGTAACAGACATGGCAAATTTGTTAAGTCTGGGCTTGTGTCTGTTTAGGTTGGCACTCATATGTTTGTGTAAAGGTCTGTTCATGCCCTTTTGCATATGTTTATCTACAGTATATTTACATTCATTTGCATGTCTGTATTTTGTCTGTTGATGTCAATTTGTCCATTTGGCCATGGTTTACCTTCTCCTGCCATTTTCTATTTATATATCCTTCGTTGTGTCCTTATACAGCACAGTTAGGACAATCTGGGCTTTGCAGGTGCTGACAGAGTGAGACCTATCATACCTCAACTCCTTCACCCTGTTCATGAGGTGACAGAGGATAACTTGGCCATGGAAACTGCTGGCATAAGAAGGAGGTCACCTCTTTTATGCATGTAAACCAAGTATCAAATGAAAGTAAAGCGCTGGTTGGTTTGGCTGTGATTAGTGTCAGATGCTAAAAACTACAGCGAAAGCTTTCTGTTCCCAATGTTTAAAGGTTTTGATCCTGATAAAATTAATGCTATTTTTACTAGCCATGCTAGTGATATGGCACTAGAGATGGGAATGTCAGTCTGTTGGCCTGTCCACCACTTTAGTCCAGGCTGAAAAAACCCAACTGTCAGATGAATCACAGTGAAATCTTATAAAGACATTCAGGGTCAACAGAAGATGACCCCCTGACAGTTTTTGGAGTTCAGTGAATTGTCTTTACTATTGAATAGATTGACATGAAATGTGGCAAAGACATTCATGCCCCTCAAGGATGGATTGAAATAAATTTGCTGATCCCTTAACTTTTCATCTAGTGTCATCATTGGGTCAAAATTTTAATTTGATCAATACTTAAGGTTATGACCAAATGCCTGCAAAAAGTCCTGTTAGCCTCAACTGTACTTTGTGTTTAGTAGCTGCTAGCATTGCTGTTTGTCTTGTTTTATTCACCATTTCCTAAAAGCCCACCTGTGCTGTCATAACTATTTTTCTTAATATAGTAAAATGCACAAATTTACCAGCACATCAAAGTAAAAAGCTTAACTTGATTTTCATCTCATGATTCTATCTCTGCTTTGCCTCTGTACTCATTTACACATGCATTTTTCTTCAGGTTAGATGTGTTTGGGAGTCAAGCTTAATCAAAAGTCAGTCAAAGAAAATCCTCAAAAGAAGATGTTCAGCCTTACAATTCTAAAAAGGTGTATTTTGCACACATAATTATTTGATGCCCTGGTTTGAAATCCTTTTTCAACCTGTTTAACTGCAATCATAAATTTCACTCTAGATAAGAACACAAAAAAATGTTTCAATGAAGTAATCGTGCACATTGATTTACAATTAGTAACATACTTGCGTGAATTCTTTATTGAAATGTTTTCCGGCCAAAAGAGTATATATAATACTAAACTGAAGTATGCTCCTTTTTTCCCAACCTTCTCTTCAGTGTGTGATAGCAGCTCTGCTGTCATGACTGTGATTTAGCTTCCATGGTCTATTTCCTGGGTCCTGCAGTAAAAGCTTAAGGAAGACAGGTAGTGTGTGTCTCCACTGGGTCACTGCTACAAATGAACTGTTTGAAGTTTTGACAGTTCATGAAATGCAGCATATAAGTGGTTTCTGGTCTGCTCTGCAGATGACTGGCTTTATATACAGTACATGCTCTCTCTCCTGCTCTGCCTATCTCACACATGCTATTATGCCTGTTTGTCAAACTACAAACACAAATAACAGACCACATAGTAACTATACAATAAATATTAATACAATATCCCCATCATCTATTGTGTGAGAGTGGACAGTGATGTGTAATGGGAATTGCAACTAAATACATTCCTCAACAAGCAACAGCCAATTAAACTCTTTCATCTGTGAGAACTTTAATTAGTAGGGCCTCCTTTCTCATACGCATTCAGTGCACATTAACACACTCACAACCAAGCGTGTTTGATCTCTGTGAGGCCCTCTACACACACGTGATGTAACCATCCCCTCTCTAATGTTGGAAAGTGTGCATATCCCACTTTCTCGTCATGACCAAAAAGCAAGGTCGCAACCTCAGCGATGACTTCACTTCAGAGATGATGTCATGGGAGATTCATCCTTCTGAAATGTCCTTTATTCCTTCAGTTGTCTTTTCCTTCTGTCCCTCTGCCCAGTGGCCTCGTCTCCTCCCCTATCTGTTCCTGACCTCCCTCTTTCCCACAGCAAAGAGCCCTGACCCCTTCCTCACCTACGATTTCCACTCCGCCCTCCCTCCTCTCGTTTCCACTCCACTCAACTCCGTGCCTCTCCCTGTCAAACCAAGGTATGTGAGGTTATCACTTTAGTAAGCAACTCCCCGCTCTCCTCTTACCTCTCTTGTGCTTCACTGGGTTGATGAGGCCATCTTTAACACATTCTCTGATGGTGCTATATTTCTTTGTCCCACTTTCCCCCTGGCTCCCCCCCCCCCCCCTTAAACTTTATGTGTTTCATATTGGTTTTATCCAAGTTGGCATTCTAATTCAAGTTTTCAGTTTCACTATTCTCCACCTCCTCTCTTCCTCTCTCTACTCTTCTCCTCCCCCTCTCCTCTTTTCCCTTTCACCATTCGTCTCTCTTTCCATCTAAGTCTCCATATGCAAAACATATACTGTATGTATTATTATTTGCATTAGTAACTGAAAAAAAAGGCTTGACTTATATGTATTTTGATGTGTTTTCATCTTTGTCACACCCTAACTCCTGACAAACTATAGATATGGGAAGGGTTAAAACACTATTTTCTTCATTTTGCTTGCTCCAGTTTTTCATTTATCCTGCTGAAAGATATTATTTGTTCTTCCACATTTGGAAATAATGGGGGCAAAGATCAAGCAAGAACTACAAGAAACGTTACATCAGAAGAGTATCAAGGACTAATGTTCCCTTTAAGCTGCATCTCAAAAAGGGTTCGTTTGGCGACCTTCTCAAATCATTTGCCATAGATTCCCAATGATCCTGTCTTTTCAATAACCAGTAATTACTTCATTGAAGAAGAGGTTTCCATGTTTTAATTGATATCTGATGTCCTATTGTCTTGATGGTGGAGCAATTTTACGCCCCACAGCTTCCTTCCCTCACCTTTCCCTCTCCTGCTCCAGGAGGTTGGTGAAGTCGTCACTCTTGTTCATGTAGTCGGCATGTTTGCGTTTCTCTGTGTCTAGCTCATGGACGGTGCGGCGGTGGCACTTTTCAGCAAGCAGCAACTGACCCAGCATCCGCCGGTATGTCTCCTTGTGCTTCTCCTGCAGCCGATCCAGCTGCAAGAGGCAAACAAACACACAGCAATACAAAAACTCTATGATTTCTCTTGGCTTTAAGGTTTAGCTGTTGTTTGATGTTTTACAAGGTGTCATGATTATCAAGAGATTTGAAAACCTGTCAATAAAAATGTAAAAAGTTTGACTTATTGGAAGTTTTGCTAACAAGTGAAACATCGCTGTGACTGACCTCAACCATAGGCTTTTGGTAAACACTGTCACTGTGTGGCTTGGTGCCAGTGATGAAGCTGTCCCTCTGCAGAGCCTGTAGGGCCGAGCCAGGGACTGCAGAGCCATACTGAGATTCAAGGGTCTCTGGAACAGCTTGTTTGGACTTTAGCATGCTGATAACATCTTCTCTGGCCTGAAATCACACAGATATACAAAGAGACAAATTATACAGCATATTATGGCTTGGGCAGAGCTTCATACCTGTTTGAAAAGATATAGGTTGCATTGTCCTAGAAATGTAGAAGTAAAAAAGTATGTGTTAAAAATGGCCTCATACATGTTGTAAATGTGCCATCTTTGTCAAATGTCATTGAATAGAACCCTCCTTTTTTAGCTTTTTGGAACCCTCATAGCATTTTTGGCATTATTTAGCAATAGTCAATTGCTGAAAAACACCACATTTGCCTATTTTCTCTGGCATGTTGAACTGCCATATTCAACCACAAGGTAGAGCTATTGTGCAAAAAATTACAATTAACTCCAGAACCAGCATTGGTACTTTCCAATCAAACTGACATTGTATTCATCCACAATAAATTTCACTGGCATGAACGGTGCACTACTGTACAGATAATAGCAAGTCAAAGGTCAAAGAGATATAATATCCCAAATATAATTGACTGCCCATGGTGACAAAGGATTGTTGGTGTTCAACTTATTCAAACATGGAAGCAGATTCACAGGAGATACACTGTTTTCATCCAGTCCCTGTAACGTCTGTGTGTAAAGTGATAAAGGAAAATTCCTACTGACCCTGGCTAACCCACCTGAACCTCTCCTTCCATGATCCCCAGCAGTTTCAGCAGATCCCCTTTGGACAGATCCATGATGTCCCCTCTTTTTTCTCCAGCTTCGGTGGAATCAAACTGTTGCTTCTCTTTGTCAGAGATCAACTTCACCTCCAGTTCATCCTCGCCCTCCTTCTGCTGAACTTTGGCCTTCATGCTCTTCACAGGTAAACCCACTTCCTGGTCTTGGCTGATGTCATGGTCACCCTGTGGAACCCCAAGCACCCCATTGGCTGGGTTCTCCACCCCACTGCTCTTGGACCTCATCTTCTACCTAGAACAAGGACAAAAGAGACAGGATAGTTTTAGACAAAATAATACCATTCATGTATATGTTTTTTGGGGTTTTTTTAGCTTTGGCACAATTTATCTTGCCATATTAATTTAACAATTTATTATTCAATTTCAGCCATTTCAGTCTAATTTTAAAATCGTCATCTATCTGTCTACTGCAATGCTTCAGATTGTGAGAGAACATGTTCACAACTTACAGTGAGTTTTATGACTTTGGCCTTGAGTATCTTTCCTCATCTCACAACTCCCCATTCACTGCCTTCCTGACCCACTTTTACCTATTGATGTGTACACTCACACAAAAACACACTTACAGTACACATACACAGAATTACAATTTGTCAGGGAAATGGCGGTTCTCAGCACAAAGTGTAAGGTTAGCTATGACGAAGCTCAAAAATCCACCAAATCCTACATGTTTGTCTGAATTTTCCTATGTAACATTCCTATTCTGGAATAAAGATCCACAATTACCCACTACTCTGTGTGTATGTTTGCATATTATGTGGTTGTGTGCATTCCTGACACATCCTGGGTTGTGTATCTCATTCTGAGTGTTGACGATCTGGAAGCACATTTGTGGCACTCCTGAGTGCTTTAACCTTCTCTGTTGGCATTAAAAGTCTCAGTCAAAACTTTTTATCCAGATCCTGAAAATAAATCAGTTGATGACAGGCTCTCAATTTAATTTTGCTACATGAATCACTTACGACGACACCAGTCATGCGGAGGTGACCTGAAGCATGCTTGCATCGTAACCATGATTACTTTAACACAGACAGAAGGGGGCTGGAAGAATGTGTTGCTCACTCTTACTGTGCATTGAATGGTCAAACACCCACTGTAGATCAAGACAGAAGTCTACATGTTTCCAAGACATGCAGTGTGTGTTCTAAGCTCTCTAACAACAGCCTTGGGATAGCAAGCAAGTGCACTCTTATTTGATTGATTTCAGATATGACATCACCCGCACTTTTTAATTACAAACAGAAAACACCCCCGGCCCCTAAAATCCCCTTTGTAGCACCCGTTGATGTCACAGCACCCTGACCTCTGAATCATGCACTGAGACATCCTGTACAAGCTGGCCAAAATGTCATGAATTCTCTGTTAAGCAGATGCAACAGCGCACACAAAACAAATAAACTGTGCTTACATACATATTGTATTTAGGAAGGAATCTCTTTATGTAATCTGGGAGGTCCAGGATAGTAACATAAAGGCCCACTCGAGTCTGTGTAACTAGATTAAAATAAGATGTTCATACTGACTGTTACAGAAGAGGAATTAGAATTAAACTATATCCACTGTAGAAAGGTTTGGCAGGGAGTCTAACAAAGGTTTTGGTTCATCTGAAAGAGGAATGTTTATCTTTTTCTGTAAGAGTGGTCAGCAGAGTTAAGAATTCTAATGATGCTTGAAACCAACCTCTTTTAAATCCCACCTGTTTCCAGGAAAAAAGACCCAAGCAAATGAGAGGGAAGAGCTCAAGATAGCAGCGTCTGCATCTCTAGGTTCAAACAGAAAAGAAAAAAATCTGACAAACCAACACATTAAGTACATTCCTTATCTTACAGTACGTCTTGGAGTTCAGTGAGTGCACACTGGCTCCAGAGAGAGCTGGTTCTCAACTGGAGATTAATTGCAGTGCCTTCTTTCCTGTCCATAACTATTAGTTTCAGCTGTGGGCTCACTATCATAGGGTCAAATGTTGTAGTACAGCGGCGTAGACAAATGCTTACAGTGTTCATGCCACCATTCAAGCAGTGCCAGCGAATTTGAATGAGACATGAGAAATGCCCAGGGGTGGAGGGCATTCAAACTGGCACAACTGGCACATGAGAGTGATGAAACATCTGCAGTGCTGTGAATGACTGGGGCAGAGTACTGGCGACAAAATGGTCAACGCTGAGTTAGGCACTCAACAGTTTATTTTTAATTTCTGGGCTGATGCCATGAAAATCCAATGAAGCTACTGTATGTGCTCACCTCATTTTGCAGCATCCCTCCCTCCTCAACAGAGCAAGCAGGAGAGTACAGGGGCATTTATAGTTATAGCAGACTATAAAAAGTTATAAAAAATACATTTCCACAGTAGCCTGTACACTGTCAAATGAATTTCCTCTAAAATGGTCTAAAACAATTCAGCTGTTAACCCCAACTTCTCTATTTGACTCAACACATTTTTCTCTATGTTGGGCCTCCTGTGGTGACTGAACTGTTCTATTTGAAACTCCATAACATGTAGTTGCTTACTTGAACTTGTCTTAACTAATTCTTGGTGCACTGAGAGACAGAGCATCAAGCTGTAAACATAATGCAGACAAATTACTAATTTATTAAGCTGATATGTTGAACACATATCGCAAAGACAGGGAGCAATGTTAACATTCATTAGGAGTCATGTTTGTGTCCACATGAATGTATGTCCAATATTCAACTCCTTTTAGCTCCATTTTGGTCTCCACCAACTCTTTAGAGACATATAATTTGGCTCTGAAGCTGCTAAATGCTCCATTTTTTAGAGCTTTTTAGCTGAAAACAGCTTCCTGCTTTTGCCACAGAAACCATGTTGATGAAAGTGGTGAGAGTGAATCAAGATAGTAAAGTAAAACCAAAACAATGAAAGATCATAAAACACTGTAGAGCTGAAGAAGGGAACTGCAAAGTCATGTGATAATCCTTTGTAGGTTTGTCACTACGACAACACCTTTCACGTTACACATTCATGTGATCTATTTTCAATATAAAAATAGATTACAGGAGTTTTGAGTTTTATTTGACAAGACTTTAAAGGCTAGTGATGACAAGTATTTGTCAAGATGTGTTTGATCCATCTTGACGGGTCATTGCAGTCTTGATTGTAGTGAATTCTCCCGACCAGCAAATAGGAATTCCAAAGTCACATGACCTGCATTCCAGTCTGGCATGCAACATTCCCAGTTGTCTTTATGGAAAATAAAGAATATGGGCTGGCAGACAATAAGTCATTACTCTGAGGTCTGTGCCAGCTGTCACAATGCCTACACACCATCAGTGCAATTTTACTAGCACAGTGTTAGTTTGAAAGAGCGGTGTAATAGCTAGCAAGGCCCAAGTCAAGGCCTGAGCCTAAATTTAAAGCAGGACCCCAAATCTATTCCATGGCTTTGGGCAAGTCCAGCTGTCACATATATGAGTATTTTTAGTCCCCACCAAAACACGTGCCTTCACTCTAAAGTGAAAAAAGAGGCTATAAACTCTTGTCAGTGATCAGCAAGTCAGCAGATACCACTGGTGGTCGCTACATGACTTTTTATCTTTGGCTTGAATTTCCATTTAGTCTCTACATTGGGAGGTAGGTAATGTAAAATATGCCTGAAATTATCAGTGATAGACACTCTGCTTAACAGTAAAAATAATTAGTCAATTTTTTAGTTGATCAACAGAAGACTGGTAGGCAATATTTTTATAAGAGATTAATTCAGTTGTTTAATCAAGAAAAAATGGCATTTATTCAATGGTGTCAGCTGTTCAAATGTGAAGATGTGCTTCTTTTCTAGTTTTCTCTATTTTAAGTTGATCATCTTTGGGCTTTGGACTGTTGGTCAGACAACTTGAAGATGTCAAGTTGGGCTTTCAGAGCTTGTGAGGGTCATAATTTCATGGACCAATCGATTAATTAATTCATCAATAAAACAACAATTTTCAGATTAATCACTAAAGAAAACTAAGGATGACACAGGATGGGTGAATTTATACCCCTGCTGGGTCTGCTCATGTGCAGATATTCTTGTTACAGAGCTATAAAACATTCGACTGTTATTTCTTTCAGTTAGTATCATTTCTGTTTCTGTTTACATACTTTATCTTCAGTAGTATCAGGCCACAATACTAGTGAACAGTGTGCTTGTCTGTGAAGAAGTGAGAAAAATTGAGGAAGAGGAGAAGGTCTAGAGATTAAAGTCTGGCATGTAGCCAAATTCATTTGCCAGAGAGAAAGGATGAGGATAGCAGCTGCAAATAAAGTAACAACATGCTATAGGAAAATGAATTGTTTAATTCAGTGAATTTGATGTATTCACAGCACAAGCCCAATGTGACTAAATAAGGAGTGGGAAATGTTCTTCGCATGCAAGCGTTTGGCAACTTGTTCTGCCAGAGGACACTGATAAAATGTGGTACGCTTGAGAAGCTCGTCCGTCCTGACAAGAAAAACACAGTAGCCCGCCAAGATATGGGAATTTCAATCAAAACTGTAGCTGTGGCTGAGATTGGAAGCTACAAGTCAATCCGTATGATATTGAAAGTTTTGTGAGCACCTACAGTATTTCCCACGCAAGGGTACAAAGCTGTAGTCTGTTCCAGGATTTTGATGGACAGCGCGTTCCAGCCTAGACAGCCAACGACCTCTTGGGTCAGATTTTACATAACAGCCATGTTCTAGGAAAATAAAGACACTGTAAGCAGAGAAGGATGACAAGCATTCTCTGTTCAGATAACTACACCAACCCCACACATGAACAGATTCTATTTTTCAGGAGCATCTAATACTAAATTGAACTGTCAGAGAGGCTTGGTGGACAAAACTCAAACATTTACAGCTTGTTTTGCTGTAGTGATGGCTATTAATACTTTATAGCGACAATAACTCTTGGCATGTCATACCGGAGCAAAATGTCAGTATAGGTGATGGGTTTCATCTTGTAGTATTCTCCTGATGTCACATTAACTTGATCCTCTCACTGGAGCCTACTGTAGCTTCAGCAGTTAAGGCTTCATCAAAGAGCAAATGAAGAGGAATATAGCTTGTTTTCTTCCTCATGTTATTGCCCACATGAATGACTTCCCTGCTGAGAGGACAAACACAACAGTTCTTAGGAACTCAAGTAGTTCCTGAATCAGTCACTTATAAAATATGACATATTTATGATGTTGTGCTCGTTGGCAGTTTGTCAGATATTCCCTTTGAGTATTTGATGAACTCATATAATCTCTTTGTAAATCCACCAGAGTGATAGAAAAATCTTTTACAAGTTGAAACAGGCTCTAATTTGGATCATACATTATGAACACTGGTGTGTGAGAGACTTTGATGCGTACTGTGTTCAGTCTCACAACATGCCAACCCCAATGTTCTTAGGCGCCGTACTGTCAACAAGCATATGGATGAGTGCAGCTGGAATCCATGACTCACCTCTATGTGTCATAATTATTTGATTAATGTACATAACAGGAAATGAGAGTGCAACCATTATTTTTCTAAAAATGGGAAGTTGTACCTTCAAAATCTGCAGCAGTTTCCGTAGCAACAGTATTTATTTTCTATTGAGAGAATCTATAAACCAAAACCAACTTATCAAGCACAAGATTCTTCTAGACATGGCATGACTGGATATCATCTTAACGGCATGTAGATCAAGGAGGAGATCAAGTTCTTCTTGTTCTATGAATAGAAACAGCAAGACAACATATGGATGAAGCAGACTCAGATATGGTACAATGTCATAAGCTCAGCCATTTGTCTGAGATCTCGTCTAAACGGCTGCTAGATCAGTATTCCACTGAATGAACTTGGCTAGAAATCCTGTGTTCCCTCAAAGGAAGAACTAATCAGTTTCTTCAACTGCCAGTTTTTGGGGTCCCAGTAATGAGTTGGGCCATTTGGCTCGCCAGTGTTGAGGTTTTCCTCATTTAAATGCATTGTTTTGAGTTGAAAGCCCTGCTCTCTCCATGGCACATTGTTCTCTGGCATTTCATTCATATTGTAGTTATTACTGAGTAGGTCTAGAAAATATTCCCCACATATAGTGGAGGAATTTGATTACATTTGTAGATTAGAATAAGCTGTGACACTGCAGCCAAACTGGTACCTTTGTACTATGACAACCCCAAGAGTTAAATGACTCTATTAAAGTTAGGTTGTCACAAGCTAATGCAACTTGATGTCATTAACAAGGCGAACTGTATATAAATATATCTATATATAGTCTATGGACACTCAATCCTGTCTTTCAAGTAGCTGGTAAAGATGGTAATCAAATATTTTGGCAGCAAGTATGGCCATCATCTGCATAATCAACTTTTCAACATTTCTTTCCCAGGTTTTAATTTCTCACTTTCTGGTGTAATCATTTTCTGCAGCTGACCATATTTGTCCTAGAAATGGATTTTGATCAAACTCAAGTTTCAAGTTGCATTAATCAACATATTCAAAATGAATCAAATTATAACATGTTTTGAATAAGCTGTTTTCAGTGAAGAGCCAAGAGGCAATATAGCCCTTTTTTCACAGCAGACATTTTGATATGTCATTGCAGGAAAAGCACATTCACGATGGTTGTATTCCATTAAGCCATTCCAACTTCATTAAAAAAAAATTTTTTAAACTCTGATAAGCTGACTGTACACCCACCTAACCAGCACCGAACAGCAGACAAAGTTAGCAACTAGCAGGTGAAGAAAGTTAAACATCTAACTTTTAAAAAGCCAGATATATTTCTCAGAAGTTGGTTGAGACCAAATTAGAGTTAAAACGTTACTCAGTGTTGGATCAGAAACACATCTCCAGCAGGATGATAATGTCTTCTGGATGTCTAAATAGACGATTGTTTGCTATTTAGCCAGAATAACTTAATAAGGTGATAATATGTTAAGCTTTAAGGTTGTATGTGTGAATGTTTGTCAGCTTGTTTCCCCGTCCACTAGTTCCAAAAAAAAAAAAGATACATGCAAAGTAAACCTTTAGTCTACAGCAGTTTCATCATCCCCTGCAGTGATTGGAATGATAATATAATATTTGACTAACCACACTATTCCAAATTTTCATCACCACCACCCATTTAAGTTTTATAGGTAAGTTTTGCATTGTTTTGTTTTGGTATCGTGACTGGATTCTTTTGTCTCTTGTTTACATCTTTCACAGAGGACAAAAACAAGTTATCATAAAAACAATGAAATGAATTGTTGTAGGTGGGACAAAAATAAAGAGTAAAATAGCAGGGAACTGAAAACCCCACTGTCTCACTAACAGTTGTGTGAAATTACAGTGTGGTGTTTAATCTTTGGCGCAAAATAACAATCAACCACGGAGACCAGTCATCCATATCTCAATGCTTTTTCTCAAAGTCGGTGACATCACTGACACATGAGGTCTTTGATTGGCTGTCATCACACACCAATCCACTGGAAGTCACAATTATGTCGTCCAACTCCCAATAAGAAAAACAGGACATGGAGTGGGTGGATCTTAATCTTTCATTAAACCAAAATAAGTTTTCCTGCTGAGCGAGATTCAATGGTCCAACACATGATTAATGGGCTGGGCTAGAGATGGCTGGAAAAACACTAGTTAGTTTATTAAGTTGTGATGGACCTGAAACATTTGCAACACTAGGGGTATTTTTATGTTAACTTAATGAATGACCTTACTAGCTCTAATATTATTCCATGTCAAGCGCCAATTAACGTTCAATCCACTGTTTATACTGTTAGGTATGCTTTGGCATCTTGTGCACAGTTTACAGTATCAAATAATTTACAGAAGATCTTGGGTTGCTATGGAGTTTGAGGACTTATTTTTAAACTGAGGGAACATGAGTTATAAGTGCCACTGTTCTGTGAAATATCCAAATGTGTCTAAACTGCATTTTTGGAATTCAAGACCAGAGGCCCTTATACAACTGGAGCTGTGCATGTGTCAGTGACAGCTGTTGTTGAGGCCCACCAGACCTATGGGGAAGACACCGACTTCTGGCAGTGACCACCAGCTCCACCTCCTTCTATATTGTGTTTCGGTTCATGCACATTCCCACACATGAAAGCCTATATGCACACACAGACACATGCTTACACACATGCATAGTAAGATAGGAATGGGGTCACTAAGTTGATAAGGCACACAAGACCTTAAAAGTGTCAAGAAATAATAAAAGCAGTGCACTTGAAGCATTTGAAGGCACATATCCTCCTCTTTAATGCATTTTGTCTTGTTCTTACAACTCTTACATGTTTAGATTGGATTCAAATGATTTCATTAGCTATTTATCTTCTGATTATTTTTTGTATTTGTATTTATTCTTCAAAAAAACCCACTGCACATGCCACAAGCAGTTCATGCAGTAACACAGCATTACCTGTCATCTTGTGCAGGGTCAAAATCCAATTTTAGAAGTCTTGACTGCCCATTCATACTGTGCTAAAGAGGTTAATGTTACGGTACATCTAACCGCTAAACTATGTCATCTTGTGCATGAGAAACAACTCTCGTGACATAGAGCTAAAGTAATGTCATGAGGTAAGCCAGAGATACATTTAGTGCATCTCAAATCAGTGCTGCTTTGGCAAACACCCAAACTAAGCCAACTAGGTTTCAGTTTAAGGGACCACGTTATTGATTTGCAGTCAGACTGATTCATTTAGAAGCTGGAACTGATAACTGTTCAGTCTACATTCACAAATTTGTCTTTTTCAAGTGGACATTTGGCTGATTTAGCTCCAGAGATCATGTGCCAAACCAGCAAAGGATGAGCTCAGATAAAGCTGGAGCAAGCACAAAAATGTTAATGAGCGATATCTCGCCACCAGTTCTCTTTGTCATGTGTTAGTGGTGATATCACTGAGGCCGCATCAGCTGGAGAGGGTGGGAGGTAGCGAAGGAGGAAGGGTGAGGTCGCACGGAGCCCCTGGACGCTGACAGAAAGGATCTTTGAGAACAGCGTGAGCCACACCTGCACTGGAATCCCACGCTGAGAGTGAGATACATTTTTCTTTCCAGTTTACGGAAGTGATGTACGTCTTGACAAATAGACAGCGGCTAGCAGGAGCCATGTCTTCTCCAAAAAAGGCAGATGACTTCATGTGGATGAAATGGAATTCTTTCTGGCATCTTTACAATCCATAAATATTCTGGATGAAAGATGTCATCATGCTACAGCTCGTGAGGGCCCCCAGATCTTCTTTGGCAGTGTGTGTATTTTGCACTTGTGTACTGTATTTGGTGCACAGTGTACAGTGAGTGGCATAGTGAGAGCTACAGGGTGCTGCAGTGGCACCTGTAATGAGCGTTGGCAGCTGTGGCAGAAGTTGAGGGTAAAGCTTGTGTGTGTGCATATCATTCCCAAACATGATCTGATAAATGATCTGGATTAGTTCTATTTCTCTCACATTCTCAGTGTCTCAGTGCATCATTCCTTGTTGTCTGTTGAAATGGTGGGTTTTTCCTCCCACACGTGACGCACAAAACTACTACACACTAAATGGTCTTATTCATACAGTAACATAAGATGTAATTCATTGAGAAATGTTTGATTCATGAGTCTCTTGTTACAGTGCCAAAGCTGTATTGCTGTTAACAACACTTAGAGGAGTCACATGGTCTTCTCATGGGCGAGTAACTAATGCAAAACGTAGAAATCCATATTATTTGAATGTATAAAAAGTGAGCTGAATTAATTACGCATAAGGGAAGAGTTCTTTCATTCATACGGCGCTGACTAGCTCTAACCACAGCTCAAGTGAAGCCAAGAATGTGGATTTCTTCCTAACACTGCTCTTTACTAGCTTCATAAATTGATGGCAGCTCAACAACAGCACCTGTACCTGAGCTTCTTCATGTATTTCAGTCTGACAGCACTAAAGCAAAACAGCTGATAAACTCTTCTTTAGCTAGACATACATGGTTGTTTTTGGCTGTTTCCCATAGAAGGGCAGGGAATGCGTTCATTATGAGAATCTTAGGAGACTTACCTGTTGTTGTTCTCCCCAGGTTTGAGCAATTAGTAGTCACACCAAGGGTAATCCTAGCAGTAAAGTATCCACTAATATCCTCTGGCTTGTGTGGTCCACTTGTAGTGTCTGCTTGCGCTGGCTACTGAATGGTACAAAGAGCCATCCTCTGCTCTCGCTCTCTTTCCTTTCAGTTCTTCAGGTCAGCCAGGGAATGGTAGAAAGCAATAACAGAACGCTGTAACTTCCCTCTCTCTCACCCTCCCTCTCTCTTTCCCTCCCACAGCCTATCCAGTTCTGCTCTGCGTAGCAGTCTAAAACACACCTCTCATTTTCTCTCCCTCCTCTCCTTTCTAGAAGTCAGTTGAAAGTGTGTGAGTCTCAGAATAAAAGGGAGAAAGGGGGGTGAAGGAGGTAGGCAGGGACTATTCTACTCCCTCTCAGCGGTTGAAAGAGGCCGTTGCCCAGGAGGAGAAAGGCAGAGGTGCAGTGTGATGTCCTTTGTCACAGAGCCAGATCTTTTCACTCGGCCACTTCTTCCATTGTCCCTCTCTACTCTTTTTTTGACAACACTCACACAGGCTAAAAAAGTATAGCTCTATATTTAACTCCTTCACTCTTGCCAGTACGGGCACTGTTAGCAGCTGAGGCTAGCTGAATGCTAGATGTTTTGGCTGGCCAGCTAGAGGGCCACCTCTCCCCACTGACCCCTTGGTGACAGCTGAACCATGCCATTCTCCCATGCTGGGAAAGTCCAGTGACAGCAGCCACCCAAGCCCCAACAGTGGTCCAAGGAACCACCAATTGCTGACTTAGGAGGGCTGAGTGTGGCCAAACTCCACAGGACTTTGGCAGCTACATTGCCTTTTTGGCCCTTCTTGTTGAAAACAATCTAAATTAGGCCAGCAAACTAAATCTGAGGTACAGTAATTGTACTCTGCATCAATGGGAATAGTTAAGTCTCCTGCCAAGGATGCGGTAGAAAGTAAACACACCTAAACTTGGTTCACAAACCTTATTATTTGTGGTATACTGTACTTTATATATATATATGTGTGTAGTATAGCACCAGGTAAACTTTTATGGTAAAATGACCTTTAACCCTAACAAAAAGGCATTAAGACCAGCAGGTTAGATGTCTAACTTGTAATTAAAGATCCCATTAAATGGGGACTGCTGCTTCCTGGAAAACAGTGCATCTTCATTGGTGACCTCATCCTGCAATAGTAGCCCTTGGTCACCAAGCTATAACCACATTTCCCCCAAGATGTGCGCATGAATTTCACTGTGCCACTGGTGTGACTCAAATACATCATATCAAGAAAATAATAGGAACATTTACTGGGACCTTTAATTATTTTACATATAAAGGTGATCAGTTCATAAATTCACCCTGCAGTGCTGGACTTAAACAAGTATATATTGTATTTCCAATAGCTGACCTTAACGTCAGATTTAATACCAAGAAAAATAAAAAATTGTCTTATTATAAAAGAAGATAGAAAGTTGTTGTTTCTTGAATGCTACATGGAGATGATCTTAATGTAAGCAGTGAAGTCAAATAACTTAATATAACCATTTTACAGACTTATGATATGATAGCGATACAGTATACAGTATATAGACAATTTCAAATTAAATGCACAGAATAACATGTCTCTCTTTAACTTAACAAATACACGCAAAAGACCCATTACAACCATTTTCATCTTTGTCAAATGTAGGTTTTACTACATGATGCTTCACTGCTATTTGATTGGTTGTTGGTGTGTACCAACTATTTTAATAATTGCCCACATTGACAGGGATGAACAAAGAGAGAAGTACAAGTTGTCCAATCTCTTTGTTTCCAGGCTGACCCTGGTATCTTTCACTGGTTAATGTTTAGCTTGTTTGTGGCTCATGAATCTCTTATTGTTTACTATTTATTTCTACACTACTGGAACATCAATGATTTTTCTAATCTTATTTGATCCAAACCATAGTTGTATATGAAGCACTAGAAGTCATGGGAGCACAGTTTGCATTTTACTACAAAAAGTAAAAGTCTTGTCTGTCACAGGAGGGAAACGCCTAGCGAACATAATGTCACTCTTATCTCTAGGTGGAAACCAAAGCAAACAAAAGACACAGCAGCTAACCAGCAGATAAATTCACTGAGGAATTATGTCAGATGGACATATTCACTCCCTCTTTGTTAGTTTGTCTGTGTTGCAAAGCAGATCTGACCCAAGAGCAGTTTTGTTCACATGTAGCCATTGTCGAATTAAGTGGGTGTGGGGCTGATGTAATGTTTTGTTCAATCAAATGAAAACACCCTTGAGCAGACACAAATGCATAGATAGACACACACTGGACAGGCTGTCTGGTTAATAACTTCTTTCATTCCTTCCCTCTCAGTTATCAGCTTATTCACTTTCCAAAGCACTGCTGGATACCTGGAGATACAAGGTCACTGGAGGGTTCACCAGCTTTGGAGCGATGACATTCTTACCTTTTTGTTATCCTGTACGTGCCACTCAAAGTTATTCAGAGCAAAGAAAAACTCAAAAAACAAAGCACATTTGTTTGACAGACGCTTTCCTCCCCACATATGATGTCATCTCCCTACATGTGGTATCGAAGAGGAAGATCTATCCAAACTGAGGTCATGAGAAGTGTATTTTGATTGAATGCCATAATTCCCACACCCAAAGTGAAGTCATGTGGTGGGATCCAGTGAGGAAGAGGTTTGTTATGATTTCACTCTGTATATATAATGCCCACAGGACGGTGGTCCTGTCTGGGCCCATTGGGGCTGCGGTTGTTATGAATCATAGCAGAAATATGGGCTGGTTGAAGAAGCCGCCATTCCCACACTTATGTGATCAAAATGAATAGTGCTCACATTTAATTAATACAAGATGGGTGACAGCTTCAGGGTATATCTTTGTAACCCACATCACCTTTGCCCTCTGTTTGTCTGGTCTCAGATCATGCATGCAAGAACACATGCACATACTGTTATACCTTCATTTTTCACTAAGGTCTCTCACGATTGTTGTAAGCTCCCCCCCAGCAAAGTAACAACATTCATTTGGTTGAACTCTGTGGTCCCATCCAACTGCTGTGTCTGTCGTCAAAACACTCCTGCAGCATTAGCAACCCTCTGGTCACTTCCACTTCTTCTGCTCAGACATCACCTCAGTTCTCCTGGGTCATTTTTTTGCTTTGGGCGCGCTGACAGATGCTAATGAGCTGTCCAAGCAGAGTGAGATTAGACTAGGCCTGGGACAACAGAGAACATGGTGTTCCTGGCCTAAAGCCATAAAGGGACCATAGAGGTTTCCGGCATGAGAAAAAATATTAATAAAAAAGTTGTGGATGTTTAAACTGGAGTGACAGAACATAGATCTTTTTTTAGCAATGTTCATGCTTTTGGCCAAATGTATCCACTTGTTGTTGTTGAGTTAGAAGACAAGATTGATGCCACTTTCAAGTTTGTGGGGTAACTATGAAGCAGCAGTTAGCTTAGCTTAGTAAAAAAAAAACTGAAAACAGGGCTTAAAGGACTAGTGTGAAAGATTTAGTGACATATAATCATCTGAAAATAAGAATCATTGTGTTTTCATTACCTTAGAACGAGCCCTGGACTCAGGCACCAGGTACTCTTCCATGGAGGCTGCCATGTTGCACCACCATGTTTCTACAGTAGCCCAGAACAGACAAACCTGGCTCTAGATAGGGCCTTTTGCATTTTATGTGAGTTTTGTGGCCACAAGGGAAGGTGAGGGGAAATGTATTCATTTGGTTGCAATCTTCAACCTCACTGTGAGAAGTTCTCAGTCTCTGTGCTAAACTAGGCTAACTAGCTTCTGGCTGTAGCTTCTTATTTAACAGACAAACAAGAATGTGGTATCAGTCTTCCAACATCAGCTCCTGGTAAGAAAGCAAATAAATGCATTTTCCAAACTATTGTCTAACTACCACCAAGTCTCTTCAGGCCAACTATTGTTGATTACTTTCCTTGAGTCATGACTGACTAGATCTTATCATTTGGTATTATTTATCGAGACACCGAACACAAGAAACATTAGTCATATTTGCTGATTCTTTTGCTCAACAATGTCAGACTTGGAGTCATGTTAACACACTAGTACTTCAGAACACCAAACGTCTCATGGTAAATTGCCCTAACCACAAAAATACCACAATACATGTATCACAGGAACACAATGACTACCGCAGGAATTCCAATGCTGAAATACCACAACTTCTTTTATGTGGTGCTGTACCATAGGATTTTTTCTTTTAAGTTGACAGACAAGTATGTCTAATTAGGGTTTGTATTTTCCACTTCCGAACTCTGTAATAGTGTCCCGTCCAAAATGATAAATGTACATAATTTTGTGTTTATAAAAAGAATCAAAATTACAACAACAATTTTACTCAAACAACTCAAAACAAGTGCTCCATCGTATTCATCCGTCATCCAAGACTCCCTGAGCCACTTTCCCGAGACTATATACATTAAAACTTCAGTATTGACTGCTGTTTGAGATATATACAGTAAACCAATGACCGCATATTTAAAACTATTTATTGGAGTGTCAGCAAAAACATTATAATGTAAAAATATTGCTATTTATACAACTGAAACCTGACATGTAAAAAACTTCTTGGAATGTAAATCAAGATCATTTGCAGAGATAACCTACAAAACAATATGATAATATGATAACATGTATCATGTTAGAACATTCATATTGAAGTCTTTCTCAAACTGCTCTTGTCTTTGATTAGGAAAAGAACGTTTTACATTTATTTTGTGTTCAATGGAATACAACATTGCCATAGTAAACACTAGAACCAAGCACATTCATAATAATATATATCTGGTTTCACTTTTTGGTCAGTTAACACTATTGGACTTGTTACAACATCCACAGAAGATCCAGCAAAATACCAGAAAATAATAGTGACTCAACTTTGAATTATCATCATAGCAGACATTATTGTTGAACACACTGTAGACATTACATGTCATGTGGTTTCTCTGTTTATTGATGTTAGCCTGTTAGTCTAAATTGCCTTGGAAATTATATACTCTTAAGTATTTCTGTTTTGTGTTTTTCTTCTGATGTTCCAGTTATAGTGATGACTTGCCATCTCAGAAATGTTAATTAAATGTTAAAAGTCATTTCCTCTCCTTTCTGATCACACTATAGCGTTGCGTGGTGGAAGTGACTCTCTAATGCCATCCTGTGTCCACATGAGAACATTGTTTTGTTTCCCAAGAAACTATACCAAGCCGTCATTTAAAGCCCATGTAGTTTCAAGCGACTCAAATTATCATTGAGATGCATGATTACTCAGAGTACAAGGTGATGAGTCATGTATTTGTGATGTTCCATTTATGATTCTCTGGACTATATTTAAAGTAGACTGCTTTATACTAACTAACTATTTAACTTGTCCATAGCAACAGACTCAGACACTAACTCGACCATGCCAGTTTTTTTTTCCCCCTCTTTTGAATCTGAAGCACTATCCCAAGGTCAGCAATAGCAGGAGCAGCAGAGCTGCCACTCATCTGCCAAACCCTGCAGGGGAAGAGTATTTCCATCTCAAGCTCCTACCCTCATGACCCAGAGACGGGAGACCACAGGGCCACAAGCATCATTCCAGACAGCAGCTGTGCATCATGACAATGAATGTATGCCCTGCAGTATACCATTGGCATGCAAGCTGCTCATCAATTTAAACTGAGAGGTTTCAGTTAGTTCAAAGGAATGATGATGTTTAAATCTGAATTTACAGTTTAATGACAGTGGAACAAGGGGATTTTATGTGTTTACAAGCCTGAATGGTGTTCATACTTAAGTAAGGCTTTTTACTGCTGTTTTTTTTCTAAATATGAATATAAATGTGTTGATTTCATAGTGCTAAATCAGCCAGTCAGTAGTAGATGTCTCCATGCTATGTTGCCTAAAACCAGTGTTTTTCACAATAAGCTGAATAAAGGAAAGTAACATCACAAGTTGTATATAACGATATTTAAGAATTTGTCCTCGAGGACTACAACTCCCAATAGTAATTTTTGTAGTTTCATAGTAAATAAATGTCGCCCTCTCCTGGCTGCACAGCATGATTACATCAACAATAAACGTCTCTTCAAGGGCAACGCAAAGATCCGCCTACTGCCACTTGATTGGTTTGGGTCACAATTCTCGCAAACTCATTGGATTCGTGGACATCAGTTAAATGACGAATAGGGACATGTAAGGGAGGAAAGCGGTGCTGGTGAGAAACGTGGGTTAACGCTTGTATATTTCCTACTTTGTGTCCTCATTGTATTCTGTATCCAGTTTGTTTTCAGGCTTATCTCAGTGTTCAGAAACAATGTTGAAATGTTCTGTCTGAATTCACAGCCCTTTTCCCGCTAATGCTAAAGACATTAGGACTACAAGCTAACGTCAGCTGCAAATGCTAACTATTGTGCCTGTTGACAGTGTCACAGCTCAGTTAAATGACAGTTAAACACGAGTTTAACGTATTTGTCACAGACAGAGCTTGATTGACTGCCTCCTGACTGATTCATTAACCTCGCTGTATTATCCAGCCAATCTATCTTATGTGCAGCAGTGATTAAATGAGGCTATAACGTTCTTCACTGCAACGTAGATTGACTGGTTCAAACACTGTAAACATAAAACATCTTTAACATGGACGTGTTTTCAAATTGTGAGGAGAGAGAATAGTTACTGTAGATTTTGTGTAGTTACGTTGGTCATTTAGTTTTCTGCTATGACACCACTAGGTGGTGCAAGAGATCCTATTATGAGACCATAACATTGATTCAGTCAGCTTTTCAGCACTAAAGCCTCAGCTTTCAGGATGGACATTGAAAATCGATCCTAAGAACTGATAAAGAAGTAATTGGAATCGATAACAGTTTGCCATAATAGACATAATAGACAGAAATCCATAGATCAAGACTGTGCTGTTCCACAAACAATAATATTGTTGAATTTGTCAGTTAAAATAAATCCCACCTATTCACAATTGTAAAACCACATACCAAAATAACAAAATGCCTTAAATACATTGCCATTCACTTCAAAAGGTAACTCCTGACTTAACTTCATATCAACTTTGGATTATGTGGATTACTGTGTTGTTATGACCTTTGTGAACTCAGTACATTACCATGTGTTGCCCTTTTCAGTATTTTTAGACCTTTATGCCTCCCAGGCTCTGAATTGCTCTGCTGCTGAGAAAACTGATCAATCATAGTTTTTTCTTACCTTTTGTGTGTGTGTGTAGGTGTCTGTGTTTCACAGTTCGAACCATGACTGCCTCAAGGAAACTGGCGTCTTTCCGCCTGCCTCCCATGCCTACCATAGGTGAGCTGATAAAGCTGTACAACCTGCGAGCTGAGAAACAGCTTTCCCAGAACTTTCTGTTGGACATGAAGCTCACAGGTCAGTTTTACAGCTCCACTCTTTTCTTTCTCTTCCTCCTGCTCTATCTGCATTGCACCAATACCTGCTACCCACTATTCCTTGTTACTGTGTCTACACTGTCTGAGGACACCATAGTGTGTTTTTCCTGTACACTTGATTGCACAGCTCCACATAGGCTTGTTTCTAGGCATCGAAACCGACAGGCTTCTCTGTATGGGTAAGGTTGGGTAGATCTCCTGCTAATGTGAATGGACCGAGTCAATTGTTTGCGCTGCTTGCGGTGCTCCCGCCTTAATATAATTATCAGTGATGCAGTGCAGGTCTGATGTGCTCTCTTGTCCTTGGACAAGGTGACTGTTAGATTAATGCATCTCATCTTTATCACACAGAGGCAGACAGGTAGTGCTACATCACACACTATTAATCTCAATTTAGGTACCCAAGACTCTGATGAAGAGTACAGTGTAATATGATGCAGGAGTTCAACTAATTTAGTATATAATTCACAGATTGTATACTTATATTGTATAAAAATATCAGTGAAAAATGTTTATGGAATTGGTTTGGTCATCCATCTCCATCTTTGCAGACAAAATAGTGCGTCAGGCAGGCAGTTTGAGGGATGCCCAGGTGTGTGAGGTGGGTCCTGGTCCAGGAGGCTTGACCCGCTCCATCCTGAACGCCGGTGCGACAGACGTGATTGTGGTGGAGAAGGATACACGCTTCATCCCCGGGCTAAAGGTAAACTGGGCAGCGACATTGACATTGGCTAAATAACAATGGTTCTCAAGGTCATTGGGTCATTCAGGGGGAAAAGATAAAAACACCTTTGCCTGTCAGTTGAGTGAAACCAGTTCATCTATTTTTAATTGTGGCATCATTAGCTACCTGGAGAGTGACTGATGACTGAAGTTTTTCTGAATGCTCGTTCATTTTTCTCATTTAATGTTGTATCACCTCTATTTCTACAGCTGTTGTCTGAGGCAGCACCAGGCAAGTTGAGGATTGTCCATGGTGACATTCTTACCTACAGAATGGACAGAGGATTCCCAATGAACATCTCTAAGCCATGGGAGGAAGGTGAGGAGATGTAATTATACAAGCTATTACAATGGTTAGAGTGTAGTAAATCCATGCAACTAAATTGCGTATGTGGCTTTACAGATCCACCAAACCTTCACATCATAGGGAACCTACCGTTCAGTGTCTCAACCCCCCTCATCATCAAGTGGCTGGAGAACATGGCCAACAGAACAGGACCATTCGTCTACGGACGCACCCGACTCACGCTCACTTTTCAGAAAGAGGTTGCAGAGGTGCGTAAATGCTGGTGCATGGTGTTAGTCTTCAGGATGTATATTTGACTATGATGCAGCGCTCTCATTCAGGAGTCAAGACTACAAGCAGGAAAACCTGCCTGACTTAAGTTTCAATTGAGTTAAAATAACTGAAAGTTGGAACAAATCTTAAATACCCTTTTGAATTCTAAGCATGAAGTCTACTCATGGTTTCACATTGCTCTTGTCGTATGCAATCACGAATGTATGAAAATATTGCGTAATGAATGACTAATTTTGTTAAGATTAAATATTGATTTCTTGATCCATTATTAATCACAACATGAAACTAAAATAAATAAAACTGTAATATTTTTTCATGTAGCTCAGCCAATTCATTCAGAGCAGGATCTAACGATGGTTGCTTCATTTAAAAACATTTTTAATTAGGATACATCTAAACACTCATTTTGTTTCAATTTGATACCTTTTCTAAAACGTTTACTTTACTAGACATGTTTGGTTAATACCGAAAGCAACATTATGGCCTCAACAAGTTACCTTGTCGTATTGAACATGTATTAGTGAGTACTAATTTGTGGTAGTTGTGCTCTCCATCCAGAGGTTAACAGCCAGCACAGGGAGCAAACAGAGGAGCCGCCTGTCCATCATGGCTCAGTATCTCTGCACAGTCCGCAACTGTTTCACCATCCCTGGACGGGCCTTCGTCCCCAAACCAGAGGTAGGAGTTAACTTTGATAATATGGACTTATTATTATCATGGTAATAATCAAAAGCAATTAGTCAGTGTGTTAAAGCTTAATGAAATACTGTTGGTGATGTTTTTATTTGTGTTAGCAAAAGATATATTTCATATTTTGTTCTCTGACAGTTCAGAGTAAAATTTTTTGCTGGTTTTCAGAGTGCACTGGCACACTCAGAGCTATATTATTACTGTCTATTCCAAATCATCCTCCTCTTTCTTTTCCTCTTGTTTGCCTACACATAAAAATCCACCCTCATGCACCCCCTAGGGGTTTTTTGAAATAGGATTTCAACTTTCAGAACACATTTAGTTGAAATCATGAAAAGTTAAGAAAGTTTGATGTTGATTTCAATCTTTAATACCAGTGTGGGCAGTCAGGACACCACTAGCAGATGGACACATTACTATTTCACAGTTCTTACCGTAGGACAGCAGCAGTACCTCGACCTCCTCACATCTTCTAATCTCCGCTCCTCGTCTGGTCCCATGTTCCCCTCATAGTCCCTCATCATGTCACCATCACTCATCCCTCCCTCACTGTCTTTGCTTCAAGGCTTCATTAAGCCTGTGTTGAATCAGTGTTGTCTCTGTTCTGTCTTTGGACCCTTTCTAGGTTGTAATGATGCCTGGTGGGTATTTGAGATGTAGCACCATCACACTGCGCCTTGTAATGAGGGCCTAGTTCTTTTTTAGGCCCAATTTCTCTCCCTGTGTCTTTCAGCCCGGGTGCGTGTATCAGTGGCGAAAGAAAAACGTTCACTCTTACATAACATGAGAATGCAAGGGAGTTTTTTTTTTTTATTTTCAGGGTGAGGATTTATAGTAGGACTAGGGGGCGCATTAAAAAATAAAAGTACTGCTGCAAAATTTGAAATGTCAGTGCGGGCTAGTAGACCGCTCCGCTGAGATATATTTTGAGATTACGGTAACAAGTCTTTTGAAAGACTCCGGAGCTCCCTTACATCCTTGTACAAATGAAACCATGTTTTTCTTTTCCTGAATTAAAGGATAGGTGTTAGGTTGATGTCGGAGATGGACTGTTGGTCCCTTGAAAATGTCGTGGCTCTTTAGGAGACCCACTGTAGGTAAATATTTAATCTCCTATGAGGAGTAAAATGCAGCAGAGTGAATGGGACCAGTGCTGATTGTTCATTCTCTTAGAAGAAATGGTTCCCAATGATTATTTCATCACACTCAGCTGTCTTTCTGTGTATTTTTTTTCTTTTCTCTTGAGTGTCTTATTTCTATGTGTATGTCAAACTGTAGCTTAATGGATTTCGGCTTGCTTACCCTGCTGTGAATGTGCACAGATGTGTGCATGCGAGTGTGTTATCATGCATGTGGTACGTATAAATGTGAACAGAGGGGACTTCACACTGCATGCACATACATGCACTGCAGATGAATCGGCACCTCCCACATGCCCACAAAGGCCATCTATCCCCACTAAATGTTTTAATGGGCACTTGGTTGAATTGATATCATTAAGAGAGATGATAGCTGTTTGATGAGCAGGCTTCCTGCTGCTGGTGTCCTATAAAAGATCAGAGAGCAAAGACACTATATTAATGCCATCATACTCTCTGCATTGTGCATGCCCCCTTTTACCAGTATGTCATGTAGTATAATTCATAAAAAGCTCTATGGCACAGCATTGTTTACTGTTGCATGCCAGGGTAATTACGCAGAATTGCATGAGCAATAAAAATGTCCTGTATGATTTACAGGGCGACAACAACAAAGATGGCAAGAGCAGAGTATTGAGGTTGTGACATGCAGGAATATAGACTTCTAGCTAAAAGTAAGCGTTTGTCTGTAAACCTGACCTATATATCAGTGAGAGAGGCAAAATGAGTAACTGTGTGTGTGTGTGTGTGTGCATGCTTTTTTAGCAGGTGTGTGTGACCGTGCCGTAACTTTAGCCAATAAATCAGCTCAGTGGTCTAATTGCTGGTATTATCCTGTTCTCTCTGAAGCTTTGGGATCACTGCTCGTGTTAATGAAAAGGGATTGTTTAAAATGAAGCACAACTAGAGGATTTCTCTCTGTGTGCTCCTGGCATGTCTTTGTCATGTCTGAACCTGAGGCTCTTTGTTTTTGCTGTGCGTGACTGAGTCGTGCCTATCCTGGAACAGCTCATCTCAATCATATATTGATAAGATATTTCTGTAATTATGAATATTTTATGTGAAAAAAATGGTACTAGTTGGTCAGCCGCTTTAAAGCACTCCTTCCACTTGCACACGCACACACACACATGTATGTATTAGATCATGGTCATTTTTGGGGACATTACATAGGCTTACTTATTTTCCAGAGACTTACCCTAACCCTAAAGCTAACCTTAACCACTGACCCAAAAAATCAGCTTCTTCCCCAGTTGGGAACACAGATTTTGTCCCCAATTGGACAAATCGTCCCCAATTAACTGATCCTAGGTCTGAACTTTGTCCCCAAAAGTAGCCTATGACAGACCACACACACACACACTGCCAATGGCGAATCTCATACAACTACAAAATATGCAGCAGCAGGTGCTATACTACACATATGGCAATTAGTGAAGTGTTAAAACCGTCTGAAGTGGCTTGATATTGTGTAATCAAACAAACAACAAGCCACAGAAAAAGCAATGAAATTACTGAACCTTTCCAAATAACCGTGATGAGAAAATAGCATCAAATAAAGGCAGGGGTAGGGTGAAGTGAAGCGATGATTTTAACCTATAGGAGCTAACCAATGTAGGCTAATGGGATAATGATAAAGGAAACGTTGAATCCATTTTGCATTAGCAGCTGCTGGGGTCGTTATTGACGCGGGGTGGGCAGATAGGTTCTTATCCTTGCTGTTTAATCTGCCTGTCTTGTTCTTTTCGCCCCTGGACTGCACCTCTCTTGTGTCACATTGAGTGACTGAGATTGTCCTTGAAGGTTTCTGAGAGCAGCAATTGGCTGCTTTGATGGTGTTCTCCCCCCCAGGCTCTGTGCGCCCTACGTCTGTCCTGCCACAGATCACACCTGCCTCCCTAGCCTTATTAGTCACACTCCTCCTGTTCATTCTCACATAGACAGACAGATTGAGTGATCTTTAAATTGCTTCTGTCATTCACTAGCTAGAAATATATCGGAAAGATCTTGTTTTTAAGTAGTATTATGAGATTACAGACAGCTTTTCTGTTGTTGCTTCAGTAATGATATGTATTTCTAATTTATATTCTGGTCAGGGGTCAAGGAGGACCATCAAGGCATCTGCGTCTTCAACACGAAGATCCAGTCGTACAGATTCCTCTTCACTGCCTCTTGACATAGAAAATAGCTGATTTGCAAAGAGTAAAGAGCGTGTGTTGACTTGCTTATCTCTCTTCCCCTGCCTCTGTGCTTCCTGCTAGAATGTAATTAAAATCAACTTCTGTCCGTCACAGACAGGCCTATACAATAAGTCACACAGTGGATGCTACATCACGAGCAACCTGCTGTCATCCTCTGTAGAGCTCCTGCAGGGTTCCGCATTTTGCTAACAACTGCCTTACTCATTAGAAAAGGGGAGGAAGGCTAAGTGGGAGATGGAGTAGGGAGGATATGAAACTCAAGCTGATAACACATGAAAGAAAATAAAAAGGAAGAATGGATTTATAACCATGTTGAGGTGGCAGAAGCAGTTGATTGTGGTAAAAGGAAGTGACCATTATGGAGTGTAAGTGAACGGAGTGGAAATGATACTGTATATGGGCTGGATGTGATATAGAGAACGAAACAAAGACTGTGAAAAGGATATAAACAGCAGCAAAGCCCTCCTGTACACGAGCAGAGTGCGCCAGAAGACAGATTCATGACAGAGATCGATCTGGAAGTATAGTGAGGCGTACCTCCAGCAGATGGTTGTCTGGGCCCATTGTCAGCTCGCTCTGAGTAATAGCTGCATCAGCCATCACCCACCAACTAACTGAGCCTCACAAGAGGAGAGCCCTACAGATGTTCGCCTTGTACACGGTTGTCTACCAAGACCACAGGCCAGATGAGCAGAGCCAAAATTAAATTTGTTAATGCTGCATTAAACATCCATTATAGCTGGCTGTTGTCAGGGAGACTCAGGCAGTTAAAAATCCAACAGATACATCCACCTATATGATATTTTTGAGGTTTTCTCTCATGCTAAGCTGTCAGCCGGTGTGTCAAAGTATCAAAATAATGATGTCCTTTGAATTCAAGGGGGTGTTTTAGTGTTGAAAGTGACCCACCTCAGTCCAGTGTAACGCAGTGGCAGCCACAGTGATGGATATCTCGGCTGTGACCCGCAGTGGCCCAGCTCTCGCCTCAAAACTAAGAGTTAGAAACTACTCAGAGGAGCTGCACTGCTTTTCCATCTCCCAGCACACACTCTTCAGGCACACAATTCATCCAGGCCTATTCCTATCCCGTAAACGGGGTCAAATACGGCATCAAGAGTATCGGGGGGGAAAGTTATTTCAATGACTCGTGCGAGCACGGTAAACGCCGGAGGGCTTGGTCTCAATACATCACAGACCCAAGGTAAAGAAAGCTAAAAATACTCTCCTCCCTCTCCCTCCTTAAACAAAATGCAGAGGTTGGCAGAGTTGGCTTGTGAACATCTCCAGAGATCTTCGACTCCTCCTAACAAGAAACTGTGCCGAGGTTCACTCAGAGTCAGCGTTCAGAGTTTAGCAAATTCAGCTCTGTTTATTTAGTGAGCACGCCAAGAGTATATGCAGGTATTTTGAAGAATAATGCTGAAACTCTGGCTGCACACCAAGGGAAGAAGGTCAGCTTCCAATAAGTATATCACTAGACTACAATGGGAGGCATCATCCTATAAGCTGTTAACTTGAAGGGTTGTTTGAACTTTTTACTACTACTGTGATTTCATGACTTCACTTCAGGCTTTTCAGAGTGACTAAAGTTGTAGGTTGGATTTAGCAGATGTGTTGATTAGGTTTTGTACAAGTCCAAGCTAAAACAGTTTCAAAGCTAATGTTTGTTTCAGCTAAAAAATTCCAAATTTCTCTGCATATGTGAAAGTAAAAGTCCTATGAAACAAGGGCGTAGGTTTGGTTTGAACTTTGGTTGGGACATTTTTTGTCAGGCAGCCAAAATATTTGTATGTGTGTGTACTTGCTCTTTATCACACTTTTCTCTTTCATAGGCTCATGTACACACACACACATACACACTGTCCCTGCAAAATGTTTACTGTACTGGATATTCATTTGCATTTTATTTTATTGATTGATTGATTGATTGATTGATTGATACTTTATTGATCCCCGAAGGGAAATTCAAAATGTCCATAGCTCAATAAAAAACAAAAACAAAAACAATCCAAGTCAATTCAAATTGAAGAGTCTGATAGACATTGATATTGATATGATACTGATATTGATAGACTACTTAACTATAAATCTGAGACCAAAATTAATATTTAAAAATAACATATAGAATGTCCTAATGAATGTTGCAAGAAAATAAATGTATCTGTAGGTAATATGCTGCTCTGTAATTGCCGCTGTAAGGTTTTCAAATTCTGTCCTTCTTTCAGTTTGTGGATTTGGGCGACACAAATCAAGAGTTTCATGACAGAGACGCATTGAAATTGATGCTCAAACTTTTGCGCTGTAAAAGGATTTTCATGATAAAATGATGCCACACATTCACAAACAGATCGGTTGGACAAGCTGTAGCTAATTTAGCTTATAAATAATGTTCATCGCTTAATGACACATATGTAATAATAACTCTGCTCTCCTCTCATGGAAAAAGAAGAGATGTCATTAAATAGTAAATATTTCTCCCACTAATTTCAGAGATTAATGTTTGGATTGATTACACAACATCCTTATTAAATAAGCTCAACTGTTACTGACACTTTGATTCTTCGCTGCAATTTAAGACTAGATGTCTTAATTTGCTTTTAGGAGGAATTTTCACCAACAGTAATGAAGTAATTTATTTAAACAACATGTTTGAGCAACAGTCACAAATTAGCTAACAACACTTCACATCTGAAATTAAATTTAGTATCAAATGATCAGTGAGGTCAAGACATTTGGAGTGTTTAAACTAACCGTTTCAGGTTCTCTACCTCACCAACTTCACTACTGCTGCTGCTGCTAGTCAACAATGTGTACAGCTTGAAGCTGAGGGTTGCCAGATCATCAGGTCAAGCATTTCCTATATCCCGCTCTTTCATTCTTTATCATAATAGTGCACTTATTTTGTAGAAAGCACACAAACCTGGCAACTCTGCAAAGATCTTACGTCATCTATGAGATCAATATACAATATCTGTGAAAATATTAGTCGGGACAATCCAGCAACACCTTGATATTGGTAGGGACATGTCCCCATGTACCATCCATACCATAATCTACGTCCATGCTGCTATATTTTAGCTTATTATTGTGTTCCTCTGCTTTCACTCACTGTAGTCTTCTATTATGCAATAGAATATTCACTACCAAAATCATTACCATCAAGACCGAAAAAACACACTCTTCAACCATTAGCCTCCTTCACCTTCAGCTTACAGAATACTCCGTACCCGTGCTCAAATCTGAAATATTAAAGGGCCTCCTTTGAACTGTCAGAGTGTATTGTTTTCCTACAAACGCTCCTTTTGTCATCTCCGTAGCTTTTACTGCCTTTCTCAGCAGTTTACTGCGCAGCCAAGGTCGTTGCTGTTATTCCCCAGCTTCAGATGAGCACTGGGACCAGAGGAGAGCAGCTCCAACAAAGGAAGGTCATTCTTTCTCAGTGTTGATGACCGCATTATATCTCCAGTATGAACCTTCATGAGCATAACGGCTGTCCAAAACAACGAGCCGTGCATTAAATATGGTGACATACTAGAGCAATTTGAGCACCCACTGCGTTTTGAGCAATGTAGTGAACGTTAATGGAGTTTTGGTGACTGATGGCATTACAGCTCCTTAACACGGTCTGATATTTGTCCCGCTCTTTTGTATCTGCCCGCCTGACTGGTGGAGTGTGGTAACGCTCTTTGTGTGAAGTCATCACCTCATTGTCTTCCACATCTCCCGTTTCTTTTTTCTGTGGTTGATCTTCGGAAAGGTTATCCGCTGGTCATGAAGGTCAATAAAATAATCTGTGAATTGGACGTGGTGGAGAAGTTCAAAGAAAAGCCTGACGCATGATTAACCCCTGCCTGGAATTGACAAGTGCTCACCTCCCCTCATCTAAGCTCACATTCCAGATCTGTCATAGCGGCAATACGGGGTGAAAGCCTTTGATGGAAAATGTAGGTTAAATACACAGAGGAGCAGATCTTATTAGCGTTTCCCCACGAGAGGAGTAGTTATTTGATCTGAACTCTTGTTGCATAACCAAGAGGAGTGGGAGAATGAGAGAGAGAGCCTTGAATAATCCATGTTTGTTTCAGGAAAGCATATTCTCACTCAGTTTGCGACTAGGATCCAATCAGCTGTAATGAGAGGCCAGATCCTCTTGGAAAGTAACTATTTAATAAGCGTTGCGTCTGAAGTGTATACTGTGGGCTATGGGACACAGATATTAAAGCTGAAGAACACGCTGTGCAGTATTCGCATATGAAACAAGCTGTGCTTTAGGCAAATGATATCTTCATGTAGAAAGTCGTGCAAAGGTTGATAATGCAGAGTTGAAGTTTTTGTAGTTTTCTTCATCTTGGCATTTCTCTTTTTATAATAGCCTTCTTTACAGTTTTATTTAGAGTTTTTATTTGTTCATGAAGCCATTTTGATGAAACGCTCTTGCCTTGTTTTATCATTTTTGTTGTTTTATGCCTTTGTATGTGTCCAGTTTCTCAGGTTTAGTGATTCATGGCAGTGATAAAATGTAGATGTCATCTGTTTGGCCCTTAGGTGAAAGTCTGTCACACACACCCTTTATTATACTTTATTATACAAAGAATGAAATTCAGTGGTTGGAGATGAGAAAGAAATTACTCAGATGTTGGAACAAAAAACAAGACAACAAGACTTTTTTTCATAAAAGGAAGAAAATCAAAAGCAGTGACTGTATTTGTTACCTTTCTTTTGTCGTCATCATTCTTTTTTTTAATTCAAGATTATTTTGTGGGTATTTTTACATTTTTTACATTTATTGGATAGTAAGCAGTGAAGAGGCAGAGAGGAAACAAGGGGAGTGAGAGATGTGTATGACATGCAACAAAGGTCTCTCTCTGGACTCAAACCAGGGATATTGCTGTTATGTGGCATGCGCCATTCGGCTACTGAAGTGCTCAATCATTCATTATTTTTAAGTGGTTAAACTAAACAAGACAAATGGAATCCACCAGCTGTACTTTTCTCCTTCCATATCATGGCATAATGTCAGCAGCTAGTCTTCATGTTATCATTAAATTCATGACTTTGCGTCAGATGAAGTGGAAAACTGAGATAAGGCTCATTCCCTGAAAGTCCCAGGGATGTTGTTCCACTCATGTATTAGCTTATACTATCATCTCAGTAAGGAATGACTGGAAGGGCTTGGGTTTGGTATTTAAAGGAAGAATTCCTTCTTCAAAACCCATTTGCGCACAGTTATGTTTTATAGATGTGTATTTTAGTTGGACTGATACTGCTGTATTCCTGGGCGCTGCATATGAGCAGCCTGCCTGCCTTCACTCAGCACAGCCTGTACTATCCAACAATCTGTATGTTTGGCAAGAAGATGAATGCAGTCTTCAGAGTTATCGGCCACACACATACAAGCGCACAACAGACTACAAACGGGTAAGCATGTTGCTTTCACAAAATAGTTTTATTGGTAAAAAATAGAACTACTTGCACAAGCACATTGAGACAACTGTATCAGAACTTGTGAACTGTTCATCATCACAAATATGCTCTGGCAAAGTAAGAAGTGCTAAAGCATCCACAAAAATAAGCTGCAGTTATCAAAATGATAAGTCAACATCTTGGTACAGTATATGCAGGAGAGTTGTAACTCTTTAGACTTTTAGGACCTAGTCACTTTGCACTCTGGTCATTTATAAGCTTTATGAAATTGCGTGCTGATGATCAAGCTGCACAGCCACAAAAAAGAGAAATCTCTAGCTTCTATTTCCCTGCTGAATTCTATCGACCATTCCCTTTTTTTTTTTTTTCTCCAGAGTGCCAGTTGTGTTATGTATTTGTACTGGTCCAGGGAGCTTGAAATGCTCAGCCATTTGAAACAAACTGCTGTCAAATAAAGTAACACAAGCAAAGGTGCATTTGCGTAGTCTTCTTATAAAGAAGATATGGTTATGAACATGGTATTGTATCTTATATTGAAACAATCCAAGGGGATCCTGATCCCTCAGTACAAACAAACACCTTAAAAGTCTAGATACTTGTGTACAGTTCTCACAGACTTACAGTGAAGCAGAGTTCCTGAAACAAATTTTTTTTTTATTATTTAGAAAATACACTCCAGTATTCCCAATGAAACACTCATGCCTAGTGAAGTCTTGCTGTGCTGTGGGAAAAGAGGAATAAAGAGGATTTAAAATAACCCTTGAAAGCTGCACTGGACTGTACACAAGCATCTAGTTGACTTGAGACTTAGTCTGGCAGAACAAATCACAAATCCATAAAACATTTGCTAATGTATAATTCATGTACAAACAACGCAATAAAAAAATAAACAGAAAGAACTCCAGATAGTATTAAAACGTGTCATCATGAGACGATTTGGCACATTCTCGAAACACATAACGTGTCAGTATTAGTTGATGACATGGCACATTCTTTACTCTGTTTATTGCATTGGTTATGGTGCCTGGGCAGTGAGTTATTGTCAGGAGGCCAGCTCTGTTGGCTATAGTCTGTACTGGGCAAGATGGCTATGTCAGGGTGGGGCTAGAAACCTGGACCCAGAGGGCTGCCAGGGCCGGAAGTGGTGCCCACAGAGATGCCCGTGGCGTCCCAGTAGCAGCCTGCAGGTGGCGAGCTGGGCTTAGCCATCTGCTCTCCCCCAGGAAGCTGCATGTTTATGAGAGAGAAGGAGAAAACGTGCAGTTCTACACAGCACTACCAAAAGGCCCTGTCTCCAGCACGAAAACAATATTCCTCCAATCAATCTCTCTTCCCTCAGAAAAAGAGTAGACACACTGGAACATGAATGTGTGAAAGCATAACGGCGCTACTGACATATGAGTAGGTGGGAGTTCTGTTTATGTGCTCCTGCTGCCGTGCACACGCGCGTTTTTGTGTGTGTGTGTGTGTGTGTGTGTGTGTGTGTGTGTGCGCACGCGTGTGTGTTGGAGCGGCCATGCTTTCAACATGCATCAGCATTCTCTTGTCAGCAGATCACATCCATGTGACATGTGACACAAGCAGGACAGAGGGAGGTGGGTAAAATGAGAAGAGACTGACAGGTAGGAAGGAGAGGAACGGTGGCGTAGTCAAGTGGCTTCTATTTAAGACACCGAGACCTTCTGCAGGTGCAGACTGGTAGCATATGCGCACTGCTGATGCACTTGGAAAACAAGTCACATATGGAGAATGACTCAAACCTTTTTTTTTTTTTTTTTTTTTTTTTTAAAGCTGCCTGCCACAAAGCTACCCAGTCAACCATGACTCAAGAAGCTTCACCCTCTCTGCTTCGGTTTTTTACTTCTCTCGCCACTGCACCATTAAACATCTCTTCATGCCCCTAAAAAAGTAGTTGCATGGTTGAGACACCATAGCAGCGGACAGTAAAAAAAAGAAGAACATTTTCCAAAAAAAAAAAAAGACCCCTCTGACCACATAACACAGATGCTGCTGCCTGTCACTAGCTAATAAAAGGGATTAGTCAGAGTAGTGTGAGCAGAGGCTGTGATTAAAGCCTCTGGAACATCAGCGAGACAAAAAGATGCCCCCCTAAACAACTTCAAATCACTGACTGACATGCACCAATCCCTAGACAATAAAGATACTTGAATGCTGAATTCTGTTTCCATGGCAGTGCGGAGGAGGATGGCAGGAGTGAAAAGCACATGCACAAAAAAAAAAGAAAAAAAAAAAAGCCGGCGTGTCTGAGTGTTTACTGTGTACATAAAGACACACATGAGCATGTGTATGGGTGTGGGGGGGGGGGTGCGCATGTTTGAGGGCGTGCTGGTGTTTTTGTGCCAGGAATGGGTAGATGGATTGGGATGAGTTAGCTGCTACTTACAGACAGGATTTTTTTTTTTTTTGTTGTTGTTGTTTTTGTTGTTGTCGTTTGGACGAGAATATGAAAAACAGCATATCAGAGTCCACTCTGCTGAAGGATTGAGTCTCCTTCTATCAGTTTCTCTCCATCTCTCTCATATTTCCACCCCACAGAGAGAGAAGCAGGCATCTGTTTGTCTGCATTTTTCTGTCTCACATCCAGCCCAGCAGCCCACGTCTACTCCTCCTGACAGTCCTCTTTGAACAGTTACAGCAGGGTAATGTTTCTACTAGCTTTTCAGGCACAGGCATATTGTGTGGCTATGTCTCAGTCTTCTACCAGGCATTCCGCTGTATTAATACACAGACAGGCTCCACACAGCATGCTTTAGAGGCAAAATATCAACGTCATTCTAGTAGCTAACAAAAATATGACCATTTATCTCAATCAATTCCCACATAGCATTCTAGTGGATAAGTATACGAAAAACTACAATGGCTTGCTATGAAAGGATTTCCACCTACTGCTCTCAGGCATTATATTGCCAATATTGTCAAATGGGAGGGTTCCAAACGATTGTAAATAGCAGCTAAATGATTGCTTTTTTTTTCTTTCAATTCAAACCTTTGGCGAGGAAAAAAATCTACACGGAAGGCTTCCTTATTTGCTTAATCCATTCCCCAGGGAACTCTTTCTGTGATTTACTGATGAAGGATGTCTGCATATGGTTAGCGGCTTCCTTCGATTCTGCAGCACCTTATCCTGGCTTCTTACACATTCACACTGTTTGTTCCAAGGCGCTGCTTCGGGAATACCTCCACTGCTTGTGCTTGCAGAACAGGAAAAAAAAAAAGAGAGAGAGGAGCAAAGATACAAGAGAAGGGAAAAAAAATGAATTCAAAGTTGTTGCCCTCCTCTCTCATTTTTTCTCCACCTCCATCTGGAGTAGAGCCTGGTGTCTAGCATAAGCCGTGATGGTTTCCCCTCAGGCTCCTCTCCCTTAAGCTGAAGCGTACACAGCGCTGCTTTATTACACATAGTCCTGCAGGCTGTAGCCAGTCTTATTGTCTAATGGGGAGAGAGAGCAGTACTGGTGCTGGAGCTCCTGCTGCTGGAGCAGCTGTTGCTGCTGCTGCTGGAGCAGCAATTTGTCGGGAGGAGGGAGCAGGACCAGGTCCTGGGGGCCATGCCTCTTCCCCGAGCAGGACATGCAGAAGATGGACCCCCCCATTAAGAGGAATCCTGCTGAAACAAAGGCCACGTACACAGCACCCCCAGGCTCAAACTTATTGCTCTCGGGCACACTGGAGTCCAGGAAGTTGGTGATGACCTCGTTGGTAAACCAGGAAGCAGGCACCAGACACAGAAAGCCTGCAGCGACAAAGCAGCCACCACTTGCAATCGCAGCATGCCGTTTGGAGCGGCGTCCACCTCCCCAACGTGTGCATTTGAGTCCCAGGGATGCAAGGCAAAGGCCCATGGCAGCCAGTACGCAGCACAGCACCATGGTGGTGCGGGCAGTCTGCAAATACGCAGGTAGCGAAAGCACCGAATATTTAAGTGTGCAACTGAACATCCCTGTGCTGTACCATGTGCAGTCCATCCACAGTCCCTGCATCTGGGAGATCGCTGTGATGATGTTGGAGCCCACATCTGCGCTAACCTTCCAGTTGGGCAGCAGAGTGGCCACCATGGCACCCATGATGCCCAACAGTGCCAGAACAAATCCAAATATTTGCATGCCCGTGGATGCCATGCTCCTTTACAAGATGCTGCTGCTGCTGCCGCCGCCGCCTCAGCCCTTGTCCTCGCCAGGCAGCATTCACCCAGCACCAGCCAGGCTCGTCGACCCCACTGCCCAGCCGCCTCTCTCCCCTCCCTTCCCTTGGTAGTTTAGCAGATGTCAGTCAAATCCTCAGTTCCTCAGCTCTTCAGCTGCGGCTCCACCGGACTGGAGGAGAGAGATGAAAATGAGAAATTGAATTGAGTGGGTCCCCTAGCACTCCCTCCTACTTTCTCTCCCCCCCCCATTCACCTCACACACAAGCACAGACTTTTCTGGCTGGAAACAAAGGACAGCATGAGACACCAGCGATAAAGAGGGGGTGGATGGGGGGGCTGGCTCTGGCTGACTATAGGTAAGCAAAACACAGGGAGTTGTTGTGCATGTGTGCTGTCTTCTCCTTTGCCTAAGCGGAGCCCCATAGAGCTGTTATTGGAGAGGGAGAAATGAGTTTGTGGTATTTGCAATACTCAATAGCTATGTGGACTTAAAGCTGCAGTGCCCTCACCCCACTCATATACTGTATTTTCTATCACTTTGGTTTCACTGCTGTTTACCTGATAATCTGAGCCCTTCTTTTTAACATTTATATAACGTTATACTCAGTTAGAATAGCAGTTATAATCCAGTCACTCACTAATATGTAACTTTCTTAATGTACAGTTCTTTTATTATCATTATGTCGGACTTCCCAGCCGGCGCATCGTGATATTTTAATCTAAATAAATCTATCGTTCTCGCTTTAGATAAATAATATGGAGGCTCAGGCTAATTGTTTATTGTTGTTTTATGTTAAAAGAAGAAACAAAAAGCGATGTTAGAATAATCCCTTACCGCCGGCTGGTGCAGAGCTGTCGGTGACGCGTCACGTTGTTCGCAGTGATTCCTGTAAACACACACAGTCACACACTGAAAGGGAAATTCAGCCCGGACCACGGATCCATTCAAGTCATCCATTTCCTTAGCAACAGTGTATGAGTGAGGACATCCCGGCTCTATAAGACCACACAGGCTCGACCGGAGCCTGGGAGAAATAACCGTACTGCTCTCTCTCTCTCTCTCTCTCTCCCCCTATGCCTCTCTCTCTCTCTTTCTCTCTCTCTCCCTCTCTCCTCGCCGGTGTGTGTGTGTGTGTGTGTGCTGGTGGAGAATAGCAGTGTCTGCCTCGCAACTTCAAAAACAGCTAAACCTCACTCCCCTGCTCCCCAACTGCTACTATACAACCGTCACCTGCTCCTTTCATGTCCACTACCAACGTTTTTTAACCGTTAACAGTAAAGGTTGGTACATAGCGTTTCAGAAACACTGAACTCTGTTACTTTAAAGCTAATTAGGCTACTTGCTGCTATCTCATCCTCATCAGTGGTTACTGTATAATGGTATTTACCTCGTGAAATCCTTTCTATTCCCGCCGCGAATCATCTGAATATCTTTTCGTCCTTTTGTGGCCATAAAATCCAAATTAAAAAACGCTGTTTGATATTTCCCTGGAAGGTGAATGTAATTTCGTTTGACATGAGTCATGTCAGATGATGAATTACTCAGTGCAATGAAAATTAAGTGGGGAAAAATTCAGTAGAAACTTATCTTTCCAACAAAAACGTCTGAGCTCCTCGAAATAATCCATAGAGATTTGCCTGTGAACCGTTTTTATTGGAACTACTTTCTACCAAAAAATAGTCCCTTCAACAGTTGCTTTATTTAGGGGAAAATTTGACTTTTGATAAAAACAACATGGGAATACAAGAATATTTAAAAATAGAATGCCCTTCTTTTTCAAAATGTCATATAAACTAAACTAAAATAACTCACTAAACATGACTAGATGATGAAGTTGTGAGGAACTTACTGCCCAACTGATAAGGTTCTTTCTAAAATTTGAGAGAAATACTATTTGTCTCTTTATTCTGGAGAAAACTCTTCTTTCTTTGTAATTTAAACTAACAAATTAAAATTGAATCCGTCCCTTTTTTTTTCATTGAGCTGCTCTGTAATCGTAATGCAATACCGCTGCCTTTAAAAGATAAGAAACTGCAACGATGCAATATCTAGATAAGATTTCCAAACATAGCCCGCCTACACAACTGGGAGCTGTAATCTAATTAAGACAGAGTAAAAACCTGCTATCATTATGACCAGATGAGCTGGTCAGACTTGTGTCTCACGAAGCTTTGTTTGGTTATGTTATGGTCTGGAGGCCAGAGGAGCATGTGTACCCCACCATGTCAAAAACTGACCCTCCCCTAGGCATCATCTTCATCAGGCGTCAGTCAGCAGGAGGCTAAAACTCACAGCTGCTACCCTGTCTTTCCTCTGCTTTCTGTAGAGGACATACAACAGGGGAGGGAGTGGCTAGGACGGCCTTGATTCATGAATGACAAAGAGGACAAAATGAGAGAAGAAGAGGGGGGGGGGATCAGTCAGGACTAATAGACCTGATACCCTTGGAAATGCTGTTGTGTGTTGCTATTATTTTGCTGCATGGGCAAATCAACAAACAGAGTCAGCTGTGGGAAATTATTTTGCCAACCCCCCCCTTCCCAACTACAGTAAAACAACCAGGCATTGACCATAGTGATGTGCAGCCATTACTTGTAGAAAGGTTGGTAGCAATTGATTTGTTTAGCTATTGATCTGTTTGTTTAATATGGCCCAATGCTCTTTCCAGTCTCATTGTTTTCCCCCCTTAAACTACCCCTAAGAGACCCTTTCTTAGAATGAGATTTGGCCAGCATGCAGGGACTGTGCACACTACATTACCTCCAGTGTGATGTTGGTGTCGAGCGTCAACGCTACATTCTCCTGGCTCCTTGTGGGGATACCACTGCAGCAGGAAGAGAATTTTTCTTTTTCTGCAGACACACTACAGTATGGCGTGTGTGACCTGTCTCCTCGTAACCGATGAGATCCCTAAGTGCTGATGCTGGTGTTGTTCTGTGTGTGTGTGTGGGGGGGGTGGGGGGGGTGGAAGATAAATAAATAAATAGATCATAGAGGGAATGGATGAAAGGAGAGAGAAAAAGATGGAAGGAGAGAAGAGCAAAATGTAGTTAACATACACCGAGTGAGTGCAGATGTGTGACGTTGTGATGTGTGAAGATATTGCGGGCTATTATAAGCGTGGTCCCCTTTATTTTATCACCTCACAGCAGAGCTCTCTAGCCTTTCTGCAGCATAGCTCTGAGGCACAGCCGGACCAGCCACGCTCCTTTTTGCCCACATGATGGGCTTTTATCGTTCAATTTGCATTTTCCTCTTTTATGTCCTCCCTTGCGTAATTGGTTTCTGTGCTCATCGTCCTGCAAAGGCAGTTTGTTCACAGCGGAGACATGCAAGTGTGATAGCTGCGACGCCGCTGTCAATGCAATCTTGTTGTGTCGCAGGGCCTTGGTCCAGTTTCACCGTACATAATATGTGTAAATCTGTCTAAGGCAAAAGACTTTTGACACGTTGTGAAATTATCGACATTGGCTGGGATAACGAGTCTGTTATGTTTACTCCGTTAAGACTGAACTCCCGAGTACATAATGTGGAATGGCATTTATGAGTTTCTAAATATCTCACCACAACTATTTTCCCATGTTGTCCTTATCTGCTGTTCTGCTGGTTTTAATTCCACGTTACTGAGCAAAGTTTGAGATTTTCTATGACGAAAGCATTTCTCCAAGGAGCTGATCCTGTCAAAGAATAGGGCAGCGGTCTTGGTTGTCTTGTGTTTGTGCCCTGGGCGATCCCATGGAAAGTACACTGGACTGCCTGCACAGGAAGCCAAAGCCCTTCCTCTCAAACCCCTCGAGCAACTTCAGCTTAGTGTATTCAGCGGCATTGACTGTTGCCTTCTCCTCTTTGAGAGGCTGTCTTCCTCCACTGATGTAATGGAGGTTGTCTTCTCAAGGTATTGTCATGATTAATGCAGCTCTTCCCCTTTGGTTGCAAGATCTCTGTGAGCTTTTCTCCCTTGTATTCCCTGGCTGTATATAGCTTTCATCCATCCTCCTGCTTTTTTTTTTTTCTCAGAACCTGCCATTATGTAAGCACAAGTGTTGGTGGTTCAGGTAGCGTAGTGGCTGGTGCCCCAGGGCCCCTGCCATCTCATCTTGGTTACGCTTAGAGGGACATGACAAATTACTGCTCACACGCCATTGGGCAAGAACTCGCTAAGAAAAAGACATTGGAGGTGGGAATGGGAAAGGAGAGCTGGAGAACCACAGGGCAAAGCTGGAGTAATAGAGTTCCCTACTGAGCGTTGGGAAGGTCAAACACATGAAATATCGTAATGCAAAAGTGTGTTAATATAGATGTGTGACTATTGTGTTCAAGTGGGTCAGAGAAGGTCTCTTGTTGCAGACAGAAGCAGACGTGTGACTTTTAGATAGAGATCTTTTATATTTTGCCCTTTTCAAACACCACCAGGGGAATTGTCAGTGTAAGGCTGCGTTTTTTGCAATATATAGAAATGCAAGGTGTCAGGGTTGGTTTATCAGATTATTTCGTATACCATATGCAAGGGTGAGAATCAGGTTCAAAGTCTGTGTAAATGTTTGAAGTCTTTGTTTTCAGAACCTCTGATCAAATTAGGCGGATTGCAGAGTCAGAGCTAGAGGAATTTCCATGAGCTATAGATCGTTACATAACAGTCTAATTTGGAGGCCAAATTAGTGGTAATGATGCACTTGTTTTCCCTGCTCTATAGGATGGTTTGGACCAGCCTATAAGAAATGATTGCATTCAGACCATCTCCAGACTCTGTCTGCCTCGTATGTATGATCCCCACTGCCACCCTTGTAAAGAGAGGGGAGGGGTAAGGGATCGGAGTCTGAATGAGGGAGAGATGAAGGTTGTCAGATAGGGTCGATATAAGTCAGTCTGCAACCCCAGTTGAGGATCTCCCAGCATATGCAAAGTATTTTCGGAGGTTTGGGGGGGCGAAGGGGGGGCTTGTGGGTTAAAGGCATGTTCATAGCATCTCAGTGGAGGGCCCAGGTGACAGTGCATGATTTAAGATGGAGTTTCCTTGCATGTTGAGGTTATCAGGGGAAGGATTAATGGCAGGGAGCGGGATATATTACAGTGGTGCTACCTAGTGAAACCGTGTAGCAAGGCCATACATAAATCATAGCAGCAAAGTGACTTGGACAAGCTGATGGCTGAAATGCTGCTGCCTGTATAGTCCCAATATCGACTTTTCCCGTTGCTCCTCTCTTAAATCATGGAGTGCAGAATATAAATGGCCCAATTATTCCAGCAGAGAGTGAAATTAAAGACGTTCCTTTTTATTGCTTCTACCCAACAGATGGTGGTCTGATCTTGCATCACCAAAGCATTGGTAGATGCATTTTGTTTTTTTCCAGATCTAACATCTCAAACAGAATCCCTCCATGTTGATGTGATAGGTGGAGGAATTGATTCTCATAATACCTCTGTTCCGAACCAAGTGATGCAGCCACAGCTCCAAATGCCCTTGGCACCACCTGCCACATGGCCTTTGTATTTAAAATGCATAATCTCAGCTAAAAGGGTTAGTGTATTAATAATAGACTTATCAAGAAGAAACCAAGGCCATTACTGCCTCTACCTATAAACTATCAAGTCATGATACACTGTGTCAAACATGACAAAAATCACCATTAAAATTAAACATTAGATTTACCCTAACAGCTGTACAGTACATGCACTTAGAGCTTGAACTCACAACATCCTTCCTCCTTCCATGTAAAGCTCAACCCAGGAGGTTTCTCTGCACGTAGCTTACAGGGCTGTTGAGACAAACAGGCTCCACTGCCGCCGCTCTGTTAAACGCCACTGCGGCAGGAAGCTCAGCAGCAGCCAGACATCTCCGAACTACACAGGAATCTATAGATCTGATTAGAGATAGCGCTGAGGTTGTGCCGTCGAATTCTACCACAGTTTGTTCACTGAAAAAAGAAAAAAAAGGGGGAATCTTAAACATCTCATTAGAAATCCTTCGCGAGTCCTTGGACCACTTTAGTTTTCTTCACCTAATTATCGACGCCAGCCCCCGGCCCAGGAAAGGCAAAAGGCAGCTGTGAATGAGAGTGAGTCACACAATCCAGAAATACAAGCTTCAAGGATGCACGAAGAGCTCTGCGGGGCATGTAGTCTCAACAGGAGGGCTGTTGAGCTGAATTAGATGTCCTGATATTTTACTTCTATGTATGTGTTTGCATGACTAAGAGGGAGAGCATGTCTGCGGGTATGCTTAAGTGTTTTTTTTTTTTTTTTTTTTGCGTGTATGTCTTTTTTTATTAGAATTACAACTAATACAGCTTTCTCCTGCCATTGTCAGTCTGCTCAGCCAGTCAGCTTACAGTCCTTCTCAGTGCCTCCTCACTAGGTTACTACCAACTATAGAAAGACAGACAGGTGACTGCTCTGCTCTGCTGCCCACTGTCTGGCTGAGCCATTGGTCCACACACAGTAGAGTGTACTCTTGTTTGTGCGGTAGTCCCTTAAGCTATAAAAGTCAAGCTTAAAACTATCAAACACTTGTGACAGCTGATGGCCCTTTTTTTTTTTCTGCTGCAAACGCACCGATCCAGAAATTCTGAAATTGTCTTTTAATGTAGTTTGGTTTCTTTTGATCCCAACGTGGTGTTCAGAAGATAAATAGAGTATACTATGCTTTCCATGAGCACAAGTAATTGGAGAGAGTGCGTGTGCATGTATATGTGCTCGAAAGTTAAAGAGAGAGTGATCTGAGAGCGAGGGAGCAAGGCTCTGCTGAGTCTGGCACGATTACTTCACCAGTGTGTCATGTCAGCTTAGGGCTGACACAGGAAGGATCGCGAGGCAGCAGCTATTGAGGTGGTACTACAGCCAAGGTTCTCACCAACACCAGCAACACCACCACCAGTTCTCCACTTTATACTACATTTATATTTTTACATTAACATTGTTGTCATTTGGCAGATGCTTTTATCCAAAGTGAAAAAAGTGACTCAAAAAGAGTCATGGTATACATTTTCAAGGATACAAGTGCAAGAAGAAAGGGGCGCTAGGACTTTATTTTTATTAAAGTAAGAAATGACTGGATGTAGACAAGTGCACGAGAAAATAGTGCAACAATTAACAAAGTGCTAAAGGTTAAAAGGTGATTTCATACCAAGCAGTGATGGTTTTTACCAGATGAGGACCAGTTCTGCTAAGGTGACCTTCAAGTCTACCTTATGAATTCCTATCTCAAAACATACTCTATGGGCTGAGCTTTACAAAGTGAAGGTATAGTGAGATTGAGTATATCCGTGACTTTCTTTTTAATAATTTTTTTTTTTCCACTGAAGGAGTTGAAAGCGAGTATAAGCCCCAACACCTCAGGTGAGCCTGCCATGAAAGCAGGATGTGAGCTCTGTGGCTGCCTAACGCTGGATCACTGGATCTATATGTGTTTGTGCTCCAGTGGTTTCACCCTCAGTGGAAACCATAGAGCTGGATAGACAAAAGACAGCATGATGAAGAGAAGAGTGCTACAGTGAGTCAGGCTTGTAGGTATTAAGAAACTCAGTGGTGATACAGCGACAGGAAAGAAAGAGAGAGGCTCAGTTTCTATGGTCCATCGCACAGGTGTTACTGTGGCAACTGGAACCGGCTCGCCAGCCAGCCATGCTGCGTCATCTTCTTTTCTGCTTTTTCTCTTTTCTTTTATCCCACTGTGTTGATTCCTCTACCTCTTTTTTTTGTCCATCCTTGTATCTCTTTAAGGATTTGTCACTCAACCTTTCTGTTCAGCGTTTTTTTTTTTTTTTTTGTCTCCACACTTTGCATTCTGCTTTCTTTTCACACTCACCTGCTCTTTCTTGCCACTTTTTGCCCGTCATTCCCATGAGCACACTTTTTGCAATTTAGTTTTAAGGTCTGTGCTAACCCCCCTGCTGTTTGGATTTCTTCCTGCTGACTGTGTGTGTGTGTGTGTGTGTGTGTGTAGGTGGATGTGGGAGTAGTTCACTTCACCCCTCTGGTTCAGCCCCAGATCCAGCAGCCCTTCAAGCTGGTAGAGAAAGTTGTCAGGAACATTTTCCAGTTCCGCAGGAAGCACTGCCATAAAGGAATAGAGTAAGTACTATTATACAACTGGATGTGTATGTTTTACATTTTTCATTCTCTCTCGTCTGACAGCGCCATCTTCATCTCATCTTTAATTACAATGGTTTCTGATTTGCTTTTTCTTTCCCTCACACTCTGACAAACGAAGACACAACTTTCAAGGCTTCTCTAACCAGAGTCTGAACATTGGAACATCCTCACAGCTCTGTTCAAAACCACTAGCAACAAACCCACACGCCCACGTGCATGTGCACGCTGCCCATCGCCCCCGTGCCTGTTAGAGAAAACTGTATGTAGGCCCGGATAACAAAAGAACACTGGCTGTGTGAAAGAGAGCAGCAATTATGAGTCATTGAGGTGGCATAGGAAGACGAGGCAGCATATTTTATGTAACTGCTGTGGGTTGGCGGCAGCAGCACCAACCTGGAGAGGAGGCACCAGCACTGAAGCGCCTAAAAAGCATCTCTACTGCAGAGTGTGTTGAACTGGCTATTCCCTGCTAACATGCAGAGAAAGAACATCTGGGAAAATGTTTTTTTTTAAGGAAAGGGTTACCTCTCTGCGTTGAATATTCTGGAGATTTGTTCAGGGTGAAAGCAAGAAAAACCAAATGAAAATTGGAAATTTAAATTATAGCTGTGCGCCTGAGTATTTCTTCTTGTGTCAGTATCTAACACCCCTTCACTGTGTAGCATGGCAGTTGAACAAATTAACAATTCATGAGCAGTTCTAGCCCTTTGTGTGATTTCAATTAACTTCACAGATTTGAAATAATTGCTGAGGGATAATTTCTTTCTGTTTGAACTTTATAATGCCATTAAACATGCATGATCATTAAGATATCAAAGCGACCTGAGTGTAGGAATCTGTACTATCATTTCTTCACTTTCTTTCTTTTTTTTTTCCCCCCCCAGAAAGTTGTTCCCTGAGGCATGCCGTGTTGAGCTGACACAGGAGATGATGCAGAAGGCAGATGTGGACCCCACTCGACGCCCTACAGAACTCACTATTCCCGAAATAAGGGCATTAGTGGATGCCTACGCTCATTTGTGCAACAATGAACCCAGTTTCCTCAACTATGAGTTCAGAGAGGAGCTCCGACTGAAGCACCTGGCTAGGCAAAGAAACATGCCAATGGACGCTTTTATGGACAAGCCAACCGGCACACCACTAAGCCCTCAGCAACCCTGCTGAAAGAAAAAAAGCACAGGAACTTAGAGAAGCCCACTAATAGCCTCTGCTAGCACAGAGAGACAACAGACTGCTCTTAGCCTTGACATTTCCACCTGGCATAAACATGCATTTTTAAAACGTTTTTCCCTGCACGCAGGGGCAATACAGTAGGTAACTTGGTATACATGAAATCTTGGGACAAAAAATAAGAACCACAGAGGACATAAAGGTCCTGGATGGGTTGGATCAGCTCCAAGACTTTGTTCCAGAAAAGACAGCTCAGAGTATAATCATGTATTTTTGAAGGAATGACAAAAGCATGTTAGTAACCCACAATAGCTCTTTAAGAGTATTGCTGCATAATGCTTGGCTGAGTCCTCTCTTTATGTCCCAATTCTTACTTTAGATCCAACTCGCACCTTGTCCTGTGGGACCTGAGACACATCAGTGTTTTCAGGGTGATTTAGAGAATGGGAACAACATGGCAGCACCAAATCCAAGCCACTTTTTCCTTCCACTGTTTATCGCATAGTCATTTGGGAGACAGAGCTTAAAGGGAGGAGGAAAGTGGTGGGAATTTTTCAGTTCAAGAAAGATATATTAAAGGGGAAGGAGTGCACTGTTGATGTTTCTATTATCATGTTTTGACTGTGAGATGCTGTAAGCGTTGTTTTTGCTACCATTGTACATATTAATCTAAACACTCTGTTCAACTGGCAAATGAGAAATATTTAAATCTCGTGTTATTTTTGTTTGATTTAAATAAAAAAATATCAATTCAAGTATGTCATTATCCATATTCACTATATTTCTTGGACAGAATATAATATATATGACGTATGTTGAGTAAATTTGATCCAGATTGTAGAATTTAAGGTTTTATATTAATAAAAAACATGTTACAAGTTTTTAAAAATTCATCTGTCAGTACTAGAACATATTATCACCAACAGAACATTGCAGTGCTGTTTCTTGCCAGTGTGACAGATGGTATGTTAGGGTTGGCTTGCCAGAGAGAGAATTCACTCAGTTTTGATGACTGGTGGCTGTTAATCTCCAACCACATCTACAGATAGGTGAGCAGGACTGCTACTTTGGCAGCCGAGGCGCTGTGTGTTATAAAGACAAGTCAGTCATGCCAAAAGAAACATGGTGTGGTTTTGTGTTGTGATAAGCTTTTATTTTTGGTAGATTATGATGTGAAAATGTAGAGATTGGTTGGTCTGAACTAGTGTCACACAGAGGAGAGGAGGTAATAAGCCACTGATGCGAAACACCTGCAAGCTTTCAGTGAAGAAACGCAGTAGAGGTGATGAATTATTCGGCCCACCGAGTTGTTTGTTTGCACCGTGTTAAACATTTTATCACTAAGTAGTGAAATGCTGACATTGACTGACCCCAAGACGGAAAAGACCTAACTGCTACCGTTGCCACCAGCCAGTCCAGCCCTGCAGCCACTTTACATACATCAAATAGGCTGTCATGTAATGTGTTATTTCACTCCGAGCTGCCCACAAGCCAACGATTAGGTTTTTTTTAAAATTGTAAAACCATATTTCTCAGAGTTTAACCTTCTTCTAAATGTGTCTTTCCATTAGTGCACCATTTTATACCTGAAATGTGCTGGTTACTGAAACTCAGGTATGTGTGTAGGGCCATAAGACTTTAGAAATTCTGAGTTTGTCCAGTTCAACCCCACCTGGCTAGGACATCCTTGACTGGCCACACAGAGTCTGTTTAGTTTCCTTTCCTCATATTCTATACTAATTTAACTGTTATAAACACATTTTACAGTTATCTAAATGCTGCTTTGAAGCCCCAACAATAATCCTGGTGGAGAGATGAATCCTGAAGTATTTGGTCTAAAACTGTCAAGTTTAAGAATTTTGACAATAAACTAGAACTGAATCAGGTTTAAAAGATCTCACCATGTGATTTCTGCATTTTAATGTAAAGGTATATTTTAAATAGTACTATGTTTAAAAAAAAAAAAAAAACTATTAGAAGTCCTGTATTCAAAATTTTATGAAGTAATGTTAAGAAGTATTATTAACAAAATGTAAGTATCAGTGAGTAAAATAACTAATTATGCATATTGCTTTTTGCCATTTTATTATTTATATTATTTATATTACATATTTAATGTTGCATTTTGTATGAAACAGTTATATAGTTAAGTTTAAAATATTAATGAGCAAAGTAATTGTGGCTGTCAAATAAATGTAGCTAAGCAACACATATAATACTCTGAAATGCAGTGAATGAATAAGGATCAAATGGAAATGCCTAAATGAAGGACAAGTTCACTTTCCACCACCACTGTTAGCGTGCAATGTCCTGTTGCATAACACATTTTTGTGGAAATGTGCATGTGTGGTCAGACAACTGTGATGCTCAGAGGTGTGCTGACTAAAGGGGGAAACAATGCGGTAGGTGAGGGGTGATTTCAATCATTTCCAGACATGTAGACGTTTTTGCCAAAATGAAAGTTGCACTAAGTAGAGAAAAAAAATGGACCATCAGCCTCTCACAGCTGTCTGTACGGTTACCTGACTGTATCCTTTCAGCCGGATTCACTCCTAGTTTGTCACAGATTGTTAAATGCAATAATTCTGAAGTTGTAAAAGAGCACAAGCTGCTTCCCCTGTTACTCTGCCAATATTACCTGTCCACACATATTTGCATGCTTCATCATCATCATCATCATGCTTGATTGGCTGGTTGTCCTCCACATCCAGTACCACATCATGAAATAATCCTGTGTGACTCAGTGTCAGATGATGCCAGGAGCAAAATGAAAATCCTGGTCATACAAGTTATTCTGTTCAGCCCAATGAAGTAGATCAAGTCCCTTGAAAGTGCAGTTAACCTAAAACACAAAAGTCCCTTAATGTCCATTGCTGAGCAGTTTTTTAAATCTCATTATTCAGTTCTTTGAGCCCTACAGACTTAATTCAGTTCACCTCCTAAAACCTCAGCAAATAAAATGGGAAATATTTGCATGGCTAGTTGCTACTAGGGCTAAGTGGCAAAATGTTTTTTTTGTGATTTGAGTGAATTCATCCATTAAACAATGAGACAGTATTAACAAAATGCTTAATTTTATGGCAATGACAGCATTTTCAGTCTGCTGGCCTTAATATTAAAGAGAATAGAGAATATAAAAACACATTAATTGTCCTTGCGGAGACGCCCTGCTGAAACATGCTCAGCCATTGGAACATTTCATATGCCATAATCACACTTGTCTGTGTATAAAACCAAAGCAACCCAGTAAAGCTTTTTCTTTCGTCATGTAACTGTGGCCCACTTCTGTCAAATAATCATGTATTCTATGGAGGATATAGCTTTTGTTTTCAATACCAGGATATTGAATTCTGCATTTCTTATGACAGCTAATCAGGGACTGGTGGCAAGTCCAGCCCTGGGACCGATCCTAAGATAAGACACTTACTTCGCAGCACTGCTTTAGCTGTCAACAGATCTAAAGGATATTCAAAACTGAATCGACAGACTCTGAAGGGCAAGTTGAAAGCATCGTTCTCCAGGTGTCACTCACAGATAAAACTTTTATTTATAAAACAGTTCCATAAAAATGGGGCATTCACATTCATTGGTATGCTAGCATTAAAGGCATGGTAAAGTTGAGCTGAGAAGGTAAAGAGTGTACTGTAGTAGTGGTTTGCCATTTTATAGTACCTCAACATGTACTTTATGCTGTAGCAAACAATGTTTTACAAAAATATCAGCTGAATTTATTGAAAATTCCTGCCTTGTTTCTTACCTGTACAGTGTCAAGTATGTATAAGAGAATACATAAATGTTTAAAAGATAGAAAAGATTATATATACAGGACACATATAAACATAAAAAGAGACATTGGGTTTTAAAAATTATTGCAGTTTAAAATCATTCAATGAAGCAGCCATATCTCAAAATCACTTGTACATTCCAATGTATGCACTGGAAATTACAATCTTCAGCAAAAAAAAACAAAAAAACAACCAAAATCCAGTAGGCTACATTTAAAATGAAGTGAAAAACCGTCAAGCTGTATTGCTTTTTTTTTTTTTTTTTAATTTACTAGTGGACCAAATCTTTAACGGTTCAAGCCCTCACCCAAAAAGTTACTTTGATTAGATATACATGATCAAACCTATTAATAAATAAAAAGCATTAATAACATTAAAACCTGTACAGATAAAAATTTCAAATATATAGGCAAACAGTGTACTTTAGTGCACAAAATACAGCAAAAAGGCTTTGTTACGCAAGTCAGTGTCCTTCCTGTTCAACTTAAGCCAATGTCATTTCTTCACAGGAAGTATGACTTGACTGCAGCAGGTCTTTGGGTGAATTTTATCAATCTGCAAAAGCTTACACTCACTCCTTTTTCCTACGAAAATTTATAATAAGCGGTGAGTGACGTATAGTATTTGCTTCTGTGAAACCACAGAATGCATACTCTACCAAGCCTGAAAACATGAAAGCCTGCTGCCCAGCAAACTGTCCTAAAGCACCAGTGTGGCCGCCCAAGAAACCTTTTGTTATTTTACCTCAGTGTCCCGTGGCTGTATGCACGGTGGACTTCTCTTTTAACTTTTGGGACTGACCAGACAGACAAATGACATTCTTCCCCATTTCTTCACAGAAAAGGTCAAAAAAAAATTGAATAAAAACTGCAAATCAGCTTGAGCTGCAGGGAAAACTTGGATGGAATACGTCACTGAAACGGTTTGCAGGGAGAAGGCAAGGCTTAGAGCAGAGGAGACCCGAGAGGGTGCGCATCAGTGCTTAGCAGATTCATTGCAGTCATTATCACTGGGACAGAAATCATCTCGCTTCACTTCTCCAGGTGGGGGAAAAAAACCGTGTCTGTCAGCCAATGGGCTTCCATCAGAATACATCATTTACACCTGACCTTAACTAGGCAGGTGTGCGGCTTACTAAATGGACTTCCGTGTTCGAGACACAGCTTCATAGCCACCTTGTTAGAGCCTGCAGTGAGCCACAGGGGTTTCCCCTCTCGTGATACAGGGGCTTTAGTCAGCCCCTCAGACCTTTTGACCACTAACTTGCGGCCTAGGTATAGTATAGTCTTGTTCTGCTCTGTATACACCCTTAGGAGGAGGGGGCTTGTTCAGAGTCAGTGGCACAGCTCTCAGCTGGATCATAGAAACAGTCTTCATTGATTACTGAAGTAAGACTTTGGACGCTGAACTCCCTGTCCAGCAGCGTGTTGAGGTCCACCGCCCCCGAAGACGACACTGCATCAGTCTGGCTGTCTAGTGACCTGCTGTGCTCCTTCATGTTCAACAGTGCACCCTGGCTCCTCTTGAGACTGCTGTTTTTTCTCTTTACAGCATTGAAGTGGCCTCGCATCAGCTTGGGTTCGATCTCCGGAGTGTCTCCCACACCCTCCGGTTGGACGCAAGGGGCCGGTGTACATTTTAACGCAGCATCCTCTGAGAGTTTAAGTTGGAGGAACTGAGCTTCAATGGCGCTAGTCGGGGAGCTGCTGCCTCCACTGTCCCGCCTGGTTCTCCCCGCTTCGCTGAAGCCGTCGTCCTCGTCACTTAAAATATCTGACTCCTTCACAGAGATGGAGGGATTTTGTGAATTACACTCAGGTGTCCAAGTCTGCTGGACCGGGAGGATATTTGAGTCAGAAGAAGCACAGGGCGGAGGAGGCCCAGATAAACTGTAGGTTCCACTGCTCAGGCTTCCTTCATCCGAGTCTAGTCCAGGTTTAGGATTCCCAGCCTGGGCGGAGAGATCCCCAAGTGGCTGCTTACACAACCAGGAAGCTCTAGAGGAACCTGGTATGAAGGTAGAGATGGAAGTCAGAAATGTCACTCTTATCTGTGAAAAACACTTGCACTATATTCCCCACATTTTATGACCTTAAAAGTAAGATATGATCATCTGTAAACTACATGCGTACTTTGCATTATACAGTTGATGATTTTTAAAGCCAAATGACCTTAAAGGCTAAATATCAGTCAGAGAGAATCACTCCTTTGCCCTATGTGGATATGTTTTTATAGGAAACTTTCCCAGGCTGCAGTGCTTGTGCTCAAAATAAAAATGTCAATGGTTGTTCATGTCTGTCCTCCGTAAAACATACAGAAATATTTTTCATTAGAATCCCGCTCGACACTCACCTAGCCTGGCGGAGGCGGGCAGGGTGCTGCGCAGGGGGACCATGCGCTCCTTACAGTTCCTCTCCAGAGTGCCGTCAGTCTTCATGTTCCTCCTCGCGTTCTCCCTGAGAATGGAGCGGATCACCTTGATGATGTTGACCTTGCTTTCTGGCACACTGAGGAGGACACAGCAGAGGTACCATGGTGAGACGAGCACAGCGCATGCTAAACTTGATTTCAAAATATCGTCTAAATATAGATTAAGAGGATTGCTGAGAGAGTTGCAGCGTGTCCCTGGTGAAATAGGCGATTTAATTCATTAGGTGTGATCCCATTTTCATAGTGTGTTATGAGAATTCCCATTTCGAATGCAGCCTTCATTCACACCCAAAAAAATAGACAGTTAACACTATTAAATGCTATAAAAAACAGCAGCAAACAGGGTCTATGGAAAGAAATATCAAATCAATAACCTATTGTGTCTTTTTTTGGGGTCTGTGATGTAAGGAAGAGGAGACAAAATGAAACATTAACATATTTTAGCGCCATTTTTCCCAGATCTCAGAGTTTAATTTGCCTACATTAGTAGTGAACCCTAAAATGTCTATATATAATGGTGATAAATGACTTTGGTATCTTTGCATCTGTCATTTAATCACTGCTGATTCCACCTGAAAGTTTAATCTCTGACCTGCTGCACAGCTGGAAGACCGTCTCTGGTCTCCCTTCCACTTCAGACTTGGAGTGAATCAGCTCCCAGATGCAGCTGCTTTCCGTGCCTGTTCCTGAGAGAGAGCGGTGGGTAATAAAGAAGAGGCTTTTAATCACACAGTACAAATATGGTTTATGGTTTCAGAAAGAGATAAGGAAGGAGGGAGTGAGCTGAATAGAAATGCCAGAAGTAGTGTGTGTGTGTGTGTGTGTGTGTGTGTGTGCGTGGAGAAATATGATGGCGGGGGTAAAGAAGAAAAAAGATTTAGTGGATTTACTTTGTGAGTGATTTAGTGGGGATAATGTGGCAGTGTCCCAGCCTCTTTACCTGCAGTATTTCCCAGTCTGACCTGCAGCGCAGAGAGTGGGATGAGCCAACGGAACTTGAAGGGATCTGAATCTCCGTGAGAAAGTGCCGAACGAGGGTTTGTCTGGTCATCACACAGAAAAAAAACACCACATGAGGAGAGGGAAATGATACGTTTCACATCAGGACACTGAATGTGGCACGTGAAGGTAAATGAGCACTACAGACATAATACTTACCATCTTTTTCTTCAGCTTGTTGTGTTCCCTGTAGACCAATATCACCGCTTTCTTGAACACTGGAGAGAGAGAGAGAGAGAGAGAGAGAAAGAAAGAGAGCACATCAACATCTTAATTTTGATTGTGAATGCCTCTTGGGGAAAGCTGTCTGAAGGAGTGCAACCCGCAGAGGCATTTTAGATGCCAGCTTGAAGCTTTAAAGCACATCTTCTACTGCAACGGATATTGAAGTTCACTGAGAACAGTTGGAGCGCTACTCCAAGACACGACTCTGCATGGCTCTACAGCACACCCAATACACTGAGTTTGTACTGATTAAACTTTTAACTGCAAACATTAAATAAAATAATCCACGCGACGGTGGCGGGAACAGTTCGCAGACTCACCGAACACGGTCATCTCAGGGTCTTTTCTCATGCGGCCCAACGATGGATGCGGGTTGAGCCAGACCACCGAGGAATGCAGAAGAAACTCCCCCATAGAGATTTCTGTGACCTGAGTGAGAGACACGAGAGACAGGTGGTGGTTTATAAGAGAGTGGAGGCAGAGGGAGAGGAATAACAAACCAGGCTGTTTTTTTTTTTTTGCTGTAGCATCCTGCTGTGTGAGATACATACTAAGCATCCATGTCTGTGAATGGAGCTCCACAGACACCGCAGACTCTGATCTGATTTTCACTTTTATCTGTTTTTTTCCCATTGTGAGCTGTTTAAACACACTGCAATGTTACGGTGCCCTAGACAACATTATTTAACATTCACTTTGAATATTTATACTGCAGTGCTTACCAACTAAATATTCCATCAATTTGTAAATGTATTCAATCCCCAGAGGCAATGCACAGAAGATGGCATAAACAGCATAAGGAGCTAAACAGCTCCACTCTGATGTCCTAATAGTTAGCTGGGTTGAAGCAGTTCAAACTGATTGTGATAAGTATTTAGTTTTTTTTTAATATAACTTTAATCTGTATGAGAAGGCCTCAAGAAACTCAATACAATATTAATGTAAGGCAGCTTTAGATGTATTTACTATAGAGCTGAAACAATTGGTTGATATATTGATGGACAAAACAAGCGATTTGCTAACATCACCTTGAACTTAAAGAAGATTGTCATCTGCATTTTTCGCTATTTTTTTCCCCCGATATTTCTGACGCTTTCCAATTCGTTACGGACCTAAAAGATTAATCAATAATGAAAAACAATCGCTCCTCGCAGCTCTAATTTACCACACTTAATTAATCCGATCTGAAACTTGCATCTACCTCTTTATCGTGGCCGGTCTGCTCAGCAACTAGTTGATCAAAGACGGAGCCGTAATCCTCGTAAATCTTCTGCATCTCATTGATGTGACTAGCCACTTTCTCCATGGCTTTCAGAGCCTCTGCAGGGACAAGAACAGAAAACAAAGTGTAAACAGGGATCAATTCTTGGCTGTGTGTGTGTGTGTGTGTGTGTGTGGGTATTTAGCATTACAGCAGCGAATTTGACTTGCTCGTCGTGTTTATGCATTGTATAAGGAAAAGAAAAAAAAAAAAAAGCCTTTCTTATATTCCGAGAACTGTCACTTAATGCGCTCATGCATGATAGCATGACAACATGACGCTGAAATGACAAGTGTGAACATAGATTATATTTTTAGCACGCCCTCCCCTGCGTCCATGTGGGTGCGCATGTGCGTTTGTAAATATATATGTATGTCTCTCTCTTACCAGTGAGGTGGTAGTGCTCTTCGCTGTCAGCATCAGTGAGGGAGACCAGCTCCCTGAGCAGCAGGGGGTACTTAAGCACCCTCTGCACCGGTTTAATCAGGTAGGACTCCAGGGTGGATGAGTGCTGCTTGGTGGGGTTCCTTGCATCTAGGAATTCCTTAAAGGCCTGATCTGTCTTAGCTGGAAAAAAAACAAAACAAAAGAAAACAAAACATACTGAATTAATATGGATCATTCAGCAGTTTGCTTTGTTTGTTTTTGGTGTCAGTGTTTTGCTGATGTAATCTTATTCTCCTGCTGTTTAGTCTATCTAGTGAGAACAATTTGTGGCTATACTGTATAACCAAACTTGGATCTGACAAATAAACAGTAGCACACCAGTACAGAATCATGGTGCAATAACATGTCTCCAGCAGGGGGTAGTATGGGCTTCCCCTCAACCTACCATGCCCACTGCAGTATTCAAGTATAAATATCTGTTGATGCATTTATTAGACTCAGTACATCAGCTCTGAGCATCATAATTGAAGATGAGGTGTTTTCACAAATTCAAAAGGGCGAAAAAAAAAAAAGAGAATCTAGCAGATCTGTGTTAAATGCTTAATACAGCTGTCTTCTTTTTTTTAATGTGGTGAAAAAGATCAAGAAACTGTTTCGTTTATGCTCTGAATATAGTGTGAAATGGCAGGTATAATACAAAAGGTTTCTTCTGTAAAGGTGATGACATTTTCACTGAGCAGTATGCTTCCGTGATGCTTACAGAGGGGGGCCATTAGAGTATTAATTATAGCACTCCCAGCTGCAGACAGGCAGCCGCATCGACACCTCCCAGAGTAATTGGCAGGCAATTAACGAGTCGACAAATAAACAGAGAAACTAAGGCAACCCAGGGCCTTTGGCATGATGGGGTAGGGAGGGGAGTGATGAAGATGGCAGAGACGGGCATATAATTACTTATAGGGTTTGAAAAACGCCCACAGATTTCTTCAGTGTGTCATTGAATCAGCTGGTTGTGGCCAGGCTGCGCTGAGTGTTGCGTATCATGCTGAGCCAACTATAGACTCAGTGTGTGCACTGTGCAACTATCGCCTTGTTTTACTTGGCTCTTCTTATCTGTACTGTGCAATTATTGAGCTACATGTTTGTTCTAATATTGGTTCATGTGCACCAACTATGACAGTGTACACCCCACTGTTTAAAGCTTTGGTTAAGCTTTGGATAGGGGTGTATGAACGTGGTGAATACTGTTTGAGTCTGGCATCTTTTCCCTTCACTCAGACATTTGGTGACATTTTGCGCCGAGTTGGCAGACTGAAGCACTTAGGGATAATCATTATGCTAGCATCACAAGTGCTATTTGAAAAGCACAATCGGTCATTTTTGACAGTATAAATCTGACATTTTGCGCATAATTATTTTAAAAAAAATGGAGATATTGTTTACATTTAGATCACAGATTGCCTTTAAGCTTTTTTATGGTACAGTATAAAAGAGCCAAAAGATACGTTCTGTCAAACTTAATTTTCATGATCTTTCAAAATATTTAGTCAACACAGGAAACTCTTTCATGCGCCAGTGTTGCTTTCATAACCATATTTACCACACTTTATTCTCCTCTAGGTACGTCTAACCCATCGGAGACTTTTCTCTGTGTCTAATCCCATTTAATATCCATCCTGTTGCTTACTTCGAGGAATATCCCATGCAATTCTGGTAATGGTGCAGACTCCCCCCCACCCCACTCCCTTCTCTCACATACACACACATACACACACTTGTTGGCAAAGAAGCCAAGTCTTCCTGCATTCCTCTCTGTACTGGGCAGCGTTCCCAAATAGTGCCAGAAAGGCCGGCGTCTTAGTGGGCATAAATCAACTTTAAAATTTCTACTCTGTCACATGCTGAGGGAGACGCGAGGAGTTATTAGGGCTCTCAGCTTGTCACGGTCGCATATCTGCTGTTACTGTACAAGGTTATCCAAAGTCTGTATCAATAAATACATGTATTTGTTTTAACTTCATCTGTTTGTAGAACAGCTAATAGCTCTGTATGTTTGGAAACCGTAGATCATAAAATAAATGGAGAAACTTCCTTCTCGCAAAGCTAATATTTTGTGCGTACATCCACGCATGGTGTTGGAGAAGCAGGGCTTGCAGTAAATTGGGGATGCATCATTCACCTCACTTCCATCCACTGTCCCGCTCTCGGACATTTACTTTCATACATAATTGATTTGTTTCCCAAAAGAAAAGGCCAAACTCTCAACAGTGAGTGCTGTGAGGTGTCTCTGATGCAACACAGGTGCAAGGAAGCTGAATATAGCAGGCGTGCGGAACATTTTGTTTTAGTGTGTGTGTGTGTGTCCACATTTATTTATTGTGTGCCAATTCTGAGTCTCCGTTTCTCTCTGTGCAGTAGTTAGACCTCCATGTACTCTTCATGTGTTAAGGTGCATGTAGTACCTCTCTCCAGGACCTTCTGAACCTTGATGTGATTGGCACAGAAGCCGCTGTAGAGCTTGAAGTGGTCAGCGTAGTAGAGGAACGAACCCCCAAGAGAAAACAGCAGCTTCTGTGAACAGAGAGGGAAAAAAAAAACAAAACAAAGAGACTGAGTGTTGCACACAGATGGAGAGAGAGAGAGTGATGGCACACAGAGAGAGGATGAAAGAGTGTGAACATGTGAAGTCGTGACCGGACCACTCTGTCCTCCCTCTCTTGGGAGACTATTCAGACGCCCCCTCTGTCCTTTCCCTCGCGCCTAACCTCTTGAGTACACTAGCTTTCAGCAGCTCACAATCCAACCAGTGAACCGCTGCCTCGATCAATAGACCCCACACATTGTCATGTCAAGCCTATAAATCTGCCCATGATGTTCCTGTCACACCACCTCAATTATTTATAAACCTCAAGATGTCAAAGGTCATACATTTCTTCGGATTGGTGGCACCTGTATGCAGAATAATGCTCCATATACCCATACTCATCATGGAATCTACACTGAATCTTCGGGCATTTAATCAATAATATGTTATGTTTGTGTATCTCACCTTGAACTGTGAAGGGGTCTCAAGGGTGCTGAAGTCAGGTGAGGAGGCGATCCTTTCTTCAAGTGTCTGTAGGAAGACTCTCTGGAAGTCCAACATCTCTGGAAGGCTGCCAAACAGACTCTCCATCTGAGGAGGAGAGTGAGGGTGTTGGGTGGGGGTGGGGGGGTGGGGGGGGGGGGGGGGGGGGGGGGATAGTGAAATAATTGATAGAAAGAGGTGCAGAAAGGGGAAAGTAGTGTAGAATTGTGGGGAGGTGATGGATCAGGATGTATAAGGGAAAAGGGGAACAGGAGTGGGGAGGAGAGAAGAGGGAGAGTGAAGGAATATGAGAGGCTATGAGACAAGAAAAAAAAAGCCAAGAGAGCTTGTAATTCATAACAGTCAGTCAGACAGGCACCCTGGAGTGTTATAAAACTTCCACTCTGATGGCTACATTTCTGACAAAGGCACTTAGGAACAAGCTACGGCTCTGCTAGAAACGCAGCCCTTCATTAAAAGCCATTCGAGGGATAACATGCCCTTGTCCATTTTGTGTCTGGACACGTCCCGCTGTCCCATAATGGCCTTTTAATTTGCCCCAGTGCTCAGTGGCCTATCGACTATTGCGTCTTGGGAGAGACGTCCTGTGTTTGAGGTCACGACTGGCACAGCACTGCACACAGGGCTGGAGACTGCAACACCGAGGTCATTAACATGCTGCAGCCAACGCTGTGTGTTGTCACAGGAACACACGATGACAAGTTTCATTTAACCTGTTTTTATATGAAAACAAAAATCCTATTTAATGAAAAAGGTGCGTTGAAAATTAGTAGACGGCTATACTGCGGTGTGTGTGAGTCTGGGTTGAACGCTAGCCGTTATTGGTGTGTCCCTCTGGGGATGCTACAGTAGAAGGTCAGTGTAGGGGAATGCTAATTTGTCCTCCAGGCAGTCACTGTGGTAATGAGGGAGATATGGCCCAGCAGAGTTCATTGACATCGTCTCAGGATAATAAACACTCAATGAATTCCATGTCCTATATAGCCTCAACACCTCCCAGGACACACCTCTGGACACTCCACCTATCACACACACACACACACACACACACACACACACGCACTCGCCACCTACCTCGTCCAGTGTGAGGAAGGTTTCTTTCTGCAGAGGTTTCAGGTAGATCTCGAACAGACACGCCAGGTCCTACACAGACACAGAAAAGCCAAAAGAAGGTCAGTGACAAGAAATCAAACAGTGAGAGCAAACATTATCCCTTTACCTGTCTGTCCTTTACAACCCCTTACATCATCAGATCACTCCTTATTTCTCCTTTTATAACCTCCAAGTCTCCCACATTCCCTCACCTCATTTCTCCATCTTCTCCCTCTATCTTCCCATCCCCCCCCCCCCCCCCCTATCTCCTTACTACTTTAATGTGGCTGTAGCTTGTCTTGGTATCAGTGGGGATATTCTCATTAGTTTGATTTATGAGCTTCTTCTTCCTCCTTCTCCTCATCCCTACAGTGCACAGATAGGGGTAACTGGCCTGCGTCAAATAACGCCGGGAAGACAGTCTCCTCCCTCAATTATAAATCAGTGGCAGGTTGAAAGAGAGGGAAAGGGATTTTATGAAAAATGAGTTGATGAAGAAGAAAGCAAAAAAAAAAGAAAAGAAAAAGCCAGCCATGACAAGTGTTGCAGAGAAAAGAAGATCATGAATGTGGCTGTTAAATGTGTGTCAGGGAGGAAAAGGTCGTATTGGAAAACATGGGGGCAGCAAAACGATAGAGTGGGAGGAAGATAAATAAGGCTAGACAAGAGGAGGGAGAGAAGGAGGAGCTTTGTCTCTACATGTGACACAAAAAGCAGCATCTTTTCAACGCTCGCTTTTTCATGCCTCGTATCTCTACCGCGCACGATGTGTTACATTAATGGCCCTCAAATTCCATTTTCTTAATCAGCTACGGACTATGAGCGATGAGTTTCAACAGGAACACAAGATTTTCTGAAAAACAGTCGGATAAAGTGACGTCACATACGTCCACCTACATCAGTAGAGTTTAGAAATATTTCAATCAAAATGTAATGACAGTTTTGACAGTTGCATGTCTGTTGCCGTGCACTGTCAGTCAATCCACACACACAGTGCCTGTCATGGTCTGTCTTAAGAGATTGGAATTGGTTTTGTTGAGAGCAAATACACATACTACATGAATATTCAAGTTTGAACTTCTTTATTGCACATGTTTATATAGTTATTGCACATGTAATCATGTTTGATTTCCACTATATTTGATTATTTTGAATCTTAAGCATGTGATCTTTAACTGAGGGAGCTTCAGCCTGAAAGATGTGAGGAGAGAATAAGTGTTTAGAAAGGCCGAGGGCCAAGGCACAGATAAAGAAGTGCGAAAAAGCGTTCAGGTCGCTGCTCCCAACAGGTGGAGAAATGTATCAAAGGCCTCTCAGCAGATGGACGCGGAGGCAGAAGAAAAGAAATACTGATCAGTAACAAACAAGGGGTTAGCTGTTGTATTTTAATTGCTTCTGAGAATGATGGAATGCTTTGTCTCCTTCATGATTGGTGACTATATATTTGTGCGCTTCACCTTGCACGCGTAATGCTCGGAGCTTTATTAAAGCATAACAATATTTTAAGAGGTTTGTCTTGTCCATCTTTGTTAGAGTGGAATTGCAAAAGGTACTAAAGGTGGTTCTTGTTTTAGTAAAAAAAAAAAAAAAAAAAAGTTGAAAAATGAATAGTTTAATCAAATATTCATGTTCCTAGAGGAAATTCTCACCTTCACATAGGATTTCTCCGTGTCCACCAGCTCCTGGATGACTTTGCGTAACCTCTCAGTGCCACTCATGTGCTTGGGGCAAGGCCTGAGCAGAGTGGCCTCTCCCCTGGGACCCGACCCTAACTCCCCTCCCTGCCTCACTGGTGCTTCTTTGGCGTCGTCCATCAGACCACTAGAGCCTGAGCCCGTCCCTTCCTGGAAGGACTGGTAGAGAGTGCACACTGTGTCCACGCTCTGCAGGGGGTGACACACAGAGAGAAGAGGGTATTTAGGTTAGGCAGCACAGGGATTATGACCGCCAGCTGGATAATATGAGGACCTCACACACACACATATTCATGCATGTATCTGCAAACAAACATATTCTCTAGATTCCTTTAAAATAAATTTAAAAAATCTCAGTCTTTTACCTTCCTCATTTAACCATTCACCACTAATGACTCCATAGCTGTATAAAATAATGATTATATATAATTCTGCACTGTGCATACCCAGTGATTCCCCTGGGTATACTAGGAGCGTTATGGAGATTTAGTTATGCACTCTATGCTAATTGGCTTTGCATCAAAGACTTTACGGTGAATCTGAAAGCCTAAACTGGATATCCCGGCAGATAGTATTATAGCACATTACATTATTCCTCTAAATCCATAATGGACAGCTATGCAGCTTTGTGACACATCAATTACAGAGATTTTGACATGCCAGGAGATCCCAGGTGGCTGTGTATTAGTTTGTAGTAGTTTGTATTAGTGGAAGTGGAGGAGGGCTTTAGCATCATCTTTTTTCTAAATTTAGCTAATAAAACCTCTACTCATGCACAAGAGTAGAATTTCCTAGAGCCTGCTTTGTATTTCTTTGATAGGTGGAACCCCATGAAGAACTCAGAGTCACGGAATTTATAGAGGTGCTCAACAGAAACAGATAATCTGCATTACTTTATATTGGACTGTATTTGCCTGGGGTAGAGAAATTAACATCAGCCGTAGGCACCATACTGGGAAGTCTTGCCTGTGGCGGGTAAGAGTTTGTACTCTGAGCAGCTGTGGCAGAAAATGAACCATTATCAGTCTCTCTGTTCTGTTCCCTGGGACATAAAAATAAACCAGTGAAGGAAAAACTCTCTACATTACACAGTGACTGGCGCTGTTTTGCCTTTATAATATGTGCTTTACAAGTACTGCATCAAATGTGTGTGTATATATATGTGTGTATATATATATATCTGCATCTACACACTTCATCAAAATCCAACCTATTTTCTTACCTGACAAGCTATTCATCAACAGCACCAGCCTTTGCTAGACTGTAGTGCACACACCATCAATTATGCTGTGATTTCTAAGCCAAAAATAGCATCATGATGACCAGTACCCCTATATTCCAAGTGAATGACACGATGTAGAATTATAATCTGTGGCCAGTCACTGGAACCAGCAGAGGCTGATAAATGCCAGTTATAGCAGGTTCCAATCCACTGCACAGCAACACAGCAACACAGCACAGTGGGACAGCCACCATGCCAGGCAAAACAGCTGCTCAGCACTATCCGCCTTCCTCTGTGTGTGTGTGTGTGTGTGTGTATGTGTGTGTGTGTGTGTGCTGGTATTTAAAATAGCGCATGAGCAAGCATTCAAGTGCAGCTCACTACTAAAGACTGTACAGCAACACATATAGATCGATACACCCTTCGTTCTGACACTGCAGATGCCAATACACATGCATACACACATCTCAAAGTGTGTGAGAAAGCTTGTCTGAGTCATTCAGCTCAGATAGTGGTGTGAGCTACCACCCAAACCCCCCCCCCCCCTCCCATCATTTCCCAGGGAGCCCACAGACAATCAGGGCTTCCATTAATAAGCCTGCGACTCATCAGCTAGCTCATTATAGCATGGTCACTCCAGAGACGGCCTCCGATGCTACAATATAAAATTTGTGTGTCTGAGAGTTACAGATTGAAAGAGAGAAAAGAAAGAGAGAAGCAGAAGGGAAAAAATGCCTCTCCGTGTCCTCTATGTATGTCTGGGCTAAGCCTCTTTCAAGTGATCCACCACCCACAGCAGCGCTCCTCTCTGGAGCTGTTTGAATGTGGGCTGATAATTATGAGGGGACTTAATGTCTCCCTTTGCGCTGGTGGAGGGATCAGAGTTCTGATTGAAGAACGCAAGACCGATAAATGTACTTCAAATGGACACCTGTACATAAACACACAGTGCCTGGGCTGACAACAAACCATACACTCTGTTTACAGTCATAAGAGTTCTCAACCATGCTACCAGCTCTATGAGGCTGTATTTAGGTGCTTAATGCTAACGTCAGCATGCTAACATACACACAATGACAATGCCACTTACCATTCTCACCATTTTACTTTGGAATGTTACCATGCTAACATTTAGCAGTTAGCCGTGAACACGAAGTACAGCTGAGGCTGATGGAAACGTCATTCATTCGGTCGCAAAGTATTGAACAAATGAAAAGTTTGACCTGATGATGGCACGAGATGAAATAAATAAAAATATTAGAGTGTAAACCCCGTGGGGAACATGGATGTCTGGAGCAAATGTCACGACAATCCATCCAACAGTTGTCGAGAAACATCAACCTCATAATAGCGCTGGAGGAAAAGTCACAGGTCACCAAAACACTTCTTTGTCTTGGCACCATGAAAAATCAGTATAACAGTTTTTGTCAATATGTGAGATATCTCACTGGATAAGTGCGAGATGAACGCTGTGGGATCATCAGTCTCATTGTGCCTTATCTTCTAGACCATGTCTGTGCTAAATCTTACAGATTTTACAGCAAGTTATCCAATAGTTGTTAAGATATTTCAGTCTTTCAAGCCTGAAGTGGTGGACCAACAAACCAACCAACATTGCCAACCCTAGAGTCACACCACTAATGTGGCTAAAAAGGGCATAATTGAAGGTTGATCTAGTAATCAAGTGCTAGTTTCTCTGGTTGGAATATATATTTGTCTACAATCATCTACTTTGAAGTCTGAGCTGATGGGAAACCTTTTTCCCCCAACATGTATTCTGATTGTGTGGATATAAATATTCATGTAGTAATCATATAAACACTTCTCCTAAAGCTGAATGAATCCATAAAAAACCCTGAAACCACAGTCACTGACACACTATTTCATTAAAGATCAAAAAAATCTGCTTCAGACGATAATGTTGCCACATACAGCGCCAGTCTGACTTTATTCACTGATACACACTCTGGGAAAACTCCATATTGCACCAGACGGGAGGACAAGGGAAGACTGCCTGAGGGAAACACAGAGGTTGAAGGATATCAGAGCGACATATACATCAAATAACCCTGTGGTTGCCCCAGACAGGGGAGAGCAGCATTGTGGAGACAGATAACAGCCATATCTGCTGTTTATTTCAGCTACAGGCGCCCAGAGGAAACGGGAGGCCTGCTCAGGTCTTTAGAAACATGCGGGTGTGCCCAGTAGCATGTTGCAGCACACTCTCTCAAGAGCTGAGTTAATTCTCACACTCACACGCCAGAAGGATATGGGCTCATGTTCACCTTGACGATGGAGGAACCACAGAGCTGGGGGGAAAAAAAAAAAAAAAAAAAAAAAAAGAGTAATATACTTGATTGGAAGCTCAGGCACGTGTGCACAGGAAACCACACACTTTCACTTCTCATACAGCTCCCTAACTAAGATTTTCAACAAGGCTAAATTGCAGATACCTGCATTGGAGCGTGACAAGAAAAAGTGGGCAGACAGAGAGAGGAGGGGTCCAACACACCGCCATGACTCAGGAATTGTGATTGCCTCACAACAATCATACAGCCTGACAGCTCACCCAAATAACCAATTAAGAGCAGAGGACAGCAGCCAGTAGAGGCAGGGGGAAAAACCTCAAAGCGCCAGGAAAGTCTGTGAATTCCTATTCAGGTTTTCTCGCTGACAGCTGTCAGCTCTGGATTATGTTTCTACCCAGTCTCACTGTTCATGCCCTTCAGTCAATTTAGAAAAGAATTCTTTGTCAACCTTTGCAGGTAAAATACATGTAATCAAGTGAGAGGTTGACAAGTCATTTTGTCGGTCTACTCTCGTTCCTTCTGACGGTGTCCTTTCATTTTCAATCAACTGACGCACACATATATGATGTCCAAAAGTTAGATCCCCCAGATTTAAAAGCAGAGGGTTTGGGTTTCATTCCAAAAGGCTATACTCTCCATGTCAAGTAGAAACACTTATTTTTATATATCTACTCACATAAAAAATCCTCATATCACAAATGAAGCTATATCAGCCTTCTCATCACTCTGGTATTAAACCACATCTGTTAAATTCAGAAAGCCATTATTGAACCTATTCACTATCAGGAGCTGTTGGGGAATGCTAATGACTTTCTATCAACTCTCCTGCCATCAGGAATTACAATAGAAACAGTGTTAATCTCTAACTATTAACTTCCTCTCCCAATACTCTGCTCACCATGAAGAGCAATCTGTAGAGCAGCCTCCATGCTGCTGTGGCCTGCCGCTGGGTCCTTCGGGCCAGTGAGCATCCCTTCCTACGCAGCCTGCCTCCCCTGGATGCTGGCATAGCGGCTCCAGAGACAGCGTGTAAAGCTGAACAGCCAGAGAAAATAGTTTTCAAAGAACTGAAAGTCAGGCTTGACCACCTTGGAGATTTGTCTTCTTGCTGTGTCCACCACCGATTTTCATCGGATGGTCAGTCGATCCCCTCTTCAACTTTTCTCACCCTCCTCCTCTTCCTTCTTCCCTGCTTTTTCATTAATGTCTGTTGCCCGTCTTTCTGTTAGGCCCGGGTCTAAGGCCTCAGTCTTGAGTACACCTATGCCTCTGGGGCGGAGCAGGCTTTGATGGGGATCGAGCCATTGATCCTGCGTCCAGCCGTTCTGTGAGCGTAGGCAGAGAAAAAGTGCTTGCTGCCCGCTTGTTTTGCATATCAATCAGGAGTGGACGGTCTGGTCACTTGGCTTGTGCAAATAGAGGGGAATTCTTCCCCTGGCAACTATGTAACTCTCTTACTGTCTGTCTTTTTTTGCATCAGCACTGGTCCTCCTACATCTCTACCTCCACATCACGTCATCCATCTTACTTCCCTCTGTCCATTTGTCTCCAGATATCCCCATCCCTTCTTGCTCTTCCTCTGGATCTTCCTCTCTCTTTTGGCTCCATGTGACCTCAGTGTAATTTCCAGAGAGCTGAATGGAGAGGCCGGGGGCTGTATCAGTGTCCAGTCTCTCAATAGCAGCAGTACAATGTAGACTGTTCTGGCTTGTTACCTCCACACACAGAGGAATGGCTGACTCAAAAAATGGGAGGCTCTGATCCAGTGGGGGGGTAACAGGGTAGGAATGTTAACTATGGCCTTGCACAAGAATAAAACGTGACATGTATCTCTCATTGCACAGGGTACTTTCGCATGGAATAAATAAATAGAAAAAGACTATACATGAAAACTGAACCAGTTATCCAAATTGACTTAATACAAATAAATATATGTTATTATATTTTCAATTTGTTAAACTTCCCATAAGAAAAAAATAAATGTCAAAGTGTATGATGTCCCCAGCCGGATGGGAACTTGGGACGTTGCAGCTTATGATTAGAGAAACCTCAAGAAAGGCTTTTATTTTTAAAGAAAGCTGAAAAGATTTTCTATATCACTGGAAGGTATGATGCAATTTTTGTGTCAGTATCAAGAGAAACCTCACCTATGAAATAACTGTGTGACAGGAAACGTCTGGACAAAGAGGTGCCAACTGTATCGAAAAAAACACAGGCCGGGAGCTATCATACCCTACTGATTTTTTTTTTTTTTTACACCATTCAGCTATGAAAATAGGGACACAACAACCTTCAGGACAGCTCTCACTAGTCATCTTTTAAAAAGACTATTTCGGATAGACTCTCCTTAAAAAGGCATTTTGTTGCACTTGGTTGAACACACAAAAAGTGACAAAAGTAGTTGTGTGAATGATGAAAAAAAGGTAAAACTCCAACAACATTTACACATCCACACCTGGCCAGTCAGTGCACAAAGTTGGAATAATTGATGGATTGTTTGTTTCAGATCTACTGTCAGACAGGTAGTTTAAGACGTATAGTGAGGCCTTACCAAACAGAGTTTTAGTCCTTGTTTTTAGCACATGCACACACACACAATAGTTATGAACTTGCTTAAGTTCATAAAGCATGCCACTAAATGTTATTCAGTCTCATTTCTTTCACATTCCAATACTTAATTTTTTGAAGTGTTGGGTGTAAACAAAAAACAAAAAAAAAATCAGCTCAGTTCTGTCAGTCTGGAAGGTTGCAAGATAAACACTAAACACTGTCTCCATCTCCCTTTAACGCTCCAATGGAGTCATTATGTACAGAGCTCAGTCTGCTCTGCAGATGAAACACTGCTCAAATCAAAGGAGAAGTCTTGTGCTTCACCAGCGGAGAAATAAGAAATAAACAAATGTGGGGAGGAAGAGGATAAAGAAAAGGGGATGAACAGGCGTGCCTCCGGGGCTGGCTTTACCCATCCTTCATAGGAAACAGCCTTGTCATGACACTATGAGAGAGAGAGAGAGAGAGACGGAGAGAGGTGGCCCGGTGGCTGGTAGGCAGGCCAGTGATTCATTTGCCATGTTAGTGGGCTATAGTGCCACGATGCCATCTCCTTTTCAAAGCTCAATAAAAGAAGACGCGCGCCCATAAATCACACAGAGTGGAGGGGAGGAGAACGGAAGATGAGAGGGAGGGCTGGTCCCGTCGCGCTCCACTCCAGCCCATTTACGCCTTTTATTATTCATCCTAAACAAATATTATTCCGCCAAGTCTCGGAGGACTTTGGGAAGAAGAGTGTGTTTTAATAATGAAGCCAGCTTCTGATTAAAGCACCCATTCTACTGAGTCCCCTAGGCTTTATAGATCCACTCCGCTGCATGACTGCCAGTACAAAGCCAAAGTAGTGCCAGCATTATACGCTATTCTTGCTCCACCAAGATGCCGAAAAGTAAATGAGAGGTTAAGTGGAAATGCTTGTTGCCAACATTAAATACAGCTTGATGTCTAGTCTTTGGAAAAACTAATGGGAAAACCTCTGCATCCCCTATTCCCTTTCCTGACATGGAAAATGCTAAATCTGGGTGATTTGGAAGCAAGGGAAGCAACCTGAGCTATCCATACTATACAACTGCCAAAGACAACATGTTATTAACAGATAACAGACCCACCGAGCACACAGGTCAGACTGAATACACAGTCACGAGGACAGTAACTGCTAGTCAAACCAATACAGTTAATTCTAAGAAAGTGCATACTGCTGAGATAACAGATAGCCTCAAAGATAAACGTTAACACCATGACCTTTTGACCTGCTCCTATCTGCCTGCACTAATAACCTTACGCAGTCTAATTAAATATCACCATGTACGGTGCAGTGCCACATAATTTATGTACTCTACACATAATACTGTACAGGCATGCTGGAATCCATGAGCTAATCTAAAATGCTAATATAATGCTAATAAAAGGCCTATAAATTCTCAGACTGTAAAACTAGACTTTGTGAAGATATTTTTACCAAATACACACAGAGGGATGTATGGGTTGTGCAAAAGTTTGCAGCTCAAGCATGAAGACTCCTACTATCACCCAGCTCAATTAAAACCTTCTACAATTGATAGTTACCGGTTGTTTGTCCCCTTTGGCATCTCTCTGGCAGGACAGGCAGTCAGCCATGTACTGAGCCAGGCAGGCCAGTTTGTCTTTCAGGGGTCGACCAAGGCTGAAAAGTGCAGAACCCAGGAAAAGGTCCATCTCCTCTGCCTCACTGCAGGACGGCCAGAACCAGCACATAGCCAGCAAGGAGCACAGGGCCTGGGCCGGAGACTGGTCTCGCATAAAGAGCTCAACTAAGGTGGTGAGGCAGAGGCACGGCCTAGGATCGTCATCGTTCACCGTCGGGGTTACAGCTGGTGCAGCTACAGCCATGGCCGTGCAAGGCGACCCCTGTGTGGTCATTCCAGCCAGATATGGGTCATGGTAGATCCGGGTCCCTGTTATTGCCTTTGTTGCCTCTTTCTTTTGAGGTTCCTCCAATCTTGTCTTCCCAAATTGTTTACAGTGGGGTGGACTGACAAGTGCAGGCTAGCATTAACTGCACTGACAGCAGTAAGCCCAGATTATTAGCCTGCTCATGGCCAGATGGCGGCTGATGGGCTTAGTCATAACACACCTCGCCAAATTACCCCCTACCCAACTCCCATCCCACAGACAGACACACACACACACACAAGACGGGTAAAGGAGATTCTTTAAAGTTTAGGGAGGGGATAGTTGTAGCTCCAAGGAAGACGGGATCATGTTTGAAGAAGATGATACAGCCCAATATCCATAGGCATCTACTCTATCTTTTTGAAGTCTTAGACCCATGATAAGAGAGGAGAACTTAAACTGAATAATTCAACTTTTTCTTAGTCACACATTTTTTAAAAGTGTTAAAACACCTCTCAGACTCTCCAGTCCACTGAGACACATAAAGAGGCAGGATTTAAACTAAAAAAAATAGGAGGAGCACATCCACTAAATGTATAGCAGTAATCTTCTCATTAAGAGACAAAGTCCAATAACAGCACCATTTGTACTGAGGGCCAGACAGACTCCCATCATAGCTCTATTCATAAGTCCATTTAAATGCTCTTACTGAAATGTCTGGACTGCACAAAGAGGCTTAATATGTCTGTCCACTGTTTAACCTTTGGTTTAATACAAGACATGACTGGCTACTATACATTGTGTCAAACATAGGATGGCTACTGGCTATAGAATATAGTGAAATTTAGAGTTATTACAATATAATAGAATGTAACATTAAAGAACATCTGGAGTCATGACTGATCATATGTAATAAATAACAGTATTCATGTCACAAGAGTCATGAAATACTAGATATATGAAAGTGTTGTTGTACCAAAGGATTATTTACATTAATAATTAGTCTGCCGGTTATTTTCTCCATTATTTTGGTTTACAAAATGTCAGAAATTGTTGAAAAATGTGCAAATTGTTTTGTCCAATTAACAGTCCAAAACCCAAAGGTGTTGAAGTTACTATAATAAAGGATGACAAACCAGAAAATGTTCACATTTATTTATTAAATGATCAAAAATTAAAAATCAATTATTAATTTATCAACTAATTGTTTCAACTCTACATTAAAGTAATGGACGGAAAGATTTCATACTTTTAGTGAGAGAAGCCATCAAGGCCTCTTTGTGTGCAAACATACATTCAGTATGTGTTCTTCCCTAACATGGATTGTTGCCATGTGGTAAAACCAGACCAGATTACTTCAGAATGTGTTGATAACTTGGCTCCTAATCAAATCCCCAACAAGCCTCTGACTCAAACCTTTCAGTTCCTTAACTAGTACAGAATAGTTGAGGCATGAACAAAAATGGACGTCTTTACAACTACATTCAGTGAAAACCATGTCAAATCAGTTTAATTTGATTTGCCTTGTGGGAGTTATCCAGGACCAATTCAATTGACTTCCGCAATCGATTGGTTAAGCTCATAATGGTAGCATTAGATTAAATCCATTGCAATGGCACTCACACTATAGCCAAATATATCATTAGGTAACTCCCAGGCGCAGGAATTACAATCAGGATCCCCATGGTAAACATCACTATCAACTCTGCCTAGTAAGCACTTCACCTCAAACACACACACACAAAACACACAGATCTCTCTTGTGTAATAAGCTCAAATTGGAATGCAACGGACCAATTAATCAAAGGTAGTCAGTCTAGTGAGGCAGCCGATTACAAGGTGTGACAAGAAGCTTGAAATTGGTCCTTCCCTTCCATCCATCTCTATTGACTTTCAGAACGGCGTGTGCATGCATGTGTGCACCTATATGCTGATACATGGCTGATTTTCTACCCGGTGACTCGATTTCTTTCTCCCCGCCCCAGAGAATAAACTGATGGCCGCGCCGTGATTAAATTCCGCTCTTCGTGACAGCAAAAATCTGATTTACCAGCACCAATATCTCACCCTGTGTTTTTTTTTTTTTTTTATTGCCTTCACAGTGGCTGAGTCTCCCTAATGGAGGCAGAGGGCTTTTTCTCCTTGTGCCTGAAATGTGCATGTCTGCAGTGACATAAGAACACACACACACACACCTATCTTCCTTTCTTCCATTCAGTAAAAGACAATCGTCAGGGAGCTGAGCATCAGCAGCAGTGGTGCAGTGCAGATCCCAGCACAGTGGGACTGACTCATGTCGCCGGGCAAACAAAAAGACAGACGAATAGAGCGAGAATAGAGAGAGGAGAAGAGGGCAAGTTGTCCTCTCTAATCCACCTCCTGGCTGACCTCGGGTCAAATGCTGCATGGCATCTTCTGACACGGGTAATTAGAATAAAGCCATGGCAGCCACAGCAATTAACCATGCTTTCTGGATATTTGGCCTGGATTTACTATCAATGAAATTGAAATGAACACAACACTACAGCCCGTTCCCTTTTTCTTTTAGCCCATATTATATTATGAGCAGGTTGCTAAAAGTTTGCCAATCATGCATTTCCTTGCTTTAAAAGGACATTAAATATCAACTGCATTGATGAACTCACACACACACACACGCTCTCAGGCTTCCAGCCACGTCTACATCATTAACACATGGCTTTTCGTGATGACCGTGCACACTCATTACTGCTCTCAATAAACACCAGCACACTGATTCTCCCCCGTATTACATTATCACAGCACGGAGGCGTAATTCCCAACAGGACAGGCTCACGCTCACTTTAATGACTTCAATAAAGTTGGTTTACATATCAAAAACCTGACTGGATATTCAACAACCAACAGGACAGAAATAGGCGGGCCATCTGCCATAATTCATGAGGGATAAACCATTTGGCATGTTTATAGAGGACATATTCTTTTAAACTGGTTTGAGAAGAAATTCGGGAGTTGTTTTAATTGCAGGGTACCTTTATTGTGTTTCAAACCAAAGCCAGGGCTGGCAAGAAATAGTAAAATTATGATAGATGTGTATGTTTGAGTGAGGTGAGGATAATAGGAGCATATTGGTTTCTTCTGAGAGATTTGGCTTTGCACCTGGGCATGCAGGTCTGCGTGTACATGTATACTTGTGTATGGGAGTGTGTGTGTGTGTGTGTGTGTGTGTGTGTGTGTGTGTGTGTGTGTGTGTGTTTGTGTGTCGGGGGCGGCCTCTACTTTCAGTCTGCATCCTGCATAAAGTAATAATCTGTGTTTATACCAGTGGCTATGATGGAGTATTGTAATTATGGTAATACTGAGAATTGGAGCTAGTCTGGTTTCTGACAGCCCTGCAGCTGCCACTGTGAGTGGGCACAAACACACACACACACGCACACACACACACAAACCTAGAATTAAAGCGAGGTACAGTATGTGGATAAATACTTTTTTTTTTAGCACAAAGACACATACTCTAGCCCCTCCTACCTTGCTGTGCTGAACAGTCCTGTGTGCGCAGTGCAAGTGACCATTCTCCAGTCCTACACACAAGGACTCACCACCATCCGCTGCAGCACAAACATCTGGAGAGAGACAGAGAGAGAGAGAGAGAGAGACGGAGAGAGAGGAGGAAAGTTTTATCTTATGCTCGTACCACCCATCAATGCATCTGTACAACAGTGGTTTCTGCTTAAGCACATTGTTCTACCGACCACGAAACACAAACAATGCTGGCTGGTTTCAGTCTAAATCCGTCATGGGTGCCTGCCAGTCGCACAGAACTTAAATATGTCTCCAATCTGAAAATGGCAATGGCATTCAGATGTTCCAAAAAAGAAAAAGAAAAAAAAACATTTGGCAATCCTAATTAAGGACTCTGTTATCTCTGTCCTTGTTTGCTTGGGAAAAAACCCTAAAACTGTTTTGTGGATAAAGTTCACTGCTGGCTTTCCTAAAAATCCTTCTTAATAAAATGCACATTTGCATATGAGCTGTCCTAAAATGATGATATTATCAGAATAACAGTTTTGAAAACATTTTTCTGATTTTGCCTACATCTCATTAAATTCAAGGTCCTGAGGACAAACCCTCTAGCAGTTGGCACATGAAAAGACTTTATTCGTAATTGTAGCCCGGGAGGCAGGCCAACGTGACTGCAGGAAACAAAAGAAAACTTCTGGACCTCCCGTGGAGCTGAACTTCTCCTTTCTGAGCTGGCAATCATTTGTCAACCAAATGTCTGAACACTAGAACAGAGTCACTAAAGTTATCTAACCATCTGATTTCGATTCTCTTGTTTTATGCATTTGCATCAGGCTGAATGAATCAAGATGACAGACAGCTTCCTTGTAGGAACGCCTTCATGGAATTGTTTGTGTAATTTGTGTCAGACAAGTGTTAATTCCCCCCACTGTTGGCATTTACCTCACTGCCTCCTCATCAGCCTGCCTGGGATCCAATGCCCTCTAGAGACAGAGAAGAAAACTGCAGGGCACTTTGATCACGCCACTTACTGTAATGAGGCCCGCAAGTCATTAATCCCTTTGTGTTCAATTATGACTGTAGTGGCGGAAACAACATACTAATGAATTATCATCATCATGATGACTTTTTTTTTTTTTTGACTGTTTTTTTAAATGATAAAAAGTCATTTAAAACAGCAGAAAATGAGAATGTCAGCTGTACAGTTCTGGTAAAGTTTTGCATAATTCACTCAAAAATGTATTCTATTAATAAGGTCACTGTTTGCTGCATGGGTTGAAGTACATATCATGAACCCACAACATCCTGTTTTCAAGTCTGCATTCTGAATATTATGCAAGTCATACCCTTCCCTAATTTATACTCTCATGTTGCTTTGCCATTATTTGCCATTAGTACTATGAAAATAACTACTTAAAATATAAAACTTTAAAAAAAAAAATGTTGCTCTTTTTAAGACTTTAACTTATCTATTAACTGACCATAACTGGGTGATATTCAATTTGTGGGCCTGACCCAAAACAACTATCAAATCATCAAATTATCGTTTCAGTCGATCTTCTAGCAAAAAAAGCCACGTTCACTATGTTCTGCTTCTCAAAAATGAGGATTTGTGGCTTTTTTTTGTCATACATGATGAGCAAACTGAATATTTTCAGTATGCATGGTATGCATGCATTGTTGGTCATTACATCGTTGGATTTTTAGAGGCACATTTTTTTCACTTTTTTCTGACATTCTATAAACCAAAATGCTCAGTTATTTGAGAAAATAATCAGCAGATGAAGCATTAACGAACACAACTGTTTCAATATCCTGTTATGTCATAAAAACCGTCCATTTCTTACAAAAACAGAACTGTACCAAATCTCACACACACACACACACACACACACACTTCTCGCATCAGTGGTCTTCAGTTACATATCTCTTACCTTTAGGAGAACTCTTGAACAAACAATGTTTTATATCAGCTGGGTATCAGCTGTGTTTGTCCGGCGACAGGGATGACCTTACTGTTCAACTCTGAGACCTCCCATCCACAGTGAGATTAAACCGAGCTGACAGGATACTTATACATTGCAGCAATAATGAGCCCTCTGCGGTCAAAAGCCCGTCCTGGACTTTCATCTCCCCCAGGTCATACAGAGCTGTGAAAACTTCATTCGGAGCTTTCTACCATTTTTTTTTTTTTTTTTTTTACACTTTTGACAGTGACGACGGAATGAGTCTCTTTTAAGGAAGTAGAGCTTTGAAAGATCTTAACTAGAAGGGAAGTGTTGTGGTCTTGTGGTTAAGGTGACAGAACAAACTGCTATCTCAGCAAACATGTGTATATAATTTTTTTAAGTTTACATGAATCCCACACCCTTAAAATAAATCATATAGAGAAACCTCCAGACATACAACTAATGACAAAATAATCCCAAAACAAATAGATGCAATACAGCAGAAAGAGACAGAAGAAAAACTAGTCTTTAACTTTAAGCAGTGGCAGACCCACGTGGCTGTTCACAGGACTGACACAGCTTGCTGATGTTTCCACTTACTGAGAAAACACATACACAGAAGAGAGTAGCGTTACCCCGATGGGTGTGCCGAGTTGTCGCTTAAGATAAAATGTCTTTCTTTCTTTATTTGAATGCATCTCTTTCTCTCTCTCACACACACACACAGACGGTCCCATGTGTAACTAAGAAACCGGATCTAAAAGGAGTCATTATCTACTTCACTTTCAATTTCCCTGTTAAATGTTTCTATTAAGTGAAAATATATAGCCTCTTAGTTCAAATACAGTCTGATGACTAAATCTATTTTTGTCACTGTTGTGAGAGTTGTGTTGTTGCGAGTGTGTATGGCTTTAAGCACCTGTGGAGGACTTGGCTCGGTGCTTGTGTTTGGGAGGAGTGGCCAGGTGGTTGGATGCCACGTTCGGAGGCAGCGGTCCGTCCCGCCTCAGGCTCAGGTGGAGAGTTTGCTCAGCGAACAGCGTCTGGATCAGCGTCAGGTCCAGCCCGGACACACAGCGGCCATTCAGCACGAGGATCTCATCGCCTGGACGCAAACCTTGGGAACACACACAAGCACGTTTCAGAGCAGAGGTAGTAGATGCCGCACATTTCACAAACATGTGACTTCAGGGATTATCTGTGTCAATCTTAGGCACGTTGGCACCTTCACTGAAGGCCAGTCCGTCAGGGAGCACCTCACTGACAAAGATCCTGCTGTTCTTTTGACTGTCTATATGTCCAGTCACTGCAAAGCCTGGTAAGAGGAACAGAAAGAAGAGGAAGTTAAGAAAGAGAAGAAAAGAGACGCGATTAGATTGACAGGCACAGAGAGAGCAAGATTACATGATCATGAGAAGTACACAAAACTAAAGCCAAAACATCCATGTCTGACTCACCAAAGTCTCCAGTGCCGCTCGGTCTGCTCATGTGCAGCGTAAACCCATTAACTGGGACCACCTCCAACTGATCATTGATCTACAGGGTGATATCAAACATATCAATAAACAAGAAATAAAGAGAAGATGATGAAGAGCACTCTGTCATTCAACTGTGTGATTATTTGTCCTCCTCTCGCTCACCACATCTCGGAGGAGCTCGCCAGGAGCCACGTGTCGAAACTCCGCGTCCGGTCCCACTTGCCTGTGCAGTCGGAGGCAGTGCAGACCCGGGTCCAGCTGTTTCACCTGTTTACACAAGAGTCCCTAATGTTTAGCAGCCCGTATGCACACAATCATCGGACATGTTTCACGCACCAACACTTAAGTCTGACAGCTGCTGTATGGCAGAGGCGTGAATTATTCACCGACTTTGCAGTCAGTGATGAGAAATTTTGTGGTAAACAAAATAGCTTCGCCCAGGGGATTACAGAGCGAGTGTGTGTGTGTGTGTGTGTGTGTGTGTGTGTGTGTGTGTGTGTGTGTGTGCATCTGTCTGCAGTCATTCTTAGGGTACTGTGTGAACTTGGACACAGGATGAATAGGTATGTTATTTCAAGCCCATGGGAGAATAATACAACATTATCTGCTGCTACACATGCTCCAACAAAGACCATTTTATTTATTTATTTTTTTAAAATAAAGACTACACCTGACATAGCTGATCATTTTTAGGGCAGCAACTTTCTATTTACACATGATAACAAACCAGATTACAAAAGTATGAATAGCTGGATTATGTACAAAGACTAAACAACAAAATCCAAATGACATCACTGAGTTTGTTTGTTTTTATACTACAACCGTCAGGAAGATTGTTCATTCATTGCAGTGTCATGTGATCATTTATCTGAAACCGGCTGCCAAACCAACCTTGCAGGCTGCAGAGAGAAGGTCGGCAGCTGTCTGGTCTCTTTTGACGGGAACTTGGACTGTCAGGCCGTCTGGCATGTAGACACACGTCAGCACGTCTGTGGCACCACTGATGCTGTCCCACACACCGCCCTCAGGGGGCGACATGGAGTAAATGCTGGTCAGCACATCCAGCCTCTGTAGAGGAGGAGAAAGGGGGGGGAAAGGAAGATAAAAGAGAGGGGAGGGATGAGCAGCATGGGATGGAAGAGAGAGTGAGGAAGAGAAGGGAGAGAGGGAAAAAGGAAGTAAACACAGCAGGGGTGAGAGAGAGGAATAGACTTTGAGTAACAGCACACAAATCAATACAGTCCCATTAGTTTAAATGCTTGGCTGTGGATCAAGCATTGGAGCAAAGATGTCATACAATTAGCCTTTCAGAAATTCATTTGACAACACAGACGGCAGTTGCTTCACATAATAGTCATCGTAATGACCGTGTACACAAGAGAATTAGCAGGGGTCGACTGGCAGGTCTAGACATCCAGATGATATCTGTGTGTGCGGTTCTCCAGGACTTATTTACTTTGGAGCGCCACAAGAGTAATTTCGAAGTGATATATAATTTATTTCAAAATCAGTCAAACTTTCAAATCACATAATTATTTGTTGGTGGCATTAACAGTGAGGTTTGAGCTGGGTATTGAGGCGGGGAGTTAGCCTACCACCCGGCCTCACAGGCAGCCATTTGGGGGTTTTGGTTGCGACTTTGTGTCTCTGGAGGGAAAAGCGCCACTGCTGTGTTGTGGGGCTGCGGGAGACGCCAAAGTGCAGCCTAAGACCACAATTATCAAGGCTCTAGATCTTGAGGAAACGCTCAATCACACCAAATGTACCAAACCTCATGGGCTGAAGCAGTTAGTGATTCAGCACTTCTGACAAAGACGATATGAGTTGTTGGTTAAACTGAGACATGGGACCCAGAGAGATAATTGCCTCAGTGAATAGGTCTGGGTATATAGCAAAGTTTTAAATGCATTATGGGATCATAAAAATTGAGAGTGGTGTGTGTGTGAGGCTTTCTGTCTGATGTGCATGTGTGTGAGCTTTTCTGTCTGTTTCAGAAGCTGCTTGCGTGCTGTTGATGCATCAACTCAAGAGGAAAAAGACCTTTTTCCCTGCCAGACAAAAAGCCTAAGGGACAAGCTAAAGTCTCTGATTCAGAGCACCACTTAGCACCACACACACAAATAGCGTTCTACCCTGTGTAGCTCAGATAAACATGCACACAAGCAAACATTCGCCTCATTTTCCATCTTAATGTCCCCTTGACTAGTCTACTTCAGGAATCGGTGCCAAGATAAAGGTGTTCTTGTCCTTACGTCAATGTTCTTTCCAAAATGTTTTCCCCTAAACTGTAGGGATGGAGGAACACAAGGTGCTGCTTCATCACCCACCTTTACCCACCCATTTGGGATGTGAGGTCATGCTTACAAAGTGAGGATGAAAAACAAGCCGTCATGGCAACTGGTTTCATAACCACCGCCGTTTGTGTCCCAGCAACATGGCGTGACCGGAAAACTAAGATTTGGTTGCCTGCGCTGACCTGAGCAGCAGCTGACTAACACTGTACACTCATTCATGGTCGGAGAGGGTTGTAACGGACCGACGGTTGCCCGGTCAACGTTCCACAATTGACTGCCAAGAGCGCAGTCCAGGCACACGATGGACTTCGACAAGTGCTCTGTGTGGAGAAAGCGTGTGTGTGTACGCTATTTATGTTTGCATTCAGCCAAATAATTCAAACCAATAACTTCAGTCTTTCCTCTCGAGTGTGGAAATTATTTCCAAGCTTGCCGTCCTCCACCCTGGCGCTTCTAAAGATGGACTGTGAAGTAACGGGACGTTTGGTGGCCACTGCACAAATACAACCTTTCTGTTCCACTTAGCAACTGAGTAACAAAAATATTGCAATACTGACTGAAATAGATAATAGGCTAACCATGAAGAAGAAACAGAAGAGTAGCTGTGGACAATTTCAGCCCATTTCCCCCTATTACATCTATTAAAAGAGCATTTCAAGGTTCTTCTTTCCACAATAGTGACACGCTGTTATACCCAATCATACACACAAGGTGAGAATGACTACCTATGCTGGCTCTGCTGCCTGTTTCTCAGCCATGACTTTAAAGTTGAGGCAGAGGTAGCGGAGTGCGGTGAGAGGTGGTGACACAGAAAGAGGGATCCGTATGCCATGGACAAGAACAGTTGGATGATCACCAGCCAGCCAAAAAAAAAAAAAAAGGGGGATGGGACTAAGAACATTTGTCTCAGATGGTATTTTAAATCCTCCCTGCCAAAGGAGAGGAACATAAGCGGAAAAGTGAGCTGTTACCATATTTCCAGAACCCTTCCCTTCAGAATTTACTTAACAATAACATTTTTATACATTTCTAATATATCACGTTGGAGGAGGCAGAAATAAGTTAGAAAATCACTGTGTTTACTGTGCGAAAGCACTGAAAGTCAAGCACTCGTGTCATCTTTCGAACAGCAAGATATTCACTCACTCCTCTGCTGACAGCAGGAGTGGGTGGATGGAGGCTTTGAAGAGCAAAACTATGCCAGTCAATGTGAGCTCACTTTTAACCTCTATAGGAGTCAAGGAAGCTGGTGTACTGACAGGTTCAGCCCATATAGGTGCTATGCTTTCATGCTTTTATACAGTCACAACCTATGACTAGATAGTGCCAATATAACCTCAGCCTGTTCAAACAGCCAGTAGGTTAAATTCATATAGAAAAGACAGCACTACAACTAGAACAAAGCTTCGGCACAAGTACACATTCAAATACACCCTTCACTTTACTTGACTTCAAAGGATTAGTGGGAGATGATTGCTTAATAGAGTAATTCCAGGGATTTGTGACCCAAGTAGGACAACAGGCGCAAAGTTATCAAGACAGACAAAAAGAACTGTATGTGTCGACAAAAATCAATACAACTGTGCTATCCCCCCCCTCTCTCCCCCTTCTTTCTACCCTGAAGAGGCTTAATCCTTACATCAAAATGGATTCTAGTGACGACCTGTTTTCCACATCCACATCCAAATCTAGGAAAGATCGAAACACTCAACTAAGAGGAAGCTGCCACATTTAAAGCAACATTAAAGTGTAGACCCAATGAAGGCCATCATTGTTTCCCCAAACCACTTCCTGTTCTGAATCCATTTCTAGCCCCTTAATGGTTGCAGTTTTAACATTTGCCACATTCATCACAGACTCATACTATGAATCACTGCATCCTGTGGAACAGTGATCTTCATAACACCCGTTCTGCTCTTCTAAAAGTGTCCATTATACTCATCAGTCAGCACCACACTTCATCTGTTGGTCCCGGAAAATTTTGAGGAGATTTTATTTGAAGGAAAAAACATATACTGTGGTATTCTCCATATATGACATACATTACCTGTAGTACAGTGGCACACAGTCTTATTAAACCTGAAATAGATTTTATGGCAACTTGGGGGCAGCAGAAATAGCCTGTACTGACATATGATCACCTTTAAGATGGTATGGTGAACTTGAGAGGAAAAACATCAAGCAACATATATATATTTATATATCTGTATATACAGTGGGGTCAAAAAATCAGACCACATTGAAAATCTCTAATTTAATCTCTAATTTTCACGTAAACCTCAGAAAGTTTGAGGATTCAGAAGCATTTAAAAACAAGAACGACATATTCAAATGAAGAAATATTTAAGATTCTGCACTATTTCTGGAACAGCAATGAAATTTAAGCAAATTGTGGCATTGACCAACTTAACTCCTTTGTACAAAAGGTAAGATTTCCTCGAGTTGTACCCCTTCCACTGAAGCATGAGTTCATTTGACACTCAGGTGGATTTGATCTACTTGTCAGAGGCTTGTCAAGTAACTCAACTTTCAGTTGACCAGTGTTGACCAGTTATAAATATGGCCACAAGTTTCCAGCAGATCATTGATAACATTGTGATTGTGTTGGAAACATGGCATCAGAACTAAGTGAAAGTGTCAGAAGTCAAATTGTTATTCTAAGCAAAGAGGGGCTTTCTCAGCATTCAATCATGGCTAGAGGAAAGGTTTCTAAGGGGGCAGTGCATGGAACTCCTGGATTAGTTGTATTCATAGCACGATCAGGCAGACCAAAAGTGACCACACCGTCAGAAGCTCAATACATCAAGCTCAGCTTACTGAGAGATAGAAAAGCAACTTCATCACAGATACAGAATTTGCAGAATAAAGAACACAAGAATCTAATCAACAAAAGTAGAGTCAAAAGAGGGCCGTCTTTTTGTGCTCTCAGAGGACGAATAGCAGTTTCTAAACCACTTCTCAGGATGGGAAACAAGGCCAAACACTTGGGGGGGGGGGGGGGGGGGGGGGGGGGGGCTGAGAAATACCAGCATTTCACAGTGGATGACCAGAAAAAAAGTCCTATTTACTGATGAAGCAAAATTAGAGATTTATGGCATAAACAGGGTGTATGTAAGGAGACGAACAGGAGAGAGAATGATACTGACAGTGTATCACACCCACAGTGACACATGGTGATGGGAATATTCAAGTCTGGGGGTGTTTTGCCTACTCTGGAATTGGACACCTGCAGCGAATTGCCTACACACAGACCATGGAGAAGTACCACTTCATTCTTGTGCCACATGTTATACCCTCTGATTTGCATCTTTGTGGAGAATGATTCATACTGCAGCAGGATAATGACCCACAACATACCTCAAAGCTTTACAAGAACTACTTGAAGACCAAAGACCAAGGAGTCCTGACTGTAATGGACTTTACCCCACAGTCACTTGACCTCAACTCCATTGAACATTTATGGGGGCACTTAAAGACTGATCTCGTCTGCAATCTCACATTTTGTGACACGACAAGAAGCTCTTTGGAACATTGTCAAATCATGTTGGGATAACATGGGTCATCGGGTTTTGCACAAACTTGTGGAGTCCATGCCAGTTTGAGTGCATTCTGCCGTTAAAGCAAATAGAGGACATAGCAAATACTAAGATACTCTGAAATTCATGTAATGTTTTCAAAGATTCAACTTTTCATTCAAACTGTTGAGCTGATATTATCATTTGTAATGAAAAAAAATCCTCTTGCCCCCATCCACAAGGCACAAGGAGTCACTGAACAGTTTGATGAGTATGAAAATGGTGTGAATCATACGTTATGGCCTTCACAGTCACCACATCTCAACCCAATTGAACACCTATGGGAGATTTTTGTGGAAGCTTTTGAGGTTTGGAGCTGAATCTCACATTTCACACTTCCTTGATGCAGGCATGTAACCACCCAATAACGTGCAAATGCTGCAGTCCAATCGTCTGGCTGCTCAGATGGCCAGAATTCACACTCGTCGATCAACACTCTTACCATACACACATACACTAACACTTTCAATCAGCGCTTCTGGTCAACACTTAAACTCAACACCCTCCATTAACTCAATTATACCGTGAATTGAAACCCTATACACACACGTGGGAGTTTAACACCGTTCTACTGCTGTAAAATGAAAAAATCTGTTGTTAAATGTGCCGTCTATTTATCTTTCAGACACCTGCAGATCAACATGAAAAGAATCTCTGCTTTGATCCTGGACAAGTAATACATAGAAGCAGACACACGCACGCACACACACACATCATGTGTCAAAAATATCTTCACACAATCCACCATCAAAGCCATGAGAGACAGCAGAGGTCAAAGCAACGGCACTTGTTTCTGCCACGGCTACTTCACGCTGAAACTGATCAGTCGACACATTAAATGGTACAACAGGATGGATGTGACAGATGGCAGTGGAATTTTAAAAAGATATATCAAAGATCCACAAATAGTGACGGACAAAGTCACCGAGTGCTATGACTCACCTCGGTGCTCCTGGGAGGTAGGGCATACGTCTGACCTCCTGCATCGCTCTCAAAGATCTGAAATCAAGAGACAGGCAGTTAGAAGTACAGACAGTGGGGCACCACACTGATTGACTCATAAGCGATTAAGAGACCAGCCACTTCGGCAACACAATATTAGACACACACGGTGCTATTATGTAGTTAATTAAAAACTACGCGTGGCGAGTACAGTGCTTTGATACTGCTTCCAAGCGGGGTCTGAAGCCTTTGAAGGCGCAATAGTGGAAATATGCTCTGTGTGTGCGAGTAGAGGGGGTGTGTGCGGACACTGAGTGGTTTCTGTGTAGCAGAGAGATGAAAGGGGGAAACAGCCTGGTTATAGATGAGACGATGACAAGAGCTCCCCCCTCTCCATCTCCACATTCACCCTTCGGTGTCAAAATCTCTCACTTCTTGATCCGTTCTGTCTTCTTCAATCTCTCCTCTAGCTCCTCTTTCTGGCTTGTGATTGTAAGTTGTGTTGTGTCAGGCTGAGCCTGGTGCTGGAGGTGACTGCAGTCTCAGCGGGCTCTTTAATACAACAGTTACACAGAGCTATCCATAATCTGAGGGTGTGACTCCAGTATTCACTCAACAGGCTGTAGTCAGCAGTTTTTACTTTAGATACTTTGTGACAGAAAAGTTCTCAAAATGGGTCTGACACAAGCTCAAACGTGCTTGTATTTTGCTATGAAATTAAACCAGTTGAAGCTAAATTTCTTGCCAAATATTTCCTCTGAAAATATGCACGTTGCAGTTTAAAAAGTAGTGAAGGGAGGAGGTTCAGAGGGTCTACGCAGGAGGTCATTACAATTCCTCCTGATCCTTTTCCCAAGAGTATGCTTGATGAAATCCAACTACTTTTCTCCAAGAAAAAAAAAAAACCTTTACAATCAGAAAAACTCTCTGGCTCCTGTTATGGTAGTAAGAACCCTCATCTGACCTCTGATCAGCAGGCTACAGTAACTCTCCCTCCCCAACACGAGTACATTTATAAAGTGGCTGTAAACAGTACTGCTCCACTGTAAACTGACTAATTTTAGAAAGCTTTACGAACTCTCCCACAAATCCTCGGACCTTTCTGGCCTACTTCCCACAGCCGACTGTCGGCCAGCTCCTTACTGTATACATAGCTCTGCTAAGACGGATGAGAGATGAGAAAACGAGGCAGAAGGAGACGGGGGGGGGGGGGGAGCATGACTTTGGGGCAAGGTTGTCAAGCGCAGGGGTAAATGGGATTTAGGCTTAGTCAACACAGATGAGTCAGTATGGAAACTGTGGGAGAAGGACCGCCAGCCAATGCTCTGATGTTTATGCTCTGAGAAACAGGGGGTTTGGGAGAGAGGATGGAAAAAAGAAAGACAAATTGTGAGTGAAATTGGGGGGAGAGTGAGATAAAACTCTAGGTTTAAGAGATTAAATAATCAGAAAAGGAGGGAGAAGGGGGAAAAAAAGAGTTTGTTTTATTTGGAGGGAGGGAGATAAAGGGAGAGCATGGGGGGGGGGGGGGGGTGAAAACTGAAAGATGATATCTTGAAAAAAAATCTTGGAGAAAGTACAGTCCAAGAACCTGAGAAGGTAACAACAGATTAAGTGGAGAGTCTGGCTCCTCAAAAGGCCTCCCTGTCCAAATCCCTCTCTAGCAAACACGTGTCTCTTCAATACCACATGAGAGAAGCGCCAGGATGGGACTGATGATGTCATCTGAGACGACCACGACTGAAATTCCCACAAGTCACAGAGAATAACGGAAAAGCGAAACTAACACTACTATGTTCTTCTGCTCTTGTAAAAAAAAAAAAAGGAGAAAAAAAGAGAAAACACAAAAACAGCAGATGTCCAGGAAAACCCAGGACTCTGAAAATCCCTTGAAGCACTAACTGCCATCAACTGTTCCTTATTAGCCTCTACCTGTATGTAAACAAAAAAAAGCACTAAAAAGTGGCTGTGAGAGAGGAGGGACCTGTAGAAAAAAAAAAATAAAGGGAGGCTGTTTAATATTTAGCGTCTTTACACCAACCATCTGCTGGTGTCTGCAGGGCAGAGGAAAGAGTGGAGAATGCCATCTACCACATATGGCTTTTAATAATTCATGTGTGTGCTGCAGCGCCACCTCGGCCTTCTGCACTGTGAAATGTAACTGGGCCTCATTAGGGTGGCCGGCTGGAGTTCCCCAGCAAAATAATAACATACACACATACCTAGTCACTGACAGACATACGCACATGCACAAATACAAATATCACGGAGCAGGTGGTGGGATGGATTAGCTAAATAAAGGCCGAGTGAAACAGGACAGGCAACATTTTGTAGTAGTCAGAGCTCACCTAGTGAGGAACATGATTGGTCCTTAGCTGTGCTAGCTCCAAAACAATAAGACACCATATTGACTTCACAGCATAAAGAAAAATGGGAGCAGTTAATCAAAACCACACTCCTCTACCTCCCCATGCTCTAAACTAATGAACAAAGGTCCATAAAAGACTTGAGCAAATGAGTGTTTCCTGTAGCGATTCTTAAAATAGACCACCAAGAGTAGAGTATTCTCCAAAGCTGTATCTTCAGGGTACAGAGTGGTGGATCCCTATATCAATAAATAACCAGTCTTCATGAGTCTAATTACTAACTAGAGAGGATTTAGACTCCCCCCTCTGCACCTGGGTAAGGAATGCTCCCTTGTGTTGATGGGAGGTTTGCACTCCAACTTACAGGAAAGGAGGAGGGGTGGGGGGCACATGAACTTATGTGCTTCTAATTAATAAAATCTCCTTGGGGGGAAAATGTGCTGAGAAGACTGCATGACTGTAAAAGTCTCTTGCTTGCTTTCATGTCAGCGTAGGCATATTACATTCGAGTAAGCAATAAGGCAACATGTTTGCAGGTTGTTTTGTTAATGAATATGCACAATGTGTACTGAGGGTGTAAGTATCAAGGCACCGTTTTTCCGAGCAGCACGCCCCAGGAGACCCTGTGCATGACAGTATACTTTGATGGGGTGTGCATGTATGCTTATGAATTCTGCATGTTCATGTCATGTGTGTGTGTGTGTGTGTGTGTGTGTGTGTGTGTGTGTGTGTGTGTGTGTGTGTGTGTGTCGGGGGGAGGGTGGGTTCATGCTGCTGAACGCATGAGCTGGGGGATCCTGCATGAAGAATTTGCTCATCCAGACCACCTAAAGAGCTTCATTACTCTTGGATTCAATGGAGAATATTAAGTATCACTTCAAAAGTCTAAGTGTTGCTGTAAGGCTTTCAACACTGACAGGAATACACAAATACTGACATAGGGCTGGTATATTACATAATCTTTCATCTTATTACAACACTGGTATTTTTGCATTAATTCAGTGTTGATTGGCTTGCTATACATCACATATTAAAATAACTTGTCCATTACCACTACGCCTTTTTCTGTAGTTTGTACAAAATAACGCAGAGACAGAACAAGTGCAATCTTTTTGACAAGAGAATAATTGCACAAACACCTTCAACCTAATGAAGCACACTGTACTGCACAATTTTATCTTGAGGCCAGCAAGCTTTACTGTGTTTTACTACCAGGAAAAACACCAATAACAGTGCATTTTTAATGCAGTATTCATCTGCATTTTATATAGATTCATAGAAAATTTAGGACATTTGACATTCCTGAAAAACTGGAAGTTTTAAGATATTAAATCTAACTCTTTTGATTCTTCTCACACTTTAGAAAAGAGATTTAAAGTAGTGAAGACTTTGAATTAATACCTATTATAATTCTATTTTGGTATCTATATTATATTCAAAGTGCCTGTATTTTTTAATAATACCAAGATCTGTGTGTGTGCTCAGCAGTACCTGTGATGCAGAGGGCCTCTTGTCCCGGCCTCTCTTGGTCAGGTTGTCGAGGCCTTTGAGCGAAGAGAACAGGCCTCTCTTGCGCTGCCGGTAAGTCAGGGACAAAGAGCGCCTCCTGAGCGTGGCCTCATCTCTGGAACAGATCTGAACAGATACACACTATCAGGACTGTAATCATTTAGCTCAACCAAAAATGTCCTTCTAATCAGACCATCTTAATTAGGTTTATTTTCCTCCAGTAATACATAAAGGGTGTATTCACAGGATGCCTTTTAGATTTGAATGATTAAAAGATTTTCAAGGTTGCTGTTTGACATCAAGTAAATTAAAACTGAAGCATCCCATACAAAAAGGAATGCTACAAAGCATATGAACAGGACAAACTGCTGGTCCCTTGATTCTTTATTGTGCATAGTCATTCATCTGTCTCTCCCCTAGCCCCTAGGCCCTGTCCTGGGCTTCCTCACCAGTGCATGGAAGGAGGAGACAGAGAAGATGCCCAGGCGTCCCAGGGTGGTTTTGGTGGGGCGGCTAGCAATAGCTAGCAGGCTCTTTGGGTTGGGCAGCTCTCCACCCTGTAGACTGGCCAAGTAGCAGCGCATCCTGAAGAGATCCATGTTAAACCTCTCCAGGTTCTGCTCCCACTGCTGGATCTGAAGGAAGAGGAAAAACAATACTCTGTTAAGTTTGGTGGGGTCTCTGGATTTTAATTTGGTGGATGGTTTTGGATGGTGGTTTAGAGAGAAGAGTGGGGGGTGAGGGGTAAAGAAAAAATGAGAGGGAGGGAAGGGAGAGTCATAGGGGGGATCCAGGGTCAGTAGAGTGCTTTCCATTAAGCTGCAATTGCTTGCAGATGTTGGTGGAGGGTGAGGACATAAATTGGAGGGTTGATAGTGAAGGGTGACTGCATATCTAGCAGAGGAGCGAGAGCATGTGTAGTAAATCCAAATACCCATTTTTTATGCAAGTCTAGAGAGAGTGGTGATGTTGCACAGACCACCCGTTAAACCCCCACCCCGTGTGCACACAAACACACACACACACACATACAAAAATGTACAATTGCCTTCCCCTATCCCTGTTTGCACTGTGTAAGCTATGAGAAAGTGCTTATTTTGTTGGCTGGAGACTAGTTTTAATGAGAACATTCAAGTTAAACAACCCTCTATAACAACTGCCTTTAATAGGTCTCGTCTGCAGTGTGAGTTAATTTACAATAAAGCACCCTTTGGCATTGTCCCATTAGGTCTCGTTCACATTGATGGCATTCTTTAGGATTAAGAACAACATGGGAGGGTGGCATTTTATGAACCTCAGACTTTTCAAACATCTTGCATAGAAATCACCACGGGGCCATACTGTGCAATGTGAAAAACGTGTATGTACATAACGGTGCAGGTGGCCTCGGTTAACAAGCCTTGAGTGAATGACATTTAAGCCATGATTCCCGTTGTATACTTGGACCATGAGGACAACAGCTAGGAATCCACATGCTTTGGTTAAAAATGACCTTGTTTTTGGCATGCTACTTATTTACACGACTGGAAAAATTAACAGAGTGAGGCATTACGTAATTTTCTGTGCAAGAATGGCAAAGGATCCCAAATATCAAGCCTTATCACTGGAAAATCAGTATCTTTACCATTTGAAATAGAGATTACTTCTATATGAAAGTTTTTGAGTAAGATTCTTTGGTTTGTCATTTGGCCAGGTGCTCCATGCTAACACTTCAAGCCAGACCATGGAACTTTTGAGAGATGCAACACATTCTTCCTGTTACAAAACTAAAGTTTAATCCATAAGCAATAAAATGCACCCTGAGGTATTGCAGCTACAGCTTTACTTGAGTACATTTCAGTGGCTAAAGTTAGCTAATGCTAGAAAAGATTGGATAGATATTGCTTTGTAACAATTACTTGATCAATTTACTGACTTGAAGACTCTACTTGTGCTACTGTTAAACTATGTTTTAGCATTGTGTTACATGGTCACGTTTTACTTAAAATGCTAATTAGCAGCAATTGCTATGTACTATACAGAGATTATAGGCAACTAACCTCATGTTAAGTCATGTAAAGCCATATAAAATATGACAAAACAACTACACAACTATTAGGTTGGCCTTCTTATTTGCATAATGGTAGTCACATATAGCATTAGCATGTTAGCATTGAGTGCCAGGGGGACACATGGATGATTTTCTTGTCTGTGTTCTCATCAGTTAATAGGTAGGCTGGCAAACATGTATTCCTTTCACGTTTTCACTTTGTCCGTGGGCCTTTCTGTCAGGTCTTGGTGTTCCTCTGCTAAACCTGAACTCAAAGACTTTCTACATAAATCCTCTGATGTAAGGAAGCACAGCACATTTTTTACCGTGCTATTCTTGGGACATCATATATAACACGGTGTTCTGGAGGAACTGTGAAGTAATTCCACTGAGTAGTTTGAAGATGACTTTAGATGGGGAGGGAGGTATTAGTAGGTAAATCAGATAAGCTCCTTCCTCAAAAGCAAAGACAAATTTAGGAGAGTTGCTACTTTGGAAAAAAAAACTCATGTCTATGTATAACTATCACACAAGATCCTAGCATGCTTCTGATTTACATGCCATCTGGATGTGTTTGACAACAGTTGAATATCCGCATCTTCATTCAGGGATGTTCAAAAATAGTCCTGTGCATAAAATTCGATTTGATGATTCATGCCAGGGTGCATCACTGATGAACAGAATTCTTTTAAAAAGGCGTATGCAGTGTTCGTCTGCTGCTTCATGGGACTTAAATCAATGCTTTAAGACAATCAGGCAACATCAGTGGAAAAACAGGGCATGTTAGGGCCCATCTGGCCTGCGTGCACAACTTATTTACATCCAATTCAGAGCCATTAAGCAAAGCAGAAATAAGCCTTTCTTTTCACAGATCCTCATCTTTTCTTGGTTCCCCCTCTTTAACATCTGCCCCCGGCTCTCCGTAAAAGCCCTAATGCATAATAAGTCTTTCAATGCAACTTGATAGCAGTGTGTGTGTCTGTGTATGTGAGGGTGTGTGTGATAGGGGGCAAAGGCAGACTTCAAAAGAGGTCTACTGGCACTGATTTCAGTAGACATGGGTGGGGGTGGGGGTGGCTGGGTACATCAAAGTAGTGCCCTGTTGGTGCTAGACAACCCCACCAAAACCTTAAATCTATCATCAGCCTCAGGGCGCCTGTATGAGAGTCCTGTCCCATACCCCTCTGACCCTGTCATTGACTCCTACCTCGTCTATCTCTTGGTCTACTCTGAGGTGGCATGCTGCCTAATTGGAAACAGATACAAGCACACCATCGGTCAGTCTAGTAGTCAGACAGTGACATCTCCACTGGTCAATACTGCGGAGAGCTGCCCAGCTTCTTCCTTGCTTGTTCTTTATAAAAAAGATACTCATATGTACACTCAGGAAGACCAAATAAGAGTCCTGATATAATCCAAAGAAAACATTTTTTGCTTTTTAAGCGCACAGACATGAGCAGCTGATAAAACACTGACCCTCATGGCTACGCGCATGCAGAAAACATAAATTTGCCTTAAGAGGCGCTTCGAGTGACCACCTGAGTCGCAGACATAAGATGCAGCTGGATTTTCCCACATTCCGCAATAAACACTAATTTCTTGTAAAAGTATTTGTGTTCTTGCTACGCTAAAGGTTATGGGCTTTCTATACGTCTATAATCTGCTGTACTGTATGTAGGCTACAGCACAGCGCTGGGTGCTTTGGATTCTCCCCCAGGCTGTGAGGAGGAGGAAGAGGATAATGCACGTTGAGAGCCCATTACCAGGAAACATCTGGAATCCCAATCTGATGCTCGGGGAGCGAGATGCTCCCCTGGGCCCTTCACGATGTGTTTGGGGATTGGTGCATTTAGGCCACTTCTCCCACCAACAGACAAAAATAAAGTCACCACACTCGCAAAATGAGGAAATATAAGTAGGGCACATCATGTGGCTGCTACATGTATCACATGGCATAATGACACACAGAGGAGTCTAAAAATTAAAACTTAGCATGAAAAGAGCATATGCTATGCTGTGATCTATCAATGCTGTAAAGTAATCCATCAGATTTTCTGTGGAATCTGTCCCAGAGGAAAGACAAGCACTGTAAAACATTCTCAGTAATGCTGGTATTCATTTTAGCTAATATCTCACTATCACTATCATCATCACCAACTAACCTGGTTTTCAATGGCCTTGCGGTTTTTGGGATCGCTGACTACCGTCAACTGAAGCTCAGCCATCTTCTTCATCTTCCCATCCATGTCGATCTTCTGCAGAAGGCCGCGTACCTGGCTCCGCAGCAGACGCACAGTATCCTCCTTCCCCTGGCGCTTGGCCAGTAGTGAGGCACTGGCAGAGTGGATGGCCGTCACCCAGTTCTCCAGGTCGGTCTGGTTGCTGGCCTGCAGGGGCAAAGAGGGACACGAAGTTCAATTTGATGAAGTAGCAAGAGATCCGAAGCCTGATAAATCTTCTAGGATTATCAATGCGCCACTATAGTGTTATTCTATCGTACATCACAATAAGATCATTGGGTGGCAAGCCGGGCTTTGCTGGATCAATAAATGAAAACTTGATTAACGGTGCTTCTATGAAAAAGACCTGGTTATGAGGGGTTTCTGAAATCAAACACACATTTTCCCCATTAATAAGCCATTTCATGATTATCACTCTGTCTTTATAAGATGATTCACTCTGAAGTGTTTGTTATGAATCAGTGGAACCTCTTTTAGATTAAGAATGACTCATGTTTAACAGGCCATGTGAGTGGAAACAAAAGGATGAAACCCACACCGTCTTCACGTCATAAAGTTGATTTTCTCGCTGCTTGCCTCTGGGGCTATTTCAGCTCCACACTACACTGTTTCATTAGATGTAGGTCTGGACACTGTGCATATTGCAGTCTGGGGAGCTTGTAATCTTGAGTGGAGGAGGCTACAAGGGAAGAGCTGAGGCTGGCCATGAATTTGGTACTGATATGTAGGTCAGTAAGCACAACAGGCAAATGGGCTCTCAGAACCCTTAGCTTGAAAGTTTGGGCACTTTGCCTGCAAGTCCCTGTCAGGCTGGAATTGGTCATTTCATATGAAATACGCGAGGGAAGGGAAGCTTAAAGTGTGTGTACGGTCTAATTTAACCACACCCGTGTACTGAATCTTTGCACACAAGCTTTCTGACTTCCTGCTAAAATGTACATTCTGCCAATTCGAGATAGTAAACTAGTGAGAGCAATGTGGGAAAAAAACTTTGTTATGTTGAGCTGCAACATTAAACATCTGCCATCCATTAGATCAAGAGAAAGTTGAAGCCTGGCAAAATATTCAACGATGAATAAGATTTCTCACAGACGTCATTCCCAAGATTTACCACTGATGATTTAACTCATCTGCCGTGGATTTCGAAATGTAGCTGATGCGTTTCACCTGGAAGAGGTAGACATCTCCGTATGAGTTGCTCAGGCAGAAGACATTCTCCTTTTTAGGGTGCTCAGGAACCGCCTGGACGATGCTGTCCTCAGCCAGGAGAGCGTAGCGAGGTGATAGATCCTGCTCCGGAGAGCCTTTACCATATGTCTCATAGAACAGCAGTGTACATCCTGAAAAAAGATGAGATGATGAGAAGCACAGACACAAAGAGTAAAAGAGATGGACACAAATGTACGCAAGTGAGTGAGGCAGAAGACAAATAGGTGTACATCATCATGCCAAGTCTCTCTAGACTGTAAGAGTTTGGGGATTTTTACAGCTGTTGCTGTATGATTTACAGACAAACTGTCCTTGTAAAAAAAAAAAGGAAGATAAAAGAAATAAAGTTAAATTGGCCTGAAATATTTAAAATCATAAAGTGCAAATGTTTTACATGCTCCCAAAAGGCCACTTGGAATAAAAAAAAATAAGACTGTCCTTGGTCTTCAATACTTAAAAGCAATGTGAGTAAAAGTAGTATGTGTACATGCACAGACACACATCAGGTTGCCTGGATTGTATCCATTTGGCCAGAAGCAGCAGTGTAATTCCCTGTAAGCTTTTAGGATTGGAAGAAAGGACAATTACTAGATGTCAAAAGTGATGCCGAGGGTCAAGGACGGGACTTCTGTTAGGAGGAAAACTGTGAGACTTAAGAGGAACCTACCTGTCTGTCAAAACTGAATTATACAACAAAAAAATTGGATAATCTACTTAACATTGAATTATTTTAAAAACACAAAGTCAGCACAATCTTTGACTCAGCTTGAAGGAGAATGGTGCATAATTGCTCGCCTCACTTGCTCCTCTGTCCCCAGATTCAAGCTCACCTTTCAAGGTTACCCAGTACTGTTTCCATTTGCGGCGGGTCACCAGCTCCAGCTTCCTGTCCTTGTGCAGGGTGACGAGGGGTTTGAAAGAAAGCCATCCAGCCCGTCTGACCACCCCTTGCTCCTTTTCAAACAGTAGGTCCAGCTGCTCCAGGGAGCCCTCGGCCGACTCACTGCTGCTCTCCCCGTCCTCGGTGGAAGGGTCTCTTCTCTCGCCTCCTCCCTGTCCGGTGCCCATCTCCAGCTCCCTCATGAAGTTCTCATAAATGTTCTGGCGGAGGGCGTCGTTGGTCGTTTGGTGAATAGCCCCCGATGATTGGGCCCTGGAGGCTCCTGGAAACCAAACAAGGCTTGACACCTGGGAGGGGGAGCTGGTGTCTGCAGTCAGGCCATCAACTCCACTGTCAAAGGCATCGCTCAGGTCCTTGTACCTGTTCTCCTGATAAGTCACAAGATAAGCAAAAAGGTGTGGGTGAGACATAGGAACTGGAGGACAGATGATATGGAGGAAAGCATCAACAGTTTCTTTAATTAGTCGCCATTGAGGATGTTTCATACTTAGTTACAGATTCATTGTTTCTAACTACATTTAGGCTAAACCCCACCTTGTTATCCCCCAAACAACTGTATATATGTAAGTATGGCAAGCCCTGTGAGCCTAGTGTAGAACAAAAATCAAACAGTACTCTTTCAATTAGCCCCAAGGCACTGCAAAATTGGAGGAGAAACTTTTGAAAAAATCTAGTCAAACCCCTCGAACCTACTTCAAAGTCTGCATTACAGTCTCTTAATCTATCGCTAGGCTGAGAAAGTGGGACAAATTTCCTGTGATGGCACCTGGGAGGTTGGAACCCTCCAGGCTCAGACAATTTCACGTCATTTGAGGTCTGCTGTGGCTTCCCAATTCCCCAAATGAACACTTGATGGAATTGCACTCTTTCATGCTTAATGACAGCCTACCTACACTTGACTAGATTGCAGCATTGATTCTGCCCCTGGCAACAGAGTGGAGTGCTCTCAACATGCAGACACACAGTATCATGCCGGAGCTCATTCTCCATCTTTGTTTGTTCTTGAGTCTCATGCAGCTTCGTCCAATTTTTCTTCATTCTAATCCTTTTTTCATTGCATTTCTATTGTGCGTTTCTTGATATTTAGCAAAAAGTTCAAAATTGCCTCATGGGACTTGACTTGAAATAGGCCTCACAAGTATGCATTTTTTTAGCCTATATATGGAAAATAATAGTAATGTGATCCCTTGTTGATTCTGCTGATATATTTTCTTCTCGCATCCCGTCAGAAAGGTCCAGAAAGGTCAGCTTTCCTGCAGCTAGCAAGGATTCAATGAACCCTTTGAACCCACAGTGTTCACCTGCTACCATAAAATACAAAGTATTTGTATAGTATAGTTGTATGAAAATGTGTCCTGAGCACAGGGCGTGTCTTTTTCAGCTTTCCCTTGTTTCCTTTAGCCTGCACAGCCCAAATTTATCCACCCTCTCCCAGCTGCTTCTCATTTGGAGCAGGTTCTTGTGCTTTGGCATCGGGGTCGCGGTATGACCTTTAAACCCACAACAGAGCCCTAAAGCTCAGGTGGAGGGCAACCAGAGCTGGAGGTGCTCCTGATTTTGGTCAACTCAACTGAAAGGAGGCACTGTGACCAGCCCTTGAAGATATATGGCAGTGAACGAAATGGCCCCTGAGGGAAAGCAGAATATTCAGTCTGAAAATACCAACTCAGTGACTTTAACATGAACTTGTTGCAGCCTTGCCAAGTCACTATGTAAGAGAACCTCTGGCATAAATAACTTTTTAATTTGCCTGAATTGACCAAAATTAAGCTAGGTCAAGCTTCTCTGATTCTTCTGATTTCATGAAAGACATTGTTTATCTCTAAAAACAGAGCTTGGCTAATTAAAATTTGTTACCAATACCTGGAGCTGGCACATTTTATTTTCTTTGAGTAATCAAACCCACTTTAAATGTTTATGGAGGATTTCTGCAGGCTTCTATCTGTTTTATTTCTGGATAAGGAAACAAAGACTGAAGTTAATCTGTGGGTGCTAACCTGCCCCCTAAAACCGGTTAAGCACCAACACATGGCCATAGATTAGCACAGCATTATGGCAGGCAGGAGATTTAGAGGGGACATTACTAATGTAAAGTGAAAGCCGGGTAACACTTAAAATGAAAACTGCCTGTCTATTGCATATTTGTCACTACAGGGTTGAGCATCAGGGTCAAGCCAAAGGATCCATAGTAGCCATATTTCACTCAGGATCATCTGCTATTAAAGTACAAAGAGAAGCTCACAAATTCTCACTCATAGCAAAGCAGAGAAGGCCAGCTGTACACAACGATCAGTCTATTCTGTCCTTTTGTTTGTTGTCAGATCCAACTGACCGAACACCAATCCCTATTAGCAGATTTACTCTCTAAGGACTATGAGGAGAGCCCAGAAAATCTGCACCACATAACAGCCAGAACAACCATAAGTCATTCATTAACATTAGAGTAGGGGTGGGGTTAAATTTTCAGCTAGGATTTAGTTTCACTCTAACAGAGCCTCTCAAAGGCTTACAGCTATTCTCTTGGCACTGCCCAAACAGCGTGCTTAAAACTTTTACAAGGCAAAGCTAAACGAATTAATGCAGAAACAATTGCTTTCAAGCCTCAAAGACAGAGGGACATGAGTTCAGGCTCAGTTTAAACAAATGTTCTATGTCAAATTAAGGCTATTAAGAATGTAGTGTTTGTAGAACAAAATCACATGGTTCTTAAACATGTGCCGGCGACATGCAGACAAGCTGTGCTTATTTTCAACATCTCCTCTGACCCAAGCCTGTATGGTACAAGTATCATTTTGCTACTGTGAAAACATCTATGTATCAGCCGTCTGCTCTCTGTTTCACTGCTAACATTTTTTCTTAGCATCCTGTTCTATTCTGTGTCCATGGACATCCTTAAACCACCACTTGAACCCTTTTTTTAATAAAATATAGTGTTTGAGCTAACGAGCATATATCATGAACAGACTCCCTGTAAGAATAATAAAATAAAAATAAAAAAAATCCAACCTTACAGCCTACAAGCACATCCACCTGTAAACAAAAGACCTCAACATGCCACAAAATACTGTACATTCAATGACTAATCACAATAATGCTTAAGATCTACCCACCCAGATGCAGTCATCATGACATCTGCACATAAGCTCCCAACTTCTTTTCCACGGAGGATCATCCATGTCTTACATTGAATGAGGGTGTATCTCTCATCCTTGTTCCATCCTCACAAAAACAACAAGACCCAGCACTGGCTGCCTTACAAATTTCATTTTGTGCCACCCCACTGTGCCCCGTCCTCAGACAGCTGGTGTTGTGGTGCTAAGGACCAGAGGACGGTGGTTGGTTCCTGGCCATGCCAAGCCCACCGCTGTGGCTTACGATCAAATAAACATTGCCAGGCAGGAAACTGTCTGTGCATAGCTGTTACTGATACCCTCTCTTGTCCAATAAGCTGTTGCTCTAGGGCTAGTTACGAAGGAAGTACAGGTGACCACAATAAGATGGTGATAAATGTATCTATTGTGTGCTTAAACTATGAGAGCTGTCGGTTATGGTGTAACTACAAACACAACATCTATGCAATCTATTGGTTTACATACCATGCAGATAAGATCCCTGTATGATCCCTGTGCGTTATAAATGGAGTGAAAATCATTAAAAATGCTGAGCCAAAGAGTATATCTATGTAATCCCCAAAACCCATTCTGAGCAACCTTACCTGAGATTTCCTCTTCTTGCGGCTAAGGCTGCCAGTCCAGTCACTCAAGCGTCGGATGCGGTTTTTGATGGAACCTTTCTTGTGGAAGCCAAAATCTGGTTCAACCTGGTCCTGGTGCTGTTCCTGATCAGGGTACTGGTCCAGATCCTCGCTCATGGTGTGAGCTTTAGGCCTTCGACATGGCAAGGTGAATGATGAGTATTGTCGAGCCTCTGGGCATTCTTCCTCCAAGGGAGCATCCAGGACTGATGCAAAGGAGGCTCGGTGTGTCCGCCGGCCTGGTGGATGCTCCTGTAAATGGGAGGACAAGTCCTTGGCTGTGGGAAAAGTAGCAGCCATTGTGGAGTCCCTGTAGAGGTCTGTGATGGACAAAGGGGGGCACTGCTCAGTGAAAGAGTCAAGTTGGTGGATGGGGGAGTGCACTAGGGTCCGGCTGGCAGAGCAGGGTTGGTCCTGCTCACACAGCTCTGTGCTGGGCCCCCAGGGAGAGTCATACCAGGAACCATCAGAGCTCAGTGAGCTTCCTTTACTGGTCCTGGCCGTGGAGGAGGTAGAGGCTGGTGGTGGACCACTGCGGTGGCTATCGGGTCTACTACCGCTGGAACCAGGCAGACTGGGGGTAGAGGCAGATTCCAGGTTGGGAGAGAACTTAAGGAGCTGGACAGGACCAGAAGCCTCATCCAACAGGAGGGCATTGCCTGAAGTGTTGGTAAACTCCACTCTGAGACTGCCATCCTTCTTGATCACCACCCGTGGGCTGCTCTGATCTTCTAAAACCTCATGCTCATCACTGTGTCCATTCAGGGTGCCATTGAGCTCTGCACCATACGGATTATCTTCATATTCATCTGATGTATTCCGCCTGTGTATACCACATCCAGGGGTCCGATGCCATCGATGCTCACTTGGGCTGCCCCTCGCTCCTTTGGAGACATAGTCGTAGTGACGAGTGGAGTAAGGCTGCCGGCTTTTAGGAGGGGAGAGACAGCCACGGCCAACAGACCTGGCCTTGTACCCTGAGCCTCCTGGTGCATGTTTCCACCATGTATGGGGTGACAGAGCATCATCTTTGGCTGAACGAAGTTTCAGTGAGTATGGTTTCTGTTTTCCAGGGAAGACAAAGCTGGTGCCTTTGGGACCCTGGATGCTGTACTGGCTCTCTGAATTTCCCATTGCCTCCTGGAAAATAAAAATAAATAAGAAACTAAACCATACTGTCACCAGGATTATGCTGCTGGAAAATGAATAGTATTCACACAGGCAGTATAATATATGTGACATGTATGACATAATGCTAGTTCATCAGAGACATAAAATTAACTTATTACTATAAACAGTCATGGGAACACTCCCATAGACCACGCACATTATTGTTAAATTTGCAGTGGCTGTTTCCAGAATAAAACAGCAGCATGTCTAATATCTTCCTTATGCCTTTAGAAGAAAATAGCTGTAAGTAAATCTATCGCATCTGGTCATTATCCTGTAGGGTCTACCCCCCTCTCATTTTACTACATTCTTCCGTTCTTTCTACAGAAATGTCAAGTGAGATGAACAGGCTTTAGGCTGTCATGGTTGTTATGTGTGATGGAGTTCAGGACAATGAAAAAAAATCACTTCCAGACTGTCCACAACACTTTTACGTTAGTGACGGAGAGCGGTGACCAGACAGACATTTCATCACATGGCTGATGTACATAAACTACTGGGACAACTGCTGTCAGTAGGAAACAGTACTGTATCTTATGCTGTCTGTGGTGTGATTACATAATAGGTCCAGCTAAGATTAAACACCTTTACCCGTCTCCAGGTCTTTGAATTAGCACAAGTAGATTAGGAAGTAGAAACAAACCTCTCTGCAAAATGTGGCATGGATGTAACAGCTCTCTTAAAACAGTTAACATACACACAAAGACCTCCAGATAAAGGCAATGTCTCCAACATGTACTAGATAAAATCTAAGAGCAAATGTTTTTTTCAATTTCAGCACAAGATATAATAAAGCAAAATAATATTCCTCTGCAACCCATATATGAGGCATAATTGTATTTAGGCCACAGTGCTCACTCACCTGTCTCAAAGTCTCTTCTCAGATTGTTATTTGCACGGTTCCCTCTGCTTCATTTCTCACAATAAACTCTTTCCTTTGTTGTCTGGCTCATCTGAAACAGAGAGAGAGAGAAGTTGGCTGAGTTTAGTCTCTTTGCATACAGCACTGTAATTTACTTCATGTAATGAGCTGCATGTTTGATAACAGGTGTGCCAGTTAAAGAGTAGACCTAATCCCCAGGATTTGGGAGAAGACTTGGTAAATACATACTACTTGTTTCTCAGTGAGATAAACAAAGCCACTGAAAACAGAAATAAGGCTCCTCCAGCATCTGAGATTTTCTTACTTTTGGTAATTTGAGATTTTCTGTATCTGGAAAAAAAAAAAACTTTGTTCATGTTGGCAGGTTTGCAGAAATGATTCAGCCAATGTAGCAGAGATGAGAATATAAACTATGCTATGCTATACAATAAGTAACAGGTCCAACAAACTACACTCCAACCAAGTTCCCAGTGGTATCGCATCAACCAAGCTTTGCACTGAGTCAGTACAGTAGAGTAGTGCCACCCTGGCGCTACAGTATGACTAGTTTAAAAATTCACTCCACCCCTCCAAATCTAACTCTCCTCAATCAGCCATCCAAACCAAACATTAGTCGCATTTTTCCACCTCCCCACAAGTAAATGACGTCGTCTTTGATCGGGGTTGGGAAAGTTTTTCAAAGCCGGCTACAGTTTACCCGTCTGTTTATTTTTAAACCTTGGAATCCTAGCTTGCTCCTTTTTTTCACTCGTCACCGCCAAATTTGTCCGGGGGCAGGATCCAAAACCAGAAACGGCTGAGGAGCACTCTTTGTGGAGGCACCAGGCATCTTTCGAGAAGCAGTCTGACTCCGTCTTGTATGTGTGTAATATAACCCACTTACATGCATGTAGCTCAAACTCCCAAGAAGGCTTTCAAATAGTGCTAACTCCACTAAGCCTCGCAGCACACGTACAGCATGTGTAGGGTTACAGTGTAAACAGCCCACTGCCAAAAGCCCTAACCTTCAGGATTAAGTGATCTGCAGCATTAAGAGTTGATCTGCTCCTGCTTCGATGTACCTTGACTGTGAGGTGAGATTCAATAGTGTGACTGAATAAATGGACTACTGTAAAAGAGTGCGTTGTGTTTTTAATACATGAAGTTGAGGAGGAAATTCCAGGAGACTTGAACAATTTGAGTGTGAAGCACGTGAGGCACTAGATCCTGAAGTTCAAGGACGGGGCAAAGATGCAGGCTAGTGCTACAAAAAAAAAAAAAATCAAACATCATAAGGAGGCACAAAAGGAAATAATTCCCTCCTTCAAACTGTTTAAAATGTGTGAGAAAAAGTAGTTGAGTGGAAAGCTGGAAACATGTAGACCTGGTAATGAACTTGAACCATCACTCTGAGCTGATCAGAGGATTAACCAAACACTTGCTTCATTCGTAATGAGTTAGAAGGTGAGTTACAGGGAAAAAATGTTGAACAAAAGCAACACAGACACTGAGAGAAGGTCTAGCTACCATGACCCTGAACCAACCTATATGGGCCATTTTCTGCTAGAAACAAACAAACAATTTTCAGCATTGTCCCTGGACAAAGCCAAGCCATAGGATACATGGTCACCTGAACTTAACTAGTTTAACTCTGAACACCTGGGTCGCCCTCATCAATTTAGAAAACTGTGGTAAAACCATCTACGTTACTCAGTTTCTACATCTCAAATTTTTAAATCCCATATCTGAACTGGGCATGTACAATATCACCAGCTAGCATCACTAGTTTGCAGTGAGGCATAGCAAGCAGGTGAAAAATATTTTGTTTTTTGTTCGTTTCTTTTGCATGGAGGCTTGGATGTTGGGGTAAAACATTTTGAAATCCCTGCACATGACTGAGGAGTAACTAAACAAAGCTCTGAAGTAAACACGTAGAAAGCAGCTGCTGACAACACCGGGAGTCAGCATAAAGCCGCTTGTCGAACTTGTCACAATGTGAGCTTTCTTTTAACGCTACTACTGATGCTTTTCTTGTAAAGTTTATTCAGGCAGAGCGGGGCTGCGAGTATGAAAGGCTTAAAGGCGTGCCAACACACAAACCTAAAGACACACACGTTTGCCTTCTGTTGCGATTTGAACCGGAGTATTGTGCGACTGTTTTGGGGGAGAACAACAAGACAAGTCTTCCTTTTAGCTGCAACCACCGCGCTCATTCTGAGCTCTCCCCTCCCTCTTTCACTCCAATCCTCTGTTCTCGTCAATAGCCTTCCTACAGGCCATCTGCTCAGGGGCCAAGGGACCACTGCCACCCTCGACACACCCTATGACCTGGCATTCTTCTCCTGCTGCCCCGGAATGACTCCCACGTAAGCTCCATGTTTAGTCTGGCACCGTGTGTGTGTCTTGGGTCTGGCGCTCAGGATAATGGTGAGGAATGGGCCACACCTCAGCATGGTATAAACACAGTAGGTACATGAAGGTAGCGTGTTAAGTAACTGTCTTTTTCCTTAAGGAAGACCACCGTGCATCTATGGAACAACCTCCCTCTCATGCACAGACTCTGGACAACTATGCTTGCTTCTGACTCTCTTGTCCTTGAATGTAAACTTGAGGAACAAAGCCGGAGGAACAAACTATTGACACAGCAGTGTGAAACACAGGGCAATCCTCCAGAGAGCTAAGCCACACTGTAATATCATGATGCTGTTAGTGCAGTTTTTTCACACTACTACAGTACGTTCAAGATAAAAGTAAAATCTTGCTGGACTTTTTTCTAAGAGCACATAGAATAGAGCAGCTGAAAATGTAGGCCAACCATACTGCACAATCCTTATTTAACATGTGATTGTGACAGAAGAAATCATAAGTCAGCAATGCAAATGACAAGAGTGGCAAAAAAATAATCCCAGTGCAACATAAAGTACCAACAAGGTTTTATTTTTGAATTATTATGCTGTCAAACTAGGTACTATGAGGTCATTTTTTATTTGTAGTGACTGCTACAACAATCACACCGCTTTCCTCCTGTCAAATCACAGCCCATGGGACTTGTCTCTTATCACTTTCCTCTGGCACCGTGACAACTGAGCTCTTAAAGGAGCAGTGCGCTTAAACCTTCAGAAGCATCTTAAATTAAAACGTATGCAAATCAACCCACAAGTTCTTTCAGTACAAAAACAACAACAGGAAGTAAAGAAGAAGAGAAAACAGTGTTATTGGTGCCAAAGACCAGGCCGTCCCCCGCTGAGTTTTTGTCATATGAACCAGATTTAAAGTATCCTGCGGTTGTTTTCTTATGAAGAGAATATCTATCTATGAATCACTCGCTGAAAGCCCACATTACTGTGTGGTGAATACAGCCAGAGCCACCAAACATCCATCAAAGTGCTTGTTAAGTGTCTTTTGGACTTTTTCATTATACATTTAGAAGCTCTGCGCCTGGCTCCTGACCAAAAATGACATGGCAGCCTTCTAAAAGATTTATACACGTATGCCACTGCCATTCCAGATTGATGCCAAGAAAATGAAAATGTTTCCAAACACGTTCATACAATGTGCTCCTACCGAGCAAGCAACCACCAACTTAAGCAGGACTTTAGACTAGGTGGGAAGTTTGTCTTGTGACAGGCATAAAAATGCTGACAGCCCTGACACAAACAGCAGTAAAAGTGATAAAGTCAGAGATTATCAAAGGACATTATGTATATTTACTTATGAGGCTATGTTGCCGAAGGCTTGAAAATAAAAAGGAAGGCCATAAACTTGAGATAAAAAAAAACAAAGTCCTAAATGCTATCTACTGGAAACAGCTGGAAAATAAAACAGTACTCACATATGCAAACACACAGTGTAACCAACACCTGTGCATCTCAACAGTAGGAAACACAATGCAACCTCTTCACCCCAGCCTTCTCTTAATCCAGTAAATAGGAGAAACAAAGGGAGAGGAAGATAAAACACAGAGCCCATAACATCCCTTACCTCTGTGGCCCGAGCTTTAATCTAAAAGCTCTTTGAAGAGCTTGCAAAAGGAGAAATCTAGCTGGTGTTCTCTGATCTCAAAGTGGATTCTCCCTGTGAAGGCTCGTTGAGTCTTAAAGCGACATACGCGCACCGCATCTGACTCAACCACCCAGGCACACTGGAAGACACGTGGAAAATCCCTCCCGGCTTCGGAGCGGCAGCGAATCACAATCCTCTCGGGGCAACCCTGGGTAACGGAGCGCCAAGAGAAAAAGCAGGAGAGCAGGGAGGAAAAAAGTGGAAAGTTCTCAACAGAAGGGCTCTCTCAGAAAGAGAGGTAACGATGTTTTAAGGCTCTCATCCATTAAGAGTCTCCACTGAAAAGAGGCTCCACTTCTCCACAGAGTTGTTTTTCCTATATCCTGCTTTTCCGTTGGCTAAGAGGAGGATGCAGGGCTTGTTACAGCCAAGGCGGTTTTCCATAGCTGTTTGAGGCGATTGGGCGAGACAAGCAGGCGTATAATGGCTGCAGTACTGCCTGGGAGGCAGTGGGGAGGGCGCAATGACTGGAGCTCTTGTCTGACCCTAAATACCACAATGACCCCAGGAGGAGGCCAGGGAGGCAGCCAGCTACTGGGGAGACAGAAAGAGTGTGTGTGCATATGTGTGTGTATGAGTCAGTATGAGCCAGAGAATAAGAAGAAAAGTACAGTGAATGAAGACAGGGGCTTGGTTTTATAAAGAGCAGGGCCAAAGAGGAAATTACAGAAGAGGAAACAGAGTTAGCGACATGGCTAATCTATCTGAAAGTTTCCGGGGGCCAGAGGGTCGAAATGTGCATCTCATTTTGAGAAGCTAATTAAAACGCAAGAAAAAAAAAAGGGTCAAAGCCTTCCCTGGTATTACAATTTCTTGAGAGATGCACTTGAAATGTTGTGACTAAGCTGTATCCCAGTGGAGACGAACTTGAGACCGCCGTCGGTCTAAAAACACATGCATGCCTCCATTTGTCTATGGTTCACATAACTGTGGTCACACAGTCAAACTGGACCTATTCAGAAAGCCACACCAGAACACGGCACAGCATTTGAACTGGACGAAGCGTGCCAGACTGTTCCCAAAGCTGCTCAAGAGCCAGTTGTTTATTTCAGAGGAGCTAGGTGAATATTATAGTAGATTTCAAATGGAAAACATGAGAGTCTATGTGACTGTGTTCTTCTATGGAAATTCATCGTAGGCTGAGAAGCTATTCAAAGTCATGTCCATGCCACGCTGTATGAGCAGATGTGGAATAGTCTTCCATCAGCCTGCTGCTTGACATGGAGACATCAGCTCTGGGACACAATATCAGCCAGCGTTCACTGGGGCTAAACAACATTGTTAAAAGACACAATAGTCCTCGTGGCCTATTCGGAGCTCCTCACAAAGCCCTTTGTCGGGCTATAGATGGAGGCAGCTAAAAGGTTGGTCAACAACGTGCCCGGAGAGACTAAGAGGCATGAAAAGAGAGAGGCACTAAGAAAGAAAAGAGAAGGCAGGGAGGACCGCTGTGATGCATATTCAGACAGAGCAGGTGCTGGGTCTAATTCCATCCGGCCAAATGATCTGACCTCTAATTAAGATCAATTAAGGCCACAACAAGCTCTCCAGAGCCAAATCCAATCCCTCTATATATAAGCTCTGGGCAACTGACTCACGCACAGACATCAATGTTACGTCCATTTACATGTTTTCAGCTAATGCCCACTTTGATAATGGAAGCTAGAGGTCACATTGAACTACATCATGATAATGACATAGCTATCAAAGAGTCTGATACATTGTACTCTGCCCATATGTGTACTTTACTCAGATGGTAACCAAGGCAGCACAGGAAATACAGGGAAAAGGCGTATCTAACATGATTTTATATGGAGGAAATAGGGAGAAGTATTGTTGCACGGGGTGACACAGGGTCTGAGTAGTTTATCAGCAGAGCTTTGCCTTGGGATAAAGCTTTGAAAGACCCCAAATCCCCACAGATATTGAGTTCTAAGATGACCCCAGATGGCCTCTCTGTCTCTGTGCAACAATGCCAATGTGACAAAATCCACATCCCTCACAGAAATACTCTCTGCCAATTTACAAACGCAATTACTGCAGTTAAACCAATGTTAAAAACCTAAAAGCAATTTTAATGACGGCAGATAGTTAAAGGTAAAAGTGGCTCAGGGTTTAGAAGGCTAAGAGCACTTATACGTCTTTGCATTTCCAAGACTCCAACTTCTCCTAATCTGAGACACTTGTTTGTTTTGTGTCTGTAGCAATTACTCACTAAATCAATTAGTAAATTGAAAGCCAATTAATCTACAATAAATTTGATAATAGTTTAAGTAAAAACTTGCAGGTTCCAGTCTCTCAAATATGAGGATATGCTATTTTTCTATAAATGTAAACTGAATACCTTTTGCTGTTAATCAGACAAAACAGGCCATTTTAAGATGTTGAGAAATTCTAACAGGCATTTTCATATTTACACTTAATCAAAAATATAACTGATGGATTTATCATTAATAACAAAAATCTTAGGTTGCAGCCCTATTTCAGCCCTACTACCAAAATAACATGAAATAAATATGAGCTTTATTTCACCATGTTTTGAAAAGAACTTAAAGCATTAAATGGAGATCAAATGTTAATGCATCCAGCTCAGTGGCTGTACAGCACTCCATTAGTTTGTGGTATATCAAACATCTTCGATGGATTAATTAGATTAATGTGTGAAACTTAGAGAGCACCTTAACTTTCATGTAAATGATGCTTTTTATGAGGCGTAAATTATGTCACATTAAATCTCAGACAAATCACTTTCAATAATCCATCTTTGATGAAAAGAAGTCACACTGGTCGAGCGATGCTCATGGGACCAAAGCTGACGGATGGGGTGGAGGAAGAGAGTTGGGGGGGAAAAGTCAGCGGGAGAAATATGAGTTTTCAGTCAGCATGCTAATACTTAATGTCTCCCTCCTAAACAGCGTGATGGAGCCACTCTCATAGCTGGAGGCCATTTATGGTTTGATGCCATTGATTATCCTGCTCACTGGGGACTGCAGTCTGCAGCAAGTTGTGAACAAAACGTCTGCTGGGAGGGAATAAAATGATCTTAATTGCTCATTTTAGAAAAGATTAGTACACCACAACAGCCAGAGAACATGGATTTTAAATATCTAGGGTCTAGAAATGCATTAGAAATATAACTAGAGGGTCTTAAGGAACTGGGGGGTGTGGACTGATGGAATTCATTTAAGCTGGGATGCTTTCAGGGTCAGGGTGAAAGGTCAAGTCTTTTGTTTGGTTGGCTTCCACACTCAAATCCACTATATATTTAACAGTTCAGCTCCATGACCAAAGACCAAAACAAGAAAAAATATTACCTTGATAAAAAATACTGACTTAATTTAAAGTCTCTTTTTTAAGTCCCTATTGACAAGTTTATTTTTTATTTTCCCAAATTAGAAACTCTTGCATGTTTAACAAAACAACAAAAATATGCAAAACTCAAATCAGGAAAATACATAACATTTAAAATGTTTTTCTCATATTTTGTGACATTCATAAGGTCAACCCTCCCACTAATTATCCTCTATTCCTCCTCCTCTGCCTCTTAATCCTTCTGTCTCATACAGTGAAATCTCTATTTTCTGCCAGCCTCCCCTGCTGTCAACTCAGTTCATTTTCTACTGCTTTTACAGCTCCTGTCAGACATGACAGCCCAAAACACAGAGAGTCTGACACTGACTTTAAATCAACCAGTATATGTCGGCAAATACAGGCTCTCTGCTAACAAAAGAGGGATGATGTGTGCCTGTGTGTGTCAAGACAGTGTGTGTATGAGAGGACAACACCAGAGGGTTTTTGCTCTCTGCTGACAGGTCCAGTGTAGAAATCAAAGAAATCAAAAATGAGAAATTTGGTGTAAACAGCTTCTGATGCTTTGTTTAGAGGAGACACTGACTCAGAACATCCTCAAGGGGGTGTCAGCATCTATCTGCTGCTGGTTGTGTGTGTGTGTGCGCGTGTGTGCATAGGCGCCTGAGCAATAGAGCAAGTGGAGCAAATGCATCCCCATTATTCAATTAGGGAGAGCAAAATTATGGTTTTGCTAACCCACGTCTTTTTTAAAAATAAACTTTTCATCATACACTCCCCGCAATTAGGTGATTATATTTAAGAAGCCTATGTCAATGGTCATTTTTACTATTTTCAGCATCTAGCAAAAACAAGTTAAAAAAAAAAAAAAATCACACATTTTTGGACCACCCTTTGAGTCGGTCGAACCCATCACTGATCGTTTGCCACAGCATGCATTGGCTGTCAATCACAGTCTGTCAATCCACACAGGAGTCTGACTGTTTACAAAAGGTGAGAAACTTGCCAATTAGCTTAACTGCAATCATTGACTGAAAATAGAAAATAGAGAAAGATAGGCATATGCTGAATGAAACTTCTAGGCCCACTGACTCCAGACAAACTTTAAATGAGCTAAAAGTAGGATTGCACTGTCGCTGAAATGCTGAACCGATTTGTAAGTCAATATTAGCTAACTTTGCCAACCCACCTACCTAGTGTTAGCTCGCTGATTGGACAGGATTCAGCTGTGTAGATGGGATGATCATGAAGGAGCCAAATCAGAGTCAGCTCTTTTAAAATGTACCGTGGCTATTAACAGGGCTGCCAACTCTCACACATTGACCGTGAGACTCATGCAATTTACTCTTTTCACCCACTCTCATGCGACACATCGGTTTTCTTATACAGTGAAAAACAAATTCACAAATTCAAATTCATTGCGGCACAAAAAGAGAACACAGACAGACAAGACAGAGCAGCACACCCCTGCAAGTTATTCAGACCATTGGTGGAAAGAGAGAAGTATACACAAATCTATTATATTGTATTTTATTCTCATACATGCTGCTCAGAGTAATCTCAGTCAGTGGCTCTTCTGGCAGCAGCAGCAGTGTCTCCCTCTCCTCTCGTGCTGTAAATATTAAATAGTCATTCTACTAATAATCATTTCCTGTCCTTATCCACCCAATTATATACTGTTGATGCATTCTTGATTTCATGGCACCCTCAATATAACTCATTTAGACTAGTGCAGGTGTCTGTTTCTTGAATAAATCCAAGAGATTAGGTAGTGTAGAAAAGCAGGAAATTTGTTTTAAATTACTTTTTTCTGGGGGAGGACTCCCAGACCACCCGCCCAATTATGTATATTTCCAAGTTTGCTCCCCCATTTTTAAAACATAATCAGGCACCCACGTGTGTGTGCATGTCCACTTTTACATGTGGACTTTTTGAGTGGTAGAGGGAGGAATAGGTTAACGGCTCTGACAAAAAGATGGAGTGTGTGTACGTGTGTGAGATCTAGCAAACAGCTGGAAAACTGCAGGTGCAAATCAGCTTTCCATCAGCTTCTCTCCTAATTAAGCAGCTTAATGGACAGAGGAAGGTCATTTTGAGGGTTAAATCTGCAAAGGAAAAAGACATAAACACATGCATACTATCAGCAAGTACTTGAACTTATTCCAGAGCTACAGTATCTGGATTTCAGACTGACTTATATTGTCACAATTTAGCTGCATTTATTTTTTTTTGGTGCAATCAGCATGTTCTCCAACACACATCACTCATAACAGAGCTAAAGCAGAGCAAGCTTTAGGAGCCCGTGTCTTCAAGATGCAAAGCTATATTGAAAATGCCTGGAGGTGCTGGTAAAAGTAATAGAATCAGTGACAGGCTGTGCATGCGAAACACAAGGAACTGGAGTCTTTAGCGGCCACAGGTCAGATAAGAGACCCCGAGGCTGTTGGGAAAAACAAACGCACACCAAGCCCTGCCCAGGAAGACAGGGCAGAGCTGTAGAGCACGACAGCTTCCTCGTTCAAAGAGGAGGGAGAGATACTTAATTATCTCCCCACCGATAAGAGATGAGGAAAAGAAAAGTGCCTTTGAGGTGGAGAGAAGGGGAAAAGAACAGCGACATTAGCTGTTAACCTTCAGGAAGGTCGATTTGAATCTTAGGCACCATCAAAAAAGACAAAACCTTTTTCATCTCATCAACTTTTTTTCCAAGGTTCACAGTGACTTTGTGTATTTCTGTGCATTGGATGTGAATGGCTGCATAATACACCAGTATTAAGCCCATTCGCAAACTGTATTATCTCCACTGAAATTGACTGTGGTTGCCCTTTGTGCGCTGCAGTATAATCTGTCACACACTACATGGTGTGAGCTCCAGTGATTAATACGATCAGCCCTCAACTCACTCACTCACTCATTACCATAGCAATAGCCACTGTAGTGTGCTGCAGCAGTCATGTGAGACATCCTCCAAGCTCCCTAAGGTGATCCATCAGAGATCATTGACCATTGCAGTACAGTATCAGTCACACGGACAGAACCAGCTGCTGGAGGTCAAACAGAATCACCAGAGGATTCAGAGAAACAATGAGGTACTGGAGATTTGGGAGCAGGTAGACGCGTGCACGTACAGTAATCGATGTTCTCATACTGAAAGTCAAACATACCCATTCAAAACAGACACACTTGCAGCATCAATCACTGGACTCAACAGGAAAGAAAAACCGATTGAGGAAGCAGAAATCGATTCATTTGCAATTTGAAAAGGACAAAGCAAATCGCTCAAAGTGCCCTAGACGTGAAATAGCATAATAAAAGCTGCGACTTCTAACCAAAATGACACGCAGCAGGTGAATACAGCTCTATCTGGGGTAGTAGGGCAAACAACCATGTCTGGCTTTGTCCCACCAGACACACACACAAACACACACACCTGCTAGGCTGGCAGATACTGCTGCAAGGGAGGGCCAAACAGTCTGCATCCAGATGCTCTGTGGGTATGTATGTGTGAGTGTGTGTTTGTGTGTGTGTGTGTGTGTGTGTGTGTGTGTGGTGGGGGGGGGGGGGGGGGGGCAGGAGGGGAGGAGAGGGAAGGTCAGGTGGGGGCTCTTCGTCCCATCCATCACTGCCACAGACATGCATTAATCCCTCTCTGCATTCTTGAGGAGCTCTGACGCCAAAGGGAGTTTGCCCTTGTGGCCTCCCTCCACCCTGGGTGTAGAGCACCACTCATGGCCCCTGGAGGCAGCTTTGCCCGCTGCAAGTCGAAAAACTTTATTCAGAAATCTGTTGGCGCTGTGTGAGCTGATGACTCACCGACGTGTGATTTAAGCTTGGAAAGCCAGAGGACAGGTTGACGCTAATGGATATGGTAATTCAAATGTTGCCTCCCTATTGCCAAGGCGAGCCATATGTTCATGGTAAACTAGCACTCCAACTGGCAATGTCTCTCCTTTTATGGCCTATTAAAGGGCCAAAGTGTAGATTACAGTCCGGCCAAACAGAGCATAAGTCACCCTGCTCACTCTGACTGAATTCATTGTTCTCTTGACCGGCTGACTGATAACACAAGTAATTGACCTGGAAAACAAACCAATGACAATAACAAATAGGTGAGAAATATGGCAATGTCCAGGTCATAGTAATTGTTTGCGCAAGCTCAGCACTTTCGCCACCATTCACACATCACAGTCATATCCGCTAAAGCCTTAAACAAACTGACAGCGAAAGCCAGGATGATACTTTAAGTCAATTATAGGTGGCTATGCTAGTCTGGGCCTGTTTGGTTGGTTTGCTCATCATGATCAAGGTTAAGATAGATAACAAAGAAGCTTTTTCTCAGCTAGCCATTAAGGGCCATTACCTGAGGCAATTACAGTCCATATTGAAGCCTCTCTTTTACCACATTGGCAGGTCTGAAAGATTGCCTCTGTTAAGTGCTCAGGACGGATGTTACCTGTTGAGAACTGTCGTCACCAAACACGGCAAGTCCTTCAATGCGGCGCATAAATTGTCCATTTTAGCATGTTTTCTTTCTATCTGAGTAAATACAGTTTGCGCTTTGTGAGATAATTCAGTCCAAATGGACTTGTCTGTAAGTTTTTCATGTGTCAAACTGTTCTTAATATGCCTGCAATGATCTGTTTTATTCTGCCTTCTTTCAAAGTAGTGACAACTTTTTAAAAAAATGCCTGAAACTGAAACACAAACAAGCTGCATTATCCCTCTCTGCCAGAATGGAGGATTAACTCGTTTAAAACAAATTTCACGACTGCTTTGCTTATTGGGGCTGACCTTTTTTGCAGCAGCACATCCCAACCACATCACAAATGCATTAGACAACGCCGGAGTGTGATTTCTCTCTGTTTAAAATTAAAATTAATGCGATGATTCTTCAGAGGAGCTTTAGTATTCTCCTCACATTCCTGTGCCTGTTTGAGACAAGCATACATCGTGGTCTCGAGCAGAGCTGAGAGGAGCCAGGCGGCCAGCTGTAGATTGTAGGATAAAGCAGCGAGTTGTCAACATCAGGTCGCGGGCCTACATCAGAGACTTGTAAACACAGGACCACAGTCTGGACAACTAAATAAACCATCCATCAGGTGTAATCAACACTGTTTAGACACATCTTGGGGTACCTTGAGTCTATATGCATGCGTGTTTACACATATATAGCACATAAATATCCTTAAACACTCATGCAACCTCCTATATAGAAGTAGCGCACTTTCAGTACAGCTTTAGTAAACACAGTTCTGAGCTCTGTTCTGTAAATCTTCATGCAAGGAAACCATCCTCTGACATAGGCTACTCACCGCTTCTGGCTTTTCAACCAAATAGGGAGAGTAACTAATATTCTATGTTGAGCTAGATAATAATCAAAAAGGTGGGTAAACTCCCCGGGCAATACACAGGTTAGTGTAATCTCGCTTTCACAGGAAAGCAGGAACATTACTGCTCCTGTTATCATTAACCAAACAAATTGTTTTTATTGCAGCTTCAAGCACAGCTGGTCATAATATACAGTATTAGTTACCGAGTGCTGTTTGTAGCAGGTTTACAGCACAGATAAGAAGACAGAAATCTGAGCTAGACTGTCTGCTCAGCATCCTGAGAGCACAGATGATGGGTGGGACAGCTGGTGACGAGCCAGACACAAACACACTCACACACACACACACACACACAGAAATTTTACTCATCACCAGAGCCACCAGTTCTGGATGTCTGAGGCTACTCTGTGCATGCAGCAGGCTCTTGAAATTCTGCAAAGGATGTAGAGGGCAAGAAACTATGTGAACACACAAGTTTCATGCAGATAGCCTTACAAAGAATCATGCTCATACTAACAATTCATTTGTATAGATTTGGATTTCATTTTATTAAAGCCGATCTCCTTTGCACACCAGACCGCAGCTTTACAACAATCTTGACAGATTTCATTTCATTATGACAGCCAGTAAACAACCATACCTGAGTGAATAAAAACCATGATTGACTGTTAGATTCAAGCTGTGATGCGCTAAAGTGTGTCTGTGTGTGCCTGATGGGACGTGTTTTTGGAAAAGTGTGAGAAATAAGGCCACGCTGAACCCATCCTGCAGAGAGCTCAACGCTCACAAACAGGTTTTAACACCTGTGGTGTGACACAAATTTGCATGTCTTCATGCTTCTGTTCAAGCAAATGTTTAGTCAGCACAAAACCCGTGACCTAGTTTCTGTCCAAAAACTGTGTCATAGGTTAATAAAATGCATTGGAGTATATAGAATGTGTCTTAAATGTGTACATGTGAGGGTTCGTGCATTTGTCAATGAATCCTTCCCATTGCAACTCTCAACGTTATGGTAGAAATTCTATAAAGCTCACTGTAAAAAGGAGCCAAAATGCCTGAAGCGAGATTTTACCTTTGAATTATCACACGACATTAGCTGGGAGCCATTATCGACCTGTAATCCAGAACAGGTGTTCCACAAAGCACTCAAGCAGCACCGTGTTTAACTAGGGAAAGCTAAATAAACGCAACAACAAAGACTGACCTGTCTAGGCTGAGGGAAAACACCTAAACCAGTTTCTCTGGTCACGCGGACGCAGCGGCACGTGAGCTAACTTGATTGCCGCAGGAAAGTCACAGATAAATCTTTGCAAAACAAACTCTTTTGTCCTTTTCTGGAAAGCCTTTTCAGAAAAAGGAATGTGGCTCATAAAGACATATAACAGAGGAAGAAGCCAAAGCGGGCACCGAATGGCACCTCATCTGAGGGTATGGCAAGACTCGGCTAAGCGCTAGCAGCTGCGCCACATGTGCACCGCTTTCACCGACATGATTAAATTAAGGCCCCTGCCAAACTCATTATTATCCCATCCATATAGGGAGGCTCAAGAATGTCAATGAGGACCACGCTCATTATGCAGTCGTCATGCACAGTGCCCAGAAAGAAACAAGTACTCGCACACAATTACAGACTGCAAATCAACAGCATATTCGAGCTGACAGGCTTCTTTTGCGGCTTTGAAAAATTACAGGCCGGTCCTTAATTTTTATTCTGTAAAATAAATTCAACCAATTGAATTACCGCTTAAAGGCAGATGTGACAGCCTGGTGATGTCCCATAGGACGGGCTAGTGGAATCGACAGGCAGATGCTCCAACCGGCAGAGGTCACAGAAGGTCAAGCTGTTCCATTATGAGAGGACAAGGGTGGTATTTATTCACAGCCTTCTCCTCCTAAATCGGGGTGGGCTTAGAGGGGAATGGAGATGGATACTTAACCCTTGAGGCAAATGGCTGACTACAAGCCATCCACTGTTTCTCTCATTACTGGTGGAGATACAGCAATTGTTCCACCCACACCCAGTAAGAGGAAGGTACAAAATGAAAAAAAAAAGGCAGAAAGAAGGAAGACAGAAAATTGCTAGAGAAAGCCAAACATTCACAGATTCTCTGACTCCTAAATGATCAAGAGAAAGCGCTGCCACCCAGGCTACATAATTATAGAAAAGAAAGGGGAACACACACTGACAAGACTCATGCACTATAACCCACTTTAAACAGCAATAATGGCCACAGAGGTATATAGTGGTTTAAAAAATCTAACCTGATCCGACTTGCCTGCACAGTCTGTGAGTCTGTTTTGTCTCAGACTACATCAAAGTGGCTCTGATGTAGCCTTGCATACAGCATATAGAAGACGATACCAAATTTTTTCAGCATTTTTCATGCTATATATGTATGTATGTATGTATGTATAATGTAGCCCTGGCCTCCTGTGGTTAGCCAAAGTGTACTGCATGGCTTGCCAAAAACCCAGATATCAAGCTTGATGATATGGATGCTGGTAAAAGATCGGAAAGAATGAGTGCAGTCTTCCAGGTTGTTAAAATACTTGTTGGCTTAGAAGAAAAAAAGCCTGTGGCACTGTATGATAGCATGATTAGCAAAAGCAGCAGGCATGTCTGGGACCAAACATGAACCCATAGACAACCCCACCCCCCTCCCTCCCTCTCTCTCTCTCTCTCTCACTTTCTCGAGCCAGATTTAGGGGCCACTTAAGTGGTATGCATGAAACACAAAAAAAGTTGAGATGTGTTAATTAAGGTTTCCACATCTTATATAGGACAAATGGACATATGAATCATCGAGTGAAGGAAAAAAAAATACAAAGAGAAATTATACATGAGGCTAATAATACAACATGACTGTGTAAGTACAGCCTTCACCCAGCTCCTTGAACCGTAACAGCCGTCTTAACTGTCAGGAAAACCCAGTTCCTGACGTTTCTCGACATTATTATTATTAGTTTAAGCTTGGGCATGCCAGTATGGATGTATGCGCTGTAAAATATCGTTATTAATATAAAAAAAGCAACCATAAGTTTCCAGTGAAGCTGATTTCTCCACGCGAGCAGACCACAGGGCTTGCCACTGGAGACAAAACCACTCGCACGCACACACAAAATTACTACCGAGGAGCAGGACAAGCGCCTAAAGAGACAAGAATGGTTTTCAAAATAACTTCAAGAGAGTATCACAGTTATTAAAGTCATTCTTTTACAGTTAGAGTCTCTGCCAGGCAGAAACAGACATTTGGACTGAGAAAATTGGCAATTGCCAACAAAAACTGTCAAGCCTGATCACAGATACCCCAGGCAGAATAAGTGAAATAAAGCTTTCTAGTTCTAGTTCTTGTTTGTATTTAGAGATGAAATGTAAGATGAATTTCTATGCTCTAGACACCAAAGTGTATCCAGTGCATGTCAGTGGGTTGAGTGACACAACATCAGCCACCTATTAGTCACCAGTCAGGGTGTGCTCCTTGGATCACTAACCTCATGAGACCGCGAATAAATGATTTCACCCTCCAAAAGGGGAAATGATTTATAATGAATGACTTCAGCGCTGTGTGCATTCACTTTACACCAGATCCTGTCACATGCAAGGCGAATATCAATGAATATATAAAAGATGGATTTAGAGAAATGCATCATCTATGAAAGAGGTGTTTTTCCTCTTTGATATGCAGGCAGAAGGATTCCTACCATGAAAGTAGATGAGATAAAGATCAAAACTCTCACTCTGTGAAAGCCAGCAGCCAGTTCACACACAGCTAGTCCATCAACGTGGATGATGATGGCTTTGAGAGAGTTATGCCGTGTAACACAAGAGTTCTTATTATTCAGCTAGAAAGAATGCAAGCAGAAGAGCTGCTATACAACATGTGCGCCACAGTGGCCTCACATACTTCAGCAGTGATTTTCTCATACGAACACACACACACACACACAAGTTGTTTTACACGCAGGATATGCACATCCCTTGTAGTTGTGAGTCAGTCATTCCCCCTTTTACCACAGAGCACCAGTCTAAACTGTAGACACTACATATCATCCACATCCAAGGAGATCCATCTGGAAAAGCAAACAAAATGTCCTGCTGAGTGGGTCCAACTACCAGGGAGGATTGAGAGGTACTGGCCACTGATCTAGGCATAAAGTATAACAGCTAAGATGTATAAAGAGGTGGGGTCACTACTGCAGCAAAGCTCAGAAAGCCTAGCAAAGTCCCTTTAAACATAAGGCTTAGACCCTGTATATTTGACAACCTTTCTTGGAGCAAAATGCTTGGATAGAGGAACCAGAACCAGATCAGTGGGAGTCTATAAAGCCAAGCAGTTCACTTTTTGGCTCGTGCAAGTTTAATAACATTAGGATCGAGCTGCAGACAAATTAGGAGTCAGCTTCTCCAATGACTGTTGAATGTCAATACCATTAATAGCCTCTGGCATCTCCTGTACACACAGCACACACGTGTGTTTGACATGTTTGCAGAAGCCAAGCAAACTGATTGCCCTCCATCTCTTCTTTAATAAAATACCATTTAGGCTTGGAGATTCTGTGTTGTTGCGTTGAGCCTCTTTGAGTGGCAAGTTTTAATAATCCTCTGACATGCCTGTGAATCCACTTCAGCTAGACTGCTAAAACTTTTAAAAAGGGGCATTTATAAGTCTGGTGGCATCTGCTGTGACACCGTTTGGAGAGAGAGATGTATTAATATTGCAAGACTGTCCAACGTCGCAACAAGCTGAGCAGCGACCTGCACTCAGCGTAATCTGCTTGACTTGGCAAGAACCCATAAAGGAACCTGCTAGCAATGATACTGACCTTCTTGACTTTGAATAAATGATGTGCCCTTATGTGTTTCATTGAGGGGGAGTTGATGGTAGCAAGTTTTTGGTAGCAAAAATGTTCTCAGTATGAGTTCACAGAAAGTCTAGAATCCTTCGCACCTGCCTTTTGTACTTGGACCCATCAACTGTGAAAACCACCGGCGTTGTGGACTGTGCAGCCAGGTTGGCATGGAGAGCTAAGCCAGGCAGTAAAGAAGATGGTCCCCCTGGGCCAGACAGAGAGAAACCTGGGTTAAACAGCGCTTATGTAACAGTCAAGAAAAGATCATGTCTTGGCGCTAGCAGAGCAGAGAAAAGCAAAGCTGCAAGTTTCTGGGCGATGAGGGAAACCAAAGTCGACCTAAGTGAGAAATGGAGAAAGGCTAGTCAATCTTTGGGTATCCAGAGGGTGCTGTAAAAACAAGCAAGCCCACACACAGGCTATCCTGCTGTGGCCTGGCAGGTACACCACTTGGCTTCCCCTACATTGAGGATGTGATGCATATTAAACTATTTTTCTGCTATTTTACAGAGGCGTGGACTGCAAAAGCTGATAAAATGTCCAACAACACTGTTTCTTTGGCCTTATCTTTATGTGCTTTACAATGAGCTCTTTCACTTACATATCCTTTTCCTTCCGACAGCCGAGGCCTGTCAGCCAAATAAGCCTTGACGATGATATCGCTCCAGGAAACAGGTTATTTGGATACATTTACCTCTTTGGAGAAAAGAACTTTCAAGAGAGCTTTAATTGAGCATGTTCAGTGAGTGGATGCCAGGATTGCCGGTGACCTAAAGCAATCAGGACCTTGTCTCTGTTTACGCTGGCCGTATGCCAAATGACTGAACCAACATGACAAAGCTTGGAGGCTGAGAAGTGGAGAAAAGAGCTTATCTTGCTCGGAGATCAAACCACCGACTGCTTAAGTAGGGAGGGGGCTGGACAGGCAGAGGAGTGCTAATGAGCCTGAAAATGGTCTTCAACATAACAGTAATATAACGGCTGCCAAAGACCTTCCAAAGCACTTCGCGTCTGTCACAAAGCCCGGGAAACTGTGCAGATAAGGGCACATCATGTCCCATGCAGTTCAGTGAAGCAAGCTACTGAGCAAGCAAAAAAAGCAAACATTAATATATTGCAGAGTTATGGCAATTTTGTGTTGTGATGACTGATATATATCTGCTGAAGGTAGACTGTGATGAATGGACTAATGGACACTGTTGGATCTGTGTGTGGTAAGTGATGGATTTGTGCGCCTGACAACACTCTTTCCCATCTTTGGGCTACTATATTTTATGTCATATGGTTCAAAGAAATGAACACAGCTCTGATTATTTAACGTATGATTCTGCATATGTTGCCAGACTAATTTGCCAAGCACAAGGTGCTACACAACAGCAGAAGAGTGGACTTCCTAAAATAGGAAGAACAAAGATCTCGTCAATTCTCCACCCACTGATGAGCAGGTGGGATGTGTTGGAGTAAATGTGTACCCAGAATTAGCTCCATCCATCATGGGGGACAATACAAGGCACATGGCGCCAACAGAACATCGTAGTACCGAGCACTTTGGCTCGTAGCACCAGCTGTGTTTGCCTTTCCAATACGGGAAGGATAGTAAGTGAGACCTTCTGGCTACTGGACCAAGGTAGGGCAGATCAATCACAATTTCTATTGTTGTTGGGATTGACCGGTGAGCAGGCTTAGAGCCAATGGGGGGGGGTTGCAGAAAGGGGTATTTCCATATAAAGGGGGTTGCTGGCTGCCTAAAGAATGCTCAAACACGCGTCATCTTTAGAAGAAGGTATCAGAAACACAGATATCACGTACAATACAGACTTAACTGCGCCCCGCAGAGACATGATGCAACTTGACTGTTTCCATCTTGAATTCATATCCAAAAGATAAAATAGTATTTTACACACAGCAGCAATGCACATAAAAGAATGTGCTTTGAGCATAAAAGATCATACACACTACAACAAGGTTCTCTGCGGCGGCTTGATTGTTAAGATATGAAGTCCCATATGCAGATCAATACACCAGCAAATAACCCAATACCCAATACTCCATCTCACTGTTCATACATTTTGATAATCAAACTAATTCTTGTATATCCACGGCTTGTAAATCACTTGTTAGGGTTCAAAGTGATGAGGCAGCACCTTTTCCAGACTGAAATATTGTATGCTGTCTGGTGCGCACACAGGAATTACACGCACTGCTACTCTAGTGCTGCCATGGGGGGTTTTTGCTTCATGTACACCAATCGCCATATGATTTATATGACCATCGATAAAAGAATGGTAATGGCATGTCTCGCAGTTATTTCTTTGGGGTTAATGGAAGTCTGAATCACAAGTGAAGTCGTCTAGCACTGTTTAAAAGCTACCCGACTTCCTTCTTCGCCTTCACCCCAATCATCCACTTGGTAACTCTAAATCTAATACCTCGTTTGACACATTGTTAAAAGCTGCAGCCACCATTTAATCTTCATTTTCTTTGCAAACCTTACAGACCATTCTTTAGCAGGTGACCCTGAAGGAGAGCAATTCAATTTAGACCTATGCGTTAATCTCCTCAAAGGCCTGAGAGCTGTGGCTGTTAAGAGGGGCATGAATGGGCGCCATCAGTTTCAGCAGGATGAGACCCACGTCGCTCTGTTGAGCTGGACAGAAGGTTCCTGTTTGTGCAGCAGAGCAGGGGATCTCGTGTTGGAGCAGATTCACAAAGTGCAGCTGACTGAACAAATCCCTCAAAGTGGATGGGCGTGCGTTTGTGTGTCCGCCAACCCAGTAGCCACAGCAAAACAGGTTAAATTCAGAGTCACTGAATTATGCAGTACACAAGGTACAAAGGATCTCTTTTGGGCTGTTTTTTAGTCACAACACTCTGTTATTATTTTTGTCTAAACTGGCACTACAAGACAGGATGGGTAAGTCAATGTTGTGTTGGTGATAGCTCTCTGACCTGCAGTTGTGTGCACCCGGAAGGGGTCAAAGCCAGCCATGTGTCTTATGGTTGGCATAGCGGTGAGTGCGGTAGCAAATGAGAAGCTTCAGCCAAGATGCTGTCAACACCAGCTTTTAGTTCACCTGCTTTTTATAGCAACCACTCCAGACACGGCTGGCCGTACACTACCAGCAAACACTGTGAAAGCCAAATATAATCGCAACCACAGCAGTAAGAAATAGAAACATACAAGTCACCATTATGCCTTGAAGCCATTATGAAGCTTGAAGGCAAGAAAGGGCACTTCATTGTAATCAAGGGAGCAAATATGCTGAGAAATGTACAAAAGTGAAAGGTTTTGTTGTAGTTCAGTTTAATCCATTTCAAATCCTTTTGTCCTGGAGATGCTCCAGTCAAGTGGAGCCCCTGTGGTTTTCCCCTGCAGTGCCTCTCTACCTAGAGACAGTAAAAGGCCTTCATCCCCGTGTGACAATAAGCACAGATGTTACCCATGCCTGATAAGTCACATGCACGCCACCTTATATGGAGAAAAATGTGCCGGAGAGAAGACATGAAACATTGGTGTTTCTCGACCAGTGTGCTAGCACTTCAGAATTAACGACGACGGGCACTCACACACAGCCTTCCAAATGGTCTGCGGAGAGAGAACAATTCCAAGCTTCTCGGTTGACGTAGGTCCCTGTTCCCATAAAGCATCAGACACAAAAAAAAAAAAAAAAAGAGAGTCATTTTTCCACCACAGCTAGATTGTACTTCTTTACATAACTCCACAAAGTCACACACACGACTTCTAAACACAATTGTTTCATAAGGGAAGTTCCTGTGGTAATTATGTCACTGTTTCAGAATGTTAAATTAGGGGGATGATGAGCAGTAGATGCCTGTGAAGCAATCCTGTGCCACCCAGAGAGGGGGTAACATTACATCTCCCTTTTGTCACTGGTAAACAACTTTGACAAATGACAGTCCCACCAGCTGAGAGGCAGAAATTGCAACTCGTGTCACAAAAGGAAAGAGCAAAACAATCACGTTTTCCACTAAAAGAAAATTATGGGTCACACTCAATCAGTATCACTTTGGTTCAAGACCCCATCCCAACCCGGGGAAAACAGAATAGTAAAAACATAGTGTTCCCTGTGGTTGAGGATTTCTTTGCCACAAAAATGTGAACCACATAGGCCAAAATCTGCGTGTGGTGCAACGGCTTCTGTCCATTCAGTTTAGTGATATGATCTCTGAAAGAACAGGGCACATACATGAGAACAGCAGCAATTATGCAAGTAAATAACTATTCCTTTATAGTTCATTAAACAGGCAGGGTGGCAGGAAGGCCTGACGGAATATAAACCAATCACACAGCATGTTTCTCCCTCTAGAAAAATAAACAGCAGACATTCTTGGGCATCTTCTCTCTTGCGCTCATGTTGGGCTTAGCTTACTTCCTGGATTATGTTCCAAATAAATGATTAGTAAACATTTACAGTGCCTCCACTTATCCGGTACATCGTTCAATAAGCATTAATCACATTAATTACTACTCATATCACTTTTCCTCGAGATTTAAGATAAAGACTTCCAGCCAGAGCCTTCAGACAGATCAATGTCCAGGCCAGCCAGCCTCTTCAAGTCAAACATTAGCCTGTGTTTTTATTGTTACAACCCCACTCAGCTGCAAAGGTAGCAGTACAGTCAGACTGACACCTTCCCGTGCCGGTTTCCATGACAGAGGGCCAACCATGCCAAAAGGCATGCCTGACCCTTCCTCCTGCTCCTTGGATCTATTTGCTCTGGGCAGGCCCTTCACTCCAGGGGTCTCAGGGCCCTTTTGTTGCCTCTGTATGTGGTTAGATGGCCCTTCCACCCCAGCACACGGCCAAACAACAATAGCAGCTGAGGGTAAATCACATCCAAATACAACAGAGGAACATACCCAGGCATTTAGCGGAATGACCGATAACGCCCTACCTCTCAGTTCATAAATCAGAAGGAAGAAAAGAAAGCAATAAGCAGCCTCTCTGACACTGCTATGGGCTACAAGTTGAACATCACACTACACAAGCACCAACTGTGATCTACTGTGTCAGTGGAATGACAACCCAAATACCTGTGGTATAGAGTTTTAATTAATTCTCAAGACTGAACATGATGACAGGGGTGGAATTTATTGCTCATACCAAATTGCGTTTCACACCGCACAAAAGATTTAATTAAACGATATTGTAGTCCAGTAAGTGAAATGAAAACAACAGTGACAGTTTTAATGTGTGATGATTATAAATATAAAGGGAGAGGTCATTGTCTCTGTGTGTCTAGAACAATGCACCTTGACCCAAAACTACATTGTACTTTCTACACAGTGGCCCGTGTTGTAGGCTATTCTATGATATAATGACTTTCACTTATAATAATAATAATAACTATTATTATTATTTTAAAAATCTGTCAGAGTTGCTGCAGCGAGATTTAATAGACACAACGTTCAATGAGGACTCGCTGATGAATTTAAAGCCGAATAATTACACAAACACCGCCAAACTTTTCCTTAACAGACACAAACTTTGATCAAATGCGCGTTTTAAGAGTTGCAGCGGACAAAGCGCACTTACACATATGAACGGAGTCCTTCACAACCAGCGTGACTGTAAAATAAGTTCGATTGCAACTTACCGGCTAATGTTTCCTCTGGTGAGACATACTCCTCACAGTATTCACGCGTTTCCCTCTTCGTAACCGCTAAATATAACGCAGTTGCATTTAACAGAAACATAAAAAATCGGATTTTCTTGGAGCGTATTTCCACGATTCCTCCGTTCCCAGAACAAATGTTGGTGGGACGGAGCGCCAAGAGACTGCGGACTCCTCCCAGACAATGTGGGGTTAAACTCCTCCTTCCCACGGACACAGAGCGGGGGGATGGCCGTGTTCTTACAGCATGCTGTACCGGAGCATTAATCAGAGGTATATATATATACACATGTATGATGATAACACATATCATGGTAATTTGGGGGTTCCCAAACAGTGGTTCGGGGATTTCTTTGGGGTACCTCGGGGAGATCTGAGGGTCCTCAGTAAAATATAGTTACATTACACGAATAGTTCATTTAAATTAAAGGGGCCTTCTACCAAATGAACACGACATTTGCTTTATTTGTCTGCTCAACCTGCTGTCAGCTCGGTAGATTCGTTTGGGTTTGAGACTTAAAACTGGAGGACTTTTACACATTATTGAATGTCTGTTACATTCAAGGCCTTGCCAAAGGAGTTCACACAATGTTGAATAAGCCTATCACCACCAGATAAATCTCTCTATATTCACAGTATATGAAGTTTTTAAATCTGGTGTCTATGGTGACTCTCCCCCCAGCGCACTGGTAGTGAGGCGCTTCATGTCAGCCAGCAGTGACTGGTTTGCCAGAGAAGAAGGGCGCCCATTGAGCATACACACTAGAGACTTCTGCTGGCTGGGCTGGCTAACTTCCGGTTCAGCCCTGTACTAACTTTGAATTTTAACTGACTATTTAACTGTTTACTGTCACTTCCAGATGGGGGAGATAAAAGTTCTGCGCTGCATGTTTAATATTTTTAATAGAGAGTTTTTGTGACAAACTAGAGGATTTGAAAGATGTATTTCATTTGGGAGGCAGCTGGTTTAAATTAAAGTTTAATGTTGGGATCCAGTGTTTTTGGATCTTGACCCATACTATAAACTAAAATTCAGGATATCTCAATCTCTGCCGCTTCGATTTTTACCATTCTTTCATTTAAAAAGCTTTCTTTTGTGATCTCCTGACATTGAGAAAGTACACTGGAGTACTCCTTTAACAAAATTAAGGCATGGATATAGTCCAAAAACAGGTGGACTATACCACACAATACATTGCTATGCAGACATGTAAACTATAAATTAATCTTTAGTTGATGTTCTGTATTATTGTTTCTTTACAGGTGTCACAGGTTTCACTGCAGCAAATGAGGTGCAATATTTTGTGAAATGAAGATTTTTTTTTTTACTTCACCTCACTGACAATGTGATTTTAATAAATGTGATTTTTGATCAGCTTTTATTGTTTTAAGTCACCCATCAATCCTTCTTAGGCTGGATTCTTACTGACAAACTGCATGGTCTTGTAAGGATGTATTTGGCAGCCCTTAAACCTGAGAAAGTTTCCTACCCTTAGATTCTCAGTCAGCTGTTTTCCTTGGAAAGGTGATCAAGGTGAGCATATTTTGCATAACACTAACAGCCCTGCCTGTCACACGAACTAATGAACTGATAACAAAAGTGATAGGAAACAGGTTTGGTCTCCTCAGACAGTCAAACAGCATGCCAGTGACGAGAATGATCATTGTTATTCTTGGACGTAATGCTTAAGTATTCATTCCCCCACTTTCATTCTCTCTCTCTCATACTCAGTCATCCACATCCAAATACCTCCACTCCCTGATAACACGGTTGCGATGGCCAGGCCTTCCTTCCTGCAATCTGCCTCACAATGCTCATAAACCTTTCGCAATGTGGCTCTCTGGCCAGAAACAACCCATCTCTGCATATCAGCTTTTTTACAGCTGCTACAGTGGGGGCCCGAATAATGATGCCTATCTCTACTGCCCATTGTAACAGCAGATCCTGCTCCTTTCATCACAGACCGATCAGGATCTGTCCACACAACAAGCCCCCTCTCATCCCTCTTCAGTTGGATTTAGCCGGAGGGTATTCACCTCCAGTTAGCAAAGTGCGTCTTCTTAAAAATCAACATGATATCTAATTATGCATCTTAAGGAGTGTCAAAGGATTGTGCAGGCAAATGAGGTTGTGAGAGGACTTAAATGGAGATGTGCTGAAACCAAAACTCCTCTGGTGTTTAGGTCATTTAGATCTTGACTCAGTATTTTGATCTTTTTTATTGGAACAGAGGAACCATCATTTTGAGCCATGATTACTGCAATATTCCTTTGGGCAGATGTCATCATTGTTACTGATGACGTGCTGCAGATCCCCACCCAGTAATTAATGTTGTTCAGGGAAGCATTCTGGGTGTATTCGAGCCACATGGAAGCTCTGGCCCTGTGTCGTCTGGCAGTTTTCAGCTCTGGTCACTCCGCATCTCATTAAACATAATTGGCTCTGATAGACGTTGTCAGCCCTCTCTGCTTGTCTGTTGGTCTGACACAGGAAAGGCATCCTTATGGAGCCTTTTTCCAGACGCTCACAGTAGAACTGCTGCAGGACCTGTGATTGCTGAAATATTGGTATTGCCGCTTTACTGCTTTAAAACACAACGGGGGCCAGAAAAACAGTGAGCTCAGCCAACATTCCCTCTTTTGTTTTTTGCTTATGCAACACAAATACTCTACAGATAGGCTGCCAGGTATGGGGCTCACACATATACTACATGCACACACTTATCAACACCTCAGCATCAACTCTTCCTCTTCCTTCCTTCTCTTAAATTAGGCTTCTTAACACCCTCCGGACTCTCACAGCTTTGTTCTGCCATTATGGAAGCTGTAATAGGGTCGCCCTGGTAATTGTGTGTGTATGTGAGTGTGTGTTATTGTAGGAGGGGAGTGGGTCAGGCAGATCCCCTGCTAAGTGATTTTCTCACCCTCTTTGCCGCTGCCCATTGTGCGATGTGATCCAACCATTATTACCACTGTATGAGGTGCTGAGCTGCGAGGGCCGGCCTGTTCAGTGTCCACATGTAATTACCACGCTCATTTGTCATGTTGCCTTTAATGGCTCGGTGTGGCTGGGAGAAAATTGTCTCCTACAGTTGTTTCAAAGGCTGGCAGGCTGGTGTGGAAGGTGCTCTGCGGTGGTCTGCAGGGGAAGATTTTTTTTTGTTTTGCTTGTAAGAGGACACAAGGAGGGAGTTGTCCTATGGTGTGTGTGTGTGTGTGTCATAGAGGTGTGACAGAGGGAGGGCGGGAGGAAGCCTATAATCAGACACTCAAATGCCACACCCTGAAACAATTCTTTACTTGTGTCTAAATACAGCAGTCAACATTAAAGCCTGCATGAACGAACACAAAGGCGCAACACAGCAGCTCGCACAATAGACAAAGGAAATCTTTACACTGGAAAGGAGATAGAAGGGCATCGGGTAAAGATAAGGTATGGAAAAGCCAGGCCATTTTGTAAAAAAAAAAAAAAAAAGGCTTTTAATTGAACAAGACAGGTCTGATCCAAGTGATAGCTTGCAGACTCTTGAGGGTCTAACTAATGGGAAATCAATGGCGACAACGAGGGAACAGTGTGTCACAGCAGCCGACCTCTCGCGCCAGTGTTATTGGGGTCTTTAGAGTACAGATGAAGCACTTAAATCCCTGATTTACATTCCCATACATGTGATTCCATTAGATGAAAACCATAAGACCTTCATTTATGTCATTTTTTTGCTTAAAAAAACTTTTGAATGGATTCCTTTTTGGAGAAAACTATTCCACACAACCGCCTACAGTTTCATTTTGTGCAGTAATAAATCCAGCAGTTGGAGATATAGATGCTGAATGATGGCAGGTAGATGGATGAATACAATAAATAAACCTGTATGGATGTGTTGGTGTGGGAAAACACATATGTGATGGATTTGACCCTCATGCATTGTATCATCTGTCTGTCTGACTGCCTGTCTGCCACACAGATATGTCATTACTGAGCACTGGGAGTGGGAGGGTAGCAGAGCAGTGAGGGGGGCTGGATGTGTTGATTACTTGAGTTGTAAGTGAAGAAACTATCACAGGGGTGTGACAGAGATAGGAGTTGAATTCACCTTTTGTGTCCTGTGCGTGTGGGGAAACGATTGAGACGGCCATTTGATGGATGGGAGGATGGGACTGTTAAACAAAGGGAAAAAGTCAGCAAGTGAGGCTGATCGGGATAAATACAAGATCAAATCTGCATCTGAAGCCAGAATGGCTGTAAAATGTGTTGAAAGGCTTGTTGTTGAACTAGCCAAATATTCACTTTCTATACTGTATGCTGGATGTTGATGCATGATCATCTGTAACTGTTCTAAAACGGCCTTGTGGGAAAGCACCTCCATTTTCTTTCTCTGGCTGTCTGCCTGTTTCCATCTACACTATGTGAGATCATTACACTCTGAAAAATGAATCATTTCAAGGTAAGTGCACTGAGGCGGTTAGAGGATATCTGCGCCTCTCTGGCCAATCAGGGAGGGATTATTAAAATGGCACAACTGTATAATATGTCTGGAGAGAAATCACGAACAGGTTTGGAGTAGATAAACCTACAGTGTGTAAGATCACTTACAGAAATTCACAGTTGATGAAAGCAAGAAACAGATGGAGAGGAAGATGATTGCCCAAATGGTTTTCTGTAGCCTCAATTAATGCAAATAAAAAATATAAAGCGGCCAGATACACATTTATATAGACTACAGCAGCAGAGCTGTACAGCAGTGGTTCTCTACCCGAGAATCACAAGATAAATCTGAAGGCTCAGGCAACAATCAACACGATAACAAAGCAGAGATGTATTTCAGCTATATAATATTACCTTTATTTTTTGGACTCTCTTGTAATCTTCGTTTTTTTTCTTGTGAATTGACGTAAACTATAAGTACAGTATACTTAAGTGAGAATCATGTTTATGCCCAAGTGACACTATTACACATCACCCCATCAAAAATGATGTCATTCTGATCATGCTTGTTTCCATGTGAATGAGGTGAACACTGCATACAAGATAAATTAAGAACACACTGCACATATACATTATATCCAAGACCAAAGAATCCATTATACTAATGTTGATATAACTGGTCTAATGAAAAACTATGACATAAATAGAAATAGATCTGTCTTTGTCTGTGTTCTTATTATTCACACACTCATATATGTATGAACTTTACAGCAGAACACACTTCATTTACATACAGTATATCCAGTTATGGTATAACACAACATTTGGCTTACTCATATAGGCTTCGTGGATACATATGAGCATCTGTTGTGTGAAATGTTGAAATCTGTTCCTTAGTTTTACCAAGCCCTTCAAGGATACAGTGCTACACTAAAAACTCCTATGAGAAACATCCTCTCTTTTTAAATCCCTTTAAGCTTTTATCTTTTATCTACACTGAATTTTTACCAACGAATCTCAGGCAACATTGCCCACTTACATTAGTTTAAAAAAACCCCAGCAGCCTCTGGCTATTACAGTGTGCCTCTCTGCAGTGACTGACAACAAAATTGCTTGTCCTAAAAACCATGTTTGTCTTCCCATCAGCCTGTGTCAAACCTGGCACACGGTGCCACTGTACCATGTCCAAACATGGAGAGAGAAAATATGACTGATGGACTCATGGTGGACAGCTCAGTGTGCGGTGAACATGGCATCAAGCCTCCATCTAAAAATGCACCCAAGTCAACACGTGAGCACCCGTTTTTACATCCCCTTTAACGGAATATAGGGCAGATTTGACAATGACAAAGTTGAGAGCATGTACGTAGCCAAATATATCCCACATGAGAGAGGAAAGGATATAAATGATTGAGAGACTGTGGGGGGGGGGGATTACTTTATGAAAGAAAGATCAGGACTGGACAAGCGTTGTCTTTTATAGACTTGCTGAAAGAGAATAAGGAAGCAGTCTGTTGCTTAGGGCTGGCGTGACAGTTTAAGCTGATTCAAATCTCTTCACTCCTGGTCGAACGACTACAACCACAGCCCTCCAGCCCAGAGGCCAGTGAAAGGGAAGCAAACACAAGGACACTTGATTGGGTAAGCTAAAATTGAGTCTAATGAGAATAACACATTATAAGCCAACAGACAAAAATCAAAAGCTCCATTCAGTAAAAAAAAAAAAAAAATGGTAAAGGCTGATTCCAATGAGCCAAATGCAATCAGTCACTCTGAAGTGTAATCTGATTTGTATTGGGCTGTGCTGAAGCTAAATTCTGCTCATTCTAATTCAATAAAGAGCGACAGACAGTCTCAAAACAAGCCACACAATTCAGACACTAACAACTTGCAGGATAAAGTTGAGGGCTAGGAATGTCAGACGTGTTAATTACATCCTTTAAATGCATCAACAACCACTAGCAAAATTACTTTTTTCGCTAATTAATGAGGCTCCCATATTACTGGCCTTTAATGACTCCCTAGCATAATATCAAAAGTGTTAGAAACAAACGGGCTCTTATTGCTCCATCAGGACCACGATCCGTCCCTTAGCCAGAGCTTTCTATGGTAATATTCCCACTACCATTTACCTCCTCGTTCCCTGCTGAGAAACACTTTCACACCCATGTGAAGGGAGCAGAGTGCAGGGCTGTTAAAATTACCTTGTTAAAATCTGCTCATTTCACTTTCTTAATTAGAAACACTCATACTGCTCTGGGTCTTTCCCCACAAAATCATCACCTACCGGTACAGATGCAGAAGTAGGAAAAGAAAACACCGGACCAAAAGCAAGGCTGTCTGTCTGTCTGTCTGTCTGTCTGTCCGTCTGCCTGTCTGGCAGCTCGGCTTTTAAACAAAGTAGGAAATAAATGGCCAGGAGCTGTTAATGGAAAGCCAATACTTCCCTCCCAAACTGTCTGGACTGGTTTGTTTACGCAGCCAGTGGAGGCGTTCATGGCAACGGTGGATTAGTTTATAGTATGTATGTGTGAGTGAACATTTCAGGTTTGTCATAAGCTTTTTAACTTCTCCTTGGGGATAAACTTTAGTTCTTCCAAGACAGAGAAACCTGTTAACTGCAGTTGTAATACGATTAGGTTTGTCTTTACTGTTAATTCAGGGTAGTGATGATTTGCTCTATTGCAAATTTAACAATGCAAAATGCAGTTTCACAATGCACCAAGCTTTAATTTAAGGTGAGATTAATATTTAGTTATTTAGGTCCATTTCCAAAAATGTTCACCTGGGGTTCTTCACAGCAGCCCTTTGTTTACCTATTAGCCTATTTAGCTAATAATAGCTAATGGATGTGTCCATGAGAGACTCTTTTCGCTTGGGCTGTGAAATCGGATTAGCTCTCCTGTGAGCTGTGATGTGTGTGTGTTTGTGAGGTGTCTGATTTGACAGCAGCGTGTGTGTATATAGGTAATGTATCCTTGGGAAAGGCTGAACATCTTTCATTACTCAGACAACAGGGAATACGTGTTTGCATGTGTGGGTAGAGGACAAGATATTAAAAACACCGAACTGTGCTTTCAGTTTATGCTGGTATTCAGTCATTCTTGCGTTTGTTTAGCTGTGTGTATAAGAAATAGTTCCACACATTACCGAGTGCAGATAACTCATATAACACACTAGGTTACATGTGTTGAGTGATCGTCAACAGTGAAAACATGTGTAGCAGCTCTGAAGCTAAATAGAAACATTCTAAAGCCACATGCAAACAAGACTGGTAGTTTCATATAAATCAAACATTATGTACCTTTTGAAACTATCTTTGTCCTGTTTTATGGGGGTAATATTAAAATAAAGATATACAGATCCACAACCCATATAATACAAACATCTAAACCCTCATCGTCAGACCTTTTTACGGCTGACACACGCCACTAATTGGCACATTGGTTACTTTGCCTCTGTAGCAGACCTTGTAATTACGACCATGTGATGATGTGATGATATGATGATGAGAGTTCAAGTCGTTTCATATGTAACTGCGTCTGTCATTTTACCCACTTCCTGTGTTTGTATGTACGGTATATGTGTGCTACTTGATTTTGTCCAGTAGCCTATAGCCTGAGAGGAAAAGTGCAGCCTCTTTTACCCTCACAGCTGATCCTCGCTAACGCAGTAACTCTTAAACTCAAGACAAGTGCCAGATTCATGTTTCTCATTTTCTCCCTATGTGACACACACACACACACACACACACACAGAGGGTGAGGGGGGGACGAATTAGGTGGGGGAGAAAGAAAGAGGGTGGAGACCGAATGGCTCAGCAGAAGAGCAGGCTGTGCTTACTCATTTGCGACGATTCCTTCTTCCACCCTGTCAAACCCAAATCTGCACCGACCTCCTGACCCTCCTCTCCTTACACTCTCCACCAAGGTCATTACTACTTCCAGTGCTAGAGTTTCCATTTGCCAGTTTTGCTTTTCAATTCTGTTTAGTTGGTTTTTTTCTCATATTCTCATTTCAGTGTAGCATTACCTCTCTGATTCAAACCGAATATTAGAAGCTTCACAAAAGTAGCAGTTATAGGGAGGTAGCTGTTGCTCGTATTGTGTGTGTGTGTGTGTGTGTGTGTGTGATGTGTGTATGAAGTCAGTGCAGGTATATTATTAGTTCTGGCATTCTCTTTCTTTTAAGTACACACTGTGTTGAGATCAAAGAAACAGTAACAATATCCAAAGTCTGAAGACTGGCATTTTAACTGTAAAGGGTTATTTGTGTTTTTGTTACAGTGCCATACAGAAGAACTGAATCATCCAATCACAATCAGTCATAACATATCAGACAGGCTATCCCACATATTTAACGGTACAAAAAAAGAGATAAAATACTCCCTGGCAGTTATTTTTTTTTAGCAGATTCCGTCCAACTTTTACCAACCGCCTACACAAACCAGTGATAACATGATTTTTTGGGGCCGCTCAGCAGCTGCAGAAACGAGCTGTAAACACAACACTAACCTAGTTTCACCTTTTCACTTTTTTTTTTCTTGATTATTTACACATGGAGCAGATAAGGAGCAACATTCATCTGGAGTCCTGTTTCTGGTCACCTGGTGAATGTAAGTAAAATATTTACTCTCGTTTTAGCTCTGTTTGCTCAACCAAATCCCGAGCAGCTAAATGTTTCACTGTGTTCACCTGATAGTGGCTAACTTTGTTTGTCTGCTGTGGCTGACAACAGTGCTGATGAAAGCGCTGAGACTGAAGCTAATCAGTAGAGATGTGGGCCTTAAAACCAAAACAAGCGCTTAAAGATGCCAAAAAACGCTGAGGGCAGCTGCAGAGTCAGGGGGGGATCATTCTCTGTGGGTTTGTCACTGCAAGCAACACACTCAGAGTCATTTGACCCATTGTTAGTATAAAATACTGATTATTGAAGCTTTAAAACCTCTAAATGTTCTCACCTTGTAACTTTTTTTTTAAATATCACCAACTAACTTGAAAGTTTGATTCATTTAAGTGGAAATTCAAGTTTGAAGGGTAATTTGCTGCTCTTTGGCCTCTGTGGACCAGATTAAAATGTAACCTAAAAATAACCTTCATGTGCTTTTGTAAAATCATACTTTTAGTTAGTTTTGGAACCAGACAGGAGTCCCATCGGGAGGCTCAGTGACCAGCGAATCTGACCAGACTGTCACACTACTCTGAGGACGAAGAGCGGCGAACAAGAGATCGAGAGAAAAAGAGGTGAGACGCCAATGGCCAAAGGAATAAAAGACGATGAGGGGAGGAAGCGGAGTGGAAGAATAATGAAAAGAGTGACCGGAGGGGAACGCTGAGGAGGGGGAAAGGAAAGGAGGGGAAATTCCAACCGTGGAGAGACGGAGGGGACGAGAGAAAAGATGTAGAATCGGATGGGACGATGTGCGGAGTGCGGCATCAGCGCTCCTCTGCTCATCACTCATTTGTCATTTCATTTGCAGAGGCTGTGGGGCAAAGCATGTATAGTTATATCACATCAGAGGAAGGGGAGGGGGGGACAGACAGAGATTGAAAATGAAAGAGAGAGTGAAAGAAAATAAAGGGGAGGAAATGTCAGGCAGATTTTACTTTATTTTATTAGAATGACAGGATGATCAGGCACTGTTGTTAATGTTTATTTACCGCTACAAGCCCGCGATAATGAACAGGATTAGGAGACTAATGTGAAAAGATAGGCAGGAAGGAAGAGATAGCATAGAGAGCATTTCCTGTACATCTTCCCTAGGTCATGGACTTCTCAACCCTGAACACACACGCAATGATGTGACATCTGCTGCGGATAGACCCTGTCACACTGCGGTCTCTGCTGGGGCCCCGGCCGTCACAGATGTTCTCAGCGAGGTCCTCGGTCCATCCCCTCTACCCTTGGGAGAGTTCAGACCGGCGGTCCAGAGAGACAAGTAGACAGGAAATCTGTTCTTTTTCTATTTAACAACCCAGCAGATCCATACTTACAGACACACACACTCACACACACACATATACATACATGCACTTCAGGCTGTTCTACCAAATTAGACAGCATGAAGAAAGACAAGGGAGATTTATTCAGGAGTGTGTGTCTCATTGAATGTATTATATGAAGATAGGAGAATATGAAAGAGAGAGTGTGTGTGTGTAGGTGTGAAAGTGTGTAGGTGTGTTAAATCACCAGAGAGCGTGTGTCTGTGTATCTGATTTGTGTGGGTGGGAGATTAGGAAGAGGTTGAAGCGCGTGCTGGTTTAAAATGTGTAAGCTTGTGTGTGTGTGTGTCTGTGTAGGTGTGTGTGACAGACTGGAGATCCCTGATGCCTGCTGGTCATTAATAAACATGATCATGAATATTTAATCCCCATCAGCGGGGTGGCAGTGGAACCCTCGTGGGTGATATTGACAAAGTAGCGCACACGCACACACACACACACACACACACACACAGTGGACAGATTGGGGCAGCGGCAGGAGGGAAGTTTGAAGCACTCAACACGGGGTTAACTACTCGTGAGCAGGACCTTGGCTTTTTTTTCTGTGTTAACTTGTGTGGGAAGATGAAAAATTTCTCGACAACATGTTTTACACTCCAAACATAAAAATGAACCTTCATACAAAGTACTTTTTACGTGTCTGAACACAGCGCAGCCCAACTATAAAGAACCTATTCATAACAAATGTGTCATGATAAACAGCTATTTACTGTCTGATTTTAGCCATCAGGGGATATTTTTGGTGAGGAAACAGGAATGTATTGTGTAAATGAGCCTGAGTTGGTCTCCAGCAAAGTTTCTCTTATTTCAGGATTTTCTAAGAATGAGCATCTTGAAACAAGAAAGAATAAAGCACTCAGCAGAATTGAGAGAATGGTTCTTGATTGAAGTTTATTTGTAATGGTGAGAAGTTGAATCAATCTCCATTAACTGTTTTTTTTGTCAATTGGGCTAAGAAAATGAGATAAAGAGACTTATTAATATAATTATTCAAATGACTGTATTCAGAACTAGGCTGATAAAACATTCATTTTCCAATTATTTGCCTTTTATTCAAAGTGGCTGAAATTAGCTACTGGAATATTGGAGGCCTGATCTTTGTAGAGAGGAAATATTCAAAAATATAAAAACTGTTTACACTGAGCCGTACATGTTCACAAAATCTGCATTCTTGATTTCAAAATAAATAAATTTCATTTATCAAGATTCACTGCAGGCTGTCTTTAAAACAGGATGATTGATCAATGATTTATTGTTTTTTTTTTCAACTCTGAAAATTACAGCACTGTGCTCTTTTTGGTTTGATTTATTTTTTTATTATATTTGTTTACTTCTACACAATTAATTTGTCTTTATTTACTTTTTTTTACTTGTTTCATTTACAATGACGTTGAGCAAGAAAGAAGACAATCAATTCAAACAAACGTATAAATACAGTTAATAAATAAAGTAAAAACAAAATCAATTACAACAGATACAAACAGAAGTTAAAAGGTTTGAGAGTTACCAATGGATTCATTTTATAAAGTGCTTTGTAGTGTGTTCAGGTGGATGGTGCAAAGAAGCCAAAAGCAGTTCTTCTAAGCTCTGTATGCACATAAAGGACATGATGCATAAGCCACTCATTAGTATAGTGTAATGTGGTCCTGTATACCAAACTAGCATGGAAGTAATATAAGAAGGCAGCTTTCCAATAAGGGACTTTGTAAATAAACAAATACATATGAAAATCCCACCTCTCAGAGGGAGAGGACCACCCAACCTTTCTGTACAGGATGCAATGATGAATATTAAAAGCATCAGCAGTAATGAGCCTGAGTGCAGAATGGTAGACAGCATGAGGGGGCTTTAAAGTTGCAGCTGAAACATGCCTGTGCAAAGTGTCACCGATAAAGGAACCGCTAAGAGCAAACTATTTTGCAGGGACTAATGGAAATAGATGTAAAAGCAAGTTATTTATTTTTTAACACTGGTGACTAGTATACGGGACAAAAGATGGAGATTTGTCATGCATGACTGTCTCAGTGCTGTTTTAGAGGCTTTAGCATCATGGCGAGAATAAAACATACTAATACATTGGGTTTATTTGTCTATATACATTGTCAGAGTCTCACTGTGAACCGCGACAGAGGAAATAATCCTCATGTGTGTTTTGTGGATTACCCAAAGAAACGTATGTTACTGTCAAATTTTTTCATAGTAATTTTGCAATTCTGTGACTGCACACAAATAAAATGCCATTATCGCGACTGTAATAAACGCCTAAAATGTTGACAGCTTTATATAGAAGAGCTCATCAGCCTTCAAAATGAGTCCAACCCAATTTTAAACATCCAATTCCATTTGTCAGTGATAAGTCAGTGAGTCAGGAATTTCCTGTCTTTTTAATTTGTCACCGTCTGCTCCGTCTCTTTTTTGCACACTTCAGAATGACGCCCCCGACTCTCAGGAGGGAATCTGCTTCTTACCGTCGTAAACAAACAGGCAGACAACCAGGAGGCCTTCAGGGCTAATTACCAGCTAGCTGCTACACCATCCTAACAAACAGCACAAGGGGGGGAGCAGAGGGTGAATAAACAGAGTCACGAGTGTGGGCAGGTAGACCTAACACACTCAAACACATTCACTTTAGCACTTAATGGAAACAATGAGGCTTGTTCTTTTTTTTAGCGGTTGATGAACCAGGTGTCACATCTGCAGGAAGAAGCTGACTCAGCCTTTAATAAAGAGCTTTTTTATACGGTGTTCTCTTACTAATGATGATAGACGTGTGAATGGAGGTGACACAGACAACAAAGATGATGTCTGCAGTGTGCGAATGTGTGTTGCGCAAGAAGCCTCCAGATCATCAGAAAACAGATATAAACGCTGTGGGAGTCGGTTAAATGAGCGTGGGTGACTGCAATATGTGCGCGCAGCCGCTCTCATGAGAACACGTAAGACTGACAGCGGGGAGGCTGCAGCCCATTCCCGCCTGTCTTCACTGATACATTTCACATTTTTAAAATTCCCCGCATTTCCAGGCACAATGTGCTGCGCTGTCAAACGCTCGCCCCGCTTGCTCAGCATCTCAGCACACCTCGCTCCCTGCATATCTCCTCTCTAACCCCCCACCCCACCTCATCCACCCCAATTCCTGCAAACACACACACACACACACACACATATTCTTCGTTTGCGTTGGCAGATTTAATAAGCTCCCCTGTCACCCAGATAACACACAAATGCACAACTCTCCGCCCACCGTGAATCATGGCTGGATCTTCTCTTTAAAAAAAAAAAATCAGGAAAGGTATTTGTTGCCGGTGGTTATCTCCTTGACTACCCTTCTTTCTCCAATTTCCCACACTCCTCCCTTGTATCTCAAACAGCGGTGACCTTTAGACTCCTATGACCCGACGTTCACCCCCGCAATAAGCAGCAGACAGTTCGAGACGAGAAGCAGAAGCGCCGCCAGAGCTTTTCTAATGAGAATGAGACGGCCACTTTGGGGAAAACAGGCGTCTCAGGGCTGATAGTCATACATGTAAACAGATGACGTACGCTTACTGATATTTCTCTTTTGAAAACGAGGGCTTCTAACGGGAAAGATTAGGGACTAACAATGTTAACAGTGACAACAAATGTACACATCAATCCTCAAATGTGCTGTCTTTGCCTAAACTGTGTGTTTGCACTAATGGGTTTAATGCTGGTTGTATTGTGGTACAGCTGATACACTGCCAATACACACACAGTTAATGTGTGTAGCACAAGGTATTTCTTGACAGGCATGTAGACCACTGATAACACACACACACATACACCTCCTCAGTAGGCAAATACACACCGACTTGGCAAACACAGGTTTTTCTGTCTGACTGCGAGCCATCCTCTTCCTGAGCCTGGCACAGCAAAAAGTAAAAAAAAAAAAAAAAAGAAATACTTGCTACATTTTTATTCACCCCTGAGAAAAAGGATGAAATGAAATATTTTCATGAAAGTGGAGGAGAAAAATGAGACAAGTCGCTGCCTTCAGAAATAAAAGAGGAGCAACACTGGAACTAGAAATACTGAGTCTGGATTTGCTGAACTGTTGCTTATCACCGAGTTATATAGTTTCTCTGAACCTTGGGGCATTAAATATTTATAATATGTATGATACTGCTTGTCATTTCTGCACAGTTTAAACATCATCAGTGTTTTCATCAATGCAAAGTAGCACTAAACACGAACTACTTATGCTCACCAAACTTCACGAAGGCCGCAGATGTCTGCACCTGAATGCATCATCCAACAGATGTCGAGACATTTCACTCTGAACCGCAAATGTTAACCTCATGGTGGCAGTACAGGGGAAAAGCCAGGGGATCGGTAAAGTCTTTAGGACTCATCCTCCAGGGAACATGAATGTCTGTATGAAATTTCATAGCAATCCATCCAACAGTTGTTAAGATGTCTGGATGAAAGCGGCGCAGCAACCCGACCAACACTGCCATCCCACGAGTAAAAAAAGAAACAATGAAATCCTTTGATGAACATGTTAGTCAAGACCAGAAACTCAGCTGCACACAGCATCTTGAAAAGCTGAGCATATAATAACCGGCTTCTCTACCAACGCACATAACATGGAACACAGAAATATCTTTCATATTCCTCTCTTATAATCATTCAATCCATCTGCAAAAATGGCCGACTGTCAATCACCTGTTAGCCATTCATTTCAATGAGCTTGCGTTTCGTGTCCATCACGACCGCGGCATCATGTTTTCCTTCAGAGATTGTTGTGCCTCCTTTACTTTTTCTTACTTTGAAAAGTAACAAAAACAAACCGCTTCTGACTATATGAATTTAAATTCATCCTAAAGCCTAAAAAAAAGCAGCAACTGAGAACTTTAAGACCTTGCTTTTAGGCCCTTCAGCAAGCCACTAAATCCTCTATCAACAGCTCCGGGGCTCGCTGCTCTAACTTCCTGCACTCACATCTATCCGAGGTGCCACAGGGACAACTCAGTGACCTCGCTTCCTCTCTCCTAGCCAATTTACAGCAAGGTGCAGACTCGTGACTGGGCTAAGTTCCTGAGTGATGGGAACTTTGGACATCGGCTTCGAAGAGTCTGCTGATAACGTAGGAGTGAGAGCCAGACAGCGGCTTCCTGAAGAAGAGGAAAGTTTTATACACACACAAACACACACTCTCTCTCACAGTGGTGAGTAATTTGCTGTGGCTGCAGAGCGTGAGCCGAGATAGGGGAGGGGATTCCTCTCCTGCATAACTAGGTGGACGAAAGATAGATGGCTCCGTCTTTTTTTGCTCCAACTCGCATCCCTCCTGCTCGTGAATTCGTACGAGCGGCCACACTCTGTCTCTCTCCACTTTGGCACACACTCCGCTGTGTTGCGGATTTGATATTTGGGTATCTGGCCGTGGCAGATGGAGGCTGATTTTAGTCTGGAGGCTTAGGGAGGGCTAATCAATGGCTTTAATCAATTAAGAATGCAGCATCTGAGAAGCTGCAGAAACAGGGCCAAGTCTCACACTTAAAAGGGACCCCCATTCCCATTTATCACACCGCTCCCGTATCGATCCGGGGAAAGGTACGGAGAGAGGTATCTGATGAATTCATTTCAGCGCGGTGGCACTGTGAAGATGCTGCATGGCAACAATTTTCTATGCCCCTTTATTCTTTCGCTGAGCCTGTTGTTTCAAAAGGAGGGGAATTTCATGTGTAAGATAAACCTCACTGTGGAGAAAGAAAAAAAAAAAAAAGAGGGTGTTTTATTTGTCTGTGAGGGTGCAGCACAGAAGGTAAGAGAGGTGAGCACTGCAGATTTTGAGCTGTCGCACTCCAAGAACCTAGTCTGCACTGAGTGCTGCAGTACCATGCTGACATCAAATGGTCAGACACGGTACTGACACTACAGATACACCGACTGCGGTTTATATAGCAACAGTATGTGTTATGGAGATGTACTACAAGTCCAGTAACACCCGAAACTCATTAAACAATCCTCATAAATTGAATCTAGTCTGTAAGTTTGACATCTCCAGTCTATATCACACCAGATTTTTTTATCCTTTTCTCACATGTTGTAGTAAAAACCCATTAACAAGCTAACTGTGAACCCTCAGCGTTGTGTCTAAATGACTTCCTCCCAGCAGGGAATGTCTGTCTTTGACCTGCAGTCTAAACCGCACAAGCGCTACCACCTGGGCATGAACTGCCAGTGAATTATGATTCCATGCCATCAGGTTTTGGTGCTCTCATTAGTTGTCCACGCTGGGGTAATTCTCAACTAAAGGTCACGCCTGCTTTAGCTCGGTGCTCGTGGGCCCGGCTCGGGTTTTATATGAGGAGTCTAAGCTGGCAACGATGTACAAATAACTTGGCACCATTAAGCTCAGATTGAGTCAGGTCTGTGGCGGTTATAGGTTTTAATGTAAGGCTCCCTCATAAAGAAATTCACAAAAAAAAAAAGCTATAATTAATTTATCCCTGAGCTCTATTTGACTGCCAGACACGAATGCAGATCCTTCATTTTATTGTTTGCTAATTAAAAAAAGTCTTCTTTAGCAAACATGCCCGTTATTCTGATATAAGATAAATAACTGAAGGATGCTGGACCTCCGTGCTGAGGATTTATTTTTATTGCTGTCCAGCAGGGCTCTTGCCAACTGCTGTGTGCAAGTGTGTCTGTTTCAGGGCAGATAGCGGTTGATTCAAAGTCTCAGCTTGTCAAATCTCTCTGTGGGGAGGTCAGCGGGAGGTGAGACCTGGCTGACTGCCCGGGCCTTTGGGAGCCAGGTGGGAGCAAGAAATTTATGGAGTGAGTCGTACAAAGAGACACACAACTGGAAGTTTTCAGGTTGGCTTTCTGTCTTGCTCAGGTCTCGAGAAGAGACTATAAAAATAACCATTTTTTGGGTGTCAGTGTTTGGATTATAGGCTAAACTCAGGTGTAATTGGATGTAGAGGCATAATGCAGCGTATTGTGCTGCTCTTCTCCCAGTTTTGATTCTCTATAAAAAAAATGGCTGGAACAGCATCAGTAGACACCGTGATGTAGGCCATTGTTAAAATTAATCCTCTAGCTTGTGTTTCCTGACACTAGCCAGACCATTAATGCACACAAGTACAGAGAGCAGCTCGTCGCTGGTGTGTGCTGAGTGAGCACTTCCTCCAGCCGTAGTTGGGTGGAGGGGGTTAAGATATCCAGCATATTCTCCTCCTACCTCCTCCACATGTCCCTTATTTATATAGTCCCTTATTCTCCTTTTGTTCTGTTGAGGTAAGCGCCAGATGGCTGCTTTATCATTGTAGGAAATGTCCTCTGTGAAAAATACATAATTTGCTTGGATTCAGCAAATAATTTGACTGCTTTAGTAAGGAGGCGTTTAGTAATAATCTTCACCTTTATTGCTAGGTGTGAAACACAGTATGCTGTAGTGTTCTGAAGTGTGGAAGTGACCTTTATTCAGGTCTCAGGAGGTTTTTTTTCCCACGATATAAGTATGTTTCTGCTACATTCTACAGTTTCTGACTACATGTTAACAAAAAAAGAAATAAAGAAAGAAATATTACTTATCTCAAAGCAGAACATGTATATCCCTCTCTTTACATGATGTGTTTAAACTGCTGGCATGTGTTAGTTATAGTATTAGTTATCTGAGTTGTATTCTGTTCTCGAGTTTGATGCTACAGTGTTGCTGTGTGTGCAAGAATCCATCCGATTGGCCTGAATCTGGATTCATGACAATGAAAAGGGGGAAATAACCGATGCACCTTCAACTTTTATTCAACATCACATCTCCTGTAGTAGACATTTGGTCTGAGAGAACAGTAGACTATGGGTTTCTAGTAGTATGTCTCAACAGAAAAGCACTATAAGTATGAAATGAACAAGAGACAGGAAGGTTAAAACATGGCTACAGGCCTGCATGCACAGAACGGTGGATTATATAGAACTTTGTTCTCCTCTAGGTGAGTGCTGTACAAACTGCCCAGCTGCCATTCAAACGGTAGGCCAGTCAATTCTGTGCAGGTAGCATTCTGTTCATAGAGCCGTCTGACACGGAGTGGCACGCACAGTCTGGTGTAAATCACACAGTAGTGTTGGGTAGCATCATGAATGACAAATCCATTCAAAAAGGCACAATCCCATCCTCAACAGTCACCCAGCAAAAGCTTAGGGAAACATACAGGCTGAAGTCATCAGAACCTAAAAACTACAAGTCCCACGGTTGCATCCAACAAAGTGCTCTGTGGATGGATGGTATAGCAGCAACTTGAGTTACGAGAACGTCAAATCGACTGAAGTGACAGCACGCAATGTGTACGAGTCTGTAAAGCACTCTTAGTTTCCACTGGTCCTGGGTCAGAAAACAGTCCTAAAGCATGTGTTTAAACAGACAAAGCATGTTTATTTCACACTAAAACAATATGCACCCCGACATCCAGAACATCCCTCTGTTCATTTTCTTTTTCTTCCCCCTGGCATGTAATTTTCTGCTTGTGTTCACTGTATATAATTAGAAACAAATTACAGACATTTATTTTGGGGATACAACATTTTCATGTTTTCATTTTAAAAATGTCCATTCTTCCAATTATAAGCAGCTGTACTGGTCTCACTGTATGTAGGCAATTTGTTCTGCTTAGAAACAGAAAGCATTGTAGGACACCACAAAAGCATTCATTGAAAACTTTGCAGCAGCATTTTAAAAGAAGAGGAGACAGAAATGGGCCAGCAACTGCCATTTTCAAGTATCATGTGTATCTGTATTCAATCCTTTGTCGAACAGCCAGGATTTCTTACTCTCTTCCATAGGAAGGTCAAAAACTAATTTCCCCCATATACAATTGAAACATTTTGGCAGGCAATTCAATAAAATTCACCAAGCTTAGATTATTAAAACGAGTGGGGTGGCATTACAACTTAAAAAAGGAAAAAGGAAATAAAATACAAACAAAATGTTCTATCAATAAATCAGCTAATGAGCCTTCTATTTAAGTACACTGGTATTTGTGAGAGATAAAATCATTTGTTATTGGTTATCAGACAATAACTGATGTGAGTCAGTATTCGCCATGTCCCGTGTGGTGGTGGTGGTTTGCTGACATGAGTACAGAGAAGAAGAGACAACTTTACAAAATGATCTTTTACCTACTGAGTGATGATTATGTCCCCTCAGTGTCTGTGACAGTGTCTACCACTGGCTGACTTGCAGCTTCCTCCATGGGCTCACTCTGTTCATTGTCTACGTCCTTAGGAGAGGCAAGCTGCTGCTCCTGCTGCTCCGGTTCACTTTCAGGGAGCAGAGAGTCGGAGGAGGGGTCTGGAGTGGGCTCAGGAGAGGCCTCGGGTGTGGGCTCAGACACAGTGCTATTGTCCATCCCAGGTCCATTGACCCAATGAGGTTGGGGCGAGGAGGCTTTCTCTTGCGATTCCTCCTCATCCTCCTGTGGGCTCTCCTGCTCCTCCGGAGAGTGAGTAGTCTCTTCAGGTGGGCTGGCAGCTTGTGTGAAGGCCACAGGTGAGTCCTGGGATGAGGCCTCAACAAGTGGTGAGGCTTGGCTTGGGGTCTCAGTGTCTGGAGAAGTGATGGTCTTGGAAGGGGACTGGGCTGCGGGCAGGGACGGTGAATCTGTGTGTGGCGGGGTCTCAGGTTGTGATGATGACTGGGCCTCGGTGGAAGCTTCAGGCAACGGGCTCTGACTCTTGCTGTCAGATGGGGATTGGGCTGAGGGTGGTGACTGCGCCTGAGGTGTGTCAGACGGAGCAGGGGTTTCTGGCTGGGGCTCGGGCACAGACGCCTGGTTCTGTGATGGAGGTGGAGACTTAATCTGAACCTGAGGCGGTGGCTGATTCAGACCCAAGAGAGGAGGTTTGGCCTGAGCCTGAGCCTGAGCTTGAGCTTGAGCTTGAGCTTGGGGCAGGAGTGGGGACTGGAATCGCTGCTGAATCTGGGGGTTCAATTTGAGTGGGGCAAGCAGTTTGCCTTGGTTCAGGGACAGGTTGGGATTAAGAGGTGGCGTTGGAAGCAGAGGTGTTGGTAGAGGGAGAAGAGGTGTCCAGCCCCCACGTTCGCGCTCCCTCTCTCGGTCTCTCTCTTTATCACGTTCTCTGTCGCGTTCATGCTCTCTGGTACGATCTCGGCCTCGCTCCCTGTCTCTCTCCCTCTCGCGTTCCCTCTCACGCTCTCTTTCACGGCTGTGGCGGTTTCCATTCATCTCTCTCCTAAAGTCAAAATCTCTTTCATCTCGGTCTCTTTGCCTGTCCCATGGGCGTCTTCGGTCATCTAGGTCTTGGTGTAGTTCACTGTCAAAAGGCGCTGTGGCACCACCACTACGGTTCCAGGCCTGTGGCCCACCAACAGCTCCGGCATTTCCAGAAGCTCCAGCTGCTCCTCCTGCCGTCCCAGGACGGTTGTCAAAGCGGTTAGGATAGTTCTGCCCTGGTGTGGGGCGATCCTCCTGGAAGCCTTTTGGACCTGCTGGAGCCTGCGGACCTCCTCTCATGCTGTCTCGCTCATCAAAGTCCCCTCTCGTCTGGCTCCAGCGGTTATCAGGAGTAAAACCTGCAAGAGCCTGGAGACGTCCTAGCAGGCTGGTTCTGGCAGGCTGAGTCCCTGGGGTCTGGAGCAAGGCAGGCCTGCCTCCTCCACCACCTCCAAGGGGCTCCCTCTGCTCTGGTGGAGGGGTCCTCAGCAGACCTGTGCTCTGTTTTTCCATTGGCGGGAAGCGATAGTCCTGGTCTTTGCCCTCATCAGCACCAGAGGAAGACTCATCTTCTGTCTTAGGTACGTTTTCATTGTTAAGGTTGGGGGGCCTGTTAAAGGGGTCTAATTGAGAGAAGGGGGCCCTGGCGCGGGCTTGAGCTTGGAGTGAGCTGTCAAGGAGGACAGCAGCCTGCTGGGCGGGGCCCTGCTGCATGAGGAGAGGGAAGCGTGCGGCAGCCCCAGGCTGGAGGAGGTTAGGACGCACATCCATCGGCAACAGTCCAGGCATTCTCTGACCAGTCAGACCTGTCTGGTGCAGTGGGTGGGTGAGGGAGGCAGTGGGGTGCATGCCGAGGAGACCCATTCCGCTGCGGACTGCATTCTGCATACCTGGGGATGAAACACAATATGATGAAAATGTTACAATTCTTCTTGCACATCAAAACAATATTAGAGAAAATACTTGTTAGCATTGTCTCACCTTGCAGTGTAAGCTCTGCAGTGGCATCCATACCATCAGCAGACTGTGGCATTTTCTCACCAGTGGCTTGCTGAGTTTGCATTCCCACTGGGTTAAATACACCAGCTCCTGGGATGGCCGAGGGCATGAAGCTGCCAGGGATAGTAGTCGGAGGGATCATAGCGCTGAATGGTGAGTCCTTGACAGCTTCCTGGCTGGTTGCCACTGAAGGCTGCACTAGAGCTACAGGAGGGCAAAGAAGCAACAACCAATTTAATCTTAGCAAAAAAAACCTTCCAGCTGATTTCTTTAAAAAGAACACAACAATGTTATATCTATGTATTAGTCACAGGATTAGCACACCATTAATACTTACAAGAAGGTGCTGAGGCCATGGCTGCTGTCTGTGCTGCCTGCATAAAACCTGCACAACAGGAAACAAGTATGTGTAAGCTCATGATTTTCTGTCGCTCTGATCATCAATGTGACTGAGTCTGCAGTGTTTACCTGGAGGAGGCTGTGAAGTGTTGAAGCCAGCCCTTATGAAGGGTGGTGGCGGCCCGTAACCTGGTGGGGGTATGCCCATGGTGACAGGGAAAGTAGGAGGCACCAAACCCACTGCACTGGAAACAGCCTGGGCCACTGGCAGCTGGATGACAAGAGGTGGAAGACAAGCATTAAACACACTAAATTTCACTGACAGTACCAGTTTTACTGCAGGACCAGTGCTTACAGTTCATATGTTTTCTTCATATGAAAAACCACCAAAACCTGAATGTGTGTAAAAATATTCCACTCTAGGCAGTGAGGATTTGTCAGCTGGAATTAACATATTTAGTAAAGGGTTTACTTTGATGCTACTGTATATGCTCTATGTTTATATACATGCATACAGATGTAGAGCAGAGGATTATGCTGCTTAGAGGTAGTTTGACAAGTTTATATGACCACTGTGACACTACTGGATGGACTATGTTACATTATAAACCATTAATTGAGACAGACCCTCTTCATTACCTGCACAGGCATCATGGTGACCTGCTGGTTATACGTCTCATTTTGAGTGTTAGATACTGCTGTAGTCTCAGCGCTTACTGGTTGGCTCGTAACCTCCTTAGCTGGCTCAGCATTCTTGGCTGCTTCCCACTCTGCAGAAACAGACAAAAAGATGAAAACAATATTAAAAATTATCATCCAATTCTTTGTTTGGATTTGGCAGTTTTGTTGTGTTTTTCTAACTCAATTTTTGTCTTCATCTTTCTATCAGGGAGGTGGATTCCCTATGGGATTTCTTGAAGGATTTTAGGCATTACCATAACAAAACAAGCAACCGAGGGAGTGGAGTAGAAAACAAACCCTATTAGATGATCAAATGCCAAGAAGTGTCTGCGTTTGCTTATCTGCATTATGCTTTCATCATGTCTACAAACTTGCTTGCGTGTCCTACTTATACAGCATTGCTACTGAGTCAGTAAACTTAAGTGTTTCTGCCAAAGAAAAATGAATAAATAAATGTGTTTCTTTTCACCATCGTTGACGGTCTCCTGGTCAATGATTCCTCCTTCAGCAAAGCCGTCCAGGTCGTCCAGTTTAACTTTCTCCCAAGGTATGTAGGTGACACCAAGGTCAACATCCCAAAACTGCTTGTACTCCTGCTTTACCCCCTTGTTTAGAGCCCATGCGATCTGTATCAGATACACATATATGATTGTCAGGGAACAGAGACTCTTTCAAAGACATTTCTGTAAGTATAAAAGAATCCTTGTGCCTGGAAAGCAAAGCTCTCTCTGAGGTTTCACCATTAGAGGTCAACGAACAATTAAATTAGAAGAAACTGCAGGGAGAATGACAATGCAATCAATCAAATTACAGTATGAAGTCAATGTGTACCTTGATGATCTTGGAGCCGATCTTAAAGGAGCCAGTGCTTAGCTTCTGGCGGGCTCGGTACGCATCCTGTCTGTGAACCATACAGATGTAGGCACAGCCTCTGGGAGGGATCATCTGCAGAAAGACACACACACACACACACACACACACACACACACACACACACAAAGGACATAAGAAGGTTAAAGAAGAAGACATGACTTAACAATGGAGAGTGACAATACATGTGTGATTGAGAAAAATGTGTAAATGAGACAAGGAGAAAAACAGATTACGGTCACAATATGACAATGACAAACTGAGGCTCATATGACAGTACTTTAAGTAAATTAAAGGGTTAGTGGAGTGAAATGACTTACATTTATAGATTCTATCTGGCCAAACTCTTCAAACAGGTTAGTGAGGTCTTGCTGAGTCGCCTTTTTGTCCACTTGGCCCACCCACAGTGTTGTGCTGCACACTAGGTATTGGTAGAAAGAAAAACAATTATTACCCATCAAAAGTAGAGGCAGAAACAATTGAAATATTCAACTAAAACAATAACTTCCACTTACCACTTAGAGTCTTGGATCGTATAGGAGGCAGTCCTTTCTTCTGCCGCTCCTTCTCTCGCTCTCGGGCGCGTCTTTCACTCGAGTACGATCGTGACGACTTCCTCTTACGATCTCTGGAGCGTGAGCGTGACCGCTTACGGTGTTTACGTTTCCGAGAGCCAGAGCGGGACCTGGACCTTCTCCTCTTGGGTGACCTAAAGAGAGAGAACAACAAAACTTATTAATTATTTATCTTATCTTTCCAAAAAGAAATTCTTTTTGAACTGATTTTTTTTGTTAACTCTAAGACTACAGGCCTGCTCTTTTTCAGCACCAACACCTATTTTTACAGTTTATAAATAGATCAAAAAATCTGTCCACTTTAAAAATGCACTACTGTGAGCTACAAGCTTGTGTTTATTTAAAGGACTAGGCTAACTTAATAATACAGACTTGTAAAGGCAAATAATCACTGGCACATTTAGTAAATCCAACCACAAAATGAGATTTCAGAAATAAGCGAGACCGACCTGGAGCGTGATCTAGAGCGTGTTCTGGAGCGTGCGCTAACAGCCTTCTTCTCCTCCGCCTCAAAGATCTCCTCCTCCATTCCATCCGGACCCTCGTCCAGATCCATGTCCTAAAAAAAAAAACCAAACAAAACAACCCAGCATGATTTCAACACCATTATACACAGAAATAACAAGGTAATGTAGAAAACTGCTGTCATTACTACCACATTTGAACCATTAGTCCTGTGTGGTTCTTGTGCTGAGAAAATAATCCCTCTGATAAAAGCACATAAACACCAAAGTATAAATCACACTGGTAATAGCCCACTGGTCAGACATACCTGCTGTTGGTTGTCTATGGAGTCGTCCAGCTTGTTCTCAGGCTCAGGAAGCTGTGGCTGGCTGCTGCCCTGAGCAGTCGCAACTGAGTTCTCTTGCCCAAAGATTGAATCCTGCCCTTCTATGCTCATAGCCTGGAAAAAATACAAGAGCAGTGTTCTTGTTAGAGCTGCAACTTATGATTATTTTCATAATCTATTTATCTACTAAATATTTTCTCTACAGTTGTTTGGTCTGTATAATTTCAGGAAACAGTGAATGATGCCTATCACACTTTCCTAAAGTCCAAGAAAACATTATCAAGTTTCTTGTTTTGTCTGACTAACGGGCCAAAACACAAATATATTCAGTTTACTATCATGTAAGACTAAGAAAAGCAGCAAATCCTCATAGTTGAGCAGCAAGACCAAGGAAATGTTTGTCAATTTGGCTTGAAAAATAGGATCAAAATGTTTAAGTTGCCAATTAATTTCCTGTTGATTAATTAGATAACAACTCGTTTCAATTTTAGTACCAATAATCCATCCTTCATTAAAAAGGCATCTTAGCGGACAAAGTATATTAACTTATCGCCCTGTAAGAAACACAATTTCCTTTCCTTGGCTGAGGCAAATTTGTGGCGCTTACAGGTCTTAAGAGGGACAGAGTGTGATGTCTGTGATCAAGAGTTATTACTTGGTCATTGACTGTTGGGGTGCATGTGTGCATGCACAGTTTTGATTGCCCTCAAACTGTACAGGCCTGATAGACCCAGGCCACCAACATTACCTGTCACACTAATTAAATGCTTTTTTCAGACTTTGTTTTTTATGCACACATTAACACAAAGTACCTGTTCATTCAGAAATCTCACATCATTTGTATCTAGGAGCCTCACAAACCTCTGATCTGATCTGATCTGTCGTCACCAGGGATATGAGATTCATTTGTCTGCACACATGAATATTTCTTTATCAAGCTTGTCTTTGTCAAGTCTTACATCCATTTACTATCCAAAATGGATAACACAGAGCAACTTAAGAAGGAGGAAGAAATCTGTAAACCAAGGCAAGCTCACCATCAGTCCTGATAAATTACGGTAAACAGTGCCCTGTGTGTGTGTGTGTGTGTGTGTGTGTGTGTGTGCCTACTTTCTGCTGGTGCTGCTGGTGCTCCAGCAGTTGCTTTTGAAACTGCTCCAGGTTCTGCTGCTGTAGCTGCTCAGCCAGTTGGTGGAACAGGGAGCTGTTGATGGGCTCTGAGACCATTGGCCTGGAAGTGGTCAACAGCTTGATTAGATACAAGCACTCAGGTGGGATGAACTGTTAGTTTTAGTGTTGGAGAAGTAACAGTCCGATGATAAAAACCTATTGAACTCACAATTGAGATGATGAAGAGTCCTTTTTAGATTCTTCACCGCGTTCAGAATCATTCCCAAAGTCAAACGGACCCAAAAGTTTCTGCAACAAAGACAAAATGACCACATTTGGAGACATCAGATGAAGCAAGAAATGTGAAACTAGTGGCTACTGGCTCCAGCATTACCTTATTAAAAGAGGAGACCCGCTGTTCTAGGGGGTTGAGGCTGTTGGCAGTAGCAGCTGCAGTAAGTTGAGCTGTCAGAGCTTGCAATTGCACCACCAGGCCGGCATCCAATGCCTGCAGCAAGGACGGCTGTGGCTTCTGCTGCTGCATCTGCAGACTCTGTACCAGCTGCTGAAGCTGGTAGCAGTAACAGGTGATAAAACAGAGAATTTGACACATTTTTACCATTATTATTTACCCATAAAACCTTGAGTTTAATTGTTTAATAACTGAAAAGTTGGTGGACATGTTCACTAACCTGTTGTCCCTGGGGACTCTGTAGGATCTGTGCCACAGCAGCAACAGTGTCTGTGTTAGTAATCTGGGAAGCCCAGTCTGGCAGACCCTGGACTATGTTGGCTGGGGTGGCCGGGGTGGCTGGTGTGCCTGAATACACAGAGACAGACATGTTGTATAAAAGCATGAACCAACCACGATATCTAGTGGTGTCAAACAAGTTGTCTGACCACATTATCACATAGTATGTGTTTGTTCTCTGACTGACCAGGTGTAGTGTTATTGACCGGGGCAGCACTGCTGGGCATGACAGGGGTGACGCTGGGAGGAGGAATCCCTGCAGCCATGTCCAACAAAGGCTGGATGATGTCACTCTTGAAGACAGCATTCTTTTGCCACAGATTCAGGACTCGCACTATCTTACTCTGGAAACACATAATAGTAAAATGTGAACCAAGACACAGTGCTCACAACACCATTTGGGAGTGGTGAAGCCCACAAAAACAAACAGCAAATAATAAAACTGCCAGAATCTCAAGGCCAAAAACTGAAGATTTACTAAAGCATAAAGGCGTGACTGATTTATGGACACACATTAAGTAAGCAGTCAAAATGCACAAAACTGCACTTATTCACTTGCAACAATGCAATGAATGAGCACATTACCAAAGCCCCATTTATTTATCATATGACTTCTGCAAAACGGTGGGATAATATCAAAAGGATCAATATCAACTCTCATAAAACCATGACAAGCCACAAAAATGAAATGTCAAAGAGAGGAACACAGATTATTGAAAGCGGTCAGACCTTATCATCTGAAGGGCAGCGGTAGAGGTGCTGGAACGTTGTGATGATATTCTTGCTGAAGCGTGGGGCAAAAACGTCCTTCTCTGTGCCAAACTGGTGTCGTGACTGTCTGACAATTGAGTCGATGACATACAGGCCTGGGACCTTGTATTCTGGTTTGCACTGTCAATACAAGAACAGATGGCTGGTGTTAGTATGTTTTTAAAAATAGCTATTTACAGCTCTACACTAACAATCTGCAATTGCAAGCAATTTGTGGTGTTCTACATTTCCTTTGAGACTGGTTAAGATTTAAGAAGGGAAATAACATTTTTTACTGAAATCACCTCCACCTTAATGAGTACAAATGCCTTTCAAATTTGGTATATTCAGTACAGTTTAACTCCCAATATTTTGCTGCACTTAGGTTGGGTGTGACTGGGAATTTCATCTCACCTTTTGTATGAATTTCTCCACACTCTGGACAACGTGCTTGTAAAACTGAAAGACAAGCAAAGGAAATAGAACATTTTGTGATGAGTGACTTGAGCAGCAGTATCTCAGAGCAGCAGTTAAGAAAACAGCACCGATAAAATTAAACCAGCAGGAGCTCTGACTAAATAAAAGGGGTAGAAAATGCACGACAGGCTCGTGTGCTGGATGTTCTTTTTTTCTTTGAAAGCATTTTTCTCCCCTGTAGCTCATCCTGTGCACTACCTACCCATCCAAACACCAGGAACACCAATTAATTACATTAAGAACAGATTAACTAAAATTTTAGCAGTTTCACTAGTTCTCTGGAGGTAATGAATTTATCTCGTTTTGTCCTTGCATAGAGGGACACACACAATAATATAAAATGTCAAATTTGGACGGTGTGACAGAAAGAAATGCAAAGAATCACTGGCACATATAGTGTGCTGAATGTAAATTAAACACTAACATGGGTAACAGCGATAGCGGTGGCCTTGGCAGAGTGTTTTATGCAGGAGCATTCAGAAATAATGTTTGAGAACAGCAGGAGGGCATACCGCAAATTTTCCAGCAGTCAGCCACATAAAAACATCACTAAGTGAGGTTAACTGCAACCACAGCTTTTCTCTGGTCACTGTTACTCATTATTAAACAAGCTGTCTTTATATAAACAGGACATTTAAGTTGTGTACATTAATATACGTGTTGAGGTTAAAATGTCTCACTTTATTGAAACATCTCTTGGATACTAATAAAAAGGGAGTAAAGTGCACTATATAGTGAATAGGGAGTGATTACAGATACAGCCTTGCACAATTGATCAGTGTAATTGTGTTATACAGCCTATAGCTTTGTTAGATTTTGTCCCTGTTCTTTTTGTTCAGTTAGGGCCATTAAATAGAAACGGTAGCCTGCTGGCAAGAGGTGAGTAGATGGCCATTTACAGGCAGCTGGTACTTGTGGAACACTGCAGATCAAATGATGTTAATGGCATTATCTAATGACAGAATATGATAGAAAATAGGTATTGGCTCAAAGTATTAATGGTTTATTAAAGTTTGGCTCAACCAAACATAATAGATCAACCAAAATAGTATTCAAAGACAGACTGGTTGCTTTGTGTATTGATTGCCTTCTTGAGGAAAAAAAGCAGTGCATATTGTGCAAAGTTCAGAGCAATTACCACGAAAATAGCCTGACAATAATAGCCTATGATGTCATTGTCCTCATTGAGTTTTTCCCTTTTATTTTGGCTGAATCATAGTTTCCATGCAGCCCACATTATTCTGTAAGCTTGTGCAGACTGTTGTGCATCTTTAAGTTTATACAAAGCAAGGATGATATCAATTTATGCAGTTCATATGATTTTGGAGTGGCTTATTGAGGTGTGAATACTACACTGAGACTATGTCCACACTAATACATTTTCATTTTAAAATGTAAATGATCTGTCCACATCATAATGCCTGAAAGAGGAAGCTGATTGTCTGAGTGTGTTGTGCCTTGTTTTCTACTGACACCTCCATAGAGCTTAAAAGAGGCATGAAGCACACTCAATATAAAGCAGAAAAACAATAAATGTGATGACAGTGCTAAAAGCAAGGCTTAACAAATTTTGGCCAGCAGAACCAAAGTCTATAAAACGTCCATCAATGTCAGAAAACGTATATTCCTACTATTCACAAGCAAATAAAACAATGCCAAATAATTCAATAACCACAGATTAACGATCTAATGGCTGCTTTCTTATGCTCAACAGAAAAATCACTTTGTTTCACCAAACATTCTCTTATGGAAAGATGGTGGAAATGAATCTCATCTATGCTGTTAAACTTTGAGAAAAACTGTATATAGATTGTCTGCTGAGTTCTTGGCAATCACTCTGTACGACTGCTGGTCAAATGAAGACAGCCTAAGACTGTCTGGGGTCTGCAGTGCACGTCTCAAAGCATACACAGGGTAATATACAGAATTACTGAATTCAAGCCTCAACAATGAAGGAAGAAAGTCTTTGCTGCAGGGGGAAACAACTTAAAGGATTACACATGTACCCTTTTCATTTTTGCAGCCTTCTTTTTTCAAATCCATGTCTAGAAGGACTTTGACCAGGAGGGCTAAAAAACTATGCATTTTGTCTTAAGTAAGTGAATCAATTGGTCTTAAGCCACACTAATTTATGTTGAGTGCAGTGGTAGCTCAACATTTTCTTATGAAAAGCTCAACTTCTACAGTCAACCAGTAGATGGAGTCAAAGTACAGGACTGTGACTGGTGAGAGTTTATCAAAAGGGACCAAATAGGTGGAATATGGTCATTTCAACTGAATAAAGTGACTGCAGGCAAGTTCATAATATATTTTGTCATTATCTTAGGATAACTTATAAGGTAGTGAGGATGTAACTGTCAAATCTAAGTCCACTTTAATAGAGACTGTGACAGTGCAAATTCAATGCAACTGTCAAACTGTTGCATTTCGACCAACTGTGTATAATAATTACACAAGTGAAGTCAATAAAATGCCATTTTCTACATGGTTTCAATATTTTGTCAAAAACAAAAACTGGTAACTCGTTAGTGAGCTGCAAGGAACCAATTTTGTCAATCAAGAGCATTGAGAAAAACAAACCCAAATCAATAGCTTGCACAACTCTCTGTAGTTGCAACAAATAAAAATAAACCATCAACTAAACATAGTAAAGGAGAAACAGACGAGCTCAGACAAGAGTAAAGACAAAACAGGACACTTGCAGAATACAGAGGCACCAACACCAGACTGTGGCTATGGCAACTCTGATATTTATAAAGATAATTTACACTTGCAACGTCCATCAGACTGTTGTAAATAACATTTACTTCATACACTTTATACTGACAAAAAAGCAGACTAAAAACAATCAAAGTATCTCATTTGTTATGCCTTAAAAGTCAGCTGTGACTGCTGTGTGTGTCCAGTGAAGCATGCAGTGAGCAAAGTAACTGTGCGTTAAGAAGTAATGAAAGTGAGAGCATCAACAGTCAACTTGCTAGTAAGCAGTCGCTTTACTAAAGCCTTAAGTGTACTCAATGCCTGAAAAGATCTTCGACAGAAACCAGTGACTCAAGAGAGGACAGATGCCTTCCTTAAAGAACCCCTATCAATAACAACATGAGCTACATGAGCCTCAAGTAGAAAATGAAAACATCTTAAATCAGTAGACCCAGGCTAGTTCCCAGCTAGCCTATTATGATAATGAGAAGCAACACTGACCAATTTTTACCTGAAAAACATGAAAGTGTGACAATAAAATGTTGACCAAATCACACATTGTTTAATTAAAAAGTTCAATATCATTGGTAACTTTTTATTTCCTTCTAGGGCTTCCCCCTAATAGTTAGTTGATGAGAAGTCTTAGTCCACCAAGTTCTCAGTCAGTTAGTCAAAGGGAAAAACCCCTAAAAACTCCCTTCAGGAGCTGCGCCTTGCCAAAATTAGGTCAAACCCTAGTATGGCTGGACAGTGTGTGAAATATTAGAAGGCTTTGAATGTGAAACTACAGATACAGGAAGTGGCAACACCTGGCTGAGGCGACCAATCACTGAATGATGAAGAAGAACTTCATCACTCTGTCAGTGACCCGGTCCACTGTGATAACAGAAGTCCTGATTCCTCTGGAAACATTTGTCGCTTGTAAAATGTACATTTTAAAGGCTCATAATCATGGTTCTGTATTTCTCTGTAAGGTAGCACAAGGTTTAAAATGTTTGTGCTGGAACTCAAATCATTTTCTGATGCCCCTAAAAATATTTAAATCATTAAATTAATATCACAACATGTGTGACGACTGATGGCTTGAACTGACGACTATTAGTTGTTAAAAATCTTTGGTTGGGGGCAGCCCTGTTATATGAAATACAAACAAACTGGTATCATCATTTCTTAATCGGACTCATCCAGGTCTGCATGGACTGAGCTACTATTCCCATCTCTCACACTGACATGCAGATGCTGATCTTATTTTAAATCAAGGCTGAGCCAGATCAACAGTTAATTACATGGAGACTGAGCTGTTAGGAGCATGATTGCAGTCAGTCTGTTACTGCGCCTCACAATCATATACAGCATTTAAGATAAGATAGTATAAGACAAAACAACAGCTGAGCTGGGTTGAAAGATGTGTTAATATTGCCTTAAGATTTAAATAGTAGATCTCATACACACATAAATATATAAAATAAATTTTGATAATAGATAATAATGTTATTATAAATGTGGTCACATGGTAAGTAAAGGAATAGAAATCAAAAAATTGAGATGCATCAAGAATAATTTTGAATAGAATCACAGCACCTGGAATCAAAATTGAATGTAATCAAGAGATTCGTAGCTCTTACACATACAGAGCACAGACATGTGGTTGTCAAGTATGAGAAAACATATGCTCTTACTCTAATTACTGCAGTGTGGATCCGTATCTAGGCAACTGTTCTAGCATAGTGCAGAGCCTGATCAAGTGTGCAAAGAATAAAAACTACTTTATGACATAACTGTGCCCCATTTTAAAGTATATTCATCCTTTGTAACAACTTAACATCTACAGGTGGCAGGCTGAGTGGAACATACAGAGGTAATATGAGATCAGAGAAAATGTAAATAAGATAAACTGCTGCCTGGGATAACTGCGACACGAGCTCGAAGCTTGATGATATGCAAGCCGACATATAAACAACACAACAAATGCAACGTGGAGTTTATATCCATCTGAATCTTTGACTTCATTTTAAGGTAAAACATGTTCTGAGCAACAAGCACTGAAGCCTGAACAACATGATCCCTGAACACTTGAAAACTTGTTTACACTACTGTTGGCATCAAATCATCATGTTTGTATCTGTAAGTTGTTGTGCTACTATTCTGAGTACGACGACAAAATAAAACTACAAAGGTTTTGACACATCCTGAATTACGCATTTGTTTCTGAATGTGAATACTTTTCAGCAGATTAGGCCAATAGTGGTAACACTTTGACATCTAACCATACATGCCTGCTTACAATTTTCTTCTCGAACTGGAAACCTAAAATGTCTATTCCCATTATTTGACAGTATTTTATTGCCAGTTTAGAGTTCACTATTGTGTGGTTATCCTGCAAAATATTTATTCTGCTGAGAAATGAAATATGGCCTCCAAGCAGCTGATGATGCTTGTGTTTTTTAAGCAGGAGGAGTTGTATGACAAGCAGGACAGGCAGGACAGGCAGTACAGGAGTGAAAGAGGGAAGAAATTCTCTGGCAGCCTGGTGAATATGGTCAACGGGTGTGTGCTTATACACAATGCATAAATTGTAACATCAGCATAACATGTAGTACTGATATTCTGATATTAGTTTTGCAGTGGAAGAGGTTAAAAGATTGTGGGGAAACCACAGTTATGATGTAAATCAAGAAGAGGAGAGCAACATGGTAATAAAACCAGGCTGATGCTGGTTAGTTCAGCAGGAAGTATGTTAGGAGGTGATGCATTTCTGCAACAAAAGTTCATGTGCGAGTACAAACAACAACTTTTTTACCCTCAGATTACGTACTATAAATGTGTTTGCTTCGACATTTATGTGAAAGCACTTTTACAGCCCTCCACACCGACCAAATGAAATCCTGACCAACAGGTTCTCTGCTCACGTTGAGTTTGGGCACAGTGATGCTGGAAACTGCAGTCACCAAACTCCTATTATTATTCACATTACTTCTAACAGGAATAATAATAAAAGTGTGAGACATCCCCCTTGTCAGTCAAGCACAGTTAGTACATGCCCACAGAGTCGTGAGGAGGTCAAATCATGCAGAATCAGTGATAACATCTGTGTGGTGCACTATGGGTGCGTAAGGGCTTTGAGGGCCACACACTTAATAAAAACTAAACTGGGCTTCAAGGATTAGGAAGGAAAAAAAAAACTACATATATGTCCAGACTCACAATAATATCTGTTATGAAGACTTCAAAGGAATTGAATAAAAGGTATTAAGTGTATTTTCCTTGTATGTGTTCACATGTTTGGCTAATAAAGCTGATTCATATAGAACACAAAGTCATAGTCACTACAGCAAACAAAGCTTGATATGGACGTTGCTGCAAAGAAGCTACAAATTCTAAAACATGGATGCTTCACACACATCTTCAACCTGACAGCACAGAAGATCTAAACAATCACTACAGTTTCAAGGTGGGAACCCAAGATTAGTGTCACCAATTCACTATCTGACCAAATGTGAAATATGGTCACAATCTCCCCTTCTGTTCCTGAGTGATGGTGTTGAATAAAGCCAGAAAAGTGTTTTTAAAGAACATTAGAAAAGTTGACATTTTGGATAAAAAATGTCATCACTTCATCATTTTAATCTATTAGACATTTGTGTGAAACTTTGCCCTAATTAGCATATGAATTCTTGAGTTATGGCCAAAAATGCGTTTTGTTGAGGTCACAGTGACCTTGACCTTTGACCACCAAATTCTAATCAGTTCATTTTTGAGTCCAAGAGGATGTTTGTGCCAAATTTGAAGAAATTCCCTCAAGGCGTTCCTAAGATATCGTATTCACAGGAGCGAGACTGACAGATGGACAGAGATCCCCAAAACATAACGCCTCCAGCCATGACTGCTGCCGGCACGGAGGCATAAAAATAGTTCTGCTGGACCAACAGCAATTATAAACATATCTCAAAATTTCAAACAAATGTTAAAAATAATCTTTTCCAATCCTTTCTTTTTTTGTTAGAGGCCCTGCACAGCTTCACGGGTGTTTTGAGTTATTCTGGCTGATTACATCTGCTCAGGCTGAAGGTGGGTGGAACTATGCTGAGAATTATGACATCCCCAGGCATTATGCACTAATAAGAATGGTAAGTTGTAATATTTCTTGCCATAAAAGTTGTGGTCAGACTGGATTTCCCCTGCCAAAATGTGTTTGTGTGATGAAAAGCAGGCAGTACAAGGAGCAGCGTGGTTAGGGTTGTAAGCATTAAGTGCAATATCTAGAATGGCTAGGAAGCTAACATTAGCAGTTGTTAATTATACAGCTTCTCAAACACTTTCCTTTCATTAACCTCCATCATTGTCCTTCCCTCACTGCAGCTAAGTTACATCTCTATTTTTCTGCTACCTGCATTATTTTGCTGAGCAACACAAACATGGATATAAACAATCGATATTTCATGAATGAGAGGTCAATCCCACTCCCTTTAAACTGGCTGCACTCTGAAGAGCCTCCTGATTTTGTGTCAAAGTTCAATCAGATTGAAATCTGTACAAAGTGGTGGGTCGAATCATGACCCGAAGCAAATATGTCTCACCTTACTAACAGGAGATTAAAACAGTCAATCAGTAAGAAATCAAGCAGTCTGTACGTGCTGCCACAGTTCAAGGTCTAGTCAGCCAAAATAAGTGAAAACACCTGTGTGGGTGAACCATACAGGCAGTATTATAGACTAATGGAACAATTAGTTTAACTGACTTATTTTTGGCTTAAAAATGTGGATTCATTATTTATCTTGAATATTTTAAATGGGTGAAAAAAGTTACAAAAACTGTTTGACTTTTTTCGATTTTTGTTGTTTTACTTATTTACAGATTCAACTGTTTAACTGCATTTTCCATGTTTTTTTTCTTCACTTTCAATTAATCGTACGCATCCTCTCGCTGTGAGCTGTCCTAACAGAGCTGTCATTTACTCAAAGATGACAGCACCCTTGTTGTGGTGTCATCTTAAAGCATGAGACAGCTACTTTTGGATGCACAAGAACATCAAATTCTTTACGTCTTAAGCGTGTCTTAAGAGCTCCATTTAATAATTATCACACAGCCAATCAGGGCTGGGTATTGGTACTCAATACCTTTAAGGTAACAAACAAAATAACCCAGCACCAAGTAGAAAGGAAACTTTTCCAGTCAAATGATGACTGCATTTATCCTTTTTGTATTCAGATCTAGAAATAAATGACTATTTGTATGGTTTTGCTGGCAGTGTTCTTCCATTTAATGCAATGTGTGATTGGCCCACTACCGCAGCAGCTACAAATCTTACAGTCTGTTGTTGTGGAGTTGAGCATGGCACATTTGATGGAGTCAGCAGTTCAGAATGCCGAGCTGTCTGATAAACTAAATGTGGAAGGATTAACTGGGAAAAACTGGGAATACGAGTAACATGATAAAACACCTCATCAAGCATGTCGTCCTTTCCACAAGAGGACACATCGCAACTGTTGATTACTTCAGGTAAGGTTTATTAGGCTAACATTACTTATCTTTTACGAGTTAAAATTTGAATTTGCTAGGATTTTGTAGACATGAAAATGTGTTTGGGCAGGTTTGTGTGGTAGTGAAGTAGTTAAAAAAAAAAAAGGTATTGAATGGTGCACTCTATCTGTATGGTATAATTTTTTAAATAATATCCAGCCCTACAGACAATTAGTTTTACCCTGTTGATCATCAATCACAACTCTAACAAACTTTGTCAACAGGAATGCAGCAGCTTCATAAGTTTTAGCATCAAACATATAACATAAAAGGAACAGATGCCCCTCGTCTTTGCCGACAGCTGATGTCGTAATACTGCTGCTGTTTCTGTCATGGCTGACAGTCTGCCCTTTAAAAGTGAGAGATTAAGTAAAACCGATAGTAGAACATATACTGGAAATCCATTTTTACTTATTATTACTTCTAATATATTTAAAACCAACATTCAGGACAAACTCAATCTCTCCAGGTACAGACTATTTTCATGGAAGTCTAAGTAATAGCTGTGTTTCTGAAATGAGTACTTTTGAAGATCTGTTGTTTTTATACCAGCTGATGGTTCTTTGTTTAAATGTCATAACTATTACCAAATGTACTGCATCTCAGGAAAAGGAGGCTTCTTCCTAAAATCTAATAAAATAGATTTAAAATGGGGAAAATAGAAATGCCTGTCTCTAATAAAATAATAATACTTAAAATAATTACACAATAATAAAATCCTTATTTCTCTCTTTAGTTGAACTCAATAAAGGCTCTGGACATTAGAATTTATGGTAATAATTGTATCTTCCAAGCAACTTGGAGATTAAATTTATTGTAAATCAGACTAAACATTGTGTTGCATTTATCAAGTATCAAGAAGGAGGAGTGCTGATCTTGAAAATCACTGACCAAGTTCCTCTGACCATCTATGTGACTTATGAAAAAGGACATAATCCTAGATTAGTGCTCATACTCTGACACTTGATGAATGCTAGTCAATGTGCAACATTTGTCTCAAGGCCCAAACGCACTGAAAGCGATAACTGACGTGCCTCATTTGATGCGGGTCAACTGATGCTCCTATGATGCACTGCAGGCATCAGACTAGAAATGCCAACACCACAGAACCAACACAGATCTGTCCTGTTGTTCTTTGTATTAACTGCTACATTAGTTGTTTGTAATGAATTATTGAGAAGGAGAAATGAAAACTAAGAGCTTCTGTTTCCACATTAAATCATCTGTTGAATGTCTGATGGTTTTTTATTTGTGCTATAGTATGTATATGTATGTATAGAATGTAAGTTCCATGAAAAAATCACAGACTTCTTCTTGCTAATGCTGCTCTCTGTCTCTCTCCCTCACATTCTCTCTCTCTCTCTCTCTCTCTCTCCCTTTTTTGGGGGCAGGACAAAAAAGCCAGCTTTGGTCTGTGGGTCCTCATTTGAAAAAACTGAAACAAGGTCGGAGTAGGGGCATCAAGACAGTTTGACGTGCCTCGTACCGCTTTTGGTAACACTTTTGACCATTTGCAACAATAGGTGTGAAAAGAGGTTCAAAAGAAGTAGACATGCGTTTGGGCCTTTACAGTTAAGCTATCAAGCCAAAGATTAAAAGTGACAAACTAAATGTTATTAATTCCACAAGTGGATCTTCAAAGAATTGTGACATTTGACAAATCTACAAACTACTCAGAAAGTCTGGTTCAAATTCATTTATAACGGGGCACAAAATTAGCCCCAGCCAAACGCTGGTAAATCTGAACATTCACTCGTCATTTGGCTGGTGGACAAAAATGTTAATTTTGCACCCTGATTTTTAACACTTTTTCATACTATTTAACAATTTCTCAACCATCTGTTACAAGTCAATTTTGGACCTAAAAGTGCACAAAGCACAAATACTGTACAGAGTGGAGTTATACACAAGATTTTAAGAGTTACTGTTATTATAACACCAGCCCTCCTCTTTCTGTTGGGAGGGAAAAGGGAAGACACAGCACTGACAAAGGACCAGACACACAACAAATGCAAAAGGAAAAGAGACGTCAATCTCCAGCTGAAAAGCTGCTAATAGGCACCTTCATCAATCACTTGGAGGCCAACACTGCAAACACCAGACCAGCTACCTACTAGAGCACTAGGACCATAACCATTTGTTGCTCCGCTGCAGATGTGGTCACGTCTTACAATAGACACAAAATATGGTTTGAGGTTATATGTATACTAAAAGGTTTTTAAGCCAAGGACTAAAAACAAATGACATTAACGTTTCTGAGCCTGTCAGTTTGGTAAAGATGAGAAAAAGTCTGTGGTGAAGTCAAAGTGTTTCACAGCTTAAGTAGAGAGTGCAGAGACAATAGAGTCCAGTTCACTGCCAGGAACATGATCATCCTGAGTTGGATGTGTCCTTCCAGATCTGTCATAGGGCTGTCACTTTTTATTTGAAATGTAAACTACGGTTCCAATGCAGGAATTAATAAAAACATCTGTAATGAAACCTCCTAATTCAAAATTCAGCACTGCACTCCAGCAGTGAAACATTAAAATGCAGCCTGGACTCGCCACATAGCTGCAGTATTATTGCATATTAACCATTTTCAATAAAGTGATTCATAGTTTTAGTTTATGTTTAATATATTTCAAAATGGGACATAAAGCATAATTTATGTTAACGTTACCTCAGTTTAACCAGGGGAAATTATATTAAAACAGCACAATAAATGTATAAAGAACATTTTTGCAGCACCTGTGGCCTGTCCTCAAGGCACCCTAGGGTCCTGCGGCACCACTTTGGGACGCACTGAAGACTAGAATACTGTTTTCTGTTCACTTAAGCGAAAAGGAGGGAATGACTAAGCTGTGCCGAACAAATAATCATGAGCTTAAACCATCTGAGATGTAATGTGTGGTAATATCTTAGATTCAACACCACAGGAGGAAAACAAAACACAAACAAACAAAAAACCTACATAAAAGTAAGGCTGTTTGTTGCCTTAAATGTTTACAAAAGTAATGTAACAACAAATGTTAAGACATCTGTTAACTTGTTTCTAACTGATAGGGACTGTTTAGACTATGTGGGTTGTGTTCAAATGAATTCTGATCTTTGGAAAAAGTGACAGCCCTAATTTATTATTAAAATCAACACTTGAAATTGCATCTTAAATATCAAAACCTGAGCAGCAGATAAAACTAAAATCTTTCAAGACCCTTCACATTTCAACACTACATGTACCAACATGAAACAATACAACCACATCACTGCTACGCTGTCAAAACAAACATTCAGGGTGCAAGCACTGTGAAAAAGACAACCCTCAGGCATCATGTCAATGAATACTGTCATATTAACAAGATACTGATAGTGGTTTACTCCTCAATGACTATTAACTCTCAATGACTCTGCATGAGGTGTGCAGAATAAAATTAGATCCAACTTACAACACGTCACCCTTAGCAAGCGTGTGTATGAATTGTTCTTTGTGTTGATAAATTACTGAAAAGGGTGTGTTCAGAATTTGGATATCCAAAAACCAAAAGACAAAGGTCAACACCAACTGATGATTGCTGCTATGTGCACTATACAGCACCACAGAAAATACTCTGTGCTTAACTCTCAAAAAACGTCAAAAGGGAAGTGCATGAACTACTCCAAACCACCAATACAACAGTCAGACAACTCAAGAAGAAAATTAACAAGATTGCACCCAATTCAAAACACAACACTGACCACTGCATGACAACCAGAGTAGGAGTACAGCCCGCAGTGGCAAAAAGCAAAAGAGCCGCTTCTCTGGGTGTGTGGGAGCAAATTAAGATTAAATGATTTTAGTCTTCTTCCATCTTCCTTGTGAAACAACCCATACTCCTACCTAAGCTGGTAAGGGATTCTCTTATCTCTTTGTAACTCTCTCCACCCCATCCTCCTGCTTCACTTTCAGTGCTTTGGGGGAGCTGGGAGAGCTGCTGAGGGAAGGGGAAACGGGTGTTATTCACAAGCAACATAAAAGGTACAGCAATACCAAAAGCTTTAGAAACAAAGAGTATAAACAGGTCAGGAACAATACATTATTGGAAGACTTATTTTTAAAAGGGCTGGTGTCCTGGACGGAGTCAGGCCAATAACTCAGTTAATTCACCTATAATTAAATAATAATAATAATAATAATGACGTGAAGTAGTTTTGTTCAGAATAATATTAAACTCTTGGCATTTATCCTTCAAGCATCTCAGAAAAAAAATGCTGAGCAGTTGAGCATTTCAGGTGAACTTAGATGGTCATGGAGACTTGGTCAGTGATTGCTGATCAGCCTTTTTTTCTGAGAGGCTTTAAGTAGGCCCAGAGTGCAGGACGTCAGCCATCAGTGTAATGTAGTTTAAACACAAGAGACAAATTACAAAATGGTCTTTGTGGCAAAATAGCAGCTAATACTGATGTAGAGCAAAAACATGACTGTAATCTCCTTTAAAAAAAAAAAAAACATGTATAAAACTGAAGCGCAAAAAAGAAAAAAAAAACCTGCAAAAGATATTTTTATTGCAGCTGAGTTCAATGTTAAAAGGCTGTTTACAAAAAAAATGTCTTGAAGTGGGCTAATATTGAATACAACGCTCCCCGGATATGTCATGGTCATGAATACCTGACAACAGCCTGTGGCGAACAGCTTATTAAGTGCATTAAATGGTTTCTATAGGGACGGGTTCTGATAGCTGGTTCCATTTTGGGTCAGGTTCCCGATCAGAAAACTACCTGGACTCACTGAGCTTATCGAAGCTTTTATCTTTCATCACACTTTTTCATTAGCAAAGGAGTAACAGAAAACACAGATAGCTTCTCATTCCTAGCTGACCGTCACTGTCTGCATATTGGATCAGCTTTAGCTAATTAATGTTAATTTGAGAAGTTTCACAGCCTGGTGACTTTCCTCTAGAGCAGAGGATTTCAAAGTGGGACACTTTTTGCAAGCTTTGTCTGAGGGAAGGCCCACAGTCTCAGACTTTGAAAACCTCTGCTCTACAGAAATGATCTAGCCAATCACCTCACGTCAATGGAAGAATCTGACAGTTCAAGTGAGATTTATATCATGTCAGCATTTTAATCTGATCAAGGAGAGTTCTGAATCAGGAGCTCCAGTATTTGAAGTAGATAGATTTAATTAACATTTCATATATTAAGCTGCTCGTGTCATTTTCATGGTGTAGGCACACATTGTGCACATTAACTAGGCCGCCACTAAAAACCACTGTCTCTCCCTTCTCAGCTGAAAGTAAGTGATTACACCTTGATAAATGGATTCTATATTGATTTGAATTTGATAACATGCTGCTGCACCCCATCTCTATTTCTATGTCCCAACAAATGATCAGGTTATGGCCCAAACATTACAGTGGATTTAGTTAGTGAGTATGTAAGTTTGCATCTACATTGCTGTGTTATAATAAGAGAGAATTGTAGACAAGAAATGAGGAGTGAAAGAACAGAAATGTCCTGCTGCATCTTTAATATGTAATTCAAGGTCAGCTATTCTTAAAAGGTTCCAGCAATGCTAATATTAATTTTGTTCAATCAGACTGTAGTGTTAGAACAGGAACTGCTTGCTAAGTTGGGTAGCATTTATAACTGCGTAGTAATATGACCATTTAACATTTGCAAGATTTCAAATGGCAGACCACAGATCAGGTTACAGAAATGTTTAAAGAGTTGTGTATAGAGTTACCTCACAAAGCATAATCGACAAAATTAGGACAGAAAATTGCAACTACATTTTGTAGATTTTCAAATACAACATTTAACTGGTAACTAGAGTTTTCCGTTTGTTGTCACCATAGAAGGTGCAGCAGCTGCCAATGATGACGGTCAGGTTGTCTACACAGGATGTATTTTAGCCCTTCTGATGGCGCAGATATACTTCTATTTTAATAAATACGGATGTCTACACGGGCTGCGGCTGCAATCCAAAACATCAGACTTTAAGTCTATTTATATCCTGCTGGTTTAATCTGTACAGAAAGTGGAGTGTAAATGTGACAGGTTGGGGTTCTATGGGTTGTGTGCCAGACTATTTCTTGGCTGGGCACAGTGACTTCCTGGAGTCTTGTTAAGTGTAAATATTTCCCAAAACGTCCCCTCTAGCGTGCTCTGTTTATTCAAATATCAGAGAGCAGTTCTGGAGTAATTTGCTTTAACTACAACTATTTATACTTTTAGTACCAAATGTTCATTTTGTTTTTGTATATATCAAAAGAGCAAAATTCTCCATTTTTACACCAGTTAATGAAAAAAGTTTAAATTCAAATGATCCTTTTTTTCTCTAGTTTTTTTTGCCCCCTGAGATGATTAGTTGCTGGCTGCTCAGTAATAGCTTTGGTAGAGGCAACACTGTAAAGTAAGTGTGTCCACATTGTTGAACATCCTACATACTGAACATAATGAGTAGTACACTCTATTACTATCCTTCAGTATGTAACATGCAACAGTGACTGCTTCTGTCTGGTTTGGCTTTCCAGTTTTAATCTTTAATTTAAAAAAATTAATTATAGTTAATATAGAGTCCCACAGGATCCCAATCCTGCTGCAGCCCTCTACCTCATACCTCCATCACTTCTTAAAAAAGTAAGCGACATTCGTGGTATGAAAAATCTCTTGTATAGTTCCTGCAAGACGGGCTCTGATCACAGCTGCTCAGGTCGCAGCACGGCTGTCCCATATAGAAATTTGGAAATAGGCTCATGTGTATCATATTTGATCCAAGCAGCAGAATTCCTTCCACTAACCAAAGATTACTTTCTCACTGCCTGATTTATTTATAAGTCTACCAAATACCCGCTGGTATGACATGAGTTTCAGCCTCAAGGCTTTGCAGAAACATAAAGGTACCTGAACGACAGCAGTTGTCTTTCTTCTATTTCTAGATGATACACTTTCCCCAGGTATTTGTGAAAAAATAGTCACAAAAAATGTAATATCTTATATAAGTCCATCACAGTGTTTTACAAGACCGTTGGCGCTTTTGACTAGAAGCCTGCTGAGGCAGGACAACTGCACTGTCAATACCTAACAGACCACCTCCACATCCCTATGCAGGGTTCAACATGAATACCCAGCTTCACTTGCCCAATTAGTCCCGGTGGTCAGAGTTACACTTGTCCCTACATAGTTTCAGTTGACAAGCAGAACTGTGTTATTTAACCATTATTATTTTGATATTTTAATCCTACACATTGTTCAGCAGTATTCACAGAAGGTGAAAAGGATGTCAAAATCAAACTACTAGATCAGACACTGAACTGATGTTGGTTAGTAATGGATACATTCAGAGAAATCAAGAGAAGAATGAGGGCATACAGCCACTCACGTTGTGATTTTAGTATTATTGTACAATTGATATCATCCCTCAGTTAGATTAGCATTTTTATCTTTGAGAATTTACCCCGTTTCCATGTTTGCTCGATTTGACCAACACCAGATTAGCCATTATCTGTTAAAATGATATTTGTATGTTTAAAAACCTATTTTGCACCAGTCAAGTCGGACACTGTATTACAGTTTGTAGCTGACACAAACCTATCTTTGTTTGAAGAAGGGGAGAAAAAAAACTGTTCTACATTTTGCTCCCCGTCTTCTCATCTATCACTCCAAATAATGGATGGAAGCATAAACTCAATGTGTTTGAGTTCTTTATTCCCTATTACCTGCCTCATCTTTCAACTCTACATACTTACTTTTATAGCCTTGATTCCAGACTTTGTGATCTGGGTCATCTTGGCCTTGGAGATGGGCGGCTTGTACTCGTTCAACGAGTACAGCTGGAAAATGAAATGAGACAGAAGAAAACATCTTTTGTCATACAATATAATGACTCAAACATAAAACAAGGATGATAATAGTAATAATAATAATAGTAATAATAATAATAATAACAACAAAAACAATAATAATAATGCCACAACCATATGTCCATTGAATAATCCAATGCATTCTTCCTTCTAGCCTGTAAAATCTTTTATTTTGGTAAAAGTTTGTGGTTAAGAAAGCCACGAAGTACATAATGAGCTCATGTAGTGGGCTTGCCTCTGACTCCGATTATTTGTTTTGATTCAGTCATTAAAACCATATAACCACTAACAACTGAATCAGCTTTAGTCAGGTGTATAATCTAAATCGTATTAGCTGTTAACTTGGAGTGCATACTGAGGTCAGCATTTACACTGACCATGACAAAGGACAGACAGACTTTACTGTCAATGCAGACTTATGATGGCTACGCTACTAGCTGAGAGCCTTTTGATACCCAGCATCAACTGTCTGCTAGATTATCACGAGTCTTTTTTCTTTTTTTGCTCTGTGCAATTAAACAGCGGGCAGCTAAATAATTCAGCCACAGTTAGCTACATGGTATTAATTATCTGGCAAAGCGCCAGAAGGAAACGAGACATTTCACCCAAGTCGATATTAAACTAACGTTAGCTCGCCAAGTTATCACGCAACTGAGGCGGGTTTGCTAAGTTGTAGGTTAGCTAGTTACCGTTAGCACCAGTCTGTGGAAAATATTTGCTCAGACTGGCAGCCTAACCCACGCTGGGTGTATTAAGAGTCACGCTCTCTTCACAACAACAATCCGAGTGGTTAACATAAAACCGGCTGAATTAGCCAATGTAGAAATTAACGTTATGGCTGTATTGTTGTGCACAGATAGCGGCCTTATGTGAGGCAGCCCACCGCTCATTTTCTGCTAGTCAATGCTAACGTTAGCTACTGCAAACGTGAATAAGAACATTTTCTACAACCAACACGTTCAACATTTTGCAACGGTTTCAAACCAACCTCGTTGTTAAAGGCTTTGACGGCCTCCATTGTATTGTATTTCGGCTCGCAGGTGGCTGTAAATATTTACAGATATCTCCTCAATAACCGGTTTGAGACATGCATGCTCGACGTTTGGTGAGATGGAGGAGACTGCCAATATGGCGCATAACCACAGTGGAAATCTACAGAGAGCCCAGCGACCCCAAGCGACAACCGCTGGCCACTACAAGTATCCCCTCCTGAGTTTTCTTCTTCTTCTTCGTTGATTTTTAGAGGCGGTTTGCATCCAAAATGTTTCAGTAGCGCCATCTACTGGATTTTAAATAAGACTCAATTATCTTATCTAATCTACATCATTATATATAAAATTAAATTAAAATTAAAAAATAAATAAAGCTCTTCCCCTCCCTTCATCCCATCCTCTAATATAACTTCTTAGTCTTGACTCAGAGAACCTGAAAGCCTCTCAAGGACTGTATAAATCATAGAATAGTCCAAACAAAACTATTGCGGAAAAATATTGAGTCTTAAGATAACACTTTATTTCCCTGTATACAAACAAGCACACTGACTTTCAGACCACAACTGAGATCAAATAACACTTTTACATCACATATCCATGTACAACTATTTACAGAGTTAATGTTTAACATGCACAAAGTTAACCAGAAAACAAAGCAAAACAAAAACAGGAGCTTGTTTGTGGCCCCACCAGTCAGAGGCCTCTGCTTGGCCAGAGCTTTGTAAACTTGTTGCTCTCTGTCACATTCCTATATGTGGACGACCCCCTGATCATCTGTTTATCTGTAACTACTACTGTGTTTGGGCCGGCTGGGCTTGTTTGTGAAACGGGGAACTTAAGGAACAATATCCAAGTTTTTTCCTGAGAATTGTCCGTCATACATCTTGTGCTTCTTGCCTTAGTTCCAACATACTGTATAAACCATTTAGGCCTATATTAGTTAGTGGTTAACTTTTTATTACCATTGCTGAATATAATAAGTTGTTTGTTACTATCAATGTTTGTGGACTACTACATATGCCAACAAAAACTCCAAAGCATATTTGCATTTTGGTTGGAATTCTTCATTTGGAGAAGACATAACAGCCTTTCATACTCAAAATGAGGTGATTATTGGATAAAGCAGAACAGTTTTCAAAACTGCCATATCAAAATGTCTTCCACTGAAGTAAACATGACTTGAAATTTTACCTCAACCCATCAAGAATCCCCTTTTAAAAAGAAAATCTGACATGATTCATGATGCACATTTACTCTGTTAGCCTTCACTCACACCTTCATGATAAATATGACCATGTCGTTTCTGGGGCGAACAACACACACCAATGATTCACAATAGTTGCTGTAAATTACACATGTGTAACAGAAAGTGATGGTGCATGGCACCAATAAGAGACTCAAAACAGTTAAAAACGTGTTCACTACTGATGAAATCAAAATAGATAAAAACATACTTAAAAACAAGTGTTTCCATACAGAAAATAATGGATCTGTTATACCAACGCACCTTTCTGAATATTAAAACAAATCACACACACAGGCTCACAAAATTACAACATAAAAACAGTCAATCTGTAAAATTTGCTAATCTTACAAATCAAACAGTAAAAGTAATACTAAGACACATTTCACATTTTAATGTGACATGCTAATCATATAACGTCTGCACTGATTCCATTCAAGAACTAAAAAAAAACATTCTTCATAGATCCATTTACTTGTTGAATAGCACTTAATTTCCACTAATATGGCACAGTAGTTTCAATTAAAAATTGACAACAGTATGTGTGTGTCCATAGTTTGAATGTGAAGTCCTTGAATGTGAGTCCCAACACAGTGAAACCAGTCATAAGGAGCGTTTATAGACTGGTCTCGACCACTGGAGCAGCAATGACTGATGCTGCAGATTTTGTGGCCTCTGATTCCACCTGCTGGCCATTTTTGTTGCAGATTTCCTGCACCAAGGGCGCATTGGCCTCCTTCCATTCTTTAAACTTGTGTGAGGTAAGCTCCGGGTCCGACAACACCTGCTCTATTGCCTGTAGGTCTGCCTCTTTTGACTAGAAAAGAAAAGAGCAAAGAAAATGGGAAAATGAAATAATGGCACAAATTTTTTTTTTTGGCTGTGATGGTATACAACAGAACAAAATCGCCCTAGGAAGTCAGTGCAAAACAGACTTTATAAAACAGAAAATGTACCTTCAATGTGCTGTTGAGTGTCCTGATATGGTGTAGTTTCTCGTTGACAGTCTGGTTTTTACAGCGTTTTACAAAGGAGGCCCTGAATTCCCTTTTCGTGGATGGTTTACGGTCTCCTATTGGTGAGAGGCTGGCTTCTTTTAGATGGATATACAGCTTCTCCATTTCATCTGAGCTGTTCCCATGATAGCCTGCAAAAAGGTAAAGTTATATTGCATTATCACCACATGTGTGTTTCTTTAAGGTTTTACAAAGATTGCACTGCACATTCTGCAGGACTGAAAGGTCTTCAAATCATAAAGAGTAAGACAGCTTAAAACAGCTGATGTATTTTAATCTGAAAGGTGCAAACAAACCAGCAAATGTCTTTCTTGGAACTAGTGCTGATAAAATTCTATTAATCAAGTCGTTTAATCAATGACAGAAAATTAACCACCAACAATTTTGATAACACATTTATAGTTGAGATCATGAATTCAGCAAAAATGTCAAATTCTCACTGGTTCCAGCTCCCCAAATACTCAAATTTGGGGAGCCTGGGAATCCCAATTGGCTAATTAGTCTAGATAATTAATTAACTGATAGAAAACAATAACAATGAAATGGAAATGTTTTGTTGTGAGTAACAGGAAATGTTCTCTACTGGCATGTTTTTCTTCAACTGGAAATGATACAGCCGAAACCAAGACTACAGACGCCTGCACTTAAAGTGAAACTTTGCTGAAACTGGAAGTCACACACTTGGTTTGCTGAAAAAAAAATCCCAAAAGTTGTATGATATGACAGTCAGTTTGTAAATATAAACATTCCTTAAACCTCAACTAAAAATGAGTAAAAAGAAGTCTCACCTTCATCTTCAGCACCTGAAACATCCCTCTGTGCCTCCGCAGCAGGGCTTTCCTCATTGGACCCCGTTCCTGGAGAGTCCCGGAACACGTGGGAGTCATCCTCCTCTTCCACCTCGTCTTGTGGAGATTGATGTGAGTGTATCTGGACTGAGCACACCACTGCTGTTTCCACGGTGGGAGGAGACGCCTGGGAGACCAGATCCAACCAGGACTGCCGGTGTTTTGTGAGCGAGGAGGCAGAGCTTTGCGATGTCATCGTACTGACAGGCGAGGAGAGTGAGCCGTTGGCTTCACTGGGGACTGCGGAGGAGTATGGCGGAGGAAGGGTTCCCTGAAAGACAAAAACACAACCGTCAGGTGTAATGATGTTGTGATGAAAAGCATCTAGAAAGAAAGTAACACAGTCACATAATCATTTAGTAACTAAAATATTGGTATGGCATATTAGTATGGCAGCCTCCTGCATAGCTGTGACTGATGGTTGGGACATGACTGACCTGATGGGTGCTCCCAGGTGGACCGGACGCAACCATGGAGCTCTGCAGGGTCTGTTCAGAGTAGGGCGGAGGGGGGATCTCTGTGCTTTCAGCTTCTTCATGGTCACTGGCTTCACTATAACACTCTGAACACAACACATGTATAAAAAGTCAGAATTCATAACATGACACATACAACCAGAATACAGTTTTTGGCTCAGAACTGTTGTTCAGTGATACATTTTTTTAGATCAAATTCCTTGATGTTGATGTTGTTATGTTCACTTATATATGATACTCTGAGCTAGAAAAATTCTCTCATGAAATCCTTTTTCAACAAAGAAAACAACACACAAAAAGCATTTATGTCGAGCTAAAAACAAGTTGACATCTTGAAAATGGAAGTTTTTTATTCAATAACAGTGACAGGTAGTAAAAAAAATACATTGTCATGGGTTACTCACCAGCTGCAGGGTTTCGTTCTGCTGGCTCATACTGAATGGAGGCCAGACCGAGCTTATTCAACCATCTGGGGAAAAAAGGAAATATTTAACTCAGTGTTTCAATTTAAAAAAAAAAAAAAACCCTGAGAGAAATACTGTATATACACCGACTGTTGTGTTTCATGTGACTTACAAGTTCATCTCCTCATGGCTTTCAGCAGCAAAATAAAACATCATGACTTGTGGGTGGCAGGCTTTGAACGCACTGGATAAGGAAAAACAAATGGAGAGTAGTTATAAGACAGGATCAGCTGTTCCTATCACTGAGCATGAGAGTACTTTCTATGTCATTGGAGTCATATAATAGATAGAGATTAAGTACATTTTAATTAAACCACTGGTGATGGGTGGCTTATAAAAGCTATCTGATCGAGATAAACCACAGAGGATGTAGATAATAATTATGAGCTTACTGTTTCTTCTTGCACTCTATGGCTCTGTCAATCATGAAGTTGGTGAGGTCAATGTAGCCCTCGGCTTTTTCTGCCTGCAATAAACAAGATTGAACAACAGCGAGTGTTAAAACAAGCGGGTGATTTCAAACCACTTCCTGAACAATTACACCTGCTTTTACGTTATTGTCAGTTACTTCTTCTATTTTCTCCTGCCATGTGATGATGACATAAAGTAAATACCGGATAACTCGTTGAAGTCATCATGCCAGTAAATCAAACATGTCAGTCAGTTACATATGCTTAGTATCAGGGCCCTCAAGAGCCATTAGTGATACCATCAGATTCAGGAAACACACTGACGCTGCTTGGCGGTTGCTGTAGCGACGGGTGGGCAGAGAGACAGCTGTGGCAGAAACGAGTATGAGTCATGCCTCAAACTGCAACTGTGACTCAAAGTGTGAAATGTGTTTAAAAAATTTAAGATAAATGGACTGTATTACAATTACATTGTATTTAGTTTTTTTTCATCTAGTTTGCAAATAACAACTAAAACAAACTTTCTCAGGAAGTACTAGAACTTTTATGTTAGATCTCATTGCAATGAAAGGAAGTGAGCTGCAGCTTTTTTTTGGTCTTTTTCTTGAATGTTGCATGTGAATCACTGCACTTCAAAGAAATATGTAAAATGGGCTGTAACAAACTGTTGATTTACATTCTGAGTTTTCTTCAAGTTTTTTTTTCTTTGTACAGAAGAAAAAAAATTCCTGTGAAACACCCACCTTCCCCCTAATTTTTATTTTAAAATTACAGTCAATATCTGACTAATTGCGCAGATTCGATTGGTTTAGAGGCATGTAATTACAAGCTGCATCAATCCGTCAACAGAAGTTATAACCCTTTCAGATTGACACAGAGAAACATGTCTGCAGTTACTCTGAATAAGTCAACATGCATTTATTTTCCTCTCTAATTCTCACCATTACATTCAATTCTTATCACATATATTCTTTTTGTCAATTAATGTTCTGCTTCATTATAGTATACTTTGTGGTAACGTCTTCCCCCCCTGTGTTCTGGTTTATATTATTTACACTGTGAACTTTCTATAACCTGCTCATGTCAGGAAAAAAAAAAAGAATATGAGAGAGACAACGAGACAAAAAGAGAAGGATAGTGAGCACAATTGAGCGAGAGAGAGAAACAGAAACTTCAACTTGTAATTCTAGGCTTTTTAAACTACAGCTGGAGTCTCTGAACGGTGACGGCTTGTTGACAGGTGTCACACAAGACACTGTCTGAACATGTGTACATCATAAGGGGAACTTCTGATGAAAAAAATGGATACTCACCAGCTGGTTTGCATACCAGTACAGTGCTGTCTTCTTCAGCACAAACCAGTATTTCTTCCATTTGATCCCCAGGAACCCTTTACTCTCTTTCTTCCTGTACAGCCAGCCCTGGTGGTCTGGCTGACCCAGCTCTTTGACCGAGACTCGTCTTCTGCTCATCGTACCATTGCCTGCGTGTAGAAAACACATTTAATAGACCTAGCCTTCTTTGTCCAAGGAGAAGCAAAGAGACAGAAATGCGTGAAAGTAGCATTTAGAGGAAGCAAAAGGTCGGTCTTCATTTGCTATGCCAGCAGAACATGTGAAAGCTGAAACATTTCTATTTTGAGTCAAAATAGGTCACCGCATTTGGACAAAACCAGAATCATTCCTAAAAATAAAACTAAGAAAACCCACACAGCATCCAGGAACTAACTTTGGTGATGCTAAATTCTGCCCACCTGTTCAAGTTATGAATCACCCAACAAAAACAATATCAACATAAAAATATCTGATCTCAAGTTTACCTCTCTGAAGACACTGCTGCAGTGAGCTAAAACTGAAGTGAAGTGAAGTGAAGTGAAAGTAACCAAGCATTGTCTCACAGCCCCCTGTACACACTAATTGCCCTGCCACTTGACACACGCCCACACTGGACCCAAATTATAGTTGAGGGTTCACACAAGAGACAAAGTGATGAAAGGGTGACAACTTACCACCTCGACTCTTCTTCTTGGATTTGTGTCGGAGGGAGACCTTTGGAGGAGAAAGTGAGGTTAAAGAGCTGGAGGTAGGAGGTGAAAGGAGCACAATAGTTGTATCGGTCCCCACATATGAGAAGAAAAAGGCTGTCTGGAACATCCTGTTTCTTGCAGCAAGTGTCACATGCATTTTCTCCCTGCTGTTCTATCTCTGTACACACACACACACACGCGCGCGCGCGCACGCAGCCCCTCTGTAACATCCTCATCTGTGACTTGACTTTCTGTCTCTCTTTGTTCTTTGGTTTCTTTTGCTCTCAACTTCTTTTTTAATCCCTCACGACAAAAAACAAACAAGCTGAACTAGATGATAGCCAGCTGTCCACCTGGTTGCATATAAACCCTGGCTGATAGCATAAATGTTTGACTTTGTCATCATAAAATAGGAGAAGCAGAAGTGGCTCCATCATTAAAAAGCAGAGTGGGGGAAGAGTTTCTATTTCATTAGCAGTGAGAAGAAGGCGTCTGTAAATGTCACACACACACCAACACAAAAGAAGAATAACTTACAGGGTTGTAGTCATCAGCAGCCATAGAAGGGGACACAGATATGGGGAAAGCAGCCTATTGAAGGGAACACAAAGGGACACAACTTATCGAGAGGCGCGTGTGGGTTGACAATATTACACCACCTCGATACATGGGTAGAATATGAGAATTTTTTTTTTTGCCTCAGCGTGACTAGAGGAAGTGACATCATGGACAGATAGCACAGGCAGTGTTTTTGAAAGTGTTGTTTTTTTTCTCTTTTTCCAGAATGAACAAAAAAACAATTCCAAACGTGAGTTGATAATAAGAATTTGTCTTTGTAGGAGTCGGAAATCTGAAATTAAGGTTGAAAATTTAGAAAAGTTACTTCTCCTACTTCTCTGACTCATAGCTCTAGTGTCACAAAATTCACTGTCAGCAATTTCATTTAACATGTGACACATAGAGTTTGCAATACAATATCATGCCTCAAAAAAAAGAAAGAAAAAGAAAAGGTTATCGCTTTTACAAAGTCAAGCTTTTACAAAAGTCAAGCTTTTACAAAAGTCAGGCTACTTTGTAATTTATCAACCTTAATGAACAGTGACATGAAAGATGTTGAGAAATTCCTGTTGCCATTATTGACTAACTTCCTCTGCACACTGGAGTTCCTTATTCTAAAAGCGACAAAGCTGCCTGTGTATGAAAGAGAGCATATCACAGAGACACAATACAAAACACGCAACAACTTGCCACAGTTGAAAAGCCTGATGATCTCCCCAAAACTCTAGTTTATCATATAATCTTGTCAGATTGAGCACTACATGAGAAAAAAAAAATCTAGCCTTGGGGTCAGGGAGTGTATAAAGTACAGGTGGCGGTTGGGTCCTCAGTTCAATTCCTGTTGCAGTTTTGTTCACACCCAATCATTCACCACAACCACAAACTATCAACATCTGCAGCGAGAACATTAAAAGAAGAGAAGAAGGCTCCTACCTGGTAGTTTAACACTTGTGATTCACTCTGAATACAAACAGCTTAAGTAACAGTATCCTCTGAAGTCTCTCACAATGACAGAAAAAGCATTACCAACACTCTTATCTAACCCAGACCTGTGTGTGTCTATCTTGCTCAACACCGATGCATCATATCTCATTTTCCGGGTGTTTGACTTAACTGGTTGTCTATGGGTGCTACATGATGATCACCACAGAAACCACAACACATGGTGACGGTGAGTGTGAGTGTTTAGTAAGAGCAACTTCCTGTTGTATATAATTTTTTTTTTTGCAGATGTGAGAGGTTGAGGTTCTGTGATTCACACTGAAAAAGTTAATCAAACTGTCGTTGAAGTTGTGATTTAAATGCATTCTTTGAATGTAATGAGCAGTAATAAGAATTAAATGAAGTGATATTGTCTTCTTCTTCACTTCTACTGGCTGGTAGATTTATCTGCCAACCACATACCACACATACCCATTTTCCATTGCTGTTTTTTTTTTGGTTGTTAATGTTACATTTTGGGCCAAATAACTGCTACAAATAAAAATGTGAAACAAGTCTTGAAATCTATACAAAAATCAAACAAATGATAACAGTAAAAATCCCAAGAATCTAACTACACTACAAACCTACTTACAACGATATATTTATGTCCACAAAATATTTAATACTAATGCTCTAATTTAACCAGTCAAACTGTATTTTGAATGAATGTCTTCTTTTCAAACCCTTATAAATATACTGAAGTCTGGCCAGACTTCATAACAAAAGACAGCAAGTCAAAACAACAACCTTATGACAAATTCATTAAATTTCAACAACTCTAATAAAAATAAATACTATACCTGCCACCACAACCTCAACGAAAGTAGTCTGGTACGAAAACTCTGTTCAAAGTCTGACCAAACTTTGGTGAGCATGTCGGAAACACACAAAAGCCAGAAATACAAAGAGGATCTGCTGGTTGCAGGTGAATTCAGGTCCTCTTTAGGTGTTAGCAATCGCTTAGAAGACATTCAAACTGAAGCGATACAGATTTTGCGGGCATAATATGTAGCTTGGTGTCTTTAATGACTTTAGTGAATTTTAAAATCACTTTTTTCATTACATTCAGGCGAAATTCAAGGCACTTTCTCTCAGGAAGTCGTCGCAGAGTCGCAGTTACCACGTATGACCACTAAGCGTCGCTGTGTATCAGTATTATAAGCCATCACTCACCAGTAGGCTATATCTAGGAGATGCGGGTTTAACATAGTGTAGCACTAGTGGCAAATAAAAAACAGAGCTTTTTTTTTTTTTTTTTTTTTTTACTGCTTTTGTTCTACTGTGTCTGTGTTTAAATGACTTAAGGCTGATCCTACTTGCAGCTAATGTCATAAAGTTATACAATTATAGCCTTCAACCTTTATTAGTGCCTTCAAATACCTTTTAGTGTGCTATTCACAGAGTATAGCATACTCTCAAGTATTTTCCCCCTATTTTTTTGTTAAGACAATTTCACAAAATACACCAATGTTTGCCACCAAAAAGAAGGAGACAAATGCATGTTTCATGTTACACTCTGGGAGGCTGTGGCCTGACTATCAACACCCTTCACTGTCTCGGTGGGGAGCTGGGTTTGTAGCCATAACATCTCTGCTCAAGCAGTATCTGTGAAGAGGCTTGGATGTTCTGGCCTAAGTCCGTCTATGCAGGGATGGCGGTAAACCAGCAGACACATTCCTGAGTCATGCGTTATTATAGTCTCCATTTCATTTCTACTTAAATAGACAGGGGCCTCTTCTTTCTTCCACTCACTATTATACTGCAGCGAGTGTGATTTGAAGTGACTATGAAGACCCCTTCCCTTTATATATCGCCCACATTCTCACACTGTAGCTTCCTCTTCGCTTCTCCCCCCATTTGTCACCCTAAATTTCTCATCCATATCAAGTGACTTCCTTATGTTACCTCTAACCCCCCACCCCCACTCCACAAACCTTCCTCCTTAACATTTCAATTAAATGTATTGAATTAAATGATTTCATCACAATTCAAACTCCTCTTATTTCTGTCATGAGGGAGAAAAAAAAACCTCTGCACGCCACTTTAGGGTGATTTAAAGGGGCATTTCGCTGAAGCTGTGTTTTGGTGGAAGTGAGGTAATCTGCCAACGACTCATGTCAAAGGCCTGAAGGATTCGCAGGAATGCACATTGGTCACACCATTGTAACGCTCAATCTCCCATCAAGATCCATGCTGAGAATTGTCATGGCACTTAGCTAATGCCCCCACCCCCTCCCACTTAGAAACAGTGAGTGTGTGTGTGTGAGGGAGAGAAACAAGAGAGGGGGCAAACAGAGTGGCTATTATTCAGCAGGGGAATCTCTCACTGTGTAAAGGGGGAAGGGTGCAGGGCTGGAAATGATATCAGATTCGAGGTTGCTCAGTTTGATGGCCCCCCCTGCCAACTCTTGCCCAGTTGTCCTGGCACCAACCTCAGGTTAGATCTTGTTGCATGTGCTTACTTAGTCATTATATCCTTTAAATGTTGAGTAGAATGACAGCTAATGAGGATTCAGTTTGAAATGAATCAGGTTTTTTTCTGTGCAGCAGATGTGTTGATGGACTCTGCAGGTAAACACACAAATAATCCAGAGAGCAGCCAATGACAAGCACAAAAGCAGTAAAATCCTCCATTCATCTCTGTATTCCCGCTCCTATCCTATATAAACGCTGACAGCAGGTTCAAGGTTTCCTTGTTTGGTGCAACAACAAGTTGCCACTGAACCATAAATCTGTACAAACGTGATTTGCTCACATGCCACTAGTGACTATGTGCCTAATCCATCTGACCCCTGTGGAGGTGCATGAGTGGTATGTGCCACTGAGAGATTGACACTAACTCATGGTACCGTGGTATATTGTCTAGATGTGGTGCCCCTGTGGTCATTCCATGTCCACATCTGCCACAGCCAATAGATGCTCAATCAATTTTCACTGGTAGCACACTCTGAGAGGAACAAGGCTGAGATTCTTCTCTACAGCCATGCTAGCAGCTCTGTGAGCCTCATCCTCACAATGACAATGCTAGTACATGCTTGTTACAATTTTCACCATTTTAGTTTAGTGTGTTAGCATGCTAACACTTTCTAATTAGCACTAAACAGGTATTTGTAGGTATTTGACCATAAACCAGAATTTTGAGCAAATAACTTTGACAAAGTTATTACATTTATCATGACATGAAAGTCTGGACCTAATTTCATGTTAATGCACCCCACAGTGCATCCCCAAATGTTAACTAACTAACTAACCCCAAACTCAAGGTACACTAAAGTCAGTAGGACTTATTCTCTGGCGAGCATTAATGTCTGTACCAAATTTTGGTATGGCAGTAGATGTTGAGATATTTCACCGGATAAGGGAAAACTTTGAGTCAGGGGTCAGGGGATCACTAAAGTCAATAGGCTTCATCATCTCAGTATCATGACTGTCTGCACAAAATATCATGGCAATCAATCCACTAGTTGTTGAGATAATTCAGTTCAGGCTGAAGTGGAGAGATTGACATTGCCATCCCAAAGGCCACACAGCTAGCATGGCTAAAAAGGAAGTTTCATGGTGTAGATTCACAGTGGTCAGAGGCCTAATCCTCACTTAAGATCCTTGACATGATCAGCATGATTTGCATCTTGCAAATCTGAATACTGGTGGTTTGTGTGTGATAAAGTGAGTACATACAGTATGTTGTCTTATCTGTGTGTGAAATGTAATGGGCCTGTAATTGACACTCTCAGTTACACCTCCTCCTGCCAAGGCTGAGGCCGGTAGCATTCCTCACATTGCACAGCGGACTCAGCGAAGTCATTCACTTGCACAGATGCACTTGCATACTGTATGACAACATTTTTTCCAGTCAGTGGGACTGATGGTATTCAGACAAACTGACACAATATACTTACTGCTTGAGAGAAGGACCAGGATCGTATACGTGGCTGATTATACCTGTAAGAACAAAGAGAAGATGGGAGGATTTACCAGACAGTTAAGAACATTACAATGGCTTTTCAATAAAGTTGTCTTGTACCAAAGAACCTTTAGCTAACCGTCATATTTAGGATCAGACATAAGTGTCTCTGAAAATTTCCAACACATACTTATTGCTCCCCAGCTTATTCGTAACCACTCATTATCTTTATCTATGTTCCAATCCAGCTTACTTTGATTTGGCCTGAACAAAACAGATCCCATAGAGACTGTTTAACGGTTGGCATTTGGTTGGTGTGCCAATGGTTCTGATAATACATTTGGCAACCAGCCACAGCAACATGGGTAGACAAGAAGCTTGTTTCCAATGCTGAAAATACTAAATTTACCTCAGCCAGGCCTCACCCTACAATTTCAGGGTATGAAATTGCTTCCGGCTCGTTTTTCCTGTCTTTTCGATTGCTGACATTTTTCTTTTTTGGTCTCCTCCCCCTGTCATCCATAAATTTTCACGTCTTTGTCGCCTCCTTAAATTATTGGTTTGCTGAGGAGATAGTGATGATATTTTGCAGGTGTGTTGCAACTCCGAATGCTCTCCCTTCCCACTCAAAATGGCCCCCACTATTATAACTAAATTGAGGGTTTTGACAAGTGACACAGAAATGAAATTGATGCACCATCACATTTTATGCTTTGTCATTTTTACGGATTAACACGCCCAAATTAAGATGACACTTGATTAAATCCAGTGTCAATCAAATTCTCCTGCCCGCATCAATGTTCATGTTCATAAACCCCCACCAACGATGAGTCAACTGCTTATCTGCAAGATTAACTATAGCGTCTATCTATATATTCTAAATGTGACTAATGTGTTTTGATTGAGCATGCAACAAACCGGATGTGATGCGTTTGTATGCGGCTCTTAGAATAGAACTGCTGGGGAGGGCGGGGGGGGGCATTGTGCAAGGACGTTTAGTCATCGATCTTGGTGTTAATGTGGGGAGTCACACTTCCTCAGGCCCTGCATCCAAGACCGGAGGAGATACAGGGGCCACGGATGAGGAGATGGAGAACCAGCAATCGTCAGGGGTGTCGTCATATTTTGCAGTGGGTTGGTAGTATTTATAGTTGAAAGTGTAGAGGAATCAGGATTTGTCATAACAGTGACATTTCTAAAGATTCTCTGGCATGGGAAGATGTCTTGGGGGTGGATGGCGAAGGAAGGACACATTGGTGTGTGTGGGACATATTGGAACATTTTGGATACTGGAGGTCCTGAGAGATGACAATGTCTCCAAAAACCGTAAAAACATGTCTACACATTTAATAGACTGTTGATCTAATTTTGCATTTGAAAGAGTGAAAGACTTATTTGTACTGCCACCAGCTCTTTCTCAAACCAAAGACAGCAAATGAAAAAATCATGTTTTCAGGATTCTTTGCTCTAATTAGCTTAATCTACTGTGAAAATGTGACTTTGTTTCTTTATCCTTTATTGGCAATACAGGCAGAAGAAGTGCTGTGAGAAATGTGTGTAGGAGGAGATCAGTTCTAACCATGTTGTTGCATTTCTTACTTACCACCGGCACAAATCAATAGGCTAAAGTTCATAGATTATTTAATACGCTTCCATTAAACAATTGAAATACTGCCAAACTTGCTTGGTAACTATTGTTTTTACCCTAAATCTCTCACCATCTGTCTATCTACCTGTCTCTATGTCCTGCATGTCAATGGCATACTTTCCCCTGATCATAAAACCAGCCCACCCACTGACTCTGCACCCCGCGGCTTGTTTTAAAAAGATTCCATGGCCTGCTGACTGTCATTCCCTGTAGGAAAATCAGACCCACCCTGCTCTTATGTTTCTCATATGACCTATGGACTACATAACACTGTCTGTGTGTTTGTATGTGTGCTTGTGTGTGTTAGACAGAGAGAGGGAGAGGCACTCACCGGTTCAGGAAGTCACTGCTAGAGTGCCAGTCAGGTCCCTGTGATACATAAAGATTCATGTGTTAACGCATGATGGAGATAGTGTCAACGACTTCTCATAAAGTCGCTCTGAAACTCTACTGTTGATCAACGCTCATTTTGAGATGAATTTGGTCGACGTCCAACGGGCTTTTGGTAGTAATTCTTGAAATGTAAAACTGCAGCATCTTCTCTTGCACAGATTTAATAGCATGTGGCGTTGGATCTCAATTATAACAATTTCGCAATGACAATTTCTGCTAATTCTGTGTTGTGGCAAAATGGATGACTCCACCCAAGATGAGAAAAATAAAACGGCAAACAAAACATTCATCATATTTGTGGTCAATTAACAAAAGTTTGTGATTATTAACCAAAAGACAGTAAGTTATTCCACATGCTCAGTCTACCAATATTTCAGCAAGTCATTCCCTTGTAACCATTTGTGATGTGTGCAGGCATAACATGTTAGTGGTTAGCAAACTTAGCAGTGGGTTAAACTGAGTGCAGGTAGTACTTAGGCAGACCACAGGTTTTCAGAAAGTGCAAATTAGTGAGGACCGCAGGCGACTATAGCTTGGCAAGCATGGGCAGAAAAAGACAGATAGAAGAAGAAGTGGAGGGGAGATAAGAAAAGAGGCTTCCCTCGATCAGTAAATTCATGCACAAGAAGCATAGGCGAAGGGAACAGAGGTGAGAGTGGTGGATGGTTCTTAACAGCAGAAGCGGAGATCTTCAGTTCTCAGATGAAACGTCCTTCCTGTGCGAATGCTTCTTCAAAATCGATGGAAATGGCAAAAGCTGTCAGGAAAAGTAATCCTACCCTCACCTTTAAATGTTTAAAAGACAACATATGTGCAGGAATAAGATCCCCTGATGGAAAAACCTGCTTTGACCATATGGTTCCCCCTTGCCCCCAAGTTCATCAAAGAGGGAAGTAGTTACATAACCATCACCATCTGAGACACAGAGAAAAGGTAACTTGACATTAGCTATCCTGTTTCACCACACGCTTAAAAAAACAGAAGCATGATTCAGCTCAAAAAGGTCAAAGCAGGTTAAGAAAATCAGTCGGCTCCACAGTTTTGTTCTGCATTTAGCCTGAGTGTGGAAGTTAATGATGACTAAAGCTGCCCTGGCTGACAGATTGTTATGATAAACAGATGCTATTGTGAGCAGGTAAACTGAGAATAGAGCAACAAAGTTCAGCACATATAGATTTTCTCATAATTAATGTTTTTTAGAAACAGAGGAACACCATCATCCCACATTCTACATTATAGTTACGTTAAGCAGAGATTCCACAACCAAAAAATAAAGACAATACAAAAGATCACTGAAATAAACTGCAATTTTTAATAAAATGCTATTCAAAACTTACAAAAGGCAGATAAAGCAACAATTGACACGTCTTCCCTGTATTTTTTTTTTTTTTTAAATAATACTGTCATTCTGTCTCTTGTGATCTTGTGACCTGTGGTCTTTTCATAGCATGAGCTAATAGAAGGCCATTTGACCTGTGTTTACTAAAAGATCGGTTCAAAACACTGGCTTTAAAAAAGACCAGTTATTACTGTCAACCAGCTGTATGTATAGGCCCTTTAGGTGGGTAATTGCAGAGTAAACTCAAACACAGGATATGAAAGTTTAGTCTGAGTAGAGTGCATAGCTTTAAAACCAGCACAAATACAGTATTTGCTAATGACAAGATAAAAACATCCTTTAACCAACCAATGCAGCATTGTCAAATGAAGAGACTATAAAAATGTCTGTTTTCTTTAACTTTCTTAAGTATATGCATAGCTTACAAGAGGCAACCATTGGCAGAGGGTAATATATCTAACTGATCACAAAAGTGTAATTTGAAAAAGAAAAAAGTAACATTTATAGTAAAAGCACAATTGCACTAACAAAATATGCTGTTTGTTTCACTTATTTTATTTTTTTTATAACTTATTTATGCAAATAAAAACAAAAATAAGAACATAACTGAAGTAAGATCAGGCAAGTTTTCTGAGAACTTGACTTAAATAATGGTACCAGAAAGCATCACATCTGAAATATGACATAACTTAATATGTACAGAGGAGTCCGTAGACAGCACACAAAGCCAAAGTGTCCTAAACCTGAACAAGCTGTATCCTCTTGAGGCTGAGATGGGATTTGTAGTCAGAGACAGGAGGGGCGGGGGGTGGAGGGTTGTGGGCAGTGTTAAAGTGGTGATGACATAATGTAGCGAGTACTACAAAAGCAAGTTTGGTTGAGGAGTAGTAGTTGGTAGTAGTAGTAGTAGTAGTTACACCAGGGAAATATGTAGGTTGGGTAGAGAGGAGTGTGAGAAAGCCAAAAGCTGCCAAAAAAACAGCTGGACGTTAAAAATCAAAGGCACTGAGGAAGGACACAAGACAGGAACAGGAAGCCCCGGACAGGAAGCGCATCATCAGTGAGTCAATAGCTTAAGCCGCGTGATCCAACTGACCAGTAGTGAGCGTTCTGCCGTTGTGCGCTTGGAGACGGGGGCTACAGGGGCCTTTTTCATGTCCTCCTGGTAGGGGATGGTGGCGCTGTTGTGGAGGTCTGAGTTGGAGTAGTAGCGGCTGCCCCTGATGTGGTCCACTCTGACGAGGTGTCGTTCCCCCGCAGGCCTGTAGGGTGGAGACACTGAGGGGACCTCCTCGGCTATGGTGGGGATCCTCTCGTTGCTCAGGTATCTGTACAGGAGGTCCTCACCTAAAGCAGAGATAAAAGTCAGTTTATCAACAGCAGTAATGTGCTTCTTTACGCAGCATATTTGAAACACAATCTCTCAGCACATCATGTAATGGCTTGATGTAACTGTCAGGGAAGCGCTTAAGACTTTTAACATTTCTAAAGCTTTTTTATTTATAGTAATTCTATCCTTATTGGCATATTGCCAAACCCTACACGTTTTTTTTTATTACATATAATCTACAACCTCATAACAAAAGTAATGTTCTCAATGCAACTTGTTGCTTCTTCTATGTTTCTCTTGTTCTCTGTACATTTGTCACTCATAATTAGCTTGAAACATGAATATAGAAAAGAATAGGTTCACAATTTCACACAGAGACTTACTGAGCAAAAATACATTGGGTTCAGTTGAGGTTAATATGAGGGTTCATCAGCCTGAGTTACATAAATCAAGTGGGTATCTTCCAAAGTTACAGTTTACAGTACACAATTCCCTCTTTGTACTTCCTGTGTGTGCTTTATGATCTACAGCAGAAATTAAGTACTGAAAACACAAACTCTGGATGATACCCACTTGATTTATCTGAATCAGACTCATGAGGCCTCATATTGGTTTTGGATGAACTTGGGAACTTTTTGCACAGAACAAGTCATGTGTATTTTGTCCCCCATCACTTACACTGAAATTGTTTTAAGAAGGGATCTCTTTGTGGCCAGTGCAGGCAGAAGGAACAATTACAGTAAACAATATCTCTCTAAATATACATTTGGCCAGAGAGTATGGTTTAAGTCCGATCTGAAAAGTCTGAACCTATCTTTTAAAATATAACTTGGAATTACAAGGTTTTCACCTTAAAGTGAAATCACTCTCATTTATACCTTTTCTGCCCTGTGTCCAGGGCTTAGCATAGGGATCGATCACTCCAACACAGGTGTCTGCTGGCATGGAGAGGGGTCGGGGCTTACCTAGAAACAAGAGTTCAATCTTTAGGGATTTCATCATTTCAAGAATCACTGCATGTACTCAGAATCCATAAGTGAAACATTAAGTTTCCCCATAATGAAGAGGTACTGACCACGTGAAGGCTTGTGCTCCCTCATTCTGGGCTGTATCACGTTGGCCTCGATGGGACAACCAAAGCTTAGTTTGTCATAATCTGCGATGGTGCAGCGTCTTCTGCTCTCCTGGTCCAGGTAGGAGTTGGGTGACTCAGAGCCTTTTGGTCTTTTACTAATGCTGGAGAAGGATTCTGTTCTCGTCTCTCTGCATGAAAACCAAAAGAAACAGATGCTCATTTATTTCTTACAGCACAACATGCCAGTATATTGTACAATAGTATAATGCCTAATATAATGATGATTATGGCGTGACATGGATGCAAACTAAATTTTACAGAATGTGCAGTAGTCTTAACTTTAGGAATTCAACTCAAAAAAAAAAAAAGACTTGGCAGATGAAATGGGTCATCTCACCGTGGGGTGTATGGCATTGGAGGAGGAGGGGGGATGTACAAGTCCAGGATTGCTGGTTTCTCTCTTTTGGTTGATCCGTTAGCTGAGCCGCAGGGAGACTGGGCTCTGATCAAGGAGGAATTGTTCTGGAAAAAAAAACAGCAAAATTAATTAGTCAATACCTCCCACTTCACACACATGAATTAATCAGAGATGGTAGCTTTCTTGTTATCTCAGTAACGCTTCTCACAAATTAAGTCATTGCGTTCCATTTCTTCCTAAATTAAGACTAAATATGACTTGCTGGCAACTGGGAGGAGTTCACCAGATGTGGTGAGACATTTAAGTGTGTGTGTGTGTGTGTGTGTGTGTGTGTGTCTCCCTGAGCATAAATCTTCTTGTTTGAGGTATGGAAAGATTGTAAGTGAAGTCCAAAATAGCCTGTGAGACATGTACTTAAAACTGTACTCAATTTACCACAGTTATGTTTCTCAACACTCAACAACACTGTGCCCTTGACTAAATGTACGACTTGTATTCACTGTCATTCTCATCAGACGCTAAATGATATGTCTGATAATACAGTATAGTAAATGTGATATATTAATGACAAACTAAACATCCAATCTGAGATCTCATGAATCATTCCTTCTTTCCTTTTCTAAATGGCTCCCATGCGTACAAATTATATAGTATTACAAAGCCAGTGTCAGTCATTCCTGAATCACGGTGTGTGATTTGTCTCCGTTTTGCCTTCTGGAGTCTTATTATCACAGATAAAGAGACAGAGACGACTAACTCTGATATGCTTGACTACTTGTTAAAACAAGATGTTGGTGGACATGTTGACATTGGTCACCTTTGTGTTGAGAGCCTCTTTGTTGTTTTGTAAAACGCACTCTTATCTGATATTGTCTCATCTTGCCTTCTCAGGCTTTACAATGGGCTATGCATGATCAGACAATGCCAGAGCTTGAATTTAGTAGACTACGTTTACAACAGGCTTATTGTCTCCCTGTCTATTAAAGGGGAACTCAGGAATGGAGATGTGGTTAAAAGCTGAGCCAAGTCTAATGTGTCCACATGAGGGAAAATAGCAAATTGGATTACAGTCACATAACCTTATTAGCACAATATTTATCAACTGTTTGGAAAACTGACATTTGGGTTTTTTCCACTTAAAAAAAAAGTGTGGACCTAAGTAAGATGAATTATTGTAAGTCTTGACTGATATCTTTCGATCAGGGCCATTTGTTTCTAATAAAGCATACAATCAGACTCCTACACTATAGATTGGCTTTATCTCCAAGACTGAATGACATCACGGGATGTTTTCTTTTAATGTCACGCATGAAGAAAATGTCAATGCTGTCTACAGTTGAGCCAGCAGTCTTTTCAGAGTGGGTCTGTGACACTTGTCTGAACTTGCTGTTTTGGAACCAACTCCCTAAAAAGCTGATAATTGGTTGACAATGTTTAGACGCACTGGCTTTTGTTGATCTTCAGGGACGGAAGGAGGAAGTGTTTGTGCAAGCGTGTATGTGTGTATGTACCTGAGGTACTGGGGGCTTCCAGCGCATGTTCTTGAGAGGGGCGGGGGTGAAACCTGTTGTGCCTGTGGGCCTCTTCTTAAGGAGTAGAACCACTCCTTTGGGGTCCTCCCTCAGTTTGACAACTAGGTTTTTCAGCTGCCAGCCCACCTGGTATACAGGATGTGAACACACACAGACACACATTCACACACACACACACACACACACACACACACACACGCACAATACCATTAATATTTGTAGTGTGTAGATAATTTACTACTTTTAAAATGAAAAGACATAAAATAAGAATCTCACCACTGTCTGTTGGTTAACCTGGATCACCTCATCACCAGCATGGATCTTCCTGGTCAGGTCTGCAGGTGACTAAAAAACAAACATACACAGGGCAGATCAAAGCCTGGAACTTAAGGCACCAGTATACTCAGACAGAAGTCTTTGTCAGAGGTTTGAAAAGTCTTACGTCTCCCTGCCTTCATTGTTGGGGGACATCTATGAACATTTGTTCCTTACAAGCTTACACCAGTCTTTAGTATTAACAAAACCTTGTAGAATTAGTAAGATACTTCACAATGCTATTCTTGCCTGATTAAAACTGTTTCTGCATTTTAATGTCATTCAAAGAGCAAAAATATTGAAACACTCTAAAAACAAATCATGACAAAATGCAAACTCTCTGCGTGTATGAATATCAGTTGAATTGTTTTTCATGTCACACAGATGTCAAACCGGATTAACTAGTCATTATCGGTGATGATTCAGGTTCTGATTCACAATTAAGGACCGGAGGCGTGAGGATCCGACCGTGACAGTGATGCTAGAGCATTAGTCACTGAATGGCTGCCTCACTGTGAAGAAAAAGGTAGGACTTTTTGTTTGTGGAGGCTGTTTGTGATATTTATTGGTTTCTGGAGTGCAGAAACAAACAAATCCCTTTACAAATGAGCAGTTCAGAACTCCTTCAGATACTGTAACTCAGTGCGCCCTCAGCACAAGAAGAGGAGTATGTGAAGCAAGATGAGGAGGAGGATGAGTGTTCTTTAGAAAAATATATTAGATGCTTTTACTTAAAAGTATGGTGCAAAAAAAGACTGTAATGATAAAGGAATTCACAAGAAATGCCAGATCTGATGATAAAAACTGGATTTAAGGCTACTAGACTTCTTCATTCTGTGATACAATCAGTTCATCTTTCTTCCTACTTGGAAAAAGGAGCAGATGGATGTGGAACTAATAGCTGATGCATTTTTATGGTCATAATGTTGTCATACTTACATGTTCTGTGGTCCCGGTGATGACATGTAGCCCATCGTAGGTAGATTTGATGTACATACCCTGGGCCAAAAGAAAACCACAAGAAAACCTTACTTATGTTTTCAGTGAAAATATAATATTCCCAAAGGGAGAGAAATGTATGAAAGACATGTGAGGGTCACAATTTCACACGCATTGCAAGCATTCCTGGCCTGTGAACCCAGAAAGCAGGGAGCAACTTTCGGGTTGAAAAATAGGAAGACAAAAAAAAAGCATTCCTTACCAGACCCTCTCCTGGTTTGATATTGGTCAGCTGGACTTCCTCCAAGCAGGCGGATTGGCTCATCAGGGGGTCCGAGGTGGTTCTCACGGTCTGATCACAGATGCTGTTCAAAATCTTAGACTGTGAAGGAAAAGGCAAAACAAAATGCATCAATGATCAATGAATAAATGAAAAGCACAAGACTAAAGCTTCTCCCTGTGAGTGTGAGTGGTCTGATGGTGCATTGTGCTTGTGTTTTACAGGGTGGAACAAAGCAGGTTACTGCTACACTTGTGACATGCAGACCTTGTCCTTCACCAGATACTTTGGTTTAATTGTCTTACTCCCTGTGTACATGCCTCTGTGTGAGCATGTATGTTGATGTTTAGTGGAAGGCTTAATGGGCTAAAAGGGACCATTAGTGTGCTATTAACTAGATGTACCAGTGCGCACACACACACACCCACACAACACTGAAACAAATAAGGTGCACACTCCTCCTTTATCCTCCATGCCTTGATTTTTTTTTTTTTTTTTTAGGACAAATAGTCCAATTTGTCTTCATTAGTGGTGTCTTTTCTGTGTTGTCTATTGTCGTCTAAGAGATATGTAGAGAATGAGAAGAAATAAGTGTAAGCGAATGATGGGGACAAAAGATAAAAACAAAGATGAGCAGGAGAAGGCAAAATCTTGTGAACAAAGTAAGTGACAAAGAGAGACTGAGCTCTAATGTGGACTTCACTTGAGTTGTTTGAGAGAGAGATGGAGTGCTAGAGGAAGCTCAGTGTTCACCCCAGGAGTCTGGAGAGTGTCAGCAACAGGAAAACTGATTGATGATCGGGGCGTATTAGAGCCGCCTCTTCCACTGGCAATCCTTTAGATCCGTTTGCTCTATTCACTCAGAAAACCTGACCTTGCTGCTGAGAGCATGTCACACAATCTCTGTGTAAAAAGACATTCACCCAAACGATCAAACAGACCATTTCCCCCTATAGAGGGACTTCTGGGTCTCATTTAGTTTACATCATGGGAAACGAAGGGAAGTGATATATCCAGTATACTTACAACTTCCAGGATCTTTTCTTCCATCTCGTAAACACTGCAGTCCTGTTACACAGAAGAAAAATAACAGATTAGGCTTGTGAGAAGTAAACAACAGAGCAGAGGAAGAGGTTATTCAATAGATGAAGAGAGAAAAAAGTTTACTGCCCTACAAAGCCAAACCGCAGTGGCTACGCCAACAATGAAACTGAGAAAAATGGCTTCAAAATTCTTTCACTGTCCAGAAAAATGTGTTACACGTAGAAAAGTGGGAATATTATTATTAAATATATATTCTTTAAGTCGTTTTCATGGATAAAAATCATGACCAATTATTTGACCCTAATAATTTAATATTTTTAATTATGTTTAAAAAGTGTATCATGTATTATTCATGTATTATGTATTATTTTGTGAGATTTAACCTATTAAATTGAAGTAAATCTATTTAGAATCAAATATATGTTCTTACAGAATATAATCAAGTTCCTGTCTTACCAAACTCCAAAATTGTTGAGATTGTATCCTCCTGTCTAGCTAGCTAGTGCTAGCACAGTGATATCTGAACCATTATTACCATCTACTACAATTGGATTAGCTGATACTACACATATGAAGTAAGAATTCCCAATGGAGAACACAAAGATTCCTTTCTTTGGATTGTCCTGAAATTGGCTAGAATATGGGATTTACAGACACTGAAGCCTCATTCATTAACAATTTGGACGGCAGTCGCAGACCGCAGTAACTGTAGCCGACGCTCCGAGAAACCAATGCAGAACGCAGAAACTACACTTGCTGCGGTTTCCCTTGGTTTTTGGTTGGATTTTGTAGTTACTGCAATTTTTACATTGTGTTTTCTCTAAGATAGAGCAAGGCTGAACTTGGACAATTTGTCACAAGATAAAATAGACATTTAAAAGTTAAATTTCAGTCGTAACTCAATTTTGACCAAAATTGTAGTTACTGCGGTTTGGCTTTGTAGGGCAGTACAGGAGTTGGGTAAATATGATATAATCAACATTCCAGATATAGAACTGAGAAAAATGGAGAACTGCCACAAATAAACAGCTTTAAGGTTCAAATTACGTCTCTGCCTAAATTCTGGGGTAGCTATAATTGCATAATGCCCCGTTTGGTTCAGTTAACTATATTGGAACGTAAATACCATAGAATATTCGGATGACATGGTGGGGAACAATTGAGTAAAACATCTAATGATGTTCAGAAACCCTTCATCCAAACAGTGCTTTGGTCCTCTGCAAAGATTTGGATGCAGTGCTGGTTTCCACAGTTATATGATACATTAAGTGGGTGGGCTAGTGGAAGCAGGGGTCTGTGGAAGTCCAACAAGGCACAGTAGCTGTGATTCTGGTTGTTTTGGAGAAGGACCCACTGACCAATTCTGCACAGTCAGCTGGTAGACTGACCACCCTCCCTTCTATGTGTCCCAACACAGTGCTCATAGACTGCAGCTGGACTGGACACAGCTGAGGCAACAGCCTCCCCTGACAACTGTGTTGTTGGTGGTGAAAGGGGCCCGGGTTAAGGAGGGGGGCTCATTGTGCATGTGGGGGGCCCCTGTCTGTTTATGAAATGGACTCTAAGCTGTGATGCCTTAAGGGAACATGGCCATGAAAACAAAGGAGAAACACTTCTGTCAAAACTAGACAAAGAATCAACTCTAACAAGTCTCTTATTTCTTGAGAGCCCTCGCAAGGCACAAGTCTGATTCAAAATATAGGAAAACTGGTATTGTGGCCCTCATAGTATTAGGCATAGGCATGCATAGGCATGTGCTATGTACAAAGCCAGCTCTGTTGCTCTTTGTAAATCCATTGTGCTGACACTGAATGGGGGTCGAACAAGTTTTTCCATATTTCTATAGCTTGCACATTCCACTGTGCTAAAGGGGGGCGTCTGTGTTTAAATGCACTTGGCTTGACATACAGTTGGTTTATTTGCATTGACAAGATTTGACTGACTCTCTGTGGCCACAAGCAATGGCTTCACATCAAAGCAGAGTACATCCTATGCTCTCTAAATATGTTTGATAGATCTAAGAATTTCGAAAATGATCTGTGTAGCAAACACATGCCTTTGACACATTTCCCCTTACTTTGGGGAAAAATGAAAAGCCAGTATAAACATGACGTGGGGAAAAAAACACAATCATAATAGGTTTCATTTGACATATATTGGTCCCAAAATCCTGTTTCCATCAATATATTCCCTAAAGTCAGCCAAGAACTTATGGTGGTTACAGAAAGAATTTGGCCACGGTTGCGTAAACATGTAACTGCATATTTCTTTCAGAGACTGCCCCATGTTTGGATGACTACACTGTTGACTAAGCCAAAGGGGATGAGCTAAAAATACATATTTCAGTGTTTAGAAGCCTTGAAACAAAACAGTATCATTGTGTGCTGCAGACATTGCTTGGCACATAATTTCATAGCATCGTCAAATCATGTGAAGCCAATATTGCAGATAATCCGTCTAAGATCTGTTCATGAAATCCAAATTAATCCCATATCTTTGTCAAAAACGTCTCTCTCGCAGACAGAAGCCAGATCATAACTAAATACTGAGAGAGGCTGAGGAACAATTCCCTGGGTGTACTGATCCCTCACGTTATGGACTTGATCCCACGGCCGGTGTGGATCAGATGACTCTCTGTGTGCAGCTCTTTGGGCCTTTGATCTGCCACCAGAGCGGATTTGCATGGTCGAGCAATGAAGTGGCCGAGAGAAGGGTGCTGGCACAGTGTGGGGACCTGGACTGACTTTACACCAATGGGAAATAAAAGCCATGACTGCAACACTTTAGACTTGGCCTCCTGACATCCTGTTATTCATATGGTATCCACATATGCTGCATGTATTTGTTTAATTTTAGGCTTTGGTCTAAATAATGGAATCTCAGTTTTTCCGCTAAAAATAGAGAGAAAAAAATTCATATCCGAGTCAACACTTGAGGAGTTGGAAGCTTGGACAAAAGACAGAAGGGATCAATGTAAAATGGGTTCTTTGAAAGAGAATGACCTCCGACGCTAATAGGTCAGCCAAAATGGGTGATGCGTTCACAGTTTTATAGCCATGTCCCATTGTGTGTGTACACACAGGCTTCATTCAGGCAGGACACATAAATTGTGTGATCTGAAAAGCCTTAATTCTTGGCTGAAGTTCATGAACAGGCTGGGCAAACCTCATGCCATCCTCCCCCATAATAAAAACTAAGCACTGTGGCAGTCTCCTGTGCAACCTATTTTATTAACCAGTGGCTCATATGCTGGTCAGAAGTTATTAAAAAACAGTCCAAATGGTCCAAACAAATGTGAAAGGAAGGCCAGACTCTTGTCAATTTGTGATGAAATGATGGGATCATCAATGTTTCTATTGTTGTCTAAAACCAGTTAAGGACCAAACTACATTTCTCCTCTGGTTGTTAGAGGAAACTAATTGCTCCGGTCTTGCAAGACTCTTTCAGCACCTATCAGGAGTTTATTCCACACCATAACTTCTGTACTTCACATGGCAGTGTGGGAAATGTATACCCCCCACTTCTGCTGGATGACCATGACCGAGACATCCACAGTAAATCACCAGAGGCGCTGAAATCTCAGACACTAGTGAGGAAATGGGCACTCTGGGAAAGGAATTTATTTTGATGCAATAACCCTCTAAAAATGACACGTGCAGTTTTAGTGACCACTTTCACTGGCAGTATAAAAAAATGAGTTAATGAGCTATGCTTAAGACACAAGCTTTGGGGAGGAAAAAAAACTTTTCTAATTACTTAGATAGTGATGAAAAAGCCTTTTCTTTAAGATGAATGTCTGACCAACCACTACTGGTTGTGTGAAACTGACAAAAGTAGACATAAACTGTATCATGATGCAACTCTAGAGCAATTCTCTGCAGAAAATTGGAAATATATTTTTTTGGATTGGATTGGATGAATGCTGATGCTCTGCTTTCATAGTTAACCATCTATCCAGCAGTCAGACAGACCACCTCCTCATCCCTGCACTAAACCTACACACAGGAAGTGCTTTCAGACAGTTTGGTCTCCCATTGCGAGTATCTTGGAGAAGCAAAACAGGAACCACATGGCTGAGGGAGTACGGCAGCCTGGGGAATGTTGGCAGGCACCTTTAAAAGAGCGCCAGTGGGTTTTATGAAACTGGAAACACAAAAGCGACGTTCACCATTAAACGTCCCCGCGCTAAGGGGTCTCCTCATTAGCCAGCATGAGGAGGAAAGATCCCAAGGAAAACATCAGCATTTGCAGTAATGTGTTCAGACTGCTGGCTTCAGGCTTATGTCATGGCTGCCAAACCACATTTCCCATAACTCTCTTCTCCTACACTTTATCCTGTATGTCTGTACCCCTGGGTGGGTATGTGCTCAGTGGAAAAAGCTATTGTGTGTGTGTGTGTTTCTGTATTTTTCCTGGGGGCTGGCTACACATGTGCTGTTGAACTAACTAGCGTGCAGACCTGTTGAACTGTGGTGGTGAGCTCCAGGCACAGCTGAATGATCTTGTTCTTGGTGGCTGTGAAGTCACTGATCCCTGTAAGAGGCGTCCTGCAAGAAGACAAAGAAGGAAAGAGAGAACATTAAGGACTAGAGATAGACTGCAGAGTTGTGTTGCAATTCGGTTAACTCACTCAAACTGCGCAGTTCAAAAATCTAAGTATATAAAAACAATGTTTGATATTCATCTCCAAACTGTCAAGTTATGAAAATGCGATAAAACAGATACACTTGATAAATACTGTATGACACGAAGTGAGCTATAAAGCTACTAACTCTGAGCTTCATAATAGACTCAGTGAACCTTGCACTCATTACTGTGTGTTTGGGTGACTGGCCACAGACAGACTTGGTTGTAAGTCAAGAATGTTACAGTTCTGGTGCCATTTTATCTCAATTTCTGTCTACTTATCTTTCTCTCTGATTTATGTATGTATTCATCGAAATGTTGAATAAACTCTCTATAAACTGACAGAACACAATATTTATTTGTATTTGGCTAATGTGTTGATTTAAAAATAAACTGGTGGAAAAATGACCGTAGCTAATTAACCTTACACTTGTATTTTTTTTTAATGGAAATATGTAAAAAAAAAAAAAGTTCAGTTATCTCTCATCTCAACATCACAAATACCATTTATATCATGGCATCACTATATCGACTTTAGCCAAGCCTATCAAAAAACAGAAGCTTAATTTCAGCCAGCTAACACTTAATCCTGGCAACCTGCTTAGTATGCTCTGCTTTTATGGTGTAATGTGTTTTGGAGCTGGTCAGCAGGAGTATACAGGAGACTCTGCCAGCTCCTGTCCAATCTCAGCTCACAGGGGGTTGCATCTCAACTTTAAAACTGTATATAGTGTTAACTTGGCCTGCAACACGGAGACATGCTGGTGATTACTGCTGACTTTTTTTGGAATTTCTTTTTATTCCATAAATGAATAACTACATCTGCTTTGCCAACATAACCACAAAATGAACGATTTATTTCACCTGCGTCCAGTTTGATTAACTATATATATATACACACATGGGTGTCATATGAAAGGAAACACCAACATGAATTGTCTTAGTGTGGAGTCAGGCCACCACAAGCCTTCAGCGCTCCTTGCCAAGTCTGTTGAACTCTATTTGTGGGATGAACACCATTCCTCCATTTATATAAATAACCTTTATTTAATCAGGTAATCTCATTGGGATCAAGATCTCTTTTGCAAGATAGACCTGAATACAGCAAAAACAAACATAACTAGACATAACAAAATGACAAAACATACAGTAGCATCACAGACAATCACAGACAATGCTAAATAGATTTGAGGATGAAAGTTTATATCATGTCATTTTATATAATGGAGATGGTGGTGAGAGCAGTGATGCATAGAGGCATTCTTTTATTCAGGTTTTTCCTGTAATCTGTCTATCCATTAGTAGGTAAACTGAACAATCAAAATCTAAAATGTTGATGTATGTGCAGCTAGTTTAAGCAGCCTCATTGCAGCCCCTCAGATATCTGACCTGATTCAGAACGTACAGGTAAGTAGGTGTTGATCAAGTGTTATTACCTGTCAAGCCAAGCCAGGAGGCTCTTTGCAGCCCCGATCAGCTCCACCACAGAGGTCAGGAAGTCGTTGGGTGGCTTGCGTGAGGTGCTGCCGTCATACGCGGGGCTTTTCCTGCGATCAGACGTAGCCATGTGCAGGCTGTTGGTGGCGGCTCTCATCCTCACAACCAGATTCTTCAGGTTGTCCGTCTCTACTCCATAGTTCTGAAACGGTAAATGAAATCGCCACTTTAAAATATGACAAATGGAAAAAAAATGCACACACTCTTGACTGAAGCAGAGTCTATGTTACGCACTTCTACCTACCTTCTCAATAAGTTTTAAACAACAACAACAACTGTTCTGCAGAATATAAACCTGGGAGGTCCTTGCTTTTTTTTTTTTTTTTAAATAAGTCTAATTCTCGAGAAAACGTGTTCTGTCCTGTACAAGAATGGCTGCAATCATTTCTTGACAAATGTGATTTGAGCGTACTTGTCTGTCCGGGCAGCTCAGGCTTGTTGTAGGACTCGTGAGGGCATACGGTGAGGGTGTGCATACGCCATCACCTGACTCCTATCAAGTAGAGCAAAGTTTGCGTTCTTGAGCCTGGTCTATTTCCTGCTATTGCATTCCTCTAATTTATAGCTGATTCACATGCACAAAAGAGCCAAGCTGTGTGTCTTCACAGGTCACTAGGTGCAGTACAAGCCAGCTGTGAACCAAACAGCACGCATCTTTTCTTGCGCAGAAAAGTGTGTGACTGAGACTAATATTTTATTTGAATGAATGGGTTTGGAATAAACTGTTTGTTAAAGGTAAGCAGATGAAGGGTAGCCTGGCTCTTGTCCGGGTAAATATCAGCTTACAGGGTGTTGCATCACTGCCAGCAATGCTGCTGTTATGTGTGATGTGCCAGGAGCTAAATATGCTTTGCAATGAGTAAAATGGCACGTGTTTGGCAAACAACAAGGGAGATCTGCAAGTGGTTAGGTCTACTTTTATTCCACTGCCTCTTTCCAACACGAGTTAAAAAACATACAAATCATTTCACTCATGTCAATCGTCAAGGAATGACTGGAATAATTGTACTAGTCAAACAGAAGCTGCAGGCGGCTTTGCTCATGGTACATTTGAGATGGAATGGATTATTGAAACATCATAAAAGATAAGCAAACATGATTAGAGGCTATACAGACTAAAAAGAGTGTATTTGAGGGTTTGGTTTCTCTATTCACTCAGTAAAAGTAGAACTTCAGCACAAAAGGCAGTATTTCCTAGATCAAACGTCTCTCCTGGCTTTTTCATTAGCAGGCTAATCACACAGTCACAGCAGCTCTGACTGGCCCACAGATGTCCAGCGAGCTTTTGTCCCACACTGCCAGCTGAGCTAAAAACCATGCTTGAGTAAAAAAAAAAAAAAAAAAAAAATCTGTGGTTCCAATCAAATGCGATTTTTCATTCTCGCAACAACATTTCAAGCCAAATTTACTTTCCTTCGGTGCCTTTTTATAGCCATTCAGTTAATCTAGAATCAAGACGGCTGAGGCGTTTTTGTGTGTGCTCTAGTTGGGGTTCTTGGGTTCTTTGAAGGGAATATATACTGATATCAGTGTCCTTCGGTGAAATAGAGAACGGTTATCACAACACAGCACTTCCTGCCCTTGCAACAGGCGTTACACAGATCTGACTTGACTGTAAAAGATACAAATGTCTGTGGCCTGGACAGAGAGTGCGTGTGCATGTGTGTGTGTCTGTTGCACGTATAAACTACAACGTGCCATCTAAGGATAAGTGTTACGTGATACCTTAGGTCAGATTCCCCCCTTGGCAATAGTAAAATACATTTATAGCACTTCTGTGGTGCGTGATATGGCCAGATGATCTGTCATATACTGTATGCTCAATGGCTATTGCAGTCATAATGTGTATATGCGAATATTATGGGGTAGGTAGGATAGGGGGTAGGGGCTAGGGGGTCTTAGAGTGGGTCACTGGGGTATAAGAACAAATAAAGAAGTGTTGGGTTTCTACACTGACTCTGCAAAAGACATCATGGCTCAGAGAAGTCCAGTAAAATTAATTGAAATGTTCTTTCTTCGTCCCTGGACAGCAGTTTGCTCTTGATAGCTTCTGGGTAGAAGGGTATGAATGTTTCCTTTAGGGCTGTGGGGTAGTATGTTAGGCCATCAGTCACCATGATTTAGGTTTGCTAACAGGACAGCTCAGCGCTGATATATTAAAAGGAACTATGGTAAGGTGAAATCTTTACTCACTCATGTGTTCACTACGTACACACATGCGTTCACATCTGAAATGCAAGAGCAGAACTATCAGAATGAGAAAAAAAGTGTAAGAAAGATGTCTGTTATTGCCTCAACAGGAAGTTCCTGATCTAACAGTAAACAAAAGAGAGAGAGAGAAAGTGGGGGGAGTGAAAAGAGTGTGGGAGAGTGGGGGGTTTCGGGTGCTGGTGGCCTGTGTTCCTGTTGGTAGCAGTGACCTTGCTTCAGTTAAAGCTAATTGAATTGGGTCCTTGCTTCCTCCCATGGGGCCGGTGGGAGGCTGAGGCCTCATTCTTAATAAGGAAACCCCTAACGGACAAAAAACATTTAGCTGCACTGCTTCAGTCAGAGGTGAGGGGTTACCGAGAGTCCACCATTCCTCGTCCAAAGTTTCAAGGCACAGAGTGGGGAGGCTGAAGATATAATGCGCCATATACTTCTTTACTATACTGCATAAAACTATACAGTGCATGAAAACGCACAAATCTCTCACTGCACCTTTTGAGAGATTCACATGTGAATAAAGGGGTTTACTTAAAATAACAAAACTGTGCTGAGGCAGGCCAAAAATCGAAGACCAAATTTATGAAGCTGGTCGAGGAGAAGATTGTTTGAGATTTCACAGCCAGGGTCCTAGGGGTGAACAAAAATCTGGGCCTGATTACATTGATGGTTATGGATCACAGGTTGTGCAGTACCATATGGTACATAAGCTATGATGAGTAAATCTATCAAAACAAAAGAGGCAATCCTTTATGTTACAAGTGTTTCCATGTGTCCACTTCCAATGATTACAGGTAGAGAAGATGAAGAACATAAACAGGTAGGGAACAGACATGTCTTCATTTACAATCTCTCTCTGAAGTACAATCTTATTCTCAGAGAGGATGATTTCCAGAGTGTATGACGAAAGACTGACATGTCACATTTTTTCAGGGTGAGTCTCTATGGGAGAAAGACAGAGTCTGTGTGATGATAGAAAGGTCAAAGTGGAGAGATGAGTCAAGTCCCAACTAAACTTGTACAAAGCTGTCATCAAAAGAAACTGTTCGGCACAGGGTTCACGGTTACAACCAGTAGCTGTCATGCAGCTTATAAAGCTCAATGATTGTGACTCAAGCTCACACAAAAGGAGCCAAGAAATCATTATGAAACCCGTCCATAGCTTTAGCGTGCCTGAGGTGGAAGGCCTGACAGACATCGCATCTTTTTGAACCAATATATGTTGCATCAAACCCTACTGGACCTACAACTTTCAGATCCGCATCAATACAAGATACAGCCCTGTGCATGAGAGAAAAAGACTGCAAGGCTAAGTTACTTAAGGGTAAAAATACCCATGCTCCAAACGATGAATGTAAAGAACTTTAAGAGAACATAAAGAGAGAAATGCTGACACTGATCAAAACGCAGGGACCACAATCTGGGACTTTTATGGCACAGGAAGTGATAAAAACTCCAAATCGATCCCATCTGCTGGAAAACCTGTTTCTCCTTCAGTTGGAACACAGACAGTTTTCATCGCCGTTTTCATGCACACTGGTTGAAGGCAAAGACATTTTTGTCGGCGGTTCATCTGGGAGCTGTGATGACGGACAGTGGGTCAAGCTGGTGTAATCCCACAGTGACTAATAAGAGCAAAAGAGGGGATCTTTAATTGAGAGTAGTAGACAGGTGAGTAGACGGCTGCAGCAGTGAGAATAAAACAGTTTTTTTGAGAGAATAGAGACAAAAAAAAACTAAGTGTATATGTATTTTGGTTGAGAATGAGACTTAAAGATTGATGGTAGAGAGGACAGAGAGGGCAAATAGATAGACCTCTCATTTTATCTATCAAACAGATCAAACTGTCACTCGTATCTACATGATAGCCTCCATTAACTGCATCTGATAATCTCCCCCAGTTTCAAACTGCCAAATCAATGCCGGGGGCCTGTCTGACCCCATCGACGCTACTGTTCCCCAGTGTCCTCGGGCTACTTCATGTGTTGTGTTGCCTCCACACCCCGCTGAGCTTTGTGGGAAATCATGAGCCTTTCTGCATCGCTGGTTCCTTTAGCTGCCGGACCAGAAACTACAGCCTGAGTTTTTAGTGGATACAGACACTGAGCCAGATGGGGGCGGGGAGGGTTCATGCTTTGTTACAAATTGTTACCGAAAAGATATGATTGGGTCCTGTAAGTATGCTTTCCCCTGTAATATCCCCTGCTGTCAGCTATACACACACACACACATACTCAACAGTGGAGATCTACTAACCAGAGCGCAGAGTAGATCTACAGCTTCCAGCACCAGCTCCTGGTGTCCAATCCTGGCCACGCCGAGCTCCTCCAGGTCTTGATGTGTGATTTTCAGTAGCTGTTCCCCGCTGATCTTTTCCCGCTCAAAGTTGCACACGTACTGCTGTAAGCTGTCATCCAAACCTGTATGCAGATGAGAAAAAAGGGAAAATAGTGGGACTCATTAGACAAATATTCAATAACAGTTTTTCTTTATCAAGGACAAATATCATTTGCAAGACCTCTTTTCCTCAGTACAAAACAATAACAGTGCTACCCAGGGCTGACCTACTGTATCTGTCAGTTTTATTTGTACTGTATGTGTCCAAATAATATGAGTGTGTGTGCATGTGTGCAGATAAAGAACAGGTGGGACAACTATCTCTGCAAGATAAAACCCACCATAAACAGAGAAACGGTTGAAACCTTTAAAGTCTGTTAGGCTGGTTAAACAATGGAGGGCTATATCTGTGTGCGTTTGCATGTGTGTATGTGTCATCAGGGTGGGGACGTTTGAAATAGACATGACAGTGTCAGGGGTGACCGCTTGCTACTATTTGGAGGTCTGATAACAAATGAGTTGGACCGTTACGCTGCCAATACCTCTACATACAAGGATGTAACTCACAGGAACTCTGAATCCTGCAAGAGCCTTTTCTGATAGTGTAGAATGACGAACATAGAGCACGTTGCAATAAACAAACTCACAAACATACCCTCCCTATGCACGCAATGTGTCCCTCAGTGGACTTTCTGTGTGTGTGCGTGTGTGTGTGCATGTGTGTGTTTAGCTAGCTGTGGGTAAGTAAACGCCATCTTTCTTTCCATCAAAGAGCGTACAGAGATGGGGCAGCTGCGGATACATGGCCCTGCGCCCTGTTTTTCTGAAAAACCTGTCAGCTGCAAGACAACCTAACTCACTCGAACCGTACCACAAACACACACACACACACACACACACACACACTTACACAAATAAAATCCTTCAGTATGAGACACCAGACAAGATTTGGCAGATCCATTTTCAGTTTGACATTTAAGTCGTAAAAAAAAAAAAAAAAAAAAAAAAGCTCGACTCTTTTTTAAGGTGTAACTTAACAGCAGATAACTGCATCTATATAGAATGTAGAGCATGCGGTTATGAGTGAAGACCCGCTGGGTGTGTTCGTTTGTGAATGGCACCTCATACCTTCATGCATCTGTGACACTGTCTGTGCATGCAGAGAGTATGTGTGAGGAAAAGAAGGAGATACTAAGCCAAGATTACCAGAGTAATCAACATGTTACAAGCATGAAACCTGAACTGACAAAAAAAATTATATGATATAAATAATATAATAATAGTAAGTTAGCATTCAAGGCTGGCTAAAACAATTATGTGCACATAGATGCAGCTGCTTCACAGTAAAAACATTCCGGCAGTGAGTCTTTGCCCTCATCAGAGTCCCAACAAATGGACAGGCTTTTACTATGAAGCAGCTGCAGAAACACTTTGTACACAGAAGTTAATTCAGCTTACCTGAAAATGCTTACTTGCTTGATAGAAGTAGAAATTTTAGAACTTATTTTTGTCGGATCAGGCTGAAATATTACAAGGGATGAATAAACAGTGCTTACAAAGTACAAAAGTCAAGAGCAGCAGCCACGTTATTGGCTTTAGGAAGGTCTGGCATTGCAGCGGGCTGCACTTTTATTGTAGAAACTCTCCTCACAATAATGCTACATGTGAGAATAAACTCTTTGTGTAGCTGTAGGACTCCCTTCAAGGCCATTAAAATTCCATTATGGCATCAAAGTTCACAGTATTTTCAATCTGTGAGAAAATGTCTGCCATAGCTCAAGTCATCTCCACAGAATCAAAGAGAAAATCCATCAGGACTTGTTAACCATTAGCCACCACACAAGTCAAGTCCAGTTAGGCTCATTAGATGTTTCTCATTCCTTGGCATGTTAATTCCTGAGCACAGCTTCAGAGAATTTTAAGCTTAACCCCTGACTGGCTGGCGTTCTGCGAGGAATTCAACTTCATATTGTGAAGACTGAGAGGGACCGAGCACCAGCCTGAGCCCGCGACAAGGACAGACGCAAGCCAAAACACAAACTCTGGGCCAGTCACTTAATGCGATTAGATTAAAACAAAGACTTGGATCCAGAGGGTGCAAAGTTTCTCCATCCCGCAGTGTTAAAAAGGCATTTCCTGTGGAACGGCGCCATGCTTTGTGCGAAATCTCCTCACCAATCAGAAGGAGAAAAAGGCACAAGGGAAAATTGTGGTTCAGCTTACAAATAAGACTTGCTAAGGCTTACGTTGTGTGTTTTCTTAGCTCTGTTGCCCTAAAACCACAGTAAGATCACACAGACAGACTAGATACGGGAAAACTGTCTGGAAATAAACAGTTGAAGGAATGAATAAGGGTTCTATCCTCTCTTCAGGGTTGTTTTGCCTTTCATTCATTCATCGGCAAGTGTGATCTCCCCACATATCCTTTCACTGACTTTGGAGTTCAGACTTCAGACAGTTGAGAAATTCCAGGTCACTAGAGGTCCAAACTGATTTGCATCAGCTTTGAATTGGGTACGATTTTGAGCGTGCTTACATACGTCAGAGACTTTAATGACACCGTTGGTGGAGAATTGGGGTAAATGTGTGTCACAAGGAAACTACATTACTCTCCCGCTGAACTGAGGAGCTCACAGAGGAACGTACCACAACAATCTGTCCCTATGGACTCAACCATTGACACCTTCCGTATAAAAAAAAGGGGTGTTCTTACAGTGGGGCTTATAAAACATTCATTTGGCCTCGATCAATGGCTGCTAGGGTGCGTGTATGTGTGTGAGACTATCAATTTTCATTAAGGCTAGAGAAACCAGTAAAGGAGATAGAGTGTCACGTTATTGTGAATTGGGTGAAGGGGGAGGCGGAGGCAGCAGGGAGGACTGTGTGAATGCTTTTTCAAAAGCCTGCGCAGGATGAAACGCTTTGGAGGAGTTTTATGGCCTCTGTGAACCACTTGGCAAATGTCCTCAAACCAAAGCAAGAGGGTGCAAGTGTAGCTTATAGCACAGGCATAGACACACAGCACCAATGTCAAATGCAATTGCACTGCCGATCAGTTGGATAAACATTTATTGCTCTCAAATTTCACTGAAATCCACTGACAGGTTTTTAAAGAAATCCTCCAAACAGTAGTCAAGAATGAAATTCAATCTCACTACATAAAACAATGTATTAAGAGCAGAGTGACAGAATAGAATAAGTGAGACAAACTGCTGTAAAATAGATGCAATACAGTTGATCAATAAACAAACTGCCAGTGTGTGTGTTTGTGTGTGTGTGTGTGTGTGTATGCCACTTGCTGTTCACTGTGGGGTCTTTCTTACCACCCACCATCTTCCATTCAGTAAACAGTGATTATGTGTACAACAGGTTATCAACGCAACAGTTTCAGTGTATGCATGTAGACTTGTACACACACACACACACACTCACACTCACAGGCATATTTCTGGACAGCTGGGAAAGCAAGAAACCCAGATACTCCAGTCTGGACAGCACAAGTGGAATTGGACTCTTCAGGAGGCCGTAGAGCTCTGCAGCCTACTTAAAGGCTGTGTAAGCACACATTTCTGGCAATGTAAACAACAGAACCCTTCCTCTTGCAAATGGCTGTGCTATTCTTGTCATAATCTCAACATTTCCCATCCGCATAGAGGCACAAAAACAGCAGATTGGGTTTTAAGTGGCCAAGTACATGATAGCACAGGGCCTATTGTGTGTGTGTGTGATTAAAAAAATACATTAAAAGACCAGCTAATAGGTTTGTACATGACATCTTATACAAGTTCAGTGGACTGTCATCAGGAAGTTGTTGATCAGTTTTGATCAGCAATGCTTTGAGTGCAGATTTTGGTTTAGTTCTCAGGGGTTTGATTACAGAAATGACTTGAAAAGAGTGAACAATCTTTCACCTCCTACAGAAAGAACTAAATAAGCTCCCTCCTCCTCCTCACCTCCCCTTGCCATCTCTCAACCCCTCCCTTTGCTCCCACTGGGAGGTGTAGCCACTCTGTAACACACACACAAACGGGGACACACACACACACACAAACTTGCACACACCAAATATCCCCACTGGGGTGGCCAGTGGGAAAGCTACTGGGTGTAGAATAGCAAAGCCACTGTAACTCTGCTGTCTGTATTTGTCAGCACGGCCTCTGAACCTGTGGGGAACGGTCAGGAATTTGACTCATTGTTCTTCGCTGAGCAGCTCCATTGTGGGAATTCACAGCTCTCTGGCACAATGGTCTCTGGCTGGACCAGGCCGTGCTGTAATTAGAAAGAAAGAAAAAACTCCTCTCTGCGACTGCAAAGCTATCCTCTAATGCATGACTTCACAGGAAAACAACAAAGGCTGTACACACACACACACACACACACACACACACACACACACAGGGCTGGCCTTTCCAATGGGAAACTGGGGATAGGAGTTACACAATGGTGCTCTCCATCTCCCTATTGTGTCTTTATCAACGTCATCATTCAATGCAGGTTATTTTTGAATCAGGTGTTTTTTTTTTTTTAAATTGATATGAAGGGAGAAAATGTGGGTTATGGTGCCACTAACAATCAGATTGTGATGTTTTACAGTGTAAAGACACATAAGCAGCATTTTTTTTCTTCTATCACTCTCTATCAATGCTTAACCATGTGCACCCCATGTTTTAACCTTATCAACGCTTAACATGGAGTGTTTCATTTCATGTAGACTAATCTTAAACACAGACAACTACTAAATGGCAGTGACATGTCCAGAGTGGGCTTCCTAAGTGAGAGAAAGCAGCTGAGGCTAGCCCTTTACACAGGGAGACAAAAGCAGCTCTGTCTCTTACAGCGTGATGGATGATGACTGATGAGAGAAGTGGGGGGTCATAGTTCACGGGCCTGTCATGGTTGAAGCACATCAGCGACACAGCCTCAGTTACATTGCTAGTTCTTTGTCAGTTTGAGGTTGGAGTTTTGAGGGGGGTGGATGACTGGGTTAATATTGACTGGAGTGAAGTGAGAGGTGACGTCTAGAGGCGACGCAGGACAGAGCGGAGGAGCACAGGAGGTTAGGAGGGGTATTTTAGCTGTCGCATGACCTGATACATGATGACTTCTGGTCATAAGCAGATCAGAGGATAGAGGGGGAAAAAAACAAGATGGAGCAAGAAGGAGGAAGAAACTACAGAAAGAGATAAAACAGACTGCTGCAGGCATATTTGTCAGTGACTTTCCAAACCTGCAGAATCCATAACAACTGTTGCTTTAGTTAAGGGTGTGGGGGAAAAAACTGTAAAACTGGTTGTCTGGGTCACCAGGTTTGCTCCTGAAACATACTTTAGTTTTTTTTCTTGTCAGACTTCCTTCACAAACAATTTCTCAACACCAAACGTGCAACTTATAATCTTAATACCATTGTTAAAAAATGTTCAGGCACGCAATTCTTCCACATGAACTAGTTCCTTGCACGCCTACATTCACTTAATACTGAGGAAGTAGTTTGAGAGAGCAGCACATTTATATAAGAGAGCTCATAAGTGAATGATGGGAAACTTGGATACTAATTTCTAGAGTTATCCGAGATACTGACACGTTTACCTATGTGATTGTTTTTTTTCAGACTCTTTTCATGAGATATCTGAATGAGTCATAGTAAGAAAAGCACAGGTGTATTCATTAAGATGAGTCACTAAGCCATGCTGATAACCCAGCATGCACAACACTTGCATCCTGAAACCAGATCACCTAACAAGGGTACAAGGATATCAGGTACACCTGTGCTCTTCCTGCCAAGATGTCAAAATATCTGCTGTTAAAAAAAACATTATGTCAAGATTTACACTGTTGCCATTAACAATGCTTAGTGTAGCACTATTAATGCTAGCGTAGCCAGTTCTTGTGTGTTTGACAGGGACAGGAGCAGAGGTTCGAGCAATAACCTCTCAGGCCAACATAAACACCCATCATTCTCCAGCCAGTCGGCCGCCCAACCGCGCTGCAGCTCGTTACCACTAGCATAAACACCCACTAAAGAAAGCAACAAAGACCTCAAAAATGTCTCTAACACCCCCACCTCCTCCTCTCAGTCCTGTTCCTGCTTCTCCACCCAGCACAATCTTCAGTCTTTCCTGGCCCCTCCAACATTCATATTGTTGTTGGTTCTGCCTGTTGACAAGTGTCCCAAGATAGTCACAGTCTTTGTGTCTTGCAAGTGCACAATACAATGGATTGTCATTTCAGGAATTTGGGAATGGTCAAATGTTTTTTCCAGTTTTGAATCACAACAAGTGTCAAATTAAAAAGCAATAAGGGCACTAACACTAGGAAAGAGGAGAAGAAGATGAAATGTTGCGTAATACACAGCGCTGTTTGTGTGTCAACGGGACTTCTAAAACACTCACTTTGTTACTGCCTAAACATCATTTCCCTTAAAACAAAACTATAATTAAAGACTGTCATTCAGTGCAAAGAGACAGTCAAAGTCAGAGCCACTGAGTCACAAACTGGTCTTAGAGAACATGGAGCTCAGTTCGGTGGTTTCATCCCCTCACATATACTGTATACTGTATGATCAGGGTGGCCCTGCATACTGATTACAGGCCAATTTACCAGCACCATAATAGCTGCCTATGTAAACCACAATAAAGATGAACAAGGTTTCGGGGGGGTCGGGGGGGTGCCCCACTCATTTAGTTTGCCATGGGAATAGTGTAGTAACAGTCATAATAACACTGCATGTGGGCATATTTTCTAGCAGAGCTGAACTCAACATTGCATCCATTGTGCTATTATGTTGCATGTGAAAGCTTACTTTACTGGGCTTTTATAAAATAGACTGATCCAACTGACAGCAACAAGTCTTTAATTAAAAACTAAAGATAGCTTCATGTCGCTCCTGTCGCTTGTATGGTTGCTACGTGTTACATTTCTAATGTGGATCCTCATAAGCATCATTGGATAGATAAGAACCTGCTAATTGCCATAAATCTTCTAGAAGGCAAATCCCACTTAAATCTTATTAGAGAGGCTGGCTGTAAAGGTAGAAGGAAAGTAACCAAATAGATTCCCAATATGTGTGTACAGTTTATCCAAATAACACCTGTTTGGAATTTTGTTTCAACGTTTTTCAGAGATGTAGGGGCTGCTGGCCGGTGTTACACCGTATTTGGTGACCCACCGAATGCTGTGACCTGCAGTATTGGAAGAAGTAGTCAGATCCTTTACTTGAAAGAGATATTTTTCAACCTTTTCCAATCTTTTTGTGTCCAAGTGAAATTGGTCCACTATTGAGCAGCAGTGCCGCAGCCAGCATCCGTGAAATGAGCTGCAATGAAATCTGCCAGGCCAATTGCGCATCGTCAATGTACATCCACTAAAAGTCCTTGTTTTTGCCACTGACAGGCTCAAATTGTTACTTAAAAAGTCTGACAACATTATGGAAAGGATCCCTACAGAGATATAAAATGTTTTTTTCTTTACCTTTCACTTGATTAGGTCAGTTTGTTATTGTGTCTGACCAAGTCTTGCTCAAGGAGAAGTCTCGCCACACATTTTAATATATAATCAGATAATTTGATTTTATGCAAAATTAGTACTTTTACTTTAGTACTTTCAGTAACTTTAACTGGTAATACTTCTATACTTTTACCCAATTATGGATTGAAATGCTTACTTGGAGTATTTTTACATTGTGGTATTGATAGGCTGCTTTTAATTAAGTAAAAGATCTGAACTGCAGGTTAGATAATCTGATGAGTCACCAAATACAGCATAACACCAGGTGAGACAGCATCAGTCATGTGATACAATCATGTACTACTTCAGTGTCATCAGTCTGCTGGTGATGGCATACTTAATTGTTCATTTAATTACTAGGAAACCAGGGGTGTGTTTCAGTTACATAACGACTTTGCTTTCTCTCTTGTTGAACCAACTGTGAACCGGCACCAGCACCAGTCCAGCACCAGCACTAGGTTCCAGTTGGTGGAAAGGGGCTATTCCTCACCCTGGCCTATCCACACGCACACAACTGTGAGCTTACTGTCTGCCTTCTACCCCGGCTGAACCCAGCAGGAGCACTTTGCATACAGCAAAGTGGTGGTCACCCCCCTCAGTCACAATGGCTGCCAACAAAAAGCTGAAGCTCTGGCTGGAGCTGTAAATAAAATTACGGTTACTATAGTGATAGGGGAAGTGGGAAGAGGTTGGAGGGGGGACGGTGGGGGAAAGGAGGTTTGGTAAAGTTGGAGCAGGCTGAAGTAGAAGGAAGGGAAAGGAGAGGTGTGTGTGAGAGATAGAGAACACAATCCAGGGATTTATTGTTGGCTTGTGTCCAGGTCACAGGAGGAGGCGAGGGGTCAAAAAGATTGAGAACATCATTAGTCTATCCATCCTCTCTGTAAAGGACCAATAAAACAGAAAAACACACACCATAAAAAAAAACAGAAGAAAAAAAAAGTCACTGCCCCCCCCCCCCAAAAAAAAAATCTCAATCACTCAGTTTTCTTATCATGGCAGAGAGGATCAAATCTAACCAACATTTGAATGAATTATGCAACGTAAGACATCAGTAGGCAGCCTACAGGCCATGGGCAGCTGATCCTGTTCTCCCTGCTGTGAGGGTTGTAAGTGGGGGAGGGGTGATTCATCTTCAATGAAAGGTAGTGGGGAGTGACAGTAACAGTCACCCGCAGGCCAGAACTGGGCACCTATGACGAAGCCACTCACAAACACATACTGTAGACACACATATACACACACACACACACACTCCATGTTGTCCTGTGGTTACTTTACTGACTTTGACATAAAGATATGTCTCTAAGTTTTGCTTTAATGCTCTAACACATCGGTGGAAAAACAGACCACACACACACACACACACACACACACACACACACACACACACACACACACACACACACACACACACACACTAATCTCTCTCTCTCTCCACAAAAGCACTCCTCCCTTTCCCAGGTGAGGTTTGTTTGTACTCTTGCCAGCACCTGTTGTGGGTCTCCCTTGCAACCATGACAGATTAAAAAAAAAAGGGACAGTCATGTGCCTATAAATGATAAATGCACTGTCGCAAACAAACAGAACTGAAGGGCAGGTGAGTGGGTTTTCCCAGGTGTCTGCACCGATGGAAACAAAAGAGAGGATAAAAAAAAAAAAAATCTCCCCTGATTGGAGCAGAAGAATATTCTGGAGCAGAAGAAACAAAGAGGAGCCGACCACTCCCTGTTCAAACAAAGTCAAAACCCACATTTTGTTCTAATGTCCTTTGTATAACCTATTGAGTTGGGATCAAGGGAACAAAGATTGTTTTGTTCCAAATGTGCTGGTGTTTTCAACCTCCACTCAAGATTAGCTGTGATACGAGATTAAAAATTTGATGACCTCCAGCCTCTGGCAGAAACATATGCGGGAGATGATTTTAAGTTCACTAGGTTAAAAGGTTTCATTTCAAATTCCAGTAAGACAAAAGGGTTAGGATTACAGCTGACCTGTTTTCTAATGAGTTACCCACGTGCTTGATACTTTGACTGTTGGAAAGAGTATAAGGAAATAAGCTGCAAATAGTTGTTTTTCTTGAAGTTAGGGACTTGTGATGTGGGGAAAGTCCAAAAAGGGACAGCGAGTGAAAGATTTTCCATAGAGGTACAGTATGACTTCACTGACCTGCGCTTGTGGAATTTTCTGTGCACTCCCTCGGTGACTTATAACCGTAACCGAAAGAAAACAGAAGTTTGACACAGCTGTATCATCTTAACAGCTTTATGACCTTTCCATAATAGAGTAATATGCACCTTTGTATACTGTAGACCTGCATGGGGAAACCGCACATAGGATCAAGCGCAGATACAGTGCAGCATGGGGCTTCCCTTTCATCTCCCAGGTGTTTTATAGTTTCCTGGTTAAAACAAACACGTAAATCCATCCATCCATTCAGGGTAACATGGAGCCATGCTGATGGTGGGGCCTGGGGGGCTCATCAACGCTTCCATCTATGTTGTGAAAACACAGACCGGCCCATTACAGCTGCCTTATCTATCCGCACCATCTAATGTAACCAGTCAACAAAAAAAAACAAAAAACAGATTCAACGTCACGTCACAGGAAAAGTGATAGAGAGACCTTCAAACAATAACAGCCTGTGTCCATTCTAATTTTATCCCAGCATGTTATTATGCAAACAAACAGAATGGACTGTAAAATGTAACCCGGTAAATTATCTTGAAGTTTAATCATAAGATTGTATGTCCTATGTGGACAACAATTTTTAAACAGTGTGAACAGCTTGACAGGAATTCAGTCAGCCTGTGTGAAGGACTGTGAAAATATGGACTCGTCTGGACATGTTCTAAACAAGCTCTGATCTGGCATCCATCCAAGTGCCTCGCTAAACCCAAATGTGGGTAACAGTTCATAAAACTACAGATCACTTCATAATCATAATGACATTAAACTCCATTACACTGTAAGCTGGTGGCAGGAGGAAAAGAGCTGTGTGTGTGTGTGTGTGTGTGTGTTTGGTCAGTGTAGGAGGGCTACGAAACTTGACTGGCTTCAGAATTTTAAATCCGTTAAAAGCAACTGGTGGCCCCAAATGCAACAAAGGACATGTGTGACCTGTTTTGACTGCTCATTCGCAGAGCTGTTAGTTTGGTAGAGGAAAAAAAAAAAAAAAAAAAAAAGCAGCAGTCGACTGCATTCCTCTCAGGTTCTGTGGTTATTTGAGCGTAACTGCATTAACAGGGCTTTGATAACAATACCAACACAGCTATACACTTCCTTTTTCCTTCTCTGCACGCGATATGAGTCGAGCATAGATCTAGCGTGGCAGCAATTTGAGACTTTAATATATTTAAACTTCAAATCACATGACAGTGTTAGTGAGCGTTTGGGCACATTCATGACACGCAAACACATAAAGCAGTGGTGTGGGCAAGCGCAAACACACACACGCACACACACATACTTGACTTCCCTGCACGAGAGGTCAGTGAGCATGTGACCCGTATTTGCACTTGCACCCGCTGTGCCACCTAGGGTTGGAGCTTTTATTCCTGTGGCTTAAGCACAGCACTTCACATGCCAATGCTCTTAGGGCAGACCGGGGCCAAATAGCTTGCAGGTCCTACTAAGCAGAGATCATCTGGGAGATTTGCAATGTACATTTCAGATTTGAATGAAAAGGCAAACTGGTCTAACGCGGGTTGGCAGGGATACGTGGTGACACTTGGTCTCCTCTCCTGGTGCTGTGAGAAGATCTGTTGGATACACATGCAAATGCAAACTGATTTTGTTTAACTGATAAAAATCAATCAACCTTTGTACACATGAAGGATCACTGGAGTAATATATATATATATATATATATATAGTGTCCAAACACAACACTCAACTGAGATCCTCTCTGACGCTGTGTTTGAGCTCGAGTGGTTAGGAACTAGGGCTGGGCAACATATCGATATCATATCGATATATCGTGACATGAGACTAGATATCGTCTTAGATTTTGGATATTGTAATATGGCTCCTGGTTTTAAAGGCTGCATTACAGTACAGTGATGTCATTTTCTGAACTTACCAGACTGTTCTAACTGCTCTATTATTTGCCTTTATCCACTTGGCCATAATATCCATATTATTGATATTGCTTATCAAAAATCTCATTGTGTAAACATTTTGTGAAAGCACCAATAGTCATCCTTACAATACTTGATAGACGTATGTGGTCAAACATATAATATTTGAGTTTGTTGGGATCGCCCAGCCCTGATAGCAACTTTCAACCAATGTGCAAAGCCTGTTATTTTGATTAAAACGCACTGACTGTTGTTTCGTCTTTGTCTCTTGAACTCTAGATCATAATTATGACATTAACTATTAATCATTTCTCTACAAGTCCCCATATGGTGGAGCTCCTGAGGCTATAAGGCTGGGACAGCAGGCCGTGTGAGAAACAGGCCGCTGCGGGGCCGACAGGGACAAAACCAAGGCAATCCCTTTGAGTCACCTCTCCCTGGGGGGAATCCTCTTACAGCACTTCCCCTGAACTCTAAAGGCCTTTTTTCTCTATGGAAAAGTAACATGGTTATCTGCCCATCAATGCAACACAATGGGTCGATTATAAAAGCTGAATGGCTGGATGACTGGAAACTGGTAAATGACAAAAGACATGCATTTTAACTTTAAGGGATGTCATGGGAAGAATGGCTTTTCAATGGAATAAATTATTTAACCTTGTTAAATTGTTAAATTCCTTGTACGACTGAGGTCACTAGAAGGGCATAAGGACTTCCACTGTTGTGAGCACTTGTCATGATGCATACACACAGTCTACAGTATGAGGGTTGCTAAAATGGATAAATGATGCCCGTGGAGGCTATCCAAACATAGAACTCCACTTGTCTTGATAGAGCCGGCACTAAAACAGAGGCGGCGGATGCCTTAATAAGGGTTAGGTGTCTGCACAATGTCTGTTCACACTCCAGTTTAGGAAGTCTCTGTTTCAGCCAGATAAGGATCATGGACCATCATTGCCCACACCTCAGTATCATCTCTAGAGATAAGGCTGCTGAAGGTACCCATCAGTGAAGTCATTAAGCATGTGCAGACTCCTGTTACTTTTCTAAGCACACACTTGGTCAAAGACAAAAACGCATTCAGCACATGTTTGTCACCTCTCTGACAAGCTAATTACCTTACTGGCACCTTGGTGCTATTTGAGAAACAGGATACACACACCTATGTTAATATAACTTGTGTTTTCCATCCACATGAATTGGGATAGTTAACCCTGTGTTGAATCTGCAGCCTTCTAGTTATGTTCACACACATATCTGAATCTGTAGTTCCATACACATCACCGATACGCAAATGGAGGCAGGCCTTGTATAGATGTGTGGCTGTTTGGTTTGAAAGAGGTGTGAGATAGATGTAGGCCACTAGATCATCTGGGCTAATAGAGACCTCTTGCTCGAAATAAAACCCCATCACTAAAATTATCACGGCTAAATCCATCTCCAGATACGGAGCTTTGAAATTTGATTAGTCAGTATTTAAGTATAGAAAATGCTGGAGGGCATCCAATGTGTGCTGATCTATAGAGTTGCATGTTGAGCCACAGTCTGAACTTGTTACAGCATTGGATAGAAGCCATACAGTCAGACAGTAGCTGTGCAGGTTTGCATGTTTGGGATGCCTTGTTAAAAAAACTTGGACGTCTTCCTCACAGTAACCAGGATGTGTGTACAAGAAGAGAGTAAAAAATAGAAAGTATGTTTGGTAAATGAGAAACTATTCAGCTTAAGTTTGAGCTTAACATTCCCTGAGCAGTGCCAACCCTTCTCAGATGAAGCTTTGCCCATGTGGATTCATTTAGGACTATATTTGGAAAATGACTAGCAGGATACAAACTTTTGACTTTGTGAACATGGGTATGTGGGTCACTGTAGAAATGTCATTTCTTTCAAATCTAAACCTTAAACCTGCACTTTATTTAATTCCAATGGTGTGGAAACAAAACCATACATGCATTTCATTAAATCGGTTAAAAAAAAACCCAAAACAAACTGTGCTGTACCATCTATACTGCTATTAGAGAAGTGCATAACATCCCCCAGGGTAGGGAGTCCCACACATGACATATGGCATAGCAAACACAGGACACCACAGGTCCAGCTGGAAGATCAGAGCTTGTGGTGAGGGAAATGCACTTCAGGGCATTTCCAGTCCTCCAAACACAAAAACAACAGTGCTTAAAAATCGTAGGAACCAAACGCCCTTTCACTGGCAATAAACATCCACCAACCGCCGCTTGATCTTCTTGAACAATGCAAGTGATTAACAACTGCCTCAATACACAAAACAGTCCCTGTCCTACTGAGGAAAACAACCTGAGGCAAATGAGAGCACGGATCTACAGGCAATGCTTTCTGGGAGTTTAATGTTGACGTTCACACAGGCGCAACAGCTTTGGAAACGCCCGTGTTTGCAATCGGTGTGAGCGGGTCAACACGAGGCCGTGACCCTTTGCTTTCGTCAAGGATTTTACTTGTGTGTGTTGGCGTTTGTCTTCAGTATGAAGGGGATTACACAAGTTATTCTTCGGTCGAACAACAAACCAGTGGTTACGTGCTCTTTTGTGGCTGTCTACTGTACAGCGGTCACTGAGGACAACACAAGGTCTTTTCATTTTCATAGACATAGACTTCTGTCTGTCTCTCTCTCTCTTTTCTTTCTGAACACAAAAGATGTTCAACATGACCGTAGAGTACAAACACATACTTTGACTTTACTGAGTTAACCGAATAAAGAAAACACACCCTGTTAAGTATCAATTTTAGGATAAAATTTCACCTCAAGATATCAGTTTTGCTGCACCACAATGAGAGAAGCTAGAGTTTTTTTTTGTTTTTTGTTTTTTTTTAGCAAAGCTGCATCATCCACTTTGTTGTAACTACAATCACAACACAGCAGTGATCACTTTTGATTAAGGTGCAAAAATGACAACAATGATAAAAAAAAAAAGATCTATTCGGTCAGAAAGGGTCCACTGCAAGTCGACCCCTGTGTTCAACATGGCATGTTCATGCAGCGGGTTTGTGTATGAAAGGGATATGTGAAATATTCCCATGAATGGCTTGCTGTCATTTCAGTTTGTTCACTATGGCCATCTTTGTAGGAGTCTGCAAATCCGATGGTTAAGACCAACAGAGACAATCGCTGAGTCAGATTTTCATGAGACTGACAGCAATGGGGCCTGTGTAGACAACTAATCCTCCATCCATGCGTGCTGGGGCCAGGCTCTTTTCACTGGACACACTGAAACTAACCCCTCCACAATCCCCTTTAGCTCCCAACTATAGATGAGCACAAGCAGGCATGCCTCAATCAGCAGTTGCTGCGCTACAAAACACTGTTATAGCTCCAAATAATGACGCAAGTGTGTGCCCTGAGATACAAATTATGGGATTAATAATGAAGTCACTTATGCATTTTTGTTTTGGGGATGTTTTGAAATGTTCCCGACTGTAAAGCTATGAACTTTGTCTTATCACTGGTCATATAAACAGACCATTAATTCTTTTGCAGTCGAGTATACACACTCTTTCCTGCTTCTCTCTATGTTTGGAATGGTAGCAGAGTGACTATTTCCATCCATACTTCGCATGCCATTTGGTGTCCCTCATTAGAAATACCTAAGCTGTGACTGCACTCAAAGAGTAATGCTGTCATTTACAATAGTCTGCATTCCACTGAGCATCTGACCCAGGTATGTCGCTTTTACTCCTGATGTGATGAAGTGGTCCTAATAAAGCCCTTAAACAGAAGTCTGGCTGAAAATGATTTATGGGATTCAAACACTTCTGACTTCTTCAAAAGGAGCTGGTTAATGACACTAAAACAGTAATTTGAAAGCTGAGGTCCACAGTAATGAGTAATGAGCTGTGTGTCAGCATTACTTAATTAAAAACTGTGAGTAAAACGAGCGAGTGCATTCATGACTTAAAGTTGTGTGTTCATTCCTCACTACTTCAGCCAAAAATTGGTTTTTACATTGGAAGACCCTGAAGCTAAACTGTCACATAGCAGCCTGTGGTTTAAAGTGATATTAGCTTTGGTATTTCTGACACAGGACTTTGGAAACCAGTGTATTTGAGACTGAATAAATTCTCTCTCTTCCAACAGCGCTAAAGTCAGCCAACACTTGTCATTCAGAGCGCCACAAAGTAACAACAACAAAAAAACAACCCAAAAAACAAATTAGCATACATAAAATGACAGCAATTAGCAGCAATTTAAGAGTCGTATCAAAGAAAAGATAACACAGCTGACTGTAGTGTTAATGGCTCAACTGGATAACATCTGTGAGTGAGAGTGAGAGAAAATGCAGTGCCCATTGTTAAGCTTCGAGGTATGTTGTCACACAGGAGCAGTTTCTACGAAACCAGCTGGAGATAACTGAGGAGCGAGTTAAAGGTTAAGAGAGAGAAGTGAGGAAAGAAACAGGAATGTTGTGTTTGTTCTACTGTGTCCGTCAAAATACTAAATTAACGTAACTCCTTAAGTATTCCACACGTACCTTTCATCCAGTCGACAACTTGCTTTGGTGTCCACTTTGTTATCGGCTCCATGGTTTCTTTCAACACAATGTCAGTGACCAAAATACGCCAAAATTTGGCGCCGGCGATTCAGGAAATGTGTAAAAAAAAAAATTATAAAATCTCTTTGCTATCACATTCTTCACAACAGCTTGGTGCTGTCCGTCTGTTTGTGTTCACTCACTGAACCACTCTGTACTCGCATGACTGGAGGCAGGACTGAAATCCCCTACAGCTCCTCAGCGCCCGGTCTGGGATCTATGTTGCCTTCATGTACTGCTGGGAATACTGGGAATGTTAACAGTACGAGCGCAATAAATAATAACCAAGCAATACCAGAGGTTGCTTGTTCTTCAGATACTGGTAGAATGGCAATAGGTTGTGTGGTTTTGATGTCATTAATATTATACTGGAATAATTATGGTCCTACAGCCTTTTGAGTTTGTTCATAGAGCCTATGTTTAAGTTTCACGCAATCAATCTATAACTTGATATATTTGCCTCATTTGTCAAGGTTAGTCTTTTTGATTGATTTTTAACAACTAAATGTATCATTAGTTCTGATTAAAAGCAGTGAAAAGTGTATTCAATACATTTCGGGACATGAATTTGGGAGTTTTACGAGGTGTAGTTGAACGTAGCGTTTGATGTAGGTAGCTACTGTGTTCACCGCCTTCATTTGAAACTGGAGGCGTGTACATAACAATGTGTGTGTTGCCCAGTTGATATATGATTGCTCCTGATTAATACACACACACACACACACACACACACACACACACACACACACACACACACACACATATATATAAAGCTAATTTCATAATACACAGGATTACACACAATAGGCCTACTTCAAGTATAATAATTTCCATAGTTGGAAATCAGTACAATAGTTGTGCAGCGTGTATTAAACCTCTTTCGTCTATCTTATGAGCTGTTGACATGACATTGATTCATTTGTTCGATAATAATCATATGTGCAGTCACTAAGTTATAATGCAATGTATAAAAACAGCGAACTCAGCAGGTTCTGGTTTCACTAAACTGAATGTGACTCACTACTGCTCTCTGTTGGTAACTTGTTTCTTTGCAAGCTGTGTAGTAGTGGGCTGTTCTACAGTCCCCCAAAAAACTGCTACACACAATAATGCTTCACATTGTGTACTCATTAATTCATTTAGAAAATAACTCCAATCCAATAATGTAATAAAATCGGATTGTATGAAATTGGGTTGCGGGCTATAAATTAGTCGGATGGTTTTCCAGCTACAGTGGAGAGTCAATTCACAATTACCCAGCAACTCAGTTAAAAGATGTTATCGTGTTAATTTTTTAAATTAATATAACTGGACAAAAAAAGCCAACAAACAAACAGAAAGACAAAACTGTTGAATTGCAAAAAGAAAAAAAAGGAAAAAACATTTTTCTGTATAACGTTCAAAGAAACCCCTTGAAATCCTTTGGGATAGTAAATGTTTTTTCCTCAGTGACAATATGTGAAATATATACCCATAAAGAATTCATGCATTTGAATAAACAGCATTTAACCATTTTAATCTAATTTCCTTAGTCCTGGTCCTGCAGACTGGGATTGGTGAAAACATCTCGTGTACAGTGTGTTTACTGTGTTGCAACAGGTGGCTACTAATCAAAAGATTGGGTATCAGGGAAATCATGTTAGGTAGAATCTGTATTAAAATAATGTTCAGGGAGTATATAAATATACAGAAAATAACATTCTTCAGAAGAGAAAGCTAAGGTTCCTTTATTGTTAGGGTATTTTACACATTTGAAATGTCTTTTTTCTTTGTTCACTTATTTGGAGGATTAGTTAATGATTTAGGTACCGTTTGTTAAAGATGGTTCATAATAAAAAGTAACCTTTACAGGTTCATTGTTTCCTAAATCTGAAACACACCTTGCAACTTGGGAGATTCCCAGCCCTTTCCATCACTCCACTACTTGTAGAGCTGGAAGCCGTTGTATACTCTGCACTGTAATCATCTACAGATTAAACAGGGGTACACATCAATTTGCTGTCAAGCAAAAAAGAAGAAAGAAAAAATACTGGAAGCCACAATACAGTGCTATTTGTTCTGCTTCTTTTCTTTCCCTTGTTTGGACTTGCCGGCTCCCCTACCAGTTAGACTAAACTAAGACCTGTTGTGAATAAGAGTCCTTTCTTTAGATTAAAGTTAATCAACGTTATCTTCCTGCACTATCTCTCAGAGTAAGTTTGGCGATGACTGACAGGTAGGATGCCCGCGGAAAGCTTTTACAGAAAGACATTTTTCTCAAGTTAAAACCTGCAGGACAAAAACAAGAATGGATATAATGAGGATGAATGTTATTAGCACAGTATAAGGTATGAAAATGAAGTAATGTTGCGTCTATAAAGCTCTGTAGATTGCTGAAGTTTTATTACTGTTAATAAATTAGACAAAAAAAAGCGCAAAAGTGTGTCGATTTCTCAACTTTCTTGATTGATTGATTGATTGATTCATATTACTTTATTAATCCCCGAAGGGAAATTCAATTCTGGAGTTTATGTAGAGACTATAAAACATATCGCAGCCTTAGGTGACTAATGACCTTTCAGTCAATTATGCTTTTAATATCCTTCTAGACAAGATGCTTGTATGTGCTTGTAGTGTATATTGTTGCCATGCATTGCAAACAACATATCAGACAGTGAACGGGGGAGTCAGAGCCATGTTCAGTTCTCATGGGAGTGGGGTGGATTGAAGGGGATTTGGATAGTGTGGAATTCAGGGGAGGTCCTCCCTGATAGGATTAAGTGAATCATGGGATTGTTGTTGAGGTGAGGTGGAGGGATTGAGGTGGAATTTGGTCTGCTGAGGAAAACGCTTTAGCCTGGAAAAACATGAGCAACAATTGCAAAACTGGAAGATCAGTTTTGACTATTATTTTAGGTTAGAACTACAGAAAAAGTTTACACTACCTCACGCAAAAGGTCACCTTACATAACCAAGATTCATCCCCAGCTCCCCAAATACTAACATTAAAACAAAGACTTGTAAAGATAAGCAAACTCTGCATGATCTCTGTTGTATTTCAAATCAACATTTATTCCAGACTCAAAATACAGGAAGTCCAGTTTTGGCATTGTGTATTATTCTGGGATCTACATTAAGATTGAGCTAATAATGTCATATAAACAAAGGCAGGCACATGAAACATCAGCAAAGGAAGTTATCCACTTCACTATCTAAGATGACAGGATATGAAGAGCTAAAGATGTTTTTATAACACAAATAAACCCATTTCCTGCCCTTGACAGGTTTGCTCTATAAACACTGAACAGATTTACTCTAGGATAGGAAATGTCACATACCCTAGTCTGTAGCTAAAACACACAGCATGTGACACAGTCTCATGTGTGTCACCACAAACTCTGCCCCATATGTTTTGGCAGCATTTATGCAGGTGGCCATATTGTACGCTATATGTTTATCACACAACATAACATCAGGGATTCTGAATGTTATACAGGACAATAAGGAATAAGAAATTCATAATGAGAGTTATTAAGATGTCCCAGTATTTGAATTGCTGCCAATTATCATTTTTAACGCTCTTTTCTTTCCTATTTAGAAGCAAGTGGACCAGATCCTTCACATTAGTATTAACACTAATGCCTCCTCACAGTGTAAGTGAGGGGTGTAGACTGATATAAAGAATGTAGTGTAGTAGAAAAACACACAGAACAGCTTGTGCGGTGATCTCGTTGCTGAGGACTTAAGGCTCGGAGTGAAGGTGAAGCTATGTAGTCTTCAAGTCTGTTATGGCTCCATTAGGGAAGAAAATACATTTCACATACGCTCATAAACCAAAATATAGACTTATATATAGATCTCCAAATAAAAAATGTACTTGTCAGTGTAGTTGAGGGTTTAATTTCAACCTCACATCTCAGTCATTAAGGTAACAAATCTATATTGTTGGTATGTAAAGAGGAGTAAATGCAGTGTATTCTTATAAAATAACAGTTGAAAATCTTTACCAGGGTGAAACATGAAAAGAAAGACAGTTGTTGAAGGGAATGCTGTGGGATTTATGGGGCATTTTGTGGGTTTGAAGGGTTGGAAGGTTTTGAAGCATTGGCAGGCCTGGCATTGAGGTACTCCAGAACAAAGAGCTGCAAGATCTTGTTGAGGTTCTGAATGGTGGAGCGATCCAGGTTCTGCTCATTGTCATCAAACGTGTGCCATACGGATGGGAAGGGCGAGGGGATCAGGTGGAGGATACGGACTCCTAACAGAGAGGCACAGGATGAGCATCACCACCAAAGCAACACAATATACAGCATAATCATAATTATGGTAGTTGTGTCACTTGCTGTGTATACCTCTGTTTAGGAATGGTATATGATCATCTTGAACGTGGCCGACAGGTTGATCTGGCCAGAAATATTGCACATCATTAGGATGATTCACAAGCTGGTTCATGGAGTGTAGACGCTTTTCTGAGGACGCAAGAGGAGGGACAAAGAGTGCATCTGTCAGTTCAGTTAATCATGTAAAGCTCCTCTAATTTTCTTTCTCTATGATATAATCAAGTTCAAGTTTTGATAAAAAGACATTCATAAAATCATATTTATTGAGAGATTAACAGTCAAAAGCAGCTAATCTGCTTCAGGATTGTGTGGGTGTGGCTTGATCTGATTTGATTGCCAGTGTTGGCAACATAAGCAAAGATCACACATCATCACATTTCAAATGTTCAAATGTTGCTAAATCCTGAAGTTATTCAAACAGAGCCCCGCCCTACTTCAAACCAATGGGAAAAGTGAGGACAAGAAAAAACTACCCCTCCCTCCACCCCCCACCGATAATAGTAATAGTAATAGCGTCCTATTCCATGTAGTAAGAAGCTGATTGATAAAATAGGCTTTCCGAGCCTTTAATGCCCTAATAGCAATTTTGGCTCAACAATACAATCTCTTCATTGCAAGAGTTGCAAAGAAGATACAGTGTGACAAATGTGATTACAATAATTTGACTGTCAGCACTGCTGTCACATTGGCCTAAATATGATGATGACTATCTGTAATATGACTAATGTATTTTGACTAGTGATTAACATGACTCATAGTTGACTTATAAATGTTTGTGGCACACCTTAAACAGACCAACATACAACAGTAGCTACAACAACATCTGATCATTCACCAATGCTCTGCAGTCTGGAGAGCCAGTGTGTTGTGACAGGGAACTGGTTCCCAAAACGTGGGTTAGGGGCCCCGATCAGGTCCAACAACACAAACAGATCCTGGAAGACAAGACACAGTGAGAACGGTTAAAGAAGGTGGTGACCTCTCCTGAGAAACTTCAGATCTGCACACCCTGAAGATAACTTCCTGACAAGAAGCCCGTTCTCATAAATATCACACCCAAGAGTCCCTGCTTTGAGGTGTGATGGTGACATCATGTGTTCCATGGTGCAATGCACTGACATCATATGTGCACACTATCTATCTATTCATGTGCACGCATGTGAACGCTCCTGCACACACACTCACAGACACTACGTTCTTTAAGATACTGTCTGCTTTATCTCTCTCTGTCCATACAGGAATGTCTCCATTTCTTGATAAACAGTTCCATCATCTCTCCACAGCTTGGATACAGGAACATACCAATTCATGTGACATCTTTATCATAGACTGTTTAATAAATTACTTCTGATCTCAGGCCCTCTGAGCCTTCCATATGTTAAAATGAGTGGCTTTGTGATTTGAGACTTCTTCGAAATACAACTGCACCTCCCTGCCTGTGTGGGCTGTATGTGTAAGAGGAGATAAGAGCTAAGCGGATTGCACTGAAATTGATGCGGGCTAACAAAGGGATGATCTTGAGAGTGATGAAGTGATTATGCTAATCTCAGATGGTTTAGACCAGTGGTTCTAAAAGTGGGGTCTGGGAACACCCAGGGGTCCTTGAGGGGGTTCCAGGGGGTCCCCAACAAAAAGAGGAATAATTTATTTTCAGTCATAAGTAATCTAATGACAGAATGTATGACTGTTTTGGTCATGAGTTTCATATACTTTCTGTAATAAAAGCAAAAATCTTATTAGATGGGAGACCCTGGGACAGAATCTTATCAAATGAGGGTCTGTGGTGTAATTTGTGTCAGTTTTGGAGTCCTTGACATGAAAAAGTTTGAGAACCACTGGTTTAGACAGAGAAGTCTGAGCAGGGCTGTGACATACTATGCCGTGCAGTAGATTGGTGTCTGTGGCTCCAGCAGGATGTGGGGTAGACTCCATCTTCTGAGCGAGGTGACGAGAGCCATACAGGGAGTCTGTAGAGGTCCACTGGAAAAGAGCTTCCTCTCCATCAAAGAAGATTAGCTGTAGGGTCAGGTTGGGACTGGAGCTCTACAAGGGAGACAGCGGTGGTAGACAACCACAAAAGGAGAGACTGGACAGTTATAAGCAGCACCAGTTTGCATTTATACAGTTTTAATGCCCCCTAGTGGATTTGAGACTACAAAGACACAAAAAAACCTTGAGATTTCCTTTGGCAGTATCTGTTAATTTCTTTTGTAACACTTCTTACGCAATATACCCCTATGTGATTAATCAGCTATGATATTGATTATGTGTCTTCCTCCTTGGAAGTTAAATATATTTGTATTCAGTGTGATTCCTATTCCCACAGTGACCTTTGTGACAGACAGCTGAGTCTGACAAACATGTCCCTTGTTTGATCTCTTCCTGTCACTGGACCTGTCACTGTCCGCCCAATAGACAAGGGTCTGAACTCAACTGTGAAACAGGGAAAGGGCAGAAGAGCAGGCTACATGAATGCTAAGTGTGCTCCTTATGCATCACTTGTGTATGAAACAATTAAACAGTGTTGCTGGGAAATGTATGTTAATTCCTATCAAACATAACCAGTAATTATAGCTATTGTATTTGAAATGCTGTTGTTACCAGTGAAGATGTGTTTGAGCACAGACATGTGCAGAGCTTTGTTCTGTCTCATTCATATGTGATCTTATATGAAAAAACAATTAAATATTGAGAAATTACTTAAACCTACAAAGCAAAACATATTTTTTTTCTGTTTCAAAAAACTAATAACCTGTTATTGATTGAATAAATGAAAATGCTTAAAGGATAATAAGGCTGGCAAAATTATATATAATTCTTACTGTCATCAAATAGTATGAAAAGCTGTAGACCTGCGTTGTTGTCCATAAACTAATAAAAACAAGCAATTAAGTCATACTACTGAACTCACCATGGGTGACATGTTCCATCATTACAATAGACCTGGGCACTGTGGTTTCATTTGAGTCAATCCCACATACTCTGTCCTGCTGCTGTAAACACTCACTACAGCATTACATGTGTATGACTCTGCATCTGAAAATAGTTCCCAACAAATGCATTCCTTACCCTATTTGAGCAATGTTTGAGCAAATTAAATCATATTTCTGGCCCATTTTTAAACATTTATGTCTTCAGAGTGCCACAGACTGGGAAGTCAGAATGTATTGAGAGATGGATTAACACATTGTTGGTTTAGGTCTCTTCATGGTATTACTTGACAGAAGAAAAATGTAGAATAATAGCCACTCCAACAACTTGAAATGATACCTGTTTCTCATGTTTGAGTGAAAATCAGTGATGCTAATAAGTTTATTTTAACAGGTTTTATCTGTCTGTATGTTTGACTTTGTTTTTTTCTAAAGGTTATAGGGCTATTGTTGGCTGTTGTTTGACTTCCCTGTGATTCAAGGCCACAACCCAAGTCACTGCTGACCACAACCACAGAACATAATAACCTAGATATCATTAAAAAGCCCTTTAGGACTTTACACAGGCTCACAGACAAACAGACCAGTAATAAATAATATATCTTTCGAACTTATTGTATGTCTAGCTTTAAGTCACATGTTAGCCCTCTACCTTCTGAGATTTCAGTTCTTCATCCAGGGCTTGTGCCAGTTCCAGCATCATGGCGCAGGGAACAGCAGAATCAGTGGCGCCTTGGAACTCCCTCCCGTGCCATTGTGGTGGGTAATACTTGGAGTCGAAGTGACAGGCCAGGACCAGTCGGCGCTTGGCTGATGGGTTGAGGGTGGCGATGATGTTGGTGAAGGGCAGGGGGCTGTAGGGTGTCTGTGACACAAACTTATCCTCTGTCACTTCCCAGCCTGCCCCGAGAGATCTGAGGGTTGTTTTAATATGCTGAAGGGAAGAAGATATACACACACACATTACTTGTTAGTGAGTGATTTGGATCTATTTCATACTAAAACAACATATTGGAACAGGAGGGAAGCAGTGTCTAGCCATGATAACTCACCTGCTGCACTGCATGGCTGCCTGCAGAGCCCGGGTACCTGGTAACAAGCAGTGGCCTTAGGTGTCTCTGCCACATCTGGTCCAAGTTAGTGTGAGACAGGGCGGTCTGGATCTCCTCTTGTGTTAGTGTGACAGCTTGGTGATAGAGCTAAACAGGTTCAGAGGAAACACACAAGAAAGAGATGAAAAAAACATTATCATGTTCACTTAATACTTAAACAGGGAATAAGTGTGAACATAGAGATTATTAGATTAAACTGTTGCAAGGTTATCTAACATAGTATCAGACCACTGTGACCTGCTGTCATTCACTGCAGTGTTGCAAACTGTGAATAAATTAAAATTAATATAATTAATATTATATTAATATTAATACAATGTTTACTTCTATATGACTCAGTGTCTGCCATGGCCCATTATCAGATCAGAAAATTCTTAGTAAGAGCAGAGGAAGTCTTAGTATGATATATTTAACTTGAGCAACAGTGAGGATGACACATTGCAACAGTTTGTGACAAAGGTCAGTTCTATCTCGTATTACTGGAAATGTTCACCAAGTTCAACCTCCAGCACAATTTTGGACATCAATGTTTCAGAGATGTTAGGGACATCTGAGAAGAAATTGCATCTTAAGAAGGCTTATTCACAGCCACACACTGTAATATCACCTGCATGTCAGACTATGTTAACATAAGACAGCAGCAATTTGATCCTATGGTAATGCTCTAACAAACACTGCGTTTTTAGATGAGCTGTTAAGTTCACTCTAATGCCGCCTGAGAGAGAAACACAAGAGCCAAATAAAGCAGTGTGAATAGACACTGAATGAATGGCTTCAGATAAACAAGAGACTTAAGTAATGGCAGAGAGGCAGAAGAGTGAAGGATGCTTTTTCAAATGCTCCATCTCTCTCTTTGAAATAGACTTCCAAAAACATGATTATAAAGAGGCTAATCAGTCAGTTTGTGCAGTTCATGGAATATAGCATGGATTCAAGCCAAAGTGTCTGTTGTATAAATGCTAAATAGGTTAAAAAAACATATTGATCCTCTGATCCAATGACTCTTCTTTCATTTGGTCTCAAAGTTCAACCTGCAGAGGAGCTCGGTTGTCCTGGTAACAAACTGAACCTACAGGGAAGACAGAGCAAGACAAGAAGAGCTAATGGCGAATGTCAGAGCACGACCAAAGCCAGTTTGCATCTGGTTTACACTGCTACATTTTCTCCAACAATAGGCCCTCTGGGTAGTCCCTAACTGATAATATCATCAAAATTTGTATTTGTCAAGTTCATATTTAGGATTAGGGCTGCAGTATTTTTTAATTTTCATATAATCAATTTATTGTTTAGTGTATAAAATGTAAAAACATGCCCAATGAAGCGCAAGTTTTATCTAACCAACAGGAGAAAGCAGCAAATAATCAGATTTAAGAATGTGGGACCAGTAATGTTCAGTGTTTTTGTTATATAAATGATTGAAATGACTAATGTTTTGATTTAATAATTGCAGCGCTGTGGGTTTATAAGTCTTCGGGCTGAACAATTTGTATGGAAAATCACAGTAGACATTTGTTCTTCCTTCTGATTTGGTTTCACTTTACCGTGTTAGTAGGGGAGGGCACATTCCTCAACATCATCTATAATGCATCTAACAAAAACATTCACAGACAAAACCTGTTCAGAGAATGAACTGGACTCATACTGGATGACTCACTGCGCTAGTCCTGTAATTACAATGTGGCATACAACGTAAAACATATCATTATGTGGTCACACACTGCATATAGCCCTACAAAGAGATGGGGCTCACTGGGCTCAGAGAGGGTTAAATGGGGGTCCACTTAAGGTCTATAAATACCAAGACCTGCAATTGGAGGATCAATGATGATGGCTGTGCTGCCATAGCAACTAGGCAAAGAGGAGAGGAGAAGAAGAGTATCATGAATGGCTGGGCATACAGGTGCACCTCAGGAGAATTACACAACAAGTGTTGAGAAGCAGTGCAGAGGGTTGCTGGAATATCATGAATAAATATTATATCATTACATATTATGGGTATAAAAGGGAATTTGGAAACTTGTAGTTTTTCTTTTCTCGTAATGAATAATAGGTAGTGTAAGTACTAGTAATCTCAGTTTTAAAAGGAAACACACATACGCACACACACACACACACACACACACACACAAAATATATACATGTATAAATATATAAAATATAACTTGACTTGACTTGACTTTTCTTGTTTTACAATTCAATTTTTACGAATATTTCTCAAACAAAATTATTCAGATGCTTTTCATACACATAAACTGGGAGTTAATAATTGCAGTCATTTGAGCCTTATCAAAAGTAGCTTACATGACAATAACAATACAGGAAGCAAGTTTTTAAAATTGTTTCACAATTGGAGGCGTTTCTTTGAGAGTCTAGATGTGCACTTATGACTGCCTGGCAGCATGCTGAGAAAACAAAATATGAACAGAGTCTGTTAATTCATTTACCTTCTCTTGTGTCCACGGAATTCCATTGGTGCAGTGGATGAATGTCAGCCAGATGCAGACAGTGTAAAATAAACGCATTATGGAGAGACTGTGGCTTCGCTCAACCATCATTGTTGTCGCTCTTGTCCACATTCCCGACTCTCTTCTTGTGAAAGCTACAGATCATGTGAAAAGCAGGAGGGAGGACCCGAGGCTCTCTAAACCACAACGCGTCACTTCACTGCTATGTGTGTACGTGTGTGTGTGTGTGCGCGTGTGCGTTTGTGTGTGCGCGCGCTTCATCTACTCCTTGGAGCGCCACAGTGGAACAATGCCACATGTGACCCCATACTTTGATAACTGCTCATTTTCACCAACCAGTCAATACATTATCAGAATACCTTGAGTCTGGATGTGACAAGAAATGGCCTCATTATAGGCTATGTGCTAATTAACGGTTCAAACAGGAATACCATAGCTTATTTAACGGAAAAAAAATCATAGACCTATGTATAATTTCTATAAAGATAATTCTTGCAAAATCTACCAACTACTTTAATTAGATACAATCACTTTTCTTATTTGTTTTATGTTAATCATAACATAGAATATTAACTTGCTTGTTGATTTAATTTCCTTTCTTTCTTTTTCATTTTTCAATTTTATTGAAAGACGTTGACAGCACCCTGTGTACATAACTTGAGTGTACAATCACACAAAAGGGTGCATTTTTTTTTTTTTGAGGAAGTGGTTAAATTAATTTCTTATAAAGCTATACACTTTAACAGTTTTCTTTTTTGTGCATTTACATATTGAGGAAATGTATTGTTTGATCATTTAATTACTTTCCGTGAAAGTGAGTGCAGCGCTTCCTACGTCACCTACCACGTGGTCTCATGCTCACGTGGTTAAACCGGAAGTTTTCGCCATGCAACCAATACATTCATGCTTGGAACTGTAACCAGAGCAGACTTGTAACATTTATAAATATATTTTGTTCCTGTAATTGCTCGCGTTTTTTGCATTCCAGCAGCGATGTCTCAGGAGGTTTGCGGTTTGAAGGCTCAGCTGAAAGAGAAAGAGAAAGAGATTGTTGCTCTGAAGAAGAAACTGGCTCAGCTGGAAAAGGTATGCAAGACTGGTTTATAACCAGAGATAAAGTTTGTCAGTGGTCCAAATTTGCAAGCTGTGTTTACAGAAACGAGTTAGCCTCATTTCCCAGCCAACACAATGCAGCTACAGTGTTCATTTTCGGGTTAGTCGAGGCTACATAACGTTAGCAAAAGTTGCTTCTTGTTTAACAGAGTCGTCAGATAAGCACGTTTGACAGTACTGTAAGTACTATTTTAAAATGAACTTGCACACTTAGAGACGAACTAACTGACCTCTCAAGAGAATAGCTGAGGAGAGATGAAAAACTCAATCGTGTCAGCCATAAGCAAACACACACACACGTACATCCATAAAATCACAGCAGATGCTGGGTAACAACAGTCAACACACATAGGTGAAAACACACCTGCTATATACGTCATTTTCTGGGTTGATATCACTGCATTTCAACTACAAATGGTCTTTCTTAAGTAAAGGTGAGAGTGTGAGCATGCATATATGGATGAGCTGTGATGACATGTCATACAAATGTCTCAATTATTGGTATTGATCACACAAATGCTCACAAGAATATCCCATTGAATTGCATTAAAAGTACAGTACTAAAAGCAGACACGCTTACATAAGAAAAAGTGTGAATGTATTCTCAGAATTCGGTGCTGTATTTATTGATTCATAAGCTTTTGAGCTAACACACAGGTATATTTTTTTAACCAAAAAAGTAATACAAAAACAGGTATCTTGAAATGTCTCAGTGCAATAGAGCACCAAATCCTAAACGTTAGGGGAGACATAAATAAGCGGGCCTTTAAACACACTAGAAACCACTTAAATCCCTTCTTATGTCAGACATATTGGCTGTAGAGGCAGATTGTTTAGGGTTGTGATAACACATTGCGCAAAGCTCTTGTACACATGTTTATTAATCCTTGGTGTGATATCAGAGCCACACCTCAGTACTGGAGCTGCATGACAGACTGACACCCCTAACTCCCCTGAAAGACAAACCAGCACTCTGCAATGAAGACATCATGCGGTACAGCAGACAGCTCCTTCTGCCTGAGCTGGGTGTACAAGGTACGAATTATTCTGTAAGCATTCCGTCTGGTGAGATTTATGGCATAATTGAACACGATTGAGTGAATCTTGATTGTCCACAGGTCAGCTGAACTTGTCCAAGACCTCAGTGCTGGTTGTGGGCTGTGGAGGACTGGGCTGTCCCCTGGCACAGTATCTAGCAGCAGCAGGCATCGGTAGGTCATCTAGCTCTCAGTGGTTTGTCTTTTCTGTAGGCAAAATTAGCAATCTGGCTCACCTCCCAGGGGCGGGTAAACTAAATAAATGTACCTGTGGGGCGAAGGGGTGCGACCACAATTATGCATTTACATTTTCCAAAGAAATGTATCACACTACCCATTTTAGTGCTGTTTAATGAATACAATTAGGTGCAGTGTGAATAAGTAGGTAAAGAGACAAGAGTATATTTAGTGATCTTAATTTGAGACTTTTCTTATGCAGTCTCACCTATGCTTTCTGGCACCTTAAGAGAAGTTTCAACAAAACTTTGGTTGTTTAACTGAAGAAAAACTGGAGGAAATGGGTGTAGGAGTTTGTGTATAGCAGATATAATCATCATCAGTCTGAGAAAAGCTATTGAAAGTGTTGAGAAGACACAAAATTAGAGAAAAGGCAAAGACCAAGGACTATAGATAAAAAGTAGGCAGTCGAGTATGCTAAGTGAGACGTTTGTTTTTTCTTCCAAAGACAGACTTTTATTAAATTTGCATTTATACAGAGTTTAATTGTCATAGGTTTTAATATTTTATCCGAAGCCCTTCCTCACTGCCTCGTTCATCTTTGTGTCTTGCAGGGCGTCTGGGCCTGCTGGACTATGACGAGGTGGAGCTGAGTAACCTGCACAGACAGGTGCTGCATGGTGAGGAGAACCAGGGTCAGGCCAAAGCTCTGTCTGCTGCTAATGCTGTCAGAAGGTACTAACTGGCACCTGCACACATTGCATGAAACATTATCCTATATAACGTTACCACTTAATGTGGGACAATGCACAGCACGTGTAAGTCAAAAGCACCTGTATCATCTAGTAGGACAAAGATGTTTGACAGCATTTGAGAAATGTATTCCTCCTCATTCATGCCAAAACAACAGAAACAGATCTGAAATAGAGACGTTAGTATTTAGATATTATTAGTAAATGGTCAGTAACTATGATAATTGGCATATTTTTATGCTTTTTGTGACCCTTTGGTTGCTGTGTAATGTATGCTGGCGCTCTCCAGTCTCACCACGGGTTATATTTGGTTGTGTATTTCTCCCCAGTCTGCAAATATTGTGTAAACATGTTATTTTAGAGACAGCTTTTTTTGGTGCCTTTCTCCCTCACAGTGGGCCTACTGTGGTTAGCACTCGGATTGTATAGCCAATGCCACACGAGGGCGTCATTTCTCTGACTAGAAAATGACTTCTGTAGTGTATTGATGCTGTACTACACACAGATTGGCATCATCCTCTTCTTTTTTTCCCTTCAAAACTCACAAATTGTGGTTTTTGGTTTAACAGAGCAACTAGCCCAGCTTTGATATGGGTTTAAAGAGGTTAACAGAAATAGTGATGTGCTTGTTTTAAAAGCTGCTAACTATGGAGTATCAAACCAGACTTGTTAAGAAATCATATTTTTGATTATGTCTACAGGCTGAACTCGACAGTAGAGTGTGTTCCCTATCACCTGCAGCTCTCGTCGGAGAACGCTTTACAACTCATTCAACAGTATCCTGCCGCAAAGTCCTCAGCCTACATCTGTTACGCAGACCTGCCACTGGCTAATTCCTTGTCATGAATCTTAACAGCTGCCATCAACTAAGTCTTACCCATGCTTATGATTACATATCACACTGCATTAAGAGCATTTCGGAAATTTAAAAGGGAAATGTGCATGTTTTACTTAAGAAAGATACTTTACCTTGACTTTGCTGTTCTCATATACGACATTGTGGCGGATTGTTCAGACAATGTCCCCACTCGTTATCTTGTGAATGACGCCTGTGTGCTCAGCGGCAAGCCTCTAGTTTCAGCAAGCGCCCTGAGAATGGAGGGACAGGTAAGGTTAAAAAAACGCGATTGCCATTAGCGTGACCTCATTTCACCAGTGTAAAAACCTTCATGTTCTGAGTGTATGTATGTGTATGTGTAGTTGACAGTATATAACCACTGTGGAGGCCCTTGCTACAGATGTCTGTACCCAGTACCCCCACCTCCAGAGACAGTGACCAACTGTTCTGACGGAGGGGTATTAGGAGTGGGTAAGTCGCCTACTTCTTGTCCCTTTTACTTTCCCAGAAGTCATTAACTTTGAACAGAGTACAGTCTTTGTAAATGATAGTCGTTAGTAACGTTTTCCACTTATTTTTAAGTTCCCGGGATAATGGGCTGCTTCCAAGCATTGGAAGTCCTCAAGATTGCCTCCGGACAAGGCTGTATCCTTTTGTTTTCCATTCTTAACTCCCACTTTACATACAGTACCTTCCTCTGCCATTTCTTGCTGTACTGAACATCCAGACTTTCTGCCTAGTCATCTGAATGAAATGAACCAATTAAAAAAAAAAAAACTGCTGAAAGGTTTTCATTGTAACAAAGTTAAGGATGGGGAGGGTGTTTTCTGCTTGTCTGATAAAATAAAGCAAAAACAGACAGGAATATTTTTGTCTGCACTCTCTAGACTGTGCTGACTCTTCATTTGCTGTCGTCTCATGAAGCTGTTGTGGTAACAGCGCTCTCATGCTAATATACAGTAGACTCACATCGGAGAATAGGCCTGCCCTACCCTGCCTCCTGTATTGCATTGTCATATCCTGCAAATACCTGGAACTGGTGCGTCAGCCAGGGAAGTGTCATACTGTTAAAACGAAACAACAGAATGTTGCCATGACGTTTATACACAATGGGGATGATTCTCTGAATTAAGCTGTGTGGTCATACTTTTCCTTAACCAGGTGTGCTAGCTTCCTGCAGTCAGAAGCTGATGTTATTTGATGCTCAAGATGCCAGATTCAGGTCCATCAAGTTGCGGCCCAAACAGGCTAGCTGTGCAGTGTGTGGAGAAAACCCCAGTGTAACCCAGCTGGTGGACTATGAGACCTTCTGTGGGTCTGCAGCAACAGATAAGGTTGATCAATAAAGAAGAAACTTGATATTATGGATCAGAGGTTTTTATAAGGATGTGTGCCTTGTATATTTTCACAGGAACATTTGCATTTTTTAAGCCATAAGCAGTGTTTCTTATATCGGCAAGATTTAACCATTTAGTCTGACATATATAAAATACATGTAATTATCCTCTAATCACAGGAAAATTCTCTCATTGCCTCATTTTCCTTGTGTTTCAGTGCCGCAAACTCAACCTCCTCTCCCGAGATCAGAGGATCACAGTGCAGGTAGGAATATACACTCCAGAACAGTTAGCCATTGCGTGACTCCCTGCATTTAGAGTTGATTATTGTATGATTAGTCACAATTTTTTTTCTCAGTTTTCATGTGCATTCATAAAACTGATTACATCTCAGCGCTGACCCAACCCTAAATGGGAAATGACTTAAAATGTGCCTGTAGATTTTCTATGGGAAAGAATAACATGTTCTATTTGGCACCGAGAGTAGTGGTAGTGGATTGCATCTGTTTATGTTTCTGCAGAATTGGCGCTTTCAAACCCGCTGAGTCATTAAGCACAGAGATGGGGATCATGATTGATTGGGCTGTAATCGAGATTGTGCAAGGGGCTCCAGTTAGAAACAGTTTTGTTTCCTGTGATTTGAGGAAAAGCAGTTAAAATGTTCGTATTACTCTGCAAATGCAAATACAAGTGGTACCTATTTCAACATTTGCTGTAAGTCATTTAGGTTTCCCTGTTTAACTGGAGAGATACAAATCAATTTTCTGTTCCAAAAGATATAACCACACCTCTCTCAATTATAAAGTTCATTGTATTTGTGCATAAAGGACTGTTTTAATGTAATTCCAGGATTACAAATCCATAATGGACAAAGCAGAGCCCCATCTTTTGCTGGACGTGCGCCCTCTTGTGGAAGTGGATATATGCCACTTACCCATCTCTCTCAGTATCCTTCTGGTGACACAGACACAAAATCAATCTCACCGTCATAACTCTATACCTTCTGATCATGTTTGTCTGTTCCCCATTTCTCTGTGATTAATCTCCTTATATCGTCGCCCAGACATCCCACTCTCAAGTTTAGAAGAGAGGAAGAGTGAACATATCCGATTACTCCAGGAGAGCATCAGCCAATTGAAACAGCAGATGGCGGGTGACTGCCGGCCTCCAGGTAACATGTCAAAACACCATTTAGGTCCGTACATGTTGTTTGAAATGAACAGGCACTTTGTGTGCATATTCACAGTCCACTGTGTAGTCACATACTGCCAGGCTGGCGGCTTATTTTGGACAGCTAGTAGCAGGTTGTAATGGGGTTGCTAGGTGACCCCTTTTCCAAAACAAGTATGGCCAACCTGAGCAGCTGGCCCGCTTTAGAGAAATTAATATTAAAAACTTTATTTTGGTGCTGCCCTGTATATTCACTGTGTTGAGGTTTCTTTATCAATGAGCTAAATTTAGCTTAGCACATAATACATTCTTATCTATCTGTTTTATAATCAGTTCCAATTTACCTGTTTATACTCAGTGTAATGTTTGTACCATTCAGCTTTTTGTCACTCGTGTTTTTTTTTTTTAATCCCTCAATCATACACTATGAATATATCGAAGTTCTTCTGCAATTTGAATCTAAAGTATATCTGGTTCACAATATCCACTCTTGTCACCAAACGTATCTCTCATTGTTGTCTCTCTGTGGTTTCCTCCAGTTTATGTGATTTGTAAGCTGGGTAACGACTCTCAGAAGGCTGTGCAGGTTCTGGAGAAGATGAGTGGATCAGAAGTGGACAGTATCACAGTAAAAGACATCTGTGGGGGCCTAATGTCATGGGCGCAGAGGATAGACCCAACATTTCCACAGTATTAATGCATTCAACTTTGACATGGTTGTTCTGTTAATAAACTCTTTCATTCTATTTGTCATCTTTCATTGTCTTTACTCATAGGCATAAGACGTGCTTTCAGGTAAATTGCCTTTAATGTTAATGCTGAATTGCAAAATCTCCCATAGTAAGTGTAACAGTGGACTAGTTCCTAAAATTTGTTGTGTAATTTTCTGTCTTCAGTTCATCAAAAACCGAGGCAAGCAGTTAGATAACATGGTACCATCCTTGCAAAATCACGTCCTTCTTCCTGTTTTTGTGTCAATCAGAAATTCAGTTGAAAAGACATCTTCCTCATATATATTACATTTTCCATGTTAGGGGTCCTCAAGTTGACAAAGTGGGCCACAGACTCCTATTATTTTTTTTTTTAATTTATTTATTTTTTTACAGTAAACCCCCCCCCCAAGAGGTTAGTTGTCTAGACAACACAACAGAGACTAAGAGCTATGAACAGAAATCTCATACTTTCTTTTATATCTGATAAAATAAAGTAAAATCAATCCACTCCTCATTTTGCTGGGGGCATCCTGAAGCCCCTTGAAGGGCCCCTGAGGACTCCTGTACTCTACTTTGGAAAACTGTGCCACAAACCGATCCGGGTTGTGTAGAAGTTTTTTTTCTCTCTCTTGGCATGGCCAAGTTGAAATAACGGAAAAGAAAGGCACATGCGCATTGGTAAGAACTCCATCGGAGGCGCCATTGCTTTACAGGGCTGTAGTTCAAGTTTTCCTCCCCACACATGGAAAGTCAGTTATGCGGAGATAATAGAAAGACTCCAAGCCCCAACGACGGTCGCTGCTCTTTTTCTCGTCAAGCAGGGGGAGTAGTCACAGCTGGAAGGATAATAAGATGCGCATGAATTTACAATCTGGAATAAAAGATAAAGAGAAAATAAATGGACGGCTCGGTTAGTCTCAGCGCGCCTGTAAGTAAAACTAATGTTGGTATTTATTCTACGTAGGCTACGACGCTGCGCTTTTGTTTGAGACTTGAGAAAAGTGCAGAATAATAAACTTGAGACTCCGCTTTCCTCAGTTGATGGAGTTACAAAGTTTCTTCAGTCCACTCACAATGGAAAGAAATGCGCCCTTCGCTGACTGTGAAGGTAAAGTATCATTTTTGAAACATTCAAGGGCGACGTTTGTGTGTGCGTGTGTTTGTGTGTGTGTGTTTTCAACGAGCTTTACGTGACGAGTTAGTTCAACTGCAACAAAGTCTCCCGTGAATGTGCAAATTCACGGCTTGTATAACTTGTTTTGCTGGCATTCTCGAGTCTCGACTCGGGGTTGTGTTCTGCCAGCAAGCCAGTCGAAAGTGGGAGGGGTGCAGATGTTCAGAAGCCTCTGTTCCAGATGTTTGTGGACTTTGAATTCTTGTAAACCCAGAAATGATATGCTTTATCAACTTTTACGTGTCCTCGTGAGGTATAATTTTATCGTCCTGCACACTAGCATCAAGGCCCATTTGTGTTGGATAGGAAAAAAAACTTAAGTTCACCAAAAAGTAAAAAAAAATATAAAAATAAAAAAAATAAAAACAGGCATTGTTAATGTTACAACGTATGACATTTCACCTAAAAGTTGAAGTTGTTGCTAATTTAGCACGGTCCATTTACAACTACAAGCAATATGAGCTAACCTTGGGAAGCACTCACAACCAAAACAACGGCAAGCAACATGAAAACAATACAAACAACAATCTAAATAACCTACCTGAAGCATAATTTCAAGATTTAACAATCTGTTTTAAGCAAAGGCAAAGATTTTGTGGTCTTCATTTAAAAAAAAAAGAAAAGAAAAGATGAGCATGTGTCTCTGTGATGTTAGTGTGGTAGCGACAGTGAAATGAGAGCTGTAATTGAAAAGGCAGATTGGCTGGAAAATGTCTTTCTAAATGAATTCAACCAAAGAGTGTCCATGAAATGAAGAAAAGGAGCTGGCACGTTCATACAGCCGGGATGAGAGCTTCTAATGTACATCAATTCTTTACTTTTCTTTACTGTATTCAGATAGGAGAATTTTTTTTTTTCATTATAAATATAGCACTGTGTGTGTTTGTCTCTGTGTGTGTATGTTTGTGGTGACAGGCTTCCTGTGGTCAGAGTGGATTACTGACTTCAGTAAGGATAAGGATCACCACTCCAGGATATGAAGTTTGCTGCAGTGATTTCACTGCAGAAGCCTGCGGATTGTTCAGAGACTTTTTCTCCATCACCTGTCCGTCTAGTGAATGTGGTGCGTGAGCCCAGGTGGACGGATAGGCTATTACCCTCTTAATTTGTGAGAAACAATGTCACACTCATAAAAACACACACACACACACATACACAGTGCTGACTCACTGATGAGGACCAAAGATTTTCCCTATCAAAAGCCTATCCACCTCCTTCACTGAACCCTCCACTATTCAGCGTTTCACGTCGCCATTGGAAGAAACCCAATGTCTGCCTCCCCTCCCCCATCCTTACCTCGAGCCTTCCTCCACTCTCTCCATCCGCACCACCCATCCTTGCCGTCCGCCCCGTCCCCGTCACCGAGCCCGCCCGGACCGCTCTACACGAGACTATCCAACGGTAGTCACAGTGCTCCCAGCCCCACCAACTCCCGCAGCTCCTTCCATGGAGTGTCCTTCCTGCTGCAGATCGGACTGACCAGAGAGACGGTGAACCTGGAGGCCAGTGACCTGTCACTGTCTGCTGTTAAGGACCTAGTGTGCTCCATAGTGGACCAGAAGGTAAGGATCTCATCGCATCTCAAAATCACACTGTGTTTTCAGTAATCATAGGGCATGCCTCATCAAACACTTTTCTCTATTCACTACAATTAGCTTGCTTTCAAACTGAAGCAGTTATTCTGAGGGCCAACATGATGCACCAAATGTTTTGCCATCTCCTACCATATTCATCTGTTTAGGTTTTGTTTTCCAAAGCAGACATCTGGGCCTTGTGCCCCAAAATGAGTCAAACACCGCAGAAGCATGCTCACAACAGCAGTGATACTCCTTCAGTTACAGGACACAGCGTAGCGGTGCCAGTTATTTACATTGTGGTGTAACGTTGCCGGACTCGCATGATGCAAATGCACGCATACAAGCTCATACACATACACACACACACAGAACTACTCTGCGGTTTTACTCTGCCGGGAGTTATACCCAAAATGAAGCTGGATCTTCTTTATTTTCCATGACATTGGTAATGTGTTGTAATGTAACTGGAGTGTAACCTCAGCATAAGAAGTGGCTTTAAATGCAAATATAGGCAGCATCGTTCAACATCATTTGCCATCTCGTATTTGGTTGTGTAAGACAATATGAGTGTGTGCACCTGATTATAACATGCAAAATAAAAATGAGGGCAAAACATTCAAATTTTAGTTTTTAATTTGCATTGGCTCAATATAATAATAAGCATTGTAAAGATATAAAATGATAATATGTTATGCCTTTTATATGAAGTGATTCTGTCTGTCTGAGATATATAAACATGTTCATTGCACTACTACAAATACCAAATAAGATCAAAAAAGTCTTTCACATTTTCTTCAGTATTAAACTAGTAGTACATTTTCTCAGTAATAGTTCTGCAAATTGAAGTTCAAAGTTGATAACATGTATTATAATTGAACTTTTAAATACACCGTATTTAAAAGAGATTTATAACACATCAGTGCTCTGAACCTCTTACCTGGTTATTTTGCGATTGTCTTCTTTGAGCCCATGCATGTGTGCTCCATGCAGCAGTTGTGTGGGATTAATGGTGTGCAAAGCCTGTTGGAATAATGAAATGGCTGTGCATCCACACACTGTTTTTTAACCTCTTGTGTATAATGATGATTACTCCATTTGTGTCTGTAATTATCATTGACTAAATAAAAAGAGGGTGATTAAACAGAGCACTTTCATCAGCCACTAGAATCTGAACATTTTGGGTAGGTCGGAGCTATATTAGTGTTCGAGATGATGATGATGATGATGCGGTGGTGGTTTTTAATCAAAATAAGGAAAAATGACCGAGGGACAAACTTGTGTGTTGAACACAGTGGAAGATAGTGAAGGAGCTATCTGTATTGAGTCTGTGTCCTTTGGTTTCATGTTGTCCAAGTTGACATTCCAGAGGAGCAGGGTAATGTTGTTGTTCTTTACGAGGTCTGCTGATTCTCACTAGCTAGTTATGAACAGTTCTGGTCCGCAGAGCAGAAAATCTCATCACTGCGCATATTTACATGGATCCTGTAACATATTGGCATAGTTGCAAAAATCTGTAACAGGAAAAGGGTGGGAAATATGATGCTTTGAAGAAAATCCCTTAAAGAGAATCAGTGCAGTGCATTCATAGTGCACAGTTGCTGATAATCTGCCAATATGACATCAGGATCACATATTGCTTTAGTGCAATTTTATCGTATCACTTCATATCACATGCATTCATCTAAAGATGCCATGCACTCTAATGAGATATGCCAGGAAATGATCTAATTTATGGCTAACAGTCATGGGAACTCCTTTTTATAAGGCTATAAACATACTGCTGAACATACTGTACATCCTTTTCATCATAATATACTGTACATCATCACCACAGAACATATCCAGCCCGTTCATCCACATTATTGTGCATTTCTTCTGTTAAACACTGCCAAATGCAGTGTACTGCCTCAGCTATTTCATGAAATCGAGCCATATGGCTTCGATATCAATGGAAAATATGACTGTAGGCCCAGTGCGCTCCAGTCCATCCCTGCCTCACTTCTTGTTCTAAAATATGCATGACAATGGTGAGCCTTTTACAAAGTCTGCTCATCCGGGCCAAATTTTCCAGCTGAGGATCTCTGACCCGAGCTTAGCCGTTGACAGTCGTCCCAGGAACTCTCCGGTCAGCACAACCTCAGGTGTCTGTCAGCAGAGGCGAGACAGGAAAGAGCTTTAGACTTCATGTGGTAATATCTGCATGGAGATGGAGTCTGGATGGAAGTGTATTCCCCCCTTCGTGCTGCTGTTTCCTCCGCTGTGAGTTGGCCTGTTTCACTCGGTGACTCACCGCTCAGCCATGCAACAAACATGGATGCTTATCCAGACTTAAATCTGTCCATTCAGTGTTACATTTTCTGCTGTGTCAGCTGTTGTGAACTTTCAGAGAGGGATTTAGATGTATGGATGCATATCATGCACATATCTTGGACTACAACTAATTATTATTTTCATTTTAGATTAGTTGATTGGTCATTTGGTCTATAAAATGTCAGAAAATGGTGAAAATATCAATGAATGTCTCCCAAAGCCCCAGGTGATGTCCTCAAATGTCTTCTTTTGGAGGCCAGCAGTCCACAATCAAAAGAATAATCAGTTTACTGTAATGCAAGACAAAAGATACCAGCAAATATTCATATTTAAGAATCTGGAACAAGGACCTTGTATTACAGTAGCTGGGCAGGTTGCTCATCTTCCTGTTGATAATATGGGTCTGAGTCACTGTGCCAGCAAGGCAAAAACAGCAGCCCAAACACACTTTCCTCAGCTGCGCTCCTTTAGCTTTTTTTATGTGATCCCAAGGCGCTTTCAAGCATGCTGGAATATGTAGTGCCTCCACTGTGTCTTGTCTCTGCTCTGGGTTTCTTCCAGTACACAGCCGAACTACTTCAACCCCTCTCGCTGGCCTATTGGACTCCATTGCAGAGAGTGCTATTCTACATAGGAACCTTATTTTGGCTCCCTATACTTGCAATCTCATTCTTTCAGTATCTTCTCAAAGCTTGTGACCATAGCTTAAGGACAAATAGATGGTTTTCTGGTTAAGAGGTTGCTTTGCTTTTCTCTACTAATGTTCATTTTTAGTTTTCTTCTTAGTTTACTTTTGAAGCCTGTTCCTTCACTGGTTTGCCAAACTATAAGAGAGATGTTCATCAATCTTAAGTTTGTAGTTAATAGGCAGCCACATCATGACAAACTAGCTCTTTTCCAAATTTCAGTGAGCCTTTGTGTTGAAGATGCTTGTTACTCGCAGAGAAATTACTGTTACAAGCCATGCATACAAGCCTTTATGCTATAGCAGATGCACTCTCTGGATGTGGTTGGACAGCTGTGGAATTTCCAGATGTTTTCATGTGCTCTCTTTTACTGTGTATAATGTGTCATGGCTTCAAGGTTGATATTTCATATCTTTCCTGAACCCTTTAGGTTTGAATAAGTCTCATTGTTTGACGGGGAGTCATGCAGCCTGTTATAATAGCTGTGTATTGTATAGATTTCGTACGGCTCATTCCTCTTCCTGCTAACGACTCAACCACATGACTTGGCAAGCGTCCACAGAATAGATTCGCCTTTTCTCTGTTCTCTGTGCTGATCTATAGTTGGTTTTGATAGTAGTGGTTAAGACCACATTTACCAACTTCAGTGGTTAAGGTCAACCTTAGTCCGGGGCAACCTGATCCTGATAGGTTCAGTCTCTTAAAGCAGCTATTGTGGTTACTTCAGCTGCAATCTAGTGCATGCTTTAAAATACGACTGTTTTAGTGTCACCACTTGGCACAAAGGTATCAACTCTAAGCCAGGCTCCTCGAGGACTGTGAGAAAGGAGAGAGGGAGCCAGCCAGTGGGTGGTTGAAACCCTCCCAATGGGTTACCATCTAGCCCAGATCTAACCCGCGATGGCCTGCTGATGGCCCCTCCAGTGGCTCCACGTTGGGACAGCCTTGTTTCACTGGTCGGGTCCTGACTTCTCTGTCTGGTTTTTGGGTCTTGATGAATGGTGCGAGATAAACATCCATAGCTTCCACTTGTTGAGCGTTTCCTGTTTGGTGTCGCCCAAGTCCTCTCGTGCAGCCAGCAAGGGAGCAGTGGTGGGACAAAAGTTCACGACTCCTTGAGAATGACTCCCAGCTAGCCAGCTGGTCAGCCTGGACAGCCAGCCAGCTACAGAACATTCCTCTTCACCCAGGCATTTTTGGAGGATGATGTGATGCTGCTTGGGATGGGTGGGATTAGACTGCTAGGAAACTGAAATATTTGAAGCTAAACACTTGCTTTGGTAGTACTGACCATCAGACAGATTTTGATGGATGCTGTAATGGTGAGTGTGTGATCCACACAGTTTAGTTTTGAGTCTTTATGGGACTATATTTAATATCCTTCAAAGGTGCAATTAAATTTTCAGTGGAGATGCTTTCTGGTGAAGGTTGGCTGCAAACATGTTTCGATATAAATGGAGAATTTACAGTGGAGCTTGGCATATGTTAAAAGCTCCCCTTACTATCAAAGGGGATGATAAAGCTTAGCAGGAGGAAGGAAATTTGAAGTTATTTTGGCATAGGTAATGGAAAAAAAACATTAAACCATTGCCTCAAATGTTAGTTTTATGAATACTTTAATTTTAGCGCTTTTCCTTAGGATGTTACTGCATTTTCACTCCAGCTGGAAATGCTGTGAAAGGCAGCTGCCTCAGCCACAGGTTTCCCCACTGGTTTTGTCAGTCCTTTAACTCCCAGTCTCTGGTTGAGGGTTGTACAGCTGCCTCTGTAATTAGCGAGACAAAGGCCTTTTTGAGTCAGAAGCAGGCTACGTTGGATAACACACGGTAAAATGGCAGAGTATTGTAAAAACAAAAGGATTTGGATTGTTCTAAACCTTTGAGTAATATCACTTGCATGATGCAAGGTAACACTTGGCAGAGAAAACAAGATCAGCTCAACATTCCTTTTTCAAGAATAATTAGATTGAGTTGCAGCAGTTGAGAAGGCTTTCTTTTGGTTTGCATTTTTATGCTTTCATGATGGTGTTGTAATGTACAATATGTTTATCTGCCTTTGTGTGCTCTTTAGCAATGGTTAGTGTGTCCAATTTAGATCTAGTTGATTTAGTCTAGGAGTATAGAATCAATATATAACTACAGGATTCTCCCCTAAGACCTTTGTGTGGAGGGCCCACTAGAAGTCTGAGGTTTGTCATGAACATAGTATAGAATGTATAGAAAGGAGCTAGAGAAAACAAAAAAGAGAAGAAAATGAGAAGAGAAAATAGCAAGAGGGGAGGTTGCAGATGGAAAATGGAGAGACTGCAGTTCACATCGACCAAAACTAACTGAAACACACGGGAAATAAATCACCACCATCTCCCTCCCGCCCTCCCTCCCTCCCTCCCTCCCTTCGACAGTATAAGCCCACATCTGCATGTTCCTATGGAGCTGGCAGCCATATTTCACCCCAGAGGACGTCCCAACAGCACAGGGCTTTATGTGTGATATACATGGGGCCAGACGTTTCCTGGAAAGCACATTCAGCTCCCTCTCAAGAAAAAACAGGTCACCCTTGAGTCAAAGTATTCAGTGTTGGTATTGGTTCCGAATACACTGTTACAGTCGCCCTTTTCCAGCTTAGACGGTTTTCAGTGTTCATTTGTAGACAGACTGATGTATCCCAAAGCCATGGAGTTGACTAAACTGATATCACAATTGGAATATCTGAAAAAAAGTCTTCCATGTACAACTAAAGCCTACATGCACAAGGTATCTATCAATTTCCCTAGTCTTGGAGTAATTTGTGGAAAAGGGAGAGAGAGAGAAGAAAAAGGAGAAAAAAAATCTCTGAAGTTAAGTGAGCTAAGTAATTTCTACCATCTGCAGTGCACATTTCTGCCGCCTCGTTCTCCTTTAAATGTAAAGTGGCATGGCAGAACACAGAGCCCAGCCGCAAGAGTCAGGGAATGACAGAGTGGAGAAGAGTGGCCCTCTCCAGGGAAAAGGGGGCAGGGGAGGCTGGGACAGCCCTGTGGGCAGGCCTCGCATGGGCCACAGAGGGGGTTGTGGCCACCGAACGGCTGATGTCCCGCCGTTCAGTCGGTGCCAAAACCATCTATAAAAGGCCGCTCCTGCCACCAAGCGTGGCTTTGCTTTGGATTTGTTTCTCCTCTAGGCTTCCCGAATGCCCTTCACCATACTTGACTTTAGCCAGTGGTGGGAGATTATCTCACATCAATTCAATCTCTTTGTTAATACTGGCTGAATGGGCTTTGATTGTGATTATATTGATGTAGTAGGCAGCAGTAATGTTGAACTCAGGAATCCTGGTGACTTTGTCCTTGTGAAGCCAACCACTTGTAGTGATTTAGGAGTGCCTCCTGACAGACTCTGCTAACTTTCATTCATAAATTTGTAATGATAGCATAACACAGTTCGCTGAAAGAGGATATCTCATTTCCTTTATTAATTTACTCATTAACAGTTTTTCCTCTCCTTTGACTGGAGCTTTACCTTTACTACTGACAACCTCAGCACACTTAGAGGACTTCAACCATGATAAATGCTAAAGAAAGGGGGTGGTTGAACTTTGTGCAGTGACATGGACACTGCCCCTTTTAAGATATTAACCCTTACCTATTTACCCTGCATCACTTATGTCCATATTCTGATCTAAAGAACCAACCATCTCAACTCATAAACAAAGCACAACATGCCAAAAATGCTTTAAGTGTTCTGCAGTGAAGACCACACGGTCACTTTTGTAGATACGCAGTTATATCAGTGTGGCTATATTGATCCATGTTAGCAGCAGCAGGACGCAGAATGTCTTATTCTGTGTTGTTTTCTCAGCGCCGTTTGCCTTTCCTGTCTTTCAGTAAAGCGAGTGATCTGTCAAACTGATAGGAAGGTGGCAGGGGAAGTGCAATTACAAGTTGATACAACAAGAATACAATAAGAAACCTACTGTGTTATGAAGGTAAAAGGTCTTAAGAAAAGCTTTTAATGAGCAACTTTTGCCCTAATGAAAGGCCACAACAGGCCAAATAGAAAGAAAAGTAGATGCATTACAGTTCTACTTTTGTCTGATTGGCTCATGTCTGGCCATTTTTAAACCCAAGGGAAACAGTCAGCCACTCTGCATGAGTCCTTTTGTCACTGTGTCTCTTTCTTCAGCCGCACTAGCTGTTGGGTTAGTTCCCCTCAGAGCCGCTCCCTGTTTCCATATTCTCTCAGCTCCTGCTCTCCAATCTGCTGTGGTCGGCGGAGCAGCACAGCCTGTTCAGTCTGTGTGCCTGCGCTCAAATGGCTTTTCCCTACACTGCACTTGCTATTATTCTTGTCTGTGTGTTTAAATGTTCAGAGAAATTGCCTTTTGGTGTCTGTGTTTTCAGCAAGGTGACAACTTGAGTGTTGGAATTTAGCCGGACTGCTGGAGTGTTTAGTTTAGTTTAGCACAAAGTCGAAGCACAAACGTATTTCTGTGCAACTGCTAATTCAACAAAAGAACGACTGTTAAAGTAAGTGCTCATTATTAATCATAAATAAAGAAAACCTCAAGCAGCTAATCCCTGCCCACTTTCTGTAACACAGAGCCCACAGCAATTATTAATGTTTCTGTTGAGCAACAGCAGCGGGTTCCTACATCCTGCTATTACCGCGCACCTTATGACCTCCTGCTCCACCAGAGCAAGAGAAAGTGCAGTCGCCATCAATCTCATACTTGCATAAATTCCCCCAGGTTCACCTGTTTATTTGCCCCGCGTGGAGGTGAATCTGGCGGCTCTCCCCTTGCTACTCCAGGCCAGAGAGGGGGAGATGGAGTGTGTACTGCAGTATATCTCTGAGGCGGAGGCGCTGGCGGAGGATCGCAGCAGGGCTATAACTCATCAGTAGTGTGCGGGGGCCTAGCCAAGCATGTCTTAGATCACACTGCTCTCTTCCTGAGAGGCCTTAGATCCTGTGACTCAGCCTTCCTCTTCTCTGGCCTGGCCCCTGGACACTGTTAATGCATGCAATACTCATACAAACACACACACACACACACTTCTACATACATAAATGCATGTAAGCAAGCAAACACCCACACATGCTCAGGACACCGTCATGAGTGACATTTAGACATGCATGTAAAGGATGGTGCTATTAGGGCCACCTGGGTCTCACTGGGGATATAGTGGCTAGTAACCAAACAGTGACCTCATCGCCATTATTTGCACTCCACTTAAGCGCTTTTGCACTTGAGGCCAAATTACCACAGAGGAGTATTGTTTCCCTGGATTCAAATAATCAAAAGCCGGGTGAAATAATTGCGGGATTTTCCTTGGAGAGCTTCACAGCAACGTTTTGTGAAAACCAGAGAGATTTGGCACAAAACCCATCAGCTTTTGTGGCTGATGTAAATTGGGTAAGCGGTATAGTTTTGTTAGAATCTCCTGATGATTGAAGGAGGGTCTAGGATGACAGGTGTAGAGCCTCCTACTATGACAAGCACACTCTGTGGTCTGGACAAGGCCCCGAGCCTAAGCTCAGTGGTTAGAGTGGTGATTCCACCTTGTCTGCACCCGAAAATGTGGATGCACACACACAAGTTCACATTGGGTACAAGCACACAAATGCACAGCTCTCAGTTACAGTAAGGGCAAATTAATTGCTTATGATCATATTTCAGACCCCTGCATTTCTACCAGTCAGCTATGCCTGAGCCAGACAGCATAGCTGTTCACACTTCTCTGAAATACACAGAAAAAGAAAAAAAACACTAGGTGAGAAGTGGTGTAGCGCCCTGAGATGTCAGCAAAAGTTTGCTTTGTTGTTGTGCTGACACTTGTCGACACAAAGCAGCCGAATGTGCACGTTGTCTGAATAAAGCAGGGAGGGTTACAGCTGACTGGTGATGAAGAGTTTAAGCTTGTGTGGTGTGTGTGTTCCAGTTTTGAAAGTGCATTTTTACAGCGTCATGCACATTGAAATTGACTGTAGTGCCAGATACATTTCAAGCAAAGCTTTATTCCACGCTTGGTTGGAAGTTTGAACGTTGCGAGGCATCAGGTGTCATTCAGACTGGATTGATTGTTTTGAAGATACCAAACGCATACCAAATGTGTTTTACGATGATACAGCCTCATGCAGTAAAAACCTATGAATGAACCATGAGCCATATTCCGCCACATGGAAGGGAAACAAGTTAGTCAGCCCGTAGAGTGAGAAAGTCACCGCTTCTCTTGCCGCTCTCCCACCACATGAGTTTCCTTTCCGCTGCGGGCCCTCGGCATGTGGCTGCTTCAGTTGGTTACCCATAGTGGAGTTTCTGTCCCCCTTTTGCAGTGGAAAAAAAAGCTGACTTGACTTTTGGAGGAGAACGTACTGTTGTTTGAATTTGTGTACATTTGTGGAGACCGATGGGGATGAGTTCACTAGATCCTGCAAGTGCACACAAGAAGCCATATGAATGCTAGTATCTCGTCAGGCCCTCCCCTCTCCCCTCCCCTCCCTCCTCTTGCTCTTTCTGCCTCCAGCTGTAGTGTGTTTTTCTTGGCCTGTGTCTGCAAACAGAGGAGCAAATCGTTTTATGTAATGTACCATTGAAATGAAGCACATGCTTCTCAGGCTTTCTTTTCTGTAGAATGTTCCAAGGAGTTGCCTGACTCACCATGGGGTTGTGGTCAATACATCTACAGTATAATATACAGTGTGTAACACTTTGCAAAATTGATTTGCTAAATGAATAGAACAGAGGATAGTGTGGTAGATGATGTCACCCCATACACCACCAAGCTGTTTTATAAACTTTTCCCCTTTCGCAGTTGAATCAATCTGTCTTCAGGTTCTTCAAGGATGAGTTCATTAAAATAAGAGCCTGGGCCAGCATTAGACACTCACGGGTTTATTGGAGTACATTTATAAGCAATAAGAAATTGAAGTACAGAAATGCCAAAGATATGTTTGAGGTCATTTAGAAACAGTGTCTCCAGTACATAGTTTGTCCCCCAGAGAGAACTGAAAAGTTTATTTTTCAACTGTAAAATGTCCCGCTCAGTACATATCATGGTCACAACTCAGTAATAACCAAATTTAAGGGATCCTTGTCAAAAATGTGAGTTTATGGTATATATATTTAAAAAAAGAATATTATTATCTGGTTATTTCAAACTCTCTAATCAAAATATACTAATACTGTCATTAAGTAAGACAAACGTTTGTAGTTTGAGAGCAGAGACTTCATGCATTCATGATGCATTTCAATACGTTCCTTTTGCATGTTTTAATAGAAACAGCACAATGAGCTTCAGACATTGAAGTCAATGTATGTTTTGCTTATTAGCAATCATTTTAATTACTACATAACTTCACTTGCTTCTGTTAGGTGACATCTCACGAAAAGAAACCGCATTTGTGAGTCATCATCTAAAGGTCGCAAAAGGTTAAGTAGCAATGTGCCAGCTTGTTCACATGTGCTGAACATTTTTTGTGCTTCTGGTAGCACATGAAGACACTTGTTGATTCCAGTCAGCTCATTTAAGCTTGGAACATTCCCTCCCTCAGCTAGTAATAATATTAATGTTAAAGTCTTTCAAAAGATAAGACGGGATTTTTTTTTTTTTTTTGCCTAAGTCTATGTAGATTTAATGTTTATGTTGAATTTGCTTCGTACCTACAGTACAGCGAACACATCTGCACCATCAAAATCAATTATTTAGAAATCATGCGCCCAAATTATATGGAAACTGTTAATGGAGGACCAAAAACACTTCATGTTGAATAAGAGCGTGGAAAACCAGAGTGTTTCCAGTTTGCCCTCTTTTGAAGCATCACTCCAAGTGACGAATGAATTATTTGGCTGTTGTTGATGCCCACATCTAGTAATTGTATAATTCGCCGCGCATGTGTTTCTCGTACCATGCTCTATGGAAAACTTTCGCCTGGTATTACATTAATAATATGTAATGAAAACAAATACAATTCCACTGTTGACTTTAATAAATTAACACAGTTTTCCACATCATGTTTGATGTGACTCAAAGTAATTACACAGCTTTCCCCCCAAGGTTCGCGTGAGCAGATAATTGGATTTTCCAATGCGTTTGTTTGACGAGTTATTGAAGTATATTTTCCTCTGTTGTGGGCATTAACATGCACCTCAAAGTCAAACAATGGTTTCCCCGTTGTTTTGACACTTAAAAAACTGTTTTCCTATTTGTGAAACCCTCACTACGCCTCAGTGGAACTTATGGTTTTATGACATATTATAGAGCATGTTGATTCAGCACATTTTGTCTATTAAATCTCTTGTACATCAAAGCTCATCAAGTCATGCTTGGAGTTATTTAATATGCGTGCAATTTGGCTCAACTCTCTTCTTATTAGTCTCCTTTTAAGGTGATCTTAGAGACTTGCTTCAATTAAATAACAGAAACAAACTGAAATCAACATCTTGTGTCTCTTGGTAGAGGGTCTCTGGGGCAGTGTGATCTGTGTCTTAGCGCTGTTAAATAATTGCAGGCTTATCACTCAATGGACTTATTTATCTTGTGAATAAAAGCACCTTCTATCATACTGATCTTGTGATAGTCTTTATCTTGCCACCTCAAGCTAAATGAACAAGGACCTTCTACCTCCTGACTCTGGTTAAATGTTTCACAAGAACCCGGTACCTTGATGAAAATATTTAGGCTTTGTCCTCAGCAGGGAGGTTAGATCATCCTTTAATCTCTGCTTTTGTAATGGTGTTGCAGATCTGTGTCTAAAGTTTAATTACATTCATTTACCTCTGCATATACACACCAGGGGAGCTGACCAGTAGAACCCGCAGACGTCAGCCCGGGGATAAGCGCCTGCTCAAGGGCACCTCAGAAGAGTGAGAGGAGTTGCTCATTTACCTTCAACACCCACGGTTTCCCTGCTGGACTTTGCATTCAAATTAGTGTCAAAACAAAAAAGTCGTCTTAAGTTTTCCATCCGCTGCAGCATTTTTACATGTCTGATTGAAATGCCAAAACAACAGTAAAATGCTCAAATTTCACCCAATAGTCACATAGTCAAACTTGTCAAAAAAATTGAAATATTGGAAGGCTGGAAGTCCTGTGTTGCCATTTGATTGGAAAAATGAGTTAGAAAAAAAACACCATCAGAAGAGAACACATCTGGTTAGTTCCCCTCATGCAATTTTATTGTTTTGTATAATAACGCCTCATTGTGTTTCTGCACTTTTCTAAACTAACTCTTGTGCTTAATTTTCTCTAGGTCAACATAAGTTTTATACAGCGGTGGTTCTTCTGTGTCAAATTAATTATTTACAGTGCAATAACAAAGAAAGACATAGGCCACAAAGTCATAGTCGTGAAAAACAAATCACATGGCCATGAGATGCCAGAGGTCACATGACAATCATACAGAATTTCGAAAAGCTCTCTGGCATTTTCAAATGTGTCCACTTTAAAGAGTTGTTTTTAGTGTTGGTGGTCCAAAACACTGTTACTGTGGAAAAAAAAGAAGTCCAGAACTGACAAGAAAATGATGCTCTTTTAAATCCATTAGTGTGAACATGACCAGCGCCACTTCTTTTCTAGAAAAAGGGAGATAATCCAGATTTGTTGAGCAACACTACATTTCCATTTTTTTTATGAAAAGCATTGTTTACTAAGCTACAGATGTAAGTACAACCTCATGCAGACTTACTCGAGCAGGACATTTTTACTGTAATCGTATTCCAGATCTGTCTGGCTTGCTGCCAGACTAATAAAGGTGTGAGGCAGCCTGAGGTCAAGCAGCATACTTTTCCTTACTGTAATCACATGGCCATCTGTCAGAGCCTGTGCACCGCTCTCAACACTGCTTCCCCTTTTGCCACCCACCTCTGCAACACATCACATACGCACTTATGCCTAACCTAATGTCATGCACACTATTCTACTCCGACAAGCTAGCCTGTGACTGAGTGCACTTATTTATTCTTGCTTATTTTATGGTGATAGCAAAGAAATTCAGCAGAATATTTCTTCTACGGCTCGGGTTTTAATGTCACATTCATCATTAGATATATACGTAGATTACTGATGATTTACGAGTTATACCCCTAATCGATCATTTTGAGTCTTACTATGCAAGAAAGCATCATTATTCCTCAATGCCAAATGGCACAGTTGATTATTCAAACCAGATCATTTTTTTCATGTCTGTCTTGAGGTAATTTGTTTTTGGCTTCCAATGAAATGAGACCATATTTCAGATCTGTCCCACCACGGCCCACACCATCACCCCCCCCTTCCTACACCCCCCATCATCTCCCCTCTTTCCTCTTCTCTCCTGCCTCTCACTCTCTTTCCTTATAACAGGATTTAGCATATCAATGGCGGATTAGTTCGTTTAACAAAAGCTTACTACTGCAAAGCCCCTTTCCACTCGTCTTTCCAGCCTGACTTGTGGACCTCACACACAGCTCCTCCGCGCCGGGGTCTTTGGTGTGCGTGTGTGGTCGCGGCTGCTTGGTTGAATGGATTTACGTTTGAAGATGACAAAAGACATGCTTAGTCACTATGGGCTTCGGAGATGTATGCTGTAGCATGTGTGGGTGATGGTGTGTGAGGGCGCATATGTGTACAGGAACACGGCGGAGGTGAGCGCTTTATTCCTACATGCGGAAGGAGAAAGCACGCGCGATTGGTGCTTTATACGTGTACGCACGCCACAGGTTAGCCATCAATTAACTGTGATCTGAACAACATGCTGTTCAAATGTGTCCTAAACCTGCAATTCTATTGTTCTTGCACCTCTCGCTTCCTCTTGCTTTAATGAGGCATGGAAAAAAGAAGTGTCCTCTGCCCTCACAGCCGTTATGTACTGGCCCGCAGATGCTCCTGCTTTGGAATGGGACCCCTTCTGTACAGTGGAAAGTGTTGCACAGAGTGCCAAGAGGCGGTGACTCCAGCTGGCCAGATTTGGGCATTGACCGCAATTTTTGTGTGTGTGTGTGTGTGTGTGCGGGTCTGAGAGCAGGCGTGTCAGGCAAGTGGAGGAAAACCCCACCGTGACACCGCAGCCGGCTCAGGAAGGATGCCCCCCGCCCCACCTCTTGCTTTTGGTGGTGATGGTTTGAGCCACGTAACATTAATCACCTCAGAGGGTGACAGGGTTTAGGATGTAGGTATGTCAAAAGGAGGGGGATGAGTTGGAAATATGCCATTACACAGGCACGTGCCTTGTGTCAGACTTTTCCCTCACAAACTGTTTGTGATTTCACTGTTTGCAATAATTTTAATATAGTTAAAATCATCTTCATAAAAGGATTATATTTGCCACATGATTGATGATTGGCTCCTGTGGTATTTATAACACAAGGAAAGAAGTGTGTCTCTATATGACAAATTGAAACTGAAATATCTCAATTTAGCAAAAATGGTAAACAAACACAAACTCACCACAGGCCCACAGTGTTTGTGAAGGATTACCTCTAGTCTGCACCACTGTCCAGTACTATGCTGGCATGTTGTATCAGTGTGATTGTGTAGGCTATATAACAGGCCATTATGTTGCTAGTTCTGGTTCTAAACATACATAAAAGGATAATATTGATTCAAAAGAACTACAGTTGTCCTGTTCAGGGTTGTTGGGGGCTCATGGACGTATTATAAGAACTGGATATCAAACCCAAAGACGGCAAACATTCACTAGAATAAAAATTGCTCGCCTGGTGTATGAGCCAAAAAAGTTTTCTAGCTTCTGTGGTTGCTTCCACTAAATATTTGCAGTAGTGTTTTTCCTGCTGGCCCCACCCACGTGTTCCCACTCGGCCCATTGACTTTACATAGGGATGATGTTACAAACTTTATAATCACTTTTCTAGGCTCTGGGAAAGTTTTTCAGATATTAAACTTTCATGGATTAAAAATTCATAATAGAAAGAGTCATTACTAACTTTGTTTGAAGTTTGATGTGTCCTGAACAGGTTAACAGACGTCTCTTTTATAATGGTGGTCTATGGGGGAAATGCTTTTAGGGGTGCACAGATTTTTTTTGGGCTGCAATACTATGAGTGGCCACTGGGTAAAAATGACCCCAAGGCAGAGTGGCGGCCTAGTGGCGGCATTGTATGCAGCTCTCTTAATACATCCATGGGGTGCTGTTCTGGAATCCTTCCCAGCATGAACTGCGCAAGAAGCAAAGTACATTTCAGACATGTCACCAGCATACAGTAGCATGCATGTGTTATGACTGTGAGAGGAAACAAAGAGCACCTGGAGAAATCACATACAAATAAGAAAGCCTGTGATTGACTTAAACCCGGGACATTTTTGCTGTGAGGTGACAGGAATAACCACTGATCTTAAGTCTATGACGTATGTATGTGCTGATGTAATTAAAAAAACATGACATATATAATTTCACCATAAGCTTTATCCTTACACAACCTTAGTCCTTCCATTTAGAAATAACCACTCTAGCAATCATTGGAGTAATTTTGAGCTGGAAAAAGAGCAGTAATTCAACACTCTCATTCACTTCAAATAGAATTTCCGTATTTATTTAAAAGGTCAGTGGACCCAAATTACATTAAAAAACATTTTTTTACAATTACCCCTGGTAGTATCGATAGTTTTGGTTTTATATATCCGCCAGTGAAATATCTTCCTCTACCCCAATGCATTGGTGGTGAATTTAATATAGTTTGTGGTGCCCAAGGTATTGAGCAATTACAGTACAGTTTGAATGCTTGACAGCACTGCATCTTTCCAGATCACATTATATCCTTTACAATGCAGCTATTGCACATGTACACTGAGCAGTATTGATGCTTAAACCATCTTGTTTAGCTTAGAGTGAACCAATAGTCAGGTCATGAATGCTATTCCAAGCACCCGGCGTCCAGTGTTTTCATGGGAAAAACCCTTTTCTGTACAAGATGTGATGTTTTTGTTATAATGTTGTACTTCACTGATCCCTGAAGGGAAATTGTTGTCTTCCAGTGAAAGATGGAAGTGCAGGTTGGGGGTGGGGGGGGATCAGGACTTCTGTTGTGTCTCTCTGTCCATTGGATAGTCCACTGTGCTGACCAAAACAAGCCTCGGTAGTTTCATTCTCAGTAGAATTCTTTTTTTCTTTTTTGTCATCTGATGGTTCATTCTTCTGTCTTTGTTCACAGGAGTCATCTGATTCGACTCATGTTTTCCCGGGCCGTCAATCTGTCTTGCTGTCTCTGTATCTGTGTTTCTTGGCAGTTGAAGGCTCCAGGTGTCTTATGTGTCCCGTGCCCAGACACCGTGCCAACCCTGGTGCTCCTGGGCCACAGTGGCATTGTTCTGCGTGGCCCATTATGCGTGACCCTGGTTCATGGGGAAACAGCTGGTGGATCCTCCAGCACCAGCCTTCTTGGCACCGAGACTAGGCTCTTAACTTGGTGTAAAATTACAGTATCCCAAATTCACACTTCAATACCAACCATGCGGGACAGTTCTGAACATCCTTCTGCTGCCGATCTACTTTTTCCTGCACTTTCAGGTTTTCAAAAATATTGTTAAGCTGCGTAGGAGGTGAGAACAGTCTTTCCTCTGATACTCGAAACAGGGTTATTCTTTGAGCTTTGAAAAAATGTGAGGGAAGAGGAAAGGTCATTATTATAATTTGCCTGTAGCTCTTGTGACAAGAATATTGGCCTCCAAGACGCTATGAGCTGCCCCCAGTACAGGAAGTGACTCAGTATTGACTGGCGCTGCACTTCCTGTGCGCTGATTCTCCTCTACTCCTCTCAGGATGTTTACCTCCTCCTCCTCCTTCTCCCCCATCTCCCTCTACCACCCTCCTCTCCTCCCCTTTCCTCAATCACGTGAGTTTACATTGGTGCTCTCAGCTCCAGTTCATGACCTGGCATGACCTGGGTTTGGTTTGGCCCAGTGATGATGACAGCTCAATAAAACTGTTACTAGAATCTAAGTTTGCCATTGTTTTTACTCGTCAGAACATATGGATATTACTTAAGTACGACTGTTTGGAATGATTAATGATGTTTTTTTCCTTTTAATTTCTGCTTTTTATCGAGATATTACAGTATAACTGTGAACAATGGGGGCTTTAGTTATTTTAAAGTGAACTACAGAATGGGGATTGGCTCAAAAACAGGCTTAAAAGAGAGCACCTGGGCTTAATGACTTGATGAATAAATGTGGGACACACATTTTGATTGCAGTAGGGAAAATGGGTATCAGTCTTTACTGAAGGGCCCTTGTAGTGGTATTTCCTCCTACTTTATACTGTAGATTCCTCTGAAGGCAGAAAAGAAGGCCTTCTCATGAGCTCCTTTCCTGAGTCACTGAGTTCAAAATACTTAATTCCTTATGCTGATGGTGAAGTAAACCTCTAAAAAAAAACAGGTGATATGAGTATGCGTGCCAACATGTATGTACAGGAAGTTTTCTGTTGAAAGTGTTGTGAAATATACGCTAGACAAAAGGGGGGGTTGCTCTGTATCTCTTTCTCTGTCTTTCTCTATATCTATCTCTCATTTAGTTTCTGTTCATTAACGGACTGATTTGTACCTCACACATCACCTCTATCATTATTTATGAGTGATTTCTCTAGTATCCTAACTTAACTGCACTTGTATCTCCACCTCTCTCCAGTTCCCAGAGTGTGGCTTCTTTGGCATGTACGACAAGATCCTGTTGTTCCGCCACAACCTAAATGATGAGAACATACTGCAGAGGCTGACGTCAGCAGAAGACATCCACGAAGGAGACCTCATTGAGGTGGTGCTCTCCGGTATGTAAACGACACTGAAACTGTAGATCGATGCCTCGAGGCTCTTTGTCTCTCAGATCGGTTAAAACACGAAGGAAGAAGCACTTAAACTGATTGTTATTTTGCATCTTTGTGAAGGAAAAACGAAGCTTAGACTCAACAGACCTTCATGAACTGTTGCTCTTGGCAAATACAAAGGTACAGAATGAACAAAATGTTTTAATCACCCAGTCACAGAGATTGTACCTCTTAATGTCAATGAACATCTTAAGTGTTTTTAAGTTTAAACTAGATATCCAGATAACCTTTTGTCCCTCCTCATGGTTGGGATCAGAATAAGGATGGATATATTTGCTAAATGTTGAATTCAGATGCACACAAGTGCTAATTCTAATCTATAGAAGTCCAGCAAAAGTTTTTTTAAAAAAAGTGTTAAAAGTGTTTTCAACTCAACTTAAACATATTCAATTTTACATCATATTGTTTTCTTCATCTTTTAATGATCTTTGTCAGTTGAAATACCAGCACAGATCGTATAAAAAGTTGAATACAGTAAGTTCTGTTTCAGCTGCACTTCAGCTTGTTTCAGTGGAAACAAACAGTCTTAAGGTCACGCTTCTTTAGAACTCTAAAAAGGGAAAAAATAAACCAAGTGTTCTGAAGGCCAAACAATGGTCCAAAACTAATAAACTAGAGGAAACTTTTTTTTTTTTTTTACATTTTTGTGCATAGTCATTATTGACACACCTTCCAGTAAACACAGACAGCCTGTTGTGTCTTGTTCGAGCACACCTCAGTAGGTCGGATGCTTGCTGTGAGAGAGTCCTCTTTACTCGCTAAAACGTAAGTGCTCAAATGAAATATGAATCTTACGCAACCTTTATGTCCTTGAGTGAATGACTACAAGTGAATCACTCGACACTGCATTTACTTACCTGCGGTTTATGTTGTGATAAATGTTTGTTTTGTTTTTTTTCTTACTTCATAAAAGTTTCCATCAGATGGCTCACCTTTGTAGCGGCTAAACAGATGTTTGGTTTTTCTTTGTCATTTCTTGCAATGAATGAATCAGCTTCCCGTGAAGTCCCGAGACCAACAAATGGCTTAGAATATCTGTTCTGCTCTAATCTGTTCTCCTGCTCCATCTGTCTCAAATGGGAAGCACCTGACACCACCTGTGCTGGATATCTCCCCCTCTCTCTCGGGCCGAGAGCATTGTTTACAGGGATTTAGACGGGGGGATGATTGTGTAGGTTCAGGATCTGAGGATACTTCAGGCATCAGGACTGAGGAATGTAGACTAAAGACTGGAGAACTTCCTTCTTTTTGTTTTTGACTTGTCTGTGTTTGTCTTGTGCTCCCCTTTTGTGTCAGTCTTTGTTGCTCTCTTTCCCTCCCCGCTTTCTCTCATTCTAATCCCCGCTAGCTCCCGCAAATCCATCTGCAGGTGTAAACTCCACCAGTGGAGCTACACAATTTAGAGATATACCTGAAGAAAATAGAAGAGTCAGATTTACTACATTTGCAACTTTTGCAACACATGGCTTTGTTTTTTTTAATTTTTTTTTATTCTTTAATCTGACTCTCAACAGACTTGGATTTCCTCATGAGGGGGGCTTTACATGTCACACACTTGATATTTGTTTGAGAAACACAAGCCGAGAAATCCACATTCCCAAGCCTTTGCTTTGGTTCAGAGAAAATATGAACCTTTCCCACCCCGCAATTTGCCTCCTGTCATCATCCGCTCAATTTTCCTCAACCAACCTGTTGTTGGATCCTGCGGCTGTGGGAGAGAGACGATCTGAATATCTCTCTCGCTGCGAGAGGGAGGCAGAAGTGGCTTTTTCTTGGCTCCGGGCTCAAAGAAGAGGGCTTGTTTTTCCTGCAGTAAGTGATTGTAGTAGACCCGTGGAGTGTAAACACGCTCTGATGTGCGGGGCGGCCCTGGACACAGCGGACACTGCACAGGCCATCTCGGCCCATGAGGTTTGAGGTTTGGCTTGACCGATTGTCCCTTTGTTCTGTTTTTCACCCCCTTCAATTCCCACCCGCTTTCACAAGCTCCTTATTCACCACTACTGGCAGTGTGAAATTGATATTTTACAATACCTTCTGTTTGTCATAAATATGGCAAACTTGTTTTTGTCAGATGGAAACTTGTGGCCTCCAAATGGAAAAACTGGGTGCCTCAAAGCAAACAGATAGCGCATTCATGTGAGCCTCTCCGCTCGTGAGAAGTGCTGCGAAAAACAACTCGTCAAGTTTATGTTTGCTGTTGTTTGATGCTAATTAGCACGACAAGCATTACATAACACTGCGACTGCTAAGAAGCGGCCAGTTGTTTTGCAGACGTGTGTGAAAAAGCTCATGAATGCCGCCTTTCATGTGCCTGTGCCAAGGGAGCTATGTTCACCCCACGACATGTGACCTGCTTGAGTTCTGTCTTCTCTTTCAAATCAAACCCAAACTGCGAAAATCACCCACCAGCCATCATATTTCTCTGAAATGGAGAAATATGTGGCCTGAGTCGTCTCAGATGATCTCTTCTGTTGTTTTTTTTTTTTTTTCTTCTTTTGAATGTTGCGCATGTATTTGAGAATTTCATCACAGCCTGTGCAGTGACTTTGGAATCAAAAAAAAAGGAGAATTTGAGTTTGCTTCTGTAGCTCTTTAGTTGACCAAGTGACCCAGATGTTGACCCATGTCCTGCCTGTATCAAACTAACAGATCAAATTGATGTTTTTTATTACTGGTGAGGATTTCTGGCACATGAAAGGATTTTTCTTTCTTTTTTTTTTGGTCTCATTCTCCAAATCTTAAATTGTTTTCTTGCTCGAAGGATGTTTTCTCTTGTCTTGATGTGGAGCATATGCAGATTTTCAGCAAAGGAAATGTTTTTTTTTTTTTTTTTGCCACATGTCATATTTATTGTTCAAACCTGCATCTCATCACAGCAACAACAGCTGAGCATGTCCTTCGTTGTCCAAAAGAAAATGGGTTCGGTTGAATCACCTCGATGGAAATGAACCAAAACACACACACTTACACACATTATGACATCACCATTGCCACCGCAAAGATTTTGCTGCTTAACCTGAGGGTGAAGATTAACTATTCCCCTTTTGGTCGCTGTGGCAATATAAATGATTGCACAGGAACAGCCAGAAACACGCTAACTTTGCTAACACATGGCTCTGAGAGAGGAGAAGCTTCTGTCACACATACAGGTTTGGCAGCAGTCACCTCCGTAACTTACTCATCTTCACATCTTTCATGAGTCACGGCCATGATTAACCAACTCTTGCTTCCAACAATGAGCTCAGTTTGTCTGTTTGACACAAAACAGCAGAGAGAGAGAAAAAAAGAGAGAGAAACAGGAAGAGCAGCATTTCCACAGTAAAATTGGATCTTAGGTAATAACAAGGATGGACTGTTATGAGATGATCATACTGTGTTCCTTTGGTGTCTTATGGGTGTGCCCTATCACTTTGATAGGAGGAATGATGAAATTTGAAATTGTGCATTGCAGATTTGACGCCCCCTACTGCAACAGTGTGGCTATAGCACTCATATGAAGGAAGGCGCTTGTTTGCACTTGCAGAGAGAATCGTGCTCTCAGTTCTTTTAGATCAGCGTCTCCTCATTTATCACCACAAGTACACAAGCACATAGTGAGACTGTTTATTGTCTGCAATATTGGTTTGATATTAAAAAAAAACTGTATGAAATTGTTTCCAAGTGACAAATGGCTGCTCTGTTCTTGTTCTTTTGATTCCTTTGTCATCTTTTCTCATTCGTTTTTTTTTCTCCATCTGATTCTTCAGTTGTTGTTTGTTTTTTTCATTTTCCAGATTTGTTTTGCTTTCTCTCAGGTTTCAGTTGTATCATTTGTCTATTGTTTCTAGCTCAAGCAACAGTTGAAGACTTCCAGATCCGACCCCATGCCCTTTACGTCCACTCTTACAAAGCCCCCACCTTCTGTGACTACTGTGGGGAGATGCTATGGGGTCTCGTTCGGCAGGGGCTTAAATGTGAAGGTGAGACGCACGCACACACACCTTGCTGAATCTCAAAAAAGCCCGGCTGTGTCATTGCCTTCCCCGAGACCTTTTAATGTATCTAAGGAATAAGTCAGGATCAAGGCTGCCTCCTACACACACACACACACACACACACACACACACACACATACACACAAAGGCACAAACACACCACATCTTTGACCTCAAGAATGTATCAGGGAGATATACAAGCAAACAAGAAAGATTTGGTCTGGGCACTGAAATGCTTGACATTCAGATCCCAGTGGAATTATGGCAGGCTGACTCGCCTTTCTTTTTTTTTGGCAGTGTTGGATTGGATTTTAATAATACTCTTTCATTTCCATGTCATTACACTGCATTTGAAGTAATCTCTGACAATTAATTACATATAAATAGTTGATTTATCTAACAGTGAAACATCCATAGTCATAAATTGTCCTATTCAAACCTATTCAGCAGTGGAGCCATCTTGTGGCTGATTTGCAAAATGGAAAACATGTTTTTTTTTTCCACCTCACAGGTTCATGTATTGTTATGTTGCATTGTGACACTTTTGCTTTGTGACTTTTTTCATCACATCAGGATGTGGGCTAAACTACCACAAGCGCTGCGCCTTTAAGATCCCAAATAACTGTACTGGTGTCAGAAAGAGGCGATTGTCCAATGTCTCGCTACCCGGACCGTCCCTGTCTGTCCCCCGGCCTGCACCTGCCGAAAGCGCCGTGGTCGTCCTGGATGAGGTGAGTTCTGATTGGTGTATGACGGATGTATAACCCTCACCTGGATGTATAGTTATGCTTTGATGGAAATGAATAAACCCACAATGATGCAAAAAAAAGAATTATGAATGAAAGAAGGAAACGTTTATCCTCATGCATAAAAATGAACTGGCTGGAGTTTTGATATCATCCTAAGTTGGCCAAGAATGTGAGGCAGTCAGTGGGCATGCTGTTCACCAGCTTTGTCTCAACTGTTAAATGTTTCTAAACTTATCAAATTTGGCTCATTTCCATGGGTGAATCTCTGGGGCCCCATTGTCGAATACCACTGACGCATAAAATTGAACTGAGCTGCATGCAGCGCTGTGGATAGATCCTCAGTGAGGTCGTATGAATTTGTTTTGCATAAGCCTGCTCTGGAATATTCTCCTCTTGTCTGTGTCCCCACGAAAGGTCATCTGGAAATGTAATTATGCTAATGACATTAAAAGTCCCTTGAAGTCCAAGTGTATGTGTCTACTCACTTGATGGCAAGAAATACAAAAACTTCCTTTCTATTTTTGTATCGGAGCTTCCAGGCCTCTTGATTTATTCATTTAAAATAAAAGAAGAAGTAAACGCTTATATATGTTAAAACATGACAAATCATAATAATCTAATAACCTTGTATTTACCACTGGGATTGTTTAAACTACACAAAGTCATGCTAACTCAGTATGACTGATTTCTTTTTCTCTTTTCCGCTGATTTCTTTCTTTTCTTCCACTGCCATGTCATCATTCACTGTCTTCCACTATCACTCCAATACTCCCTTTGAGGCTGTTCTTCCTCTCCTTTTTCCCCCCTTTGTTTCCGTCCTGCATATGGTTTTTAATTCTTCCTAACCTCCATCCATCTTCCCCTTTTTCCATTCTACACATCCGTCCAACCCCAGCAGCAGAGGTCCCATCAGGAAGCAGGGAAGCGGATCTTGTCCTGGAGCGGTAGGCCCATCTGGATGGAGAAGATGGTGCTGGGGCGGGTTAAGGTGCCACACACCTTCGCCATTCACACTTACACTCGTCCCACTATCTGCCAGTACTGCAAGCGCCTGCTCAAGGGTCTCTTTCGCCAGGGCATGCAGTGTAAAGGTAGGACTCCATGTGAAGGGACATTTTCAAAGACATTATGCAAATTATGGAGAATATTACAGATGCTTTTCTAGTCATGTGTGAGTCATTTTAAAAAAAAATGTCATCCAATAGATTGCAGATTCAACTGCCATAAGCGGTGTGCTTCAAAGGTACCAAGAGACTGTTTGGGGGAAGTGGATTTCAATGGAGGTAAGTTCTACATCCATTTGATTGCTTTAATTTCATAACAACAGTGATATATCTGGAATGTTTACAACTGTGATGTTGATGTGCACGTGTAGAGCCGGCCAGCCCTGGCCCAGACTCAGACACCACCATGGACACTATGGAGGTGGACAGTAGTGACATGGATGGCGGCAGAGGACTGGACGACCCAGAGGAACCCTCCACCCCAGATGAGAGGATGTTCGACATGGACTCTCCCTTCTTAGACAGAGAGAAGGATGAAGAGCCCATCAAGACTATTAGGTATGAAGATACTTATTTAATTAAATCCATTTTGACATTTCCATTTTCAATGGGAAAAAAGACTTATTACTTACACTGTCCTAAAACAATAATCAGGTGACCATATGAACATTGACATTTTCTTGCTGTAATCATTCCTCCAGCTCAGACTTGCCATTAAAGGTCCAGTATGTAGAATTTAGTGGCATATAGCGGAGTGAACTTAGCAGAAATGGAATATGATATTCATAAATATGTTTTAATTAGTGTATAATGCCATTAAAATAAGAATTGTTGTGTTTTCATTACCTTAGAATGAGCCCTTTACATCTACATAAGGAGTGGGTCCTCTACCATGGAAACCGCTATGTTGCACTGCAATGTTTCTACAGTAGCCCAGAACAGACAAACCAAACACTGGCTCTAGCACCGTAGGTTCTTCTACAGGCGTGGAAGGGGGGGGGGGGGTATTCATTTGGTTGAAATCTGCAACCTCACTGTTTGACACCACTAAATTCTACACACTGGACCTTTAAGAGATCTCTTCATTCAGCACTTTCATTGTAAGTGATGGGGGCCAAAATCCACAATCCTCCTTTTGTGCAAAAAATAATTTAATAATATAATAATATGAGGCTTCAGTCATCGACATTAGTCAAACCAAGTCAATATCTTCAAGGTTACAGTCTTTTTAGTGCCAAATTCCCTCTTTTTGTTACAATCCTTCCACTGCAGCTGAACAGGAAGACACTATCCGCCGAGACACGAAGAGGGACGCTTTATTAAAAAGACTGTAACTGTGGAAGATATCCACCGGATTTCATTACCTCAGATGGCTGAAGTCTCATATTATCTTCAGATAAACTTTAAATTACATTTTTCTTCTTACATTGTAAGCACACTAGGAGGGGAACTTCTTATGGTCAGTATGAACAGAAGGAATGACTACAGCAAAACAAACATGTGTCAATGTTAATTTAGGCACCTGACTATTGTTTTAGGACAGGCTTGAAAAATTGCAAACCTGTCCTTGAAAGTTAGTGCTGATGATGTGTAAATTTCTGTAGGTGGCACTGTTTACTTTATTGCTTCAGTCATGTTGGTTGTCACTATTCATGCTAGCTACTTCATTCTTTTTTTTCATATATTATTTTTTTTGGGGTTTTTATCCCTTATTGGACTCTTCAGCAAAAAATGTGTCATGAAACAAGGAAAGAAAGGTAAGACATGCTTCAAAGGCCACCAGCCTGATTCAAACTGGAGACTTGTGTTTTAAACCACCAGGTTCATTCTTGTGTTTATTTTACACCGGCAGTGTTTTATGTTTCTACCAGATTTGGCACCGCTGCAAACATAAAACGCAATACTTCCTGTACAGAATTTCTGTTAGGAAAGACACTGGCTGCTTAGAAAAGCAAATATAAAAGGTTTCATGAACTGGCTATAAGTGAATTAAAATTTGATTATTTTGAATTCTAAAAGAGTTTTAATCAGTAAAATCCTTTTTTTTTTATGTGTGTGTGTTTCTAGCCCTTCCACTAGCAGCAACATCCCTCTGATGCGGGTGGTCCAGTCCATCAAACACACCAAGAGGCGGAGCTCCACTGTGGTGAAGGAGGGCTGGATGGTTCATTATACGAGCAGGGACAACCTGGTAAGACTGATAACCCCAAAGCCCAACAGAGGAGCCCAGTCTGAAATGGGCTGTGCTTAGCCTGTATGCTGGGGAAAAAACTCCTTCTACCAAAGCTGTTCACATGTGTTGAATTCAGCACGGAAGGTATTTTCCTCGCGAAACAAAAATTTAGACAACAGTTATATTGGTAGGTGATGTATGATTTGCCATTTGTACTAACTTGGAGTTCACTCTCCCGTTTTTACAGCGGAAGAGACATTACTGGAGGCTGGACAGCAAGAGTCTGAGTCTGTTCCAGAATGACACCGGAGCCAAGTTCTACAAAGTAAGCATAAAGCCATCATCTCTGGAAAAACATGTCTTTTCCTCCACATCAAACCCACAGTAACATTCATTAAAATGTCAGCAGATGGAGCAGCTTGATGCAAGTTGATTCAGCGTTGAGTTCATGGTGAATAGTACTGAAAACGTACCATCGCACTACTTCTTAGAATTCAAAAGCGGTGATGCTGATGTCATTTCAAAGGGATCTGCTTTCATATCCATGTTTGAATATTGTCTATCACACTTATGAGAGATATGTAAATAAAATCTAAGCAGCGGTAGCTGTGTGACTAAACTTGAGGGCTATCATGTTGCAACAGCAAACTTTCCTGAGGTCAGTTCGGCCCGCTGAAATTTCCCCTGTGGTTTTTCACCCTGAAGCCTGGTCTCTTCCGTGCATGAAGTGAAAGGATCGACTCACTGACAGTCACTATGTTAAACTATTGTTGTCTTCATCAGATAAGACGGGACGTTTGAAGGGGTTTTGAAGTGAAACTTGAAATACAGACTAGTGGAATCTCCAAAATAAAGTGAAGATGATTTTGATGCACATTATTAAAACAAATTAATATCATCTGGTCAAATTTGAATTTTTTTTATAGATTGCACATCCTCATCTCAAAGTGAGTGTTAGTTGTGAGTGAAACACTGTAATTTTCATGTGTAAAATCAGTTGTGGAGCATGTGTGACACTTCCCAGTGAGTGCCAGCACCGTACTCAGTCATTACACTGCCGCAGGGGCTTAATAGCACAGTAATTACACACTAAGGACTGAGGGAGGGAAGGTAAAGACTTCCACATGTGTGTCGTGGTTGTGTGTAGGGTGGGGGATGTAATCATTTTATTGTTTGTGTCGCTTTGTGTGTTTTGAGACTTTGACACCTACTTGAGCTGTGGTCAGAATTGTGATGTGGTAGGATGATGTGTGGGATTTCTACAGAGTTTCCAGCGCAAGAACCAGCACGCTCTTCTTTCTTTGATTGTGCATGTGTTTGTGTGTCAAACAGGTGGTTTTGCTCACAGCTGCGTCTATCATCCCTCTTTTCTTCAGACTTACTATCTCCACTTACGCTGGTTGTGAAACAACGCTTAGAAAACTTCCCTCATTCTTGTCTCCCAATTATTCTGTCACACCCTGTATCCCTTGCTACTAAAGCCTCAGAGAGGAAACCTCAGCGGGGACAGACTCTCTCAGGGTGTGTTTACTGGCAGCTTTATGTGGTTCTTTATTATCAACTTGGCACTCAGCTACGTTTAAAACTTTCAGGAGGCTAATTGAAGGCTAGCTGCAAGTGCCTTCTCTTTATGCTCCAAGATTTGGTCTTTGTTCCATGCCTGTTTGGCTCAGGGTAGCGGATTTTTATCCATGATAGATAAAGTATGATGTTTTCCTGTATGTACAGTAGAAAAAGAGTCTTTCAGGGATTTCTTTTCTAAAACCACAGATAGCGGTTCTCCATATGCCGATTCTATATCCAGGAAACCTTCTGTCTTGGGCATTTTCCTCTCATTTCTCTGAAGTTTCTAGCCTGCTGCTCATCAGCGTGTGGCCACTGTCCTCCCCTCTCCCCTTTTCTTTATACCTCCGATCTGATTAGTGGCGTTCGTGTGGTGGCTTGCTTGCCAGGCATGGCAGCCATTTTCTCCATTTGGAAGCCATAACTGCTCCTCGTTTGAAGACGAGACCCCTGTACTTGTGGCTTTCTCTGAAGAACCTTTCATGGGGTGAGGGGGCTTCTCTCTGTCTCTGCCAGATTGAGTCCTGTCACACACACACACACACATACACCCGCCCACTCAAACACACACACACACACACACTACTCTGCGGAACGGTAGTTGCCGTGTCTTTCGTCTCAGTGGCTAGCGGTAGCGCCAGCGGCTCGTGCTCAAATGGGGCCTCTGGCTGGCCCTGCCTTGTAATCAGGGAACCAGAGCGCTTCAGCTGCCGCAGGGACTGCTCACGTGACCCGGCCCAGCTAACCACAAGCACTTCATCTGATACTCTGTGGTGAGCCATGCGGAGGGGACAGCGTGTGCCTCTGCGAGCCCCCATTGGCTGAAAGCTCTCTGTGTTTTTTATTGTTTGACCCTCCCTCCTCTCTTTGATTTGACAGTGAAGTTAGAAGAGGAAGGGGGGGACTTTTAAAGTGTGCTCCTAATGTCCTTTATGAGTGTGCTCATAAGACAGAAAAGGGTAGAAGAGAAAGTTAGAGCTGGGATTTTATCATCAACACTGTGATTATAACCAACAACTGAGTGTGAGGACGTTTGGACTGTGTGAGTGTTACTTTACTTTTTTCTATCAGTATTGTTGCGTTGTTGAACAGTAGAAATGTCTTTCCTGCAGGTTATTGAGTAAATGGAACATCCTTTGGTTCATAGCACAGTAATTACACACTGATCCTGCTGTGATAAGTTTGTTTTCTATTTGAATTTCCTTAAAATAGATTCTCAACTTTAAAAAGTGTGGTCCTACATTTTAGTTTGAATTTCTTGGCTACATTTATTTATTAACTTTTAAAATCTGCTTTTATCAAGTCACCATTTCATCCATGGACCATTATTTCATCTTCTAATAATTATTGATAGTTGCTCAATTATTATTTGGGGATTTTCTCTTTCTTTTTTCTCTTTTTACATCTCCTGCTAAGGAAATACCACAATTATATAGTATGTACATATGTATGATGGGTGTGTGCATGTGTTTATGTGTTCTGGTCAGCTTTTGGACTTTTGGACACAACCAAAAATAAAAAATCAGGATTATTTATTTGAGAAACTCAGAGCTTATATAGTTTCATTGAGTCTCTCCCTCTCCTCCAACAGGAAATCCCTCTGTCCGAGATCCTCCAGGTAGAACAGTCCAGAGACTACAGTAATCTGGCCCAGGGCAGCAACCCTCACTGTTTTGAGATCATCACTGCCACCATGGTCTACTATGTAGGGGAAAACAACGGCAGTCACTACCACAGTCCTGCGCTGGCTGCCTCAGGAGTCGGCATGGAGGTGGCTCAGGGTTGGGAGAAGGCTATCAGACAGGCCCTAATGCCTGTCACCCCACAACCCAGTGTGGCCAGTGCTGCAGGCCAGGGCAAAGATCATAGTAAGTAGACCTGCAGAATATGTTACTGCTTTCTTGTGCTAAAAGTTTTGATATGTTTCTGGATGAATCCGGTATAAAAGTTGAACCAGCATATTACTTTTTTTTTTTTTTTTTTTTTTTTTTTTTTAAAGTTTATTGATTTATTTATAAGATAAGATTTATTTAAGATATGTCACTGAAATGTTTCAGATAATATAGTCTTTAAATAATAGAGAAGTTCCATAAAAAATGTTTTGGCTCACAAAATTCCAAAAATGGGAATTGTTGGTTATCATATTCATATTGAAAAGTGATGAAAATGAATGTTTATTATATACATCGATGAAGATTATGGTCAGTGTGTGACTGTGTGTGTGTTTTGTCATTATAAGAGTTGGCATTTCTTCTTTCAGTTATGACTAACCAGCTGCCTACAAGTTGGTAGCTAGCATAGCCATGAAAAAGAGTTGCTTGGCTTGATTATGTGTCTTGAAAGTAGGTTTGCCCATATAGAAGGAATTGCGCTAGTTTGTCTTATGTGGTCAAAAGATTTTGATACACTTTGATAGCCTGCTTTAGTTTTCGACACGGGAAGGGGAAACCCTGTGTTGGTCTTTATAGGCCAAAGGAAGTTAGTCTGTGAAGCAGAGCACTGTTTAGAGATGACAGTGGTGAACTGACATGACTGCATGACATGACTGTGCAGAAACCGAGTCTGACTCACAGTAGTTAACACCGAGGTGCAAAGTTAACCTTTCTGTCCACCGGCCAAACGACTAGTGAATGCTCACATTTTACCAGCCGCTCATGAGATTACTGTGTTTTTTTTTGGGGGGGGGGGTGGTGGTGAGTGAAGTTAACCTACCAGTCACTGGCATATTTTAACAGCATTTGACTCTGGCGCTACTTTTGTGTCCTGGTTAGCAAGGAGGTGTCATTCTTCTACCTTTCAAAAGAGATACAAAAAAAAAGCGTGGTCCTTAACAACAAAGAAAGAATTATCTGTGAGTGTGGATGTCATCATTTGAGACTTCATAGTTAGAAATTGATTTGTAGTTTAGAGATCCACATGAAAGTTGCATTAGCAGCAAAATATTTGAATGGTACTGACATTAGAAAAAGCTGAAACTGACTCATCATGTCACACTTGAAACTCTTTCACCACAAAGAAATAACTACTGTTGAGAAGTGTGTTTGTTCACACATCTGTATTCATTCATTAAGTATAGAAACTGTAAATTTACTTGAATGAATACTTAAACTGTGAATGTCAGTGTAATTTATATGCTCAGTATGTCATTCAAAAGCAGATCTTGTTTTCCGAGATTAAAACTACATCTTTGTGTGTAGCATTAGTTAAATGTTCATGTTTTCTACTTTCTTTTATCTCTGGCTTTCTATTCATTGGCCAGTATGCAGAATTAGCCCCTGCGGCTGTCTTAAATTCCCAGTTATGAAATGCATTGCATACTTGCACCGTTCAGTCACACATAGCTTCCCAGATCAATTTTATAGCCAATGTATTGTGTAATAAAATGCTTCATTATGTGAGGCTGTGACTTATTGCATGCAGCTGCGATAAGCTTGAAGGTTGTGAAAAAATAAATACTAGTATGTGAGCAATGCGCCTCCTCCTATAATCACTGGCTGCTTTATGCATTGGTAAAAATCATGTGTTTTCCCCTCCAGAAGAGCTGTCCATCAGCATATCTGTGTCCAACTGCCAGATCCAGGAGAATGTGGTGAGTGGGGCTTCTTTTTTCTTAAAAACACTGTTGCCCGTTGCACAATTTCCCAGCATAGCCTGCACATGCATGCATTCATGTACTATTAAAGTATCTGTTGTGGTGAAATAAGAAATTATATCTGACTGTTTCTTTACCAAAAATTCAGTGGAAGTTGTTGTGTTGTAGAAATGGGAAGCTGCAGCCTCAAGTTTTGGTCAAGGGACTTTGGTTTCGGTCTCAGTTCCACTTCTGCTCTAAGTGAAAGTTAAATATTTGGCAATACTAGAAAACAAACGGCGCAACATTTTTCTTGGGTTTTGATGATGATGTAACTTATACCTGTTGTCAACATAGGAAATTAACAGTTAAAGTAAAACACAGTAATTAAGTAAGAGTGTATGATATCTCTTTTATAGGACATTGCCTCGGTGTATCAAATATTCTCGGATGAAGTGCTGGGATCAGGCCAGTTTGGTATTGTGTATGGAGGTATGTTTCTCTTTTAATATACAATAATATCACATACATTTCATGTAACTCCTCTGTAAATTGTATTAAATTTGGAGGCCATTTAAAGTAATTTATTTGACTGTGTCCCATAATATTTTAGGCAAACACAGAAAGAGTGGCAGAGATGTGGCCATCAAAGTTATTGACAAGATGAGATTTCCTACCAAGCAGGAGAGCCAGCTAAGGAATGAGGTGGCCATATTACAGGTGACGACAAACAACAGAAACAATGGATAACACACACAAAGAAAAACCTCATTCATATTCCCTTTTCAGTTTAGTGTAATTAATGTCTTTATCTGCTCTTCTTCAGAATCTGCATCACCCAGGTATCGTCAACTTGGAGTGCATGTTTGAAACGCCGGAGCGGGTGTTTGTTGTTATGGAGAAACTTCATGGCGACATGCTGGAGATGATCCTGTCCAGCGAGAAGAGCAAACTGCCTGAAAGAATCACCAAGTTCCTAGTCACACAGGTCTGTGTTGCAGAAGCACACTTCTCTTCCCTTTTTCCTTCTCTCCAACTCCCACTGTTTTTATCCTCTCTTAAGTCAAGATCAAAATTCCTGTGTTACCACTTAATGGTACTGTAGTTTTCCAAGATGAGATGAAAGCAGCTGTTAGATTACTTTTTGACACTTTATACGTTTAAATTGTATTTTCCTTCACCTCTTGCAAGCATTTTTATGCCTTGTCTCTTCATTTTCTATCATAACTTTCTGTCCCTCTCTCTCTCTCTTTTGGGGTGTGTTAGCCTACTATGCGTAAGTCTCTGCTCTAGCTCCAGAGCCTGTTTATTCTTGTGGTGAGCTGATTGGGGGGGAATTGTTTACGGGATTGGTCTGCATGGCATCACGGCCTCCTCCCTGGCCGTGGATTACAGCCTGCAGCGTGCTGGTGGCTTTGTGGCCTGATTAGAAGAGGCAGGCCCCCGGCCTCCGTGGATCCTGCGCCCCAAACAGGAGCGGGACCATTAACAACAGCACCATTAGCTGCGGCAGGCCTGGCTCTGATGTGGCCAGGAGGACATCTGTCAAAGCCAGGGTCAGGATAGGAGAGCCAGGCGCACTGTGGTTTTGGTACAGGGCCATAGGCAGACATGCGTGCAGCGCTAGCTTATGCCAGGCCTCGTGAATATAGATGGGATGATGAGATGAGATCATATGTCTTTATGCGAAGGTACTGGTCAAGATGGAAGTATTTAAAGGCATTAGTATGCTTATGCTACTGTTATTTTTCCATATGGCAGCACCATAGTTTTCTCCTGCATAGATTATACAAACACTGCCCTGTTCATACTGTACTCTATGATGGTGGAGTTTATAGTATTGACATCTGGATTTTTTAAGCTAAATCTCTGCTTTTTTGACTTGTTTGCAATAGATCCTGGTGGCCTTGAGACATCTGCACTTCAAAAACATTGTTCACTGTGACTTGAAGCCTGAAAATGTACTACTGGCCTCCGCAGAGCCCTTTCCTCAGGTACAAAAAAAAAAGAAAAGAAAAAAAAAAGATTTGCATTCACGTGTTGTTACAGGTGCCTGTGTGTGTGTGTATGCACTGACCAATTTTGCTGACATCTTCCAGGTAAAGCTGTGTGACTTTGGCTTTGCCCGTATCATTGGTGAGAAGTCTTTCCGGCGGTCGGTAGTGGGCACCCCGGCTTACCTGGCTCCGGAAGTGCTGCGCAGCAAAGGCTACAACCGCTCCTTAGACATGTGGTCAGTGGGAGTGATTGTGTACGTCAGCCTTAGTGGGACATTCCCTTTTAATGAAGACGAGGACATTAATGACCAGATCCAGAATGCTGCCTTTATGTACCCACCTACGCCCTGGAAAGACATCTCTGCAGAGGGTAAGAAGATGTAGTTTTTTTCCCTTCCTTTTATAATCTGGCACTTAGCTACAGTATGTCCTTCACTTCCTGTAGTGCTTGGCGGCCTAGTTGCACCTGCAATTCATTGTCAAACTGATTCTCAGACACATAGCCTCAACTGCCCTCCCCACCTACACGTCTGGGCTGTCTGAACTCCACTCTGACTTTTACTTTGTCTGCGGTTTGATATGAATCACTTTCAAATCTCCCTGACTGCCCAAACTGCAGCTCCTCCCACATACAGTGTGAAAGAATTTACATGGTGAAAGAAATGTGGTGTTGATGATGTTGATATTTAAAAATGGGCCTTTGCTCTGCTTGTTACACATTGTGGTTTTTTCATCTGTGGGCTGTGACAGCTGTAACATCTGACATTTTGAAAGTAGCGCCCTTAAAGCGCTATTGGATGATATATTTCTGAGTGACAGTATTTTTTTATTATGCATAGAAACATTCTGAACCATATCACTATCCTTCACAGCCACAGATCTGATCAATAATCTTCTCCAAGTCAAGATGAGGAAGAGGTACAGCGTTGACAAGTGTCTCAGCCATCCTTGGTTACAGGTAACATATGTATTTATTTCATATATTTTCCATTGGTTCATTTGAGAAAAAAAAATATCTATCATCAGCTATCAAATAAAACCAAAGATGCCTGAAAAAACACACACAGTCATCTCTGAACAGTTTGTGTCACTGAAGATGTTGCATTCCATTCATCTGAAAGTTCATTTCTCTTTTCCTCAGGACTACCAAACATGGCTGGACCTCAGGGAGTTTGAGACGCGGCGAGGCGAGCGCTACATCACCCACGAAAGCGACGATGCACGCTGGGAGGAGTACGCGGACGAGCACAGTCTCGTTTACCCCAAACACTTCATCATGGCTCCCAACCTAGATGACATGGAAGAGGACCCCTAGTGGCAGAGGGGGCTTACTGCACCACATGTATTAAGGAAGAGGATTGTCACAGGGACTTTTCGCATGAAGCTTTGGGAGCAGTGGATTTTCCCTCCGAGACTGTTTGTTGTGGAAACAGAGAGAAGCCTATCAGGTTGAGAATTACTCTCTGGAGGCTTTAATAGTGGGAAAACCCAACAGAATTTGTAGCATGATGAACTGCTACAAGCAGTAAGCAGATGGAGATGCGTGCCACAGAAACGCATTAAGGAACTGTCAGGAGAGAGAGAGAGCGTTCTCCTGCTTTTTGCACGATATCAAAACATTCCATGGATTCGCTCAAGTTCGGTTCATTTCTAAGAACAGTCGCAAGCCAAAATACACAAGATGAACTTAATAGTTTACACACATAATTTTGATTAATAATATGTCTCTTTTCTTTATGTGAGAAAGGAGACCAGAGAGACAGAAAGAGAGCTTACCCCAGGAGTAAAGGGCACTTTTCACAAGGGATTTACAGTCTGAGAATTTAACACACATATGTTTTCTTCTCATTTCCGAACAGTTTGTGAGACTGTCCTTTGGCATGAAACTGGAACTATCACATGCATTTGTATGTTTTTTTTAATGTATTTAGTAATTGTGGTAGATTTTTGCACTATATTACCAATGAACATAGCAATTGAATAGAAACACTATTCGCTGCTACAGAGAGCATGTCCAGTCTAGGTGCAAAATGTTAAGGAGTAAACAGTAGCTCACACAGCAGTGGCTGCTTTGTCCCATTGATTTTCATCCAACACAAGTTTATTCATACTTAATTCATCAAGAGTATGATCTGTTAGTGGCAGCTAACAGTGTGTTAGTTTTTATCTACTTTCTCCTGGAGAAAGTGACCAACAGACTAGGACCAAATATGTTGTCAAATCTGAAAAGAAAAAAACAAGCTAAACAAAAACTATTCATTTCAGTGTTTCCAAGCTCTTTTTCTTTTGTGAAATTGTGAATTTCTTAAGTGTGATAAAAGACCGTAATCCCCAAACTGTCAGTAAATGCAATAATGGAGCCAATCCTTCTATTCAGTATGAGGCTAAAACCAGCAATGGACTCTATGTTAGAGCATCATGTTTCTATGTACCCTGTTTTGTACTTTGGCAGTATTTTTGAATGTGACTTTCCAATTCTGGAATATGCTCTGTAAGTATCTGAAGGCCAACCTAGGTTTTACATAGAACAAAATATTGGTGTCCATTTCCTTTGGAAGCTAATTGTGTGTATTATGTTGTCTGGACTATTTCAACAGCCCGTTTGTCTAGATAGTAAAAGTTTAAATTACAACTTGGTTCACATGGGAGTTTATTGAACTACAGTTTTGTAGTTTGCTCTATTGGTGTGTTTTGGGAGTACATTCCTGTGTCCTGATGTCCTTTTCCTGTCTTTGTTGCCGCTGGATTGGCAGGTGTCAATGTTTTGTATATTTCAGTACATACCAATGGAATAAAAACCCAACTTCTTAACTGAGAAGGAAAATTATTTCTTAAAGGTCTGTCTGTCTTTCTTGCCTTTCCCTCTGTGCCAAACTCAACCTAAGAATAGATTTTGAATTTGTGTGCCCCTGCATGCATACACGCATAAGATGGCTCATAATTTTGTAAGTTGCATCATGATGAGTGAGTGAGTGTGTAGTGGTTACACATGTCAGATCCCGTTCTCAGCAGCTGGATGTGATTGTTGCACCACACCGAGCAGTTTGCCGGGCCGGTCGCTCACCACAAGGCAGTAATGACATGGTTAAAGAGGGTGGTGGTGATGTGGGGGTTTGTGGAAGACTTTGAAATCGCTCATGATAAATGCTATCATGGAATCCCTTCAAGTATCAAACGGGTCTTCAACTCCAGCAGTATGAATAAAATGTCTTATTTTTGGATTGTACTTCTGAATAGGCCTATTGTTTGAAGGTGCAGTTCACCATAAACTACAGAGAGTGGACAGCTGTCATTAATTTACCTAAATCTGCGAAGTGCTCTTTCCTTGATTCCTCTACCAATGTTCATTGCTCCGAGATACTGGCCGACCACTGTTAGCAATCATGGCTAGCATTATTGCAGTGCTATCTTCTAATAGCCACTGATGAGAAGTTGAAAATACTCTGTTTTTTTTTCTCTCTCAGTCTCTCTAAACGATATTCAATACTGTTCTCCTTTATCTGTTTTGTCTGAATGATTTCAAGATGTGGACTTCCTTTGCAGGCCAGATGACCCCATTAACCCCTGTGGGGGGGAGACAGAGGCATTTATACACCGAACAGACCCAAACACTAGAGTTCACTGAGTTGGTTGACACATTCAGCAGTGAATGAAGTAAACCCAACCTGCCCACCATATCATGTAATTTAGAATAGATTGTGTTAGTAAAATCTAAATATATAATTTGGAAAGAGGTGAAATCTAGAGAGTAATCTAGAAAGCAAGAAGTAAGAGCAAAAGTCCCTGAAACATAAGGTGCAATGTCTCCCTCCTCTGGTTGGACAGATGTAAAAGTTTTACTAATTCATGTCTTTCTTAAAAAAGCATAGATTTCATGATGTGTAGATATATGCGTTGTTCCATTTAACATTAAAACAATACTTTACCTTAGTGGGGAGGCATATTTAAAGTCCCCCTCGATGTGAAAATGTGTTTAGCTTATTGTTACTTCACTTGGATGTTTGATCTTCTCTGTGCAGAGTGATGTATGTGCCAGAGTTTGATACCAGGGTGATAATAGGCTGTTTTCACATTCATCTGCTGAAGGAGGAAAGTTTCTCCGGTTTGATTTACGTCTCAGTTTAATGGATATATGTTTGTGACAAGCTGACTCTGGTCCAATACACAAGTGTGATGTGGAAACTAGAAGCCTTCAGTGCACAGTCACAGAGGAAGGACCTTTCAGTGAAGTAGGAGACATCTATCTTGTACCCAGCAGTTAACTGTCTGAAATGAGAAATATTTGCATATTCATAGATTCTGTGTAAGTAATCAAACTTTTTGTGGACAAAACACGTGAGAAAAAAAGCAGGGAGGTTTTTATATGTCTAAAAAAATGACTGGAGAGGATCTTTAAACTTGTTTGCTATAGTTTTTATACGCATACTTCAGAATGAGTTTACAATACCTCAATTGGTGCTCTCTAATGGCAAGTTTGAATTATAATGGATATAATTACATGGCATTATGGGTCTGTAAATGAGTCATATTGGGGCCATGTCATGCCTTGTGTCATTTGGGGACACTGTATGAATTAGTATTCTGAGCCTATATTCACTGAGAAAGCAGTTCTCTGTGCTGCCAGAGGGTGTCACTCTCTGTAGGTTAATCCAGTGAAAATGTAATGGAATAGTTTTTCTGGGAGTTCTTTGATCTGACACAATATTTGAGGTGAAGCCTTTGGATCTTAATAGGACATCAGATATTTTATCTTTAAGTCATATGCAACAGTGCACTACAGTTGTCTACAAAAGTTAGAAACTACCTGTGCAGATATCTAAATACAAAAGTCTTTCACGTTACAAAATATATGTGTCATCTCCTTTGAAGTGAACCTTAGAGCATCTTTGGAAATTTGATAGTGAATTAACATGAATCAAGATTGTTCTATCAGTTATGTATCAGAAATGACATCTGTTGAAGGATCAGAGACAGCGATCTTTCTTTGTTGCCCTGATCCTGGGGTCTGTGTATATTTGTTGAGTGGCTTTGCCTGGTAGCTTCTCGGCAGGTCTCTCATCACCTCAAGGGGAGGTCTGTGTGTCACGCATCCTCCCCTCCCTCCCGCCCCCCTCCAACTCCTCTCCTCCATGTCTTCCACTTCTCTTCTCTACTCCATACTGGGTATCCATGGGCTCCAGACCAAACAAGCAAACAAACAGAACAACAGAAAAACCCATCACTTGGACAAGGTTGGTCTGGGCTTGGGGAGAGATGGGGAGAGATCTTGTTTACTTTCTGGGCCAGTTCCATTTCACTCTGATGGCGGAGAAGGCCTCCCAGGACACGGCTACCCACACTTCTGTTTGACTTCCGGGGGGTGGGGGGTGGGGGGGTGGATCAAGGTGGTCCTCGGCACTGACACTTCATGTTCCGACCTAATACACAGCTGACTGCAGCCATGTGCTTGTAGCCTTTACCTAAGCTGGCCCTGTACTCTTTAGCTGTGGTCTTGGCCTTTATCTGAAGGGCTTGTTGGTGTGACATTCACTGGTGGCTTTTCATCCACACAACACTGTGTTTGAGTCATGACCTGTAAATAAAGTGATTAAAATAGTGACTCCACATATACATATACGCATGTAAATTGCAGACTTGCTCTGTCCCTGCTTCATCAGCTCAGTGCCCTCTGTCTGTAACTGATTATAACCCAGGGCACAAAACCCCAGCAACACTCTATCTCCAATCTCTAATACAATCTCACAGCACACAATGTATTTTCCCTATCTGTTTTTCCACATTAAGAACCTGGTGACAAATGAATACAACTGCAGAGGGCAATTATACCTTATTGGAGACAAAGATGTCCAAAACGCGGTGAGTGGCTGACAGAAATTCTCCTACGTGTTTAACTATTGCCTAACTACCTGAATCATGTTTTTCCATTTGCAGGGAATTTCAGGATATGCTGGTGAGTCATGCATCACCAGTATTAGACAGTGTATTGCAAAAAAAGGTCAAATCTTTGTGTGTGGGTGCTGCTAGGATCATCAAGTCATTCTTTTGTTGTAAAAGCTGCGTAGAGAGGAAATGAAAGCTGGAAATGGTTTCCTAGTCTGGGAAAATGCAGATGAGCTATATAGGTATGTTTGATTTGCTGACTCCAGCTGTGCTTGGAGAATTCCCCTGACCCATCCTATGGACTGGTTGCTGTGTGAGGCCACATGTACCCCTGTTGCAAAGCAGGCAGGCGCAATACGCAACCCCCCCACCAACCCCCTGAAAGGGCTGGCCATTGAACTCTCAGGCAAGTGGCAATATTTGCTCACCTGAAATACACACATCTTGCCAATTGGGGTCGGGGTGGGCCAGGGACTGGGGAAGGACTCCTTGATGCAGCTGTGGCCCAGAGAAAGACCAGACCAGGAAGTTTTGCGGTGCACAAGGGTGGGGGCTCTCTTGGCGGGGGGCTGTTTAGCGGTGGTGGCCCTATTGTGTCTTAAAAGAGGCAGGGACCGTATTTGTTCGGAGCTGCAGGAGGCTGATGAGGTGCTAATCTGTTGAGTGGCTGTGTCATTGGGCCTCTGTTCCCAATAGCCTGTTAGCTGTCAGGACCTGTAAAAAGGCACAATTTACGGGCCCCAGGCCAGGACTCAGCCATCGGTGTCCACGGGTAAGCAAACACAGATTGGACACTTATGTTGTTGCTCTGGTAGGGCAGGCTTTACCACCAGGCTCCTGGGGTGACACGTAGGCAGCTCCTTTTCAGCCCTCTTCATGAGCTGTCGGCCCCTTCTATGCTCCTCTGTAAACACTACAAATTAGCCATCTGCATATGGATGGGCCTTCAGTCCGTACAGGAAGGAGACAACTACCCTGGTAGATGATATAGGCTCTCCTCTAATGCAGACCAGATATAAATTCTCCACTATCAGCTTTTAATTTCTATCTTCATGCATACGAAACAGGGATAGCATTGAGGCACAGATATGCCAGAGACGTGTCCCTGCTCAAGAGAGTGTGAGATTTTGTTGTATATGGTGCTCTGAAGCATGAGGATAATGAAAGCGAAGGGCTGGCCAGTTGTCTGAGATGGGTTCGGGTCAGCAGTCAGAGGTAATCCCAAACTTGAATTTCCCCATCAGCCTGGAATACAGATAAGACAGCAGCAGATATAAACCTCACTGACTGACTGACTGATGGAAAAAGGAAATGGACCAAAAGCCTTTCTCAGATGTAGAGCTGAGATGTGTGTGTGCATGTTTTCTCAAGAGGTCTCAGAGAGGGTTGCAGTCCAGCAGATTTGAGGAAATTGAGCATTGTGGTGATCAGATGAAGATATTGTATTGGAGATTGCTACAATATCTGAATTACACCTCTATTTCATACCATTATATCAATTCAAAACTAATTTATCTGTCATGAAAAGGATGCTACTACTAGGTTATGTCCATGTCCCTTGAGTCAGTTAGGATTAGAAAGACCATTACTGATACGCAACTTTTTAATCATCAAGCCAGGTTTGCCCTCTCGTCCGCTTTGATGGGGATCTTGACAGCATGGCGGCCGAGTGTGAACGGCAATAGCTCATCATGGATTATGGCATGGGCTTGATTGTAGTGATATTTAGACACAGAGCTTCCCATGGGAGCCCGGCTCTTTAATTAACATAGCACTACTGCCCCCCTCCTGTTTTAATTGCCTTCAGTCTGTGATTAAATGTGTATTGACTCTGCAGTTGGTCCACTAATGAATAACAATGTGCTGATTTGGTGATATTAAATCTTTTGGCTCTAATACACATCCTATCCACGTTGCTTAGAAAGTTCAGACAGATACTGGAAGGAGCCATGACATCTATGAGAACAGGGTATATACAATGTAAAAAATACATCACATGGGCACATAAATCACAGAGTTTATAATTTTTGTTCATTTTTCAACCAATCACTGTAGTAATTTAACTTTTTTAATCCATATTTAATCTATCTAAACCATTTCATATTGAAATATATTTAATCATACCTCTCTTTCTAATAATGAATCCTTTATAAACAGTGTATATTCTGCAACTAAATGCTTTATTAGTGGTTAATAAATCATTTCCTAATCCTTTATAGATTGGACACACTGTCATGTGTTTATCCTTTGAATTTGGTTACCGCACAGTTATACATGTCAGTAAACCTTTAATAAACGCTCATGGGTTTCTCTCTTTCAAATTAGCCATCAGGTCCGCAGTTATAAATCTTAATATGTTGTTAATAAATAGATTTCAATTCTTATCATTTGCAACCATTTCCTGGAAAATAGTCTAACCAGTCAGAGGTAAATTTCACAAACTAGCAACCCAAAAGTAGATAATTGATCCATAAAGAAATATATTATATGAATAAAACACTTGCTATAACTCATAAACCACTTAATATAGTGTGTCTTATCAGGAATCAGGTTTTAAGAATGTAAAAGTTTATATTGCAACCATCTGAGCTCCTAAAGACTAATGCAAATGCATTCTTTAGTGTCATCTGATCTGTGCATCTCTTGGGATCCCACCTTTCGTATTCTACCCCTGTGGTCCTATAGATAAACTGTCACCTTGTTTGATAAATGAAGGGCAGCGGTCAACATCGGCTCCTTTAACATGACAACAAGAAAGAAGTATTGAATCTGCAATGCCCTGGATACAGTCAACATAAAACATATCGAATGGCATTCCTCCCCACATTCCTCTCAATATCAAAAGGTGCGTATTTGTGGATATCCTTAGTCCGTTTACGCCTGTGTTTGCGCCCTGACCCACTGGGGCCAGTGCAATAACTTTGGACTCCCTCCCACTGCATCTCGTTGCAATGACCACTCTCAGTTTTTATTTAGCTGGGTTGTGTGCCTTCCCAGTCCAGCCGCTTTTCAGATTCATTTCCAGGTAAACACAGTGTGGCCAGCCACAAACCTGCGGCCAACAGGCGTTGTCACAGCTGTGGCAGATAATGGCAAGTCCAAACTCCAGCCTGGCTCTGGAATGTTTACTGTCACCACAGGCAAGTTGGCAGCAAACATTTTTTTTCTCCAGCACTTTCTAAGAGGAAGACTCTCTCGTTATTAATTTTATTTTGATGAATTACATGCTTAACCCTTTGCCCTGTGCCGCTTTGTCGGACACTTAAAAGGATACAAAGCCACAAAAAAAGGACATTCTTAAGTGAATCTTTAAATTTCAGTTGAAAAAAAATCCTCACTTTGAAAGTTGAAACTTGAAGTTAACACAATCCTGCCAACAACTCCTGGGTGTTTGAAGGAATGTTCGAAAAGGTCCGCCTTCCTCTCACAGAGCAGGGAGCACCCTGTTTCCATCCCCCTTGCCCTGCACCTAAGAAATCCTCCCAGACACCCAACAGCATCTTAGAAAACCAGGCCTTGTGGTGTTGTTTTAAGCATTTGCACATGCAAGTGTTGCGCTTTCACTGCTTTTACTGACTCATTAAACTTTCAGCACTTTGTGTATGCTCTTGCAATAACCAGTAAAGGATGACACCTGAATGTGTGAAATGTAACACTGATCATCATGGTGGCTAATTGATCAACAAAGTGGCAGATCTAGCCCAAGAGGAGCGGAGGTGTAGGGCACATCACCACTGAGAGCAAGAAAATGCAGTTCTATTTTCGTTTCGTGTGTATGCCATTGATGATATGAACAGTAACCGGAGAACAGAATGATCAACAATAAAAGCAGTAGCAGTTTGCATCGTACTGACTCCGATAATGACTGTGATGTATTCAGAATCACATCCAGTCAATGTGCTGTAATGAACCATTAGGTACGAGACTCTGGGGTTTTAGCCTTACATATTGTCTCACTCGCCAATTAACCAGTCAAATTGAACATTATCGAACAGAAGGGCTGAACAGAAGCAAATGAATGTCTATGATCAGCAGCTTACATGTAGGTTGTTATAGCAATGCAGCAAATTCTCCACCTGTAGCTAAAACTTTCCACATGCATAAAAACAAGAGCATCATGACCATCATATTTGACCTCATAAATCTTTCTCCACATTTCACATGTATATCAAAATAAAAGGCTGAAAGAGAGAAAGCCTTATAATTCTTGTCTTTTCGTCACACATGAACTGATGTGTCAGAAAACCATCTCACCTCACATCCAACCATAACCAGTCATTGAATGAATGATTTCCACCATTATTGTTATAAGTTAAAGAACATTTGCTGCTGCAAGACAAGCTTTGTAGCAATAGAGGTAGATGAATGCAATGACAAGCCAAACAGGAAACATTAAGGAGCCATGGTACTGTTATTTAGAGTATGAGATACAGGCTAACCTTTGTCAAACTGACACTCAATGATCTCCCATTTCAGCTGGAGTCTGACACTAACTGGCAGAAGATAGTTGAGAGTTGAATAAAAGGATTTAGCTCCAACATGACAGCAAAGTGTTTGACAACTTTGTGGTGCCAAATTTGAAAAGGTACATATAATATAGGGATACCCTGTTTATAAGAATGAGAATGTGAAAAAACAAAAACATACAATCGATAGAGCAACTTCATGTGGTACTTTTTGTTTTTTTGACCAAATCCAAAATGTGACCTTCACCCATGTGAGGGGACTCTGGCAGGTTGATGATTAACCATGGAATTAGCAACATGTCTCATTCAGGAACATAATGTCATACAGGTCAAGGACCATTTGAAAATACTGAGGATTTGGTCTCTGTAACTTTGGAATAAGCACACGTACTGCTTCCATTTCAAGCCATCAGTTAGCTTATACTTCAATAACAGCCAAGAAAGAACCAATATAAGGAAATATCTACCAGGAGATTTCAGGCCAGTTTAGTGTCCTACATTTTCTGACATTGACAAACATCACACACACCTTTGTAACACATATAAATCTAGAGAATTTTGGCTTATTTTTGTGTGGAACAGAATATGTATGAAACTGAAATATGAACATATATTGCAGATATTTTACATGATGACCTACAAATACAATACTGTATTTTCAACACTTTGAAATATCTGCCCATAAAAATACATTATTGTTATATGATTATTTGTTTCTAATTTTTTACCATTATGAAAATATTTCCTTTAAATAATAGGCTAATAATAATAATAATAATAATAATAATAATAATAATAATAATAATAATAATAATAATAATAATAATAATAATAACATGTATATATAATTTTAAAAAAACTTGTATTGACGGACTCAAGCCGAGAAAGCTCTCCGCCGGTGCAATCCCCAATCCTCAAACACACAGAGCTTTTTCTCATGATCTCATTTCCAAGTTAAGCAGACTGTGTTAGTCTCTCGTCAACAAGACAGGTTTACTCGCCTTTACTAATGGGGCTCTATACTGATAGTTATGCTCTTGCGTAAATATGCAGTCAAATAGATGTACAACCACTGACACGTGGCTGGCACCGGACTGTAGCCTCACCTTGATGTTTGTGTCATACAAATACTGTACAAGCTGCGAGAATTAAGGGCCTCAACACCGCGGGGCCCGGCCCGGCTGATAGCCTACTGAGACGGTGGATAAAGACATTTAGGTAAACTTTCACCATTTCTAAAGCCTCATTAAAAAAAACATATAAACAGAAATGAATCTACCCTACTATCACGCATACTCTGAACTTCCATTATTAAGATGAATATGCACTGTATATTCAATTCAGCAGATAAAAAAAACGGAGGGGGAAATTAGTCTGGGAGTTGATTGCTTCCACTGCATCCCTGTTTACTCTGGCTTGAGTTATTCTCAGATCAATTTAGTGCCAAAAACTCGAGAAAATGTACACAAATTCCATCGATTAAAAATTCTTCACACACGCTTTATTTGCAAGAAATCGGGCTGCCCTGTGTGCCACAAACAGAGCCAGTTGGAGACAATAACCGAGAGAGGGCGCTCTGAAGCTATGCACTAACACTAATTAAACCATTTTAGAAACAGTAATTCAGTAGACTGGGTCCAGACATCTCTTATTCTGGGCAAAAAGCTCATATTCACAGACTGGAAGGCGACCACCCTACCACCAGCCAGGGTGTGGTTCTCTTATCTGGGTGTCATGGCAGCTCATGAGAGTCTCTGTTTCAGACTCATCAACCAGGTGGAGAAATATTATGTTAAGTGAGCGAATTCCACCTCCTTCATTAAAGGACCCGAGGCCTCTGTACATATATGATAAAACACCGGCTCAAAGCCCTAAAAACCATCTAGACCTGTGACATGTGACACTCACTATTTTCTCTATGTTGAACTATTTAGTTATTTATTTTCTGTTCATTTGAATTTTCTTTTTGTGACTGTTAGTCTCACTGTTGTCTACTGTTCAGCCATATGACCTTGTTTCTATTCCATGTGTCCTGTCTCTAAGCTCATACATTACATAAAAAAGACAGTAATTCAGTCATGTAGGTTTGTATAAGAGGATAAAATCTCGCCTTTCGCAAATATTGGTGAAGTTGGCTTTGTAGATGCCAACAGCTCTTTATTAGAACATAATTGTTGAACAGCTGGAATAAAAGTGAGGATATTCTTAACTGGATTTTTGATTCACTGTAATATGACCCGTTTTAAACCATTGGAATGGAGCACAGCACTCTATGGCCCTCATTAAGCCTCAAGATCATAATTATATGCAGGTTAAAGCTGCAGGCGTTTAAAAATATATTGATATTACAACTGAGTATCTAATTCACAGCTGACTATACCTCCTGGTTTAAGCCTGGCTGACTTTATACAGCAACAGAACACTAGTAATATAACATATTATTAATTTATGGTTGCTTTTGACTAAATTATTTCCTTAAAGCGTATTTCTACTATGTCTCCCTTTAGGAGTATTTAATTCTTAAACGTTTTCTGGCTCTTTAATAGTAGTTGTTGGTGTAAAATAATTAACAGTTATACATAAGCTTAGGATATAAATTCCTTGAACGCAGCACAATAAAAAAAAAGATTTTAGCTCAGTTGAAATAGACCAAGCACTTCGGAGGATGTGCGTAATGAAAAGCACACCAAGGAAGAGCGCCAAACATTCCTCTCTTTTTTAGCTCTTTTTTTTTTACTCAGACGAAATACAATAAGATTAGTTTATAATGAAGCTTTTCATATGAAACTGTTCTTTTCAGTCAGCGCAGGTGTACAATTGGGGTGGGGGTGGGGGGGAAGCTTGAGGAGTCTCACGCCTAGGTGCGAGGAGATTATTCAAATAGGGCCCAAGGCGTAGAAGTAGGGATTGGAGGCTTGCCTAGCGCACAGAGCTATATCACAGCGTTAACAGGCAGCACGGAGCGTCATTTGAACTCCAGTCACTGACAGACGCATTTCACGGCTGGCTCCATAAGACACACATGCGCCAGTCTTTGACGAAGGGACACGCCGACGACCCAAATACACTCAGTGGTCCCCAGTCACCTGCTATTAGAGAGACTTTTGGCTTTTCCTCTGCTGGGAGACGCTTTGTGAAAGTCCTCCATGATGCTTGGAGCAGTTAAAATGGAAGGACACGAACACACCGACTGGAGCACCTACTACGGAGAGCCCGAGGTGGGTACCTTAAATATATATTTTTTCCCGTCTAAAGCCGATCCCATTTTATACAACTCAATATTAGCCCTGAGATAATATTAACTTTGTGATCAAATATTGACTTGAGGCGCCTCCAAATCCTCCCCCATCTCCACGCAGCGCACTATCCTAACAAAGTTGCTTGACATGTAGGGGGGGAAACTTTTCACTCGGATTATAATTCATAAGTCTATACGTATCTTTACTAAATCAGATGATTTTTTTGGTCATGTTTCCACTCAACAAACATTTTAGCTGTTTGATTTTTGGGGAGATTGATTTAAATATTTGTGATGCGGTCGCGTTTTTGTGTGCGAGCACAGTCCTATCTTGGGTGTCAACATTTTCAGCGACATTGTACAATTTTACTGAATTTTCTGGCATCATTTACTTGCCATAGCCTCACAATGGCATTACATACATTATTCAATATACGCAGTTGTATTTATTAAAAAAATTTTTTTGAACAATTTCTCGCGGGGCCAAAAGCTTATACTGTAACAGTTACTGTAATGTATTTATGTCTTGCACTAAAGCAATGCAACAAATCAAACAGGCGCAATAACATAATGAGAGCGAAAGAAGGAATACAGCTCTATATATGTCAATCAAATATATACACAATCCTGTGTTCCTTAAACATTACAGCTATAAAACTTAGACATATCTGAGGCACAGCTTGTGCCTTTAACACATCGAACCTACGCACACGCATTTAACACAGACTGAGCTAGGTACAGAAAAGCGTGTGGACATTTACGAGCCAGTGCGCATTAAAATAATGCTTAATTTATTTTAAATTAATGCTATCATTCTGATTTTATTAGGCTTAAAGAAAAACTAAAACCTGTGTTTAGCGATTGCAGTTGTATTTATTCCTGTAATGATTGTGCCAGATGAAACTGACGAGTGTCTTTTTCCCTCTCTGACAGTGCTACACCTCGGTTGGCAACATGAACACGGGCCTGGGAATGAACTCTATGAATACCTACATGAGCATGTCCGGCATGAGCACCACTGCCAACATGACGGCCAACTCCATGAACATGTCATACGTCAACACGGGCATGAGCCCCTCCATGACCGGCATGTCACCGGGCACCGGAGCCATGAACGGCATGGGCGCAGGCATGACGGCCATGAGCGCAGCCCTGAGCCCCAGTATGAGTCCCATGACCGCACAGCCCGCGTCTATGAACGCCCTGACATCCTACACCAACATGAACGCCATGAGCCCCATATACGGACAGTCTAACATCAACAGGTCCAGAGACCCTAAGACCTACCGCAGGAGCTACACGCACGCCAAACCCCCGTATTCTTACATTTCCCTCATCACCATGGCCATCCAGCAGTCTCCCAGTAAGATGCTGACACTGGCCGAGATCTACCAGTGGATAATGGACCTCTTCCCTTTTTACCGACAAAACCAGCAGCGCTGGCAGAACTCCATTCGCCACTCTTTGTCGTTCAATGACTGTTTCCTCAAAGTGCCGAGGTCCCCGGATAAACCTGGGAAAGGCTCCTTTTGGACTCTCCACCCGGACTCCGGGAACATGTTTGAGAACGGCTGCTACCTGAGGAGGCAGAAGCGCTTCAAGTGCGATAAGAAGACCATGAAGGATCCCAGCCGCAAAGGGGGAGACGGCGGCTCCTCCAACAGCAGCTCAGAGAGCTGCAACGGCAATGAGTCGCCGCATTCCAACTCCTCCTCCAGCGACCACAAAAGGTCCCTGTCGGACATGAAGACGAGCCAGGCCCTGAGCCCGGAGCACGCCGCCGCCTCCCCGGTGTCTCAAGGGCAGCACCTCATGTCTCAGCATCACTCGGTCCTTGCGCACGAGGCGCACCTGAAGCCGGAGCACCACTACTCCTTCAACCACCCCTTCTCCATCAATAACCTCATGTCCTCGGAGCAGCAGCATCACAAAATGGACCTAAAGACTTACGAGCAGGTGATGCATTACTCCGGCTATGGCTCCCCCATGGCCGGGGCTCTTTCCATGGGCCCCATGGCAGGGAAAGCCGGTCTGGATTCTTCATCGATACCTGACACAACTTACTACCAAGGCGTCTATTCCAGGCCAATCATGAACTCCTCATAAACTTTTAACCCTTTCCATCCGCAATGGACTTTGTTCCCCTTCAATTTGTACATTTGTAAAAACAAAACAAAAAAATATAGACTTTGTGTACAATATGTATTTCAAATATTTTTGACGTTTCCCACCGTTTTAGTTGTCGAGTTTGTTAGTAGCCTAATTATTTTGAGAGGGTGTTGATAATTATAATTAAAAGTAATGATAATGTGACGAGATCTGTTCAGAAGTCGGCTTCAGGAATGGACCCCAAAGACAACAACAACAACAACAACAACAACTTGCTGTATAATAGCCTACATCTGCGTAACTGGATTCTGAAATGAATTTAAATGCCTCGCAGGATTTCTTCAATCATTTGTGTAATTCCTATTTATGGCTTGTATATGTGTATTCTTGTAGTGACAAGAGCAGAATCTATATTAAAGTGTTATTGGTTTTGTTTTCTGAAAACGATGTGTTGACCATTATTATTATTATTATTATTATTATTATTATTATTATTATTATTATTATTATTATAGTAGTAGTAGTAGTCTGGTGGAGTAATAAAGCTCCACTAATACGGTGTTTACTGATATCGTGTTCCTATTGAAGGCGGACTAAATAAATCAGTTCAAATTAAAGTAACTGTAACTGTAGGCAGAATTATTTTATATAAACATTACATTACATAATACATAATTTAAGTAATTTAACTGACATTAAAAACAAAATTTTAAAACAAATATTTGTGAAGTGGAAGATATGACGGGGTAGTAGGCTGTTTATTTTTCTCATAAATCAAGGTCTGGATACTTACGACACATAACAACACAAACGAATTCCATGTTAGGGTGTAAAAGTTTCACAATATTATCGATTTTTTTTTTTTTTTTTTTTTTTTACGAATTATTCGTATCCATATGTTTTTATAATATGGCGTTTATTCTCAATTAATAGTTTTGCTGGACAAAACTGTGCACAATATTCTCAATTTGTCATTCAGAACGATATTAGCACAACAAAAATATTATTAATCCCAAATACAAATTGAGATATTTATATTTTACACATTTATTTTTATATTTAACACACCTGCCACTTCATAACATTTCTGAAGTACAGCAATGAAAGCGGAAACCACTGAAGCAACTAATACTACTCCAGAAACGCTCCAAAATAAAATTCGTTTTTTCGCAGAAATGTATCATCATGCAGTCAACCCTAAAAAGCCCGCTCACTTTAATACATGCCCACAATGTTCAATTTCGCACCTCTGATATTCAGCTGCTGTAGAAAGAGTTGGTCACATAATAATTATGTACAGTTTATGTATTCAATCAGCCATTTAAATTCCCCCACACATACAGGGTGACACACACACGATTCAAACTGTCACTCAAACACCATGCCTGCCTGCCAGTCACCCAGGTTGATCCCTACCACACACACACACACACACACACACACACACACACGCACACACACAGTCTCTCTCTCTCTCTCTCTCTCTCTCTCTCTCTCTCTCTCTCTCTCTCTCTCACACACACACACACACACACACACACACACACTGCAAAGTTTAGATCAGTGAATAAGATTAAGTGTCATTGTCACATAAAACAGCCTCCCGTGGCGCAGGAGAATAGTTGCTGGAAAAGGGGGCTGATTTGGGAACAGAGCCGCCTGAATGTGATGCTCTAACTTCTCTCCCCACAATCTGGGGGTCCATTGTCTACTCCCTATTTTCAAAGTAGTTGGACCCTCCCATCTTGTTAGATAAGATAGGCTAGTTGTCGTCCAAATGAATCGACCCCCCCTCCCCTTCCCTCCTCTCCCCTTCACACCCCCCCTCTCTCCTTTCTTCATTGCCTTCTCTTCCCCGCTGAGCTCAAATCCAAGGCCGGGGGGACATTTCTGGTCCCCTTATACCAAATGACACCCCTTCGCCTTCTGAACACGTAGGGCCTAAAGTGTGCGTTTATTCTCCAGACCCTCTTTACAGATCGTACTTTAAACAGCGTGATCTGCGAATAAACAAAGCCAGTAAACAATAGAGTGGAGGCTATGCCCACATATAGGAAGAGTACACACACAAACCAAATTGCACAAGTGTAAACTTTGAATAGGACAACGCAGCTCTGTAAATTTACACAGACATTAAATTTCGTTCTATTCATTTTAGACATATAATGCTAAGCTGATTTTTTTTTATAGCACACTGATCGATATCTCTGTAAAATAATCATTTTTTTAACTAGCGGGGCAGTGAAATCTTTGCTTTGTGCTAAAGTCAACAGTGACAGAGTTTGAGCTCAAATAAATGCCGTGATGTCTGGAGCCCTTTGCAGAAGGCAGAAGGCGAGCTTCTACAATGGGCTCCTGTGTGGCTTGCCAACAACAAGCACCGGCGATTTTGCACAGGTATGAACCTTTTTTATTCTCTATAAAGCTCTCTATAAATATATCTTTGTTTGTAACATGGAGGGAGATGCGGTTCGTTGGTCGTTCCCGTACATGCATGGAGATGGAGGGGTGGAGGGGGGCAGAGGTTGATATCTTAAATTCACGAGGAAGGAGACGTATTGGATTTCACGACAGGGTGGTGCAAAGCTGAGGGGATCTGCAGGTTGTGTGATAGAGGTTGCTGCTTCAAGTTTCAAGTGTCTTTGAGTTGCGTGATGGAGAGAGATCCTGCTGCACTGCAAAAAAAGCAACAAAAAAAGAAAAGAGCAAAACTGACACTAGCAAGTGATTTATTTTCACAGCTGATCCAGTGTTGATATGTTAAGAAAGGATTGAAAAAGAATGTGCAGAGGATGAGACACTTTCCCCCCCACTGAGGATGATATCTCAAAACAAAAATCATCTAACAAGACAGAGCTTCCTAAAAAAAAATATAACTTTATTGTAGAAATTTGATTTTTAGAAAGGAGGCAGGTGAAACTGGAGGATCTTTTCACTTGTGCAGAGAAATATGAGACTCAATATGGATTTAATGGCTTGTTATGTTGGATATTTTTTGCAGTGTGCGGCTGATTGATATCATTGTTGCTGCACTGATGTCATGAAAGCGAGCTTTGCTGCAGCACTGACACTGCTGCTGAAGGGTGTTTATATTTATTTTTATTTATACATGTGCACGAGTGGACTTAGATTGTTTTCAGAATATATTTTCAATTATACATTTTCAATTGTAATTGTGATGGTAAAACTGAACAGCAATATGAGCAATATGCATAAGGTAAGATGAATTAATGAACATGAATCTGTTTACAAATCTTAAGTTTGATATCCTATTTTATGTATTAAAATTAGCCCCATGGAAAATACATTGTAATGATAATAATAATATTAAAAACAATAATGATAATAATAGCGAGACAATAGTAGTGATAGTAGAAATAGTCACAAAATATGAAAAAAATAATGTTCATCAGGCCGTATGTCAAACCTGGCTAATTTAAATCTTAGCTAGAAGGAGAGCCCCTTCCATAAAACCCATTAACCAATATTAAACAATTGCATCCTGAAGCGACTCTCCTCAGATACTTTGATGCTCGGATAACCTCAGTCAAGCCCTCTGCCGTGCACACTGAGATGGGAATGGCCTTTTGGAGCTTTGGTGGTTCAAAGGTAACCAACCTCAATCTGTACTGGAGGACAAAAGTGCGCAGAGGCCACATCACTTCCCCATCTCCTAACTTAGCCTACACAGGGAAGGATACCTCTGCAGCTCCTGGCTCACTGTTCTAACACGCACCATCATAGACAAGCACATCTGTTGTTATAGCAACCGAATAAAGGACGGGTCCAGCCTGTTGATCCTTTTTACTCCGCTAACCTGATTTCTCTGCATTTCTCATGGTCGCATTTGCATCTTTCTTGATTAAGGCCTGACAATCAGACCGCCCTTTCTCCCATAGACACAAAGCATTCAGACGCATCCTTTTTTTTTTCTTTTTTTTTTCAAGGCAGTCTGACTGGCTGCAGGTGATCGACGAGAAATCTGTAGGCTAGTGATTAATAAATGGAAAAGAAATATGATAACTTTTTGTTAAAAGCGGGAATGCACAAAAACGAGAGATTAAATTGTCTGTTATTCAGAATTCAGCTTTTAGAAGAAAAAAAAATAGTTGCAATACGCGATTTTCCTCTTTTTTTCTTCCATACATTTAAATAACATCACGTGTCATGTATTGCAACAGACTTACAAAGTGAGACATTTTCCCTACAGCGATGCAATTTAATGCATAGGCGAGTTTGGGCCTATATTTTCAATGAATGACTCAGAACCCTATAAGCCATATAGACTACGCAACCACCCATGGGCGTCAACTGAATAGAGCAGGGTAAGAACACCACCAATCCTAACATGTATGTAAAAATGTTTGAAAAATGATATGATAATACCCATCAGGGGTGCAGCAGCTGGAGCAGTAGCATATCTACGCAGGGTAGTTTGGTAATCAATCGTGTCATCGCCCTGATAATAAAGAGTCTTCAATCAGCGGTAAGTGCTCGACACATCAGTTCATATATGTGTGTATTAACCGGGTGTAGTTATTTGAGGGAGTCGGATGGTGCTATAGGGCTATATGCCTACAGCAGGGTGTTTGCCGCACCTAGGCTATGCGCTGCAGCCCGCGGACTGGAACACCCAAGTAGATCTGTCTCCATGGTGACGGCGGGACACCGGTCCAACAAGCTGTAATTCTGTCTCAGCCTTTTGCAGGGGAGGGACCGTCCACACTAGCCCGACTTAACTCCTCTTTCACCAGAAATACTCCTAATCCCATATCTTAGCAAGGCAAACTGCCGTCCCTCAGTATATTAAAGGGACCACAAAGTCAAAACTCAAAGCCACCCATGGTTTCTCAGCAGGCGGCTCGTCCCGGTGTGACGCTCCGTCATCCTGTCAGTCCATCTCCAGCGTCTGTGCCTGCAATCTTCACCGCACGTATCTACAGCCGATGAATACATTTAAGTTAATTATCAGGATATTAGTTATTATTGTTTCATTTCGAAATGTACGTGGGAAAAAGCAGACTTTATTATTATCATTATTGTCAGATTTAAGGAAACGAGCATTAAGCATTGGATGGAAATATTTAAAATAAAATGCCTGTTAACCTTGTAATTGTATCATTATTTTGGCCTCTGTTGCAGCTATAGTATTACAGTTTTTATGATGCTGCTGTCATTATTTCCTTTTACCTATTATTGTCTATATATTATATTGGAAATTAGCTTGAATATACACACAGCCAAGGTGAAAATAAAGTAAACACGTTTTGAAAACAGCCTTTATAATAATTAAAACTATTTAATTCACAGAAATATATCAATATTAAAATTATAGAGTAATATAGCTGTAATCCTAATTTGTAATAGAAAACAGCAAAATGAATGATCTGCCTGCATGTTGTCATATTGTAAGCTCAAAATTATTAGGTAGAAAAATGAATACATTTGCATAAATGTCTGCAGTCATGTTAACGATTACTTCCAGTATTTCCAGCAAAACATTGACTCAGAATTTATCAGAACTAAACTAAAATTGCACATTGGACAAATATGTAAAATAATTTAATATCAGAATTCAAACTGAAACTATCTTGGTCTTGTCTTGAGTTGTTGTCCACATAGTTTGACTGAGTATTTGGACTTCTAGTAGGCCTTGCATACAAATCCTTGGTTTAGAAATTTAGCTCAAATATCCTCTTTATTCTTTTTCTAATAAGGAAATTAAAACAGTTGAAAAAATGTTTTATACCATACTTATATAATTATACCAATGCCATGTTTCATCACTGAATAAACTGAACTGGACCCCTTGCTCATTTTAAAGTTAAAAATAAAGTAGTTTTTTAACAAGTTTTAAAATTAAATTACATAAAACTTAATATTACAAAAAAAGTACAATATCTAAATGGTTGGTTATTATACGTAGTGCAAAAAAGATATTTTACACAATCTGAAAGAAAGAGTAGAAACCAACTTTTGGAGAAGTCTGTTCTTGCTCATATCCTGAAATATCCTTCTAGAGTATAATCAGGGATTTACAGATGTGTACCAAAGATCCATACATGCTCTGATATCATTTCTTCCCTTGTGTGCACACACAGAAAAAATATGAATCTTTTCTTCTCTCTGCTTTGGCCTTTTTTTTTTCTCTCAGCGGCAAATGCATTTCACAACAAGAAGCAGATTTTTACATGATTCTCATTGCCAAAGATGAAACTTTCATCTCACAATTTTGAATTGAGTTTCACATTCAACAAAACCGACAGATGTGGCAGTTATTTTGTGAATCTGGAAGTATCAGGGTCAGCTTGGCGGTGTGTTATGATGGAAAAGAGGAGGTATGTGTGTGTGTGTGTTTGTGTGTTTGAGAGAGAGAGAGAGAGAGAGAGAGTGAGAAAGATGGCAGGACGGACAGGGTGAGAATGCGGCTGCTGACTGTGATGTGTCCGCACTCTTCTGACACGACTATGTGACATTCCAGTGTAGGACTCCTTCATGTCCTGAGACAGAGACAGAGAGAGAGCGAGAGAGGGAAAGAGAGAGAGAGAGGTTCATCAACAATGCCCATTGAGTACTGTGAGGCAGCAGCTGGTGGGACATGCAGTGACCTAAAGGCGATCTATTCAGGCCAGGACGGGGTGCCTCTCACTACCCTGCTGCTTTTATATGCCTGGAAGTGGATGGATGGTAAGTGTTTATCCTTGTAAAATATTGCAACAAAGGTCTGTCATCATGCAAATGGCAAAGAAATCAGTCCCTTACCTTTACCAAAACAACAGGGGAACAACAGGAAATCAGGGCTGATGAGGATAATGTAAATGTGAGGAAGAGGAACTTTTCATCTTACGTCAGTGTGATGGAGATAAAATGAAGATGACAGGCAAGGCCTTTTGTTTCTGGGGGAGTGCTGAAGTGAGGCTCAGCCACACTCTGGAGGGGGAGATTAGCTCTTCTAGGAGAAACATAAAGCGTACAGAAAAAACCCTCCATGCAAGATAAAAGATATGTGATCAACCAGGCAGAAAGATACTATATTGCGTGGAGATTAAAGATGCTCAAAATATGAAGTTATATATTGCTCTGGTTCACTGCAGCCAAAGGTAGACATTTGTGTGCACACACGCTTCTAGCTCCTCTTTGGTAATTCCACAGGCATTTCCCAGTGGGTCTCATGCCTGTCTTTGAGATCAAACCTTGTTGGCAAAGCTACCATAAAACGATATGTCAGTCAGCTGTGGTAAAGGGATGCCTGCTTGGCGGTGATTGATCTGCCAAGGTTTCTTTATTCCCCTCGAGACTCGATACCTCCAAGTTTTAGATTCAGCGGTTGCCAGTGCTGATGGATATCTGCTGCTTCTGCTTTGGAATAGTACCACATTATATCCCCTTTTCTGACCCATTTCCACCCAGTGTGGCCCATTCAGCAGCACATGGCCATAACATGGAAGCCAACATGCTGCAATATCTCCTCACTTCCCCCTCAGCTCCAGTTCCAGGAAGTGAAAGCAGAGTGTTGCCAGCCAATCACAGCGAAGGACACCCAACTCATTAAAAGTTAATGAAACCTATAAACGTGGTGCGCCAGCGATTCATTTAAACCCTCAATCCAATCTCCTCTCCCGGCAAAGGCAAACAAGCCCGTGTGCCCCCAGTGCCGTCCTCGGAATAACAAACTACGGAATATTTTGTCCTGCATATGTTCTCCCATGCAGACATGTGCACTGTGATAGGCTATCTTACAATGGGACTTGTCCAATTTAGTGAATGCCAGGATGGTGTTCTGCAGGGGTGAATTCTGTAATCTGCACCCGACTTGAATTTAATGCCTTTACTTTACACTACACATCTTGTCAGGAATGGCCTGCAGTAGATATGCCATTTCAACATTCATGAGAATCACTGACATTCAAATAATGTGCTCATTTTAATAACGTATGAGCAGGAGCCAAATCTGTGTGAAAAACCTACGTTTACTTCCTCGCGGCCATGAGAGTGTCAAGAACTATTCTTGATCCATGCAGATAGACGAGGCCACGTCTGAGGGTAAGCTTCCCCTCCATTCAAACCCATCTCCTTCTCTCTCCCATCCTGATCTATTTCAGGAACACTCTCGCCTAATAGTATTGCTGCTCTCAATGTGATAACAACGCATCAACAGCATTAAAGCGCCACCTTACAAGTGTCCAAACCAAAGTGTGGAACAATATCCCCCCTTGTCTTTAAGACCTCCATTTCAACACGGCCCCAGTGCCTCATAGTGCTTCCCTTGGGGGATTCAAATTAAATTCCCCCCATGTATAGCGCCACTGTCAGCCCGTTAATGAATTCCCATACCCTGACTTGAATCAAATTAATCCCCAATTTAATCCCATATAAATGGCTGTGTTATTTATAATGGAAAGGCGGATGCTCAGTTGAAGGATTGAGGAAAGCTGGGAGGTGTCTATAGGGCTGTTGAGCAGATTATGGTGAAGGATGAGGCCTGTGTGTTTCCCCCACTGCAGAGTAGTCCCCTGATACACACTATTTAACCCTCGCCTGCTTGACGCTGACAGAAACATCACGGTGTTTGTCACTTAATATCCTTTCAGATTAAGGAGTCAACCAGAAGATTTATTGGTCCGAGCTGGGATACCCTCATCTTGAAGTGCCTCAACTGAAAGATAATGTTGTGTGAAAGGTGCACGGGCTGTACACCATGGTGGATTTGCGACGCCTTTGGTTACAGTTACACTAGCTGTGGGTTCAGACTTGTTACAACCAACCATTGTTTCAGATCATGGTGTCAGAGACAGTTGCATTTATGTATCGATGCAAATTTCACATGGGCTTCCGTTCATATGCAAACCTTTCATGTGGTAGCAGATGCCTTTATTCTGAAAATAACTCCCTATCAGTATTTAGATCAGAGGACCACCATCTTGATTTATAGCACTTAGTGACAGTTAAATGAAAGGTAGTTTGTTAAAGAGCTTATGTATACAAATAGCAAAGCATGGTGTGACATAGGTGAAATATTACTAATTCTTTAATATGCAAATATAATGGCCCATCACTCCGTCAGACGCATTTGTGTAAAGAAAAGCAAAGTCCAGATGGCGGCTCCAGGTTCAGTTATTGATGTGTGGCTCTAAAGACTGGAAATGTTGGGCCACCCATTTCTGTGTTATCTTTGGCCCATTCACCTAAGAGCCAACAGAGAATGAAAACACAATAGCCAGATATGCCAACATAATGATGCTTGTAAAAACTGCAAAAAATACTCTGCATATGATTAATGGGATATTTTGAATTGATACACTGGACCCAATTATGTGTGAGGAGCCAAAAAGTTATCAACTGTATCAACTGTGTAATTTTCACTATACACAATACAGATATTAATGCAGTCACTGAAAGGAAATGTAGTGTAAAGTTTGTTTTTTATTAAATCGATTGTTTAAGTTGATGAAGTAGTTTCTAAAGGGAGCTGGGTTGGATGTATAGTATGCAAGCATATATAAGAGTGCTGCCGCTGCAAATATATGCTATACTGTGTATAGTTATTAAATAAGCAGCATCATGGGATGGATATGAGGATGACAGACGGTTCTGAAGTCAGTTTGGCAGTTCAGAGGACAGTTTGGAGCTTTTAAAGCCCGGTCCACCAAATGTCTGAACAGCTATGGTTTATTGAGGCATCTGTAAGCTTACTCATTTTATTGCCAAGCTTGGCTCGTGTACCTACCGTCATGGAGAGAGAGAGAGAAAAAAAAACACACACACAAAAGTTTGCTGTTTGCCTTCATTCCACCAAATCCTTGACAGCCGTGCTATAGCCCATCACTATTCACGCCATTGTGCTGTCACAACAACTAAACACATCATTTGTGTTGCAGAAACTCATCCTGTATGTATCCAATACCAAATGTTTGGTGACTGAGAGGGGCAATGGTGGGTGGGTAGCTGGGGCGAGGCAAAGGGGGGGGGTTGCTGCATAATTTGCTAGGAAACATTTTACCGAACATTTGGTGATAAAAACGCCGGCGTCGGCCCCGAGGCTTAAAGCAATTAATTCAGGATCCTGACATAAACTCTCCAATCCTTTGACAGCTTGGAGCTGAAATAAAAATGCTAGTTCTCCTGGGAACGGCAGGAGATAGCTGGCTCTTTTCTGGACTGTTTGCTCACTGGCCCTGAGAGCAATCTTCCCCAGTCAGAATGAAATGCAAGGACACAAACAATGTACCGGCGAGAGAATGGGAGATGGGGAATGAACAGTTTGGACTATTTGCTCAGCAGAAGGGCAGCCACAATGGCCGGCCCATGGCTTTCCCATGCATCAAGCCTCTTAGTCTTAGGCCTCCCTTTGTTGCCTGGTTTCTTCTTCCCTGGCCAGATAAGAGCCCAGCTGCCCTATACTTTTAATTCCCATTGTACGCCATACTGTATGGTCATTTATCTGTCCACATTCTGCCTGCCATGATGGTGTTGTCTAATTGGACTGGTTATCGTGCGTGTATCTCTGTTCACCTTCGCATGTGTACTCGTTTAGGGGCTGAATCGCTCTCACTTTGCCATAAAAGGCAGGGTGGCGGCCAGGGAGGGGGATAAAGGCTGACCCCTCTTCTCTTCTTAGAGGAGGCAGCACAAGTCAAGCACAGAGTGCGATAACGATACCCGTGCGGTTTTTGCATAAGCTGACACTTTTAGAACAATTTGCGTCAGTGTAATTCACAAAGAATAAGAGAAAAAGTTGGATTTGGAAAGCCACAAACATCAGAGTGTGTATAAAAGGAATAAATACTGAAGAGTCCCATTTCTAGAACCTGACAAAGATGTACTTTTCCAGCCGAAGGCAGAAAGCCTCCGAGGGCTCTTGAGGGAGAAATGAGATGCGGTCATTATATGACCTAATGGCAACTCCAGCGAGAAGAGAGGGCAAACAGAGCAAGAGTGTAGTGGCTCTGGTTGAGAGAAGGATCCATATTGTGCTCTTTTGTTTTGGTTTGTTGGTTTTTGTTTGCATTTACATTGACCAGTTCTTTCCTGAATGTGTATTCACACTCAATACATGTAATGTCTGTGTGGCAGGAAATGCAAGTACCGTGGTTCCCTGTTGAAGTCTACTGGGAATAAAATAACAATAGTAAATGTATCTGAAACAAACAAACAAACAAAAAAAAGAGTGGTGGGATGTCACAGCGGGATCAATACACATAAGATGAAGGAGCATATTCATGCATCTGAGCAGACACTTGCCTAAATACAAACACACACACACACACACACACACATGCACGCACACACACACGCCCATCCCCCTTTGTAAAGGTTGTGGTGTCAGGGACCCCCTGGGTGGTCAGACTGAGGATGATTTCTACACAATATGATGTTGTTAAGAAAAACCTTTGAGAAAAGGGATCCAATGGCTGTGTTTTCACTGTCAAATTTAAGATATATATATATATATATATATAATCTATACCTTTTTTTGTTGTAATGTATGTGAAAAGAGTCACAGTCTTATCTGCAACATTTTGGGTTACATGCAGCTAAAATTAAAACCTACACACAGAGACGCTGCAGGAAAAAAGGTCTTTTTTCACCAGAGTGAAAACACAACCCATGATAATGCCACAGTGGTTTATTCTAATGGATAAGCTCTTAATCTATCAGATCAAATTTCAAAGTGCCAGTAGCTGTGCCAAGACAGGTCCCAGGAAGGAAAAACCTTTTGTATGGGACAGAAAATTTTAATTCTAAGACCAGACTTTATTCATTCCTTGGCAAGGTATCCTGAGGCCTTAATCACAAAAAAAGGTATGGCCTGTTGTGGAAGCAACACCTCAAAGAGCAACATCATTAAGAAACAGTAAGTGCTTGTTTTCACATCCACCTTTGGTGTACCACCAACCAGCGTTTTGCCAGCATGTCAGACCTCAGGTATGGCAAGATAAATAGCTGTCTTATTTGTGCCTGTGAGAGCCAGGCTCCTTGTGGGGTGGTGCTCTCAGCTTCACGCTTCACCAACGCTGAAATAAAGCTCTGTTCGAGGCATTTCAACACTGCTTAAGGTTGTCCATGGCCGTGTAATTTATGAGTTGAGAGGACTTCGTTTGTAAGTTCACTCCGACCTACAATCTTCCAGTATTCATGGGTGGAGAAAAGAGCCGTGTGTGAGTCATAGGAAACTTACAACACTCCTCCTATTACCTTAAACAATGTCAGAGTGAGTGATACCTGTAGAGTTCTGGTGTGTGGTTCAGTCCCTTATAATGTTGATGTGATGTGACCTAAAGTAATTGGATGTAGAGGCACTTTAACAGGTTAGGTGTTTTGTCACCTGTAGGTCAGTATAAAGCTGGCAGGATACGATTAGAGCTGTTCACTTCATGCCCCGTAGCTCTCAGTGGGTGGTCATAGAGCCAGACAGACAGACAGAGTGACATGCTGACTTGTGCTCACTGGCTCTGGTTGCCTCTTTGGCAACCAACTACAGAAGAAAGATATCCTCCTGAAAGGGTGTCTGTGAAGGGGATTTTTAAAGCATTTGTGTTAGTAATGTATAGTAAAATATATAATCAAATATTTTTCAAAGTTGAGACACTTCAGACAAATATACAGTGCAGTATACGTACAGTTTTAAAAATCTATTTTAAATTTAATCCATAGTATTTTAATCTTGTGTTAAAATATTATAAAAAATATTATATATATATATATGTATATATATAAAGATACCAAAAGAAATCACTTTTATTCAGCAGTAAATGTTAGACTACTTCAAAGCATGCAAACATTTTAAAAATTGTGGAGATGTTAATTATTATTATAGAGACACTGTTTTGTTGGGAGAAAGTGTTTAACATTTATATTTACATATCTGATGTTTGCTCTTTGTTACAATGAGTGGATATATGACGGGATAATTGTGTTTTATTGCTAAGCCATCACATAAAAGGAAATTAAACCACACATTATCAGGTTAGTTTTATCAGTGGGACCACATGGCACTGCACCATGAAATTTACAGTCAATAAGTAATTATAATATGTTTATATTATAACCACAAAAACAGGAAAGCAATGAATGGATTCAAAAACTTCTGATAATTGTTTAATTATTATTCAACTGATGTAATTAAAATTTTATGTAGAAGAAATTTGATAATTAACTTCTAATGTATGTTGAAATTACTATTATTTGATTGTGGAAGTAAATAAAAATACACATAATATGTAATAGTTTTTGAAAAGTAAATTTGCTCAGTTAGTATTATTGATCCAAACAAATTATCAATTGTTCAGGAATTCTATAAATTTGAAGATCATTTATCAAAGGCAGCAATTAATTTTACAGGTAAAAATAATTAAAGGTTTAAAGAATAATTAATTTTAATATAAAATTACATTTGAAAAAAATAAATGTATCTAAATATATATATGCATATATATTTCACTATTATTATATATTTGAAATAATGATTAAATAATTAATGACAAAATATTAAGAACAAAAACAACAACAATAAAAAAATACTAACAACAACATTAAAATGTCAAAAACATGCTCTTTATTATGTATATTTCCCAATTCACAATTACATGAAATTCACTGGCAATTATGGAGGATTCATTTTAATATTTAATGTTTTTAGCTGAAAATGCTGCTGCAGTAAGAGGAGCATTTTGTTTCAAGAATTCCAGTTGACATAAAAATGAATTGCAGAAGTGAATTGCAGAAGTGTTTTCAAGTTCTTCATTTGCTGACCATTTTTTAAATGACACCATAGAAACATTTTAACAGTGAGATGATTTTTTCATTTTAGTTCTGGGCCCAGCTCAGCCAGACATGGCTATACCATTCACGTTACCTCTCTGCCAATGTGTGAATGTCAACACCCTGTAAACACCTTTGACACACATGCTTGAATGCGACGGGCGAGTTAACTAAACATTCCTGGGTGTTCCCCATAAAGGTCTACCACTCATCCACCAGACTGCACTGACCCGTCTCCCACGCTCCAAACTGCACTCATGGAAAAAGAGCATCCCGGACACATTTTTTTCGTTTAGTTATTTCCATTTTTTTCTATTTATCTTGTACATTTAACATCCTTATATAAAAATATTAAATTGTATAAAATAGAAATAGCAACAATTCCCAAGCTTCTACCACCTGGCATTTTTATTTTCTGTGTATGTGTCTTAAAATGTGATGGAACAATGCTCTTTTAGGATTTGGGAATTTGGGAGTATAATTCCAGCCCCGTGCTTATCGCCACACCCAGACTATTTGAGTGTTTTGAGATGCGGGCTCCCTGAGGACGGATCGAAGGCGTCCTAGTAGAACTGCACATCAAATAAATAGGAAGATGGGATTTATATGGAGGCTGTGTCTCTGTCAAACAGGGCTCTGCTGACTGAAGTGATCCCCACGGCCCGAGTGGAGGAGAGGAGGGAGAGGAAGCCTCAGAGGGAAGAGGGATAGCTGTGGAGGAGTTACACACACACACACACACACACACACACACACACACACACACACACACACACACGCACACACAAACACACTCAAACACTCACACAATGTCCCTCTCAGTGCTGGGTTGTGACCGGCCCATGGCATTGGCCAGGTATGTCAACTATGTTTGCCAAGCCATCCATCACCCATGCACCTTCTCTCCTGAAACAGGAACTTTTGTTTGAAGCATACACTTGTTAAGCCCATCCTTTGACTCGCCTCAACCTAATTTATTTCCTCATAGCTGAGACACAGGATTTATTAGCACCTATGTTTTGTTCTTTATTTTCCTGTTATTGTGGGATGCACAGTGCAAATGTGTTGGTAGAAACATGGGCGTGTTGTCACTAAAGAGAGATTGTGAGCTGCAGTGTGGGGACACCGATGGCCCTTATCAACGGTGACCAGGGTTAGCAAATAAACACACTGTAGTGAAGTCAAGCTGCATGTAAGGAAAGAAAAGATTTATGGCTGTGTGACGCTCAAACCTGACAAAGAGGATATGAGATGTTTATATTTTCTTATCATGTTACATCAAAATGTAAAAAAGATCCTCTAATGAGCCTTAAAATGTTTAAAAAATTAAAATTAATTAAAATTTCTTTGCTAGTTTTGTAAACTATATCAACTTTGGGTTTGAATTTCTGTGTGTGTGTGTTTTTCATAAAAGAAAACAAAACAAATATGAGCAACTACGGTTTAACTGAGGTCGGAAAGCTTGTGAGGTAAAGAGTTTGCCAATGTAGCTTTCAGGAAGTGCAGTTTTGATGTTAACACAAACATAAACCTGACTCATTTCACTATTGTTGGTCAGCTTGAGAACATATTGTCTGAGTGAGACCTGAGAACCAGCCACAAAAGTCTCAGAAGAAACCTACGTATGAGTTGGTATGTTTGCTAAAGCACATAAGCTGGAGCCTTACTTGATTCCCTGAAACACAACCTTCATTTATCTTTTGACTTCTAGGCTGTGCGAGAGAGTAGATATCACTAAATGTGCTACGTTAATGATTGACTCTTGGCGCACCAAGCATCCTGTGTTGAGTGGCCACTTTGCCTGCTCTTGTGCTGCATTTTCAGCCATAAATGTTTGTGGTCCCACCATCCTCTCCAACTCTCATACAGTATTATTAGCACTGGGGGTTAGGGTGGGGTCAAGACTAACTTTCAATAAAGAACTATTGGCATGCTGAGGTAAATGGAAGATAAGAGTTTGTCTCTGACCCTTTTAGTGCTTTAGCTATAAGAATGTGGCTGTGTAAACCTAATCTCCCCCCCAAGATAAATTTGGCCCTGCTTTGTGAGAAGCAAGTTCATGCATTGCCTTTTTTTTTTTTTTTGCTGTTCTAAAGCCAACTTTGACAGGCGTGAAATGAGTCCAGGACTTTTCATTGACAGTTCAAGATGGAGAGCAAACTGAGATTAGGGCATGTTAATTAATTGTGGGGTCAGTAAAGTGCCTTCCCATCTCATGAAAGACTTGTTCCGTTTATTGCAATCCTGCCAATCAGTGACAATGATGTATTCATGGCTTTTGTCTTCCTTATTTTTACTTTTTTTGTGTGGTTGTATAAGATTTCCACTGTAATTTATTATAGAGCCTCTATGTACTACCAGCATGTATTGATGCTACTTAGCAACCCACCTCTACCAGTCAATAGCAGAATCACATTATTTAATTCCAAAAAAAACCATAAAGTTTATGTAATGTTATAAAAAATGTATCTTTCTGTTCTCCTTGTCCTCTGCAGATGTGCGTGGCTGTCATTTGAAGGACACTTTTCCTTTGCTGCTTATAATCTACTTTCATCACCCTGGTTCAAGCGACCTGAAAGCACTTTCCTGTCGATGTACTTGGCTATATCTACGTCCGACCTGTCTGCCATATGTAATATCAAAGCCTCTGTCAGCATGGAGCTGAATGGGAACAAAAGAGAGGCCTCCATTAATGATTAACTGTTCTAAAAGCCCCGGCTTTTGTATTCCCATGGTGCCCAGGCTATCTGGCCACCATGTGACATGCTCACAGCATTTTTCGAGCAGATTGGGGGAAAGCTAGTGAGCAAACACAGGTGCTTTGGAGCAGCGTTGCCGACGCTGTCAGGGACAACCACAAACAAGAGCAGCTATGCCTGGCTAAATGAATCCCCACCCCTCCCAACACCAACACCACCACCACCTACACCCCCCCTTCTCCGTCGCTAGCTAACTTGTTTGCTAGCTCCATATAGCTCTCTGGCTGCAAAGCCTTCCTTCTGGAGAGTCCCCACGTCCCCCCCAAGGCCAATGTCCGCTACAGCCGTGCTCCACAACTTCTCACACCCTCCAAAGAAACAAACAAATAAAAGTGAGGACAGCCGACCACTTCTTTGAGGTGATGGCATTTGCTGTGGTCATGACTAGTGGGAGAGCAAACAAATTAATGGTGTTCGAGTTTTCACTTTCCAAACCAAACTAAATGTCTTTTAGTTCAAGTGGGGCAATTCCACTGACCCTGGTGTCAAATGCTGTGTAAGGGTTGCACACTCTTGCACTTGAAATGCCAAGAGGAGGACACAAGAAATTGGCCTACATGAACATGGTTTGTTGAAAACACCTTAAAGTGGCATGTGACAAATAAATCTTGAATAAATTGTGTGTGTAATAAACGCTGTGTATACTCATTTCTGCTGTCTATGTATTTTGACCACAAACTTTAACAAGAGGTGTCTGGAGCACTTAACCTTTTCATTCAGGCTGACTGATTGTTCAGAGTGACTGGGGGTGCTGTGTCGCTCAACTTTGATAAGACAATCAAATGATAGGATGGCGTTATCTTAACATGGCTTTCCGGCTGGGAGACAAATGAACAGTGTGTGATAACAGGAACAAAAGCTTTGCTCTTATTGGCTGGCTCTTCCAAAGAAAGAGAAATTATCAGGATGGAAAATTCACAATAGGCGCAGTTTATTTCATTTTCAATTTTCTACTCAGCCCAGGTCACGGGAATAGCTTTTTATCACTCAAATATTTATATTGTCTCTTGTTGGCATTTTGGTGTCACAGTCTGCAATTACCTGAGCCTATAAAGCAGTTATTATCACTGGAAAGATGATAAAAAATGTTTTAAAACAAACAATTTTAAATCAACAGGAGCGGAAATGAAGTTGTAAAAGTAAGTGAGACATGCAGAAAAACAGAGGTTGACAGGTAGAGAGTAAAAATATCTAGCGTAGATGGAGAGAAAATGTGGGATATATGTGTGTGTGTGTGTGAGAGGGAGAGATAAAAAGACGGAGAAGGAAGAAGGTCAAAAGTATTTTCTTTAGAGACCTGCAACTGATCAGTAAAACGCCACTTCTGTCTGGGTTTTCTGACTTTTGCTGCCCAATTCTCTGAGTCAGAGAGGGGTGTGTATACTCAAGGATTCACTCAGGGATTTGTTTGCTCTATTTCCCCCAAAAATGATTGGAAAAAATATTGGTGCCCTGGTATGAAATGTTAGAACTTTGTGGACACAGAAAAACCCTTGCAACTGTGTTAAATATGCATGAATAAAATATTCTTTTTAAGAAAATGTGTTGTGTGTTATTTAAAATATAATATTCACTAAAAAGATTTTCATTTTAACAGGCTTTTGAATGTACAATTCCTTGTTTGTGTTGAAATGGGACTATTCTAAAGTTAAATGGAACCTCCTTAAGCCATTATTCCAGTGACTATCAGAAAGGCTTTAAAATCAGCAGAGATGTATTCGGAGGAGCTCATCTCATCCCCTGTTCGGCTGCTGGTTCCCTGCAGGGATTTAGCCTCTGCTGGTCGTGAGCTGAGTCTGATCAGAGGAGTTACAAATCCTCACTTTTAGGGGTCTTACTGTAATTCACAGGCCCCGTTTGCCGCAGTAAAGCGTGGGGGCCCAACATCTCGAGAGGGATTTGAGACAACATCTTTGTTGCCTCCTCATTGTGTTACGGTGAAAGTCGTCCAGCCCCATTGTCTGACCAAACTCAGCTCAGACCTCGGCTCAATCAAAGAAAAGTTTTCCAGTAATGAGGTAAGACATGAAAGCTCATTGAGCACAGCGACATGTTGAAAGGACCCTTTTGATCTTGCCAAGCACAATAGTAAAATTTGAAAAGAGCAAAGTGTGCTTTAAGCAGCAATGCACTGCATTAACCCCTTGTCTTTTGACAGGCCCACACCTAGAAAGAAGTAATATTCCGCTCTATGGAAAATGTAGTTCATGAGTAATGGCCTCCTTAAGGGGAGGGGATCTTTGTGCTAATTCTACCTGCTTCCTTTAGAGACTGACTGATCAACGAATACATAGAGTTAGTCTCTATTCAAAGCTTTGTCACAGGCACCTTTTCTTGGTGAGTTGTTTTATATTTGTCACTTATTTTACAAAATATGAAGACATTTTCTCAAAAGATAAAATGTATTAGTGCTTATTTAGTTAACACATAGGCCAGAAAGTAGCATAAAAATGAAACAAATCTCTTTCTACCATCCAGAGATTCAAGGTTCCATCAAACCAGAGCAAATGAATCCTAACCCAAGCAGCCACCTGTACTTCAAAGTTCTTGTTTTATGAAGAGTGATAAAAACTTAATGGTTAGTGTGCTAGAGCTGATAGATTACCCAGCAGCCAGCTATGGCGGTCACGGGTCAGTGCAGGGACGACTCTGTCCCCAGACTCTGTTAACTAAGTGGGCTGGCACTATCTCTGCCCAGCCAGTCTGTCAACTCCCCAGACAGCGCTAATAAAATATACCGTCTTCTATTTTGAGAGGCTGGTTTATTGTCGAGGGTGTGCATCTATTCACTTCTGTAGGTTTACTGAATGAATACCTACAGCAAAGGCTTTTTAAAAAAATGTTTAAGTTAGTGACTTTAGTGACTTTTAAAGGTGGCTTTTGTTGACTTCAGCAGGAGGTAAAAAAAAATGCTCCCATGATATGATAAAATGAAAAAAATCAGATGCAGATGTTTTCTAGATATCTAAAAATAACAAACGTTCAGCAATGTTTTCAACCTTCACCCCAGCCCCCCCCCAAAAGCACGCATACAAACATACACTCTTTCTGACGCCTGCTGGGCTGCCCCATTAGTATGTATTCATTTTCCACATGGAGATATAAGACAAAGGTGGTTCACTCAGGTAATGGAGCGACTCGGAGCACAATCAGCTCGGGTGGAAGACCTCTGTGCTGCCGTCGTCATGCTTGAACTGCAGTCAATGACAGACATACAGCTCACAGCAAAACCCACGTATACCAAACTGCCAGAAGCTCCTCGTTGTTCCAATAACCCTCTATTCACCGAATTGTCTCCCTGCCATTGTGTCCCTCGTGTTCAATTACCTGAGTCAATATGGATGTATTGAACCCCAACATATGAGTCAAATCATAAAGTGTATATATACAAGAGCTGGGATGTTATGGCCATCTCAGAGGGGCAGTGAAAATTACACTGGTGATTTGCAGTCCAGGAAGTAAACAAGGTGGTAATATACGAGGGTAATAACACCCAAATATGGTTCCAAGGTGCAGAGCATCTGGGTGGTGGTGTTGCTTTCCACCAAACAAGAAAACGCTTTAATGCTCTTCAAATCGTAGCATCTTGTAAGACAGACAATTTAAATTATGTGCTAGAATAAAAGTTTATATGCCACAATAATTCCTGCGTGAATGGGTTTATATGAGAGCATGTGTGCCTAGATGTGTGCATTGCGTGTATGAGACAGCTGCCGCTTTTTGGCACACACATATCGTGCACATAGACACACTCAGGTAGCAGCTGGGCAGGCTCACCTGTCATATTAATAAAACCAGACAATCCCTTCCATCAGCAGCACAGCAGCAGCAGCAGCAGCAGCAGCAGAGGCCGAAGCAGACAGAGAGACGGAACAAAAGAGCAGAGAGGCACAGACATGTGAAGGAGAAAGGATGAGAGGAGGAGTTAATACTCACTATGAAGCCTATATCTATATTATATTGTAGGTGCTAGCATTGCAAGAGTTGCTGTAAGCTTTAATAATACATTACCATGTTTTAAAAGGAGAATTTTAAGGAAGTGCATTATATATAATATACGTATAATGTAATATATTGATGTTTTAACTTGTTGAAAATGTGCTCTGGTATCACCATCAACAAATAGTTAGATGGATGTATCCTCTGTTAGTTTGCATGGTATCAATACGTCCTTACTACTGAAACAGACATTGTGCATAACCAAATATGGCATTATCAGAATATCCTTTCCAGCTGAATAAAAAAGTATTATGTTTATAAGACCATATAGAGTGATGATAAGCTACTGTGAAATGTATTATCATGAATACCAAATATTATGGCTATACATATATGGGTAAATGACTGAAGGGAATTTACATACATCATGAATAATTCTAACACAACTCCTACAATGCATCTATAGTTATAGTATATATAAACATTATATATTATACTGCACATATGGAAATAGATAAAAAGGGTAATATAAAGCGTAATCAAAATTTTGTGTTTTTAAGGTAACAATAAAATAACAATCACAAAAAGGGTCAAAATTCAAAATGACTGAAATTTTGAAAAATAAACAAACAAATAAAATCAAGTATATTGACTGATTGATTGGTTTATTAAAGTGTCTTGCCCTGTATGGTGGACTCTAGGCAGATGGTCACATGACAAATCATAATATACAGTTCCAGAAATTAATGAAAAGAATATTTCAAAAGACTCAATTTATATAATAGAAGTGCCTTATTATGAGTGATATGGTGGACAACTCAGGTCATTGTACGGGTAAGAAACTGCTAAGAAACACAAAATGAAACACCATGATCACAGACACCAACACATAAACGCTGCTTTAAGGAATATCTTTATATCTGTCTATTTTTAGTTGTCAGTGGTATGGAGCGTACAAGGTGCTCTGCCTTTTCTGTAAATTAAATTTCATATGTGGTTCTGTGTAGTAATCTTTGTTTTGAATGTAATTTCTTAGCTTTGACTTATTGCAAATCACCTCCTAAGTTGTACCCTTTTTTCGGGAGTCACTGGACAATCAGACAAGGGGATTGGCTGTGGATGATAGAGCGATGACAATACTGATAAGATAAGAAAGCTCTTAAGAGACTTTTTTATTGTTTGTGTATGTGTGTGTGTGTCTCTCTCTCTCTCTTCTACGTCTGTTTCTGTGTCTGTCTTTATGAGCTTGTGCCGATGTGAGGGTGCATGTTGCTGCTTGCTTGTGTGTGTTCTCTTGGCATCAGAAAAGGCCTTGGACGAAGTGAAGAGAGGGCCCAGGGGAGAAGGAAAAAGAGAGGAGACAGGGAGAGGGAGAGAGGGGGTGGAACAATGAGGGGTGGTGGAAAATGACATGCCTGGTAAAGGAGGGCTTCCTGAAAGCACCACATCTAACAGAAGAGGTTGTGCCGTACAGACGAGACCGTCCTCCTCTTCCATTAACCCCAAAGCGCCTGGTTGCCCAGGTAGAGCTGATTCATTGAAGCCACTGACAGCTGCTCCATGGGTGGGATCCGGTGTGTTTACTTTTACCTGTAGACATAGAGGACTCATCCTAAAGCCAATGAAAGCTCTAATGTGTCATAACTGACAGCAAAATGAAAACACTCTCATGGACCCATCTGACAACCCGGTGAGATTGAAGTTGATTCATTCAAATCTATTGCTGTCAGCACAAATAAAAATGCATTGATTGATTTTTTTTCTTCCCTTTAGTCACACACATTAAATTAGCAGAGCATCCACCCTGCATTGTGGCTGAATTGTTGGTATCCTGGCAGCCTCAAAATCAGCCGAGTGCGATTAGGCTGATTACCTACATGGGTGAATTGACAAAACGTGTCCAAAGGGAGAAGTAGGAAATGCTCCATAAAGAATCTTTTGAGATGGACTGACAGGGCCCAGTGAGTGAGCATCAATTTATGGATGAAGGGACAAAAAAGAAAGTTCCCAGTGTTCATCGGAGGCCAGTGAATCCAAAATGAACTCTTTTTATGAGGCTGACTTTGCCTCCGTGATGGTGCTAGCACAAAGCAGCCAACAAAGGGCGCCAGTAAAGGGGGAGTTGTGACAAGATAGCGGCACAAAGAGAGAATCAACTTTCACGTGGCTGAATGCAGGCAGGAGCCCAGCCCAGCTGTTTTTAATGGCCATGCATTGACAGGAGGGCAGGCTATTTTTAATCGTGTGCACTTCTTTCAGACACACACACACACACACACACACACACACACACACACACACACACACACACACACACACAAAACTCCCCTTTCACCGAGCTTTGTCGGTAACCTGCGGTGACCCGTATTCAAGGCTGTGTCAGGGTCTCCTGCACAATAGATGCTGGAGGACACAGGGTACAGGGGTATGTCTGCAGCTGGATGTCCAGTCCAGAGATTGGAATTCCCCACCAGACCTCCAGGTTAGATGATATTTGAGTAAAAATTAATTTGGAAAAAATTATTAGAATAATTGACCAAAGAATATGTGCAGAGACATGTAAATCCATACTAACTTTGTTACATCTCAAACTAAATAAATGTCTTTAATGTCTCTGCAAACACACACACAAAGAATGTACAAACAAGTCAGGAAACAAAGGGCTCTTGTAACAGGGCTTGGGATCTTGATGAAAAATTCAAACAATATTAAATGGGGAGTGTCAACAGCAGACACACTTGTGCTGAGGGCCCTTCAAACAGACGGAGTAACTCGGCACACACATTACGCTGCCACAGTTCAACCTCTTAGTGTAATGATGATGGCAGCTTTAACTGGGGCACCGCTTTTAAAACCTATCTCCTGCAAACACTCTCTTGTGATGGGGGGGTAAAAGCTGAGGGTTTTGGAAAATAAGAGGGGGGGTGAGGAGCCGCTGTGTCCGGGCATGTCATTTCCTCCAGAGTTACCTACTGCCGAACGTCACGGGTCACCTGGATTCCCTGCGATCTTTCCCTCCCTGTTCTCCCCTCACTCCCTCTCTGGTGACCACTTCATCAGGAGTCGCACTTCTGAAAGACGCAGATTAAGATGTCAGTGCTGAAGGATTCCAACTGTCCTCCTGCACAACACGGAGCAGTAATGCCTCCTGACAGGCGAGCTTTAGAGCCAGGCCTCAGATTCTCACATCCGTCAGTGATCCCTCATCTCAGGGAGTTGGAAAAAGAAACAACTCACATAAATATGTGGAGCCCACTGCACACATGAGGAAAGAAAGAGCACAAGGCAAGGATAAAGGACCACTTTCCTGAAATGTAAAGCATGTGTGTTAGTGTTATTAAAGGGAGAAAGTGGGATTATATCTATTTCTGTCCATATATTCAATGTATTCCATGTACTGACCAGACATGGGAGCCCACATATAAATGCTTAAGGCCTCACAGCAACCAGGAGATCCTAAATAAACAAACTAATTGTAAGAATTTATTTATATAACAGGATGTTTAGAAATATCTAGACAGTAAATATTTTCTACCTTGCAGTGATTTTAATTTCTGTTGAATGCCCTTCTACAAATTTCCATATTGCAAAGTTGATTTTCATTGCAGTTGTTTTGTGCAATAAACATGCTAGTCTCCCAAGTAACACACCGCACTCCGAAAGGCATTAGAAAATTTAATAGTAATAATCTTAAAATTGAAAATTCCCTTTGGTTGTCACATATGTTTTTCTATGGCTTACAGTAAAATAAAGTAATCTGACTGCAGTAACAATAACATTAAATTAATATTCTGAGATTATTGAGATTTTATCAAACACCATATCTTGTTTAAGGTATTTGTATCCTGTGTATCACTTTCAGTTAAAAGGGATAAAGAGTGGTCAAAATCAAAGCAGCAGGGGTGTAAAGACTTTTAGTCCAAATAAAGCTCTGAAAACACTGGATCCTAAAGTTCATCCCCATAATGCAACTAATATATCATAATACCTCTCTTACCTCTTAAATGTCCACTTCTTTCAAAACCTTAAACATGCTTTCAGAACCACAGAAGAGATTATATGACTGTTTTCACAGGCTGAATAGTACTTTTCCTGAGTAAACTGAACTTCATGTTTAAAATTGGTGGAGTGCCCTTTTAAGGCAGTAGTTGGACTAGTTTTCTTATTCGTAGATAGGAAGAGGAATAGAAGCACCTAATCCTAAATAAGAATACAGCCATTATAAAAGCCATTTGCAATAAATGTGTGTGTCTGGCACTGCTGCAGGGTCAGTAGTTCCTCCACCACCTGTAGGCAGACAACCGTGCTGACTGGGAGGGGCTCGCCTAGCTGTGGTCAGACACAGGAAGCAGAGACAGCAGGTGTGCTGTTATCACGTCCATAGAAAGGTAATGAAGCCACATCACAATCAGCAGGAAATGAAGCGGCGCAGCTGAGCCTGATAGCCTACTTCAACAACATTTTAAACACGCATATGGGATTGTATATGATCAGGTAATTGATTGCAGCTTCTTACTCTTTTAAGCACACATGACAAAATAAGCGTTAACACTCTTGATAAGGGAAAAAAAATCCCCAACTTCTGTGGCTCACAGTTGTATCCCTTTTGTTTATGAGCGCTCCATGTAGACTCAAAGTGGTGTGACATTTACGGGCGCCTGCTTTGAAGAGGAGCCAACTGCTCTCCAAGCAGTAAAAGAGCCACCTGCCTTGCCTCACCTGCCCTTCTGTGAAGGCTTAGTGAATAAAAAACTCCCGAGTTCCAGTGTCAGCTAGGCCCTGCCCAGTAGCTACTGTACAGTACAGCACACCTTCAAAATCCCCCCCAATTTTGGCTTTTGCAACAGACAGAAAAGAGGATATAAAGAAGGAGAGCTGTTTTCTTTTCAGTGTCTCCCCTCGGCTAAGTCTGGGGTAAGCCCGCTAATCCTGCTTGGTGTGATGACTCACAACGGGTGTGGCCAATGTGTTCCCAAAGATATCTTTTCCACAGTCTGAATATCAATAGGAATGTTTATGTTGGCTTTGAGAATCATGTTGTGTGGCATTTAATAGTTTCTAATGGCTGCTCGACACCTCTTCTTAAATTTATATATAATGTTTGAACCATAAAAACAAAATCAGAAAAAAACTACTTGTTATTTACTGTATTTGTCCAATTTTTAGATGTATTTGGTTATTCTATGAGTGTGTGTGTCTCTGCCATATGTGTGTGTTTGTGTATGTGAGAGGGAGAGAATTGGGCCAGTGTCCCACCTAATTGTTATTGCGTCTGTGTTTGGCCTGGAGACAGTCGATAGGAATCAGCAGTGAGCCTGGTGGTGGTGCTGGGGGGGTTATGGAGGGCTGTTTCTCCCACTTCCCAGTGTCTTAGTTGTAATGCATCCCTCCACTAACAGGGATCAAGGTATTAGGGATTCAGGTTATTTGTATTGATTTTATGTGCTGTCATGCCGGGCTCGAGGACGCCCTCATATTTGTGGAAATTGCAAATTCCACCTCGGAAATGTCACCAGCGTTTAATCTCTTCCTGAGTGGTCAATATGGGACCATCACTCTGGTCCGACCACGTTTATTAAACAGAGACCAAGCGTTCCCTCAGTTACCATGACACCATGCAGCGTGGAGTGGGATTGGTCCAGACTAGATGGTAACATGAGAGTGAGGAAGTCCAACCTCAACATTAATAACTTTTGATAAGATCTGTGTCAATGGTTATGAGATTGCACATGGATAAGGAGAGTTGACTCTGGATTAGACTCAGCACAGGGAGGAGTATTCATAGTTGGGTTTAGAAGTCACAAAGGCAGCATTATCTGAGGTCATTTTGAAGTGCTGCTAACTTATCTGCAGTACTCAAAATCAGTGTGATTAACAATATTGTGCATTCAAAGGGCTCCATTACCTGTAAAATATGTATTAAAGGAAGCATTCATTTCCTGCAATCATTGCAAAACGACAGCAGTGCTAGTGGAGTGCACGAACTAAGGTCAGTGTCATTATTCTGTGAGGACTCTTCAAGGTCCGTAAAAGCAAACTGCTTTGTTGCATCTGCCAACATTTGCATGCTATTATCATCTTTGCTTTATCCGTGTCATAGCAAATGTTTCTCTTTCTCCAGTGTTTACAGGAATGGCCGAGCCACCCCTCCTCTCTCCATTCACCGCAATCAAATTTACTCTGGCTTGAGTACACGTTTAGTGGGGACCATTTGTTTGAGGCAAACACTTAGGGCCCTCGTATGTCATTGACCAGTGTCCACAAATATAATCCTATCAAGTTCAATCTTAGGATGTCCTACGCCATTGTTTTCCTAATGCAATAAATGAAAATAATCCCATCTGTCTTGTTTTAATATAGAGGCATCGCCTTTTTTGAGCACATTATGAACTTCCTCAAGTCCCTCTCTTTTTTATTTGTACGGCTGAGTCTGGACAAACTCGTTGATGATATTGTGATGGTTTCGCTGAAACCCTACTGTTGACATCCACTGCAGTATTTACAGTACAAGAAGAGGACCGGCACAGCTAACAAACATGAACCTGTCGGGGTGGACGGCATGCGTGAACGCACCCTTTCTTGCTTGTTGATAAACCCCTGCTTCTTCCCAAGCCCTCAGTTGACATGTACCTACAGAGAAAGCCTTAGCAAAACAAGCAGGACCCTTGTAAATATGCATTGCCCAACAGTGGCACACGCAGTGTTGGCTTACATACTGCTAGTGGTGTTTTTCTTTTTACCTCCAAATTTGCTCGGAAAACTAATCATGGTCTGATAAAGCCCATGGTAAATATGGGAGAGATTGACACCAACATGTCAAAGTTTACATAGCCAGACCAAGTGTACATATAGGGCAAGAGAACTGTGGGGCTGGACTGGCCTGACCTCGGTGAGTCTGCACCGGTGAAATAGACACTTTGTGAGAGAAGCCACAGAGGAAGAAGATTACTCAAAGACCCGGGCCAAGAAGGGAAATTGTTTGAAGATAAATTTTCCTTCTGCACATTGTGGAATAACAAAAACAAACAAAAAAAGCCCCAAAACAACACCATCAGTGAAAGACATTCAAATTACAGAAAAACGATACATAATACAAATGTTTAATTTTTGGTGTGGTTTAAGATGCCTCCCGCTGTATATCTCTGCTTTGAAATACATTAAAACGAAAACTGTGGATAGCCTCCTTCTTCCCACTCGCTGTCAGCCATCCAATTGCTTGATAATCCACAGCAAAGACAGTGCAGCTAACAGAAAAGGTTAACCCCTGACTGATGTGTCTGATGTTAATCTATAGATCAATTAGGGAGAGGCACACTGGGTCAAGCTACAGATATTGCAGTGGCTATTAGTTCCCCTATCTGCCATTATTACACAGTCACATGCTCAAACATTGTGCTGGGTTGGTATGCTAGGCACAGATGCCTAGGGTAAACAGACAGGCCTACAAGGCTTGCACAAAATATTGATCTGACAGCAGATGGGAACCTTGATATCAGTTTTTTCAGTTTTCCTGTGTCTGTGTATTCTTATGTGTGCATGTGTTGGAACATTTGTGGCAAATGTGTTTGGGAAAATTTTTAAAAAGCACATATCGTGTGTTTGTTTTGCCTGACAATAATCTGGGATATTTCACTACCTATTGCAGTTTTAGCATATGATGGCATTCTCTGTTCTTTTATGAGTTACATAGATAAATATATATGGCAGTTTACAATATTTCATTTATAATTTAATAGTTTTTACACGCAAAGTGCCTCAGAAAAAAAACATCCTAGCTCATATTGTAATGGTGATAATACATATTTTTTTAATTCACCAGAATTCATCTAGTTCACTGAACACCTTCAAACTACTGGTTATAACTTTGGTAGACCTCAGTATTTTTCCAGCCCTGACCCTAAAATTAATTCACAAAAGGTGTGAAACTTGTGTTGCAATGATCCTTTTGTATGCTCTTATTTACAACTTAATATATAAAAGCTATTAGAAATGAGCTGGATACAAGCAAGTCATGAGCAGCATCAAGTTTTAAGATTTACCTTTTATGACATTCTTTGACTTTTTTCCTTGAATCTTTTTCCTTTTTTCCATTTTTTCCCTCCCTTTTAATAATCCAAACCCAGGGGCATTTCTTTTTCTCTCAAAAATACCAAACAAAGAATGAAACCCATGCATCAAACTTCTTTTGTTGTATTAAGCAGTGTCTAAAAGAGGGAACGGTTGTCAGTGAGAAAAGATGAATTGAAATTTTCCATTACTCCATTCAAAGCTCCCCATTCAGTTTCAGAGAATTAGCTTGATACTGAAATAACTGAGTGGAGATGAAATGATACCTTGTCTATCAGCAGAATGAGAGAAGAAAGTTCTTCAATCCTCTTTCTTGGAGTCTCAACTCATAGATATTTTGGGTGATTAAAATGGCTCACGCTGGGAAAAATGTCAACAGGAATGACCTATTTATTGGCAAGGAATGGTTCTTTCTTCTCCAAAGCTGGCAATAACATTGAAGAATCGCGTCATTATGAGGACATGCAAGTGCTTTCAGCAGTTATGAATAAGCAATCTCTATATATGAAATTTGGATTTCTAAAAAGGGTTAGGCTGGGTCGCATATTTCTGCGGACTATCCGTGTGCTCCACAAAGCAGCCAACTTGTCCAAATAGCACTGATGGGTAATCCAACATTCCTCAATCCTAAAATCTCAGGATCATCACAGCAGGGGTATGGAAGCATATTCATGACTAATTATGTTTCTATATCTCCCTGCTCCGCCTCTCTGTGTTCAGGGCTCCATGGTGTGTTCTGGCCCTGGGGATCAATCACTCTGAGCTGCCTGGCCAAACACCATTGACAAGGCGGACGCAATGTAAAGCTGGTCCAGCACCTCCATGGCATGCCACCATTCAATTAGTCTTGGTCAGCGGGAGACATGATTATTCCGAAATTAGTGATTATTTCCCTGGGTAAACAGGCCCGATTGGGGTGTGTCGTCCCTTGTGCGCCTTGCTGGTCACTGGACCTCCACAAAGGGGGCTGGGGCTTGGAAGAGAGGCCAGGGTACAGAAGACTGCTTCTCCTGAAAGAGCTGCCCACTCCCCCTTCTCATTGCAGGACCCTGCGGCTCGACACAGCCCTCCCTGATAAAGTGGTATTTCCCGCATACAAAGGAGGCATCGGGCTTAATCCTCAGCCAACCCACACCCCCTTCTTTCTTCCCAGCAAGAGAGCACAATGAGCGTGGACCTTGTCTTAATCCAAAGGTGGGCTATCACAGTAATCTGGTAATACATGCTGATCAAAGCCTATTCAATGCTAATCAGGACAACAGATCAGCATTATGATCTAATTAGGGACACCCTATGTGCCACTGGAGTGAAATGCCAGAGCATTGTCAACAGTAGAGGATGGCATTGAAATGCTGGAGAGGAACAATAGACTGAATGTAATACTGTGGTATAATCCCAGCTCGAATCCGTACTGCCCAAATAACTAAACAGTGGACAATTAAATGGGACAGATAAGAAATAATATTTACATCTTGGGTTGATCTATGAATCATACAGTATTTATAATGTTCCTTTTACACTGACAACTCAAAATAATAACCTAACTTGATTGTGGTTGTACATGTTTTTTTTTTTTTGCAGTCCCATGGCAGTAAGAGGTCACCTCTGTCATAAAGAAAGATGAAAAGGTTGGAGGTCAGCCATTGTAGTGCGCTGTCTCACAACATGCTCTACCTTTGATTCCCATTTTAGCCACAGTAAGAAAAAGACCTTAATTTATCAGTTGGCGAAGAGACATTCCTTGAAACCTCTTGATTGTTTTGACTTGTGTAGACCCATTCTGTACTTTTTTGTTGATTTTGCCACTCATGGTATGCCCAATTAGACATGAGCTATTAACAAAGCACCAAATCAATTATCCACTTGCCTTTCGGAAGTTGTTGTTCTCCTTTGGGAGGCGCATCGGTCACGCATTGCCTGCAGAGTCATCCCCTGCAACTCCAGAAATCTGGGTGGCCACAACTCTTTCAAAACAGCACAATACAGCTCCTACATTTGGATAAACTAAGTCTACTATAACAAGGCTCCCAGCAAAGGCTAATCCTATCAAAATGGACTCCTTTTAGAAAAACAATAAAGTGCCCTCTAATGACAGTGATATGTTACGCATGGAATGCAGGGAAGGCAGAAATCAGCATGCGATGAAAATTCCTTGTGCGGCGACCGACATCTATTCCACCTGGGCCTAAAACAACAAAGCCATTTTCGGATTCAGCACTGTTTAGATACTCCTTAGCTACGAAAATAAAGGCCAGATGTGCAGGCGGGAGTCTCATGTGGCTACATGTAGGCTATTTGTGTGTGACGAGGAAAGGCAGCCTTGTCGACAGCCGTTGCTTTGCAAGCTGACTTTCCCTTTCAGACATTATACAAAGAACGGTTTAACCCTTTAGTCCTAACACAATGTACAAACATTACAGACACTGTGGGAGTTGAACTTGGCAGAACATCAGTTAGGTGCTGTGTGTAAAAATATACAACTTCACTTCAAAATATAAAATTTTGGGCTTGGTATTTTCAAGCTAGCATGTCTAGACAACAAAGTTGTTAAATGGATTAGTCATCGTACAAATCTGATGACTTTAAATGAGTCAAAAAGAAAGTGTTGGACAGACAGATTGAAAGACAGCCCAACATTTCAGTTTAACCCCTAAGCGGCTTCTAAGTTGCTTGAAGTTTATATGTTGTCCTGTGTAGGCCAGTTCAAGCCACTTCCCCCACTCCCAAATCCAGCAATGTGCGAAAAACAGCAGTCCTCTCATTCATTTGAATTTGAATGTTTTAACGATGCAGGAGTGGGAACCGCACAGGGCTTGTGGACGCAAGTGGACGTCTGGCAAGGAGTTGAACTGGACGCAACTTTTGCCAAAAGGCAACCCGACTTCACACTGTGGTGACCAATCACATACATGCAAGCACACATTCCTGGTGGATTACTTTGTAACGTGAACACCGTATTCGCCTGTTTACCTCGTGTTCATTTTGACGAATAAAACAGTTGCTGCCATGAAGTCTTTCCAGAGTTGTAAAATCCTGTCTGTAAGTTTTACAAACTGCTGCACAGTGTTTTGGCTTCTGATAAGGCTTTAAATGCATTAATTTGTAACTCCAACTTGACTTCCTGGATTGTATTTCATTGTTTCACCGGTACCTCAAACAACGTGCCCCCACCATTGTAGCCCCCTGCGTCGTAGTGCTGGATTGCCGGATTTGGTGTGAATGCAGCCTTAGTCCAGCTCCCACACACAGGCAGGAACAAAAAGACCCACCTCAGTGTGGCCCTATCAATGTCACTGCTTTGTGTAGCAGTCTTTCAGGGTACATGAAGTGTCTTTAGCCACAATGAGATCAATAGCCCGGCCAACTGTGCAGCAGCTAGCAGCAACAGCAGCCACACAGAGCTGCAAGACAGAGCAGATAAAGCTGATCAGAGTCGACACATTGTCAGATCTGTATCTTTGATCTACTTGTGCGCACTCTGCTGTTACATAGAACTTAACAATCCAGTTTCTCTGTTGCATTTGCTGTGCAGAAAGTGGAATACTGCAGCAGAGGTGCAATATTGATGTGCCATATCTCCATTTAGTTGGAAACGTCCCTGAGGACCTTTCAAAGTTTTCTGTGTACTCTGCTGAGCCAGATCTTTCCTGACAGTGACCTCAGTCAGCCTATAGGTACACTGGCTTGGACAGGCCAGTTCCATTGATTTCCCATTCCCTCTTGGCACAATAAAGACTGTCAACGAACCACTGAGATGTGTCCTTGACCAAAGTGTAACCCATGCTGTTTTATCATGTCTACTCTGGAGCTTTCAACTCAGTAAAAGGCCTGTTCATGGTGCTATGATCCATTGAATAAAATGCAGATTTTCCGGTCCATTACTGTTTCTTTGATCGTTCCCTTCTGTAATCATGTAAACTGCAGGTGAATATATCATTATGAATAATCGGAGACCACCATGTTAGACTTCAGAGGTTTCTCTTCTTTTTCCCAACAGAAAAAGCCCAAGCCTAATTTGCCATCATCAGCTTCTTTTGTTCAAACAGGGGCTGGTATTTGAGAATAATCCTCCTTCCATAGATGGAATAGTGTCTCGACAGGCAGTGGCAAGATTCTGTCAAAACCTTTTCCAGAGGCGAATCTTTGTGAGATCTGCAATGTTCGAGCCTGAAAGTGTTTTGTTAATGACAAAACAAGTGATGTAAACTTGCCATCTGGCTTTGAACACAGGAAATGCGCAATTAAAGTGCAGCAGTTAGACATTTGTCTTGTTTATTTTGTTGCAGCACTAAATGCTTTTCACCATTCTGGAAATCTATTTTAGTCTTATTCAGAGTCACAAATGTATTTTTATTAACAATTTACATTACTATTATCTAGCAACACAGTATGAGTTGACCCAACATATGAAAGGGAAATAGATGCCTTTACTTTATATTCAGTGTCTAGTTATCCTTCCAAAATGCCACGTGTAATGTCATGCAATATCTGACAAAATGACCTTAATTTAAAGGGCTGCCATTGATGTCAACACCAGGTAAATACCAAGTTGCAAATGTGCATTGATTGTTTAGATGCTCCAGGTGACACCATGCCAGTAGAGAGAACTTTTGTTTACCTCTCAAATTTCACAGAATGTTGAATTGGCACTAAAAAATTATTGACATATTGTTAAAGTGTCTGCACTAAAAGACTGAATGAAGAAAAAAAAATATGCGTTGAGTTGAAATATCATCTAAAGACACGCATATAAAGACTCTTTGCAGCATATTGTCCTTAAAATGCTTTTGATCTTAAAATGTGGGGAAAAAACAGCATAGAAACATATCCACTACTACTAAAAACGACCTTTTCCAAATACATTGTCAGTAAGCGCCAATGCTTTAAATGTTTATATACAGAAATGCATAGTAACCAGGCATTCTTGTTATTCTTCTAGCTGTCTCAACAACCAAACTGGCCAATGTGTATGGTGCAATTCAAAGGAAATGAGATGCAAATTACTCCATACATCTACAGCATATTTAAGGAACGTTATTCAGTGTTTTGATCTAGACTATCCTTTTGTTAGTTAAAATGTACAAACTATTCAAAAGATTTCTTTTGTTCTTAACCTTTGTAAGAAAGTGGAGAAAATATTTGGAATGCATTAAGTTCTGAAAACCGCCTGTCATGGCCGACAATAAAGGGTAGCCTAATAGATGTTAGCATTGATGGTAAAGAGAACAAAAAGAAGCGGCCCTCTGTTGTGCACAAACTGCCTGGCGCAACTAAAAATGAATCCATTTACTTCAGACTGTTTACTTTGTACTTTTGGCTGTAAAGGCAAAGGAAATAAAAAAAAAAACCCGATTCACGAGGTGCAGGAGCCAAGGCCTCAACTTCTCTTTCACAGGCCACGTTTTTTCAGCTTTTTAAAAACTCACACGCCAAGCGCCCTGGCAGCCAGTGCTGACAACATGCAGGGGAGAGAGAAAAGACGGAGCGAGGAGACAAAACCAAACACAAAAACAGTAACATCTGCAGCCGCTTCCAGCCAGACAGTTTGATGTGAATAACTCAGCACTTTGTGCCCTGACCTTGGCGAACAAAGGGGGGAGATGCCTCAGGAGCGGAATGGGACGCCCCGGGAGGCGAGCACCCAGAGAACATCCCTGCTCGTTTCGCTGAGTTGGAGTTATTGTCCCCCAACAGGGTGAAGAGGTGGCACCAGGGCATCCAGGCACTGCATGCCACTTGGACTGCCATAGTATCAGCACAAATATGGCTGCTTGACAAATGAAGCAATGCGGTGCAGGAATAAAACGTAATTTTCAGAGTGCTGCTCTGCTGGGATCTCTGTGCCATATGAATGCAGATCAGGGTCAGGCAAATAACTATAGGAGTGCCTTTTAAAGAGATCAGTAAATGTAGAGATAAATCAGTGCAAGGGGGAGTAGATGAATATTTATCAATCCTGCCAGAAGATGCTAATATATATACAGATTTATTTCACCTCAGTTCAAAGTTAGAAAAGGCAAATTCCTCCCCATCAAATCAAAGGAAGACACAACAAAGCAACTGTGTACTTCAAGACTTAAATCTTACAAGTTCCTAATCCTTCTGAAGTCCACACGGGACCTTTGGTCTCCATGGCAACAGCAGGGCATTCAACCAAGTGATTGCCTCCAATGAATTTCAGATAAGACAAAATGGAAGTGAATTGATGTGATTTTAATGCAGAAGTGAGCGGCGGAGGGGAGGTCCACTCGGTTCATATTTGAATAAAGCAAACAGAGCAGACAAAAGGCTGACAGCCGTAAATGACATTGTCAGTACAAAAATTATCAGCCAGTTTACAATCTGTTTGCTCATGTAGAACAAACAGAATGTGTGTGGCATCCCCGGGCTTTGTGAACGGCAGGGCCGGCAGCCGGCGGAGAGAAAAGCAGATATCAGCTCCCCCTGCAGCCCTGCAACAATTAGATAGCAATTTGACAGGCACACTCAAAATGTGAGTTTGTTGTTCTCTTCCAAGGGCACCACATCTTTTTTTATCAAAAAGGAAATACATAATTGAGGCATAGGGAACAAAGACAAATTGTGTGACCTATGGCCAGAGGGCTGCCAGGGTGGGATATCACAGGCGTAGGGAGACACATTCCAAACATAAGACCCTTAGTTACCTAGCAAGGGCTCGAATCAAGGTCCCCTTTTCTGCCTTGCCCTCCTTTGGTGGTAGGGGACCAACAGGGAGATCCTCCTTAAAGACAGCCCTGTTAGGCCCCGTTCACTCCCTACTGCCCTTTGTTGCATTTTGTCACTTGTTTTGTTTTGAGCTTGTTAACTTCTCTATAGCCGCATGGACAAGCAGCAGCTGGCGAGCTTGTGGTGGGCTGCAAGGCATCAATTTTATCCCGGAACAAGCAGGGAAAACAGGCCAGGCTTGCTTTTGACAGCACCTTGAACCTTACCACTGTAATGCCGTCTGTCCATGTTGCCAAGCAGCCATGAGTCAGATTAGTAACTGATAAGCAATGTTACTTTTTATTGCTAATGTAGCAGATATTTCCACAGATTCTAATATTTTAAAAATGCCCTTTTTTAATGCATTTGCACTAAAACGTCAATGATATGAATAGAAATTACTAGCTTGATAAAGAGTACAGGAGTGCACTGGAAATTCTGGTGGGTTTAAGTTATGTTTGGAAAATGCAAAAGAAAGGCAAATGTATTTAAAAGACGTCAGCAGCATTAGTCATTGCAGTAAAGGTGTGAATTCAGCTGCAGCACACAAAGCAGCTCTGGAGGACATCCAGCTGAAAAGTCAAGTCCAGCTAAGTCGAGTCTTTTCTTGCTGATGAGCAATAAGTAGCCTAACGTGAAGAGGCTGTGGCCCCGTGAAGCACAGCTTGCTTGACAGATCTGAAAGCAGCAAACAAAGTCAGCTGAATCTTCTTGATACTGTGTCAAACTTCTCATCGTGGAAAAACAGCATGTCAGAGTGTTAATTGATATTCATCCCAAGATTCTCCTCCCTGTGCTGTGAGCCCTGCTCTGTTCTCTGGCTGTGGAGATGCCGTTTAGTCTTATTAAAAAGTTGTTTGATTAGCCGGCCCTGGAATGGAGGCTGTGGAAAGGTCTGGCAGCAGCAGATAAAAGGGGAATGATAAATAGGCGAAAAGCCAGCCGATTGCCAGTCAGCCACTAGAGCATCAAAACACATCCATTTCTCTGCAAAGTTGATCCAATTATTGTCAGCCACTCACAGATAGCTACTATGCTTTACTCCTTTCATTCCAGGCTAAATTGCTCTTCCCCTTTTTTGCCGATATGGCAATCGGTCATAAAGGGCCAGCCATCATTAGTGCTGTTTGAATTGGAGCCCTGTAGTGTTTGGTTAAGAGGGTAAATGCAAATTTGATGAAAGAATAAGGCTGCATTTACATATCAGTCTCAGCTCACATGGGGAGGGTAAACATTCTGTTTATCTCAAGTGTTATTTTATGATTTCAGTCGAATATAAAAACCGACCTTGGCCCAGTCAGAGCAAAAGACCAAGGAAATTTACTGTTGTTTAAACACGATTTATTCAAGTAGAACTTGTCAACAAATCTTCTGTAACTCAGCACATAAAAGAAAGATATCAGGATGTTTCTTACTAAAAATGCGTCAGTCAACCCACATTTGACAGTTTTTATTTGACCTCTCAATTATTTTTATCTGATATTTTCAGATCTGAAATATTGGTACAGAAAGTGATAATTGTAAAATAATATACTTATTTAATATCTGCATTAAAAAATGGTACTTTCAAGGAAAATTGTGCAAGGGCATGTTCTCAGAAAGATTTTAATTTGTCACACACCAAAATAAAAAAAAGCAAAATTACGAAATGAAAATATTAAAGCCTCAAGATGAATATAAACAATTAAAAAATTTTTTTTCCATTTAAGCTATATAATAATATATATAATAACTAAGTGAACCACTGCATTTCATTTGAAACCACAAACTTAACCGCATGTTGAATCACAAAAAAAAGCTCTAAAATTAAAGTAAAAGAAAGGTTGGTAAAAGGTTGTGAGTTAAATAGATACTCTGATGCAAGACTTTAAGATTAAAACTGATTTTCAAGACTTAAACAATGCGTCACCATCAGTGTGAAAATCACTATTTTACATCACAATACATTATTTTACAAGTGTTTCATTTATTCATGAAATTCACCTCCAGCAGTTTAGAAGAGATCAGGCAAAACTGTCCAATAATAAATTAAAATGTAAACTCCAACCAGAAAATATATTCCAAACAAACAATATTTAATTTCTGCATAGCCACAGAGCTGAGTGGGCTGCTAAAAATAAGGCATAACACTGCCATCTATGGCTATGTTCCTAGGACTGCTGAGGTCCTGTGCACCCAGCACAAAGGCAATCAACAATCCCTTGAAAAAAACATTGTATTACTTAATATTTGTAAATAAGATTAATAAAATATAATTGTAATTCTAAAATTGTAAACACAACCCTGACAATTCTAAATCTAGTAAAGTAAAAAAGTGTTTGGAACAGCGTTCACACCAAAGTTTTTTTGCGTTTCTCATGAAGCTGACACGTTTTTGGCTTCCGAAATTGACAGATTAGACTGAAACCTAGATTTTCATCCAAATGGGCATCTGGTGGCCATATCCTTTAAGCAACACAATTCTGCACAAATCAGGGGTTCTGTCAGAGCTTTTCGTACCACCTGCTGTGTATCTTCCCCTCAAAATGATTGAGCCTGCCTTTATTGTTTCATCATAATTTTATCTTTACAGTTTGTTGGCCAAAATGCAACACACATTGCACATTTTGTACTCAAATGGGCAGTATGATGATACTGCAAGCAGCATATACTGTGTACTGGTATAACTTTCTGTATATCTTATAGCAGATACATCATTTCAATACATTTATATTGGCAATAAAAACACATATCAGGACTAAATTTTGACTGTGATTCAAGAGCGCATTAAGGCGCAATAATGAAGTGCATATAGCTGCCAGACTGGGGTAGCAGGTTGGCGGTGAAGCATAGAAGAAAGCCAGATGTCAGGGCTTCTATAGCTTAGGCCTTGACCAGGCCTTCGTCTGCGGCGGCCCTTTATGTAGCTCTCTGTGTGATGCACTGGTCCCCTATGGGAGCCCCAAGGCTTTACTGGTGATGAGACGCGATCTGTCCCGTCTGTCACCTCTCTCCAAGTTATTCATACACCATCCATACAGTCAGTCCTCCAAGGCCTCTAATCCCTGTCTCCCGAGGTGGAGTACAGACAGGGAAGCAGACAGGCAGGCAGGTTTCATGTCTGTTCATAAGATGTTTAACACACTGAGCATGACAGAGCATTCCACATTTACAAAATTTCAGCAATGGTATCAGCATGAGACTGCAAAACAGTGGGTTATTTCTGCAAGTGGAAATCCTGATTCATACAATAATGCGTAAATGCCTGAGTTTAAAGATGCAGAAAGAGCCATTTATTGTGTTTCATCGTGGACATTGCAGATGCTGTGAAACTGATTTAAGGTTTAGGAGTGGGACAGTACTGCAAAATCTGACTTTGCATTCTAATTTTCATAATTCTGTTTTAATGAGAAATGGATAACAACTTCATAATTTCTTTTTTACATATATTTTGTTCCACTACTATATGATTTTTTTTTTGTAAAACCCAAGAGTGATCTGGACCATAATGTTTACAAACTCATCTTCAATTTATGAAAAACTTAGTTTAAGTAAAATCTGGAAAAGGCAATATGCATAAAAGTCCCTAGCTGTTAGGTGGTATTATGAATTAGAGCTACTTCAGCACCCTCGTGACCACACACAAGAGTAAATTTGCTCAGCACGTCATCTCCTGATGTTTACAAACAAATACAGAAAGAGTTTATGTAATGCATTTATTTAAACAAGACCTAAGAAATGAGCAAATAGATCATTCTTAGGGATTCTTTGCTGTGCAAACATGCCTATTATAGATTAAAGTTTGACAGTATGCCAAAGTTATCAAGGTAAACTAGAACTGTGACTGACAACTGAAAGTGGTTTCTCTTTGTTCCTGTGTGTGTATATGTGTGTGTGTGTGTGAGAGTGAGACAGAGACAGAGACAGAGAGAGTCAGCAAGAAAAGCCGTACACAAAGAGGTTCAGCAAGTCTCACTATGTGGCACTTGTTTTGCTTCCCTCCTTCCTGGAAGCACCATCAATTTACCACGGACAACTTGACCACTCCCTTCAAGGATCAGCACAAAAAGACTGACCTGGGACAGACACACAGGGTTCACCTCAGAGCCCATTAATCAAGTGTCATGGTTGTGTGTAGATGAGGTCAGACCCTGACATGTTGTGTTGCAACCGCTAGGTCACGTACAGGGCACTGAATTATATCCACAATATCTTAATAATGCAAAAACGAAAAAAAAAGGAAGTGTGATTTGCGTTGCTGTGTTCCTATTGATTCACTATGTGTGATCAGGAATGTTTGTCAAACTCAAATAGTATTGTTTTTCCTGCAGAGATTAACCTGTTTAATGCAGAGAGCAATCAGCCATTGAGGTTGCACTGTGGTGCATGTTGTCGATGTGTGTGTGTGTGTGTGTGCGTGTGTGCGGGTGTGTTGTTGTCTGAGTGTGTGTGTTTGTGCATTTGTGAGACAAAGACCACCTGTGCAGTGGAGGGAGCCAGTGAATTTGGAGCCAGAGTGCGCTTTGTCAATTGGCATTTGATTTGTCACTCAGCGGGCTCAAGCTCCGGCTGAGTCACTTAGCAAGCCACACCCGCTTTCCTCCATCTCTATCTCTGCCTTTCCCTTTTCTTCTCCCTCCACACAGGTGTATCCAAAGGGTTCACCTCCGGGCCAGCACTGTTGACACACATACCTTATTGCGCGTGGCTCACACCCATGTCTTTCAGTGACTTGTGTTAAGCTGCAGCAAGGAAAAATCATCACAGAATGCAAACCTTTCACGATCAAGATTTGCTGCTGATTATGCCCTTGAAAGAAATTCTCAGGACTATTACTGACATGAGCTTAAGAAATCATCTCATTATTTTTAAGCTTGGAGATGTTCCCACCAACCTCACACACATTTACAAGACTGTAGGTCATATTTAGCTACAATGTGACCATCTGCGCTATGAATTGTGGTGACTCTGAAATATTTATATTGTCTCCATTTCATGAGAGATTTCATGCTCGAAAGAGGGCTTTTATTTCATGCACACCTACCGATGTAAAGCACGTCTGATTCAGCAGCAAGGACCACAGCGCAGGTATTAGCAAAGCCACATCTGAGCGGCACTGCAGGGATGCAGGTGGTAGACAGTAGCACGCTCAGAAAGAGAGCTGAATGGATACCGCAGCCAAAAAAGATCACAGATGCACACAGAAGCCTGTCTATTGTACACACCATGGCTTTGAGATGATAAAAAGCTTGAGGTGACCAAATATTATGAAGGTAGTGGTAGATAACGTATTGTATATCACTTGGGTCATTCAAACTGTATCAAACCTGTCAGAGGGGAAATATTTCTCTCAATTATTTTTAATTATTTCATTTTTTTAAACAAGTAAAAGCCTTAAAGGGACATTTTTTTTTTATCACAAATCAAAAGCAGTCCATGAATTTTAACAAGTAAAAACTTGAAAAAGGAATTTTATCATGAATCAGAAACATCTTAACGCAACGAAACAAATGTCTACATATTTTAGGCATGAAATTACAACTGACATGGCAGTGCAAATATATTAGTCTTGTAAAACAAAGAGCAACAACCTTTGAAATATCTGAAAGTTCCTGTCTAAAGTTGCATACTGAAGTTGCCACAATGGCTTCATTCATGAAGGCTTCGAGGGTGTGGAGCAGAATGTAGAGCCAACCACATCAAACAAGTTGATTAATTGATGATGGGATGCCAAAGAGGGGGGTGAACTTGGATTGTTATTGTGAAATTTTTCACTCTAGTTCCTTTGAATCCTACCTGAACCTTCATCCCACGCAGTTTTGCACCAAACTTAATTCCAGCTCAGTTTGCAACACTAACAAATAGCCCACCACTCCCTTACCAACAAAGCCTATCTATCTGTACCAGAGCTCTGTGACAAAGGGACAAAGCATGTCTGCACTGTAATGATGGGAGTCAGAGGAGATCTGAATGAGTTGAAACCTCCCAGGTCAGGTGCAGAGTAAGTTTCCCATGACAGTTAAGTCTTTGAAGACAAGTTTGGAGGCTTCAGACAAAAGTGTGAGATTATTTAGACTGTTGAAATATTTTTTCCACGTATGTCTTTAAAAAACTTGTATGCCACTCAGAAGGAGAAAAAAACCCTACAACAATATTGGGATAAGTATAGCACACAAACCATATAGCTGCACATGTGTTTGGTAGTCTGTTATTTGAAAAATAAGTTTAAAAAACTGAGGTCAGTTTTTTTTGTCTGTCTGACTTTTAGAGAGCAGCAGAGACGAGCATGAGGGAAGGTGTCCATTGCAGTAAGCAGCTAATTGATAGGGTGGCCCAGACAATAGCTGGGTGCCACCCGGTCACATTCCTCACATGCCAGTCAGTCTGTCAGTGACCCTGAAACGGAGCCCACTTTCCCAATTAGGGTCATTAGTGTGAGCCAGTAAGTGCCCCAGTCACACATGGCTGCAAACCAGGCTCACTTTGGCACTGTGGAAAGACCCCAGGCAAAACAGCACAAAGAGGGCCATCTTCATGTTTTCACAAAGTGTTGCCTGAGACGTCCGTCAAGGCATTCAGAGGTTTTTCACTTTAGTTGCAAGTGGTATTTGTTCCCAAACTCATAGACCTGATACAGTTTCGAGCAACTTAGTAAAAACGGAACATTTTGTAAAAGGAGGAAAATGAGCCGCATTAATCAATCAGGATATGTAGGATGTTGAGCTTGTATGTGACAGAGATAGATGGTGGCAGTTAGAAAGCTGCTCACGGATGAATTAATAGCACCAGACTGACAGTTGTGGCAGTTGCTTCATTTCTCACGGTTGTAGATATCGGTAGACCACAAGATTCACTATAGTATAGTGTGTTTTCATGGACGTAACCCAGTGAAACACCTCCTAACTGCCATTCCTCGCCGGACTATCTGCATGAGCTTGTAGGCCTATTATCATTCTTATATTATGATGCCGTGTTATAAATCCTGGAATTGAAAAGAAGAGGGAGGCATTTACATCTGCGGTCACATCTTTTTTTTTGTATTGTCACTGGAAAAAATTTCGACGTTAACGTATAGCAGATGTTGTTACTCATTTGACTGCTTATTTGTTTAAACACTTTAAAGGTAGCTTCGAAATATCCATTTATGGATATGAGGAAAACGATTTTGCTGTTGTGTGGGCCTGCATAATCAGAGTGTGCATGATGTGGCTGCTATAAGACAGCAACGGTGCCCTCTGTCTGGTCTCATGATATCTAAATGCTCACTCTGAAACACTGAAATAAATCAAAAAAATATAAATAAAATATTGCATCCAGGGAGAAAGTGTGTTCCAATGATAAGGCGGCAGCATCGTCCCTCTTATGATTTGGGCCCTGGTGCTATTGTATCTGCTTTGAATTCTGTGTTGTGATAGTTGTCATGGTGAATTTGAGTTTATGCTACACATTAAGTGTTAAGACTAATTTAGTTTGAATTAGCAGGTAGTCTTGGTGTTAAGCTTGTTTGCTTTTGTTAGGCAGCATTCACGGCAGTTTTCTTTAAAGTATATAGAGTGTGCTTTAGGTTTATATCTCTGTGGTTCTAAGGATTTAGTGTACATGCTGTGTTTTTCCCCCACAACGATTTGCAATGAACACTTTGTGCACCTGCGCTCACTGGAACCATTAACAGGCACTTTGTTTTATCTGTCTCCTCTCAACTTGAGATAAGGTGCGCTGAGAGATTTGAGAAGGTGGCAGAACACTAAAATAATCAGTCATCAACTTTCACATTCAAGAAACAATAAAGCAAAATGACTGAAGGAGAAATCAGAAGAGAGAGGAGATTAGTGCTAAAGCTGTTGCCAGGTTGGCTGGTGAAAAAAGCCTCACTACTGTGCAGCTGGGAACTGTGCAGATTCATCAGGTGAGATTCAGATAGCAAGTTGAGTCAGCCAGTAAGGTGCTGAAAGGTGCTAAAGCCTATGTAGAGAAGATGGCACCTGTCTATGTGCTGTATAAACACTAGATGTTTTTTATTACAATTGTGCCAAGAAGGGAATAAAGTCTGCAGCTTATGAAGATTGAGGAGAAGATGGAAAAAATGCAGAATGCATGTTCACACCAAAAATACTGAGGTGTTAATAATGAACATCACAATACATTAATGTGTAAAGGGGCTGCAGCAGCACTGTAGTGATTGATAGCAAGCTGTACTATTGCACTAATGTCAATAACTGCTCTAATAACACAAATCAGATGGTACAGCATGAGTGTACTCAGTGCCTTTAGTGTGTTTGTTTGATGAGTTGTCTGGCTTGTAGTGTCTGAAGCCACTCACCTCGCTCTCTGTCATAAAGAGGCTGTTTGCACAGAGATCGTCAGACTTACAGCACATCATGCTGAAAAGTAGAGCACTCAAAAAGCTAGCTGTTGATCTCAGTGGCATGTTGGTAAATCAAAGCAAAAATAATCAGCTAGCCCTGTTTGTATAAGCCAACCAAGGCTCTTCAAGTGAGCAAGTATTGTGTACAACTCCAGCTGTGATACCCTTTCCATGTAATCTAGCAAAATGGACAACAGGGAGCCATATTTGCTTAATGCAGCCAGCCTGTGTCCTTGTGCAAGGGAAATCTGTCACCCTCACTTTCTTTGTTGAGTGCTCAAAGCAAGAGTGAACACATCATTATTTAACTCAGAATTTGAGCTTTTTGATTTTAATATACCTAAAAATGACACTAATCACTGAAAAGCACAGAAGAAAATCAATTATAAAAGGTTGTAGTGAGCAACACTGCCCTCCAGTGGGCATTGTGGACCATAGCACACATAGAAACCTTGCTTCAGCTTATAATGTAAGAAAATCTAAATATATTTTTCTCTCAATAAAAGAAAACTATAATTTTACCAAACTACATGCACAAACATTTTTAAGGAACAATCCAATTTGATCATGGCCATCCAAACACACACACACGCACGCACACACACACACACGCACACACACACACACACGCACGCACACACACACACACACACACACACACACACACACACACACACGCACGCTCGCACGCACACACACACAAACACACACTACTCTTTATCATTATATATCCAGTGCTTGCCAGGCTATCACAACATACACTCCCTCTTATTGTCTTATCATTGTTCCGACAGGTGGTCTTACCTGGCTGTGTCTGGGAAGCAGGCAGATATGAAGGGGATGTGTAGGGGCAATTAAGCCATAACCGGCTGGTTGTATGGAGGGGACGTTACATACAGAGCACCACCTGCTAGATGTGAGGGCTCTTTATCACCAGCTGGCCAGTGTTTTATAGCACTTCTTTTACAGTGGTTGTGATTAGCAGGAAAGGTCAGGAGGGAAATGGAGAAGCTGCTTCATCATTTGGATGCATGATACAGAGTTCATATCTGTTAAAACACTGAGATTATATCAATCAAGCTTCAGTCTGTGAGCTAATTCTGTCTCTGTTTTTCCAGTATATCTGCTGGTGCAGCAGTGAAACAGTCCTCACCACAACTTATTCTGTGGCACCACCTTGTGTTTAAAATGGTGTGTTGCAGAATATCTTCTCGTGTTGACTTACACTACATGCAATAACATCTGTAAAGTTCAAAGAAGTGTATTTTCTCAGTGACACTAAGTAATTCACAATTTGAGAGTTGACAGTAATGCAAATGGAGAGTAAATTGGGCAAATAAAAGCTACTGATAATGATGAGGGCACCATTGTGTAACTGACCTAAAATGTCAGCTTTTTAATGTTTTTCAGCTGGTCATATGTTATGAATAATGACTGATTTCAACAAACCTTCACAACATCAGAAAACAGCTGACTTTAATTTAGATACTGTCTAAATTAGGGTAATTGTGACATGTATGTTTGCCAGTGATAGTTTTCTTCATAATACTTTCCTTTCCAATTATTTATAATGTTCTTTATATTTGGAAACAAACTGTAGACTCACTTTAAAGACAGCAACATCTACCAGCAGGAAATGGTATAACCAGCTGTCCTAACAGAGGATCTGAAATGGAGGATTTGAAAGGTGCTTCTTTATTTTTCAAATAATATTACATATCTATAACATTTAAAGCTAAAAACATGCTGACATTACATACTGTAGTTTCAAGTTGATTTGGAAATGTTTACAAAAAACAGAGATAGTATAACTTTGCTTAAATTTTCAAGTGTCTGTCCAGTCCTGGTCTTGCACACAGGTGTTTTCAATTCATGTCAGGCTGCAGCTGTGTTGGGGATTTGTTAAAGCCTTCAACATGCACAAGAATCAAAGCTTTATTTATTTTTCTCCCTAGCAGATGAAAGTTTATAAAATGTATTTATGACAGCCGTTTGAAACATGTTTGTTCAAAGTGCGCCTTACAGTATAACAGATCAGCTCAGGCAGGAATGGTATGGTGACGGTTTTAATAAGAGTCTACAGTCCTGCTAGCAGGCTCTGGGAAGCTGTACTTTGGCACAGTGGTACTTTAAGCCAAATGCAAAATCAGCATGCCCACATGGTCATAATGACAATGCTAACATGCTGATGTTAAACAGGCATATGGTTTACCATGTTCACCATCTTAGTTTTCCATGTTAGCAAGCTAACATTTGCTATTTTGTTATCACAAAACATAAAATACAGCTGCTGAGAAAAAAGGGAAATGACATTAGTTTTGCAGATATGTAGTCATAAACCAAAGTACCAAATCGAAATTTTTAACCTCATGATACCAGATGAAAAGTAAAAGGGTCACTAAGGGTCACGGCCTTATAATAGTTGTCATTTGTCACATTTGTCAAGACATTTCACTAAAGGCAAAAGATGTCAACCTGCTTGTGGCACTTGACAGTCAGGGGAATCACCAAAGTCAGTAGCATTCATCCTCTATGGACCATGATAGTACAGAATGTCATAGAAATCCACCCAGTAGTTGCAAGGAGAAGATATTTCAATCTGGACCAAAGTAATGATCACCCAACCGGAAGACCAACACTGCCATCTTTAGAGCAGTGCTAGCATTTAAGTGATAATAAGAATTTCACTGAAAATCACATTAGGACACGTTTATATGCCTAAGAATTTTTGGAAATTTGCAGGATAATTTATCACATGAGTTATTTTTCTACCTGTCCCCTGAATTTTAGTCTTTTTAGGTACATACAACATAAATTATTTGAGAAAAACTTAAAAACCCAACAAAGTGTGTGTAAACAGTAGATAGAAAATGGTTTATTCATTTTTAGTTGAAGCAAGTCTTCTTTGCTAAATGTGTGTGTTGATCTTATCGGCCTATGACTTTTTCTGCAATTTGGCAGAGTCATTTTTTTTTTTCACTTAAATTAACAATGGTTTGGCTTTATTATTTATTTTATTTATATAGCCAGCAGTTTTTGTTTTTTTTTTTTTTTTTTAAAAAAAAGCTTGATTGTTAATTTCACTCTAAAACATCAAGATAACACAACCTGTGAAATAAGGATGTTTTTCTACAAGTTGCATTACACCCACACAGGTGTTTTGCGTTATTCTAGCTGATTGGATCTCTGCTCAGGTTCGGCTGGGTCCTGCCATAACAGGTGTATCCAAACTACAAATGACTACAAATCAATCAAGCTCAGTTTGTACACACCCCTGTGTAGTGGACTGTTGTTATATAGGGCGCATAGTATAATTAAGTTCAGTGAAAGTTTAGTCACTAAGACTTCCTGATTCATCCTTCTTTCTCTTCCATTCATTAGTTTCTCTCAGTCTTGGCACCTTTATAGTCATAAAGGTGCCAAACCATTGACCATATTCACTGGAGCCGATCATTGATCACCGTCATCTTAATCAGACTGATTATCTGCACTTGTCCAGCTCACTAAGCATGTAGCAGAGTCATATTTATAAGGGGGTTATGTTGCTTCTCAACATAACTGACAGACCCCAGATAACATTTTCTCACCAGTTCACTTCCTAAACTATTTTATGTAATTTGCGACAAGAAAATATTAAGACAAAAAACAAAACTAAACTAAACTAAAAATCCCAAAGATCCTCAGAGTCATCATCACAAGTAGTGGTGAGGAGATCCTGCAAAGTAGACTCCATTTGCCAAGTTTTCTAAAGTTCAGAATTAATATCTCAATTAATGTAAGCTTTCAATTATTATATTTGTAATGATGCTGTTTATACAATGATGGATTCTTCAGTCTCGGCATGTACACTGGAAAGGGTTATCACATGGATGCTTTTGGCATTCTAATACTGGATAAACCACAAGCCCAACAAGGTTGATATACAGTACATATTTGTGACTATATCCTGTTAAAATGTTCAGAATACACAAGTCTTTAATGATCTGGAGAAGGAGGTTGTAGTCTGACAAGGATTAGGTTACTTCTCTTTAATGCACAATATTTCATATTTAAAAGCCTTTAAATCCTTCTCATCTTGTTTTCCTGGAATTGTATTATCAAAGTAGCTTATCACTGCTACTGCCAATGCCCATCAGTATACAGTATAAGGCCAGATGATAGGGATTCTTTTTTTGGCAGACACTTCAGACATATCACAATTGGGGAAAAAAAAAAAAAGCATGGACGTAAATAATAATAAAATGAATGATGGAATTCCATTTAGCTGTTCCAGTTCCAGGGTCTTTGACTGACTGAGTGAGTTTTTGATAGTGAGGTAGCGAGATGAATTACAATAGGATGACAAGAGGTTTCAAGTCTAGATCAGGAGACTGCTAGCAGAGTTTTGTTGTAAGATATGAGGTAGTGTGCAGGCAAATAAGGACACAAAAGCTCACAAATGTATGCTTAAACTAGACTATGAAGTGCTTTAAAAGTAATGGGTAAAACCTTTAAATCACCTCTGAAATCAACTGGAAGCCAATGCAAAGAGGCTAAAATGGGAGGTTACATCATCTCCATAACCATATGGCAGTCTCTTTAATGGCACAACGAAGGTAGAAGCAACATCTGACTCACTGCACACTCACAGCAGCAATAGACCTTTTTCACAGACACAGACATTTTGACTTGTTGAAGCAGGAAAATCACAGGGGGAATCAATGACATTAATGTTGGGTGCATTCCATTCAGGTGAGCCAGTTTCATTTCTGGTATTGTGCCTGCTCACTCACTGACACCGCTTACTGGGACAATTAATGGAATGGAGTCATTGTTAATGTTATCATTTACACCTGTGCTTTTTCTGCTTTGACAAGTCAAAATGTTTGCTGTGAAATGGGTTTGTTGCAGTGCAAAAATATTATAAACTTAACTTGACAACAGCTACAGAAAATAGAATCAATTTAATCACCATAAATTCATAAAAAAAACTATCCTATAGGTGGTATTAAGATTTTACACTCTTCCCTCTTTGTTGTGTTTTCCCAGTGAACATAAGCTTACTCTAGTGGTCTATGTCATTAACTTCATGTTACTTGTGTCATTACAAATTAATTCAAGCCCAGCTGTTTCTTATAAAATACTACATTTAAAGGCACAGTCCGCGATCCAAACGTAAACCCTGAAAATGCAAAAAAAAAAAAAAAAAGTCTTTGATTCCCACTTGGATTTTGAAGACCATGTATTCTGAATCCCAACTAAAAGCATGTCTGAGTGTGAGTGCAATCATGGTTTAAGGAGCATCTTTGAATTCTAATCAGCAGGAGGCAATTAAAAAGCTCCTTGGTTCTCCTCCCCTTATTTTTTTCCTATAGCCATGTTCTGCTAATGGCTTTGGATCATGGCTAAGCCTTACTGCAAATGGCTCTTAATCCATTGGGCCTGCATTTGGTTACCTGAGGGAAATACTATCCAGGCTCTATGCTACCCCCACTGCAAGCTTCCAGATTAGTCCAATATATATTAATCCCCCCATTTATCTTTGTCAACTAAGGGCCAAAAATAATTTGAGAGAGAGTAAATAAAAGCGAGTGCAATAAGAGAGGCATGCCTCAGACAGAAGGCAGGTGCCACCTCATACAACTCGTCACTGGGATTGGCTCTCTAATGAGTCTCTCTGTACGGTAAATATGGCTCTGCTCATTTTGCTCATCAACATTTCATGGGTTAGGTGATTATCCTTTTCAAGCAAACAAGGGATGTTTCAGAGTTTCTAAAATGGAAAATAGTCATCAAAAACACATGACTCCTCCAAGACAGATTGTTTGCTCATGAAATGAAAACAATGGAGAATTTTTGAGAAAAGTCATATTGAGAATAAGCAGCTTGTGGAGGCAAGGGGTGAACCATGTCACTTAAAAAAAGAAAATAACATCACACCTTTTTTATTAGCTAAACCTTTATGTTACCTGAAAATTCTTCTCATGTGCTTGTGCACACTGAGCAGCTGAACACGGCAGGACGCGTCCAGAGTTTGACATTTACTGTTAGAAAGGAGACTAATAAATACAACAGCAAAGTATATCACAGTAGGAATGTGTGTGATGTTTTGCCAAAAGATCCAAATATGATTTCAGCTTGATTTCAGGAGGTTATTAGCTTCAAACATATTTTTTTAAAAGAAGCTGTAAACTTCAGAAATAGGAGGTACAGTCATATGGGTATTTCTTTACAGGAGATTTATTTGCGGACAACTCGGCAAAAATGAAAGTCTCACTGAGTCTACTGCAGGGATGTCCTTCTGTCCTGCTAGTGGAACTCATTACAAGTGGTATGCCTCTGCAACACACACTGAGAGGCTGGCACAACCCCACAGTTTCCTGACATGGTGCAGATATACCATCAAAGGTAAGAGTACCTGTGTAAAAGACCTCATGAGGACCAAATATGCTACTGGACAGCATTTTATGGGCTTCAGAATAAACTGAAAATAATTTAGTCTTCCACTGATGTTTCTTAATGGTTCATATGGATATGATTGATATGCAGTGCAGAAAAATAACAATGTCACATAGTGTTAAAGATGTGAAGCATCACATGCATTGGTTGTGTGACTGCTGTTTAACAGATTGTCTTAAATTTGTCATTGGATGCACTGTAGGCCCAATGCTGACTGCAAATTTCCAATCAAGACGCTAGTTTAAATGTATACTGTATGTACTGTACTGTGTGAGACTCTTGTTAATACTGTATAGCCCCACTTAACATTCACATTCCAAAATAAATTATATTATCAATATTTTATGGAAGCCTTACAGGGTAAACAGATTTAAGGTTTGTGCTGTGTTTTTAGTCAAAATGCTGACTCACCAGAAAGATTAACGTTGCACTTAAATATTTTTATGTCAACAATGGGACAAATTATTATGTGCAATGATAAAGGGGTCGATGGTAATAACAAATTTACAGAAAATTTTTATTCAACTCTGCACATTGTAGTGTCTTTTAGCTCATCGTTTTGGCTAGCAATAGCCAGCAACTTTACCTCATTTTCAGACACAACAGGCAGCTGTTTTCAGTGACAAAATCCTGATACACCAAACAGAACACAAAGTCAGCAAATAGCATGTAGCATTTTTCTTACTCATGATTATTATTGGAGACTTTTTTTTACATCTTTCAACAGAATTGTTTTAAGATGCAGGAAGCTTACAAAAAAATGTACAGATGACAGATAAATGTATTTTAAGTGTGAGTGAGCTAAAGTCAAGGAAAATTTATGAGATGCTTTTTATTTAAAAATAACTGAAAGTCAGAAATATGTACTGAAAATAAATAGCATAATCTTTGACTCGTTCCTTTTGGAATAAAACTACTACTGAGCTTTTCTGCGGTTGCACATGTGCGGTAAAGTCCCCAAAAAGTAAACAATTTGCCTTTTTGGCAGGGAAACCCCTAAAGCTATATTGTATTTTGGAAAGTAGTTATTTTCTGATCCAAGATTTATAAGCTATCATCTGCCAGTGGGCAATGTTCAACTAGATTATTTACCCAAAGAAAATATGGCGGTGAAAAATTCATGTCTGTGTGTCAGTCTGACCCTTGGTCATCTCCTGGCTCTCCCACCTCCGGGATGAGAAAAGCCCCTCAGTGTTGTTGAGTGATGGGGGTTAGAGAGGAAGGCGAGCCAGACGGCCGTCTCTCTGCAGCCTGTGACATCCCCTCCCACTCTTCATATCCCCCTTTTCCCACCACATCAGAAACAAGGACAGCCACTGACAACCAAAACATGTACCTTCTCTAAAGCAGCATATGGGATAAACATCCATTAAAGATTATTGAATGGTTATTTGTCTTATGCTACAATTATCCTACAAAATCAAATATGATGAAAAATTATATGTATATTTACTTTTATATACTTAAAAAAATACTAAAAAATAGAGCTTTGTTTCCATAATATTTTCTGTATTTAGATGTTTTTTGATGCTGGTGGTATAATGGTTAAATTATTTTCTGTATTTCTTACAGCATTAACAGTAAAACATCTCTGCGTCGATCCACATTTCTCTCCTCAGTGGCGATAGAGGATGTCATGTCACTGCAGCTAGGCCTCAAGACTTGCAGCTAGCAAAAACTATCAAGTTCATAAGGAAGTCAAAAATTCAGTGTGAAGAGTGAAAAGCAGGCCTGTGCTTCTGACTTGCAGAAGGGGGGGTTTCAGCCTGCCAACAGATTAAGTGGCCACTGAAGCCCACATGACGTGTTCTGTGTATTTCATATGAATGCAGTATTTCCATAATCCTACATCTCTCTGTTAACCACTTGTCTAAATAGTCATAAATCACTGCTGGATTCCGGCTTTTATTTGGAAGGCACTAAAGCTTCCAAAGCTGCCGTACAAAACTTAAAGCGAGACCGAAAATAGTTCACTAAATTATCCCCTTTCCAACAAAAAACACTGGAATTATATAACAAAACATGCAAACGGGGTCCTGTACTGCAGTAAACGATTGCCCCAATTACAGCAGATGATTGCCTCGCTTAACATGATGCCTACAAACAGACGGCAGAATTCTCACCCACCAGAAATAACCGTTAATGTCCTTTGGGAGAGAAATCAGCCTCCCAGTTACAAGAGAAGACTTACTGAGTGATCCCTTTTTCCCCTCCCACAGATGAGGTTATATCCCTGTCCTCAGCTGGGATTGCCATTTCCTTTCTTTTTGACCTGTACATCAGATGGCAGACTCTTACAGGAATCAAGGTGCAGAAGAACAAACACTAATGCTGGAAACTTGAAGGTTGGGCCCTGCCTGAGGTCTAGGTCTGGGGCTAAAAGGGCTGTGGGACTGGGGCCTCCTGCTCAGTGCTGCTCCGCCTGCCAGCCTATGAGGGAGGATTGGAAAAGTCATCAGCAGGCCTCAGGCCAGGGCCCCGCTTGAACACGGGTGGCCACCAACATAGATTCTCCAAACAAATGGCTTTACATGATGTGATCACTATCTGATGCGCTGCAAGGGAGAGCGAACGGAACATAAATGGCACTTTCCTGTTGAAAGAGAAATCATGGATGATGTAACAGGACTGTGTTTGAGGGTGGCCAGAGAAAACAGAGATGAACAGGGCTCTGTTTGTCTGCTGCCCAGGCAGGCAGCCTCAGCCTGGGTAGCCTCTCTGTATTCAGAAAGTCAGTAATAAAATTTTTTGTGAGGTGAAAGACAGAAGTGGGTTTGCGGCTTTCTTCATGCTTACTGAGTAAAAGGGTCAGTGTGGTGTACTGTAAGGGGGAGGAGACGTCTGTCAAGCTAAAGTAACAGCAGCATGCTGCAGAGCTATGAAACACATCCACTATGCATTATGTCATTTTGCCATTTGGAGCAAAACAGAACAATTACCAGCCAAATGTATGCATTTGGATAATTTGTCATAGGGATGACCCATGCCAGGAAAATACAGAGCAGCTTGAATATGACTGTAATAAATATAATGTTTAGACCTGGCTCTTTTTCAGTTCCCTTGAATATGACCCTTGCTACAAGATTGACACGATTCCCTACAATAAGCTAACAGTGGAGTTGGCTGTGTGCAACAAATTTTTAGATCATATGATTTGTAGGTAGGGGTTGCCACAACTCCTACCCAACATGCCCAGTATCGTGTGGTGCAGCATTTTTAACCGCTGATGTAAACCAGTTCCATATGGCAGTGTGATGTGGAATACATGGAGAGACCACTGGAGGTCGCCACACTACTGAGCACAATCAGTGAGCAGCAGGAAGCAGCCTGCATATTGTTCACTAGATGTAAACAGTGTTTTTCAAAGAATAATCAAGTTCAATGTTTTAATTATTAAATATGAGCACACAATGTGAAGATTTGTAATTTTTACTCCTTTGAGAAGTATCCTTTCATCTCACCTGCAGCCACATGTTGCCCCCATCCCCTCCCCAGCTGAAGCCCCCTATAAAGACACGGCCCTCTGCCTGATCTTTGTGGTTCACGTCCCTGACCGTTGGTCCTCGGGTCAGTCCACCGGTCCCTCAGGAGCAAGGTCCTTACCTTTCTCCCTTTAAAACAACAGCAATGGCCGGGTCAGGGATCTGTTTTTACCGACATTTCCTCAAGATGGCTACCAGCAGGAACAGCTGCAGGTAGAACACTAACCACAGCTGGTGCAGAAACATTAACACTGAGACGTTAATGTTCTAAAACATTTGTAAAATCGTAATTTCTCCTCTCTTAACATTCAAAAAGGCTTGGCTAAATACACAAATTACAGCTTGTACGGTCAATATAAAAGCTTAATGAGAGGACTTGACAACTCAACTCGAATTTGTATGTTCTGGTAAGTTGGAAGTTGGTTTTCTATAAAATGCCTATTTGTATTTTTAGGTACCAGTGTTACTGGACCAGTATTACCCTCTGTGTCTGTCTGTCTCACACATGCGCACACACACACACACACACGCACACACACACATGCAGACATAGACAAATATGTTCACCCTGCTCTCTCTTATTTTTGGAGGCGCAGTGAGGTCTTTTGCCAAATACAGCTTTATACTGCCTGGCCTCCAATCCAAATGGCTCTATAACAGTTAAGAAACCTCCAGGGCCCACAAAGACCAAAAAGAAACAGAGGAAAAAGTGCAATTGGCAGCCAACCACATATATTCACTGAGCTCATCCCACCAGGCAGCAGTAAATCATTATGAAAGCGAAAGACATTGTGGTCGATGCTATCATCTAAGACCAATAAAGCGCCCATTTGTACGGACAACCTCCTCACATATAACTGTCACTAACTGTCATGTCAGTGGACATTTCTCAGTGTGGCTTTCACAGGATTGTGACGTTTCAAAAAGAGGACAGAGGTACAACAAGGTTGGTTGAGTTCTTGTAATAAAAGACGAGAAATGAAGCCCCTTTGTCTCTTTAATCACATTCACCCTTGTGGTGTAGAGCAGACTGACACCGATTTGCCTGGAGGACGTTTATAGTCTGTTCCCACAGGAAACAAGTAGGCAAGGAGATGATGAATTAGTCCTTAACAAATGGATCTGTAGTCCTGATGGCGGTAGTAATCAGCCTTACATTTAGTCAAAATGGAAATAGCGTGTTCCTGTTGGTAGAACACAAATGTGGTCTTCAAAGACCTCCTGTAAGAGGCCAATTGGCTCACTGTTTTCCGTGCTCCTGGGATATTATTCCCCCTTGAAAAGTTTGATGTCCAAACAGCCCAAATAAACAAAAAGAAAGGATATGATTTAGAGGCTCTGGTATGTAGGACACAAGAGATTTGGTTGTGTTAGATCACTTGTTTTAATTCACTACTTAGTTTTAGCTCTATGATTACAACGTTGCTACTGGCGGAGGGTTACCATTTGTTTCATTAAGTATCATTTGAGCATGTGGTACCTTCCCATGATGCACTCTGCCTGATGTTGTGTATTAAAGGGAAGAAAACCAAGGGCGTCATCCTGTGACACGGGCGTCAGTAGGCACCTCATTCCCTCTGGGCCTCACTTTGCCTTCGGCTCCAGAGGGGCGTGAGCGGTTTGTCTTCTGCTTGAAAGACGTGGTGCTCTGCCAAGTTCAACCCAGCCCAGAGACATTGACTACTATTAGCTGGCTTCCTGACCAGGACGGGGAGGGCAGAGAGTGGGTGGGGGGTTCACAGCGGGATAGGGGCTGGCGTGATCGTCCTCTCCGCCTCAAGCCTCTGCCCTGTGATCTGGAGGCAAGCTGAGATAGCAGAGCCCCGCCGTTCGACCACAGTTTACTCTGTGAGCGAGGGAAGGGGACGTGGCCATGCAACAGTATTTACTTCATCACTGACTTCATGTGGGTGGTCCCCCCTCGCTGGAATACAATGGCTGCACCAGACACTGCTCACTCACATACTGTCCTGCCTCATTGGAAAAGCCATAAAACACGAGTCGTCCAGGGCTCCCAGGCCGTATGTGATATATTCTGAGTTTTCTGTTTCCTCATAGGTTACCTTATATTTACTGGTTTTCTGCCAGAAGACTGGATGAAATGTTATCAATCTTCGTCTTTTTTCCAGAAATATCTTCTGCAAAAGAAAATGTGATCTGACAAATTGAGCTTATTATCATAGCTCATTAATAACTGTTTAATATCATTTATGAAAAACATTCCCTGCTCAGTGGTACATTTTTTCCTGAAGGAAACAATCTTTCAGGTCTACTCTAGCAGCTTGGAGGGTGTCATTATTCCAGTTAGCTGCCACGTGAACCTGAAGGCTGGTGATGATACCTAAATGTGCCCCACAGAGTGTGTCTGATGTTGATGTTTCATGAGAACAGAAAATCAGCTTTGTTGAGAGATCTGTGTATGACCTTGCTACATGACCTGAGGCACTGGAAATGAAGCAGATCAACATTGTAATTTCTCTGAATTGACATCTGACCTGAGAGGAAATCTAGTCCAGTATGACTTAAATTATTTCACGTCCATTTTTCATGCCTCACTGGAGATAGGAAGCTGTACTGTAAACCAAGGTCAGATAATTGAACTGTTTTCTCATACATGTTAAACATATCCAAATGAATAGCTGTCACTTGCATATTAGATCAGTATTAGGCTGTGTAAATGTAACATATTACACTGCTGATTTAGCTGTTGATAAATGCTCTAGATGATTTGGAAGAATATCTGACTTCCTTCAACAAAAACTTGCTTCAACACTAAATTTTCATGGGCTTTCTTTTATTTTCCTTTCTTTTTTTTTTAACAGGACAAGCACGCACAGGCAACGTGTGCACAGATACACACATGCGTGCACACACACATACACACGCGGTAATAGAGATGTAACTGGAAGAGTTCTCGAGGCATATGGATGCCATTTGTAAGCTGCACCGAGAATGTATAGGTCAGTCTTACCCTTTGGTATCTCTCTATCCATCTGTTTTCACATTACTTGCAAATTATAGTGTCCTCCAGACCCAAATGAACATAAATCAGGCCGGTGAAAGTGCAGAAGTTTTCCCATCTGTCATAAAACAATGATTTAAAGTACGGGTTGTCAAAATATGGCGCTGTGAATTCGCCCCGCTCCCCAGCAGTAGGAACACAAAGCACCATCTCATCGGAGTAATTTATGGCCTCTGAGGGAATGGAGGGTGATTAGGGCTTAGGCCACCAACAGCCAGAAAAACAGTAGGAGCTCCAATAAGGATGGCTGGAAAACCTAGACCAAATTTATCAAACAATTCAGCAAAATCTATTTCTGTTTGGAGAGGAGAGCGAGATATATGGCCTGTTTAGTATACTTGGTACATCTCTGGAACATTTGGTCATACTGCATTTGTGAGTTTTGGAGATTCTACATTAAATAGTCGTAGCCGAGGACATGTGATGTATTGGTCAGCTGAGGTGCAGGAGGCCAAATCAAATATACAATGGGACGTTCCTGGATTTTAAACAACATATTCGTGTAAATGATGTCACTGCGTCTCTTTAAAATTGTTTCTTTTAAAGGTGGAGTTTTAGGGTGAAAGCGGCTGTGTTCAACAGTGGCTGTGGGCGTTTGGCATTCACAAACAACTAAATGCTCGTCTAAACCGCCTTTACCTTAAATGGCCTTTAAAAACTGAAAGGCATACATGGTAACTAAGACTGCACAGTAGGACATGGCTTCCTGTATGGTCAGTTAATATATTATGATTAGCCCAGGAGCACGGTCAGAGAGAGGAAATGCAGGGGTATGGCGCTTGCATTAACAACAGGGTACTGTTGAAGCAAAGTTGGGTGGCTCCCAATTAATACTTTGGTTGTTTACACTTTAATGTGTCTCTAAATAAATGCATACTTCCTGTGAACCTAAAATGGGTCCAATAAAATGAGACTAGGTGGTCATGCGGCTATGAGGTGGCCACAAATCTATATGGTACTTTTTTGTTCACATCAAAAGTTAAATTTAATTTAAAAAAGGCTTGTTTTTCAGGCTCTTTTCTTGAAAAGTATATATTGAAATGAGGATTTAGAGATGACAAATTCTCTTATATATTACTTAATCTGCACTGTGTTGCTGTGCAATGTTTGATCTAAATCATCAATTTATCTTCACCTGCCTCTTGCTCCACATGGGAGACATCTATGATGGCTAGGCAGGCATTGTTTTTACATCTATTTTTACAACTGCTCTTCTGGGTCCCTGGCCAGTCATTGGCTCTGTGTGGAAGGCCCCCGGCCCCCACACAGCGAACAAAGTTGAGAGCTTCTCCTCACAGGGCTACAGGTGTTTTGCTAGTACAGCCCTACGTCTGAAGTGAAACTGTTCTCACTATAATATCACCATGAGTACGGGCACAAATGCTGTTTATTGCTCTTATTGCCATAATTTACATGTCATCTCTAATGTGAGATGTTATATGAAAACACAGCAATAAGGAAGAGACTGTAAAACTGTTCTTATAGTACCATAATGTGTATCTCTTATGAACTCCTGCAACAGTATATTCACTATCATTTGTATACTCAGCAAGGGTCTGACACACATTAAGTAATTCTCCACAAGCTTATTTGAGTTAATTGCGCAGCAGCCTGGCAATCTCCTGAACCACCCAAGCATCAGCTCCCAGGGGGATGTTCTGCATGTCCGCTAACCAATCAGCAAAGAGTTGTGCATCGCCACTGGCGGTCCACCCTGGGATCCAAAGGCTGTTCTGGCCAAGTAGTTGCTTATTTCTCAGGAGGACTCCAATGCCCTCACTGGGACTCTTAAACATCTGAAGTGGAGCGAAGTTCAGGGGCCTTTGCAGCCACGGCCACACAGGCCCTGCTATCTGTTTAAACAGCAGGTAGTCCCCAACTCTCCTCTGTTTGTGTCCGTGGCTTCCTCCAACAGTTGGGGGGGATTTTCCCATACAGTCCATCGTTCCAAAGGGGCCTTGAAATATGTCTGTTTTCCAGGATGGGGATTGATGGAAACAAAAACATACATTTACAATACGCGCCAGAATATTATCATTTTCATTTACTCTTAAATGCAACAGATGTCAATGCGTAAAATTGATTTTGTGACACACAGCAGGAATGACACTTTTGTGTGTGTTGTTCGTGCTACAGTAATTCTGCAACTCTTTTTTGGTCCTGAATTAGGAAATAAAATCTATGCATTTTTAAAAATTTTATTGAATGTCAGTAGAGCAAAAAATGATCAGAAAGGGAACAGGAAAGAGAGAAAAAAAAACAACAAAAAAACCCAAGAAAAATTCAACATGTCAGTGAATTTGTACACTGTGTCTATTGATGCTTTCTGCACAGCCCAACAGGTTTCCTCCATCAAGGTGGCCTCAGCTGGGTTTCTATTGCATCCCACGTCAACACCACTGACAGCAAAAAGCACTTAGGGACCAACAGATCACTTTACCATTCCTTCAGCAGGAAGGGAAGCCTTGATGGTGGGCGGTGGGGGGTTGCGGAAGGGGCAAAAGGACTGCACACTGAAGGGTTGAGGCCAGTAGGTGGGAGTATTGATGCTAGTTTAATCCCACCACTTGAAGGACTAAAATATATGCAGTAGAAAAGGTTACAGTAACAATAGGATTAAGGTTTAGAAGAGGATAGTAATTGATCTTAAATAATTGCTGTTTATTATTTTATATTGTTAACAATTCAACCCATGTGAATTTCCTCTAATTTCATCCCTTTAATGTCTAGAAATAAAAAGTATAAGACGTGTTGAAAAGCCTTTTGTGTGAAACTAAATCTGAAAGTGTGCGGTGTGTTCATAACCACCAGGTTAAAGATTATTATCTCTTTTGAAAAGTATGTTCCACCAAAGGGTTTTTTGTTCATCTCCCAGCATTTTTGCTTGTTTCAAGTTAATAGCTTAATTGCCAACAGCGTGGGTTGTTCTGGGCCACAAGTGGAAGACATTATTTCATTTCAATGCTTCATTTGCAGCTAGGTAAATATAAAAACACCTATTAAAATATTTCCGGGCAACTAAGATGTTTGCGTCCGTAGTGCAGTTCTGGTGAAGTGGGGGTTCCCCGAAAAGGAATAATTGATATAAAATTGTTCAGGAAAAGAATAAAATAGGAAATAATGTTTAAATTGATTCCTAAAGCCAACTTGCAATTCTTTTGTGTTCATTTTCACTAAACATTACAAAAGAGCAATTGTATTGAAATACTGTAAGCCATAAACAGATAATTTAAAATCTAAGGAGTGTAACATATATAATAAAACTTGCATTTTTTCCCCAGCATCCTGGTGACATATTATATTACAATAATATAGTGTACCTGAGAGGAAATGGTAATTAAACAAAATCAAACAAAGAATTTCCTGAACTTTAAATGTTCATGGGATGACTTTCGGCCTGTTTCAGCATTCATGGCACACAGAAACCAGATCTTATTTGTGTGTTTGCTTCCAGCAAGTGGGGTCACCCTCAGTGGATCTCACCAAACTGTATAATTCAGCCAAAGTCTGTGGCCCACAGCCCACCGCTCCCTCTTTCTGTGGGTTACCAAGGGCGAGCACACTCCCTGTGGTACCACACACACACACACACAAACACATGCACAATTACAATACATACATTTTAATACTGCATGCACACACAGATATCTTCATACTGACATGCAGTGCTCCTACAGTGCAAACACAGACATATACATACATATTTTGATGAAACAAAAAAAAACATTTATTTATGTCTCTGATGTCACATTGAACTGAATTTTGTTTAAAGTAAGAGGACAAAATTATATCTGTAAAATGACACAATCAATACAATTATCTTTATTAAATTTGACAGCATCTTTTAACAAATAAAACATGCCTCCACGAAGCATTTATGCTTTCAGGAAATTTTGTATCACAGCAAACCATCAGGCTGGTGAACAAATGGAAAGTATTAGAGTGTGTGTATCTGGCAACACTCATATATACAGTAAGAGTGTATACTTGACTATGGGGATTGTTGGCTTGACTCTGGTGAAGCTATGCAGCCAGGTGAGGCCAGGCGCCAGTAGAAGTGACACAGTCTCACCTTCACTAAGCCCGACTCTAAAGATGTCTTTTAACATGGGGAAATGTGGCCATTCATGGCCAGCCGAGCGTTTCAATGAGCCACATTAGCTGTTGCGCCATTGTTTTTCAAAAGGCAGCTCCGAACTTGCTTTGATGGCCGGGAAGTTGCCCCGTGTTTCACTTTGTCATTCTGATGAGTCTGTTTTCATGCTGATCTGCTGAGTCTTGCAGCCTCCATGATATTGTAAGGTGACCCAGTACAGAATGCGTAGTCAAATGGAGTTGAGCTGCTTAAATTAACTTGGCATTTTTACTTTAAGTTGTGTTTAAAATGTCTTCAAAGCTGGTAATTAGTTTAGAGAATTTGAAGACATTTAATCCACTTTCCTACCCTCAGAAGCTACCATTTATGTCTAGAATATGATGTTTGATGGTGTCTTGGTGGTAAAATGGAGTTTAGTTTGAATATGCTATGGCTGTTGGATATGTTCAGTGCTTTTGCTTGTGTATCCTGTAACCCTTTGAGCAAAATTAATATTCCACAAAAGGGATGTCAGCCATCTCTCATGTCCCCCGTCACTCATTCAAAGCAAGTCATTTGTAAGTAACACTTTGGCTTTGAAGGGAGTCGGGCACTCACTAGAGAAGAATTCCTTCTGAGGGTAAAATCCTCTGGAAGAGAGCTATGATTATATCTATATTAATGGCTCTGTAAGTCTAGAAAGATGTTTTGTCTGCTAGATCTCGCAAATAGTGCTTTTTCACAAAGAAGAGGGTCATCTTAAACTGATTAGGGTGTAGAAATATCAGGTTCTTTTTGAAAGCTTGTGCTGTGCCTTTGGTCTTATTGTGCAGACCCGGATGCCAGATGCAATAAATTATTAGTCTAAATCAGAACAGAATGCCAGCTTTACATCAGGATAGTGATCCATGTCAAGGAAAAAGAAACTTTATGTTTGAAGCAAAGCAACGACCCAGTGTCAGGGTCTATCCCAGCTAAGTCCAAGGCTATTATTTACTATTTCACATATCACATGGATTTGGGCTGTTCCTGAAAGAGTATTGTACGATGGAGCTTTGTGGGGACTCAAATGATTTAGTATGTTTTATTTTCAGCAAAAACACAGAGTTGGCCAAGCAATACTAAAAGAAATGCAGCAATGGCTGATAAATCATAAAGCTTTGAGGAAGGTTTTTTTTTTTTTTTTTTTTAAATACATAAAATGTAAGATATATTCTATACATATACAACCAAATGGCATGCTGTATTGTAATGTGAAAAAAAGAAATATGAAACAGTTTTCAATATAACACCTGAAGAGTAAGGGATAAGAAACGCAATATTTAATGTTTATATTTATAAAATCTAACTAAACTAAGAAATGAGAAAGCCAAACACTAAACAAACCAAAATGATATTGTGCAAAGTTATGATTTACATTTTTCTCATTAAAGTTATACCGTCTGGAATAAGATGCACTCCATTGCTGCCCCCCACAAGGCCATTAAATATCTCCAAGCTTTAATAGCTATCATAATCGTATGGGATTTGTGGACCTTATCTAAAGTGCTGTGTCATTTCCAATATATCTGCGGACCGTTTACTGCCTCTGCTCTCTTGTTATAGCTACAGAGGCAGAGGGAGGTACCAACAGGAGACTGGTTTCTGCTCTATTTAAAAGTTTTATTTAAAATCTGGGCTTGCTTTCATCTTACTGTTTGCCTTTGTAGAAACTTAAAAAGCTAAAAAGAATAAAATACACTTCTATGGTTCATGACTAAAAAAAAAAAAAAAGCCCAGTTTCTTGTTATAATGAGAACATTTTATGAAATATATATTTTTTTGTCATGGTAGCAGCCATATGGTAGTGTACTTGTATATGCTGGGAAAAATATTTTTGCTCTATGGCTCTTTCATGTGAATATCAGTGTAATTTGTATTGAATTAATGTGACTTGAGTGTACAATTAATAAGAATGAAAAAGTGACATATAGAAACCTACCTCTACTCTACTGACAACCAGTCTCTAATGACATAGAACTAAGCTAAATTGTACTATTTTTTAAGAATATTCAGCCACTGAAACAAACCATACAGTGCCTTTTTTAAATTTAAAAAAATTTTTTTTTTTTTTTTTTTACAATTGCTGCATCTACAGTACAGGTATACATTAATACTAATATAACTGCAGCGCTTTGGATACCCTAGAAGTTATTCATTCAGTACCAAACGCACAGCACATATCTGTGTCTAACACATCCAGTAGAATATATTCCTCCTCTACTACTCTGTCTGTGTAACATAATTTAGTTATGCTGATGTGAGGCTGAAGAGCCACACCTCTTTTCAGAATCGCAGCTCGTCACAGTTCAACGACGAGACAACATCCCCTCCCTCTTCTGTGGAACCATGAGTGACTAAATAGCAGGCCTACACAAACACTACCCGCACTATTGAACAACTTAGTGAGTGTCATCTTAGTAAACGGCATCCGTGTCCACAGAGTACTGCAGCGTAGTGCTTCCTGGATGTACCCATGAGCCCCATGGGAGCTGTCAGAGGTCAGCGAGGACCGGGCAGGGAATATATGAACAAGATTTCCAATAAAACAAGGCAACTCTGACCAGCATGCAAGCTGCAAAATGAAAACCAGGTGGGCTGCCCATGTTCAAAACTATCAAATGAACACCAGATCACGATGCAGTTAGGGTGTATATGTTTTTCTTCCTCTCCATGTGCAAAGACACACAAGTGATGGTCTACATTTACAAACACCGCACCTTATTAGCATGGAAGAAGGATATGTGAAAATGGAACAGAGCCAAGGGGAAAGATGTTTTACTGCATGGTGTCAGTCCAGTGTCAGTCCAGGCCAGTTCCCTCTGCAGAAAACCTCAGAAGTGAAAATGCTCTCAGTATGTCAGCTACACAACACTCTTTATTATTTCCTCCTATACCATATATCATGTTAAGCCTTTGGCCTTCAAACATTTCTGTGCATTTGAAATGTGTGGGTATCACTTGTCCCAATAAGGCGAAATGTGATTTGAATAAGGCGAGGTGAACTGTTTAAGTGATCATGCATTTGCCATGAAATACGTGCTCATTAAGGATGAAAGATTAGGTTACCTTTTCGCAACAAAAACGGTAAACTGAGTCAAGAAAACAGTCGGCTTTCGAATGTTTTCCTGCCAGGACTGTAATGCAATTTTCTGCACTGAAGAGGGCCATATTCACAAATAAGCCTGAAGACATACAAAAACATACACACAGAGAAACACTTTGCTCGGGGTCAGGAAGGAAGTACCTTGCCACTGAAAAGTGAGTTATAGGAATAATGAAAAATATAAAAACAATCAAAGAAAACCTGCTCTTTATAGGTGTAGCAGGGAAATGTTAGACTTCAGGATATTGAGTTCAAAATACTGCACTAGGACTTTTCACTGAAGGCTATTTCTTTCATCTTGCATATGAGAAGACAGCAGACATTTAAGAGGACTGATGAACCACAATCATGATGTAATGACACTTAAAATCTCACTCTAAAAATACCAGGAGAAGTGAACCTGAGTAAGTCAGAGGCTCAGCAGTGTCTGTGGGGATGGCGGTGATGCTGTAAGCTTTTAATACTGTTGCCAGCTCAAACATAGTTCAATGTCAAAGGAATAATACTCAAGAGTTTCTGGAGGATTGCTGGCTGCTGGTCAACTTAACTGTAAATGATTCCCCGCTGTAGCTAGGAAGTACGTTCAGTGATTATATGCAACTGGATTTTTCAGAAGTAAGAATGTTAGCATTTTTCCAAAAAAAAAAAAAAAAAAAGGATTATTAAATGCTGTACACTTATTTTACCAAATTCCCTCCTGGCACTATGTACAGTAAATATTTTGAAACTCAACTTTGAGCTATGTTGAGGTTCAAAACGGTAACGACAAAATCATGTGAAGGAGCATCTTTAAGAACAGAGCGTCAGCTTCTATACTATTCACTATAACTAATGTAACACAATATCATTGCATATGTTATTTGTAAAGCCTCATTTGAAAGCTGTGAAATAAGATGTCATTCTGTTAGATTTTACAGCCTGCTGATTTGTGCACTTAAAAAAATATTAATTCCAGAAGCTATATTTCAAATAGATTGGTCACAGCACTGTGAGGCCAAGTGTGGCTACGTAATTATTTCTAATTACATCACATAAATTCATACTGCTTTACGATTAATTGTCTCTGTTGAACTTTGCACTTTTTGTTATTGGACTATCTAAAACTGCTCTGACATCTATTTCAAAGATGTCAGAGGAGTTTTAGACCTCTTTTAAACTTCATGCAACAATCAACTAGTGGAGTTTCATTAGTAGAAATCATGTGTGAGATGTTAACATCTTTGTTTGACTTGGATAACAGCCTCTGTAAATATTTATGGTATTTACTTGTTTTGGGATAGGTTGCATCACCTACTGTAACTTTACCTATGTGTGCATCGCTTTCCAGAAATGTGTTTGTGTATTGAATTGCGTCTCTGGCAGGATGTAGGAGAGGTGGCCTAGAGCGAGACGAAAAAAGAAAGCAATGAGATTAGGAGGTAGTGACATCACCATCAAAACAGTTTTTCATGGCTATCACCTCGCAGAGCGACACAGAGCGTTTGAGTTGAGGACATGAAAGGCCTGTGACAGCATTTTCTCATTTGAAGTAACTTAAGCTAAACTTTCACCTCTCACTTGTGCTATTGGCTCTACAAAAATACCTGTTGTGAGAAGTCTGGCACGGTCTGTTTGTGGTTAAGTCGGCCATGGGTAACCCTGAGGCAATTTAATGTATTTCCTTCACACTTCTGTCAAAGCTCGTAATATGTGACAGATTATACCCCCAAAGAAGGACTGGAAGGAGAAGTAACAACTGCACCAAATTTAGTGTAAGGTTTGTGCTGGTGTACTTCCCTCTGCTATCATCAGAGACGGTCATATGCCAGTCACTCACTAAGACAGGATATTGCATCAGAAAGTTGCAGTTAAATGACTATTTATTCGGTTTATAACGATTTTTGAACTTGTGAACACAACTTTTTGTGTTTTTATGTGTTCTGAATGCTAATTAAAAAGATTATCTGACAGTTTCAAGCCTTAAAAGCCTGAAACTATTTCTACTCTACTTTTTACTCTAATTTTATTTCTATACATGGCCATACCAAACTGCGGCAGTTTCTGTAGCTTTTGGTATGGCATCAGTTAAAATAAACAATCTTTTTTAAATAACTTGCGCAATTACGCTGACATAGATATTAAATCTCTGTGACCCACATGTTGGTTCTAAAGTAAACTATGCAAGTAACTGGCTAGTTCATGTAAACATAGTGAAAATGTCTGCTTAGCCCAGTAGCAGCAGCAAATCCCTAAGTACTGGAGCCTATGATTAGACCCACTCAACCTTTGGAATAATAAACTTTAACTTCTGGTCGTCTTAATCGGGCATTTAATCTCATTTTTTTTCTAGATCAGAGTTGGTTCAAAAGCTCCTAACTGTCCTTTAATGCCCTTTAAGTGCTCTGTTGAGTAGTCTGTGTTTCGTGTGCAGAAGCATTTGCCAGCTATTCATGGTATAAAGAAGGATAAGTTATCCAACCCCTAACAGTTAGGTTGTTTGTTAATGAGTCAGGGGATGTTAAGGTAGTGTTGCTACTGAAGCTAGCTCATACATAAGACAGTTTTGTTTGCTAGCACATTTGAGCTTAAAATAGGAAGCTGCCATCAAAGATTAGAGATGCATCTATAAATACTCCAAAATGATAAATAACAGCATCTTCAATGACATTTTTGATAAGACATGTGCATTCCCGACTCTGCTTTGTGTAATTTTGCTTTTTTCCTGGAGTGGCACAGTCAGAAAGTCCCTGAAAGATCAAAAGGAAAGAATATCTTCAACAGACCTGCACATTAAATGTCCACTCTATCATTTCCTGCAGCTGCACACCATCGTAATGATAATTAGTCCTATTGAGATCGGCCCACCTCAGCATTTTGTGTTGATTTAAGATAGTAAATTGATTGCTGTGTTTGTTTGCTCCACTAATGTCTAACAACTGAAGAAATATCTTCTGTCCCAGTCCAGAGCAATCAGGGGTGTATTCTGTTTGGCATGCATCAGTGCTCCTGAAGTCCACTGGGTGAAGGGGAACTACACTGGATCTCAGCCCAGCTGGAAAACTGTCCTGTGAGCAGCTCTTCAGCTGTGAAATGGACAGTCTGCATTTGATACAGCAAACTGTACGAGCGCAGATGAAGCGATGAGACAGCAGCTGAAAACTGAAATCAATACCAAATACTTGAATGTAAAGGCAGAGGGTTCATCTCTCTGAGCCCAGCTTAAAAGTTTTGTTCCATTCATATTATGTTTGTTTACACAGTGATCAATTGGTTGCAAGAGTAGCAGTCAGCTACAAATTATGTGTGAGCATGAGTGCTCACCACGCCGCACTCACACTCAGCTGGTTTTGATACAGGGATGGGATCATGGGACAACTCTTGGACGGCTGTTAAAGGGCTGTGGACTCTGGCGGTCTGCTGCAATGCTCTGTGGGTGGGAACACACACCAGTGTCCTCAGCAACCCAAAAAGCAGCCCTACGGTACTGGAATAAGTAGGCCCGACCCTGTGGCCCGCGACGCAGTGGTCCAACGGCGCCTGTCGGCTGAGCCCAAAACACCATTTCTACACCAGATGTATTTCTAAGATTTGGTAGTGCAACAACTTCAAAGTCCAACTTGATTGTTTTTGATTGTATGATTATTCAATGCTGCCGTCTTTTTCTTTTATTTCTGGGGGGAAAAGATATTATCATTCAACCACACTTATTTAATTGCAGCAATTGGAGCCACTCTAATTGGGCCTTGCCTTTCATCTGTAATGGTAATGATTATGAGATTGTGTTTTTGCTGAGCAGTCTAGTCTGATGAGTAAGAGGGGAATGATATGACTGCTTTAGCAGCGATTTAATCCACTTTTTAAAAAAAATATTGTATTCCAGCCTCCTACGCAGTAAACTATACTAGAGATAATCTGATGTAATACAACATTTAATTCCTTGTTTTTACAAATATCAAACAAATCCTACGTGCACTCACATTGTTCTTCATCTTGATGTTTGTAGCTGATTTGATCTCTGTAATGGAGGTCTTGAATAAGTAAACAGTACATGCCTGTTCACAATGTCAGCATGCTTTGTCAGACCTACACAGACATTTAAAGAGCATCTTATCATGTTGATTTAAGCAATTAAACATGAAGTTGCCCTCTGCAAACTCTGACTGACTGTATCATCTTAATTATTATCTACAGAACCTTATCCTCAAAGCATTTTCTGTGGCCCGATAAAGGGGACTTATCACGGTCATTACGTGGTTAAATGTCTGGCTATTTGGGGAAAAAAAGTTTGAATTTGGGAAATGTTAGGCGCAGTGCAACCTAGCCTTTAATGTGTTTGGCTATAGTGGTTTACAAATGCTTTCGGGGTGCACGTATGTTAAACAAAGTAATTAATCTTTAAACGATACCTTGTCCCTGCGATCCTTTCATGTGACAAGCATGTGTCGATTAAAGGAGTATAAACAGACTGCGCTTTGACCCAGGGAATTGTTAGTGAGGTCTGAAAAGATGGTAAATAGGCAGATTGCTTATATCTGCTTTGTAACATAGTTTGGAAGTTCACATTAGTACATTTCTGACTGTATGTTAAAAATCTACAAATGACTCGGGAGTTGCTTTTGTGTGCTTTTGATCAGAAATCAATTTTAATATCAGTATCATTTTGTTAATTTTCAATCCTCACAACTCTGTAGCTCTGTGCATTTGCTTAATAATATTCATCCTATGTGACTGCAGTCTTTTGCCCCTAAGTCAACCACATCCAGATCACGATCTAATCAAATGTGACAAAGCTTTGCAGGGAAAGATGGGCAGGGATCTGGACTCTGCCCATGCCAGTATAGGAGCTGTTTTGACAAGGATTATCACTTTCATCACCAGGTAATTTATAACAACCCCCAGCTTCTACAGACCTCATATCTCTCCTGAAGAACTGTGCTTACAAATACGAGAGAAATGCTGGTAGCTCGGTTTCTCACCTTCTGCTGAAGTGGGAGGGGAAAAACCCCACAAACATAAAACATCACGTTATCTTTGGCCCATATTGCAGGCTGACTCTTGCACAGAAGGCCGGGCCATGAATGTCTTGGCAGAACAATCACCTGCATAGTGATGCAAACGCCAAGGAATTTATTCAGAAGCCTTCATAAATCATTTCTTTATGTTAAAATAAACTTTGCTCATGCAGCTTTGACAGGCAGCAAAATGGATTTTGGAAATTTTTAAGTTTCGCAATCTGATATTGCTGAATAATTTTTGTTAGACTCAATTTGTGACTATCTTGAAATATTCACAATCATTTTGCTGTAATCTAGATGATTACAGTAGAACACAAAATATGACATGTATAGGTAAATCTGCAATACTGCATTGCATAACAAACCTTGTCCTGTGACCTTTACTTTAGTGTTAAAGCTAAATAGAACGTCTTGTTGAACAAAACATATGACTATGACAACAATAATAATATACAGACTTTGCCAACAATTCATGCAGGAATGTGCATTGCAGCAGTGGATTAACCTGAACTCTGAATCCAGACATAGATATGAAGAACTTCTATGATGTAAGCATGCCATCTATTCATTTTGTGCAATGCAAATGTTTTCACAGTGCAGTGCTATCATAACAGCATCTGAAACAATCACCTCCACCCCTTCCTTCAACATTAACAAAACGCACACACAGGTACAATTATACTACGGCGCCAGTGGTCTGCAAAGCTAAGTAGTTCAGAGTATTTTGAAGCAGCACTGCAATGCATATTTTTAAAATTAACTTGCTTAACATGTAAAAGACCAAACTCCTGCCTAGTATATTTGACCAATTACATGTCTAATACACCAGTACCTCCTGAATACCTCCAGTATTTCCTGAATTTAACTTAAAACATGGAGGATTATGCTCAGAAATCAGCATGAATATTAACAATGAACTAGTGTTAAAGCTATTATTGTTATGATTTATTACAAAAATTTAGTAAAAAATTAACAGCTATTTGCGGTTCTGGCAGATTTCCTTCAATTTCTCGATAGATTACTTTTAAACGTTAACATTTGCAAGATGTCGACTACATTTCGGATCGACTCACCACAGAGTAATGAGACTCAGTCCAAAGGAATCCTTGCAGGAATGCATGTTAACATATAATATACAAAAATCAAAGACAGAGTGAGGCATCCAGAAAAACCATCCGCCAGTGCTCTACCCATGTTCTTGTCAGTCTGCCTGCTCTGGTTAAACAGCACTGAAAGGACACTGTGCTCGAGAATTACAAGGGATATCCTGCACATGTTTGTTATACATCAAATTGAAAATTATCACACAGAATTTTGCAATGAGAGACAGTGAGACTGAATGAAATCGAGAAAAAAGAAAACCAAAAGTGTGGCCGCACGAGATTTTCCTCATTGCTTTTTTGTGTGCTTAAACTACAGTTCCAAAAAGCCACCCACACTTCACCACGTAGGGAGAAACCAGTCTCAAACTGGCACCTATTTATGGATTTTTCTACTGCCGGAGAGAAATTCCTCCAACAGTGAAAAAAAAAACCATTGAATGTGTAGCTCATCCATCATTCTAAAGCCGTTGGCTTTAAAACAGAAGCAGCAAGGCTATGATTTGGTAACACACTTTGCTTTGATTGGTTCCCCACTTATGCCTCTGACTTCCCTTTTAACTTTTCCCCCTCAAATAAAGCCCATCCCCTCTGCAATACATTCTCATCAGCTGAAGTATCATATTCACAATCTCACTTGGTTCCTTCCATGGCTGAGTTTGACCTTTAAATATGTGCATTATGTTAATATACGCAGGGGTTTGTCTTGTGTCGTGTGAACTCCTCACTGGTGTGACAAGCTGAGGAGCTGACGTCATGACCTCCACTTCACCTGTGCAGGCTGCTGCTCATGCAAAGAAAGATGGGGCTGGTGGCCCCTGTCATACCTGCTTTGATGCCAATTAACTAATCTTCTCACCGGTTTCTCCAAGTATGAAAACATTGTTGTGCTATCTGTGTGAAAATCAGGCCAATAGTCAAAATGACGTCTACTCAGTACGCTCAAAACCAAGGAGAAGCAACATTCCTCCTTGTGTCAGGATAAGCTTTGAATGCCATTGTGATATCCACTTACTTTGTTATTTATGACAGTCATTGCCGAAGCTGCAAATATTCAGTTTGTCTTTGGCAGCTATATTGTTTTTAAAGTAATTTATCCAATTGTAATCAAGCCTGTGGTGATTAACTTTGCAGAGTGTTAGGAATCATTCACTGTTTATTAGAGTAACAAAATGGATAATAGCTCCCTAGAAAAGGCTGTTCCAACAGCTGAGGAAATTTAACATAGACCTGTTCGCTGTTGTTGTAGATATAAAAATATGTATTTCTAAGAGGGGCTGTCTGGCCTATTTTTATGTTTTATTTCCATCTGGCAAAAAGCAAGTCCCTACTGTAAGTCACTGCTCAGTTTAGCTGACAAAAAAATGTATGGACTTTGATGCTGACCACTGTAGCTGTGCAGTGTGGTGGAAATGGTGTGGGCAACAACATGCTCACATAGAGGATTTAGCATTGGTGGCCGCAGTAAGGGCTCATTGCATTGTCGTTTCTGCCCTAAATTTTCCAGAACCAGAGAAGGAGGCTGGTGAGCTGCAGAGACAGCAGACAAAGCAGTCAGTAGTAATTGATATCATATAGTCGCTTGGAGATAAGGCGTGACAGAGATCTTAGTGATAGGGTGACAAAAGAAAGTAGACCAGAGTTCATCTTTATGCAAACTTTCAGTGATTCAGTGTCACAATGGTCAGTTACAGAGTATGCTTACCATGTTCTTTTGCAATAAAACTTCTTTTGACTGAAGTTTCCATCTGTCTGTTCCTGATATAATAAATGAAGGAAAAAGCTCATTGTAGCCTCTTTCTGTGTACAGAATAAGTCCCCATCTACAGAATTTACCGGAATAATTATATTAATGCCCTTTTATGCACACTTAGAATTGCCTTTTTGTTGAAAGGTGCTGTTCAAATAAACTTGCTTTGTTTATTAGTTTTTATACAATAGCAAAAATACCCTCTTCTTGTATTTGCAGACACAAAAATGAGAATCTAAGCAGGACATGCACAAATCATACATGATCCTTTTAAAATTTAGCATATATTACTACAATGGCCACATAAACATTCAGTAAGACAAAATGAATCACAAGAAATAGACAGCGATGACAAAATGATGCATACTGATGCAGCTGGGCCTTTACTGGGAGCAAGCAGGAATATTATCAATCAGGATCAGTGTGCTGACGCTGGAGTTTGTTGGACGGCAACCAGCAGAGACTTTTTCCCCTAGTTCACAGCTTTAACAAGTCAGATTTTGAGTGACCTGGGGAAACAATTTAATGACCGTTTCTTGACTGTGTTTCAACACTGTGTGGGTGGGTGGTCTGACGCGACTGGGCAGGGATGGTACTCTGATGTACAGTCTAGTAAATGGATGTTTCAGCAGAACAACAAACACTTCTATTCACCATCCCAGGGAAGTATCAGATTAGGTCAAGTTGTGTATTTATACACTGGTCCTAAATTGTTTGTTAAAAGCTTAAAGACGTTAGTTAAATGATTTCCCACAGATAATATTTTTTGTCTCAGTATTGTAGAGACGTCTGTTAGCTCTTTATACCTGCAATTTTACTAGCAGAATCATAACAATTCATGTTTCAGCCATGTTTCTTCAATTTCAGTTCTGTACATTTGTTACAGTAAAGTTAACCCAGAATTGAAAGGAAGCTTATTTTATGTTCTATGCAGAGAGAGGAATTTACCCCCCTTATGCCAACCTGCATGATGTCCTCTGAGGATACTCTAATACTTTTTCACCGGTCGAGTCTTAACCGTCACAGACTTTTATGGGAGGCCCGGCGCCACATCCCTCTAGTCAGCTGTGTTCTTTGAGAGCATTTCCTCTGAACTCAGTGTCCAAGTGTCATTTGTTTCATCTGCAATTAATCAGCCATCATGAGTTTGTTAGGCTTACCTTCCCATCCTTCCCCACAGCTCTTGCCAGGTTTATGGTCAACACAAAGCCGACGCCAGGGTTTAAGAGAGTTCTGCCACTCAACATGCTTTTCATGTTTTTATTCCCCTGTAAGACTTTATAAATAGATGTCTGAGCAAAGAGCATGTTATTTCCTTTAAACTACAAACAAGATCATTTTAATTTCAGAAGATATAGGCAGTTGGATGGTTGAAATTAAAAAAAAAGAAAAATAATCCATTGAGACATTGTTAAGCTAATATAACATTTAAAATTTTAAAACTGCTCTAATTATTATCTTTATATTAAAAATGGAATATGTGTAATATGTGAGGGGTCACTTGTAGTGATGAACCCACAGAGAACTGACTCTGCAGTTCCTATTAGCTCAATGGGGCGTTTTAGCATCTTTCGGCTCATTGTTTTGGTTTTATGGCCTGCAACTTTACTGTTTTGGTTGAGTCTCATTGCTCTCATAAACACAGTAGGCAGCTGTTTTCAACGAAAAAACACACGGGACGCTATGTACCCAGTACCAAATGACAGCCAGACAAAGTTAGCAACTAGCTGGTGAATAGCAGAGAATTAAGCTGCTGAAGAAACAGCTTAATGTATTAATGTATTTTCTTCAGGAGTTGGTGGAGACAAAAACAGAGTTAAAAGTAGACTTAATATTATGTATCAAATTCACCAAGTGGGCAGAAACCCGACTCCAAATGAATGCTAATGTTGCTCCATATCTGCTGGATGTATAATTAAGCAACTGTCTGCTAAAATGTTAGTCATATCCGTCGGTGTTGTGTTTACAGCTTGTTGCACTGTCCCCAAGGGGCAAAAAGAAAAAAAAGAAAATTAAAAAAACAAAAAAACAAACAAAAAAACAGTTAATGCAAGTTTAACTTTTCTACTTGGACATATTTTTTTAAATGACAAACTTAAAGCATCATAATGACTTTGATGTTTTCTAAGGTATTGCTCGCCTGAACCACAACCTCAAAAATACAGAGAATAAACGTGTGTACTTACTTGTCAGCTTCTCAACCAAAGCCATGTTAATTTATTTTTACTTCCCTAATGGAAAAATATTCCCCTAATTACGGTAAACAGAAAGTTGCTATTTCATATGGAATCATTCATGTTTGATGCCTGACTCTGATAAGACACTTTTGAAGTTCCACTGTATATGTTGTAAATTGTTTCTTTGAGCTCGCTCAAGTACCAAAATCACCCCTGCTTCACCCATGGGAATAGAGAGCAGAGCGGGTACCACTCCAGCTCTTGGATTCTGGGCCAAAAGTTTCCAAACATCTTTTCCTGGTGCCTAAAATTAGCAGCATAATGAGGTAGTGGCTTCCTTTTCTCTGAACTAATACCCCATCCCTGTGGGACAGCATGATGTGGACTAACACTCGAGATCAACAGAAAAATCTCACACTGACACTTAAGGCCCCAGGACTGAACATTTAAAACTGAAAAGAAAGAATTTAAGAAATAGCTGTAGTGTAAATACAAAAAAGAAGTACAAATCTAAACAGTTTATAGTTATATGCTTTTTTCTCTAAGCTGCTGTATTTAAAGGTTGCAAACAAAACCCAGAGCAGTTAAAATTTCCTCTGCAGTCTCCCGCTCCACTGTTTCCAATGTACACTTTCACTAAAACAGGTTTTATGTGAACTCCAGGATGGCTGGGGAGAATGGAAAAGACATGCTTAAGTAGACTCCACTTCATTATTAAACCTATAGGTCACATTTAATTGCACTTGCATTAATCTGTTTTATTTCACCTAATGACTACTGCCATAAATTTAACTGAAGGTGAGGAATTTTTATGACCTTCAGCAGACTTTTGATCAGGTGCTGAAGCTGTTGAGGAGAAAACGAGTCGGAGAATCTTTATTGTGTACAGTACAGTGTCCGGTTACACAGCAGTTTGATTTTCAGCTCTCATTAGGAATTCTCCATCACACATAATGGAAGCCTTTTGGGTTTAGTGGACTGCTCGCTTTTGGTCCAGCCAAAGTAGGGACAGGTAGTCTTACAAACACAGACAGAATGGTTGCATATTATTTGTACCTTTTAAATTCTTGAAAATGTAGAGCAGGAAATTGCTGGCACACTGATCCAGCTGTGTTGCCAGGGATACACTATATTGCTTTTGTTAGGTTTTGTTATGGTGGTTTACTTTTTCTCACATCCTTATTTTGATTAAATCAGTGTTTTTACAATTCACTTTTGCATGCTTCAAAATCATTAAGGAAAATGAAAATGTGACATTTGAACAGGAATATAAAAAATATATTCTTAGTGTAAATTATTTAACAAAAGATACATTCTCTTTACAATGCAGACTTGTGGGGCAATTTTGTCCTAGCTGCCTGGACAAAAGTCTGGCTTTTGGGTCACCTTTCCAACCATAGAAGGGGCACCCCAACATCAAATAAAAAGTGGATGGTATCCTGTAATTTTAAGTCAGCACAGATCTTTGTAATTGCAATTTACCAACAGCATGTCTCATTTCTATGTAAAGAAGTTAAAATTAATTTGGCTGCAATGTGGGGACTGCAGGAGATAGCTTAGCTTTAAGCACAGCTTCAATGTCAGTGTAATGCTTTTTATTTACTTTTTATAATATCATGCATATATTTAAATTAAGTAAGTGGAAAAAGGCTTTGTCCTCTTGCGATTGCACAGCTACTTTAAAGATGCATTAACTGATTTTGGGGTATTTGGGTCAGTAGAAACACTGGCATATTATCACCCTATAAGGTAGCTATGGCAAACTTGTTAGCAAACAGTTATCTATTTACACATGCATGGAGACATGGAGCAACATTAGCAATTATTTGGAGTCGTGTTTCTGGCCACGTAGCAAATAGAAGTCCAATATATTCTCCCCTTTTAGCTCTGGTTTGGTCTCCACCTACTCCTGAGGGAAATATCTGGCTCTAAAGCAGCTAAATGTTTACCAGCTAGTCGTTAACTTTGTCTGTTTGCCATTTGGTGCTTGGCGGGTAACATAAAGTGGCTTTTTTGCTGAAAACAGCTAGGTACTATGTTTATGAGAGCAATGAGACTGAACCAAAACAGTAAAGTTGCAGGCAGGTAGTGTACAGCAGAGAAAGATGCTGGTAAGAGTGGTGAAACTGAACCAAAACAATTGTGGGCCACAAGTTGTGGCCTGTAAAACCAAAACAATGAGATGAAATAAGTTAAAACACTCATACAGCTGAAAGGAACTGCAGTCAGGTGATAACTGTGTGTAGGTTAATCACTACGAGCCACCACTTTCACATTACACATAATCATTTGATCCATATTGTTAGAATAGCTTTAAGCCTTGGACTTAAATATCCTGAGTTGGTACAAGAAGCAGGAGGAACTCTGCAGTTCTGTGACTTTAAGTCAAATATCAGCTGCTGCCTCGTTCACTGAGGGAGAAGACAGAGATGAAAGAAAGAAAGAAATGGTAAAAAGAGTGATGTCATTTCAGTCGAGCGACAGTAGAGATGGATCATCCAGTAAGCCATATTGCTACCTGATGCCCGGACACGCAGCATCTCTCTGTGAACCCCAGACTTCGTCCAGTCCACTGACTCCAGGCCGCCTCTACAAGAACCAAGCATGTTCTCAAAACAAACACCACAACCTGTACAGGAGTCCAGACCCGGACCTAAAGAGCCAGACACTGGGATTGCCTCTGACAGCTGTTTCCTGTTATGTAACTACACACAGCTGCTATTTCTAAGAGAGGGCATCTTGGTCTTGTAGACATTTCCAAGGGTCAAGAGGAAGAAAAATAATGCAGCTTTAATAGTGACCAACAATGGACCACCAAGGTTTACTCCTTTAGCATGCAATGTTCTGAGTCACCAGATATGTCAAGCTTCTTCACAGGATTCGCCTATTTTAATACAATTATAGATAATGACAGTTGGATTATGGCAACTTCAATAAATGACCACTTAATTGCATTGGTCATAATATGTCCTCTAAAAATGAAAAATTAATGTTTTTGAAGCAATTGATTGGAAAAATCCTGTGCATCTTGCAATGCTTCTTCATTACTATGTGCAGAACCATCATAGAAACCTAAATGTTCTTATTTTTGTGGTTGTGAATTGCACAGTACTATAATGGTCCTATGTATTTACTATTAAGTAAAAAAGGTCTATAACTATTCAGAATAGTCTATCAGTGGTTGTTGCATTATTACTGATTAACTCTGCAAGCCAGAAGACTATACTTCAACACAATGTATCTTCTAATATTAAAATATGAGCATATTGTAAGTGTAAGTGTAGCAGACATAGTTTAAACATATTCTTTTCATTGGGTGCACAATCCTAACATCTCACATCCAATAAAAAAATAAACGAACAACAACAACAGTATATATGCACGGCTGTGCATTGTGGTTGAATTAGGTTGTCATTTCCCATTAATCTTACTGTATGTACATCTACTCCTCATACTTCTTCCTTGTTTTGATGTACTTTATTGTTATTAGTAGTATCAAGGGCAGCAGCACTAGACGAGTAGTAGTATTAATTGTTGCACAATCTGCGTATTGTGTTGTACTGTATTCTGAGAAAGGCTAATACATCTGGGAAAGGATTTTTTAAGCAAGTCTGTGAAATTCCTAAAAATAATACAGAGAAAATGTTATAGTGTCCTTAAGGCTTCAGACGCATTAGTTTCCTTGTCTACATTTTGCTCAAGAGAATAGAAGATAAATGAGGGAGCAGTAATGTCTGGGAAAAAGGCAGAATATTTGGCTGCTATTCTCTGTAAATATTGGTTCAGTTTGTTTGAGGTCCCTCCACAAAATAAACATTTTACATATTGAATAGATTATCATACTTATCCGACCTGGATACTGTATAATAGCATGTGAACACGTCTTTAGCCTCCACGCATGGCCGACAAAGAGAGACCACCCTTAGAAAGAGAGAGGTGGAAGTCACTTTGTGTCCTTTTGAAATGCACCATTTGTGATGGTTATCAGATGCAGCTCAGTGAGCATCACAGTCAAACAGGGATTCCCATTGACCATATCATGTATGTAATTAGCTGCTAGTTTCAAAGTTGGTATTACTTCCCAGATCCTGGATCTAATAACTAATTAAAACAATTCATCAATAGTCAAATAATTGTAGCAGAAAAAAAAACATCTGTCATGACAGGTCTTGTTTATAAAATGATAATTCCATATTGACCCAAGTGACTGTGACATTGCACCACAACACTACAGTCGACAGAAGATAAATTGGGATATTTATAGAAAATCACACCTTGTATTTCTGACAGCAGACAAAAGAATACCGATTGACTCAGACACACTAACATGGAAATGCCACATTTCATTGGAACGGTCCCGGTCTCAAAGCCAACGGAAAACCGAAGACGTGGCGCAATAAATCACAAGAGGACATGTAAATCTCCCCTTACAGATGTTTGTGGAAAGATTAGAATGGCAAGGCGATAGGTCATAACTTAGTAGCAGACCTTGTAACAGGAGGCAGATTGTAGCAGCTCTCACACTGCTCCCACGGGGGCCGATGGTGTGCGCAAGCTAAGCTGTTACTTTACCCAATGAGTTTTTAAAGTATTACTGTTTCTCGAACACCTATGCCTGTGATTACACAAAAAGAGGCTTTACACATCTATATTGTAAACCTTGCAGTTTAGTCAGGTGTTGACCAGCTAGACAAGCCAGTCCAGCATGCTAAAGAAAAAAAAAAAAGGCCTCGATCACACGCTGGAAATGCCTCCATGGGTCATGGGTATTTATTGATGACATCTGTTCTAGGTTAAAGGGCCACAGAAGGTACAAGTACATATGGAAGTCTCTTTTCACAGTAGAGGGGGCTTTTCCTCCATGACTACGGATGTCCAGGGTGTGTGTCCCCTTTTACCACATACCTGCTCCCACCTTACACTTCAACTCTACACATGTCAAGTGACAGCCGTCCTAGGAGATTTATCAGGGCGAGATTTATGTTTTTAGAAGCCGGCTCTCGCCTCTTAGTAGCCGCGCTCACTGCGGGCAGTGTTTTTCTTCCTGCACATTCTTATTAGTTTAGTTTATTACAGCAGCACGTCTGGTGAGGTCATTTATGGCCAACCATGGTGGTATGACAAACTCATTTATAACAGTGAGGCTTCAGCACGTTGGATGAGATCACTCGTGCCTTCCTCCTTTTCCTTCACTGCCCAGACACCAAGCTCCATAGGTAATGAAATCATTTGTTTATCTGTATGTTTGTGCAGGAATACGATGGACCAGGGATCACTGTTGTTGGTGTGCAATCGCCGGCCGGGGGGACATTTCACACACTGCTGCTTTTCTCCTCCCACAGCTGCTAAACTCTATTGAGATAATATAAGAGAGGCGGCAGGTTGGGACCACATGCAGGCGATCTAGATCAACGGACTTTGGTAAGAAGCTGAAATCACAAGTGACTGAAAACACGTACTAATTTTAACTTCTTTATGAATCGGTTGATTACAGGTGTATGTAATTTTGGAGATTTGATTGCTTGATATTTTCTTTCACCTGCATGAAACTAAAAAAATTAAGAGGGTTACAGGGCACCTTTGACAACACCCTCCAGTGTTATTGGTTAAGACTTCAGGTGTTGGATTATTATAGGCTACATTTGCAAGCAACTGAAGACAAATGTTATTCCGTTGCAAATTTGTTTTTAAGAGTAGAAACTGCTATTAATCACAATATATTAGGAGAGGTTAAAGAGATGTTGAAAGATAATTAGCAGCAGAATGGCATGTGTTCATCCTAGTGCAGGTTCCCTGCTGGTATTGAACTTATGACCCTAAACCCAGAGGGACATGTTCAGACAAAGATAGAGGGCAGCAGAGAGATTTAGACATGCTTATGGAACCTGTGTGGTCTCCAGATATGCAATGTGCAGTCCAACACACACATTCAGGCCTTGGCTGAAACTTAGCCATGATTCATACCGAGTATCCATCTGGTAGAATACCCAGCAGTGTTGTACCCAGCTCTCTGCAGTTCCCATCCAGAAGTGAAAGCACACAGACAGAAGGAAGTACAAAGGAATAAAGCTGTCCAAATAGCCAAATCCCAAATGATGAAGATGCCACATAATTTGATTATTTTGAGAAGGAAGTGCTTGCTTCAATATGTGTATATTTAACACTTTCAGAATGAAAAATGATGGCAAAACAGGCAATGTGTAAAAACTGGAACTTTTCCATGTAAAACATAAGGATCTCTATGTTTTGCCGTAAACGTTTTTTACATTAATATTGGAAATGCATTTCTTTAGCTCAACACACAACTCAAATCTTGTGCCCATTCAGTTGTCATACATATGCAGTAGTCAACCATTTTACATAATTTAATAATAAGATTCCATGAAGATGTGGCATTTCATCTGTTTTTCTTTTGCTTTCTAAATCACACAACACTTCATATCCATTTGGTAGGAACAACTTAAATGTTTGGTTTATTAAGAGGGAGAGATTATATTGCACCGCATGGTTTGTGTTTCGAAAGGCTGTGGAAATTTCGTTATTGTGAAAGCAGAGATGTTGAGTTTTTCTCATGCGGACTGCGCTGTACAAACGCTGTCCTTTGGATGCAGAATGTAATGAGAGTCCTATCTATGGCAACAACTTCTCACAGTGCGGCATAGGGTGCAAGCGACAATAAGGAAATGTTACTCATCATTTCATAAAAGTGGATCATACCCAGACTCTTAACAGATATTTATGTTTTATGAAAACCAGTCTCGCAATTTCAACAGCAGAGTCAGTGCTCGGGCGTCTTTTACCAACTCTGAATGAAGGCAGCTGAAGTGGATTACGCTAAATGTCCTTGGAAAAAGGGGCTCACCACAAGAGTAAAGGAAAAAATTTACAGCACAACACTGACCGTTTGGTGTGTTCCAACAGATACAAGTACCAAGTTTGGTCATTATGTGTTGCATGCTGCAATACTGAACAAAACTTCTCCTAATATGGATTGTCAATTAAATTAAATATGAATTGAGACATTTAATACAGTACAGTGTTCAACTGGATGTTAAAGACACACTGGACACAGTTTTACCAGACTGTCTACTGAACTGGTGCCATGTACTTGAAAGTATTACCTAGCTAGTTATGGTATTAATGCACACACACAATTTTCATAATAAAGAGAAGTGCAAGTGAAGTATCGTGCCGTGTGCAGTCAACTGATGTCAAACAGTTACCTCTAACTGATGTTCGGAGTTGTCAACATACAAAGCTCGCTCGTGCAAGTATAATCAAGTTATCTAGCTTGAGAAAAATCCTTCACTGGAGTAGAGAAGATGATATCATGTAAAGAGATAAGTGCTGTCACCTCTGAAGGGCAGCTGTTAGACATAGACACTTTCCCTCTTCTTCAGCCAGGTAGCAGGGGTTGGAGGCTGGAAATAGGCAGATTATTGTGCCTTCTATTGACAAATGTCAAGGTCAGTGTTGATGTATGGCTGTATTGTCAGCAGCTGTGCAGAGTCCTGAACCAATCACAATCGTCCCAAAGGTGAATATTGTTGAGAGAAAGTTAAAGGATTGGACATTTGATGATCAACAAAAGGAACAATGATGCACCAGGAAATATCGTGGTCATGCACTGAGTTTTAACTTTAATGTGTAGCCTTCAGTTTGTTTACCTTTCAGCATGCAGAGAAGTGGATACCATTTACATCTTCCTCCTCTACCACCCATGTGGATGTCTCCTAGATTGAGATACCTCCCTCCACTGCATATAGTCAATGCGCCCTCATGTAGGACAAACCGTGCACAATCAGTTGGACCACAGCCTATTCAAGTTTGTTGAGGTTGGAGAAAGCACATTTGGCAGTTTTGCATTGGCTGAGTGAAAGAATGGTGACAGTATTGAGGATAAAATGTTTTCTCTTGCATGGGTGGCATTTTTTCTTCTGCAGATTTTAATTGATATGCATAAACATAAGATGCACTTGATAGCTTCACAGAATAGCTGATGGGCCTTGAAAAGATTACAATTGAAATGATAGGTGAAATAAGAATTCCAGTGACTGACAAGGACAAGCAGTTCGTATCACATAGATGTGGAAGGAATGTTTAAATATCTGAGATGAAAATTCAGCATAGTCCTGCAGCTGTTCCAAAAAAACGAGCCGGGCACATGAGAGATCATGTTATACAAGTTCGTGGGGATGTGCGTAGGACTTTTCTAAAATCATCAGCAATCATCTTAGCCACATCCATCCAAACCAGTGGAAAATAAATGATATGAGGACGTGCTGACATGTTGAAGTTTACTCTAATTCTCATTTTGGCTCATGCTGCATCACTCTAGCCACAGAAGAGGATCTTCGCTCCCATTTGGCACAGTGCGCAGCACTGAAGTGCAGGCCAACTCAGTTGGGTCATTACAGAGCTAAATCCAAGTCACAACAGTAATTGCTGAATGAATAATATTGGAGTAATGCCTTTAACTGGATTCAGGAGGGTGACTCAGTTACGTTGCACAAGGATTTAAACTGAATTAGCAGGATTGTCAAATGATTACATATTTTTAAACAACTTTATCAGACCCTTTTTAAATATTACATTACATATTCAACTAGTACATTTCTATGTTTCTAATGAATTAAACACATGATGCATTCCAGCAAAGTATATCCTATCAAATAAAATTATTTTGCAGTAATATTATATTTAATCAGTATTTTAAGATAGCCTTTTGACATATTATATTAATTATGTCTATTTTTATACATTTAATTCTTATTGCATGGATGAAAAATCTGTTGTCAAATATGTAATGATATTGGGTTTTTCTCAAAGTCCACCTGAGAAGTGGGAGTCCCTCCACCTGCTTGCAGTGTTGATCTTCTAATCCTGTGGATCTGAAGGTAAACAGACAGACTCTCATATATAAAGAGGGACACTCACAATATTTAGTTAAGAGATTCAGGCTGGAGGAGGGTTATTCACCTGAGCATTGGGAATGGCTTTTGTTTGGCTGGACAGGTCAACAACATATCCATTTTCACTAGCGGATGGGAATGTGTTTGCTTAGGCCTATCTCCGGTCTCATGGAAGCCCAAAGTGTTTCATCCTGACAGGATAATCCAATAGTTGATTTTATCTTACAGATTTTTTTTTACATCAATCTTTCAAAAGGGACCGATTTGATTTTAAATTAGTTCTAGTTTGTGAAGTTTTACTGCGATGCCGGTGTTGAACTTAGGGTCATGAGACAAACTGGGATGATTAGATCAAGAGTTTAGCCTCCCACACTTAACAAAACCTCCTTAGCTGTTCAGATTGAGGTGAGAAAACTATTCCTTACCTGTTTAGGGCAGGTCAGCACCTGTCACACCTGGCAAAGCTCTTCTCTCAGCAGTGTCTCATATCCTGCTTTATCTGTTCTTTGCTTAGATAAGCCAGTCTTAAATGGATATATGAGAAACTTAATATTGCTATCTTGTTAGGTGAACTGGGAGTAAAGAAAGGCCATGACAAAGTGTAAAATAGATTATTAGTTGGAATGTTGAAATTAATAAAGGCACAATGATAGATGTACATATAATGTTTTATTATGGCTGGCTGAAATTGCACACTATAAATGTCTCCTCCTACATCTGTGTTCAAATTAAATTAGTGATTCTCAACAAAAGAACTATTTAGTTAAAGGTGGTATTCCATGTTTTAATACCTTTTAAATATTCATTGAAATCAGACACTAAATATGTAATCAGGTGACACTTAAATCAATGTCTTCTGATCATAGTATTATATGGTATACCTATTACATGGGCTATGAGGTGCTGTACTTGCGTGTTGCATAAAACAAAACAACAAACGGGTGGGAGGACTAAAAATATTTTAAAAAGGTAATCTCCAAATCCGGTTTATTCCGTGTTACAAAATTCCAAATGTTAACAAATACATATGCCTTCAAAGTAATCTTTTAATTTTATTTGCTTTAACATCAGGTATTGTAATCAGAATGGTAAGCACTTAAGATGGATTTGCTGGCAAGATTGATTACTGCGATGACAACATCAGCCAAAATTACTGTAATAAATCATTTTGTCTCAATTCATTACACCCTTTTTAAAGGTTAGGCTAGGTTGGAAATTAGCACACAGAGCCCTGGGTGTTACAAAACACATTATTAGGGTTGACAGCTTGTCAGAGTTAGACTTTACTAATTATAGTTCTCATCTAGCCTGGGGTAAGAAAAAAGTACAGAGCAATAACCTCATGTTACTCATGTCTAATTACTTTGACATGACAGGATGAGCAGTCCCGTAAATATCAGTCAGGTATGACAGCAGACACCCATTGACTGATGCCTTGATTTTCTCTTGTGTGAGTGTGTGTGTGTTTTTCTTCAAGAAAATGTCTCTGCTACTGGTTATCAAAGACCACAAACCTATATTATGAAGCTTAACTGGGCCTCAACAGCTATTAAACCTCATTTGCAGTATCAGCATAGTATTTTGCAATTTATACACAGTCTACTCTGGATCTTGCAGACGATAAGGACTCTCCCTGGAGATTGGGGAAATGGCTCAATTTGGGCCTTTCAGACGCACTCACAGGGAGCTGTGCTTGTGCCTTCAGTCGCCAGCCTCGCCATCCTGCCTTTTATACGGCGGTTAGCTGTGCAGTATCTCCACCTGAGATCAGAACGCACCAACAAAGAGTCAGCGTTCACATCAACAGATAGATCCCGGGGCTGGGAGGGGGGTCTGGGTGTTCAGACTTGGAGTTGTTGAGTTGGGCAAGAATGCCTCGCCTGTGCCAAGTTTTATTTCGGTGTAGGTCCATTGCAAGAGCAATCTCTGAGTGTGTGGCATTATGGAGGACATCCAAATGGTTAAGATGGAATTCCCTGATTGTTATTGAGACCTGAACCCCACTGTTCCTGAAATGATCTCTATCAGCCAGCACTCCTTGAAGCACACAGCTATTCATTAAAGATGGTTATCGGCAGGTCTAAGGCGAGAGCAGGGTTTTCAGGGGCAGTCAACGAGGCAAGATCATTGGGTAGCATCTAAGATTGGCTCAGCTCCACGTTTTTCTACTTGTTCCTTCACAATTAAAACAACTTCAAACAGTCTCGCAGGTATCCTTTTGACTCCTTAGATGTCAATGAGAGAAAAAAAAGGGCCTAATGAGTTTGCACTCATAAAGCATGCTCAGAGGGATACGAAATTGCCCAATGTCCCATAACAAATAAACATAAAATACCTCACAGATGCAACAAAAGATCAAGGCAGCGCTGCTAGGAATTAGACATGCTCAACTCCCTTTGGACTCAGCATAGCGTGAAGCTGCTATTATCTCTGTGAATGTCATATCTAGACCCTATATTTTCCATTACTGAGTAGTCTGCCTATCTTGCAGCTGGAAATCTGCAAGATTTGTTCATACAGCAGCTCATGCGTCAGTGTGGTTTAGCTGGATCTCATCTTTGTTGGTTACTTTCATGGTCGAGTGATTGCATGTTTAAGTTAAAAAGCGAGGTCATTTATTTTTTAGGCATATAGTACCAAAAGTCTGAGTACATTATCAGTCTGTCACTGTTACGTCTTTCTTGACTTTTGAGCATACACTAAAAATAACTTTATAATATTTATATAACTCTATAATAACTGTTTAACTAAAATTGCTGTATAACCTCTGATCTCTGAGCAGCTTATGTACTCTTCCTGACCTAATGAAGCAGCAAACATTCTCTGGTTCATTACTGCAGGCATTAAGACAGAGGAGAGAGTGTGTTCAGAGCTGTCTGGTGGCAGGACTCAGCAGCAGAGGGCTCCCTTTTCCCTCTGAGCTCTTCATTTGACAGTGGTCACTTCTAAAGGAGAGATCAAAGATTAAACTACACTTTCATTAGTTATTAAGCTGTTATATGAATTTTGTCCTTTTGAGGGTCGGTTGACAGTGATTTTTACAAACCTGAGCACTATACTCACTCCTCATAGAACCAATTTCCATGTATATTACTGCCTTTCTTAAAATAGTATATGTATTTAATGAACAGCATTGTTATTTTGACATTTGACATTTTAACATATTCTCCTGATATGCTTCCGTGTGCTTCAGTTCTGTATTTCAGAAGTATTTCTCAAACCGAGTGATCTGTTTTGATTGAATGGGATGTTTGCCAGATAGGAGTTCCCCTGCCATTAATCTTACTGTGGGTCTGAGTGACAGACCGGATTATCAACTAAAACTTTCAGCCACTTGAGACTGCTACTGATGTTTGGCTTTCATGAGGAAGAAAGAGTGGGAAGCCATTCTTCTGTTAGAAAAGAGCAGACGCTGGTGTAACTTAAGCATTGTGGAAACCCTCAGCAGCCTGTAGCATTATCTGGACAAACTAATATTTACTCCAAGACAGAGCAAACACACTCTTTTACTCTGGCTTTATTCAGTGCTCTGGCATTGTTGACGGATTAACTCTAAAGATGAAATCTAACCTATCTTCATCTCAGTTTGATCTAAAGGCTTCACTTCTGAGAGTGCTCTGCATCAATCACTTACAAGTGAAATTACTAGAGACAATTAACCACATGGAAGCAGACAACAAAAAAATAATTATTGGTTAAAGTTACAGAGTTATTGATGTCAAATAAAAGTCCACACATATGAAACAGTCACAGACTAAGACAAGATCTTTACTTACAAATTACTGATCAGCTGCTTCACCATCAATGTGCACATTATTAAGGAGACAAGCCTCCCACAAAGATGGAAACAAAATCAACAACAGTCTGTTTCTTTTTTTTCAGCTGTGTTCAGAGGGATTGGAGATTTGCAGCAGTCTGAACATGAAAAAGGCAAGTAACGAGTTGGTTTGAAGTCTGACCACAGTGCGGTGAATCTCTGTTTGAGTCAGGTCTGCTTTGAATAAAAACTGATTTGCCTCCCCCCCTAAATTTAGTCTCCAAAATTACACACTCTTCAGAGCATTGTCGGAATGCACAAGACTTGAAGGTCCTCCTTCTCACCAGAATGTAATGAGAAACTGCTTGCAGAGGACGCTGGTCATAAAGGCAAACACCTGCAATGATGAGACTGAGGGAATCCATCTTCCTTTATCCCAACTATCAACACAAGAAACTAGATTCTCCTGACTTACCCGTTAGCTTCATGCGATGACAGTAACTGCTTTGCTACTTGAGCCAGGGGGATGGATGGATGGAGGGAGAACCTAATACCTGAAAATCCTCAGCCATAAATACATGGAGAAAAATACAAAACAGCCCATGCAAAGTCCATGAATGATGCAGAAATACAAATTCAGATCATTTGTTCACAGATTTAGGAAAACTGCCTTTGGCTTTTCTATAATTCATGTAGTTAAACAAGCCAGGAGCAATAAACAAAAGCGATTATGTCATTTTTATGTAGAATTTCAGTATTTTCAATGATGATATGTAAGTATATTGCTCCCTAACCCCGCCACCCCCCTTCTCTCTCTCTGGCAGGAGTACTTTCATTTTTAACAGTAATTTCCTGAAACAGCAGAAGACAATACTGCATTTGTTGGACTGTTTTCAGGTTCACAGGTTAATACACATTTGAAGAACTATTGAAGAGGAAAGTGTGTGGGATTGACTCAAATTAATTTAATTTAAGTATAGGTCATATGGCACAGTGGAATAGACTATATCACCTACACATGCAATACTTGTTAGAAAGATCAAATTATGTGTTGATGGTTTTTGTCTTTTGTGGTATGCTGACAATTTATTTTCTTGTCAACATCACGCTGAATTTTTATCATTGTAATGAATGAAATACACAATTTGAATACTATAAGTCAAACATGTAGAAAAGGTGCAAGATTTAAAGCTAGTTTTCCCCATGCATTTTATACTTAGATGCTTAGATACTTATACTAAGATGTGAATATAATGAAGTCTGACAAGCTGCTTTTAGTGTTGGATAGAAATATTAATATTCTATAGTAAGAGTTTTTTGGAAGCGGACAGCTGCAGATATTCAGCCTGCTTCACTGTGCAACTGAGCAGCACAGAGGCGCAGAGGCACCTTGCTTTTCTCGGTGTGTTTTCATTGGGTCAACCTGCAAGTCAATCTGGCACAAGTAGCAAACTTTTTTGGGGGGGAAATGTAAGCCTTCCTCCAAGAATTTCCCTGTTTGCATTTGCAGGTGGACCCAAGATGGCATGATGGTGTATCCATACAGTGTCTTGTTTATAATGGACAAAGACTCAGCATTCTTTGGCAGTGACAGGCCCCCGAGTAAAACTTTGACGAATTCATGTGTGTGTTTATTTGTTTTTTCTTCAATGTGACAGACAGACAGCCTTGAATTTCACTTATAGGGTAGCTGAGACCTTGTTAACTCAGTAATGGATAGCCCTGGTCTGCACAGAGACATCCTCTCCATTCTTGTGTCACTGAGAGCAGGAAGAGACAACAAGCACTTCCTCTATCACTCTGACACTCACCTTTTGTCTGTCTGGGCTAGCATTGCACCAAAAGCTGTCTCTGCAGTGGAGATGGCTAATGGCTTTTTCTTTGCAATTTCCCATGAAGAGGCACATAAAGGCAATACTTTTGCTTTATTGTGAGATGTTACTGTGGAGTAAACACAACTGTGACACAATATACAGTCCAGTGTGTTTGTGTGTGTGTGGGGGTTTTTTTTTTTGCAGATATCAGTGCATTCAGTGTTTTCAAAAAATGATATTCTGACTCGGAAACTTTGGAGGCATGAACGTTATCCATAAAGCTTCAACCTATAGACGTACATGAGCTGCATTCTACACAGTTTGCCAAAACATACATGCTTTCTTTTACAAAGCTACTAAAATACTCCCTAACCAGAGAACAAAAAATGATTGTGTTTCTCGTCAGGGTTTCACACCATGACAGACAGTGTTTGAGCTGAAAGACGGAGGGCTCACTAGACAATTGAATGAAGTTTAAGCATTTCTGCAGAGGCCCACCTTGCTATTGTGGCTTGGAAGTGTGACTAGTGGTTGACTCACTCTGCAGTGAAGGGTGATGACTGAAATGATCTCCAGTACAGAGTAGCCACCCACAGAGCTTTGTATCTTGTCCACAGAGACGTTCTACACATTTCATAAAAAAATATGACTGATATTGTTGTTTGTTTCAGACCGATTCCTTTCAGTATATTCTTTCATGTGTTTCATCTATAGTTTCTTTATTGAAGCAAATTTAGCACAATGATTTAATATACTCTTCTTGTTATCTGTATATGAGTATTTGGTGTCACAAATGGTGTCATTTGACTTCAAGTCATTTTTGCCAGAATTGCTATTTGCTAAAACATGCACACACATCCACCCCCTGTACACACACCACTGTGTTTTTTGTTACCTTTTGTTAGTAGTTTTGTTTTCCAATTCAAGATATACATTATGTGCTGTGTGTAAATACAGTACCAGTTAAACGTTTGGACACACTTTCTCAGTGTGTCCAAACATCTGACTGGTGCTGTGTATATGTAACATATGGCTTTTTGGTTTGTTGTTTTAATATGCAGGGGAATCATTTTTGTTGTTATATGAGTATAAAATATGAGTCGTTTAGGCAAAATCTCCATCTGGCAATATTCAAACACAAAGCCCACATTAGCAGGTCGGTCAGCCATAGTTTGCATTTTTATACATTCCTCATACGAAAATATAAACCTCAGTCTAAACAGCAAAGGCCTGAGCTACTGTACTGTGGTAATGATTCAAATAATAACTAAAACATATTCTTCTGGATCACTTCCTGTTCTCCCTATCACTTACACCAGGCACTTTTCAACTTCAAAATACAGACATTTTCCGTATTCCCTCTTCCTCTTCAATGCACACCAGTGTCATGTTGTCTTTCTGTTATTATCATATTGGTGTGATGTCATTTGTTCCGGCTTGTGGAGCTGTGCTCCCTTCCCAGTGGAGTGGCTATATCAGAACCTTCATTCAGTTTAAACCCATGTTTTCGCCATGCCAAATTAACAGCCACCCTTTGGGTCAATGCTGCGTGCGAGTGCTGAGACAGGAGAGGCGTGTCTGAATGAAAAGCACCAATAAGAGCAACATGCATGGTTCTCCACAACTGGCTGCACTCCGTGTTCTTCAAAGGACCCTCTTTCTCTCCCTCTCTTATTGTGAACTGGTTTGCAGCCGCTGTCAACTGCACGGCAGACCAGGCTTCCTGAGCCTCGCTGCTCATGAACAGACCAAACAGAAATATTAGCTGTTTATACCTGATGATACTGTCAATACGGGAAAGGTCAGACAGTTATGTACATGTTTTATTTCATCCCGGATGTTGCTAAAGTCAATAGGTCATGTAAGTTTGTGTTGATTTAGACATGAGTCTGTCTTGGTTATTGGCCAACAAGTTCCTTAAAATCTGACAAGTGATAGGGGTTGGCAGCTCTGACTGGCGCCGTTGTCACAAGGGAGTGGCAGCAGCAGAGTATGGTCAAAAGGTTGATTAATGATAGTCTGTGTTGTTTACTTTTCTCCTTTTGTTGCATTATCTCTTCAACTTACTACATGGTGACAGTGTTCCCTTCTGGTCCTGCTGTTCGCATGCAGTATTCAACAACAGCAACAGGTTTTGCATGCTTCAGACCTGTAGTGCAAGACCAGTGCACTCTGCTTCCTGTTGTTTCATCTGAATACTGAATACTATTTTAGACTCTGATCACAAGTGAACTATCCTAGTTAGCAACATGCTGCTGCTAACCATTTTAAACTTTAAACATTTAAATCTATCTGTATAGTTAGCTGAGCTTTCTTTTTATTCAGAAATTATCATTAAAGGACCAGTGTGTAAGATTTAGTGGCATCTAGCGAAACAGACTTTGCAGAAATGGAATATAAAATTCATAAGTAGGTTTTAATTAGTGAAGAATCACCTGAAAATAAGAATCATTGTATTTTCATTACCTTAGAATGAGCCCTTTATATCTGCATAGGGAGTGGGTCTCTTTCGACGGAGGCCGCTATGTTGCACCGCCATGTTTCTACAGTAGCCCAGAGGAGACAAACCAAACAACTGGCTCTAAAGAGGGCCTTTCTTGTTTTCACAAGTTTTTGCCACCACCTTAGGTTCTCCTACATGCTTGGAAGGCAAGGGGGAGGGGAGGAGTATTTATTTGGTTACAATCTGCTACCTCACCACTAGATGCCACTAAATCCTACACATGGGTCCTTTAAGATACATCTCTCTTTTACAAGAAAGACCTGAGAACAAATTATACAGTAAATATACAAGATCACAACAAGGTTACAAAACAATATTCACTCAAATACACTGCTTAAAACCATTCCATAAAAGAGAAATGGTGGATCTCATAAAGAAAAAAATGGCATTGTTAAAATTAGATTACTTTTTGATATTTTCACATCAATAATCAATACTTATAATATCTGAGTCATTTCCTTTTGTCAGAACAGAATAGTTATTTAAAACACACTTTCATTCACTCCATCTTCAAGAAATGCAATGAAGTAACAGCATTTTTTTCAAAGCAGTAATAGCCAGTTTATATGGTAAGTGTCTTTTCCCAGTAACTACAAACACTGACTTCAATATGTTATATTCAAACAAGTTAGTATTTGACTTCCTGATTTCTAATTTGACATTATAATCGAAAGAAACTCTTAAAAATAGGCAAGAGGAATCTGAATGCCACTGAACCGAGTGTTCCTCTAAAGAGATTCATAGAAATGATTCAGGTTAAAAGCAGCTAATAACTGATTTTAGGAAAAAATGACAAAGAATATGTTGTCATGTCTAGGAACATTTCAAAATATCAAGCACACTCAAGCTAGAGCAGGAATGCTTTATAATAGGACAATAATTTTGCATTGATCTTTCCTCTAAACACAGGGATGTCTATTCACTCATTTGAAGGATCTAGCTGAGTTTCAGTCAGGATTTTCTTCCCCAAACCAACAGACAGTACGGCGGTTTACCACTCACATTTTTGGGAGAAGAGTCATCATCTTATTATCACCTAATAAGAACTTGAGCCAAAAATTAACTTGAAGGCAACCCTTAAATCCAGCACCGCATAACGTTTTGCTGGTAGCATTTTGCTTATGTGTGGCAACATTTAGCACAGTATATATTTCAGCACACTTTAAATAAGTCACAGATGGGCAGTCGGGCAGAACATTAATTCTATAGTCTCCACAAATTAAAGAGGATCCTCCTGTCTCTCTGTCTGTGCCCAGATCTTCACTAAAATAGACTTCCATAATGGAGGTTTGTATTTTGACTTTCCAGTGAGGGACTTGCACACTCATTTAAATGTTGATATTTACATACCCATTACTGACAATACACGCAAATTGCAAGCATTCTTCTAGTTTTAGAAAAATATGCCTGGTTTCATGGCAGTGTTTTCAAAGGGTGCATTTTAATTGTGTTGGCCAACACAAAAATTTCATGCACACATGCACAAATTTCATGCTCTTTTAGTCATCTGTATATAATAATCAAAGCTGGGCTCTGCAATTCAATGTGATCCTGCGGTCGTTCTCTTTATTGCTGTATTGCTGTATCCTCTGAGGACCAAAAACAGCGGCGGAATCTCCTGAGAGCAAATGTGAAATGATACGTTTTCATTTGGAAAGCCAAATGTCATCATCATGTCTCTGTCCCTTTGCTTTTAGAGCATCTGGTTGATGTGGTGAGCTGGCAGAGCAAGTAAGAACATGGGAAGGAGACATTTATCATCCTCTAGACTACAGAGCTGTAACTCTGCCTGCTTGGAAATCCTGTGGACAGTCAGCGGAAAAAAAAAAGTCAATGGTGATTGCATTACATGGATGACATCATTACGGAGCCACTGCTTTGGTGTTTCAGTTTTGGGTGGCATAAAAAATGAATTCATCACTTACAATTTAATCTAATAATAACAATATTCATGTTCTGATCCTGTTTATGTCATTATGAATGCTATTTGTCTTTGATCCTGTATAATTTTCTCTGCAGTTGCACTGTTTTACTTTCTTCTGCACATCAAAATGTCTGTCACATAATGTAAACATTAGTCTGGCAGATATGCCCAGAATTTTAATTTATGACTTAGTCTCCCACGTGCTTGTCAAAAAAAAAAAAAAAAAGACATCCTTAAAAGACCGTGACAAGCACATGTTCAAGCAATGTACATGTTTGCATGCACCATGTTTCCATGGCAAGTCAATTCATTTGAAATTTCAGACATGAGAGCTGCTGACACTGGCCTTCTTTTCACAATTTGACACTTTGCCAACTTGCCACTCTCTTTTTAAAAGGTTTCTCATGTATCTTTCTTTTGCTTTTTCCAAGACCTGTCTGGTCTGCCATGTCGCCTGTCCTGAGATGCTCTCTTGTTGACTTTGAGTCATGCACAGAGTAGTGAGTGAGCAACTCCTGTACAGCTTGGGGTAGTTTCCCACCCCTTAAGACAAAAAGTGGAGATAATGTAAAATATCTTAAATCATACCCAGTAAAGTGTCAAATACACATAAACTGAACTTTGGTCTCTAAAGAACACTCAGTTCCTCCTGTACACATGGCAGACATTGATGAATCGTCACAGTTGTAACTTGTCTGTTCAGTGCCTGTTCTTGCTTTTTAAGGAATGTCTGTCACCATTTCACTGCCGCTTGGATTATTAATAGTGCTTCATTTCCATATCCATTAGGATCAAGGAGGCCATGTCTTCTATCCATCTCTCCAAGTATCTGTTTAAGCTTGTGGCATTTGAGAATCCTTTCAAGTTTAAGATGCAGGGGTAACACTCTCAAGATCCTGGAGATCAGAGCACTGTACAGTGTTTAAGTCTGGCCATTTGCACGCTTGTGTTTCAGTAGTTTCATCGAAAGTTTGGCATGTCACAGTGCAAGAAGAAGCCCTGCAAGTTGCAAGTGAAATAACAACTCTAATGTCTCCTTTTAACCACAAGCAGACATTGTTTTTCATTCATATTTCAATAGATGATCAATTACAGGAGGAAAACTAAATAAAGAGCAAAACACTAGCAATTATTTGCAATTTGCTCTTTATTACCTTATCTTGCAATGTCACTCATATATTTTGACAAAAATTGTAATAAGAATAAATAGTTCCACTACAGGAGTTTTGCCTTGTGAAATTACAACATCATTACAGAAAATCATGAATGTTTTTGATCAATACTGAAAAATACACAAAAGCTATGTGTCCTAATGGTCATCCTGGGATGAAAAAAGTAGCCTGAAAAGTATTATGTCACTTTGTTAGTTATATAGTTATTATCTTTTTGTGCTCTGTATCAATAGGAAACATCCATCTATAACCAGCCCACCTGCTGCCCTTCCAACACAGAGGGTCTGCAGAGGACACTGTGGGGGGTATCACTTGCTGCCCTGATTGATGACCATAGGTCCCGCAGGAAGTAACCCCGCCACCATGAAGGAGTGTTTTCTGAACCCCAAGTGGTATCCGGGAAAACATGAGTGACTCCAGTCAGGGAGCGTGTGTACTCATAGGCCATCTTAATGTTTGGATTTACTGAGTCACTTGGGGTTTTGCTGCAAAAGGGGAAAAGAATCAGCGGCTGCAAAATGGAGCACAAATTCCAGGGTGTATTCTCAAACTTGCCATTAAAACTGATCAGTGTGACACCCCGGTGCTTCATGCTTTGGACCAGAAACATTTCCATATAAGACTGAAGCCGTGTGAATATATTACTTCCTCTTTTCTGTGACCCTTTTTCAGAACTCTCAGATAATCAATTTACTGTATCAATCCAGATTATAATAGCTATATTCTCCTTCAAAAATACAACTGATGTGTTAGCAAGGCTGATATAAAGCAGCCATACATTTAATATTAAATGTTTCAATGTTGATACTTTAACAATAACAGGTAAAATCCATTTTCTGTTTATATTTCAGGACTGGAACATTTAGGGAAAATATATTTAAAAGCCCAACAACATGTTCAGAGAGCACATATATTGATATCTTTTGATTTTTTTTCTTGAAGTTGTAAAGAAGGTTCTGTTGAAGATTATACAGAACCAGTCAAAAAATGTGTCCAAACTTTTGACTTCCATTGGCAGAATCAAGAAAACAGAATCCAACTGTAAATCCACAAAGTCAGTCAGTCTAATACCTTTCAATGACAGTAGTTTTATATGTTGGTTTTCACTTCATTTATTTGGGATGAAGTGGTTTTGCAATCACTTGCAGTAAACCTATGAGGCTTGTAGAAAAAAAGTATTAGTCATTTTAACAATATATGCAAATTTGAGGGCAACTTTTATTAATTTTCCTATGTCTTGAGTCTTTACAGCATTTTCAATATCATTCACTCAACTGGAACCCTTTGTTTTAAAAACCTTTAGTAAATTAAACTGATCAGGTTCATCACTGTTTAGAAGGAGCAGATGCAATCAATAATGTGACTGGATGAACATTTTCTCAACTCAAAGTATGTATAAGTAACAGTTCTCCAAGAGGTCAATGGGCCTGTGCATTGAAGACTATAAAATTGTATTGTTTTATGCGTACATATTAAATTTAATAAAATCTATTAGCATTATTTGCATTATACATTAAATAATGAGTCATTCTGTTTTGCAAAGGTATAAAAATACACACCATAAAATGTTTACTCTTCTTGATTGTATTCACACTCAGGGTGATGCTGTTAATCTTACTGAAGCAAACTAAACTGGGCCCTTCACCAAACCAGCTGTGTTCCACACATCACCCCCTGACCCCAATGTCTCACATCAAGTCACAATAGAAGATGCAGGATCTTGACCAGCCACCCCAGTGTCCAGTTTAAATCAGAAAGTAAACTTTTAAAATCTCTCAGGACTAATACATAAAAATAAAAATATTTGAAAATTAGAGTTTCTTTTCTTTTTCTTTTTTCTAAAACACAACATGCTTCCTGGTGATTTTGGTTCACAATAAGGGTAGAAATAAAACTTTAAAAGGGAACTTTATGACAAACTAGACTGTAATTATGTCTTGTGCTGCTGGTGTTAATTAGAAGAAAATAAGTGAGTCAAAAACTGCCCAGCTTTTATGAACAAACTATTCAGTCTAGACTATTTGATGAGACAAAAATATTTTTGGTATGATTTTTCATTTGCTAACATGTATTACTAGCAGTTTGTACTGTATTTCACATTACTCTGGTTTTCAATGATGAATAAATTGAACGGAAGGCCACAAAATACGACGGCCTTTACTGAGGGGACAATGATTTCAACACTGACGAAAAAATACAAGGCTATAATAATGTTACAATAATTTATATGACATCTACATCTGTGCAAAAACTATTAATTATATAGTCTTATTGCACAAAGAGCACAAAAATAGGAATAGGCCTGTCATAGTCATCAGCCAAACATAGAAATGAGATCAGACAACATGGTCACATAAATAGTGAGGCATAGTTCACTCTATTAAAGCTGTTAGAGGGATTTTCGTCAGCGGGCACAGAGTAGACAGTCCACAGGAATAAACAGTTTAGAAGGATTAAAGCCTATACAGGCCTATAGGCCTGTGTGGGAAGATTCTCGTAATTTATATACGGGAAAGCAAACCCCTGAGGCTTCATGTGGGTGGATTTGGACTGTCAGCTGCCCCATTGTACACACCGTTCATAACGTGCATGATCAGACCTCAGATATCCATCATGGCAGGTATCATTTACAACTCAGATAGCATCAGCATAGGCGCCCAGCCTGCTGAGAGCTCGTTCAAAGTGTGGCCCATATGCGTAAAGAAATTACTTCTCCGGGTAATGACCCGCAATATTTAAGTTACTTTGCCGATATTAGGATGAATGTCCAGGCCTCGAAGAAAATAATTTGTCAGTGTCCGACCTGCTGATCAAACTTCCATTCCGAGTAGTTGATTAAATAAATTGGTGGTATAGGCCTTTAAAAGACAGCCTAACTTTTCCTGTCAGGAAACTGCAGGCTAAATTCCGGATTATCAACAAAACTGAAAACCGGTTGAGTGAACAGAAAGCTTCAGTATGAACACCCACATCAACACTGAACTTCTATGAATTTCGGCTTAAAGCACCGAGAAGAACCAAACAATGCACTTTTTAATCCGTTAATGGATATCTTGTGAAACAATATAAGCTGCGACAACACATGGCATTTAAGAAAGCCTTTATTTTTTGAATATTTACAATGAAATTATAAAAATATATACTGTAATTAAAGCTTTGGCAAATATTTTACATTTAGACAATTTAGGCCTAGCCTATCTCTTTGTTCACATCGTTGAGTCACTGTAGAATCGAGATCATGGCCACAAATTAGGATAATATGATATATGGAAGGTAACAGACTTATCACTGACAGACTGGACTGGCAAAAAAAAAAATGTTTTTTTAATCCCGCTGTCCCCATGACAGAATATTTCAAAGAAGTATTTCAATGGAGAAAAAAAAAAAAAACTATCAACCAATGAGGGGAAACACCGATACATCCATGCAAGCTTACATTCATATGGCCATAAAGGCCGATATAGCTATACTGTATTCATTATGCATGTGAATAGGCCTGTGTTTGACTGTAAGCTGCAAACACTCGGGGAAACAAGCCGTTCAGACTTACTGTTGGAGTTGTTGAAATGAGTTCAGTTAAATGGGTCTGGTAATTAAGGTGGTATAAGTCCCGGTTATGATGATGAGGTAGGGAGACTGAGTCCATGCACACTGTTCAAGTCTTCATGTTGCTGCTGCTGCTGCTGCTGCTTGCTCAGGGGACTGGGCGGTTTTCTCTCTCCTGCACAACACAAAGAAGAAATACAGTGGGCCCGTGCATGCAACTCCTCATCAAATTATTATTTACTTATGCAGATAACGTGAACTATTTCGCCTACAAGTTAGAGCAGATCTGGCCTGATTTAAAATAACTGAAGATTGAGAAATGCGTCGTTGTAACAAGCAGACTCCTTTTTTCAAAATTAAGCTTATTTTCCCTCATTTTGTATGCGTAAAAATGTTCTCGGACCACCTGGCAGGCCTGCTGGCCAATTCTGAAAGGTCAATATTTAATAATTGACATGTAATTAGGCTTCATTTGGGATTTAGTAAATGTTTACGCTCGTCACGGTCATTGCTTATTAAGAAAACGTGTGTGGGTGTGTGGGTGTGTGTGTGCGTGAGAAAGAGAGGAAGTTAGAGGGAAGAGAAGGGGAGACGGCCCTACATATGTGCATATCATAATAATAATGATAATAATAACAATAACAACAACAATAAAAATAATACTATTACAGCGCAAAAATGAACTGCAATATAAATCAACAGCATCCAAGGGAATAGCTACTTTGCGACAAATATGTCATCAGTTTCACATCAAACTGTGTTCCCCGCCCTCCATGGTTAGTACCTTCTCGGGCCTGATGCTTGAAGGCCATCGGCGAGTGGATCTCCCCTGCATGCATGCTCATCCCGCCGCCTGGGTGGGACAGGGCCGGGCTCTGCGGCTGCCAGTGGTGGTGCCCTGGGGCCACGTAGCCGCCTGCTGGGCCACTGTACACCCCGTACTGATTGGTGGGGGAGTAAGCGCACGCTGAGACATAACTGGACAGTGTCGAGGATGGCTGCAGGCAAACAGATAAGACATGGACAAAATAAGCGCAAAACGCACAGCAATTATAACTGCACGTGACATGTGGCTTACAGCGACGGTTCCCAAAGACGGTGCCTGGGGAATCAAGCTGAGGACTACATGAATTTCACTATAATTCAGTTTACCAAAAGGCTAATTAGAGTGTATACACAACTAAGTTTCCTCTGTCTGTCATCTCAGTCCTAAAACATACGTGAACATTTAACCAACTGTAATAAAAACCGGCCGGATGAGAGTCTCTGGGGGTAAAAATCTTATCAAGCAAAACTCTGTGGCCTTATGTGACTCTGTTTCCCTGATATGGAAACTTTTCACAACTCTGCCACAGGCCTTTGTAGCGAGAGCATAATTTATTAAAGGCCTCTGCCAGTATTTTTTTTTTTTTTTTTGTACTTAATGTTTGGATTGTTTCCGACAGAGAATGGAAAAATGGCGTGGTTACAGCAAAACAGAGAATGCACACTTGTCCAGTCTTGGTCTTGAAACGTGATAGAGTTAACAGAGGTTTAGATCTTTATTTACCTGTCCATATTTTATGTCCGCGTCAATGGCTGATTTGTCAATCCCGTTGACCGTGTGGGCCGCGGGGAAAGCTGCTCTGTTGACGCTACTCCAGTCTTCCATTTTTGGTGGGTACCCCTCCGTTCCAGCAATGGCTGATTTAGAAACAGTAACTTCATGTCAAAGATGTGTAAAAGGTAAAATTTCCAAAGTGTTCAAACATTGCAGTCCAATTAAGCATTATAATTAATTATGCGAATTATACCTATATTCAAAATACCTTACGTACGAGCCTGCCTAGGCTATAATACGTATTTCATTTTCAAGACACTAACACTATCTAAAATAGATTTGAAGTTAAGTTTGCTCAAGCAAATATATTATTTAATATCAAAATTATTCTAATTATTGAAGTGTGTACCTGTTTGTAATAAGCGTGTATTACATAATTGGGCCTGTGTTTTAATTTCATATTAAAAATAAAAACACAACAAAAACACACAAAAAACAATCAAGTGGAAAGAAAAAATCAACAGCTTATTAAAAAAATTCCTCTCTCATTTAATATTTTTAATTGATTATTTGGACTCATTTTAACCAGTAAATGCCTACATTTAATTATCATAATGTTCGCGTAAAATAAGCAATATTCTCGTATATGTAGGCTTGTAGCGCCGAGTTAATTCATAACATTGTGAAATGAATATTTAATTATACATAATTATACACACATTTTGTAAAATAAATAAATAAATACATTTGTTTTGGCCTTTATGGCACAAAAATGTACTCGGCCATGGCGACTCGAGAGTGGATGAAAACACTGGCTAAAGGACAAGAGAGGCAAAGAAAACATGGCTGTAATGACTACTTGAGGGATTAGGGGGGATATAGCAGGTGAGCAAGGTGTTTGCAAACGCATCGTGCCATGAAAAGGCCTATTGAGAGTGGCCTTACTACTTTCTGGCTGAATGGTGAAACGGAGGCCTGTACACCTTCTAATGGACACATTGTCCTGTATGTTGACAGAACAGGTTGTGTACGGAGTGATATGCCAATCCATCATGCAAAATAACACAATAATAACCAGCTGCACTGGTTTATTAAGCTCTTATTTGACAACAGTGAGAGTTAAAGGCCAACGTGCATGGCACACAGTAGCAGAGGCCTTAGATTTATGAAATGATAGTCCTCACCTGCAGGATCCATAAAGGCTCGTATACCGAGGATGTTGCTGACGGTGTGTGCGGAAGGCCAGGCCCTGGATATGCTCACATGTCCAGCCGTCACCGGTACTCCAGGAGGACTGGCCATTTTAGTGCCAGTGGGCGACATGGTGTTGGAGTAGGAATAAGGATATATGTGGTTGTACGAGAGCCCGGCCTGCACGGAGGCTTGCTTACTGCTCTCATACTGGTTGGGCTGGGAGAGATTTCCAATCTTGTTGCGTAAAATCCTGCTGATCGAACTAACCGACGGGACATTGTACTTGTCACAAACTCCATCTGCTAAAAGCCTGTCCCGGATCTCCCAGGCAAAGATCCCAGGGTCGTTTTGTTTGTATTCCCTGATATTTTTCACCACGTTAGGCGTCGTGACCCGTGGTTTGCTCCCTCCGATGGCACCGGGTAAGATGGAGCCCGTCTCGTTGTACCTCGCCAAAATCTTGCTCACGCAGCCGTGGGAGACCCGGAGCTGTCGGCTTATATCGCAGGGTCTGATCCCGAGCTGAGCCAGCTCCACTATTCTTAACCGTATGGCGTTGGGCAGGGGTCTGCCATTGACGAACACGCCGCCTAACTGGTTCACCTCTCCATAGGTTTGCTCTGCAGGAGAATACACAAATTACATATTTACACTGTATGAGGTGAGTACACAGATTTGTCTGACACATAAAAATATTATTGCCACTTGCTGACTTTATACATAATGGCATGTGACAAACAAACAACAATAGGTACATATTATTAAGAGACTAAGCCACTTCAAAATGTGCATTATTGTCATACAGGGAAGTTACTTCACCACAAATTGAGCTTATAAAGTTGGATAACATGTGTCACTCTACAGAGGTTGGTAAACTGCTTGGCAATCTGGCAGCCGCTATTTTGCAACTAAACAAAACTGAGTAAACTCTCTGGTTGGGTTTACTCTCCACCATCTCTTCGTCCACAACAAAAAAACAACATTAAAAATGGCGAGCTTGAGGAATTGACACTCGAGAGCTCTTCAAAGAAGCGCATTTCATAGGATAATTGGTAGTGTGGTTACCAAACAAGTTAAAGCTTTAAACAGACAACAGTGCCGGCTGCGTAAAGCTGGAAAATCCACCTTGAAATAAACTTGACAAGCAGTTGCAAAAAAAAAAGACCCTCTTCATTTGCACACATTATCTGAACTTGGAGAAAAAGCAAATGCTTATTTCTGTCTTTACGCAGGCGTGGTGAGTCTGGATACGCTTCCATAAGCTCTCTGCCACTGAAGCATGCAGATGGTAACTGAGGCTTACCCATTTGCCTATATGTTTCGAGATGCTGGGAAATATAGGTGCCCCTTCAAATGGCTGAATGCGTCCGAGAGAAGGCAGAGAAGGAAGGGGAACGGGAGGAATGAGCCCCAGAAGAGGAAAAATGGACCTCTTAAAATCTCCGCCGACTGCAGCGTGCCCCCGTGTTTTGTGGAAGCCAGTGACTGCAAGGTACAATGGTAACAAAGTGATCTTCATCCGATAAAAGCAAATTGGAGTTATCCCGGGGAGTCCAGACTTTGCTGGAATTAATTTGACGCGTCCTCCACGTCAATCTTCGCTGTTATACGCCAAGCCTCTGCTTTGGTTTCATTGGTCGCCCTGCGCTGGAAACGCTGTCAGCCAATGCAAACCCCATCCGGTTGGAGCCGTGCAGCCTCCTTGGATATTTTGCATAGGGGAAGTGGCAGAAAGGGAAACGTTTCATCCAACATGCAGCCCACTGGTAAGGACTTATGCATCATAGGAGATATATATGTATATGTACGCACAGGGATGACCTGGTTATCAGTGTTTTCGGCTCTAAAATAAAGTCCAACCACTCTTAAAAGCCGACATAAATATTTGTACATCTTTACTGTGTATCTCTGACAGGGACTATTGTCAATTAGATGTGAATTATAAAACGAGAGGGTAATACAGATTAAATTGCATAAAGTAGACATTATTTAACTGATATTCATTATGCATGTTGTGACGTTTGCAAATGATTTTAACTGTTCTTATTCACTGGATTCACCTGAAATATGGGTGAACTTGTGGCCTGCGGTGTGTTATTAATCCACTCACTTATGTGCAATTTAATACCTTTAAAACCACGTATGATTAAATGCTATTTATTTCTTGAAAATAACACAAATACAAATTAAATTTTGCACCTGTGGATGAGGCATGCTAGCCCATTTACATGCCAAATCTATCAAGTCAATATTTGTACGTTTTTCCATTTGTGGCTACTTTATATACATCATAAATACTGTACTTAAGCTATAAAATGATTCATTCTGCATATTTGACATTAATTGGCCATATGATTAAGAAGTTTTGGATAGGCTGAAGGTGCGATCCTCCAGAGTGGAGTCATTTGACCATCAGAGTAAAGGGAGACTTGCCCACTGGCAGCCCGAGTCGTTTTTATAAGCCAGTGCCAGAGCATCAAACGTGGGAAGGGGCTCATGTAATCGATACGTCTGTAGATCGCAGCGCTCCCAGACTATGGGATATCGACTGGATTCCAGAGACATACATTATCACAGCATGTTTTCGGAGTTTCCTGTGCAAGTTTAGAAGGTATCGTTTATAAGCTCGCAAAACGTTACTTGTAAAACTTAACAGTCGACCCAATGGTAACAAGGTGCAGTGTCCTTATCCCCCCCCCCCCCCCCCCCCCCCCCCCCCTCTCTCTCCACTTCTCCACCCCACCCCTCTGTCTCCTGGCCACTTCACCATCCAGATCTAGGAGCGGGACACATGGAAAGCATCAGGTTGGGTCAGAGGAATAGAGTGCTGGAGAAGATCGCCTTTAAGTTAGATACCTCTTTATTTTTGATTTTATTTTATTTTTTTAATTTTTTTAATTTATTTTTATTTTTTACCGTTGACGTTTAGTTTGCCTGGATATCAGTTGAATCAAAATCTCCTACATGCATGCATTTGCATGCATATTGCAGGATGATGATACAGGCCTCGCAGGAGAAAACCTCATCAGTTGCTGCTGAGTATAAATTAGTTTCTTTAATAAGTGATGGTTAAAATCCTCCTCCGTTTCACACTGTCTGTGTCATTGTGTCTCACTCTCTCTCTGTCTCGCTCTTAGTTTCTGCTTCTATCACTTCTTCTTGCTTGGCTGGCAGGACTCCCCTCATCTGGACAACGTAGGAATTGCATGGCTTTATCGGCACGCTTCTAACTCTTTGACTTGGGGTTATTATTTGGCTATGTACACCCGTGTTTACATGTTTCAATAGAAAACAAAGGACTAATTTCCTTACTAAATTTTCCATTTAATATGTATCTCAAAATGAGATGTTCATTGATTCACTCCTTATGATATTCATATTTTATTTAGTTTTTTCAACGAGTCTACTTTAATATTTTCAAAAATACTTTTTCTTTTTTTCAAAAAGATTAGCGCACAAATTATATCATCCTCATTGCGCACTATTTCCATCAACTTCCGCCAAATACAATACGAATCATTTCCAGTCTTCTTCTTCTTCTTATTTGGCTTTGTTAATGTTAAATTGTTAAATTGACTCAGATAGATCTATGGTGACATGATGTGGTTTGTGTGTGTGTGTGTGTGTGTGTGTGTGTGTGTGTGTGTATATATATATATATATATATATGTGTGTGTGTGTGTGTGTGTTGTTTGGCTGTTTGTTTGTTTATTTTTTAAATTTTGGTCACTGGCGTTCCCACGATTGATAGATTAAAATGAGCATAATCTTAGATATCTTGGCATGTGTCACAGAGACTATGCAGGTTTCTATTTTCATTTTTTAAATTCAGATGGTTTAAATGATATAAAAATACGCGCAGCAGCAGGTCAGAATTTCTACAGTATAAATTCAGGTTTTGCAGCTTAAATAAACAATAGAAATCTTGTACAAAATATAACGCGGTCAGCAGTAGTTTGCTAAAAGATTTTCTTTATCTTGTGTTGGAGTTCATCCGTATATGGACGCTTAAAGTTATGTAAATAAATTAAAATATACAGAGAATACATAATGTTAATGAATGGACTTGGTGTCTGGTAAAGACGGCAGCCGTTGGTGCAGTTACAAATTCTGCACATAAGTCAGCAACCGTCTGTTTGGGTTTATCATGTGTGACAAAACAAAAACAACCTTGAACGGCTCCTCACATTTTTTCAGGATTCAAAGTGTATTCACACAATACAGTATATGCCCACATAAATAGCATACAGCATCAGCACAAACAGTAAAGACAGAGTCCTTAAGATTTCAGTTTTAATTGAATGATGATGCGTTTAATAGCTACAGGCTGCACACCACTGACTGGTCATTGATGTCGTTGCTGCACAGCAGCCGTTTTCTCTAACAACAGTCTGACTAGACTTTTACTTTCAGACGACATCTTTTGGGCTGACATGAAACTTAATGAACTAGATTAATCCAGCACGTCACAGCACATAAAACAGATGAAAAGTGATGGCAGGTTAAGAATTTGTGAATTGGTTCATTTTCTCTATAATAGCTTTACGTTTTAGTTTATATTAGTGGTTGTTTTGTCTTATCAAGATCACCGACTAAATGTCATATTTAATCACGTGTTTTAATAGTGTTACTGTTACCGTGGTTGACATTAGAGAGATTGAAGATAATTGTTTCATGCTGCATTCCTTCTTTTAAAAAGAGCAGACTCTCACAGCATCGACTAACCGACTTTTTCTTTATTTCAGTAATAGACTATGTTTCTAAAAAAAAAAAAAAAAAGATGAGGATTCATTTATATTCAAGAAATAAGTTATCTAATTTACACTGATCAGTCTTAATATTTGTGGTGTAATTCCAGCATAATTCGCTATAATGTGTATTTAATATTTTTAATTTAAATTTGATAATGTTGAAATTAATGATCCGCTGTTCTGTCACTTCTTTAATAGTCCCAGGAAATATATTGTATCCCTTTCAGGCCCGTTCAGTGTGACACATTGCATTATCTTGTCTGGATAAATTGATATTTTGTCTAAAACTGATTTTAATGTTTGTTTAATTGTTTGTTCAGTTGCGGGCATAAAATTAATGGTAAACAAACAGATGAGATTCTTCAAAGTGTTAAATTCCCCCCCAAATCGCTTTTAGATCAGACACAAGTTAACTCATCCGATCGACACCTGACACCCGCAAGGTGCAACGACCCCCGTCGGTAAATATTGATGTTGGTTTTAAGTGTCATCAAAGGATTCACTTCCTCGAGTGTGCTTTGTCTTTAACGTCTTAAGAAGAATTTCAAGTTCTATTTTTCATTGTCTCACAGGCGCCGATAATGTGTGTGTGTGTGTGTGTGTGTGTGTGTGTTGGAATTGATTGTTTCAGATGATTCTTCCAGGTGGAATCACACTGGTATAAATCGCTTTGTAGTAGTTAAAAGAGCTGATATCAATTAAGGCTACCTACATGTATGTGTGTGTGTGTTTGTGTGTGTGTGTGTGTGTGTGTCTACATGCTTGTGTGCAGAGCTAATGCAACCAAGGCCTCACTGGCTTCTTGACATGACAAAACTTTACAAAGTATCTAGTAGCTGTGATGCACAAAGTTTCAATTAGGACAGTGTGCAGTACTTGGGACCATTAGCTTCCCATCTCTCATCAGATCAACACCATGTTCACAAAAACGTGTCTTTCACGTTTCAACAAAAGCAGAAATATGTGTATTTCTTTTTTCTTTTTTTTTTGACATGGTTTCAATTTTCTTTCCCCAACTGGATGAACCATAGTGTTTTATTGAGGAGCCTTCGTGCCCACGGTTTTGATTTAGTGTTTGTGAGTTTTGTGATCTCAGTGCTCAGTATGGAAATTATTAGACAGGGTCCAGATTGGATGCATTTAGCACACCAGGACCAACATAAGGCTAAAACAAATGGTGTCAGAGAAAGCTCCTGATATTTCCATAAAGACCTGTGCATTCTGCTATTGTTCTTGGTGGTTGTGGTTCTGGTGCAATTGTAAAACTCAACATTTGCAGAAGCTGCTCTGGCCGTTACTAATTTGAAAATATATATATTTTTTTAACGTTAAAACCAACTTGTTAAACCTTAAGTTTCACACTCCGTCTAAACAGTAATGAAACCTTGTTGCTCATTAGTGGGAAAGTGTTTCGATCAATGTTTATCCTGTAGAAAGCCAACCAAGCCCAACCTGTAAAGAAACACACACAATTCCTTAGTCAAGCTGCGGCCCCCTTTGCCCCCACCCCTCCTCTACAGAAAAAGGTTTTATCTGATCCTGAGGTGGTGATGTGTAGTTTCTTTGTGCTCCTGCTCGTGAGGTTCTGCTAAAAAAGAGGCTTGGAAGGCAGCGAGCTCAGTTCTTTTATAGCAACAAGACCCACTCTGGGCTGCAGAACACGCCTAATGAGGGCGTGCAGCGGTGCCATGTGAGACATGCCAGCTTTTACCAGGCTGGGTAATTGCTTGTGACCTTCACTAAACACGTCTCATGTGTCCTCATGTTCTGAGAGCACTTCTAATTGTTGCATGAAAGGAGATGCCTGAGGATGACGCTTATTCTTTGACTGTTTTTGGGAAGAAGGCAAACAATTAACCCCTACTAAATTTTCAGGAAGGTGTGGAGTATTTACGTGTTTGTTTGTTTGTTTTTCTGTGCAGTTGTACAAGAAGAAAATGAGCTTTACCGCTACAGATATTGCAGTTATCACATGTCAAAGAGAATTTAATATTAAGGCTATCAAAATGGTTCAGTGTACTTAACCAGACGTTTTTTCTGTTACTTACATCTAACAAAAACTACTCCATCTGAATGGGTGGTTTCAGTTTGTTTTAATTTCATACCATTGGCTGTCCTTGGGATTCCATGACAACTTTGTTGTGTGTTAGGGACAAATCTGGTTTTCATTTAAAGTGGAAACATATTAAGAAAATGCAAAGGATTTTTTTTTCTCTGTTGCTGTGATTCAAAAAACTGTCATCACAAAATATGAACAGACCTGAGTGTTAATGTTCACAGACTGATCTCTGATGTGGAATTATCACATCTGTTGGCACACTTTACTGGATTCTCTGAGTTCTGGTAGTATTCAGCACACATACTTGGATGATCATTTTCACTTTTTTATTGTAAACTTCCACAGAGGATCAGTAGCTGTCAAGCTTCACTCAGCACTGGCAGTCAGGTTTTCCCCTAAGCTTTCTTCGTCAGTCATTACAAACAGGCAAAATAACTTCTCAAAAATAATAGCTGGGTTCTGATTATGTTTGGACAGTGATTGACAGGGTTGTGTTGATTGGTGTTTATGGAGCCTCAGATGAACAGATGTTGGTGACCGGCTGAAATGATAAATTCCCCTACTGATCCTGCTTTTTTCTGTAGCATGCATGCATCTACATCTAACATATGGGCATCTGACAACTGAATCTGACACCTCATTCAAAAAGAAAGACATTACTGAAACATGACAAAATTGTTAAGATGACATATCAGAGTAATATCATGTGATTTTTAATCAGATGTCTCTCTTTTTTCCACTGCAGCAGCATGTGAGATTGGCCATGATCTTTTTAGGGAAGGTGACACTTAATTTTGAAACACAGTCAGTATATTTAGTTGCAGAGTGTATATTTAAGTAAGTATTAAAGTGAGGTCAAGCTATGACTGCCACTCGCTACAGTAGCCATTTCTTCTGGAACCCTTGTAATTTAATGCACAATAGTAATCTCTCTGACTGTAAAAAAGCAAGAGGTTGCACTTATCATTATACACTTTATTAAGATAAAACATATTAACTCCAAAGGAAGCAATAACCTTATATTCAGTTAGATGACGATCTGTTCTCTGTGGAAAGATAACTTTAAACATATTGGCAAAGTGCTCACATGTTAAGCATCTGCTATCAGTCAGTGACCAATCTCTTTATCAGACATGGATTTAATTCACCATTACTATCTAGATAGAGATCAAATGGTCAAAGTGTGTTGCACGGCATATTGGATTGAAAAATAAGGGTATATTACTTCCTATAGATACATTTCCAGAAGAACAATGTAATATGAAATGTGTCTGTTTATTCTGTCTTATTTATAGATTCCAGGCTGTATTATTTCCATTTCTTCATAAAACATAAAATGTGTAAAGCTGTAATAAGTTTTTTTCTGTCTCATATTTTATCCGGTCTACATTTCCATCATCAAGTGTTGAAATATATTAAGTCATGACATATTGTGCCAAGTCATCATAAAAGAGGTCTCTCTTTTTCTGCATTTTTTTTCATTGACTTAAAACTGTGCTCAGATGAACACTACCTTTTACACTAATCTTTTTGTCATGTTTCAGACTTCACGTTGTGACATGAGACATGGAGGCATGACCAAGACCATGGTCTTCCCCTGCATGATTATCAGTCGAAAAGGATGACGAAGAGTTCCCTCTGTGGCCGTCAGGAGTAGTGTACAGCACAAAAAACTGGCCCCCTCTTTCTCAACATACTGTAATGTGTGTGTGTGTGTGTGAAGCGTGAAACAGTTTATTATACCCTGGGCATAAGATAAATCTAGAAACTAGAGCCTGACTGATACTGGACTTTTGGGGCCGATACTGATACCAATACATATACATACATATATATATATATACATATATATACATATATATACATATACATATATATATATATATATATATATATATATATATATATATATATATATATATATATATATATATATATATATATATATATATATGGAGAGAGAGAGAGAGAAAGAGAGAGCGAGAGAGAGGTGGGTGGGATCAAAGGATAAAAAGGATCAATTATACACAAAATGCTGCCTATATAACTTTAAAAAATGACAAAAAAAATATTGGTGCATGTCCGACAACCATCAAGTTCTCCGAATTAAATGACTACATAGGTTATTTGTACCTGCCCCCCAGAACGACCCATTGGATCATTTTCAGAATGACCCATTGGAGCATAACATGTTGCTTTCCAAAACTGTCACAAATCACTGTTGAAAAATAATGATGTTTTTTGGGTGTGACATACTGTGGTTAAGGCCTGGTTGGGTTTAGGCACAAAAACCACTTGGTTAGAGTTAGGGAAAGATCATGGTTTGCATTAAAATGACTTCACTTGAAATGTGGTTACTACTTCCATAAATTTAGGCAACCTCCATGACAACAGTACCAACACCACATTTTGTTTTGTTTTTTTTTAAAAATGTCCCAACTCGCGATTGAAAACAAGAAGTAAGCAGTGGTCTCCTGCACTTTTCCCGCCTCCTCCTAATGAGGAAGTCACCTTATATAGACAGCATCTGAAATGCATCACTTTGTAATTACTACAGCTGCTAGATGGTGTCTGTCACTCGAAAATAACTATAGGTTGTTTTTGGCAAATGAATTTATGACCTATATTGTAAATTTTCTTGGGAGGACAGGCTCCAGATATACGCCAATACCAATATATCTGGGATAGGCCAATATCGGCTGATAATATCGGCCAACTAATATATCAGTCGGGCTCTAGTACAAACCCATCTTGCTCAGACCCCTAGACTGTATTTCAGAAGACTACAGTTGAATCACGTTTACTTCAAAGACAGTGTGTTGCAAGACAGGAGAAGCATAATAAAACTTTAGAAACTGCAACTTAGTGGCTGTTTCTAAAACTGAGTGCAATGCCACTTCACTGTCCATCCTACTGCTTTAGTGGACTAAACCATGAGGCTGAGAGGCTGTGATACTGTCTTAGATACAAATAGTCTGTCAAACTATTTATTGAAGCGATAAAACGGTTGGAACCAAAATGCAAGTGTGTTATCTTTCTTACTCCCACGCATTAAGGAAACTCATAAGAAATTTTTCTTCTGGGTATGTATAAATCTACTGTTGCAGTTTGATATAATTTTAAGGCAAACCAAAGAAGTACTCAGTATGTCCCAAGGGTCAAGATGGTTGTAAAGATAGTCTAAGTTAGTCTGGTTAAATATTTTTGAGGGCTAGAAACAGAATGCAAGGCCTCCAGTCTGAGCTGAATTACATAAACATCATAAATATATTGAACAAAGTTCTCTTGAATGGAGTTTACTTCCTGACTGGGCTACATAAAAACTAATTTGTTTTGTAACCATGCCAGTATTAACACTTATGCCCATGTTGCATCCAATCTGTTGCCAGAGGGCATGATGACATATACCTTTTTATACTCCCATCATTGGTTGTTTGGCGGAGGAACTTCACTAGCCGAGGTCTGTTGTCAATTAAGTGGAGAAACCTTAATTACTTTTGGAGCACTTCAGAATCCATCCACCGCTGCTGCTGATTCATGCTTGCCCTACTTGGATACAAGCCCAGGCGGTCAAAAACACTAGGTCACATGTGGAAATTGACATTATCCTTGTATTTTCAATTCTTCTGTAATATTTATATGATTAACTTTTGACTTTTAGCTTTGTTCTTTTTATTTCACTCATTGTGTTGTCTTTCAGTTGAAACCTTACTTAGCCTTCAATTAGCTTCTTTACTTAGATAAAACTATGAGACACCTGTAATAATAATAATCTTTCCTCAAATGACCCTCTTTGAGCTGTAAACCCAGTCGTGTGTCATGAATTATTTTATATTGCAGTTGTGGTATAATTCTCTGCTTCCAAGCTTAAGAATGCCAGATCCATAATGGAAAAGTCTGCAAAGGGACATTCAAGGCCTTCTATCGGAGGCAGTGTGATATTGTTTTCCGCCAAACCAGAAATCAAGGCCTTGGACGGGTCTTTTTTATGTCAGGGATAGGGGTACTGTATGTTTTCTGACAGTTGCTCCTTTTAAGATTAATGGGCTTATGAAAACCGTGTGTCTTCTTCCAAAAGCCAAGCTCGGTATCAGTCAACGTTACCAGCATAATCGTGCCGTCCTGACAAAGAAATCCCAAAGACAGATTGAATATTGATGTCACAACACTGGAGAATCAGAGTCAGTGTTTTTATGTGTGTGTGCGTGCACAGGATTGGGGGGTGGGGGGTGGGTAGCCATACTGGATTTAATTTCTTACTTCTGGGACAAAATGCATGCCAACTAACTAACTCGATGCTGCTTTTACACAGAGACTTTTATATTTACGATGTTACAAATTATACTGTATTTAACAAAGCTAAAATCTCAGTTCATGGATTTACTAACTAGGCAGAAAACCACATGATCTACAAGCCACGCTGGCTCTTCATCTTCTAGAATATGTGGAGGGGGCAGAGATCTATCCTTGTACTCTATCAGTGCACTGACCTCACTGAACCACAGCCAGATGCTCATAAATACATTCCCTTATTTCTACCCTTGTGTCGATGCCAGTTGGGCCGGGAAGTGGGTTTGTTTTGGGTGTTCTCAGTATATTCCAGCCAGAGCCGCGTTTTCAGGTTTCTCATAAGAGAACAGTGCAGACTTCTTGAAATGCACATGTATTCCTGCTTGTGGTCGTCTGTCATGGTGGTGCTCTGTTGAAAGCTGCATAACTCCGTTCCAGTGTCCGCATAATGGAGACTTGTTTGTCCCGACACTCATGGATTAATCAACTGGACGTCTCCCCTCAGTGAATTGTAGTGCCCTTCTGTAGAGGCCCAGATTCAACAGTGCAAACCTGAAAACTAAGTGTTAAGTGAGCAGTTGAGCCTGAGTCCACTGATGTCAGAAACTCAACCCACATGATTATTTTTTGGTCACATCTGGACACATTGCCTTTCAGCTCTCAAAATATGCATCTGTGTTTTACAGTTTGCTCACATTTCTGGAATCCTTCATTTCTCTCATCAGTTTGCCATATTTAGAAAGAATAAGCTTATGCCTTTTAAAAGCTAATTATGTAGCATTAATAAATTAGATGTGTAGAGTACAATCCAGGCTTACAGTGGGAGGTAGAGATCCCTTCAACCTACAGCAAAGGTATGGGGGAACTAAACTGACTTATACTGGTGGTGAAATGTCTGACATGTTTGTGCTGAGTAGGGACAGACAGCCCTGAAACCAAGCCTGGACTTGCTGGCCAAGAAAAAGCCCCTCATAGCTCCCCCATTTTCCTTAGCATGTCCCTTCCTGAATGAATGAATACTACCTAACCTCGAATATGCACAATAATGAGCAAGTGTGTGAAAATATGTTTCTAAATGTATATTGACTTTTACTGTCTATTGTGTGCGGTGTCACTGCCACTATCTTTAAAAGGAAGTTGTTTTACATGAACCAAAGAGAAGCCAGGGAACAGAAAACTCATTGTGTGTGCGAATGAGAGATGAAAGCAGTGGAAGTGAAAGGACAGGGAAGGTAAGCTGGGGTCAAACTCAAAGTACATGCCAACACAGTATGAGTCATAAAACTGAGAGATTAGATTTGAAATTAAATAAAGTAATAGTTTGAACTATTTCAATATATTTTCTTTTATTTTCTGTATTTTGTCAGTATTATTGTTTATCTAGATTCCTTGAGTGTAGCCCAGAAATAGTACGCTATTTTGCTATTTTCTCCTTACACAAACAATTTTTTTTCTTTTTTCATTTCTTTTTCCTTATTTATTTAAAGTGTAATTGCTGTGTTTGGGTTGTCTGGATGTGTTGTTATTAGGATGTTTTCCTCTTGTTCCAACTGTCTTGGTTATTTTGTTTTGTTATAAATAAAGACTTCATAACAAAAAAAGAGTGCAAAGTTAATCTACTGTTCTACCCAGGGCTGCAACTAATGATTATTGTAATTATTGATTGATCTGATCTGATGTACTTTTTCAAATAATCATTTAATGACTTGAATTGACAGCAATTGTTCTGTCTGATTGAGCAGCACATCAATTTACAGTGATGTAAAAAAAAGTGAAAAGTTGCTTGGTGATTGACTTTTAGATTTCAAATTTATAATTAATTCATATTTTTCCACTGGTGGTCTAATTGATTTATCAACTAGTTGTTTCCACACTGCCACACTGGTTTAAACAGTGTATTGGTTGATGGTCACACATTATCAGTTTGTGTAAATCCTTTAAGCACCTGCAATAGCTGTTTTTGAATATGACATTTGGATTTTGAATATTTAAAAATATCCATTCAAATGATTATTCATTTATTTGCAGTGCTTATTGTACAGCATGTCATATCAGATAATAATTCACAAAATATCATCCCACAGAACACAGGCGACGGAAAATATAGTTTGTGGTGACACTTATTTGTGGTAACAGCTACAAGCAAGATCATGATTCATGTCAGATTTTGCTCTGCTGTAATAAAGACGGTGCATGTGGTGGAGCCCACATGTGATGATGTTATTCGTTGGAACAGCTTTGGAAACTGTAAAACGACAAACCACGATTGCTCAATGTCAGTGTTGATGTAACCATATTTGAATTGTGTACACCCATATTACAGCTAATTGTGGGTTTGGTTGAAGGTCTCAGTGAGTTTCCTAGAAGACTTGCAGTGTTATAAAATGTCAAGGAGAGCTTACCTTCCTCCGGTGTAATTAGAGGAGCCTCAGCTGAAATTTGCAACATGAGGAAATTATTCTGCCACTACCTTTCTAAAACTCTCCTTTCATTAACTCATTACACCAAAGACAATTTGTCCAGGATGATGAATTAAATGCTATTTTATGCTCTTCAGTGTTATGTTAACAGGTTATGGTTATCGCAGCAGATTTTTCAATGGAAAGTCTGAAGAGGGTGGAAACTTGTTGTCAACAACTGTGTTGATAAATCAAAGCCTCCCCGTCTAATTCATGGTACAATTATCTCAAAGGAGAGGCTTTTGTGGAGGTTTTAAAGTGAGCCCATATGCTGCAGACCACAACCTGCTGCCACATCTCCAAAACATCCACAGAGATGGAACTCGGCGCTCAAGTGTTTCCCCCTACAGAAAAACATGTCCCAGACCTCCTGTCCAAGACAGAGAAACAATTACAACATCAAATAGAAAGAGTGCGGCACGCTGCCCAGGATCAGAGGGTTGAGTCTTTCCTTGGCAGTGAGCAGCAATATTGGCTGAGAGCCCTTTTCACTCAAAGACATGGCAAGGATTTCCCCATGACATAGTGCGCGGGATACTTACCCAAGGTTAGGTGGATGGAGCCAGTTGTGGACTGAAAACTTAAAAATTCCTTTTCTTTGTCATTGTAATGATGATTATTGCCATAATGATGATAATATATGCATTCTGTCTTCAGTTATTAAACAATTCAGTGGAGTGTATGCATTTTTTCTTTGGCTTGGCAGATTAATGACATCACTTCTTTGCAAACTCTGCATCTCTGATGGAAATATGCTTTAACAGATTTATTTGGAGGTAGAATATCACACTAGATGACACGAGAATCTGTGTCAAAGTGATTAATCAGCTGAAAGCAGGAAGGTTAACTTGTTCTTCTGCCATTCACTAAAGGATAAGCCTGGCAATATTTCTCTTAGTGTCAACAAATCCTATGAAAAGACCAAAGTCAACAATGTGTAAGCCCGTCTCTCAGTACTTTTCAACTTCCCTGCCCTGTCTATGGCACTCAGCCCCAAGCCCATTCTCTCTGGCTGCAGATTTCAATCTTTGAAACCAGGTCACGATACTTTTATAAGTAAGGCTGCCCAAAAGAGCTGGGCACTGTAGATTTTAGTGTTTCACATTTCTCAAAGAGAAGTAAATAGTGTATTTGTTTCGGGAAAATTTAGCCTATTTAGCCTACAGTAGCAGGTGTATGTATGTATGTATGTATGTATGTATGTACAATTGTGTTAATATTCATGGTAATGAAGTAACTTGTCATCCAAAGTAATGTTGCAGGTCATTAGGCTTTGGATACACAGACAGTACTTGTTAAAAGGATCAATTCATCATTGGTTTTGGTTTTAGTATTTGCTGAAATTAAGAAAAATATAGTATACCAGACTCACTCACCAGACTTATTCCTTAAATCGGAATTAGGCAGATTACAGAGGTGAGCCCACAACCCTCTTGTACAGTTACCGCCCCATCTGACCTGCCTTTACAATGACTACGAACAAGTCACAGTACATTACTAGCTGTGTAAATAAACAGAGGCTCCATGTTGCTTTATGCACCAGGAAGTAATAGGCACCATGTTTTCAGCTGTGGTACATTCAGATGAGTGAAAAAAATTCAAGGAAAAATTTGCATAAACTGTCTTGGTGAGATGCTGGACAAACATAAGCTCTGAAACAGCATCAGTTCTTCTTGATATTGATTCTATTAGTTTCTGGAGCTTTACTGGAGGGACAAACACCATTCTTCTAAAGAATATTCCTTGATTTGGTGTTAAGATGATGCTGTTAAACATCACACTCCAACATCCCACATAGAGTTGAGATCTGGTGATGCTTATTGTTTTTATACTCATCATACCGTGCAGTGATCCCTGTATTATTTAGAGTTTTCTTTTGATTTGTCACCCATCTACATGGCGCTAATACTGTTATAGCTGTATCTCATTTTAAAGTACACTATTTACTACCAAAAATATCCCATAAGAATTCTTAAAAAGTATTTTCATATTTCCCATATGAAAACATTTTAACGATTTGCCAGTCAACTCTGACTTTTACACACATTTACACAAAAAGACAAAAATAATGAGATCACCATGTAGAGGATATAGAGCAGCCAGAATTAACTGCCAGGTATCTCATCATGCCTGAAAATATGATTTTGGTTCAAAGGTACCATCTGATCCTGATTTTTGGAGCATACACAGTCCAACTTCAGCTTCAGTATCACAACTTTACTGCATAAGTGTTAATACAGGAGGAGTTAAGCCGGTGTCAGTGGTGTTTCTGCGACCTGTCAACAAGGGAGGAACTGTCTGAAAGTGATACTCACTCTTCAGAGAACGTTTGACTAAACCAAGCGAGACGTTATTAGCATTCTGGAGCTAAAATGTTTGAGTTAAAGCTAAAAATGGATTTGTCACTGTCTCCTTGTCTCCAGATGATTCATTCTAAGCTGTTCTCTGCCCTCTTTCTCTTTTTCTGAACTTGAGCCGAGACAAGTGCAAGCAAGTCCTGGAGGACAGGTTTGATGGGTTACTTTTAATAGTTTTCTTTTCTCTGCGTACACATCAGGAAAAGAAAGACTTCAGTTTTTCCAGCTGACTTGAAAATAGATGACAACAAAAAATTCCACTTTGGTTATTAAAGGGACACGATTTTTATCAAAATGTTTTTTGTAATTTTATTTATCTTAGTAATTTATGAGAAGTACATGATGGAATCCGTCTAGCTTTACAGAGGTGGCGCACCTATAAACACAGTGGCCTATGACTTTAACTGGGAGGTTGTGCATTGTAAATGAAGGACCAGCAATGAAACCCAAAAGGCCTTTGAACTGTACCCATAATTCTTTGCAATTTGACAAACGTACAGACATTCCCGCCACTTTTTTCTTCTCTACACAGCACTCTGGGTCATATCAAGTTCTCAGGGAGAATGTAGATAGCTGCGATAGCATCGACAAGATGGTGCAAAGTGATGACACGTTTGCAGAATCAGCCTGTCTAACGAGGCGTGGGCCACGGGTGACTGAGAACACGTAGTTACTTGGTCATGTCATCATCGTTCTGTCGAGACTAAGACGTACAGTGACTTCTCTTTTCTCTACAAATATATTTGAAAATGCAGACTAAAGTATTGGATGCAGAGCTGTGTTCAATAAATTCAACGTAGGTAGTCTAAGCTGAGAAAAAGGGAACTTTCAATGAGTAAAAGAGAAAAAAAGTGTCTATTTTAATTTTATTTTGATGTCTCATGCTCTTGCTAAACATGTTAAACATGTTTTTAAGTCATCTTGGTCATCAATAGTTACCTTATCAGGCCTTTCATATTAAACTGTAGCTAAACTGGAAATCTAGCAATATATATATATTGCTTTTTTCAATATAGTTCCTTCATTACCTTTGAGGTTTGCCAATTACATATCACGTGTGCCGTGAAACACTCGCTTGGACTTAATAATAAACTCCACAAAAAAATCCTGCCTCTTATAAACACAAAAAGATTAGGTCATTCCTCTTTGTTCATTCTTCATGTTTAAACCTACTCAAAGATCTGTAGAGTTTACAGAAAACAGAAATTGGTCCTTTTCCAGTAATATGAGAACCCCAGGTTATCATATGATACTTTAGGCTTGCTGTTTTGATTTTTTACTAGATTTATGGTTGTAGATTTGCAGAATTGTTATGTTTTTTTGTAGAGGGTTTGTGGTTAAAGAATTACTGATTTATCATTTTCCTACATATAAAAAAGTTGCAGAAAGCAGTTGTGATAAATATGCAGTAGCTCGTTGGTCACATGTGGAGCACCTTGAGCAATTTATTTTCATTTCTCTTCACACGGCACATACATAGATGGTGAAGTATTATGAAAGACAAAGAGAGAGAGAGATAGGGGGCAAAGAGGGGGTAAGAGAGCATGACCGTGCTTTATTGCCAGATTGACAGAACAAAGACCTCAGAGTGAACTCTCTCTCTTTTGGGGGAGTTTACATATAAACACCTTCAACATGCAGGTGGAAATATGGGCCAGTAGGGGTAAATAAATGGTCCTACTGTGGAGTTCTGGGCATTTTGTAAACAATGGAATTTTTCTGACAAACTTGGACTTGAATGCTCTTTAGAAAAGGGTATCTTTTACCAAGAAAGCCTGCATCTTCATCACTGAGATACCGCAGGAAAAGGAGATATTTTTCAAATGATCAAATCAGTTTCTAGAATGATACCAAAATCACACTAAAATCAAACTTCTTTTGCGCTCTTCCCCTGTGAGATGGGAAATGGGAATTAAACTATCTCCATATCAATGATGAAGATCTCCAGAGGCTTCCTCAGATCAAGTCTGTCAACCTTTCGTTAATTTCAGCATTGGTGTACAACTATACTTCACGTTTCTCTGTGTCTGCACTACCTGGTACAAACACACCACCATCAGGCGTAAAGTGGAAGTTGCTCATTTGATTGTTCACCTGAAAGACATGGTGACATTTGTTTTATTTTCACTGTGACACCTTCAAATGTGGGAAAGTGTGAAATAACCAGATACATTTAAATCTGAAGTTATGGGATAAAGATTCTGATTAAAAACATTCAAACCAATTAAACCAGAGGGGACACAAGCCATTTATTGTTCTAGCACTGGGAAATAAGGTAATCTGTTAAAGGGAGTAATGACATATTGCTGAAGGTTTGATTATGCTGTGCAGAAACACTCATGTTGGGTGCATGTTTGATTTTCTTTCTCTTCACATTGTCTTGTAATACAAATTCAGAGCAGAGAAGTTGAGTGCTGCCCGGTTTCTTCAGAGGTGAGTGTCATCTCAAATTACACACCACCACTTCAGTGTATCATCCAGTAGATGGCAGCATAGGCTCATAGAAAAATATGTCCATCTTTTCTGCAAACCTTTAAGTCTCTCATATAGAATATTTTCATCAGTCCCTTTTGACTTCTTTGTTTACTACTTCCAACAATTGTCAATTTTTCAAATACATTTGCATATTTTTTTCAAAGATGGCATTAAAATGAGTTGAAAACCCCCAAACCATGAACATAATATAAAGGAGGGGAGCTTAGAGTGTGAGATTGCCAGAGGGTGGCAGTCTTTACCCATGATTGTCAGAGGTTTAACATCATTTATCACCATCTCTGTATGGGATGAGAAAGGAGAAAACAATGACTCAAAACAGCAGGCATCTTCTGAAAGTCTATCACTTTTATGATTTGATAATTGTTCTAATTTTATTTTTTTAAATATGGAATGTGTTATAGTAAATCTTACGTGTGTGTTGTGTTTATGAATGCGTCTTCCTGGTAGTACATGTTTGTTTTATGGACATGACTATCATGGTGATGCAAATTATTCTATAATTTCAAAGCCTTTTAGATTCTGCAACATTTAAATTTAAATACATGGTTCATGCTGCCAAGGTCCTCCTCTGATTAGAATATCATTCAATTGATGAAAAATTTCACCCCATATTGTCATTGTTAATCACTGCACCTCCTTTCATTAAAACATCTCAGATGCTGGACAAAAAAGACACAGAGAGCACACATTCAGCTGAGTTCAGGGAATGTAATATCTCCATTACGAATGTCTGGCCAGAACCGCACAGAGAAGTTGAAAAGACACCTCTGATTGATGTGACACTGTATGAAAAAAAATACTGACAGCTAAGCCCACATTCCTCATCAGGTTCAGCAGTGTCAGCTTCCTTTTCTTTCCATCCTTCATCCGCTCAACCTCGTCCCCTCCACGATGAAAGTCGAACAAATCTGCTGACATTGATCCTGTCTCCTCGGCTGGCCTAATTTCATTTCAGCCTGAGAGAGACGGCTATCTCCAAAGATCTTGACAGACAATTGTATTTACTATTTTCTTTTCACAAGCCAATAAAGGGGGAGCAGTTATTGCATCAGATTATATGAAAAACCGTTTAATGATTCCAATTTATAACTCTAGACTGAATAATGATACAGTTAAGAGCTGACAGGCTATGATAAATGAAGGCTCATATAAAACATATTTAGTGTGAAGAATGGCTGGAGATGAATTGCACAGTGATACAAACTCATGATAAAGAACAGTAAGAGCCACTAGAAGACTTAATAATGTGCTATTCATTTTGAAGTGATTTTGCTGGTTAATAAAAGAGCACAAATTAAAAATATATTTATTGTAAAATGACGTCTAGGAATATTGCCCCCATGTCTCCAGACACCCACCCTCACCCAGCCTAACTGCTCCCTATCTCTTTACATTGAACCTACCAAGTCCTCCGTTTCACTCTTCTCTTCATCACTGCTGACTCTCAGTGCATTTTGTTGTCTTTAAGTTGCTTGATTTAGTTCACACTTATGATTTCTTTTCCGCCACAGAATATATTACCAGCCTGCTCTCTGAAGGGACTTGCAGCATCGTTCATGTTGCTGTTTGGACTAGACTGCTGAAATGTAAACCCATAACACTGACAGCTACGCCACAGCTAAATTACCAGCAGGGTTATGTATCAGTCAAGCTCATAGTACAATGAAGTAAATAATTCAGCCCCATAGGTATTCTTTAATGTTGTAGCATCCTTGAATTGCAGCAGTAACATCATAAAGTATATACATATCAATTCAAAAGATAGGACCAATGTGAATCCACTGTTTGTGAATGCAGTGAATACCCATGGTCAAGTGGTGAACCTTTTAAAATTGTAGTCAAGGACTCTATATACTGGTACTGGACCAGATAATGTGCACTATGTGTAGGATTTCTTTTCACTGAGAGGTAGGACATTGAATTTACCAGATACAATGTCCACCACAATTTCTATACATTGGGCCACTACTCTGATGTCACTAGTGGTTTTCCATAAAAGGGTTCAACTGCTGTTTGGTATTATTGCTATTGAAGAAGGTCACAGTCATCTTGCTTATATTATGGGTGAAGAACTGTAAATGTGATATCTGGACAGTTTCAGTGGTAAAGAATTCACAATTTTTAACTGCAACTGAGGGGGAAACAATGGCTGCCTCCATCTTCAGGTGGTTTATGAGATGTATACAAACCACTTGAACACTACCCGTCTCCTCTTTGTTGCTCAGGGTGATGCACACAGAGAAAGGGCGACAACATCACCCATCCGTTCGTCCATCCGTTTTTCTAGACAACATACGAATTTGAATAATAAAAGTGCAGAGCTAATGAGAAAATGTAAATGAGACTAAGGACAAGCAGACACTGGCCTCCATTTGATGAAGAAGAAATGAGGAGCGAGGTAAATTATCCCAGGATCATGTTCACGCTGACACCTGGGAAACAGATGAAGTAGAGTCCATTGTTTTTTCCTGAATGCAGATACAGAGGGGGCAGAGGACGGTGAGAGGATGCACATCAGAATAGGTGACCCCATCTCTGTTTGTTGCTAGAAGAAGAGCTGGATCAAAGAGGGGATCCAAGGGGTTGAGCTGTATCTATGCGGGCACTTCCTTTGACACAGATACAGATTGACACAGACCCCGCACTCACAAATGCATATTGTTTAAAGTGCAATTTAGGACAATGCTAATAGTTTTGGCATGTGTGCCATTCATATAAGGTTCAGTTCTGTACTGGTAGGAGGCACTGGGTTACCTATTTTACCAAATTACCAGTTTTTACGCAGGTACCTGTATTTTTTGTGCATGCAGTAATGATTCTCAATTAAAATGTAAGGTTCCTTGTAACAGTTCAATCTAAATGCCATCCAGCGATAAGATGGAGTGACCCCAGGAAAGAAACTACATTTAAAAACTGACTTTATACAACCTATGTATATGGACAAGGTATAACAATGGACATATGCCTGATTTTTGGGATTGTTCAATGTTTTTGAACCCATGTTTCTAAAACTCTCTCAGTGGCAATGGATTTAACAATGAATGTGTTGTGCAAAAGTGTTTTTACCAAAACGATTGTCTGTCCTTCTCAAATAACCTTCAAGTACCTCCCATACAGGGTTTAGAGTTGGCACAGTAAAATGGATTTGAAACAAACAATAATGCTTAGTATGAATCCAGAGATTGTTTATAGCTGAAGAGCAAACAGTGGAGGAAAATTATGGACTATTTGATCCAAAATTAAATAAGTATCCAATTTGTTACAGGAATCAGTCACTCTACTCTGATAGAGGAGAGAAAGAAAGCGGAATGAAGTGAGTAATAATGACAGCAAAGCAAACCAGACAAAGGCCTATAAAAATACAGCTTCTTCCTCTCAACAGTCCCCTCCTTGAGATGCAGATCATCCGTGATCACCTGATAGTTCCGGACACAGGGAGGGCTAAGCTCATGTCGACCTCTCAGAGAGAACCTAGCAACACCCACTGTCCTTATCCCTCCGGACACCCACACACTGCCTCTCTCTTCTCCTACTGCCACCTCCCCCAGGCCTCCCACCCAGACCCTCAGTCCTTGGAGAGAACCCCAGGCCAACGGCGAACAAGGGGCTCCTGAATGGGCCCTGCATGGCCTTTGTCTGGCCCTACTGCAGAGTCCCTTTATTTACACAGTCTTAAACGCTGTATGTTTTCTTGTCTCTTAATTGCATTGGCCTTTGGTGCCCCATGGTCAATCAATACCATCTCTCCAATTACATCAGCAACTCTATTCAGCAAGGCCTTCCCAGGTGATGGGTGTTTCATGGGAGAGCTGGTGGGAAAGAGCATTGCAAATGTAGACCCAGACCCTTTTTTTTTTTACATCTCACCACTGACCCCATCAATGTATATATATCAATCACTCTACATACCCCACCCATTATATACAGTACATATGTAGCAACATACATTATTTGTCTATATATCCATCTACAACCCTGTCTGCCTTTGTTAGTTACTAACGCATTCATGCACTTGTGTGATTTTTGGTAAGAGGGTGTGTCTTCCTCAGCTGCATGTCAGCTAGCTGGCTCTGCACTCTGGAGTCCATAGGTGAGCTCACTGCATGATGAAGTCTGGTTGATGCGACAATCAGTGCCATCAAAACAATTTTGCTGACCCTTGACTCTGGAGGAGAGCAGGAGAGAGAGAGCGAGTTGACATGCCTTTACCACTCCTGAGTGTGTGTGACCAAGCACATTAATCATAAGAGGTCTAACCCTCTCCTGTGTCCAATTCAGCGATGATTCTCTAGTGCAGCACCATGGCAATGTTTAGACAGAGCGGGACATAATTATCTTTTTGTGTACTTTAATAAGGAGACATCCGAGTGTTCAGATGACAGGGGCACACTGACTACAAAACTACCGTACAGTGATATTATCCCCTTCATTCCATGTAATTAAAACATAAATAATTAAATCCCACTAACTAACGTAACTGGTATGCAAATTTGATGATTTAGTGAGTTGAAGAACACAGGCATTTTTTTTGCCAAATGGGAACCATTTAAAGTTGACCTTTGGAAATGTTATTTTGAATGCAATGTGATGGTGCTGTTTAATTTGAAGAGGTACTTATCTCAAAGTCAACATCTTACTTCTGTTTTCCTGACGCACACTCAGTCGCCATATATTAGGCAGTAGCCTGGCAACCACAAGAGTAGAGCTGTACCAAATGGATATGTTTGCAATATGACAGGCCCGGTGTGCTCCTTACCGCTGACCCCGCCTGCCATTTTGTTTCTGTCCTGCGAAGGTGTCAGTTATAAACGTTACCTTGTCTCAGCAGGTGTGCCTGGATGGAGGGCCCTGCCGCACGAAGGGGGTCACCAACCCCACAGTGTTTCCCCCATTTATTTGAATAATGGGCCATTAGGACGGCTGGATATCCAATGTTAAAGTAGCTGTATGTGTCTCCTAGATAAAAGACATAATTACCTGAGAGAGGGAGGATGCGTTGGTGCACACTTTTCCTCAGCTGGGGTCCAGGGCTCAGAATTAGCACACACTCTTACCATTAGGTGGCGACAGAGAGGGATTTAGGGGATGAAGGCCCTGGCCATGGCTTACTCATAAACATCACCACAACTGTTGTATAAAAAACAGACAGTGAACCATCAAACTAAATCATGAGGTAAAGTCTGAAAAGACATCCTTAGTATTTCAGTTGGATCTCTGTCATATTAGCATATTTTTTGAGGCACTGGTAAAGTGTATTGTGTATTTCCAACTTGGTGTTGAGTTTAGGCACCATCACAGCTTGTCCTTTTCAGGATGCACTTATTCATGTTTCAATTTAAATTTATTCAAATAGGTGACAGGAAAGTCATTCACTTGCCAGAATGAAGGTTTCCCTAAAACTGCAGTGTGTATCTTTTAAACTGTTTTCAGGCAATTGCAGTTCTCAATGAATTGCATAGTATCATGATGAACAGAGAGTGGGTAATTTGTAAACCTTTGGCTTGCTAAGAGATAGAGTTGTCCTTTTTGGTCGGCATTGTGGCTCCTTTTGCCTTTCATAATTCTAGTTCAAGAGAGACTTGCCATGCAGTCAATGGAAATGTGGATAGGAAATTTGGAGTGGTATTTATAAGAACCAAAAAGATTGCCAATTAAAGATGAGTTCTTTATCATTTATTTGCCCTTGGGGTTTTATTCCTCAATTGCTATCACCTTATAAAAGCATCCTTTTAGCACAAAGAATAGAAGCCCATTTTCATGACCTCCTCTAATGCATTTCCATCCATCTTCACTGCCTCGAAAAAAGTTTTCACCTCTCCACAAAACATGTTAATTGCCATCATGGGCCCAGTATAAAGAAAATATCTACACGTTAATTATCCAAATATGTTGGCAACCCATCTGCAGAAAGCCATTGAAATTACTAAATTGTGTTTTCTCCTTTTCGTCTTTCATTTTAGACACATTGTTAATCAAAAGGCTTCAGAAATGTGCAGATGGGTAATCCTTGTGTCTGCAAGGAACAGCCTGGTTCAAGGTGAGTGTTTCATGCCCCTAAGCCCTTCTGTTTCTCTCCATTGTGTTGTTTAGGTTACATATCCTGATGGGATGTTCACCGTACTCAAATAGGGACTTTCCTCCACGAATACACACACACACACCCACAAACACACACACACACACATAAACTCGTGGAGCCATAAAAATAAACACACATGCACACTGCTCTACATACAACTACACACACACACACACACACACACACGTACTCGCAGCAAAGCTTGGCCTTCAGTGTGTAATGATTGGTAATTCTTTTTGCAAGTACTGATTTTATAGAGATCTGAAGCCAAGAAAATATTTCCCTGCTGTATACTATTAAACCAACTGTGATGTAACTTCAAAGAGCTATACAGTTTATACTATAAGACTGGAAGGCTTAACCTCTGAGGTTTATCGGGCAAAATAGTTAAGAATCACTTGACTGTGGTTTAAAAAACACTCAGTGTGTTTCAAAGCAGAAGAATATCAATGTGGAGTAGTTTGTTCGGTACCAATAAATTGTTATCTTATTCAAATTATTTATCATCACAACAGGCTTGGTCCCAAATGCCCTCAGAAATGTATGATATTTAAGCTTACTTTCATTAAAACACTTTGTAGGATACCCAATTATATTAATGAGCGAGTATGGTCAAGTATTCTCCTATCTTCAAAGTGAGCTGAATGCAGTTTTCAAGAGGCTTTTCAAAAATAGCTTATGAGGTTGAGTGAATATAGAGAATATTTTGCATATAATAATTTCTTCAGTATAAATTTGGATAAATACATATTTCTCTAATTGTTTCAAGGATTGTTCTGTTGCCTTTATTGCTGTATACTAGCTCTTGTTTTACAGCAACATACAAACATCAAGACAAAACCTCTGGCTGCAAAACCTCTGACTTTTGTAAATTAAGACCCATAAACTGGTCAGTTATCAAAATCCTCTGTATTTTTCCTATTTAAACCGTAGTATTTACTTCATAAATGTTACAATGATCATCAGGTTGGTGATTCAGGTCAACAAGTCCTCAACTAAATCCATAGGTTGTAGGATGAGATCTAGTAAGTGCAGGGTTGATTCGCGATTTGACACTCTTATAGGGTGAAAACAGCCTCCTACACCTAATTATGGTTGTAACAGTATTGTCCACTGAATTTATAATCTTTGATTGCATTCCCATTACTGACAGTTGATTTTCAAGCCCCATGTTGATGCATGTGAATTCTTTCAGAGTATTCAAAATCAAAAGTTTGATGTTTTTCTTCAGTTTTCACTGCAGTATACACATTTTTCAAATGAGTTACACTTGAAATAATACCGCATTGTGTACATCATATTTTGAATTAAGATTTCTCTGCAGCTTTGGTACAACTATAGTCTTTTTTCAAACATCTCAGCTCAACATGTTTTTAACCAAAACCCTACATCTTGAAGTTATTGGATGCCTCTTGTGTGCATGTATACCCATATGATATTCAGCTGATGTGTTGCACAGGTTCTCAAGTTAAAGAGGCTGACCAGCCAAACCTCACTGAATGAGCAGACTCTCAGTATGATAATTCCTGCTTCTTATTTATATCTCTCTGTTTATCTCTTTTAGGAGCATACAAACAGTATGTTGACATTGCTGTCTGTGGAGAGTCTAAAGAGAGGTCTGATACACATTAACATTAATTTGTCTACAGTTTTGTCCTCCTAGTAAAAATGTAAGGTGTCCTGAATAGATTCTGCCAGAGAGATATTACATACAGTATGTATTTTTCAGCAAGATGCATTTGTAAGAAAATAAACGGCCTTGAGACAACCCTCTTCTAATTCAGCATGTTTTGTCCATGGAATACTATTCAAATACGCGAGTTATATTCTTCCTTCCCTACTTCACTATGGACCTACTGTTGAAGGTAACAGTCGATATCTTTGCAAAGCTTTTGAATCTTTGCTCTTTGCTCCAAAGCTGTGCTGTACAGCTGGAGTGACGGCAAGGACAAGCTCGCCCATCTTGCAATGATTTGTCCTTGACTCGTGCTACAATTTATTGTTTCAAAAAACGGAGGACGACTTGGAAGACTAAAGCAACCTAACTGTTGCTCTCTGCATTTCTTCAGTTCTCTCTTCATAAATTCACTCTGGAATCAATTCAGTTCTGCAGACTGGCATTGCCTGGCTACCTTGAGAGACTGTCGCAATCCTTCCATTTTAAGGTGTGCCTCTCTTCAGTTAGGTTTTATTTACCACATGATTTGGTTCTCAACATGTTTCAAAGGACTCTCCAATGGAGTGAGCGCTTTATTGTTGAGATGGTTATGATTTGATACCGCTCCTCTTCTTTCACCTTGGATGATGGCTATTGTCCACAATGTTGGAGCTGACCCTGTCAGGTGACCTTCTCGATTATTACAGAGAAATACAACTATATAATGCTCCTTCCACATATCCGACTATTGAACAAGAAAGCTGCCTCACAGCCACATATCTGGTCCCTGCTTTACAATTTGTTCACAGCAATACATAGCTTTCATGAGTTTCCTTGTTTATGTCTCCGCTCTCATGTCAGTGGCTGAAACAACCACATTAGATGCCTCTTCTAATGGTACCTGAGACAGTCCACATAAGTGAAAATTTTGATTGAATCGATTCTTCATTATTACTTGACGCTCATAGCTTTTCAAGCATCTGACCTTGACTGAGGCATATTGTTTTGTGCCCACATGCCACAAGGGCTAAAATGCTTACAGAATGTGTCAGCTAAGTACTGTATTTTTGGCCCTTAGCCTCAGCAGCAGGGTTTACAAACAGCTATATGGCTCTCCAAGGCCAAGCACTGGCCTTGCACCAGATGCTTAGCACTGGAAAAGTATTCAAGCTTAAAGTTATTCATGTCAAGTAATGCCCACAAAAGCCTTCCATGCAAGCCATAAATCTGATATTTTGATGGAAATACCAGACATTTCATGAGTGCTCTAAAGGAACTTTTTTCACTCTGCTAACACTTTGACACATCTCACCACTTTCATACTATTTGTTCCCTCCTCTTCCTCTCCAGTAGGTAACATAGCAGGGCAAAAATGTTAAGACCGATCGCCCTACACTCCAAAGCCCCTCAAATTCACAATACACTGTTGTCATTTAAGAAATGGTAATATTCACCGGTCTGTAGAATTGGGCACTTTGTTGGAAAACAACTCATCTCCTCTACTTTGCTTCACATCTCTTGAAGGGCTAAAAACACCCATTCACTCGCCTTAACACTGAGGGCTTGCTGATCTAATGCTAAACCTCTCTAAGTGCATGTATTTGTGAAGAAAAATTGCTAAGCCTTTCAAATTGATAAGACTGGCTATCATCATGTATGAGTCTCAACCGTACAAGTGAGCCCTCAGGTTTAATTAAACTTTTTTTTAAAGTGTATCTTCCATGAAAATCAGCCCAGTCTCCCTGGCATTTGTGTGTCGAGAAGCTCTCTCTCTTTTCGTTCTCCTCGAGTGGTCGATACATTAAAACTTGAACTGATTGATTTCAGAATGCCGTGCCATCAGTGTCCTTACGCAGCTGTTAACTACATCTGAAGTATCTTAGTCATCAAGCTTTAGGCCAGGGATTGATAATAGCTTGACCGGCAGGGCCTATCTTACCCATCCTTTTTCAGGAGGTCTTGTATTTAGCACCCAGAGCACTTGTGGCAAATCTCAAACAGCACAAGGGTATTCACAGAGCGGCTGAGTGGAAAGCTTTTTCTCATTCGTCTGAACCTCATGAATACATTCCAACTCCAACTAACTACTTTGCCTTAATGTGGAATTTCAAACGAGGTATGAGGCCAATTTATTTATTTGTATTCTCAGCGTCTTAGTGATACTCTTGAACACAGTGATGGCAGGGAGGATAATCTCTGTCTTTCATCAGCAAAGTGGCCCTGCACAAAACCCATCAGTAATGTATTCGCTATTGATTGATGGTCGCTCCTGCACTACTAGGCAACACCATTATTACCATGCATAGATTCCAGACTGCCCACAATAAAATCATTGTCTTGATTTAAGTTATCCACCCCCAAGGTGTCATAATAGCACAACTGGTGTTTGCCTCATATTGCTTTCTTCCTCAACAATTACTGGCATTCCCTGTCATCATCTTTACATCAACTAGATACTCCTGCACCTGATACTGGAGAAGATGTTTTCTATACAGAAAAGTGTTGCCAGTAACTGGTGTAAATAGATGTGCTTGAGAAATTCAATATGCTTTTATGAAAACTGCTATAAAAATAAAGGGAGTGATGTAGCTGCTCTTTTCTGTTTATCCATTCTCATTGTTGCTGTTTGCTGTCTAAAAACAAATATTTATTGTATTCTTATTATATTATCACACAATGACTACTTTAAACATTATTCCATAATATATGGAATAAAGATGGTGCAGTTATTAATTAGCAAGAACTATATTATTCAAGTATAAATATATATATGTGAAGCATAGGCTATAGTTTTAGTGAAAATGATCTATTTCTAACTTAAGATGTCAGACAGGTGCAGTAGTTACATTAAAATATCGATATATCCATGCAATAATATATTTAACAATAATTATTATCATGATATTGTTGTCATTATCATTATCATTATTATACTGTCTGTTGAAAATAGGGTTTCATGGCACAAATGTTCTATATTTTTTCGCCTATTTGAGGTACTTGTTAGCAGAAATTTTGGAATTTATAAGTGTTATTTTCTGACTCTGCTTATGCGTTAATAATGACATTTTCTCTTATCGTCTGTGGCCTCATCTCACACAGTTGCCGTTGTTTTCAGTGTCGACACATTTGGATCCATGTAGCAAACATTATGTGTTAGTAGTCTGCCTCATGGGAGATGACTGGGTCCCGAATCGTTGTGAATTACTGTGACCTTGGTTATCAATCATTGTATCAGGGTATCTAATGTAAACGCAACTGCGCCGTGGATAACATGCCACATCTGCTCTTTGGACAGTGTTGCTTCTTGGTTACCAAGCGATTTATTACAGAGCCCTGTGTGAGTAGTAATAGGACGCAGTATAAAGATCTACCAGCAGCCCTTCCATAGGCGTACAATTATCTCTTAAACAGGCTGTTGTAACATTATCATTCATCTACATTATACACCAGATAGTTTCGTGTCCCAAAAACATCCCAAAGAGAGAAAACTAGTTGCGTTGGTTAAAAGCACCGACCGCAGAGAGCTGTGTTTGCGCTCAAGACCAATTTATTGTCGATGAACATATGGCCAATATTTTGTCTCACGTCATAGCAAGGGAAAACAAACACCATGCAATGTTAGCGAGTCAGCAAGAGCAGAGCCACTTGGCCAGCTATGCAAACGCTCTTGGACAATATGAGAAGAGGAGCACTTGCTTTCTGGGTATATAAACCACATCAGGCTTATCTCTGCACGCACTCCTGACTCCCATTTGGAGATATTTCATTAACTCTGCGCGCTGTCTTAACGCTGGCAACACATTCAGCCCCCCTCCAGTCTAGGTAAGCGCACTGGATGCTCCAGTCAGTTTGCATACAGTATTTTCTATTTTTTTTTAAACAGCCTAATAGACTCTGCATGTTTTCCTTTGCTACCGTTTTGTGCGCATCAGCGCGCATCTTATACCTGGAATGTGGAATGACCCTGATCTTAATGCTTTTGATCTCTGTTTAATATAGGATGTCTGTTGAGAGTGTGGTAGGCCTGTGTGTCTTTAGCCTACAGTACTAGTTGGTGATCATTACACACTCACGTGGGTAGCTATAATCTATGCTTGGCTGGACATTAGCATCGTTGTGGCAATACACTGTGAGCGTTGGCCTGCACTATTGCACTCAAGCTCTTATTATTTAGAAATAGCTGAGAGCAAAATTTTAAAATGTGTTTAATCTTTGCAGATATTTTCAGAAAACTCTGAGAAAAAAAGCCATCAAAAACTCTTATAAATAATTTCCTGTAGTTTATAGTGGTGTGCCAATGGTTACACCTAAATTAAAAAAACGTGTGTGTGTGTGTGTGTGTGTGTGTGTGTGTGTGTGTGTGTGTGTGTCACTGTATAATGGAAAAGGATGAGGATGTGTGTTTACCTGCAGCTGAAGTATAAAACATATTTAATAGTCCTCATATCATAACACATGTCTGATCCCACTGCATGTAACCGTAACATTATTGTCTATTATAAGTTGCCTAATTGGGTGCACACAACAAACACCCCCTGTTGTTTCTTAAACGTGCCGGTAGAGACCGCTAGAGCTCTACAGATGTCAACAGCTGTTAATGTTATTACTGCACTCACACACAGGCTGCCTAACAAGGAGGACAAGTTGTCTGTACTTGTGCCATCTAGAGCGGGGCAGATCGGGTTTTTCCTGGAGAGGGTGGTTATTTATTTACGTATTTATTTATTTTTATTTATTCATCAAAGGGGCATTAACAGTGTTCTACACATTTGCAAATAATAGTTGTCTCTTGATTTATCTGAAGAAGTCTTAGGGACTCAAGCCATTTTCTCCCTCCTCCCTGCCAGTGTCACTGCGATAGTAAAATGGGAAGTGATTAAAAAATAATAAACCCCTTTTTAGCAATTCGTCTTACACACAAAAAAAACGATTAAGGCGAATGGCACAGCGTGGCATGAAATTCACCGTTACAAATAAACTGGTGGTTTAACAAATGAAGGCATCTCCTCGGGGCATGGGCGCACTGCTATAATCTCGCCGTGACATGTTTAATCATTAGAGGAAAGGAGACGAATAAAGACTTTTTGCCCGGGAGGGAAAGGTGGCTGAATTTCTGTAAAAATCAAACGGGCTCCAAAATGATTTCTTCCCTCCAGCCAAGTCTCCTCGGGCCAAGGCTTAGCCCCCATAAATAAACCGGACCCGGCTTTACCTGCATATTATATATAGGCTTTTAATCATAGGAGGAGGAAATCGGTCTTGTCACTCTGTACATTTATCATGGACACCCTGAGGCAGGCGGGGTTACCTTTATCAAAGACTAACTCCCTGCCTGAGGCATCCAAACACGCTGAAATTCAGCGATTAAAAGGAGGGAATGATCAACATTATTATGGATTCTCCTGCGGCATTCTTATTTGTGCATTCAATCGAAAGATTTATTTAATCAAGAATATAAAAAGCTCTTTCTTCACTTATTTGGGAACAATCGTGGGCATGAATTTTTAGGAGGGAATTATAATTAATCAGACGGGGCCCGTTTTTGGGGTTCATCCGAAAAATTAATTGTTTTTGGATGAGTCCATTCTGCTGTACGTTTGATTGCAAAGCTGGGATCAGAAAAATGTAACGAGCTTTAATAATGAGCCAGTCAGCTCTGTTGCTTATAATATTAAAAAATGGGAGTAGGCCTACTGGAGAAACCGGTGATAGCATAATTATAGCAATGATCACATAAAAAGGTTGGGCTTGTGCTCAGTGTGCACTTTTACGCACAGAAGACCAAAAAAGAGACAAAAAAATGAACAAACCAATGAGAAATACTATTAAAATGTATCGTTTTAGTGTCAGATCTGAAGATTTAGTGTCAACTGGACTCAAATAAGCGGGTGATGGAAAGCACCAGCTCTGCGCCCCGTATTGTCCTTTAAATCCTGATGCATCTGCAGCTCTGAGGCCCTTCTTTACTCCATCTTCTATCTGGTTTAACGCACCACCAACACACACACACACACACATACACACATTTCAGACACACAATCCTAACTGGGGAGTGAAGATGACATATCCACGGAAAAGGGAAAAGCAGTGATGCTCAAACATATTTGCAACAATGTTTCAACTTTTGAGTTTGTTACACAGAAAAATGATTTTTTACAGCTCAATAATTACAATAACAACACTGATTTTGAACTGATAATAACAAAAATGATGGAAAACGCAACTACATCATTAATAATAACAATAATAACAACTCTATAATAGTATAATAAGATGATGGAGATTTGAAATATAATAATAAATCTTCATCCTAAAAAATAAAAAAAGTCTCAAAATCTAACTTTTTTTCTGTTGAACTAATTTTGCATAATTTTACATAAATGCATCCTGAAAGCATCTTGAGCTGGACTATGAACATTTTCCGGTGTCGGTCCCGTTAAGTCGTCCCGCTCTGCTAAAACAGTCTACTACTGGCCACTGTGTCAGAGTGAAAAGGCAAGTGGCCTGTTTGAACTACCTGTGAAAGTAAACAGGTAAACACAGAGCGATAGGCTCTCCAGGTGGAGTACGTCCACTTAGCCTGTGCACATTTACCTCTTCTTGCCGAAACCCTAGGCTCAATTGATCAAATAGTACATCCCCAACAACTGGCCACATAGTCTGCAGCCCAGTGCGCTCCCATGCACCGTCACCAAGCCTACTGTGACTCCCCCCTTGTCACCGTGCCACACACAAGCGAAAGAAAACCAGAGTGGCACGGGTGATAAGCCTGCGTGGTCTAACATACCCTGATTTGGCTCCATACACTTTTGAGGCACTAAATAAGTCACAGTGAAATAATGTCCCGCATGGGCCAAGTGAGTTTCCTGATGAGATGCGCATAGAGACTGCAGCCTGGGCCATTCCTCCGTGGTGCGTAAAGCTCTCTGGGTGTCTGCTGCGGGCTGGATGTCCCTTCACATGTCGGATTTAGCAGTGCTGCATTACTTGGTGGATCAGGTCAGTAACCTCTCTCTCCCTTATAGAGGCTCAGGCGCAGCTCCAGTTTGTCCATATAGCCCGTTCAGCTCAATGGAGCCTTTGTGGGATGTTGAGACTTGTGATTAATTCTGCCAGTCTGGTGAAATATTTACCCCAGGCCTGTGTGTCAGGTGCACTTTTATATGGACCAAAAACCATAGAAACTGAGTTCCAGTGATCATCTGAAAGTCAAATAATACATATAATAATAGTATTAATAATTGTTTATAATATCAAATTTTAATTGTACAATACTATTTCTTAGCTTACTTTTACGAATAAAAATGCCATTATTATTATTATTTTTAATAATAGTAATAATAAACAGTTAAATAACAAATGTGAAGCAAATGTTAAAATCTTTTTATTTTTTATTCGAATCTAAAAAAAAATGTTTACTTTCGTTTTTAAACGAAACTAAACAAAAATGGGGGCACAATAGTTCTTGGTTTCTCTTCGAAAAGGAGACAGACTACTCTGTGTGTGTGTGTGTGTGTGTGTGTGTGTGTGTGTGTGTGTGTGTGTGTGTGTGTGTGTGTGTGTGTGAGATGAAGGACTTTCCTTAATATTGTGGAAGGATCCAGGAATTGAATGAAGAGATAGTCCATTGAAAGCAGTTGAATGCCATGACAACTAGGAACAACCTCAGATTTATTCCAAACAGTTAGAAAGCATTGTGCACGGGGCGTCAATCATCTATTATTTCGTCCCTGAAATAAATGCAAAAACTGCGGCCGGACAAAAGCTTCCAACAGGAGCCGGACATTTGTCTACATTTCCCCCATTGTCTGCAGCTTAGCAATCGGTTTGTATTTGTGTTTGCCCGGGTCCGACCACCCAGGATGCGCAGAGGACTTGCTAAAAAACGTGAAACATTGTCACCCACATCACATACTGGATAGGAGGCAGAGGGAGGAGAACGAAAGGGAAAGTCTTGAAGGGGAGGAAAATAAAGTAACCAACAATGATACTCGGATTTCCACAGAAAAAGCAAGATGGAGCACTTTAAAGGGGGCACTACACAAGCAGAAAACAAATATTAGGATGTGCTGCCACGATGAAAGTGGCGCCAGGCTGAAGAGATTTATTTAGGGGAAAAAAACACACAAAAGGAAAAAAAAATCCTAATAGTACAATTGCATGATAAAGTGTGCGGAAATATGAATACATCAAGTAAGAAAAGCTGATTTGGGCCTATTTCGTTTTTTATTAGTATTATTAGCCTGCATAAATTCGTTATTATTCATATATTATTGCCATCATTATTATTAATACCATTATTATTATTTTTTATTTGTGTTGTTATTATTGATTTTATTGTCCTCATCATCTCATCATCAGTATCACATTTGGATAGGCCTGCTGTCTTAAATACTTGCTTAGCGTTTTCAAACAAACAGTCCTGCTTCAGTTTCAACACAGCCTCTTGTCCTTAAGCTTTGGCAAAAATATTGACTCAAAAGGTTTACATAAATTACCCCCTGAATATTTGAACAATAGCCGCTATTTCTCGTGGCTCCCATCGCTAAAATAAATAAATAAATAAATAAATACCTTTACGCACCAAAAACCTCCAAAATGCATTTTTAATGTACGAATATATACGTGAGGGAAGTAAAAGACGAAAGCTTCAGTGAGTGCAATTTGTTAAAACGGGCTTTTTAAGTATTGTGAGTATAAAGCTACTTGGAGGTTCTTTGTATGTAAATAGGGTGTAAAAAAGGCCCTCCCCGTCTTTGTAATTAATTGACACGTTATACCACTCATCATGCTCTGAAGCACCAATGGTAGAGGCTCGGATCTCCCCAAAACCCACAATTTCACATCTGCAAACACTGTCTTCATCCACTTGACTCCTAAGACCCGCCCACACGTGGCCAACCTTTCGCGTTTTTTAATGCTTTTTCACTGCAGGTTCATGTGTTGAGACCAACCTTATATGGACTGATCGGACAAGGTAATGGCTTATTTCCCTCTAGCACCCAGCAGTAGCACAGTATCCATGAGCCACATATAGCACTTCAGCCACTTTGGCATCCTTCCTGGACTTACAGAGACTGAATCCACTGCTACTTGCTCAGGCAATGGTTATCCACAGAGGCTGCCTTGACTGTACTTCAGCGTAGAGCGACACTTACTCATCCTATTTCTCCTCAAACATCGCCTCTACTTATTTTTTATTTTATTTTTTGTTTGTTTGTTTCTAAACAGCGGATTGTCCAAAAAGCTGCAGCAGCAACTTTTCCCTGCATATTTCCCCCCCACCAGAATATGTCGTTGACCAACACAAAGACGGGCTTCTCTGTAAAGGACATTTTGGACCTTCCTGACACAAATGACGAAGAAGGATCTATCACCGGAGCGGAGGAAGACACGGAGGGATCGGAGACCACATCCACGACAAAAAACACTGGAGTTTTGGTGAAAAGTCCTCTAGAAAACGTTCAGAATCTGCCTTTAAAGAACCCCTTTTATGACAGTAGTGACAATCCTTACACACGATGGCTTGCTACTACGGACAGTATTCAATATTCATGTAAGTAGATTTTAAGAATCCTCCTCTACCTTGTTGATAATGACTTCTATAATATTTTCAAGCTACACGGTTACATTTTAGCCATAATTGATGGCATGCAGCCTTCTATTTCACCCCAATGACGCCCTTGGGTGGCGTGCAGCATTCATCTTTATGCACCGTGCACTGCTGCCTGCGCTCGTCTTTACAGGCGTTACAGCTCAACAAATGCACGCAGTGTTTAGGCTCGCCACACTTTGCATAGCGAGAATTTGATCGATAAAGCACCGTGGAACAAAACGAGGGGCTGTAAGTTATTCAGAGTATAACCACGGTGTGAAATATAAGACTGCATTCTGTGGGGATTTACAGGCAGACAATGCGCGTTTTAATGCTTCACTGACTCGCCCTGCTTGTGGAGATTTTGGGCTCAAGAATTGTTTTTGGGGGTGTTTTTACGCATCCGAATGACACCAAAGAGTTTAAAAAATGAGCAAACAGGCCCACATGTTTTATTATCCAGCCATGTTTATGTCTTTCAAAAAAATCTGGTTTATGTGGTAAATCTCTGTGTAGCCATGTTTTGACAAGTGCTTGATAGACAGGTTCTTTTTTCATTTTACGCAGCAGCACATTTAATTGCCAGCGCATCAGAACTTTTCATTGATTATTATATGGCATGTGCTTGTGATAAATGTCTCTCTGAACTTTACAACATAACATTTTGACAGTGTTTCTCCCGTTTCTTGTCGCAGTGCACGGTCTATCCGCCAGCACTCAGGACTCGGCCAAGTCCCCGGAGCCGTCCGCGGACGACGAATCGCCGGACAACGACAAGGAAACTTCCAGCAGCGGCGGCAGCGACTCCGGCAAGAAGCGGAAAAGGAGGGTGTTGTTTTCCAAGGCGCAGACCTACGAGCTGGAGCGCCGCTTCAGGCAGCAGAGGTACCTGTCCGCCCCGGAGAGGGAGCACCTGGCCAGTCTGATCCGTCTCACCCCGACCCAAGTGAAGATCTGGTTCCAGAACCACCGGTATAAGATGAAGAGAGCCCGGGCCGAGAAAGGTATGGAAGTGACCCATCTCCCTTCTCCCAGGCGGGTGGCCGTGCCCGTCTTAGTCAGGGATGGAAAGCCTTGTCACACTCTTAAAGCTCAGGACTTGGCGGCCACTTTTCAGGCCGGGATCCCCTTCTCGGCTTATAGTGCCCAGTCACTCCAACACATGCAGTATAACGCGCAGTACAGCGCCGCGGCCACGCCACAGTTCCCCACAGCACATCACTTGGTGCAAACGCAACAGTGGACTTGGTGAGAGAAATTATAGAGACTTGTCTTGGAGGCACGATAGGGAGTTTCACCACAAAGCAAAGAAAAAAATAAAACACAAAAAACAAAAAGACTTTTCATTTTTGCAGCTTGACTCATATATATACTACCATTTTTATTCGGGGCTCATGTGTGCGCCGTGTTTACATGTTTTCGTTAAGAGAACTGGGTCCAAACCTCTCCCTTATAGATTTTATTAAGAATGTCAATGCTCTTCTTGTGAACATTTTTGTAAAGTATGTTGTGTGTTGGTTGTAGAGATGTTTTCCTCTCTCTCTTTTTTTTTCTTTTTTTTCTTTTTTTTTTTTTTTGTCCCTTCGTGTTATTATCAGCACGTACGAACCACTTTATAATTATAGAAATTTTAATTTCTTGCTTCTTTTATGGACCGAAAAAAATATTTATGGCCATGAATAAACACTGGCAACTTTTCAGCTTTTTTCCTTTTGTTTTTATTTCCTGTAAATATTTTGTGGCACATGTTTGCAGCCTAGATAACTTTCGGGAGAGTTAAGCTGAAGATCGGCCTATATGGGCCCTATATTTCCAAATTTAAGACAAAAATGAGGGAGTGATTTTTGGCAAAAAACAAAACAACAAAAAAAAAAAGGATTATGACTGCCGTGTCAGACCACATATGTAAATAACAGTGTAGCCGCGCGGTGATGGCTAAATATCCCAAATTTTTTTATAAGGATTTTTAAATAAAATGCTTTGTTTCTGAAATGAGGGTTTGGTTTATATAAGTGTCCTATTCGATTTAATCGTCTTTGAATAAACATCGCCAAACATCCTATTGAAAAGGCGAGGAGCCAAACGTTATATTGTTGCACAGAATGGAGCTGGACTATGGGAATAAATCTCCAAGCGCACTTCAGTCTTTTCTTTGTAGGCAAATGTAATCCCGAGAATATTTTTTGCTGAACCCGAACACCTTACCAATAAAAAGCCTAAAGTCACTTGTGAAATGGGACTAAAATCCACTCACTTAATATAAGAGGGCTTCTCCACATAAGAAGCTTTTGAGTCAAAAGCTCTCCTTTTTGTCAGCATCCCCAACCACTCCCGGCCTTGGATGTAAAGTGGTAGACTGAGGAGGAGAAAAAAAATCGTTTAATGCAATAAATGTTTTGTTATCTTGTGAAGCGCTAAACTGCAAATAGAGCAGGAATAATCAATGACTCACCAGCCTTCTTTGTTTAACCACGGCCAACGGTCAACTAAAATGCGTACAGCTCAGAGGAGGCTTCACCGCCCTAATAAAGTTATTTTATAAACGAGCACATAACGTTTAGCAGTGATATTCCGCATTAGGATATACTTTACTCTATCATTCTTTGAGGTGAAACCAAAACAGGCACAAATGACTCCCCAGTGATCCGCAGAGCGCACTGCGGATTATCAGACTCCAGTCAATATCTTGGGTAAATATGATAACCTAGTAGAAAAATCTATGCATTTGTTTGTCCCGGGACAAAAAAAATCTCACAACAGATGTCGGAGTCGCCCCCTATCATCACTGAACAAACAGCTAAATTGGACAGATTTGCTAATTATTTACAGAATTGAGTCTCAAGGGGCTACTGCTTTTGTGGGCGACACAGACTCAATTTGTCCCAGACAGAAAGGTTTTGTGTTTCACCACTGGTTGAGCTTGTAGGTCAAATAACTCGACAATTTGCTTGTAGTTTTCGTTTGGTGTTTTTATTTGTCGGAGAAGGGAGAGAAAAAAAGAAGGAAGAAATAAGCAGCGCTGCTTATACAGCTTGTCAGTAATCGCTTATTCCACCGTTGTTATGGGGAACCGATGCGAGGAGAAATAATATGAGACGCAGTGCGTGTTATGGGAATTATAAAATGAACTGATAAAAAGGCGGTGATAAAGGATTGGCTCTCTGTGATTGGATTTTAGTTGACCCTGGCTGATATTCTGGCTGCTTTCAAATAAAACTGAAAGAGAATTGAACTCGTTTAAGACAGTAATAACATTCAAAAAGTCATTCGTAGAAGAAACATGTTGACTTATGCGTACCACAGGCTCCTTGCCCTTAGATTTTGCCTCTCTGCTGAGGCAGTTTTGTCACTCTATCATTGCATAATACAGTACACGACACAACACAGAGACAAAAGCCCAGGCCTGGTTTTGCTGGATGTTATAGAGGCGTGCATGTTAACGAGCAGCAGGAGTGGGGATGTAGACAGTGCAGATAGAGAGACTGACAGAGTTTCTTGGTGCTGTTCAGAGTCAGGGAGATGTATCCTTGGTCTTTTTGTCCTGCCTGTCACTTGGTGCCATTGTGATCTTTGCTGCACACGTTGTATCCCATATGGGCAGCTGGGCTCGGACAAGGAGAAAAGGATCTCTGACAAAACCCAAATTGTATCAAGCTTTCAAATAAAGCATTGTTGTCTCTGAAAGAAAAACGAATTAAAAATTCGTGCTATATCTATTCTGGTCAAAAAAAGAAGCTCCATTCACAGATAACAGGGAGTCCTTCTTCCTTGATAGAGCTATGCCAACAACAGCCTTCTCATTTCTCTTTTCCCTCTATCCCCCCCATTCTCCAAAGTGAAAGGCTGATTATTGTCTGTCCCAAAAAGTGGCTCGACACAGCGCAAAAACTATTTTTAATACCAGACAGTGTTCTTCCTTGTTTGCTTTGAGTCCCGCTGCTGTGCGTAGGCCTGTTTCTCAAATAGACACATGGAAAAATATTTCACACGATTTCCCCACTTCACAGTCCGTTTAAAGGACTTCCGTGTCAGGTGCAACACTAAGCCACACATCTCCTAATATGCACCAATTTAAGATCCTGCCCTGGACTTGCTTCCAAAAAAAAAAAAAAAAAAAGAAAAGAAATCCTGGATTTAACGCCAACATTCAAGTGCAAGTGTGCCAGCGCTTTTCATTCAGAAATGATAGAAATATGCAAAGAGTACGATTGATCAAGAGGTTCATTTTGAATCTGCATTTACATTTTTATTTTTACTGTGAATCCGATTATTTAGAAGTGATACTGTAAAATGAAGAAGGTTTTTTTTTAGGGGAAAAAACTATTGATACAGGCAGAGGTTAAAGTGGATACATGCGCCATAAAACTAGTGCCGCTAAAAGACTAGAAATTACCGTATGGACATGGTTCTTGTATTTAAATGATATGTTTTATAATGCATTTATTTTTTTCATATTTTATCATAAATTTTGTTATTTTTGTCAGGACCCGTAAAAACTTGAGATAAACACATTGAGAATATTCGTCTCCAAATTTATTAGATTCAACGCATTTTTAGGTCAAACTAAATAGTTTATTTGTGCGTCCACTCGTGTTATGTTGTGTTTTAACCACCAATTGACTCAAACTATAAATTTTCCTCATGCAAAAGCCTTTATGATAAACTTTAACGGTGAACAATATTCGCTTTGCACCCTTGTTTTGTCATTAACGCACCAGAAAATTACACCACCCCTCCACCAGCTCAACAACAGGATCAGATTTATCGGAAATTGCTTTTGGCTGCTTGGAGGGATAAAGCAGGCGACATTAAAACAAGCATCTCGGCGTGCAGCATAGTTCAACCTGCGTGGATAACACTATTATATACCTTGGAATACAATACTTGAGGAAATATGCACTTGGGACACCATGGATCTTCGTCATCCTGCCCATTTGAACCTCGACATGAATCATTTTTCTATCATGCACATCGCCAAATAAACGAGGATTTCAAAGCTATAATAAGCGGTGCTTTTCATTTAAAGGAAGCTATCTGAGTTTTATTGCCTTAAAGGAGATCCAGATTAGATTCGCCACAGTGCCGATATTAAAGAGAGAGGGGAGTGATGGAGGGAGGGAGAGGCAGAGCAGAGATGTCACTGTAGACGGAGAGGAGGAGAATTGTTGCGCTGAGCTGCCACAAGATGGAAGCAGAGGTCTTTAGTTGGCGCAATGTGATGCAGCGTTTACCTGGAGATGTCGAACAATTCCAACTTCATCCGCCACTAGAAATTACTGCGACAAAATTACAATCCAACCGCCGAAATTAACTTTTTTTCCCCCCTTCCTCCTCCTGTTTAATGAACAGACATCACAGGAAACTTGACTGTCTTTTTAAGTGCATGATTGCGGTTTATGACATTGTTATGGATCTTGAGAGTATAATCATATCGCTCTTGAAAACGAACTAGATTCAATGTAAACAGTCCACGGGCAATTAGCAGTGTTTCCGTTTCAAAGTTACACACACACACACACACGATGAGAGAGAGAGAGAGAGAGAGAGAGAGAGAGAGAGAGAGAGAGAGAGAGAGAGACTGGGTATTTCCACGGTGTGGCGCAATAGGATAGGGGGACAAATATGGTGCAGATTAATTCACTTCAATGAAAGTGAACAATGGAGCAAAAGTGAGCTTTTTTTTCTAAGGAAAGTCTTAACTCAGTCAGTGTCCTTCACAACAAAGAAGACTGTGAGTCAAATGTCCTCAGCAGCAGAGACATTGAATACTTATTTCTGTCCTTTCTTCACTCACTCCACTTCCCACTTTTGTGATTGTTTTTGTAACTTTTATGATATCCAAATAAAAATGACAGCAAATAAAAAAATAATGATCTTGGAGAATCTAGATATAAGTTCAAACAGGAGGTCAATAGGGTCTGATGCCTTTCTTTCAGATACCAAACAAACTACTGGGAACTCATAAACATATTTATTATCTACTGTTTTGCATCATATGAGTGTCTATCACATCCTGTAGTTGAGAAGATTTACTTCCCCGGCTGCAAAGTGCCTGAGCGCCATCATGCAGGGAAGAAATGATGCAAAGCACTGTTAAAATGGGTCAAATGACGTCAAAATAAAAGGCTACCAGCGTTATGCACCTGCTTCATTCAGCATCAGTGAGCTTGCACCTGTAGGGGGCCTCATTGGGTTAGCAAGATGTGGCAGCAGCAGGTGGTGGAGGGATGCTGAACATGATGGAAGAGGGGTGAGGAAAGAGAAAAAAAAGAAGTCTTTATCTGCAAGAGTTGTGACCACTTAATGAGGCCAGCGTGGAGGAGAAAAAAAAAAAGACACACAGACACAACAAACAGCTTGCAAAAATCTGTACATCATAACAGTCAGGGCAGCAAAATCATATCCAGATATTAATATTTCAAAATGAGGTCCCCTCTGTTTACTTTTTTTTTTTGAAGGAAGACTGAGATGGACATGGGAATATCTCATCAAAATAAATCAATTTCAAGCTTTTTTCTCCTCCTTGTGAGATCAGCAGTGAGTGTGTGAGTGTGTGAGTGTGTGAGTGTGTGTGTGTGTGTGTCCAAGTGGCAGGGTGGGTTTATTGTTGGAGCGCGTTGTGCTGTGTGAACCAGAGTGAATCTCCACACAGCAAGTTTACTCAGTGGGCCAGAGCATCCACAGAGTATTGTTCAGATCAGCCTCCCATCTGCATGAGAAGAACCCGGTGAGATGCGAGCTGATGTGCACACACACACACACACACACACACACACACACACACACACACACACACACACACACACACACACCCGTTTCTGTGGGTTAAACAAGGAAGAATCAGAAGAGATGCAGCTTGAAGACAGTTTTCTGCCGAGCCGAAGTCAAAAAGAAGAAAAGAAATCTCTGCAGCATCTTTGAGCAACCTCTAACTTTTGTCATGTTGTGTTCATCTATAACATGAATAAAACTGATCCAGATGGGAATCTGTTTCTTACCTTTCCTTTGAATTGTATCCGATTCAAAAGACAAGAACCCTAATTTGTATTATAAATACATAAAATCGAGCATATGCCTGCAACAAGTCTATTTCATGACAAATGAGGAGTTCAATTCATAATTAGAGTTGCATTGTATTTTTTCTAATGCATTCACACTTTGTAGATGGCTTAGTTCATATATCTAATTTATTTGATAAAAGCTGACTAATAAACAACACTTCTGTTTACAATTTTACTATTTCTGTCCTATGTGGAGGAAATTCTGTACAATACAATAGTCTCCTCTAAGATTTCTTGATGTTCATTTGGCAGTGTTACAGTAAACAGAACTTACTTTCTGATATCAAAAGGGATTTGTTTTAATAGTCTGGTAAAATATGAGTATTATATGGTATTAATTTATAGTATGAGTATAGAAGGTGTAGTACAGTGTCAATATCCCTAATATGCAATATTCAATATGACACATCTCAATGGTAGTATGCATCATTTGGATCATTTGCATTTATCCAGCAAATAAACATCCAGACAATTTTGTCTAATTAGTTTTACAATTTGCTCTCCAGCTACTTACTCTGGGGTGTTATGACACTTGCTTTTAGCTACTTTTCCTTATCGGCTGCACACAATGCGGTCCTTTCACCTGCATAAAAACACGACAGAGAGAAAATACAGAACCCATTTGCTTAAGTGTCCTTGTCTCCACATAAGGTCATTTCCACAAACTTCATCTGAGTGCAGGTAGATGTATGGTATTTCTAGCTCCTTTCTTGTTTCCGTATCAGTCTGTGTCTGAGATAATGCTAAAGCTGGGCTGAGTAACGAAAATCCCTTTTGATATTTTCTTGAATACTTATATGCTAATACTAACATCTAACAGAGTCAGTGAATAAAGATCTGTCTTGTGCTCCACACTAAAATAAATGCATTCAGCTTCCACCCTCGGCTCCATGCACAAGAAAAAACATGCAACAGTGTTTTGCTGTGGGAGACGCTGATAGTGCAGTTCTTAAATCACAGCATTATGTGGGGTTGAGTTTAAAGTGCTGCAGATGACCAGCAGTCAGCTCAGAGACATCTTTGTGAAAAAGGGAGTGAGCGTCAAGGTTCTTGACTTTGCTAAATGTTGAGATTAGGAAAACAGCCGAGTCTGCAGAGTGCACCGAGACTGTCAGGATGATCTGGTAGAGGTCTCAGACAGAGAAGGTTTCTCTTCCCTGGAAACTTACCCCATCTGTCTCACATTCTCCATGAACACAGCCATGTAAAATGTAATCTGTGTGATAAATGAAATAAAAGACTAGAGAAACACATACTGACTTTTTATTTTGGTCATTTATTCTGTAGAGTGTGCTTGTAGAAAGGCGATAATAAACACGGGAAACAGTTTATGTTGTGTGTGTCACTGTCAGAAACCTGTGGCATAAGATACTTGAACGGCAAACCTTTTTTAAAAGTCTAACAGTAGATTCAGTATGCATTATTAACGCTGAGAGTGGAGGCCCCATCCATTTCTCTGAGAGTCAGTGACAAAAGGAATGCCACAGCCAGTTAAAAAAAAGGTTATTGAGAGCTATTAACAACTAAATGTGTCTCAAGCAGAACTGTTTAATTCATCTTCCTCCTGCTTTCACTTGTGCATTGCAGAAAAAAATATACGTAACCATTCATTCACCTTTAAAGCTGGTTCAATATACAATGGAACAATTGGACAGATAATATAACTGGTTGTCATGACATGGGAGGTGAGTTGAGATTCGTTTAGAAAAGTTAGTCATATTTCATTTTGTTATTCTAAAGGTAAATTTTGTTCCTTTGCTCTCACACAATGCTGCCTAACATCCAGTTACATAGCAGTACTGGAACAAATACAGTACATCTTATAACAGCTAAGCTGCACTATGAGGTTCAAGGGTGCTTTCATTTTTAAATAAAGTTGGCAATCAGTTTAGATTCACAATTCTTCAAATCCATCCTAAAACAACAGTCAGGTGCCAAAATGAACACTGACACATGTTTTTCTTACTGTGATCATTCCTCCTATTTTTGTTTACTGACCATTAGAAGATTCCCTCCATATATGCTTTCGTTGCAAGTGATGGGGGAACAAAGTCCACAGACCTCTTTCCATGTAAAAATGTATTTAAACATGTATTTGATACAAATTAGTCAGATTGAGGGAAAATCTTGCTAAAAGCATGGGCTATGGATTTTGTCCTCCACCACTTACATTGTAAGCACAGTAGTATGAAGAGGAGGAATGATGACACCAAACAAAACCTGTTTCAATGTTTATATGGGCGCCTGACTGTAGTTTTAAGACAGACTTGAAAAATTGTGAACCCATCCTTTAAGATACAGTGTCTATGTTTGGATCTCTCACACACTCTGATGGTTTGGATACACAGTGGCTCATATTGGCACATTCAGGCTGAATGTGTTGAACAAAGGACTGAATTTTACACCAACTGACTTTTTTTTTTAGTGTATATGAAAATTTTAACCCCCTCTGAGCTGCTCATGGCACTTTTTGTAGACTGAAAAGGTGACAGACAACAGCAACCCAACTCTTATCGTCTGCTGGATCAATGTGGCATTTTAGGAACCATGTCCATTCAACCGCTTTTGTTCAACGTGACGTTTGTGGCATTTTAGACTTGATGTAGATTTGAATTTGCCACATTTTAATGACATTGTGCTGTTAAAGTAAATTAAACTAAACTGGAAAAAACTAATAGAACTGATATACAAACCTGTGTTTTTAATCCCAATTTATGTACAAGATGAGAGATATTAATGTCATTCCATGTCATTGTAATTAATGTCAAGCTGATTCCACTTTTGAATTATTCAATGAATTTGTGTTGCTCAAAGAACATGACCATCATGTATATGACAAGTATGTCGTGTGCCCAAACACATTGCTGGTGTTGATAATTTTGATTGACTGACTTATGAACATTTTTTTTAATCTCTTGTCTGCAAATTTAAACCCACAATGCATGATAATTAATATTTAGGGCTCAAAGTCCTTTGTCCTCTTACATCTGTGAGTTTTTCTATCAAAACTTTGCTGTTGTTGTTGTGTTATGATATGCAAATTACCATATGGACTCATTTCCCTTTGTCTTCTCTTTCTCAATGTTCCATCTTAGGACTTGAATTGTCTTGTATAAAACCCACAGTCCGCTGCAGTCAGGTGGGCTGGATGGGGGACAGCGCCTACAATCAGGTTCCCAGAGTTGAGTGTTTATGCCTTTCACTTAATGGATTGTCTCACCTTCTTCAGAGGATGAACATGAGGTGCTTGAGATGCCAGTACTGCAAATAGATCCTGGGGCTTTGAGCCCGATAACGACCAGCCGTCATCTGTTTCAGACATGCTTCAATCAGCAGGCGTGCTGATCAAAGAGCTACAATGTGGCAGCAATGTGTTTTACCATTTCAAGTTGCCTAATTAACTTCCTGTTTAAAGAGGATGTAAAATATGTGTAGCAAGTTGTGCCCATCATGTGTTTGTGCACTTGTGGTGAATGTATAATGTATTTTAGAGATAACTGCACTGGATGGAAAATAAATGGAAAAAAAGCCTCTCATGATATTTCATTTTATGGACTCGCTTTGCTGAATAGGTTGAGCATTTCTATATGATCCAGCATCATTGTATCATGTATCACATTCTTTGTGCTCCTTGTGGTGTATGAGATTGAAGCAATAACCTTCAACTTATTTATTCTCATAGATGCCTTCCAATGACTATGTTTTCATCCACACAAAGGCGATGCAGTGGCATAAACAACCTCCCATCAGCACACTCTCATTTGGGATTGTTTGGCAGTGGAACCCTAAGAGATTAAATCAACTCTGAATTGAACAATCACTGATGCTTCAGCTGTAATTTATTTCACTGTCTGATCAGCTGAGCACAACAGAGCGATATCTGAAACAAGACATTTAGAAAAAGGAGAATAACATTCATGACCGTTACTAGGCATTAAAACCCATAGTGTCCCATGGGTGCTGCACCTTGGAAACTTGTTCTGTTACCATTTTGTATTTCTGTCTTAGAGGGATATGCATTGACTGTTTACATATTTCTTCAGATCTTGTATGATCCACTGCCTCTCTTCACTGGCTACCAAGCAAATATAGATTTAGTTTTTTCAAATTTAGTTGTAAAACATTGCATCTCACCAGTTTATATTTCTCATTTTCCTGCACAACCTGCACAACCAGTAACTATATCTTTTCCTGTTATTGTGTTTTTTATATTCTGTCTTAAGGCCATTCGTTTTGAGGCAACACAAATGTAAATACATGCTTTTATTCTATTCTACATAATATGTTTCTGTGTGCTGTGCTTTTTTTAAAATTATATTTCTACATGTGTATTTAATGTCATTTTAAATGACCTAAATGTATTTTTTACTTATCCATTCAGCATTTTGTCAACATTTGTTGTTTTAAAATGAGTTCTGTAAATAAAATTGACTGGACTTCACACATGGTCGGATTGAAATTAACTAAATTATAATTAATACGTTCTTAAATCAAATAATGTCATCATTACATTCATTTGGGGGTGTTACAAAGAAGCCACTAAGTTTAAAAAAACAAAACTTCTAAGTAAAAATAAATACAGCATCTTCAAGACTTTCTGTACATACAGTACCAGTCAAAAGTCTGAACACACTTTCTCATTCAAATGAATAGGGAAGTGTGTTCAGACTTTTGACTTCTACTGTATATAACAATAACAATATACATAGGCAGGCATATTTATATGAACGTATATTCACCATATTATACAACTGTAGTTCATAAAGGTATATACCTGCTAATTTTGACAGACTTTGTTTCACTGCATTTCAGTGGGAAATATTGGACATGTGATTTTACATGAGATCTGTCAGCTATTGTTGATAAAATAGGGTTTAACATACAAACATGTGATGCACTGATTTTAAACTACCCAGCAGTACATGAAGTTGAGTAGTTAGCTCTGATGGAACACATATGTCATTAAAAAGAGCTTACACACACACTGAATGAATATTTTTACTTTTGACATTTCACATCATACAGCACTTTTTTTCTAAAGTAAAATTTTTTATTGTGCAACTCATCTTCCAGCTGTATTTGTTGTATTATGTATTTCTTCAGTGTGGTATATTACTATATTTACCCAGGATTTAAATTATCCTGGTAATAAAACAGAGATTTTTGTTGTCCTTCCCCCTTCAATCAGCATGCTTGCTGGTTCATAATCACACCTCTTCATTCATGTGAATCACCAGAGGTACAAAGATGTCAAAAACAGCTCATGCTCATTTTTAATACTTTAAATACAAATCAGTAAACATCTGACGTCAGAGAATTTCACTATTTTGGAAATAGTATATATACACATACTGATGATAATTTCAGGAAATGATGGATACTGAAAGCAGACATTGTTGTATTGGATATATTTTGTCTTATTAAGTGAATATATCAAGTACATATGAGTGGAGATGAAACTATGTTAATAAATCCAAAAGGCATTTTACTGTAAAAGGTTTTTATTTTAAACCATGCAGTGGAACTTGTCCCTTTATCCATAGAAGAAGCCCGTCTGTGTGGGAGAGGAGTCCACTTTCTCAGGAGTTGCTACTGAGGTGCTCTTGAGCAAAACACTTCACTGCTTAATGTCCAGCAGCAGAGGACTGTGGTGACGGGTGGTGGACAGTTCGGGGACATGATATGTTTCCTCTCCAGTGTGTTGATGCCGAGACACTGCAAATATGTTCAGACAACCTAGAATATCATTAACGAATGAAAGTGTTAAAAACATTTTACTTCCATTTAATGCAGAGGAGCAAAGAAAAACTGCCAAAACTGTCAATAAGAGAAGTCTGGGAGATTAAAGTTGTAGCACACATACACCTAGATAATCCACTCAAATGGCAAAAGATGTAAGAGACTGATTTGTGCAATAGGGTGTATTCTGTAAAATCTATCTGTTAATGTGTCAATCTCACTGGCAATATTGTAAATAACAATGTTTTTGTGTCACAAATTCTGTCATGCAAGCCCTATTGAGTTACAGTATGTGCTGTATATACAATGAGAAGAAAATAAATATATTTTATTAACCTTAGCATACATAATAATTCTTACTCTGGCTGTTTATTTCTGTATTATCTGCATCCTCTGAAGCTCCAGAGAGTGTAAACTGCATGTTAGTGATGCTTTATGAAATGAACCTTGAATACAGTCACTGGTGGTCAGTTTATTAGAGTTTATGAAGATGTTCATTCTTCCATTTTCATAAATAAGGATATGTGTAGTATTTTGCATGGTAATCATTGATAGACGGTCTCTGTCGTCCAACAGGACAATCATCAGTCTTCTTGAGGCATTATTTGAACAATGACTTCAGTTTTTAAGCACTGTAACACTGCACAGTTTACAAAACCCTTCTCCACAGCACACATTTCAACTCCTCGTAGTAGTAAAAGCACAAGTTGCAGATAACATTAACAATGACTCCATTATATGTTATACAGTATGTGTCCCAGTAAGCAATGACAGTGTGTCAGCGAGCCAGCATGCAGCTAAATGGAATTCATCCATCATTAATTGTATTATTTACACCTGTGCTTTTCATACTGTGACATGCTAAAATGTCTTCCGCAAAAAAAGGCTTATTGTATTTTTTTAGGGCAACAAAATAGGACTTTTCTGATTCAAAGGTATCTGAGTTTTTTCTTCTACAAATCATGAAAGCAAAATTGAAATAAAACTGCATTTTGGAATGAAAATGAAAGAATAAACAGGCAGAAGTTTAGCAGATTCATTATCATATGCCTCCACTATGTTTAAATCACTTTGCTTTATTAAAAAAAGCCGCTTGGAGAAAATATTGCTGTATTAGTGAAATGTGATTTCAAAAGGAAATATTTTGCATCACACTGATATTAAAAACCTATAAGTGGCAAAAAAAATGTTTGTTTACATAATCTTTATAATGTCTGATACACAGGGACAAACTATTCTAAAGTGAACCGAGGTTAAAGCCTTACTTTTGGATTTTAATTCATAATGAAAACTACAAACAGAGCTAATTTAAACAACTGCTTTAAAGTGTAGAGTGCATTACATTTACCTGGACATCAATTTGATGTATTCATACACTAAATTCGTACAAATATTGAAAATCAAATGAAAGCTGTGAGAGCAGAGCAGTGGCAGAAGGCTAAAGGATGTTTCTGTGTGTTTTCCTGTTGACTGAGCAGCAGTCGTGCAAGTGGAGGAATCTTTTTCTGGCTCCTGCACACATGGCTGGAGGGAGGAGAGAGGACAAACAGTCTGCAGCGTTTTAGCACACAATTTCATGATGGTTTCAGAGAAGAGGCCAGCCAAGCATTTCAAGTGGCGGAGCAGCGAGAGGGCAGCATTGTAGAGGAGAGCAGGTAGTGTAATGATCAGGTAGACAAGATGACATCAAGCGTCCTCAGGGATGGCCAGGCACAGAGAGCTGACATCCTTCCAGAGAAAAAGAACCACTGAAACAGGACGAGACAAAACCAACAAACAAGAGAGCCATTAGCCTCAGGCAGACTTGTTATTACTGTACAGCAGCAGAAAGCCAGACACTCAGTGCAACGCATGCAGGGATTGAGACAAAGAGATTTAGCCGCTGTGGATAAATAATAACACGTCACTCTGAGTGTCATTTTTTTGTTAGCTTTTGCGACAAAGCAAGATTTTTTAAGAAACCTGTAGTTTGTGCGGTGCTGACTGACATTTACTAGAGAGCTAACATTTACATTTCAAATACACCTTCCTTCAACTCCCAAGATTCCTGAGCCTAAAGAAGAACAGTGGACTTATGGGAACTGTAGGATGTGTAAAAGTGTAAATAAAACGTATTCTTCTCATGACACAATATGAAAATAAATACAAGAGTTCAGATTAAATGACAATTATAACATTTCATATTTTATAATCTTACACAATAAATTAATAACATATAATCATGTTGGCAGGAATGAAGACAAGATGTTGACTAAAATTAATTAATGATTTAAAAATAAAATTATAAAGATAATTTACTAACTTAAACACAAACATGGACTACATTTGTATCAAAATGAACTGGAAATGTCATTTGTAAAAACTTTGTTGTTCAACCAGTTTGCATATTGCACCATTCTTAAACTCAGGATCCACAAACACCATTCACCAAGACACCATTATAAAAAACCAGGTGTGAAACTGCTGCGGCACCTTTAACCTATATAGAAAATCAGCTCCGGTATAATGTCAACACTTGGGTACAATGTCCAGCGGTCACTTCTACCTGTCGTTCACCTGTGACGAGGCCGTGACCTGAAGTGCTTTGAGAGAAATGTTATGTTGTGTTTATGGACTCATCATACAGAAAAAAATTTATCATTTGAAGCTTCCAGATGAGCTCAAGCTGAATGTTCTTGAACATCGCACAGGCATTTACAACAATGAGACACCTTTCCCTCATGTGTGCTTATATAATGTTATTGTCTAAATGTTATCATTTATGTCACAATATAATATCATCTCATAATGCTTAATGATTGTGTTTTTGTCTTTGTAAGGCACCATAATTTAGATGTAACATCAGTCTTTTTGTTCTATACTTTAAAACTGTTAAATCTCTATATTATCCCCCTTAATTTCAATCTGCTACAAACTAAATATATATACTGTAAATAGTATTTAAAATATATCAAGTAAGTCTAAATTTACATACAGTAAATTTAGTGCATTGCTGCAGTTATTAGAGATGGGTTAATTGGACATTAGTGACTTAAACTTAGTTTTTCCTGCTGTTGTAGTTCCTCAGATGGCCACCAAAGAAATACTGACAGGATTTAGCATTACATTGCCCCACAAAATATGCAAATAACTTATAATATTCAGGCTGCTCTTAGAGGAAGCAGCCATGTGTAATCTGTCCACATACCTGCTGTGCATTTTGCCCTTCAGCATAAACATTTTATGCAAGATAATGCAGCTATGATCTACAAGGACAATATTAGCCTTTTATGTAAGATATTACTTTTTGAATTTGCACTTGGGCTACATACAGTTAGTTTTTTGTTATAATATCTCTACTTGAGCATAACTACCGGCCGCTAAATCAACTTATATATAACTTCTTGTAGTTTAAAAGAAAGCTTAAGGATTGGAGAGGCAGATGTTTGATGGAGACATTGCTGGTTTGATTCTGCTCTGCTCAGAAAGTCTATGCGGGGAAACTAAATATACCCTTAAAACTAAATCTAATCTTTCTATGAAAGCTCCTTTTTGTGTTTGGTCAGCAATTCTAGGTAAATAAGGATTCAAGAAGTCGAAATGATTTCCAAACAAATAATCTATATTTAATTGATGTTTTTTTGAAAAATCAAGAGTAAGCTGAAAAACATTGATTGATGATTATGACCATCCAGCTAATAATTTAGCAAGAAAAAGCACACTACAAAAACAGGTCTTCTTTGAAATAATACATATAAATGTATGTATTTTTTTTGACAAAGGTTTTCACACTATACAAGGTAAATGCATTAGAAATAAGAATAATAATAACAGAATAACAATTAATTAAAGCATAGAAATAAATGACCATTCATGAAGAATATTTTGATGAATTTTGTTACACACACAATATTACTAACAATATAATAGTGTGCACACAATAATAATATGATGTTAAACTGATATACAGTTTTTGATACATTTTTCTCATATTCCATTTTCACAGTTATGCATGTAATATTTTAGCTTCATCAATTTGACTGATACAACCCTTCTGCACGAAGCAGAGGATTTTTAAAGCAGTGTTCAGTTTCTGGGAAGAAAACAAGTAGAAATTAAATTTCTCATCTTTTTTACAATGTTCAGCAAAAAAAAAAAAAAAAAAAAAAAAGCTTTGACTTAATATTCTAAAATGTAGCACGTGCTATGTACTTGTATCTGTCAGGATCAATACATTCAGAATTTGAAGTAGTTTTGTGATATGTTTATGTGGATTCATCTAAATAATGGCAGACTATCAGATGGCCTGCTGGATAAAAGCACCCCAAAGTGGGGACAAACAGACAGGTAAAAATGCTGCATTGATATTCAGCTTCTGTTCACATTTCCATTGTTGAGTTGTGAAGCCATTTAAAAGTTTCCGTCTCCGTGTACAGCACTCAAAGTGCTTTGAAACTTTTGATTAACAGATGCATCTCTTGACTGTTAACATGAAAACAAGCCGAATAAATGAATTCCTGGCATAAATGGACATCAGGAAACACTTGATACAGATAGCAGCTATTTGCATGCATTTCAGGTGTAAGACCATATATGTTTGATTATTATTATTATTTCTTTTACCACACATAATAGTGTGAAACATTTGGGGCTAGAATAGCTAGAGACTAAATGAAAACTCAAAACTTCCCAGTAAAACAATGGAATTGAAGAAACAAAAAACAGTATGAGTGCAAATAAGCTGCCTAACAAGCTAAAACAAATAATTATAATTCAATTATACAACTGTATTTGAAGCAAGATATGGATATATCTCTATACAAATAGTCACAGAAATTTAGTTAAGAAAATACACAAATACGGAAAACCAGTTCTTACATCATTGGAGAGCACTGACTGCACATTAAAGACAAGGAAAACATCAGCTTGTGTCTTATAAGTCCAAGATATCTGTTAGTACTTAAACACAAGTGTGTTCAGGAGTTAAGAGTTCTAAATTTTGTCACATAAAACATGCAAAACTGCCTAATAAAAATTTAACATATCATTTCAGGACATGTCATCAAAAAATATTTCATCTTATCACAACAATCAGCTGCCAAGGGCAACTAGACACAGATAAAAGATTGGCAGAGACATTTTGCCATATGAGTAACTGGGTGACAAAGCTGGAGTGAGCCGTGGCTGAGTCACAACCATACTCTCTAACAGCTTTGTTTACCTGCCCTTACTGCTGCCACAATTAATGCAGCAGAGAAGTGGACGAACCAGGTACCCTTGGAACCAAGCACCCCGTCCAAGTACACTATCTGCTTTGTCCTGCCATGCATTTGGTAATCTGCATTGATCTGCTGCTGTGTTTTTTAATTGTTGTTACAAAAGAGAGCAGCTATGCTAAAATATTGCCACTCAAAACAATACAGAGGACAGCAGCACTCACAGAACGCTGACCTAAAATCTCAGGAAGCTAATTCTGTTTTAAACCACGAAAAGGTGGAATTGACTGGAATCTATTTTCTTTTTCTAAATCTCCTGCAAGGTGACGTAACATAGATATTTTATGTATATATGTGTTAATTATTTCATTTGATGTATGATTATGATATAATCTATAAACCTGAATTTGCCAAATCCTTCTTTAAGACTAATTATATTTATTACAGAAACATTGGGAACTTGTTGACATTCTTCCCAGCATGCATTTGAGTTATAGTTGGAACAAAATTACAAGATTGAGGTTTATGTGCCTATAAGGTGAATCATCAACATATGTATAACATTGGGAATCATTATAAACAGGATTAAACTAGTTAGATTAGTGGCTGCACTTAATAACATCAATGAATTGAGCTTTTTGTTAGAAATAAAGCATGAGATGCCACACTAGATTTATAACAGCTGATCACTGACACCAACATCCTCTCACTGGTGAAAAGGTAAATAATCTGCAGTGCACATCATCAATTAGTAACCTCAGCTAACAAATACTCAACATGACCACACACCTGCTGTTTGAAATAGTCTCAAAAGTTCAAAACATTTAAGCCAATTTAGCAATTTTACTTGTTTTTTCCAGTTTGCTTACAATTTGATTTAAGGAGATGAAAGATGTTTTTAAAATGTATATGATATGACAAAAGTTATATGCTTTCTGTGGTATTAACTCTATCAAAAAGAGCAAACAACTGGTTTTCATATTCTGTCAGTGAGAGTACAGTTTTGTATAGCAAATTAGCAATTTTACTCCTCTGAAGCATTTTGTGACCTTGCTCTGCGAAAGGTGCTATAATAAATAAACTATACCAATTATTTGTGTCATGCTGGGCTATACTTAGGTCTAGTCTTTTTCTCTAGTGTTTGATGGCCTTGGTTCAGTGGCTTGAAAGCTCAAAGAACATTGTTTCTCTCAGGCGACAGGCAGGAATGTAAAAGGATGACTTTGACTGCTTCAGGTAATTAAAAGGCAGTGTGCTATACAGCAGAAATCCAGTAATATCAAATGAAAAAAAAAATCAATTTCCTGCCTGCCTGCAACATGTGCCAGGATCCCTTCCCACAGTGAGTACAGTTTCTGGTGTCTGATTATAACCTTACCAGAAACGTAATCAAGTAAATGAACTGCTACACATTATACTGTGAAACTCAAAGAATAACTTCTACACTGTAATCCTATTACAGCATTTTGAGTTCTCCAGCTCTCAATTTTAACAAGCTGTCAGATTATGGTCAGCATCCCATAAAAGCCCATATTCTGTTTTTGGCGCCCTATTAGCATCATTTCGTCCATCAAGCGACATTAATTGTGAATGAATGCAAACTCCTGCAGAAGAATACGGTCTTCAAGAGGCCTGTCACATACTTTCTCCACTTGGGAGGACCTTTAACCTACTTAGCTGAGGAACCGCACCGTTTCAAGTAGCGCAGCTGAAAGATATGCACCTGCCCGCTTTTTACTCTCACACTGCTCGCCGATTTAAGAGGAGAGAAAGCATTTGATCTAAATAGTACTACACTGACTGCAGGTGTAGAATTTCCTCCACAAATATCCACACAAATTCACCCAATGTGCCCAACACAATACAGATGTGGTTTGAATTCTAAGTTTGGAGTGAAGAATACAACTCATCTGTGGTGTTGCAGGACTGATGGTTTCAGTGTTGTGATTCAAAATTTTAAATGAGGTTTAGTTATAGCTCCGCGTGATACTGAGCAGGGTTAATATATTTTGTGCGTAATAACCTCCGAATGAATATTTTAGTGACTTGGAAGAAAACAAAGTGTAGAGCAACAGACGTTTTGCCATCATGAATTAAATCCCCAATAAATCGATTATATTTAATTCAAAATATTACTAAAATATTTCATTCTCTATGTCGATAGACTTTTAACATTTTTAATGTAAGAATGGGAAGACTTGAGCATTACTTCGTCTACTATCACGGCTGTTCGTGAAATAGTCACGGCATTTAATCTATAGATTCGTGCACATGTACACGAATTTTCCATTTATTTATTTTTTAGTGATACTCAGCACGACTTTCAGAGAGCCTGTCAAGAGGCGCAGCTCAGATGACGTCTATATAAGGTGACAAATTTCCATATTCGGAGGTGGCAGGTTGTGTGGATGGATAGATCCTAACTTTGTGGACTTTACTGCAGGAGACCACTGCTGGCCTCCCGCCTCCAACCACGCCTCAAGTGATCATTTTTAACCCAAACCAAGATCTCTCCCTAACCCTGACTAAGTGGTTTTCGTACCCAAACCTAACAAAACCTTAACCACAGTGCTGTCATATCATAAAACATCATTATTCTTAACAGTGATTTAAACGTGGTGCAGGTACGAAAGCTACTTCCAATTGATATACATTAGTTTGAAAGTCGTGCTGAGCATCACGAAAAAAATTGGAAAATTCGTGCCCATGTTTCTCCACTATTTTATTGATTTAAAAAAAAATGCAGTTCTAAAGGACGCAGTTTGGTGCGCAATCACACTTTTTAAAAAGCCGTTCCACACTAAAGGTGAGGTTTATAAGTCTACCTCTTCCTTAGGAACAAACCCCAAGACGCATCATTTTGTTTTCAATGAAAGGTTGCACGAATAGAAATAATGTATTGATATCAAATCCCTAGAAATCTAACAAGGGGAGAATGAGAAAGGCAGAGACAAACAAAGTTCGTGCGTAAATTACGCACGACCTGAAAAATTTAACCTGGACAGGTTTACCATGTACCTTTCTCATTGTAAGTTTATGGTAGCAACACACTGGGATTTATCAATGAATCTTCTACGTGGCCCAAAGAGAAAAATGAAGAGAACAATGGGAACATCTTACCATTTTTTTGTGTTTGTTTAAATTCCTCTCGCATTATGAAAAGAAGAGTTAAAAGTTGAGTTGGAGATTTAAGGGCTGTAAGACTAAATAAATCCCCATGTTTTTTGCACTCTGTGCTCGGCCGGTTTGTGGTTGAGGTGGCAGGTCAGGACCTCGGCCCTTCAGCCATCTCTCCACATCTCTCAGGGTATTGAACTAGCAACGAAGTGATGGAGGAAAGCACTTCAGTAACCAGGCGCTTTGGTCCATCTGCTGCGCTATGCTGAGCTGAGGGGGATGATGATGTCGGGAAAAGGTTGTCTATATGATATAAGCTACATAAATGGATTTCATGCCTGGTTAATAACGTTTAAATGGTCGATGGACGCTTACACTTAATATATTGGAAATTTTGTTTATATGTCCCAACAAAGACCGCGATATTTATTTGAACACGACGACTCTACATTTCTATCTCTTCATTAATACACACAATTTACAAGATTTGATCGCTGAGGGCGAGGAATGCTTGAAATACAGCAAACTTAAAAGAAAATAGTTGGACGCTTTGTTGTAAACTCAAAGACGCTTGGTCTTTTATTGCAGGCTTCTATTTGTTTGTTAGCAATTAAGTAACTTTAGAAAGCATGTGAAATAACTCAGATTATCTAGAAAGTTTGACAGTTACATTAGGGAGGCTATAGAAAGCCAAAGAGGAGAATTTCAAAAGCGTGTATTTACAAAAGCAAAACAGTCACAGCGCAAACAAGCACATCGTCCCCGTGCGTAATTCTGAGAATAAAATACATATATTCATCGCCGTGCTGTCAATAATGTGGCACTTTTATTCTCTTTGGGGCGACAAAGGTCAGTATAAGCTAATATAAATGAATAGGCTATATTAAATATTATTCATCAGCATTCACGCGTGTCTGTATACTACAAACACACAGTAATAAACTCTATTCAATATCATAACTACAGCTGCACAAAGGTTTGACAATTAAAATAATTTTCTTTATAAACGCGTCAGATGTATTAACAGACCTTGACTGGGCCTTCTTCATAGCTCCTCGGCGCGTCCGTTTGTCCTCCTCCTGCAGCCTTGGCCACATCATATTCACTGGATGTAAAAGTTAACTTAAATTGGCAACTATATTAATGTGGACTATTGCTCTCATAAGCGTTGCATGTAGCCAACCAGCTCCAGATTTTTATGGGATCCTAATGTGGAGGGTCTGTGGACGAGGGTCCTGCTCTCTGACTCAGTAATCCACAAGGTTGAGAGGTTTGCCTCATTTACATAATGTTAGAGGTCTGGGCCGAGGCCTACCTTTCTTCTCGCCCTGAAAAGACACCATGTTGCCGTTGGCAAAAGAGTGGAAAAGGCGCAGAGAAGTCTGGACAAGTACAGCAATATTTGCAGGTAGGAAATATTACTGTACTTTAAGAAAATAGCTGATTTAATCATTATTGATTCTTTGATAGGAATAGGGTTTTTTTTTAGAAAGAGCATTTTATTTACACCTGAACCTTCCTGCCAATCAGTTGGTTTTTCTTTGTTTTTAAATTTTCTCCTTCACTCTCTTTCTGACAACTCCAGCTGACTTTGGAATACGTTGACGCGCGCAGTGTTTTGTTTTTCCACAACAACAATAAAATCCAACCACTTCACATTAAATCCGCTGCGGAGTCCAGGCATCTGAGGGGGGTATGGAGGGATAGGGGGAGAGAAGGAGAAATTCGGCTGCTGAAATATGCATAGGAACAATGATTTATTACAATCAGGCTATCAACTCAACCGGAGATTGGTGTTCTTGATATGTCGCTATAATTGATGGCTGACCATGTCACATCTTCATTTGCTCAATTAGGGTAGGTAGCTACTTGCTGCCATGCCATGCTAAATTACATTAGTGGCTTCGCGCAGATGAGTGTTTCCTTCCTCCAGTGAAGGAAGATGGAAACACATTTCACGTCTGGAAAATAACCTCCGCGCAGCACACCTGCTCCGTTTGTTGTCTGCTGTAAACTGTTGATATTGATGAAAAACATAAGATCAGCCCCAACCATCATCATAACCGTTTATGAGTAGCATAATATAGACTTGAAAATCTATAGACTATCTCTATTAATTGACAGTAATGAGCTACAGGCCTAATAAAGCGTCATAGAGCCACAGCAGAGACGTGTAAGGTTATAATGTGAAGCTACATTAACTGGTTTTCATTATTGGATTTTGTAGCAGCTCTTTTTGTCTTTTGACCCCCCCTCTATTGTGTCTCTCTTCCTCTGATTCTTCGCCTGGCGCCAGTCGGTTTGCTCAGAGATTACAATGTCAGGTCAAGACTGCAAAGTCTCATTAACGCATGTTGACCAGACTTGAGGGTTTGGGGCTTACGATATTGTCTCCAAATTGCATTAAGTCTAATGAAAACCTATGTGAGAATTGTGTAAATGCATTGTGATTTCTGCTCCTTCCTCCTTTAATTATTTTGAATTCTGAAAACTTCCGCGGTCAGTTTTAACAAGTATAACCCATAAATCCTGTACACATGCCTTCTCTTGCTGCTCATGAATGTGTGGTGGTGATATACTCACAGATTGGATCCCTATTGCCGTTTCCCTTTCAGCATTTTGTCATTTTGAGCTTATTTGGACTTGTCCCTCTCTGGTGAGGCAAAATGATGCTTAAGAAGCATAAATGAGCTGGTCATACAACTTCATTGTGCCTCTTTGATGATACTCTGTGGCCCTTATGTTTGTTCAAAGTGCTCTCAAAGTTTCTAGAAAGAGTGGAATTCCCTACTGACGCAAAATAGTCATATGTGGTCAGATCAGCTGATGTGCTGCACATAATGGGTTATTCTCACCTGTATATGGTTGTCAGAAAGCAAAGAATCATAAATACGTGGCGTCGTTTTATTCATGTATAGTTAATATAAAGCAAAGTGTATTTTCATGAATTATTTCCCTAAAATGTCAATGACTATTGTTTGCTGGTTTAGGAGTTTTGCTCCGCCCCCTGTGTTTGTCGTAAACCTGGCTCCTGGCTCCAATAAACCCGGGCTAAGAGCGCCCTGGGCTCGCCTCCTTCTCCAAGGCGATCAATAGGATCTCAGGCGCACTACAAGCACTCTCTTACGTAGACATCCACCAAGGAGAGAGCCGATACAACAACACGGTTGATCTGCTCAAACACAAAAATCTACCTGCTTTCTGAATCATGTCGTTGAGCCCAAAGCACACAACGCCTTTTTCAGTGACAGATATTTTGAGTCCAATCGAGGAGACCTACAAGAAGTTTAGTGGCATGGACGGCGCAGGAAACCTAACCTCTCCACTGGGAGCCTACCGACAGCCTCAGGTGTCTCAGACCGGCATGCAACAGCACTCCATGGGCCACAACGCCACGGTGGCCACTACTTACCACATGCCGCACACCGTCTCCCAGTTCTCCCACAGCGCAATGGGGGGATACTGCAATGGAAGCATTGGCAACATGGGAGACCTCCCGTCGTACCAGGAAAGCATGCGGAATAGTGCAGCAGCAACAGGGTGGTACAGCGCCAACCCTGATCCAAGATACTCCACAAGTAAGTTCTTTACTCCATTTATACACACTTTTCAGATTTTTTTTCGTTGTAACTAAAATAAAACAATTTACATTCAGAAACGAGGCAGAAAAAACGCACAGGACTGAATCTGTATCGCTTTTGAAAAATATTTTATTCATGTCAGGGGACTACTGATAAACAGTTGGTGCAAATATTGTACAGTATTTTAGAAAACTTTTAATTTAAAATGACTGTTTATGGTTAAACCGAAAAGGAGATCATTATTTCAAGTCTGGCTCGAGTTATTTTTTTTTAATCTTTGGCATAAGTAATTACTCAAAGGCAAGATATTATTATTATTATTATCATTATTATTATCATTATTATTATAAAAATATAGGACAAAAGCTGATGCTTGCCATCTTCAATAATTAACGCATATAATTTCAATACATTTCAATAAAGACTATTTCAGGCGAAACAGTGTTCTCCTCTTCTGTTTATTGAACGCACGTATATGTATGTATATTTTTAAGTTTCTAGATTCATGGGACCTTCCACAGGTATGAACATGACCGGCATGGGGAGTCTCACAGGAATGGCGGACGCCACCAAATCCATGCCAGCTCTCCACGCTGCGCCCAGGAGGAAACGGCGCGTACTGTTCTCGCAGGCTCAGGTCTACGAGCTGGAGAGGAGGTTTAAGCAGCAGAAATACCTGTCGGCGCCGGAGAGGGAACACCTGGCCAGTATGATCCACCTGACGCCGACCCAGGTGAAGATCTGGTTTCAGAACCACCGGTACAAGATGAAGCGCCAGGCCAAGGACAAGGCAGCGCAGCAGTTGCAGCAGCAGCAGCAACAGGACGGTAACCTGTGCCAACAGCAGGCGCAGTCCCCGAGGCGCGTAGCCGTGCCAGTTCTGGTGAAGGACGGTAAACCGTGCCAGAACGGCTCCAACACGCCGACACCGAACCAGCAACAGGTACAACAGAGTCAACAACAAAGCCAACAACAGAACGGAGCCGGAGTCGTGCTCGCATCCTCGACCAGCAGCCTCGCCCAGCATCAAAGCCAACAGCAGGTGAACGCTTTGGAGCTGGAGGAGATGTCACCCAGCCCCCCCTCACTGCACAGCCAGCTCAACATGGCCCAGATAGACACATCTGCTGTAGATTACACCAGTAACATGGTCAGCTCAAACCTCCTCTACGGCAGAACGTGGTAGGACCTAATACAGTACTGTCACTTTCCACTTTTTCTATGTGAACCTGCGGATGAGCCCATGCAAGTGCATAATATATATATATATATATATATATATATATATATATATATATATATATATATATATATATATCAATGCTGAAAATGAGGGCCCTTTGGTGTTGGAGGGGACAAGGCGCACAGAGGCGCACAGAGGCGCACCAGCTGATCAGGGCACATTTTCTTGACATCTCTGAGAGGGGAGTCTATTTTTGAACATTACAGAAATGGCTGCCCTTGAAAGCAATTATGTCGTTTCTGGACCTTTTGTAATCCATGTTTTGGACCTTCCTCATGATGTTTTAAACGTAGTCTATGTTGTTGAAACAAAAAGGAATGCTGCTTCACTTGAGTTCGGACTGGGGGAAAGGTGGGATCAGGTTTGAAGTACACTAAGCCACCACTCCTTATTTGCGGTGATAACCTGGTATTTTATCATATTAATATTGTAAACTAATGTATTCATTTAGACTTATTAAATAAAGTAGGGACTTGTATATTTGGCTAACACACAAGAATGCGTTTAACTGTATAATAATCGTTATTGCGTCCACTTTTATGTTTTCTTTATTCTTTTGTAAGTTAAAAAGGAACAAATGCGTGATGGCTGCTGTATATGTTTCAAAACCAAGTGAACGTTAACAATAAATAACTTGAAGTGTGAGAGCTATTCCTAAAGAAGTAATTTTTTAAAAGGAATCTGTTTTGAAGTGCATTTTCATTATGTTGTGATTGAGACCAAATTGAGCTGGAAAGCAAGGTCGATGAGGGAGCCAGCATTGTTCAGGTGACATTTTGGAGGGCTGCCTTTCATGGAGGATGTCTGCAAGACTCTAAGACCGGGAAATCACCCTTTGAAAAATCACTAACACCTTTCCAGCAGGTTTAATATTGACATTAATTTACAGTTTCATATATTAATATATTTAACTTTTAACAAACTCTTCAAACATATTGATTAATCGTTTTTTAATAGGCTCAGACCTTCGTTTTACCGCAATGTAATTGGTCAGTTTTATTGTGACTGGAGCTTCCATAAAATACCAAACTAATTATTGTATTACGAAGAAATATATTATATAATCTAAAGGGATGGATGCATGGCCAGCATTATTTTTATACTGCATTGAAGTTAGTTACCCTGTAATTGTAAGGTAGCTTTATTATTATTATTATTATTATTATTATTATTATTATTATTATTATTATTATTATTGTGCACAGGTCTCACTAGTTTTTCTAAATGTACAATTTAGACCGAAGCTTTCTAACATCCCTTTTTTAATTAAGTACAAACGATTTTAAAAATATATGTTTGTTATTTGAAACTTTTACCTTAAATAATTACATTTTATTCAGACCTTCGGATCAAATTCACTGTTCCTCGCTAAAACTGAATATGAATGATTTTAAAGTTCTATGACCGTTAGTTATATATTATTTGAGAGTAATATTAAGGATTGGCGCAGTGTTGTTGATATTAACATGAGAACATTCAACTTTTATATAAACTAATTCCTACATGTCAGATTCTTCAAAAATGTTTCAGTAATTCAAAAGGAAATCGCCTTTATTTGATTTATTTCCTGTTATAATTTCTGCTCCAGTCATTATTTGACTAAATATATCACAAATATAATCCAAAGAAATGCAAAGAATTGTTCTAGATCTAGTGCAAATATTGAAAGTGTTGCAATATTTCTATTTACTGTTATTTTCATTTTAAATAACACTGATATATTTTCTAAATCATGTACTGTAAGCTAATGTTCAAAATATCCAGGAGCACATTGTCACATTGTCTTTCTTTTTCATTCACACACACACACACATAAACACTCAGACACACACACACACACACACACACACACACACACACACACACACACACATACACATACACATGTCTCATTCTGATCAATCTCTTTAAAAGATGAATGATTTGTGCAAACAAACTCAAAAGTGTTTAAGGTCATCACTTAGCATCAGTGTCGGCTCCTCTGTGCTTCTGTCCTCAAAAACCTTTTTTACACCGGTAGCGACTGATAATAGGATCTAACATTTCATTTCCTGTGGTCATTTAAACACGTTTGAAAATTACTTCTCAATCCCCTTCCTGATGACACCCTGTGATGATGATGATGGCTATCAGTGTGTCTCAATGGAGACCTTGGAGAGCCTCCATTTCCAACCCCTTCACATACCTGGCAGCTGTATGTATATGTGCTATCATCCCTACACTCGAAGGAAGCATCAGAGCCAATATGCACCTGACATTTGCAATTGAGCGCAACAACTCCATCAGAAGGGAGTTTGATAAGAGCATTAAAAAGAGAAATGCATTCCACAATATACACTTTGATGATGCAAGATGTTGCTGATAGATTTTGTCTCTAAATTGAGGGCATGAATGAGCTGTCAACAAAGCTTTTGATGGTGGACCACATGAAATGAAAGTGGAGGTGAAGCCATTCTTTTCTCTTTTCAATAGCCATAGTTATGGCGCACTAATAGGGTATGCTTGGTAATCACTGGCTATTGTGCCTGTTGCTTCTTTCAGTTTATTGGGGGGCACCTCTCTTTGTAAAGATATATGAGACTGGCCGGGCACTGTAATTGGTGCTGGCATCATCATTTCTGTCTGGAAAGTTTTGGGGGCTGCAGCTGCTACAGTGTTACTTCCACATATGTACATAGTTTCAGAAGCAGCTTGGAACAGCATCCACATACATGTGCGTGTATGTTCATGCGAATGCACATCTAGCACATATCCACATACTCAAACAATGGAATAAGTCACATATTATATGAAATTGCCTCTATTACACAAAGCATAGATTTCCATCAAAGCTGGAAGGAGTCTATCACTACCTCAATGCTATATACTGTATATTGTTAGTATAGAACATGGAGCAGAGGATAGTCTATTTCACTGATGCAAAGAATTTTTTAGACTATTCTTCTCAGATAATTGCAGGTTGCACTGCATAATGTGAATGTAGAAGGAAGCCTTGCTTCAGTCTCTGCAACCCCCTCCACCCACACCCCCCAACTCCCTTCCTCCCCATTATTCTACTTAATATGTCAGAAGGTCTGATCGCAGAGAAACCTTTTCAAGTCCTATTGATGTGTTCCTCAATTGACCATGGCGACCTAGCAACCTAGTGAGCGCTAATTGGCTAGGGCTTAACATTATTGGCAGCATAGTTTATAGAGAAACATAGGCTAAACATATAACCCTCATCATACACAGTCCTGTGTTTTGTAGTTTTCTTGGTACAATAGGAGGAGAGGTTTGTTTCTTGTTGTTGGTCTTAACTTAAAAAGAAAGCTAAAAGCATAGTCTGACCTAGTTTCTGAGTGGAATATAATGGATGAGTAAGATTTTTCCTTCCTTCCTTTTTATTGAGTGAAAATAGAAAAATGTGTCTCCATTTATCAGCTATTTATGGTATCTGATAACAAAAATCTGACAATATAGATAGATATCATTACTACATATTAGGTCAGCACTAATATCCAAAGTTTACTCTCACCTACGAATGCTGTGTCCCACTTTTCCCTCTTCCACCAGCGATAGTCCCCGGATCTTGCCCCATGTGAAATGATTAGGAGAGGCCAGCACCGCTTTTCATTTCACCGTGCGAATGAATGCACTGAATTGGCAAGTTCTGAGAGACACAGAGAGAAATTTTAATTAGTGTAATACCCTCATAATCTGCCAAGGAGAGACAATCTTTCTCTGCTCTATGACAAAAACTATGCCTGCTGAATTTGTTTGGTTTCCACAGAATGAGTCACTGCAACAAGTCTGCAAGTCTTTGCCCCCAGGTAGCAAAAAGTTCCCCAATTCTAGTCATTTTCAAATGGAAAAAAATAGCCTGCAAATAATCATCTTCCTACAGAGTGAGAAAAAAAACACATTTCAAGAAGGTCATAGGACTCTGAAAGCAATTCTCACTCTAATAGATTTCCATGAAATTAAATACATGAAACCACATTTTTACCGTTGCCTTTGGTTTGACGATAACATGAACTGAAATGCACACATATCCACACACGCTTACACACATGCTGCACGTACACACACACACACACAGACACACACACACACACACACACACACACACACACACACACACACACACACACACACACACACACACACATGCACACACAATTATATGCTATTCCAGGACTTGTACTGGCTAATTCCATTGCTTACTATGAATACCATTTTAGCAATATGAGGCATTGCAGGGCCAAAGCAATCTTTTGAAGACTATTCACTCCCATCCATACTAGAAGGGGGCAGAGGATGAAGGATGGAGGACCAGGTTAGGAGTGTGTGCGGGGGGGGGGGGGGCAGCATCCCTTATTAGAAAACCATGTCACATTCTCTCCTGCGCCGGCCGGACTCACTGCGCTGCCAGTAATCCCCCCTCCAAGTCCCCCTATGCATGTTATTCAATTCGCTCATAAGTAGTTAGAGAAACTGTTTTCAGTTGCCACTAATAACTACTGACCTCCAGTGACACAGGCCAACAATAGGTTTGTCAGGCCTGAAACGCACAACCAAAGAAGCTGATTAGGAACTCAAGAGGTTTGAAGCAAGAATCAATGGCTGCTCTGTCCTGCCACGGTGCTTCCAGCATGGCGCTGATGATTGTGGGACCTCCATTAGTTATGCCTCATTAAGTCCCACAAACTCTTCTTCAAGAAAATTAGTTTAGCCTATTCTAAAATCTATTATGGCTGTGCAGCCCCTACTGAGATGCCACTATGTTTAGACTCCATGACAGAAGAGGCTGAAGTAAAACACAGACCTGCTTTAGTGTGTAATAACTCTCTGAGAAATGTGTGATAGTCATATTATAAAATGAAAAGTATTATTCTCTACTATTTATATAACCTTTTATTACTTTAACATCACTGCTCAAAATTAAGTATTTTCACATGTTTATACTTCTTTCTTGAAAAAAAAATACTATAACCACAATGAATTTCATCTATCTTTATCACTTTAAGTTCAGCGATTCTAAAAGAATGTGCTGTTATGTACAAAATGTCTGACAGATTTTTGTCACCACAAAAATCAAAGAGCATTTGTCTGACAGTTTTGTAAAATGTGCATTACTCCATAGAGTTTATAAATCTAACCTTAGATGTCTACTATCAAAACAGTGAGGTAAAATGGGACAGAGGCTTATCTGCAGTGGTTATAGACTGTAATCATCAGGAATCAATAATTTTCTATATATGAAGGACAAGCTGCTCTACATGAGATTTGTAAGCCATTCATAATACTTGGAATGGATTCAATCTGCCCGAAACAATCAAAAAGAAAATCAAACAAGCACAAAATACTTTTAATCGTCGCCTCAAAATATGTAAAAAGGTGAAGTGAAAATGAGTAAGAAATTGAGGTTTTGTATTCAGATATATGAAAACATGAACACATTTACAGGACAAAAGAGTTCATCTCTGTCCTTCACAACACTCCTCTTTACTTTTGAACCAGCAAGCAGTTTTCTCCCAGCTCACCGTTGCCACGGTAATGGCCAGCTGCCAGTCTGCGGATTACTGGTTAATAGGGCCAGGGCTGGAGAGCAGTTCAATGAAGGTAGGCAATGGATAAGATCAGTGTGTGTTGGCTAGGGCATAGTTATCTATATGTGTGTGTTTGTAGGTGTGTGTGCGTGTGTGTGTGTGTTACTTTGTTTTACGTCTCTACTTTTTTATTGTTTTATTTCTTTATATAGACACATCTGAATTTTTATTCAATTTGTATTTAGATGCACAAGAGACAGTCTTGCATCTTAATTTTTAGACAAATAGCTGTGCATGCTGCATACACACATACATATACACAGGGAGTCAGAAATCGTACTGGTAAAAAAAATGCTCTAGAGAATTCAAGGACAACGCTTTAAACCCGCTTGTAAAAAAAAAACTGCAAAATGCTCTCAGAACTAGTTAATGGGGGCGATGAACAGCCAAACACACACACACACACACGCACACACACACAAACACACACACACACACACAGACAAATCGACATGAATGGCAAAAGACAACAGAAACAGCCACCACTCAATAGCTACGTCTGTCAAATTAAGCCCAGAAGGACATAATCGTTTCTTCAAATATAACATTCGGTAATCTGCCCCCTCCAAAACATGCAGGAGTCTCAATATAACTGTCCCAGAGGGCCACAAGGCCAAAGAGGACCACCCACTTTCTTTTCAATTATCATCTTGCAGCAACCTGTCTCCTCTCCAGCATTCAGCAGGAGACACTGGCTGCTCTCCAGAGGGAATTACAATTAGACTGCTGTTTGTCCCTCGAATAAACTTCCAGACTGTAGCTGACAATCTCAACTCTGTAGAGCATGTGACCCCAAGGACAAACAGGATTACGTCCCAAATCCCATGTTCCTTTACTCTCTCTTTGCTTCCTCTTGAGATGCTGTGGTCAGGGGTCTCAGGGTGGAAGCAGAGATGGGAGACCTGGGAACACTACTGAACTCCCTCTGAATTCTGCTAATACACAAATTATTTGAGGTATAAAAAACAGTGTATTGACAGCAGTTACATAGCCTGCAGTTTGTACATTTTCTCAAAACAAAATATATATATATATATATATACAAAAAGTGGTGGCTTTGCAATGTTACAAAGTTTTTTTCTTTATTGGAGGAATTAAGATTAGATAAAACATATTTTGTTTAGGTTAAGTTTTTTTATTTTTATTGAAACAACAAAATAGTGCAAAAACAATATTTACGTGAGGTTGTCTTAGCCATTATGTCTTATCCTGTAAGAAAGGAGATGGTTTTTTAAGTTTGGTTCTTCTTATCTAATAAAAGCTCTCCCTCTCTGAACATACTCCTAAACTTAGAAGAGAACTCAGAGAAATTGAGCCCATGTGGAAATCCACTAAATGACAGGTGTTCCACTAAAATCTTAAAGTTTGCATGAGGGATTATAATGTTATAGGTAAAAGATGCAAGAGTGAAATATTTCTCTACTCTGCAACTCCGCAACTACCATAATCCTAGAATCCTGTGTAGGAATATCGACCCATTGAACTCTGACAGGTATGCCTCTCCCGAATTTTGAAACTGGTTGTTAATCCATTTTAAAGACAATATTGATTGCATTAGATAATTGTTCAACAACTCAACCTCTTGTGGGAGCTTCTAAATCTAGGACATTAATAGAACCCACCTCAAGCCCCTCTATTGGCACCTTATACCTTATAATCGATATCATCAAGTCTTGTACATCCTCCTTGGACATTTTACCAACTTAATTTATGAAGGAGGTTCTCCTCACCATTGGCCTGCACATTTTGTCTATTGTTGACAGCTTCCTGAACTCTGGGTCTTTTCCCATCTATTTTAAAAATGCTTTGATCTCTCCCATCCTTAAAAAAAAAGAACCTAGACCCCACAGCTCTTAACAACAGACCCATCTCAAAACTCCTGTATCTTTTCAAGGTTGTTTAAGTTGTATTCCACCAGCTGATAACTCATCTCAGTAGTAACAATCTCTCTGGAAAATTTCAATCAGGTTTCCATGCCCTTCACAGCACAGAAACTGCCCTCCTGAGGGTGAGCAATGACCTCCTTTTGGCTGCTGATTCAGGTAACTGCTCAATCCTGGTCCTGCTGGACTTGAGCTCTGCCTTCAATTCCATTGATCATACTGTCCTCTTAAACCATCTGGAGGACCAGGTAGGCATCTCCATTGTTGCTCTTAAGTGGTTCACCTCATATTTAACTGGTAGACACTTCTCTATAGTGATTCTGTGTCATCCCCAGCTCCTACCCACTATGGTGTCCCCCAGGGCTCAATTTTAGGTCCCATCCTTTTCTCCCTTTACATGCTCCTTCTGGGTGACACCATACATATAACATAACATTCAGTTCCATTTCTAAACTGATGACATGCAACGTTACCTGCCCATCAAATCAAAACCAAATCAAAAAAGGTTTTCCAATCCAAATTTTTTTATCAGTTGCGTAATATCAATATATGAATCAAATCATTTGTTCCTGATCTGGAGAAGGTTGTTCACACATTAATCTCATCACGTCTTGACTATTGCAACTCCCTGTACACACATCTCTTCCAAAAGTCTCTCCATTTCCTTCAACTGATACAAAATGCTGCAGGTCAACTCTTCACTGGTTCCAAAAAATGTGACCATTTTACATCTATTTTAGCTTCTTTACAGTGGCTATCCATGTCTTTTAGAATTGGTTTTAAAATACTTTTATTTACTTTTAAGGCCCTGTCTGTTTCGGCACATCCTTATATTTCCAAGCTGCTCTCCCTTTATGACCAAACATGCTGCCTGCAATCCTCAAGCAAAGCTCTGTTATCCAAATTCACAGCTCAGGTGACTGAGTATTTACTGTTGGAGCATTTGCCCCCAGACTTTGGAATGCCCTGTCTGAGGAGATCAGGCTTGCTGAATCAATGCCATATTTTAAATCACTCCTCAAAACATAATTGTATAAAGCTGCTTTTAATTCTTGATTCTGATGCTTTTATTTTATTCTGGTTTCTACTTATTCATTTACTTTTTGTCTGTTTGTTTTATTCATTTTTATTGTTACATACATATTTGTAATTGTCTTTATACTTGCTTTGTCAATTGACACTTTTCCCCTATGACTTCCACTACTTTACTTAATCTATGTAGAGCACTTTGTGACTTTGTAACACTTTGTTTTTTTGTGCTATATGGTTTTGTTATATAAATAATATTATTACTAGGCTGCAGTTTAGTTCACATGCTCCAGGCCCCAGTGTGACAAAAAATTAAATAAAATTTCCTGTAAGATCTGGCTCAGAATAAACAATTCATCTATGTAATTTTTGATTATCTCAATTATCTTTGGTTATAGAGTAAGATACTGTACTCTCATCTAAAATGTTTGATAATACCACATTTTACTAGATTTATTTAAATCAGAAACTGTATACATTTTAAGCAAATGACTCTACTTAGAAACTTTGGATCTTTGTGATTTCCAGCCATCTGTATCAGCTGTAATACTGAAAACAAGAGGGGGGGGGGGGTCTCCCTCTAATCTTCTAGCAGGCCAACATTAGTCTATTATTAACTTGTAACTTGTATCATCTGTGTATTATCTGTCCGTTAAAACCTCATCAGTGCAAATAACAATCACACTAAGAATTTGTCTCAGGCACACCAATTAGGGCTCAATCCACATGGGACAAAGGCTCTGTTTCAGATGGGAGTCATACTGGCCAGTGGATCTGGAGTGTTTATTTGCCCCTCTGTAGCCAGCTGGTCATACGAAGGCACAGAAAGGGTACATTGACTCCACCCTGCAGTAGTGGCACAGCAAAAGGGAAATGGGACTCTTTTTCAACTCCCCTCTCCACAATGCAGCACACCCAATCAAAGACCCCCAGACCCTTTTGTGGGGGTGGTGAGTGGACAAGGGAGGGAGGAAGAGGGTTGGGCAGAGGAGAGAGGGAGGGGGTGAGTTTGGGCTGCCAACCCCTCCTCCCGCCGCTGTCCTGTCTCTGCGGCCAGCCACACTTCAGAGCTAATTAGCGGTCAGATCCACTGGCCCCTAATCAGCAGGACATGTTAAAACTGCCCTAATCAGGCCTAATCCTGGCTTTGTGTCACACACACACACACCCTTCCCCTGCCTACTTACTCTGTCTGCTGTATTGATTAAGGCATCATTTGAGGTTTTGGTGGTCAATACGCTGTACGCTGTAACCTGCAGTGGACTATAGGTGCATCTTGGACAACATTGTATGATGTGCTATAATGAAACTACTTCTCCAGCAAGTGAATCAAAATATTGCAGAAATTAGCCATGTTTAGTTAGTCATCAACTAACTAAACAAAGAAAAAGTGATCTTTAAAATACAGTCTATTAATGAAATAACTAAACAAGCAAAACATCTAAAAGATTATTATAGAATTTGAATGACTACAATTTATTCAATTCAATTTATCTTATATAAATTGAATGACTGTAGCTCTACACAAGTAAAATCTCCTTCTGCTTTATAAGATTTCTACGTTAAATATGGGTCATTAAAAATATCTTCTGCCTTATCTTAATTAGTATAGAGTATGTTTCTGTACACAAGTGAATATTACATTTCCTGATGTTTAACATCATGTTGGATTGCATGTGTGATATATTGTAAACAAAGTCACTTTTTACAATGTATGTCTCTGTGTGGAGAATGAATCCTTTTCACTGGATGTGGATTCAAGTTGTAACATACAGCATGGACTATCATGCTATCAATAAATTTATTTGTTTTAAATAATAATTGTGTGCAGGAACTTTTTCTTTTTAAACTACACCATCTACCACCGCTCATGCCTTTTTAAGTTTTTGAGTGTGCTGTAGTGTCGCTGACCTGATAAAACTATAGGTAAAAGTATTCGTTTTGCTATCACATTACTCAAAATGTTATGTCATCCCAATGATATAGCCGCTTATATAATGCATTTAATGAATTACTGAACTAGCCATTTTGTTAAATATGAAGCCTTCTAATTTATCACTTACTTGCGGTCCTAACCGCCATTAGCCGGTCTGTAGTGTTAATGAGGATTGAATGCACAGACACTCAAAGATGGGTGTGAATAATAAGATGTTTTTACTTATGCAGATTATTGTGTGGTCATTCATGAATAATGAGCCAGCTTCCACACCCGATAGGATGTAAATACAAGTAAAATAAAATATATGTTGAGTTTTTATTCAATCAATAATTTATTCAATGTTCTGTTTGTACAGCCTTTTCCCCTCATGTTGATGTCGTCACCACAGACATCAATGCCGTCCACCTGCACCTAAGCTGTGGCTGTGCTATTTACTTGATTCGGTCAATTCAGAGACTACTTAGAGACATCAGGAGGAAAAATGAGGTTGTCTACATTGACAGTATGGATGAATTTTAATCCAAGTGCTGAACTGTGGAGAACGGATTAGGTAATTACCATACTTTTCAGTGATATAAGGCCATAAATTAAAATCTCCAACAACTTCTCAAGTGACAACTCATCTAATCAGGGGTACAATCATGGAGAGGCCTTGCTGTTTACTGATTGCTCTAATCAAAAATGGCTTCTTCAAACACAGCTAATTGGTCAGTTTACTCACGGAACGGGGAGGCAAATGTAGAGGGGCTACTGTCGTGATTTGAAGGACCCAAATATCTCCCATTTGCATTGAGTGCCACCAGAATACACTTGACTCCCACAAGTTATCAGCAAACCAGACAATTATTCATCAGGCACAAATTGGCACATCAAAGTCAAATCAGAGAATTACCGTCAGGAAGACCCCAAAGCAAGGGCTGAGAGAGGAAAGGTGGCCTTTGATTGACCGTGTTGCCCTTCGCTCAGTCTACCAGCCATGCTGTCAGTACCTTCCAGAAAGCTTCAAACTTGCTTTGTGAAACCACACAATGTTTAAAGTCAAAAAGAAGAACAGGAGGTATTTCTTTACATCAAGGTATTTCTTTATTTTCTCTATAAACTCTTTCAGAGTTTTCAGCTTCAGAGGAGGATGCGACCTGGCTGGCTGGCAAATGTTGCAGTTATGTTGTGAAATGTAAGCACACCCAAATGATCATTTGAAACCTTTTAAAGGTCTTTATATGTTAGTTAGAAGTTGTAAGTTAGAATTTCTACTGGACAATGCAATAGGGAGTGTCAGACGAAAATGTTGTTTTTCAAGGTAAACAAACAAAAATATCTAAACATTTTTACACTGCTGTCCAAAAAACTCAGTTTCAGAGTAAATGTTAAAAGAAATGAATGCAAAAATGACTTGCATTGCTTACTTTTTAAAGCATTACATACTTTAAAATATGAAAACACGTGCTGTTTCATCAGGTCCTGGTTCTGTGTCATACTTATATTCACTCTGGGCCACTGAGATTTTCCATGGGACATGTAAGGTAGCCATTAAGGGCATAGAAGAGCATCACTTATATCAGTATGCAGTTTTCTAACCAGGAATTTCATCTGGTAGCCTCATGCTTTCTCATCTTCATGCTGTCTCTGGCCCAGTCTTTTGCAACAGATAAGAAATTAATTTCCAGTAGTCTAACTCATGTCAGCCCTGACAAGTTCTAATTTCAAATCGATAAATCACTAATATTCATTGATTCTTCTTACAAAACTGGATTTAAGGGTTCCTTTATTGTCATTTAACACATGCAATGAGATTAAGTTTGGAACAATCAATCTTGTCAAACGCATAGGGGAAAAACATAATAAGAAACTAATGAAAGTATATATACTTGATAATATCTAATGATATTAAGAATAATATAATTATGTAAAAGAGTTATGAAGGGTGTGTAAATCTATTATTAACTATGTGTTGCTCACACTTATCACTTATGTATTGCACTAAATAGTTTTAACTGAAGTGGCATGTGAGCATAGCAGCCTGAGAAAAAATATAAGAAAGCAGCAGTGAGGAAGTGCAACCAAAGACCTTAGTGTGCAATTGATCAGGTCATGTTGACAAGGTAACAGTATCGCCATTACTAATATTGCATAGTGATACATAGACATGGTAATGATATAGAATAGGACCAGTAGTGCAGCATTGACAACCTATGAGGTTAACAGTAATGTAGCAGTGCTGGTGGCAACAAAATAAACTGTGCAGTAAATATGTACAGCATATTGTGCAGTGGAGTTGAGTTGCTTGGGAGACAGTTACAGTGGTGAGGGGCAGTGTTAAAGAAGGTGACAGCTCTGGGGAAAAAAAAGCTTAATCTCAAAACTCCTACTGAATTTTATTTGAACAGCTGGCCTGAAGGATTTGCAGTATTACTTGACAAATGTGCGGCGAAAGAAGAGAGTTAATAGGGATGCAAATAGTCTCAAATGGGTAAACAATGTCATTTCAACCTGTGTGGAAAGCTTGTTCTGACTTTAAATCTGCGATCAGCATCTCAATGTAGAGCTATGGAACTGAACAAATGAATGAAATGGAAATGGATTAGTTTCATTATGAGATGGTTGTCAGATACATTTTAAAGGGAAAATTCGCCCTCAAGTTCTTGCCATTAACAATTTATGATTGTTGTGTTAACATTAGTTTTATCTACTCCCACGGTAATGACAGACATTTTCCTACACCCTACATTTTCCACTGTTGTTCCACTTTTTCCACTTTTTTCCAGCATTGTTGTGGCATAATTGATAGAGATGTGGCAGAATTTAAACTGGTGTGTAGGTTAGCATGCATAGACGCTGTGGTCAATCATGCAAACCATCGTTTTGCAGCAGCAATGCACTCATACAAAAGCACTAACAGGAGCAACATAATCTCCAAGTGAACCCAAAAAAGTGATTAAAACACTTTCAAGGATATTCCTCTTGAAATAGACTAAATTCCCCTTTTTACTATATTTGAATTTTGGGTTCATTTGTTTAAAATGAATAAAAAAATAATTAAACTGACACTGACTGACTGAAACTAATTTTGAAAGGATAACCGAATTGGGTTTGGTTAATTTTACTTGTCACTTTATTCACAGTTATTAAATATGTTTTATTGTCAAAGCAGCTTGTTCACCTTGTTAACTGTGTCCAGTTTAAGTGAATAATGTCACCAATGACAAGCTACAGATGTAGTTTCAGATACAGCTGGTAGAAAGACAGAGAGTTTTTACTAACATAAATGAAGGGTTAGCATCTGGGACACACTGCCTACATTTTCACAGATATAATTCCGAATGTTATAGATTTTGTCACAGTCAACATAAAGGCACCATATAGATAGATGAGAGCACTAGGGTACCATACAGGCAAAAACATGCATAATAAAGATAATGGAAAAATTCCAAATACATTCACGTGTGAAGAAAAACACAGAGTTGCATATGTATTTTTGATAGATTTAACTGGATGAGTACAAGAATACATCACTCAAATTAAAGACAGCAGATGAACTGTATATACACTACTGTTCCTGCTGCTGTCAGATGTTTACAATCTAGTTAAATCTGCCAAAGGCAAATATATCTATCAGATATTAATTAACAAAATGCAAGGTTGTGGTGTCCATAGTCAAGTCAAAAGATTTATGAGATATCTTTCGGAGGAAATACTCTTAAAACACAATGTATTCAGAATACACTGATATGCAGTTGATATTTGTAATAAAATACCACTGACTTGAAAACTGCCATTAGAAATAGAAAGTTAAGCTGATTCTGGTGTGTTTGGTGTCAGTAGTGATCAAGCTATGAAAAGACAGGGTGCAAATGTGCAGTAGTGTGTCGTGTTCAAGTAAACTTTAAGTCTTGCATCCATTATGAAAAATACAGACAAAGAATCACAATATATATGATAACATAATACAAAATATTGCTGTAAATTTCTACACTTCCATCCATAGTAGTTATGAGTGTTTATGTTCTACTCTGCTATGTGAATCTACATATGGATGTGTGTCATATGTGTATGAGTGCATATGGAAAATCTACTCTATAGTATGCTAATGTTTGTTTCTGTACAGTACAATATGACATATACTGTATGTATGTAGCTTTTTTCTATATGAGTATGTAGTATTGATGCCTCTAGGGTTTACACTTTGTTAGCATAGCATACATATTCATTAACCTTTTTTCTTCACTTGTAATTTGTCACTTAAAACAGTTTGCTTCCAAATGCTGCATATATGGATATATAAAATATAATGTATACTCTTTTGGCAAAAGAAAAACAAAAATAATTACATTTTCTTGCTCTATATATTATAATACACTTAATTATATCCATGAAATCAAAGTAAGAGGTCAGAAATTAGTAATAACTTTAGTAAATGTTAATAAAAAAAGTGAATATTTTGTAATAAAACAATATTTGGTCTTCCCAAAAAATTGCTTGTCAACATTTACAGCATTGCTCATTACAACCATAGGAAACAGCTGACAAAGGTTATCAAGGTCGTTTGTAAAGGTCATTGGAAAACAAAGGGCAAATGTATTTGAACAAAGTGATGAGGAAAATTAAACATTAAGTTATCCTTTAAAAATAAGATTTTTCCATTTAAAGATACAATCATTAATCCTTTTATTAGTCTGCATGCTTTTATATTCTAATCCTCAACCTTTATGCAGCAAATTACATGGTGATTATTGTCTGAGGATTCATATCTGCTGGGCCTGATAGAGCAGCAGCACTGAGGGACAGCAGCTTTATTCAGTCAGGTGAAAGTAGTCACACTTAACAGTCTGCTTACAGCAGCCCAAACACAAAATCAATAACGTGTCTTTTACCCTTTTTGCTGTTTTTTCTGTTGTTGTAGAGCTCTGTCAATAAGCTGGAGAAATGAGCTGCTTTTTAAGTTAAACAATGCCGATGGATGGCAGTGTCAGTCTGTCTGTTGCCCTCTACTCCATAATGAAATATCGAAACAAGTATTGGATTGATTGCTGTTATATTTTTTTATCTCCAGAGGATGAATCCTTGTGACTTTATCCCCTTAATTTTCACCTAGCAGCACCAGTGCTCAAAGATTTCACTTTACTGAGAAATATCTCAACATCTACTTGGTGGATTGCAACAAAAATTTGTGCCCATATTCATGGTGTCCATCCTATCCTGATGATTTTTGGTGACTCTGTTCCTTTAGTGCCACTATGAGATTGACATTTTAGTTTTTGAGAGAACTGATTCAATACCTGTTGGATGTATTGCCATGATATTCGGTACAAATTCTAGCACCACATGCAGGTCAGTTCAGTGAACAAGTTATTATCATGTGCACACAAGTTAATATCTTGTTTGCATTATTTTTAAAAACATTATATATAGAATTGTAGTAACTTACTGATCCCCTGACTTTTCATGTCATGCCATCATCAGATCAAAAATGTTAATTATCCAATACTTGATGTTCCCACCACTTTTTTCTTTTCTTTTTTTTTTTTTTTTTGCATGCTGACATACCGGTGAGCACCACTGTGCTCCAAAAAGTACAGCCTCAAATAACTGCTAGTGTGGCCACTTAGCCACTTTGATTTGTTATATCTCTGAATGAGTGACTTAAGGCATGAAGCTTCCAGTTCTTAACTTCTTTGTAGTGCTTTTCCTGGATGGAAAACATATTAATTTTTTAACACAAACATCAAACACTACACACACAGATTGTTCTTATCTCATATGTTTTTTAGTGTTGAATTTATGGTCTGTTATAATCAACATGAAATTAGAAATTGAACGAAACCATGTAATTTTAACGTAGTGCAAAACAGAATGTGTCCATTGCAGCTTTAGGACCTGATGAATCTCTCCTTTACACTGAGGGACCTGAGACTGAATTAGTTAAATCCAGCAGATTCACAAGCTGCCTTTGTCTAGTGCGGACTTTCCTCCATGCTAATTCCATAGTGATGGAAAGACTGAGGCAAAACCACAATTTCAAAGACAGAAAATCCATGTCATTTTTTTAAAACATGAGGTATATGACTACTGTAGACTAATGAGTGAATTCACTGATGGATTGAAGGATGAATATTCAATTTTTATGTCACATTATTGAAGTCATTTCATGAAGCCGTCTTTGGTATAGATTGCTATAACACTGCCGCACAATATTACACATGATTGCTATGTGCTGCTACATTGCCCATAAAGGAATTCCAGGCATTTCATGTGAAAATATCTAAGAGAAATGTAGTCTTATATTTTTCTATTGAGAGAAACTTCCACATTCCATTATATTTTAAGTAATATGTTAAGATATGTTAAATCAAGGCTACATAAAAGCAAACTAAACGTTTAAAGTTTGTTTCTGTGGTGTTTACTCAAAGAATTGTGAATAGTTAGTTGATTACTGATTACTGCATCTGGACTACTTTTATTCCAACTGAAAGATAAACTAAATAGAGGAAAAACACAGGTTTGCCCATGAATTTTTTTGAAGGGCATTATCCCTTTACAGAACTGAGCGAATACATATCAAAGCAGGGGACTAATGAATAGGTCTCCTATTTGGCCTTCCTTTGCAGAGTATGGAGCTTTTCAAAAGAAACCTAACTTAATGGCATACATTTTTGTGTTCATGTCAATGTTTGCATACAAAGAGGTGCACTCATTTTCCTGTGCCTCACTGACTGTGTCGTGGACCAAATTTTGCTTGAGTCTGCATTTAGAGGTTGGCACAAAAGATGTTTCAAATGTTTCCTCAACCTGGGGATCCAAGCAATAGCTGAATAGATCTTTGAACCTGATATTATCAGTCCAGTTTGAATAGAAATAATCGGAATGATGAAACTTTTGTTTAACATTTACACGTGTGATGTATCTATATGTCTATAGTTTAAATACTGTGAATGCTGTGAATCTGAATCTTTTTCTTTGTGTTTCACACATTATTTCAATATTATTTTCAATTCACATAGATCTTAGCTTGAAATTCACATGTCCATGAGAGGTACATGTTCATAAAACCCTGATTATGTATATATATACACATCTTATTCATATTATATTTTACTATACTATTTGCTGCCGCAATAACTCAACTGGGATCTATTGGTCAATGCCACTGTAGTCGCTGCATTTTATGTTCAGTAGCCATAGTAATAGTGTGTGTGTGTGCGTGTGTGTGTGTGTGTGTGTGTGTGTGTGTGTGTGTGTGTGTGTGTGTGTGTGTGTGTGTGTGTGTGTGTTAAGGAAGATAATAAGAGATCATTTTGCTATTCTCTCCAGTTTTATTGTTGATATTGGACATTTTTCCTACATTAATTCATAAGGTTTGGTTTATTATTTTTCAAATAAAGTCTTGTTAAGTAAGTGTGGATATTTTCTTGAAACTCCTTATTGATCATAGAGTACTTTTAATATTATATCATGTTACTTTTTCTACTATCACTATAAATATATTGTACTTATTATCTAATAATTTTTCAGATTGTTTGTGTGTATTCAGCTTTTAAATATAGCGTTTTTAGAATGCAGAATGCCATTAAGATTCCACACTTGTTGCACAGACATGTAATGATTACCAGTTATTCAGCACAAACACCAACACTTCCAGCTGCATGATGCCATACTTTCACTTCACACTCACAGTGAAAGCTCAGATCTGTTATGTCTTCTCTGACGATACAATGTTGTCACTTATCAAAGGCAATGGGGCTAACCTCAGTCTGGGAAGAGCATGTGCATGTATTGTGTAACAAATATTGATAGCACTCATGTTTTGGTGCCGAGGGAGCCAAATTCATAGGGCTAATTGTCAAAATACCTCTTCCTGCTCAAGCACTGCAAGACTTGAGGGCACTTGTTTGCCTCTTCTGCTCTGATGATACAATAACTCCAAACAAGTTTGCAGCCTCAGGAGTGATGGCTCTCATATGTGTGTTCCTGAGCTTGTACTTCCTTTTATCACTGTGAGAACCGAGGGGATGTATAAAGCTCTCAGCAATACTACTGTGATCTAATAGTGCGTTTTCACCTCTGTGTCACACTCATGGCTTGTAATATTTGTGATGCTTTAGGTTAAAATGAGTCACATGGAAGGCTAGGTCGTACATGTGGTGTTGTGCTACAGCCTGACACCTATTTTAGAGCATTCAGCCCATGACAAAGGCCATTCCTTGGTTATGGTGCAAGTGGCCTCATGTGCCCTTAAGAAATTACCCACAAAGCTTAGCAGTGCCACAGTTCACCTGTTTGTGTCACTGGCTAATAACAGCTTTGAAACCTCAGCAGTAAATAAACAGTGGCAGGCAGTCAGGGCTCAGTTGATTCAAGTTGAGCATTAGCATTTCTACTCCATGCTAATGGCTGACCCTGTATTCCCCCAGTGAGGACTAGTGAGCGTGCCGGCTCCCAGATAACAGCCTGTGTTAATGATAGCGAGTCCAACCAATCCCCCTGCTGTGTCTAGGGCTAATCTGCTTTGATCACCTTTGCTAACATCTCTATTATCAACAGATTTCAGCCATCAACAAGGAATTACATTAATGCCACTTCCTGTGACCCAGCTGCACCAAGCACGGACATGTGTGCGTGTGTAAGTTTGCTAACATGTATTCTCTTGGGAGAAAGGAAGAATGGAGGAGGGTGTTTAGGGGGGGTGAAGATTTGTAAATGCAATAAAATTGACTAGCCGCACATTATGCATTGTCTTCATTTCAGAGACTGGTACACGGAGCAGAGGCAACTCACTCACCCAGAGATCACCAGGTCTCTGCATGGATAGGAATATAAGATACTGAAACAACTCCCTCAGATCATTTAGTATTATTTGTGCATTCGGGGAAAGATGCAGAGCAGGAAATCTGTGGATGTGTGGCAGGCGGGCACAGACACATCTCTAGTGGCTGTGGGAGAGCGTACCATGAATAAATTTAGCACTGTCCCCAGGAGATTGCCTTCAATCACGAAGCATAAGGTGTCAATGCTGCGCCCTGTGTGCATGGAGCACCAAATTACCTTCCACCAGATTGCTGAGCTGGGTCTAATAGGAATGGGGAATGGACTGAAGAGGACGGACTGCTAATTAATCCGGCCAAAGTCGGAACTCATGCACTGGGCCTGCTGACAACTGGCAAAGTTGAGGCCAGACATACATGTACTGTCGAATGAGCGTATGTTTCATAGATGTGATGGATACATTGAGAGTAAATTCGATGCAGTGTTTGTATATATATATATATTTTTTTTAAAGGGTGTATTTGGGTTTTTATTACAATATCTGGAATATTTAATGCATCAGGAGTATTAGTTGGTATCTTTTCTAAGCATAAACAACAACAAGATGGAGTATCATCTGCCTTCAAACAAATATTTGACAATGTATTTGACTTAATCAAATATTTATAACCTTTATTATGCTGTGTGAAAATGCTGAAGCTGTGGTGATGTGGATCCATAATCAAAGCGTTTTATGTAGCGTAACACCATCAAATGTTCACAGTGAATCCTATGGTGTATGAACCATAACATTAAAGGCCATATCCAGTATTCAGCACAAGCTGAAATATTAACATCTCAATTTACATACAAATTTCCATGCATCTAAAAGCAAAAAACTCTTTACCAAGCCATTTTCCCCATTTTGAATAATAGGTGGTTTTCTGAGATCCAGTTGATTGACTAAACAAAGACATGACTAGTGCATTAAAGCAATTGTTTATTGCCACTGAATCATGGCGTATGTATAATTTTGCTGTAAATGGTTATTAACTGATACAGAAACCATGGATTTGTATAATAGCTGGTAATCAGTCTACATCAGGATGTGTTTTCTACTGCATACACAGGGTTAAAGAATTAGAGTGTAGTCATTTAGCAGGTCACAGAAATTGATTTACTGCCTAAGGAATGTTTTTTTTTTTTTTCTGCTGGGCTTTCGGCTCTGTGGTGGCATTCTGCTCACATAATCAAGGATGAGCGTTGCCTGTCTACCCAATCTACTACTTGGTCCCACAGGGAAAAATGACTTGCAACAGGAAAACCTGCATGAATACTAATTTGCCTACTTGGCTTTAACAGCTTTTGCAAGCCAATCTCATAGGAATTTGTAGAATATGATGTCTTTCCATCTTTCCATATTAATTACCCCAACTGAAAATAGGGACATCAAGAGTTGGGGACTGGAGGAAGAGAGTGACACAGAAAGAGTGTGTGTGAGAGAGAAAGAGAGAGAGAGAATCATGGGAATAGCTCTAAGCAGGGACTCTCTGCTCTCCATCCTAAATGCGGTTAATTATAATGTGATTTGAAGCATCTCGAGCAGGAATCTGGCAATCTAGATTTGGAGCTCTCTGACCACAGCTCCAGTTTGGGTCTCTTCATTATGGCTAAGCATAGGCAGCCCTTCTTGTCCTCTCAGCCTGCAGGATCACAAAAATGGACTAGATGCAGGAATATAACTGAGATACATTGGTTATGTTCACATCAGGTTTGGAACAAATTATTGGGACTCCTGAACTCTTCTTCGTTTCGCTTTTTTTTTTTTTTTTTTTTTTTTTTTTTTACAAATTAGACCATTTATAGTTATAGTATTCCCTTGAGAGAACAATGAACATAATTTTACTGTCTCTTCTCAGGAAGAAAACAGCAGACTGCTCTAATGTCAAACTCATACAACAGAGTACACACAGGCCAAATGATGCACTTGGAGCCCTACAGAGCATTTGATTAGTTGCATATAAGGTCGTGCAGTTGAAATTTCTAACAATGTGAGCACTGGTTGACCATTTCCTGTGGGGCTAATATGTCATGTTGAAGGATTCGGACATGTGAGATTTCATACAGTGCCACTGAGGTGCTGGTGTCTTCACATGTGTGAAAACATAGCTGTCCTCTTGAGCTAGTGGCTTCTGGGCTACTAGCTGATGCTAGACCGATGGTAACAATTTGGAGATATACAGCTTTGTTTTAACTACTTTGAAACTTAAGAGTTTCCACCTGTAATGATGAGAGCACTAAACTGTAGATATATGACAGCTTTTCATTTAAAAGACAGCCTTGAACAGTTTATGCTACCTCCTACAGTGGTATTATTAAATTTGGGGAGGGGGGGGGTTGGGTCTTGAATTTTGTCCTGCTCCTTTTTGAAAGGACACGTGGTTGGTTGGATACACCAATCTGATACACAGATAAGGTATCTGAGAGGAGTGAATGGGTATCAGCCATGACATAACCGATCCACATCAAATACAGTTTCATTATAAATATTTGTGCTTCCATTATCTGTGACATTCATTCAGTCATGTGTGGCTGCAGTGTTTTTAGTTTCACAGAAATCCTTGGCCGCATGTTACCTAACATAAAAATGAATAAAGATCTTAATACCTTACACAATGAAGTACATACATTTTAAATCTGACACAAGGATAGCACTCACATCAGAATGGTACTCAATATCAGCAGATACATGAAGTATCGGAATCTGTGTCAGCAGAAAAAAATTGGATAGGTGCCTCCATTGTTAGCACTTTAAAATATGACATCATGCACTGCATTAAGTTGCTTGCTGTTCATATGAATTGAATGGAAGCAGAATCAGTTGGTAAATGGATCATATTTGTGGTGATTCTGCGATTTATATCAGTTTGTATTGATCATGCTCATAATTCACCATTTCCCCCCACCAAGACATTTCATAATAACATACAGTACCAGTCCAAAGTTTGGACACACCTTCCCATTCACTTGAATGAGAAAGTGTGTCCAAACTTTTGACTGATACTGAACATAATATACTTTCCAGGTAAATGTAATTAAAAATTGTCAACTTAAATTACCTAAAAAAAAGGGGGGGCAACAAAGTTAACTTTTTTGCTAAGGTTTTGACAAAAGATACTGGCACCAACAGGAACACAGTCATATATGACATCAAAACAACTGTCTAATTCATGGGGATTTCTTTTGATGTGTGTGAACATAACTACTTGTTGTTGTAAAATCACATCTAAAAGCAAAATGATTGATCCTTCACTCGTCTTACATGCTCAGCTTGTGTTATAATGACTTTCAATGAAAACTGCTTACTATGCAAACAAAGTTAATAACGCAAAGTAGATTTTGGAGGATGTGAGGATAGATGAGATGTCTGTGCACAGAGGGACCAGGTTCAGGTATAAATACACGATAGCACTGACAGAGTTTATTTTGGTACGCACATAAATGGAGTCTGTGGTACATTCTGTACAATACTATATAGCAAAAATATAGTCTTGTAATCAAAAGATCAAAGCCCTATGGACATGTAACAGCAATCCATAAAGGCGTGCTATCCAGCTGTAGACGGGAGCAACTCACTGCTTTCATATATGTCCACTGAAATCCTCCCTAAAGCATCACCATAATAAGGGTTTTAGGCTTCCATGCTGAACAGATTTTCACTTGGCCCTTTGTGTCAGAGAATCTCACCTGTTCTTTGGAGTGGGGGCAGAGGGGAGCAAACCTTCCTGCCCCGACTATGGAGAGACAGCCTTCCTCTGTAACCCACTCTCATTCACAGACATCATTCATGTGCAAATCATCCTTGGACCTATTGTTCACCCACTGCGCTTTCAGATACTTGCTGAATCAAGTGATAAATGTAATGGCAGGGCTGGAGATATGTTCCATATAATGAAAAGGAATAATAAGACAGAACACTTGTATTTGTTCAAAATGGAAAACTAACTTGAAACAATAGCCAACTTAATTTTGATTACAATTTTTTATTTGTGGAAGATTTATGAAACATGAATGTTAATTTGACACTACTCTTTCTTTAACCTATGCACAATCCATATTCCCCTACTTTGCTGGAAGGATAAAAAAAATGACATTCAAAATGGTTCCAAGTCATGCACATCATGACTGGCTGATCTTTATGTTGAAGTTTTAAAGACGTATATAACTTGAGTAACTGTAAGTAGTTCATTTCAACCTTTAGCTATTAGAGGGAAAACAGTTGATTATTATATCTGAATAAAATATTTATTTCTTCTGCCTTTTCACATCTAGATTAGTCACAGTTGTTGGTAATACTTCACCTAAATAAAAATGTCCATGCATAATTAATGAATCACCAGTAAAAGTATCTTTTAGCAGGACCATTATTTCAATACAAGACCACAGTTTACAGCCCTGCTGGTGGCCGAGAGGCAGTGATGCTAATTATAACAGAACAGATACTGTAGGCCTTGTTCCAGGAAAACACTTTGACATGTCACTGTGGGAAAAGCACAGGTGTTACTAATAAAATTAAAGATGGCTAAATTCCATATAGCTCCTTCAGTTTCACTGTCCAGGGCTTTGTCCAAACTAACTCCCTTGTTCACTCATCCATTATTCCCTATATAACAGATGCTCAGTAGTTTACAGTGAGCAGTAAATAGAGATTTCAGACATAAATCATTGTCATTTTGCATCATCATATACAGGTGTAGTGTGGCGTAACTGTAATTTTCACATTTATAAAATGTGATGCACTGTATTGTGGGCTTGTTAGCAGAAAATATTGCACATGCCATACTACCTTTTCTTGTTCAGTTGTGGAAAATTTTCAGGGCACTATATAAAGGATAAGTTTCATACTCAAATAAATGGTGAAGGTCACACACTGTAAAGTGCACTATAGGGAGTGATTCTGGACACAACCCTGGTATTGTGCATGCTGCTTCACTGCCACTGCTTTCTGAGGCACTTCAATAGTATGGAGCAATCGTTAATGTTATTAGTAACACCTGTGCTCTTCCTACCAAGACAAGTCAAAATGTCTGCTGTTAAAAAAAAAGCTGTACTTACCACACATGGGGCAGAAAATGTCAAATTTGGTCTGACAGTGGCCAATTAAGGACATGTTGTTACCTAATCAAAAAAAAGAGTTTATCCTCAGACACAGGTTGAAGTTGTGGCTGATGGAAATTCAGTCATTAGTTTTAGAGTTATCCAGTCATGATCTGAAGTGGTGTACAAGTTGAAAATTTGACCTACTCGTGGCACTATTTTTAAAAGTCAGCAATCACCAAAGTCATTATGATTCATTATGTGTGGACTATGATTGTCTGTAACAAATGTTTGAATCCATCCAGCAGTCGTGGGGCATTTACCAAAATATTTGATCAACAGAGCGAGCGCAACCTCTATAGCCATGCTACTCGCATGTAAAAATATTGAGAGTAGTACATAATATACAAAATTTGATACTTGAATTTTCTAACAATTGTCATTTTAATATTGTTATATTTTCATATTGACAAAATAAAATATAACCTACAGTCTTGATAATAGGCAACTCAATGGTGAGTAGCTCCAGATAAATTGTTGAACTTCCAGATGTAGCAGCACAAGATGAAACATAAAACAGAAGCCTTGGAGATTGCCCAATTAAGCTTTGCAAACTGAATTAATTGTTTTTGTTTCAACATTCAAGGACAAAATCACTAATCCTAGCCAAAGTAAACATTTTACCAACAACTCTGTTCATCAGTGGAAAAGATTGTTTAACTCTATATAATGGTGCCTGATCTCTTTGAAAAAGCCCAAGCTTGTGTAATCAAAAGCACAGCCTTTTGTCTCTTTTACACACATACCAAAGAAGCTGCCGAAGAGGCCACATCAGAATGAATGAATATTTAATTGAGGCCTATTGAGGCAGAAGATCAAAATGACCTTGCTTTAAATGATTATTCACTGATAAAAATAAAAGTAGGGAAGGGGAGAATGGAAGGCGCACACTCGAGAGCCTCGGTTTGTCCAGCTAGCTGGAATATATTACACAAACATACAAGAGCAAAGCCATAGCATTGTTTGTGAATGTGTTAAACTTTGCCACTTGCTTTCATCTATGTGCCTCCCCACTTACTGCAAACATTAAATTATCATCTGAAGAAAAATCCAAACTTGCATATTAGTCCTTTAAAAAAAACACAGAGGCAAAAAGAATTGAAAGAATTTCCAAAAAAGACACCACTGTTACAAATGAATAATGAGGATTTTGTTAAACAATTTACTCATGAAATCTACTGCCATGGAGGGATGAATTCACTATTTCTCTCACTGGTCACACAAGAGTCTTAAATGGACAACTTAAACACCAATCAGAAAACAGTGTCCAAATGACCCTTTGTTATTGGAAGTTGTCTGGATAAAAAGCAGGTCATTCTGGCTTGTAAGGGAGCAATACCCTCCTCTCAACTTTCCAGACACTCATGGCAGCCAATGGTAAGGGGGAAAAAAGGGTTGAATTAATGTAGACTGAACATGAATGGCTTTAAACACAGTGCTTGATAACATCCCAGGTGGAAAGGAATAGGCTTCCATACTCCATGAGAACATTGTGGTTATTGCAAGCTCACTTTTTAATGAATATTTGTGTTATTTTCTGTATTATGTAACTTTTTCTGGTCTTCAGTTTTTGTTCCAGGATGTGTGGGATCACTGTAAATTTTGTGCACAACACAAAAGTGATCATGTCTATAATATATGTAATACCTATAATACTATACACTGCACAGCTTTGTCGTGCTTTGATAACAAACAAATGTTTGATTGGTGTGTGTGGTCTGTAAAATGTCAGCAAATAGTGAAGAATGTCCAGAGCCCATGCTGGTCTTCAAATGTTTTGTTTTGTCCCACTGGCAGTCCAAACCCCAAAGATATTCAGTTTGCTTTCATAGAAGAGTAATGAAACCAGAAAAAAAATAAAAACTTCTAAAATGTCTATGTAAAATGAAAAGGTATGATCAAATTATTGCAGCTTAATTTTCTGGCAATCTACTCATTGTTTCATCTCAAATGTGAGTGCATGATATTTAAAGAGCAAGGGTTTCATTCAAGTCTAACCATTTCCCAACATTGTCCAACAATCAAACATGGAGCTCCAAAGTGCAAGAGACAATTTCTCTGACAATGGTGAACAATTATGCAACCATACGATGTTGTATTCTGAATGATGGCCTCACGTGCAATCACATAACACTGTTAATTCTGTTCATTCAAATGTATTAAATTAAAAAAAAAAACATTTGTAAGTATACTTAGACAAGGCAGTTTGACCTAAAGGTTGACTTTAAACAGTTCATTTGGTCTTTGTATAATTCACTAAAAGTTTTATATACTAGCACCCAAGTGATGAGACTATTTTCTCGTTGCTATCTGGTAGCTGGTTTGTGTGTGTGTGTGGTTCTACTGTTATTTCAACACTAAAATGCATTCTGCCATGTTGCCACACATACCTGCAGGCTACTTTTACATTTTACATTGTATTGTATTTGTACATTTAACAAAACTGCTTAGTGTCAGACCTTGACCTTTATTGCATATGGCAGACACGGTGCTCTATGGACACATAAAGAGTGAGTCATAGCATTCAGTGAAAACATGAGATGTATTCACACATTTCCAATAGACACAGCTGTTGCACATGTTATTGTTGTGCCTATACTCATTTTGCTGAAATGCATTTTTCAACTGCTACTGAAGGCTAAATGAGTTACAAAACAGCACATTAAACACTGTATTAAAAGCTAGATGTATTACTTCAGCAATGGGTTATCACCGATCCAAAACTAAACATTAACGTTACTGGTTCGATTTTCAAGACAATAACAAAGAAAAGCCTTTCTCTTCCAGTCGATTTAGCTGCTAATATCCAGTACACTTGACAAAAAAAAAACTTAAAGATCATCTCCATACATGTGTATAAAATACTCTTCTTTGAATAATGGTTTGTGTCTAATATGATTTTTCCACAAAGTTATCTTGTTTAAATTCTTGAATTGACATCTACTCTCTACTCTCCTTCTCCCTCATTAAAAATGTCCAGAATCTCTGAATATGCAAATATATTTCATTTCAAAAGTTTAACTGCTGGACACAAGATGTCTCCTACTTCAATGTAAAGTCAGTACTCAATGTATGTATTGTTATTAGTAGCCTCATTTTAAGTTGATTGCTTCACTTATATTTTCAATCTGACACTAGTAACAGGAAGCATTCCTGACATTTGGAAGACAGCCTACGTTCCACCTTTACACAAAGGGAGTCAGTCCAATGAGCTACATAATTATCATTTTTAAACTACCATGTATAGTTTAAGTATTAGAGAAACTGGTAAATGATTAGGTGAGAACATTCTTCATTTTAAAATCTTCAGGATTTAGAGCTGATCATGGTGCTGTGAGGGCAGCATCAAAAGTCTTGAATGATGTTGCTAGAACATTAGATAGCAGGCAGGATAGCGTTGCCCTTTTTCTTCGATTCGTCTAAGGCTTCCGATACTGTCAACCATCAAGTTCTTTTGAAAAGCCTGCAATCTGCTGGATTTAATGAAAAGTCTTGTAATTGGTTTGCAAATGATCTCAATGGTAGAATTCAAGCTGTTGCAGCTATGTCAAGCTTTAGGAGTGTTAACAAAGGTGTGCCAAAAGGCTCCATATTAGGCCCACTTTCATTCATTATATTCATAAATGAATTAGGTGAAAAAGTGTCAAACAGCACAATGCATCCATACGCAGACAATGTTATTATCTATATAATAGTGACCTCTCTTGCCCAGGCGATTCAAAACTTTACACGAGTAAGTCTTTAAAAGCAAGACTGGCATTCTTTTACAGAAATAAGGCATGTTTTACTCAGAATTGTAGAAAGCAAATTGTTCAGTCAACCTTTTTATCCGTTAAAGAGTATGGTGATGTAATTTATATGCACTCTCCTGCTTCTACTCTTATACCTCTCGATGCAGTCTATCATTTCACCCTTAGGTTCAGAACTGGGAATGGCTTTGAACTCATCATTGTATTCTATATCAGAAAGTTGGGTGGCAGTGACATGAGAATGGCACTGCATCCTATTTATATACAAAGCTCTCTTTGGCAAAATTCCTGGGTACCTTACATGTCTTATTAACTATAGTTCAATTTCACACTGCACTAGGTCCCAAGACTATTTGGTCCTTGAAAAACAACACGTTAGCACTGAGATTGAGAAATTGGCTTTTAAATATTACGCTCCACACAAGTGGAACAACTTGCAGAAGATGGTAAAATTAGACGTGTTAATCCCTTTTAATCATTTTAAATCTTTTTTTTTTAGCTGACATAGGGCAATGCATGTGTTTTAATTGAGCTTTGTCTTTTATGTGCATAAATTGCTTTTTATTGCCTTAATATATTTTCATATTGTTTTATTGCTTTTATACAATGCTTTTATAGTTTCTCATGTTTTATATTGCTTTTTGCTTATCTGTTATCGTATATCTTATTGCTTTTTATATTTGCCAATTATGTATATTGTTTCTTATATTTTATATTTCTATTGTAATCAGGGCATCCTTGTAACAGAGCTTGCTCTCAATGACCTATCCTGTACAAATAAAGGGTTGAATGAATGAATGTGCACTAGAGGCTTCACGTTTCCACAACACACTTGTTTAAGTAATACTGGACCACAATTGGCTACAAACTAGTTGTGATGTCTTAAATTCTGATTGTAGAAACACGCCTTAAACTCAGATTTTTGGTGAGTGCAGAAACTTTCCAGCTTCAGCAGATGAATGTGAAAAACTGACAACTAGTGTCAAACTCTGCACATACATCATTTTGCACAACAAGCTCAAACATCCAATTGAAGGAAAAAGAAGAAAAACACATTTTTGAGTAACAATTTCAAAAAATCTCCTCAAGGAAATCTATGAACAGAGATTCTGTAAATCCTTTGTTGCTTCTAATAGATATCCACTTTAGGTTTCCTTGCAATAACAATTTTATCTTAATCTGAAAAGGAAATTTTCTTGCAGTTAAGTGGTCTTTGCACTTTGATTTCATATTGAACCATTTAGAAAAATTTGAACATTACCCTTTAGCTGGCATACTGTCATTGTGATCAAGGACAGTTGAGTCTAGATTTGTGATACATTTACATTTGACATAAAAGACAAAACCTTGAGCTCCTCATTTTATGGACACACACACACTTATATTTAATACTATAACCTAGTCTTATAATAGACATTAAGTTATACTACAACATCTATCATGTCAACATTCACTTAAGTATCAATTTAAGGAGATTCATGATTAAAAAAAGTGATGAATACCTCTCGTTAGCTTTAATATGAAAGCATAGAAACAAGTCGTGACACTGACTTTGTGGACTACGTTAACACACCATGTATCTGTCATCTGAAAATAAACCTACTGCAGTGTCAACATGCATCAAAGGTATTTCAGCATTTCAGAGGTGAGGGATTTTGATCATGCTAAAAGATAATTACTTTATGAGTCTAGTGTCCTAAAAAGATTTTTTGCTTATCAGTTAACTTTGTTGAAGTTGTCTGACCATTTCTGAGCCAGAAAATCTACCCCAAAAAACATCCTCTTGCTAATTTTAGGGCTCTTTTCCATCAATGTCATTAGTTTCAATGTGACATTAGATAATATGATAAACTTTTCTTGCATGGTTTTGATTGAGTGTAGTGACTGATTCATTCAAGGATGCTGGTATGGCATACTGTAAAGATGAGGCTTCACTAATATTCCACTTAAGACTACATCCCTCAGATTGACATCATCTTTAAAGCTGAAAAATCTTTCTATGTTTTTATGAAAAATACTTATTCATTCATGGTTTTTTAAAATGCTCAAAGTGGTCTGGAGCAAAACTGAAAGGGTTTTGTAGAACTATCATTAAAAATATGTATTATCTAGTCTTTTCGTCCTAGCGACAATCTATATATGGAAACACTATTCCATCATAAACATTTCTGAGTGCTGTTGTAAGAGTGGATCCCTGTGTAATGTCAATCTGATGATGACAGATCAAGTAATGTGGTAAAGCTGATACTGTAATTGAGTCAGTCACTGTGTGGATAACACCCCTTAACTGCAAGATAAAACACTTCCTCCGGTGGTAGTTTGACTACACATGCTCTAAAAAGAATGAGCTGAATATCATCATCATTGTCTCTCTGGCGTGGAATCAAAAAAAAAATCTTTTTAAAAATGTTATTGTGTTAGTACACATTAGTACAATATAACTCCACCTCCACCATGAGCTATCTGTCGCACACAAGTATCTGTTGACATGCTCCTTAACATGGATATTATGTTAGGGAGCCTTTTAGCAAACTCCAAATTATTCTGCCACAGTCCCTTTTCTGTGGTGGGTCAGGGCTGTCTGAAGCCATTATTGGTAATGAATGTGGAGTCCTACTTTAAAAGGTTCAGGCATGTAAAGTCACCTAAAGCTGACTAATGGATTCCTGCTGACACTGAATGCCAGGGGCTTTTACCACATCCCAGAATGGCAGTTTTGGAAATTTACACTACAGACATAATGAACTATAAATGTAAACTTGGGAATGAAGCCTCCCACACAGTAGCTTTGAGTTATTAATAGATACAGTATGTTCAATGTGCTGCAAAATGTTATTTCGCAAAAGACTCCATTGTGTGGTTTCAGCAACAATTCTGATGCCCCTGACTCATTTGCACAATAATACACTGGAAATTAGATGGGTTTTTTTTGTTATTCTGTAGCATGAGCACAATTAAAAGAAGCAGCTGTAAAAATACATGTAGAGCATTTGCTGGAGGTTCTAAATATTCTGAGTTTGTTAGCGCTGCAACACTTTGTGCCCTGGGAGATGGGCCTCTTCAATAGGTTCACAGGTCGCGCAGCAGCGTGCAGAGTGGCCATTGTGCTTTGTCATTTCACAGGTGACTCACATCACTACACTCGAGCATGCTGGAGGTAGAGCACTCGGAGATGCTTGCAGCATTCAAAATGCATGATTTTCAGCCTAGTGCAAACAAATCGCTTTAAAAGATCAGTTTAATCTATTTCGAGCTGTTATTATGAGCTGGGAGAGTTGTTCAGATAAAGAGACTGAAGCAGGGTTAACATCAGAGTGTTGGACAACTCTTCACATACTTTACCCAGCGTGAGAGCTGTCAACTTTATTATTTGTTTTTACGATACAGTGTGCATATGATTTACAACGCAGACCACTAAAACAATGGTCAGGGGGTGAATTACTATGAGCCAACCTGCCTGAAATTGTGCTGTGATATAATGTGGTACATTTAAAAAATATCTCCACAGGAATATCAGTCATAGAAGTCATCAATGTCATCGTTGTTTGTGTTGAAAGGTTGAGGACGTAAGGCTGCTTCAATCTCTGAGTCGCTGTCATCTGACTCCCCCCAGTAAGCTATACAAAAAAGTACAGAGAAAAATAAATCACAGAGTACATTAGAGTAGAACGTTTACTCTTGCATGCTTCAAATGAAGTGTAACCTTTTACATCTTCTACATAATTTCTTTAGCTAGCCAATTTGATACTCTTTTTATAAGCATTCCAGGATTTGAATGCACTGAAGCTAAAACTAACCTTGCATTTGGTTTCACAAAGAAAATCTTAATATTCTTTTACACAGTCCAACATGTATTCAAATCTGTGTCTTTTTCAGTCATGGCAATAAAATATATCTTGGATGATTTGATCTATGATCAGATGGAAACTTAAGATACAGGTGTGATACAGTAGCAGCACCCAAAAATACATTAATTTGATCCAATTGCTCAAACCACATGCGTTTGTCTTGTTTATTTATTCTATGAGCAAATGAAATTGATGTGATATATGTGTTTATTTGAATATTGAGTGGTGAAGTGAAAGTTGCTGATATGTATTTTGTCACCAGTTGTCAACTGCAACTCGTCTCCATTGGATCGAAAATATGATACATAAATGACATAAAAAAAAGGGACATATCTGGTTGCTCACCATTAAAATCAACAATGCTCTTTCGGTGTATTATTTACATTGGTTAATAAATGGTCCAGATTTTTCTTTGGCTTTTGTTCATCACTTGATCAAAACTGTAAGAACACATGAAGTTCCTCTAAATCACACTGTTATACTTATTTATTAGAAGATTAGGTAGTGCTTGCTGACAACATAAATCGCAGTTTTCAGTAACCTGAGTTTGGCTTCAAGGTCATTTTTTCATTAACACACTCTCAAAAAGGTGTTTTTACACAGAAATTTGATCAAACAGTCGGTGTTCTTGTGAGGATTAAAATTTACAATAATTTAATACATGTTAACACATGAACCTCTTTGTGGTGATCTGTTCGGTGCAATTAACCTTTTTTTGTGTCTTTACAAGCAATTCAGACGACTGATTTATGTGTTGTGCTCTCAAGCGCCGCCGCTATTACTGTGGTGGTAGAGTGGAACACATTGACAGTGAAAAGAACGCATTGACAGTGAAAGCAGAGCTTTGGTTAATCACAGTTGGCTGTCGCATCCTCTGACAGATGAAGGTAGTCTGTGTGAATGTGGAAATTATTTAGTCTTAAAACACTTGTGTGAAATTAGTTACCCTATGACACAGGCTTTGGGGAAAAAAATAACATGAACGCAGTGCTTCTGTCCAACTTCCACCTCTGGATGTGAAAGTGCTGTGTGGAGTAGCCAATTAAATCCAGCAGGAACTAATTACTAGCTTATTTAAACCTTCAAACTTCATGATTTCTTGCACTGTAATCAGAGGAAATGCAACATTTAATAAAAATCGGAAAGCAAGTACTGTGAGAGTGGAATTTTGGGCAGGAAACATGACGCTAGTATTGAGCAACCAAGAGATCAGTAGGATGGCAGCTCATCATCGACCGTGTGTAAACAGATTGCTCCATCTTTAATGGTAACTGCAATACAATCCAGGATTTTCATGGAGATTTATGAAAGTAAAATTACTTGTATGGAGCAGAAGTGTGTGGCTTTTACTTTCCATTTTATCCAAAGTTAAAGTTTACAGTTTTAGTCTGTTAAAACAAAATTTGTTAAAAAGCTAAAGTTTTGCCGATTAAAACCTTAACCTATTTAAATTGATGAGTATTCAACATATAATTGGTTCTACAGGATCCCCTGAACCGTTCCCTTGGCGAAAGTGCTTAGAAAGTGAAACCCTTTACATACATTATGTGCTATATGGAGGTTTTCAAGAGAGGTGCCACTGCAGTAATGATGGTTTGTCTGCTCCCACCTACAGCTCAGATTGGTCTATACTCACCTTTGGACTGTAGTGCAGAATAAACCTTTGATTTAGTCTTCTCTTTCCTAGGAACACAAAGACAGTTAATAGCCTTTTAAAATTATTCAGTTTTCTTTGAGAAATAACTGCTACTTTGCACCAAGAATAACTAAAAAGGAAGGAAAAGTAGGTTATCATTTTACATAGATGCAAAACCAAACTGCTGCATGTGAAATAAGACTTATATTTATAAATCACTCACCAGAAACAGTAGACAAAAATAACAAAATAACTCACACTGTAATAGTGGAAATCTAAGAGAACAAAATGATACAAGATCATGGAGAAACGTACTATCAATTTACACTGCACAAACACTACAACTATATCCAAAATGAGCTTGTGACAGATACACAGACTGCTCTCAATTCACTCCAGGGGGAAGATTTGCTGGCTAAGCTTCAACAGTGCAGCAAAGGGAACTTCCTTGACTCCTGTTCTAATTGTGCCAAAGGACTTCCACAAGGCCCGCTTTATTCAAAAATAGTCCAAAGACAGGGTTGCCAGGTTCCCATAGCTCTGCTGATATCGCTATGTAAATGTGTGACCTCCGAAAAGGCTTTGATCTAGCTCAATGCATATGCAATAAGGCCCCCCTTTCCACTTTTAAAGGCCTCCTCTTTAATTTACATCATCACAGAGCCTATTCAAAAACCCCACAATATATCCTCATCATCTCCAAGGTTAGCATACATATCCATATGGCTTATTTGTTTGGACCTTCTATATCTGAGCTCTGTTGTTTTCTTGGAAGTAGGAGGCAAAAAGAGATGCAGAGTTTGAAGCAGATGAGCTCTAGCAAAAAAAAAAAAAAAGAAGAAAAAAAAAAAGTCATGTGGTGTGTTCCTCCATCTGCATCAATTCAAACCCATGACCTCCTCTCAATCACTCTCATCTCCTCATCTCTTCCTCAGCTAAGTCTTGGCACATGTGACTGTACATTGAGTATAAGGACCAAATTACTTTGGCCGCCTTCCAACTGCTATCTTCTAAACTATATATTGCTGCTTCGCACCACTCAAGACAGAATGAGAGAAAAAGGATGCACCTCCCATTCCTAACTGTGAACAGATTGCTTAGTGCTGTAAGCTACATACCATATAGCCAGTATAATCATTAAAATATAACCTTTATATTCAATATTCTGATAGGACTTCCTACAGGACATTTGGCACTTAGAATACAAGCAAATCAAAGCAGAGGCGGAGTAAGAAAAGCAGAGCCAAAAAAAAAAAGAGAAGACACAATAACAGATAATCAGCCTGCAAACTGAATGTGCACTGCATATGAGGGAGTCACATTCTATTGAAATAAAGGATTTTGTTTGTTTACTTTAGGAAATATATAATCATATCTTGTGAAATACACATATTTTGGTGAATGGGGGGCAGTGCAGATGGTACATATTTTTCTGTATAGCCCATTTTAAGTCCAAAATTATGGTCAGTTTGAAGCATCTCCCTAGACAGTGTTATGTTTAGTAACATCAAATGAGCTTTTTCACTTGCTTAAATCATTATGTACTGATAGTACTGGACTAACAGACTAGTCAGATTATTCAGGTGTTAGAAAGTAGTATCATGCCATGGTACTATTATTCCACTGGAGGTAAACTGGAGACTTGAATATACACTTAATAGGTAAACATTATTTTTATATGGGGAACTTTTTGCAGGGTGAATGTGAAATTAAAAATCTTTAGAATGCTCAGAAGAGACAACTAGACATTTTTCTGTCAAAGCTATAAAATGAAGTCCTGATATGTTGTTGTTGATACTAATAGGAATATCTACATGTCTATAAAAAAAAAAAAAAAAAAATCCACCTGCTACATTCATATTTTTAAACTGAACAGATGTCGAAGCAAGACTAAACCATGGGGACTAGTACATCTATTTGTAACTGTTAAGCAACAGAGCTCAACCAGACCCTGCTGCAGCAAAAATACAGCAATAATCTATACGATTACTTCCTCTCCTTTGCCACAATAATAGCTGTTACGGAGAGTAAATTGGGCTTTTCTTTTCTCGAACTTCCCCCCGGGATGGGAATGGTCTATCAGCTGTTCCACTTCAGTGAGGGACAGGACTGATTTCAAGACAGGGCTATTACCATAGAGAGCCCAGTCTGGATCTGACCCCACCAATCTAATATTCCGTTTCCATAAACATTTATGCCAGTTCATCTTCTGCTGAGTTTCCCTTAATTGAGGCAATGATCTGAATATGTAAGACTGGGCTGGCCAGTGTTTTACAAGCTCTGGTAGACAGAGGTGAATCTAATGTGTAAAATGATGCAAATTACAGCTATTGTAATGTCCTCTTTTTTCCTATGCCTCCCTCATTCTCTTTCTCTGGCCTTTGCAATTGTTTCATATTGTTGTTTATCTCATGTTTTAACAGTTTTTGCGTCTGCTGTGCATTGCTGAGTCCACAACCACCGTTAAAATTGTATGACGTGTTTTATACACATTACACAGTTGGAGCTTGGTGCTTGATTTTTGGTGTTGTCAGTAAATTTCCTTCATCAAACCTGTTTTGTGTTGTCAATTTATACCACAGTGGTTTTCTATTGACTAAATCTACATATTTTCTTTTTAAAAAAATGCAAGATATGCTGACTCATGTTTACATTGATATACACTGTGCAAAAAATAAATAAAAAAATAAAAAAATAAATCTGGGGCAATTATCTTCTCTCATATCACTGGCACATTATGAAACTGGTTCCACTGCTCTGGAATAGAGAAAAAGTGACATGCTTGTAGAATGATTACCCATCTTACTGAAAACCAAGGCAATCTGATTTAAGCTTAAAGCCCTTATAAACTATATTTTTAGATCAAGTGTAGCATTCTTCATTATTGTCCTTTGTTCTTTGATTTGCTTGCTCCTGAGAAAGGCAACTTGATTCTGCTTTACTGAATCCTTCATGGTAACTTAGTGGCACCAGACTTCTCTACTGTGGAACAAATTAACAACAACACCAACAAAAAAATACTATTGCTGACAAATACAGGTGTGGTTAATTGTCAGCTGTATTATTTCGGAGTCAAAGAAGACATCTAAAGCTGGAACAATACAGTATAGTATATTGATGTACAGTTTAAGGAGCACAGAAATTTAGTCTATATAAATATGTCCAGTGTTATAGTTATGTACTGACAAACAATATCTAACAGCATGTGGCCCAAATATGTTAATACAATACATCCATCATTATAATTGCCATGTAAAACTCGGCTATGCTTCTTAGAGTCACTAAAAACAGATGTCACTTATAATCCTACAGCTGCGTTAGGGAATGTGAAGACTGACAGAGGAAATAATGCTTACCAAGCATTTAATACTGGCTTGCACACACCGATAGGTAGAAAGCTGCTTTTATTTACCCTGGCTTTTTTTAAGCTCCTGCCTCCCACACACAAATGCTAATAGCACAATAGCACTTTTGCACAGCGGTGCTTGTCTAAAGGTAAAGGGAGACCCATCACCTCATCATTCCCATCAACTCCTACTCCCATCCCAGCTATGACCCCACAGAAACATTGTTTAGGCTCTGTTTAGATGTACTCTAACAGGCCTGAATGGTAGCAGGGTATAGCCCTCAGAAGGGGCAAACAGTGAGAGGCAACTGTGAGTGCACCATGAGTGGGCACTCTCTAACGTGTGAGTGCTCTCTGCTGGCGATGAGTAAGTACTGCAACTCAGAGGAAGAGGAATCTGGCCAATGATTTCAACACAGGCGCTCTCCTCCTGACTGGTGGCAGTCTAGTGGAGACAGACAGTGCAGGGTATGGTTGAGGGACCCATCATTCATCTCATGTTATAAACAGCCACATGCTGGCTTGTCCAACACACACACACACACACACACACACACACACACACATCTATCAGAGTATCTAAAGTGGAAAAAAATAGTATTACAACCTTACAATATAAAGCAAGTCAACAAAACACCACCACAAACTGCATCTTAAAAACAAAGCCACAAGCTACTTGTTTTGTTTCCATTAGTCTACACAACTCATTTCTGTATTTGACATTAAAGTAGTACAATAATATATAGCAAAAACCCAAATCAGAACATTAAAAAAATATAATTAAATTATTAAGTGTGGGGTGTGAATTTTTTATTTTTATTTTATTATAGGGCAATGAGGCATTCTTTAGTTTGATACAGCCAGTGTAGGACAGTGACCTCCTCTGGTTGGAGGGTCTAAATGCTGCCTTCATCTATAGTCACTGTTTTGTTTAAACCACTGTTTTGGCCTGGTTTTAATCTTACTCTCTAGGCTGAATTGAATGAGAATTTTAACAACTATTTTGTCAAATATTAAAAAAAACAAAAAACAAGACTGTTTCAGGGGACATATTTTCTTTAGATTAAAACATACAGTCACAGATGTACACACGTGATGCTGCCATCTGCCCTGTGCCAACCAACTCCCTTGAATCTCACTCAGCTTATTATTATACTTTCTGTTGAGTTGTTTACATGCGTTTCCTTTAAACTCACTGCTGCATTTTGGAGCATGAATACTCTTGTCTTTCACTACCTCTTTGTCCGTTACTGTCTCTCTGTCTCCCTCTATCTCCCGCTCTCTCTTTCTACGTCCCCTCCCCTCCGTTCCTTTCTCTCAGCTCATGTCCCTCTCACCCCTCCATCCCTCCTCCCAGTGAGCTGTCAGAGATCCACACACACATCGCCTCCCCATGAGAGAGAGAGAGAGAGAGAGAGAGAGAGAGAGAGAGAGAGAGAGCGAGCTTCTGATTTTGACACTCTGAGTGATTTGAGGTCGAATGCTTGAGCACATCCTGTTGTCCAAGGCAAAGCTGTAAACCACTAATTGTTGAGTCAAGGTTTTTGTCAAGCAGGCACTAGGCACAACAATCATAACACCGGCTGATGGCTAGAGGATTTTGTTTTGTGTGTGTGTGTGTGTGTGTGCGTGCCTGTGCACATGTGTTCAAGCATTTTTTTTTAGGATCAAAAACTGGGGGGGAAATAAAAAGGTATTAAAAACCCCAAAATAAAAAATAAGAAAGGAGTGGCATCTGAAATGCCTACAGTAGAAAGGAGCACAATGATTCTTTGCACGAGAGGAAGCAGTGGCATGCACTCGCATACAAAGGGGAACAAGTGGTCTTTACATGGAGTGCAGCTGCTTATTAAGACTCACTCCTTCGTGCATTATTCCTTTCATCCCCACTCAACCACAAAGTGATTTTACTTTGCCACTCACAAAGACAGCAAAAGATTTCTAATGGACAAATCCTTAATAAATGTTGCAGATCAGTCGCTTCCCCACGAGTTATAATACAATAAACAGCACATTCTATAAAAGTATCTGACTGAAAAACACTGTGTGGGAGAGAGCAAGGAAGAGAGAGAGGGAGAGAGAGAAAAAAAGAATATGAAAGACCTCAATTCTCTCGAACGGCATAATAGTGAAATGAGCACATATAAATGTGTTAAGAGTATCTCTTTGCATCTTGTATAGACTGCATGTATTTAATCTGTAAAGCTTATTAAGACCCTAGTCATTGCTATGCAAAGCAGCACCCAGTGCTTTTCTCTCGCTTTTCAGCCGAGAGCAGTGTTTGGCCAATAGGACTGGCCCCCCGCCTCTCATTCTGCATTCATAACATGCAACATTTGCACAATGTATCTCTCAAAGGCCCTGAATAGAAGGCCTTAATACTCATGTAAACAACTGCAAACCAATTACTTAATGAATCGGGCCCACACATAATGAGGAGCCTCACAAAGGGCTATAAATGCATTTTTTGCACCAAAGCCTCTGCTTTAAACTACAATCCCTCTGCTGTAGTCTAGGCTTAACTGGCAAATCATAATTATTGTCTAAGACAACAGAGAGGAAGCCATTTTTGTATTTTGAGTCCAGCTCCATCCTCCTTTTGATGTCACTCATCAGCTCGCTGACAAAATAAAGCAAATAATTAACGAGTAGGATGGAGAGGGAGGGGGTGGGAGAGTGGGGGGTGGGAGGGAAATACAGGAAGACGGAGAGGAAGAGGGGCAAAGAGATGGAGAAAGGGCAAGAGAGCAAGAGAGGGTGAGACACGGAGAGAAAGGAGAGAAGCGGGTAAAAAGCATGCTGCAGTGTTATGCTTCTGCTTAAGTGCAGGGCTTCCAGACCACTTGTGGAAGCAATAAAGCGCAAGAAGTGACTGTGGTAAGTGGAATGCTTAAATCTAAGCGTCCAGGAGAAGCAGGGAAAAGACAGGGAAAATGACCAAAGATAGGATGATGGTCATGGTGACTAGCAGCTCTTGGCGCGCCTTCCTAACCCTAGTGAGAGTAGAGTGTCAGGCATGCCTAACTACCTATTTGTCCAATTTTTCACAGGTAAACAACTTGTGTGTTACCCCTGCTCATGGCATTCTCTGTTTTGTTTTGTTTGTTTTTTTTGTCCTGTGACTTTTGTTTAATCACATATATTGTTGGCTTCCCATGCACATTAATGACAGGGAGGCAGGCAACATCTGAGAGGGTCTGGGTCTGAAATTGGCTCATGTTTATTAAAGAGGGTGGTCACTGGGGCTGGCAGTGGCAGACATCAGCAACTATGAGGACCACAATAGAGCCAGCCCATTAGGCCCTTCCCTGGGCTAATAGGCAGACTGGGAGCGCCTGCTTGCCAGGCCAGGGAGATACAGACTTCAGCCCTTGTGTCAGCGTGGTGCCCAGTAATCACATGAAATCAGAGAAGATTATTCCTCATAACGTTTACCCAGCCATTACTAGAGCCCAAATGGGTTCGCAGTGAAGAGGTGCTCTGAGGACCCGACATGCAATTGCAGATTTGATGAAGTCGTGTTGATATTCAAATGTAACCGTGATGGTGTTAGCTTCCACCAAGCTATTTATCATTAGATGTTCTTTTCCAACCCACTTAGGACTCTGATTTGAGCAGCCTAAATGCATTTGAAGAGTGAAAAATGAAAGGACATTTGTCCTTGTCAACACCTCCTGAGTCCCCTTCTTCTAAAACAGTTGTCCCTGATTCTCTTCTTGACATGATCTGTTTGCATTTTGACAACAAGCCTGAAGACAGTGAGATTATGACTCCAATTTATTTTCGTGATAGCTGTTTTGCTTTTGATTTCTAAAACCTGGCTGAACCCTGCAAACAGTGAGTGAGAGGGGCTTTAGGGGCCTTTTGTCTTTGTAAGCGAGTTAATGGGTGGCGCCCCCTTGATCTTATGGAAATGAACAGGGAATTATGAGAGCGGCCATGCAAATGTACATCAACCACTTTGGTGTCTGGTGGCCCATTTCCTGTGGCCCGTTGAATAATAACAATGTTCTTACCGAGGGTAAGGGTCTTGATGTGAGGAGCGTTTGGCCCTCCCCAGGTCCTCTTCACGGCCATGATTTATTCCTTAAAAGAGCAAACAGGGCTAGATAAAACCATTTAATTTGGATATCTCATCACAAGTTAATCTACTATGCATATTTATATAGGAACTTATGGTAAAGCTTATGTGAAGCCAAGACAGAGTTTCTTAACCTTCGTGTTAGGGCCCTTTGATATACATATGGGGCTATAGGTGATATCTTTATATTTGTTTATACATAATATTTTCTTTATAATCCACTTGGAGCACTTTCCAAGCTACAAAAATACATTTGGAAACTAAAAATTAGGTTAACAGCCAAAAAAAGTTGAGAAAACTTAGGGTTAAATCTTTGGCATTTGGCTGGCATTAAGGTTACACATGTGCACAGCAAATGCGGTCTCTCTATGGTGTCCTCATGTGCCGGGAGAACATATGGCCAGTGTTGACCAATGGTTAGGCTCCAGTTGCTTGCTACTTGCCTGGTAGAGCGGATCCGCATCTCTTACCTGAGAGGCCATCCTCTTCCTCCTCCTCTTCAGAACTCTGCAGCCTTTCCTGCATGGCTGATTGTTTAAGTAACTGATATGCTTTTGTCTCTGTTCAGGAACACACACCCATACACACAAACACACACACACACACACACACAAAGTCACTGTCAAATATTTGCTTAAAACCCAGGTTTCCAACTTTCAGAGGTTTCTGTGTTTGATGAGACAACACGCTTCAGTAGCTGAGTCTTTTGGTCTCAGTGCTGAGCAGAGTGGGTGACAACACTGTGCTCAATCAGCTAAGCTGTTGATTCAAGCCTACAGTATGTAGCAACAGTTTCCATGAGACAGCAATCAGCATCTCACATTATCTCAGCATCCCCTACCAAGAAGGCAATGATTGATTTTCTGTTTTAAAAACACTCATAATTACTTTCCGGCACACTAAAGTAGGTATCAAATTTGAGAGGAGCAGAGACTATACTGGCAAAAATCAACAAAGCAGAAGTAGATAATAAATGGGCTGTTGTCTCAATGATGTTGCTAAAACACACATACCAAATCAAAGGATAGAGCATGGTGATCGTGTATGATTAAGTTCTAACATTTTTAACTTGGGGTCAGAATAAAAGTACAGCTTTTAATCATTTTCTAGAAAAAAATGTCATGCTTACACTGAATGGCAATTTCCAGTGTTATTCCACCCACAGCACTTTATACAGCCATTGCTTTTACATGTAGTCTAAAAAAAACCCCACGAGGTCTGCAGACGCGCCTGTCTTGGCAATTACTATCAGTTCCAAGGTCATGGTATTTGATTGTGACATTGATGTTGCTCACCACAGCAAAACCCCTTCCTTGCAAAATCTTTAGTTGTGTTTTTTTTTTTTACTGGTTATGGCTCTTTTGATTAAGTGTAGCAATTGGAAACTGGACTCATTTTGCTGGCTATGCACCTTAGGGATGCGTACACATAAAAAGCCCAGTAGGAAATCTGATAGCCAAGGGTAATATAGGATTGCTTTACATTTCAGAGCTGCAGCTGAGGGATGGGCATACCAACTGCTCCCAGGATGCCTTCACATCTAGTATTTTTCAAGTCCAGCCTTGCCGGAGCATTGTTTAGAAGAAAATGAGAACCGATGACAGATCTCTCGCGCTTCCCATCCTGGCGTCCTGACAATTAAAGCAGCCGCATTATGCTGGGCCAACGAATTATCAATTTTGCCAGAATGCCTCAGACCAGGCTGAAAACATGGCTAGTGTTTTCTCGGAGATAATTAGAGAGAACTAGCACAGCTCTTCAGGTGGGACTTTGACCCTGGATTCACCTTGATCATCCTGCCTCAGCCATTGCGTAAAAGAGCCCATTATTCACTGCAGTGGGAAGAAAACAAACCACAACATAAGGACAGTGTGAATGCTGGGGCACCGGCGATGCCTTTTTACCTCTAATAGGAACACTTTCCACAGGGCTTTCGTCCTGGCTGTCCTCTTCAGTACTTTGTAGTTCTGTAAGAAAGGGAAGCGCATAGTGAGAAGCAGTGGCAGGGAGGAAGGGAGTCTAGGGAGAGAAATGGGAATGGGGGGTCTTTCTTTAGCTCTGAATAGAAGCCTGTATGAAAACTGGGCTGTGAAGGATTCATAAAAAAGCTCTATGGTGAAATTGATTTCTTTCATAAAAGGGAAGTTTAAGTTCTCTGCAGAGGTGGTTTGCAATAAAAGCAGTCTACATTTGTTCCTATTAATGGTCTTGTTCTATATCAATGTGCAAAGACAGACTAATCTAAGTGTGAATTGTTTTGGAGGTTTGTTGGAATCATTTGCTGAAAGAAGAGTTCTTGATTGTTTGGCAATCATCATTGTCATTCCTCTTTAACTAATAACCAAATCCCAGCATTCAAATAACAGTTGCGTAATTAGATTTTTCCTTTTTTTTTTTTTTTGAGCCTGCTCAATAACTAATTTTACAGCAATAATATTCAGCAACCTTGGATCCATTGCTTCTGTATCGGCCTGGCAGGCTTCACATCTCCACCGTCAGCCAGTAGTGAAGAAGGGCCACACGAAGAAGACAAGTCACTCTCGTCCTCTGCTGAGGGGCACTCCTCACTGGACCGGGACAGAAGTGTCCTCAGCAACACTTTGGCCTGCAAGCAGCACAAATTAAAACCACACTCTTAATTGTTCCCATTTTGTGAAGGAAGTGTCAAATTGAACTCTCACCGATTAGGCAAGTCATTTACTTTGGCCATGGCTGCTCCCAGAGAGGTGCAGCTGTAGAGCGTGTTCAAATGCCAAGAGAAAATAACTTCAAATTCTCTCACTCGTTTAACTAAAAAAAAGATTATTTTTGCACACTTTCGCTCCCGCTCTCCCTCTCAATCACACTTTTTTATTTTCTCTCCCTCTCTTCTCATCCATGAGATTAGAGAAGCGACTAAAGAATGCAATCACCCTGGCGTTAATGTGCAACACGTTCCACATATCTCCCCTCTTGGCTGAGAGGATTGAGACAAACTGCTCTCTTCCTCCCTCTCCAGCTCATTTTTATCTCTGGGGAGATGAGGATACACAATTAAGAGGAGCTGTTCCGGGAGATGAGGAGCAGGGAGATGCCACACACCGATTTCCTTTCTCTCCTTTTTCCCTCCCCCATATCAAATCCTGCCATCAACATCTCTCTTTTGTGATCAAAGACTGCCTCTCAGCCTCAGATGGCCATTTGCAACTTTTAATGAGCACTAATATAGAGGGGATGATCAGGAGGATTTTGACAGTGACAAACTTTAAGTACATTGTAAGTTGTTATCAGTGGGTCGCAGTGAAGATTGACAATGTACACGCTTTCATTTTCTGAGAGGGGAAGAGACACAAACACATGCCAATCTGAGCTTGCCACTTGGTATTTTATGCTGCTGCACAATAAAAACTGTCTTGATCCTTGTCCCCGATATCCGTCTTTGTTCTTTTTTTAGATTTAGTCAAACGTACCGTGGGTTGAGGGCTCTCGCAGACCCACTGCATTTTAAATATCAATGAATGCAACTGTTAGCACTTGAATATTCAAAGGGCCTCTTTGAGTGTGTGCATGCGAGCTGCATGCTCCCATTTGCCGGAGTAGCCAGGCAGTGTGGCAAGACGTGAATGGAAATTTCTGTTTGCTCTTGTGTGTGGAGAGTAAGCTGTTGTAAGAGAGGACAGAGAAGAGAGAGAGAAAGAGAGAGAAATAAAGGGAGAGAGGGAGAAATAGATGGGAGTAGATGGAATGAGAGTGAGAGAGATAAAGGGGGGAGAAAGATTTTCACTCAGGCTTTTCCTGATGCACTTGGACACAATGATGTAGATGGCAGTACCTCTCTTCCTTTTGTCAGTTCATATTTTCAAGAGGCTCTACAATCTCCCTCTTTGCCTCTCTCATTGCGTCTGGGACACTGGAGCAAAATCTCCGAGCCACACGAACCCCCACAATATAAGTCCTCAAAAATTAATAACACAAAAACCTGCATGTACATATGATCATTCCAGAAGATGGAACGCTGCATTTTCGAAAGTGGGATTCCCAATAAATATCCCGACATTGTGTGTCAGTGTGAATATTCATAGTAATTTCTTTCCTTGTTTAATTGAGCTTGATCTGCACAAGGTCAATGAGTGGGAAATTTGAAATAATCCTGTCTCTTGTGGAGAAGGTCCAAATGGCTCCCTCATTCAATCTGGCCCAGCTGATGGCTATACTTTTGCCTAATACCAAATTAAAAGCAAGTGTTTCTCAGATGAATACGCCACATGAGATGAAAGAAACCAAGCAGAGGCTGTAATTTGCGATTAGCGCATGGGTCAGGGTTTCCCTTCTGTCTAGGTCAACGTGTGGAGCAATCTGATGAGTAGGCTTGGTTTCAAACACCAGACACAAAGAGGGCACTCAGGACCAACTACAACTCTCTTCAAAAAAACATCCAAAGAAACAAGTTTAAAAAAAAAACAAAAAAAAACAGCAATAGTCTTTTCGAAGAGAGGATAAAAAAAAGGAGCCATTTTACTCCAGTGGTCATATGTGTGTGTTAATGTCGGCATGCCTTTGGGAATAAGTGTCCATGAATGCAAGTGTGTAGCCTCCTACTTGTGTGTGTGTGTGTGTGTGTGTGTGTGTGTGTGTGCACGTGTGTGTGTGCTGGCAGTGTATGTGACTCCGACGCTACCTGGTGGCTGTAGGTGGCATGGCGCTCCAGCAGCAGCGGTGTGAACAGCTGGACCGAGCGCTCAGTGCTGAGGACACGGCGCTCCTTGAGCAGAAGGGCGTGCTTGAACCAGCGATCCCACAGCCGAGCAGCATCAGGAGGGAGGCTGGTGCTGTGGTGAGGGTGGGATTTTTTTTTGTAGGAGAGAAAAAGAGGCTGTCAGTAGGAGATCTGTAAATAAGTCATAATTATACTTCCTTATAGTGACAGATTCTTTGATTATTAAAAAAAAAAAACTTGATGCAGATGACAAGTTGGACCATCTTCAATTATGTGAGGAAATTAGAACATAATAAATATGTCACATTCTTATTTTTGTAATTATGAAGCCTTCTCAAAAAGGGTACTTCTATTCTATCTTAAAACACTTTAGAAGATATAAATCTTTAATGAATTCCAGTTAACACTGAATAGACACAGACAGAAATGTAGCTCCTGGTTGAAAACTGGATAAAAAGGTCAAAGCGCCAATAGGCATCTCCAGAGGAAAGAGAGGGACAACGATAGATGTGTTTCTTTAGATTGAGAATATAGCAGGAAAGGTCTCAGCGAAATCAATAGAGTAGTGAAGCAGAGCATGGATTTGGCTCAGAGTATAACTACTCATTATCCAAAGGACTGGAAGTCACAGATAGGGCATTTTAATTTACCCATGACATTCACCCGTGCTGTGTTACCGCAGGAGGTGACACCAAAGATGACCTTTACATTTGTGGACAAGGGAGACTGTATCGAATGTAGGTGTCTGTTGTAAGTCCCCCACCGTCTAGTCAAAAAAAAAAAAAAATGCACAGGCAGCTATCCACTCTTTGTCTGAAAAGTGGAATCCACCTTTACTGTAACTCTGTTCACTTTCTCTATGAAAAGAGGAGAAGGTCTATTGGACTTTTCCAAGCAACGATATGTGTTCTGAATTACCTCATTATAGCACCTATCTTTTATAGTTGTCATCAGACACAAAACACACATTTTACTACATTATACAACACAATATTACATAAAAACATAAATATCTTTATTTTTTTACAGCATCTCAGGAGTTGTAGTTTGTTACAAATGTAACATAATGTAAAGGAATGAAGCGTAAAATAACACAACTATAAAAACTTCATTTTTTTTTTTTTAAATAAAACGCAACTAAGGGGGAAAAAAACACTGACATCGATTTTTGGCGGTGGATTCCGACAGAAATCCGAAGCCTTACCTTATTTCATTAGGCTCAGTGCTGGACTGGTGAGCATTCACTAGATCCTGTGGTAGCAGGCAGCCCTTTGCTGTGCTCCATGACAACCTCTGAAGCTCATGAAGGACGACTGCTCCACATGCTTCAAGGTCCTCGTCATTCAAGTCCGCTCCACCGTTACAAAGGCTGTCCAATATATAGAGAGCAGTCAGCTATTGCCATGGAGCCCTGGGCCCGCGGGTCAGCAGTACATGGAGTACATCCAACAGCTGCTAACACTTCACACACAAACACGCGCAGACATGCTATACAAGTATAATCATACACATCAATGCACATACACACTTGCCCACATAATATCACAGCAAGACTAAACATTATACTGAGGGTCATGACACAAGATGGCCACTCTCTTTACCATTGAAAATGTTGTTGACATCATTTACAACACTCATAGATGGGGACAAGTATATACTGATTTTTTAGAAAGAGTGAGAAAGCTCTCCTTTGCCAGATTTGTATCCATACTTTACAATGAGAGCTCCTGTTACAGTAAATTAATCACGCTATGAAATGTAAAAAGGCTTATGAAAAATAAGCCCAGTCTAATGAAAACACATTCTCCATCCTCCATCTCCCTGACTCCCAATAACAATTCAACAGGATGGTTACTATAACAATCCCATGTGTTTGAAAACCCCTCAGAAATAAAGACGCGAGCATGTTGGTGATGACACTTCATTTAAAGTGAGAGCCCTTGGCAGAAGGATAATATGTTTTTCTCATCTGCACAAACTGCTCCATGGCCATTAAATAAATATACACGGCATTTAATTTAGACAGGAAGGGTATACCTAATAATTCTATTGAGTTGCATTCCATCAATAGAAGAATCCCCGTACACACTTGTCTGTTCACCATGGAGGCGTCCTTCGATGCTGTCTAGAAGATTAAAGAGTCCTTCCTGGGAGAGTCTGAAAAAAAAAAACATTATTCATTAATGTGATGAAAGGAAACAAAAATAGGGGAGGCCATGTGATCAATAGGCCAACTTTTTTTTTTTTTTAAAGATGCCATTTGAGAAAAAAAAAAAAAAAAAGTGATACATTTTTTCAGGCAGTTTTCTTGAGGTACTCAAGGATTGCGGGAGGAATCTGATCATTAGAATGCTACAGCCACAATACAGGACTTCAACAATTCAAACCATGTCCGTTGATGGTGCCACATGTAATGACAGGTTGTAAGGGAAAGCTTTTGAAACCTGCCATTCAGAAAACAAGGAATAAACTGCCCACTGTTGAAGTAAAACTTGAACTCAATCATATACATATGTATAGGTGGAAAAATAAACATCATTATAAATATGGAAAATATTAAAAATTTAACAAATTAAAATATGGACAACTCTGTAACCATCATCTCACACTCAAAATTGTTTGGAAGAGGGTCCCAAAAAATGGGGGCCTCAAGATGATTTCTTTTGGTGAGAGATTTACACTTTAATCTGGTCCTGTGTGAGGCAGCAAAATGAGAAATGGACGCCTAATGCATGTGGATATTGGGAATCCATCTCTTTCTTGAGCATTAAGCCATGGGTGGCCCTCATTGAATTCTCTCAGAAACCCCAAGCAGAGAGATCCTGAGCCCCCCTGCATAAAAGGAGCCAAAAAGAATTTATGACAATCTATAATGGGCCCCTGGGTTAGGGGTCAGCAAACAATTGCTCCCTCTTTTTTGCAGGTTGTTTCCTGGTAACATCCTGATTAATATGGCAGCTTGAATTATATCCATGACATTCTGTAGTGTGCAATCCGTCTGTGCAAAGTCCTCTTCAGTGTGGCTGAAGTAGTATAGGCAAAAGCTGGCTCTTTTTTTTTCCCTCCCTTATCATCAGCGTGGGCCTTGAAATAGTCATCTTTCTCTTTCCACTTTATTTGTCAATGCTCTTCAAAAAGAGACCTTTAGAGAGGGAGAAAGTGAATTAGTTGTGTTTTTCTGCAAAGCTCTCTCTCTCATTGTATTGTTGCCAGCTTTCATGTCAAGGTCTCCAACCTCACTTTAGATGCTGCTGTTGTCCGCATGTCGACATCATCAGGAGCGTATTGTTAGCTCGGAGGAAGAGGTCAGCCTCTCTGCAGCGATATTGCTCTACAGTGTACAGTACTGACTCCGGGGTGATTTACCACACGGAATGGCTTCACCGTTGAGTGATTGGTGTCAGGGGGAATCTCACCATGTTGGCACAGACCGCAAATATAGCACACAAAGGAATGGAAAAAATATACCACAAGTAGGGCTGAACAATTAATCGAAATATTAACGAAATCGCAATATGGCCGAGTGTAATATCCAAATCATAGGAGCTGTGTCACAACGTACCATTATAAATGAAGCATTGTGGTGCTACAGAGATGCCCCGGCCTACAAATCATATTCTCCAGACGTAAAGGGAGCATGTTTGGTTGGTTCAGACCCCAGGAAAAAAAAAAAAAAAAATCACATCATCTAATTTTTTTTTTTTTTCAGTAAAAATAAAATGTAAAAATTAGCGTTCCCACTCAAGTCGTGACTCATATCACAATTGCAATCGGACAAAATAATCACAATATGTTTTTTTAGCATGTTGTTCAGCCCTAACCACGAGTAATAACAGCACCATGAATGCAGGGACTGCCTGACTAATTTTGGGATATGTCCCAACATGCTCTCAGCACACAGTTTACAAAGTGATGCGTGCCATAATGCAAAATGGAAAAGACACAACAGAGAAATGTCTTCAATTTGCACGATGCCCTAAAAATATACAGCACCATTTTGATATCATGGATTATATTTAAACCTGTGCGTGTTATATTCCACCACTCTAAACTAAACTAAGAACTCAACTTTAAAAATGGTATCACATGCTGTCACCAATGGACCAAACAGTTTGAGAAGCACCAAATAGTTAAGAGACGACATGTTTGAGAGAAAGGCACAGCAAGGCCATTACGATGAGTCTCGAAGAAACCAGGAGAATATTTCAGCCGTATACTCTCACTCACCCCAGCCATGCTGGAGGAGAAATATAATGGGATAATCTAATGAATTGCCAAGGCTTGTTTTTCCTGACTGTGAGCTGAATGGAGGGAGCGATATAAACTCTAACCTTAAGAGTGAGAGAGAGAGAGAGAGAGAGAGAGAGAGAGAGAGAGAGAGAGAGAGAGAGAGAGAGAGAGAGAGAGAGAGAGAACGAGAGCAAAAGAGGGAGAGGATGGAGACTGGATGCTCTCGGAGCTTTACATCAAAGCCTCCGGTTTTCTCCTCATACACAGAAGCCCTCCGTGTTAACAATGAAAGCTGCAGCCCCCACCATCGTCTCCCCGGCACAGGCTAACTGCAGTTCCTCTTGAGGTCACACTATAAACAGTATAGTAGACCACACAGATACAGTCAAGCACAAATAAACATTCTACACTCTCAGAGAGGAAAAAGAAAAAACCCAATATGTGCAACTGCTTACTTCTCTAAAAAAAGAAAATAAAGAATACGATAATAAATAAGCACAATAAAAGTAACCCAAGGACAACATACAAATTAAACTGAGAATATGGTGGATGAAAAAAAAAAATGTTCAGAAAAAGTTTTCTTTTTCAAGAGCATAAGAGGTCCTGCTCATAAAATACTATATATTGTAGAGAAAGTGCAGAGGCTCTGGGCGCAAACATTCACATGGGATTTTCTGTGGCTCTAACCCCATCCAAAATGATCCTTCAACTCAGAGGCCATCATCACGCTAAGGATTTGTGGCTGTAAGTGCTGTCCACATGCCCACCCTCCAGAACACTCTATGGTGCCACAAATTTCCTCCTCCACTGGGGACTTCCTGAGGTCTCTCAAGCAGAAAATTGCTCTGTTACAGCATTATCTTGGATTATGGCAATATTGTTGGTGACAGGTCCTGAGCTCTCCCTATAAGATGCATCACTGCCACCGCGGCAGCTGCTGCTGCTAAGCTACAGAGAGCACGGTGGCATGGACTGTGACTCCCACAATCCTCTCTGTCAGTCTCTGATGTGATGGTGGCAAGGACTGCGTGGTGTCTTCACCCGCTCCTATCATTAACAACCCACTGTGGTTCGGCACGGCCATGCAGAACATTCTCCTTTCTTTGCTCGCTTAGCTTTAAATAATTGGAATAAACTACAGACTGAATGGTGCACATTTTTAGAGAGCATGTGCCATAGAAGGATCAAAATAGTTAGTGTTTCTCTCTACTGTGTCACTTTGCGAATTTTGGACTACAAAGTACAGAAATACATACTGTACCTTTCCAAGGTCACAGCTGGAGGCGTGGTTTCACGGTTTAATTGAGGTGTGTTCTTGGGTCCATCAGAGTGGAGGGATGATTCAGGACTGTGCTGATTTTGATCGTCACTCCATTCAGAAGTGGCGTTCCTCTCATGTGCCACACCCTGGGGTAGATCCTCCTCCAGCTCAGATTGTGTCAGAGAAATGGACAGGTCACTAGCACTGCTCTCTGACAGCTGCACGTCAGAACTGGGTGTGCTGACACTCTCACCTCTACCTGAATGTAAGCACAGTGCAAAGGTATAACTGGTTTATTTTAAATCTTCAAAGTGCTTTCCACTGGGCTTTTTCAAGAAAGAAGATGAAAACAATGAGAAGGTATTACAAAGTAATAAGTAAGGAATAACATTTCAAACCTGGTGTATCTTGAGATTCTTTTCCAAAAGTGGTTTCAGGCATCAAATGTGTGCGACCTCTCTCTGCATCTTCCTTTACGGGTGGCTGATGAGCCACCTCTCGGGAGTCAGTGTGTTCTGCGGGGGAATTCTCAACCCTTATGGGGCTACTGCTGCTGCTGGGAGCCCGACTCCTCTCAGGCCTCGTCAAGGTCACCAGAGGTGAAGGTTCTTGTTCATCATCACTTCCAAAAGGCACACTGCCAGCTGGGAGCACCGCCATCGTTCTTTCATGTTTGTCACTCAAATTACAGCCGTCAGGAGAATCGTTTGAGCCTGAAATGTCATCTGATAAATGTGCTCGGTTGCTGGCGGCATCCTCTCCGCCAACTCTGAAGTCCTTCAAAAGGCCACTTGGTAGACGTTCGCGGGAGTGCATGCTGCGATTGGGTGAACGATGCAATGCTTGGTGTAAGTGTACACTTGTGGTGCCAGCCTCAGCGTCAGACCCTCTGGAGGTCTGGCGGTCCATAAAAATGACTGCTGGTGGATGTGTAAAATCCTTAGCTGAGTGAGAGAGAGAGATGTCCTGGTACTGCCTATGTGCAGATTCACCCTGCAAATATGAAAAGAACACCAACAACAACAATCAAATATATTCATTTTTGTAAACTAAACTCTCCCAATATGTCATAAAATTATGTTTTTCAAGGCATGAATGAAGTTCTTCTAAAATTTAAATGAAATGAGTCTATTTTGAGAGAAATTTTCTTAAGTGTGTTAACTATCCACTTAACAATTTTGAATAAGTGCAGCTTATTTGGGCCAAGGTCAGAATTCTTTTCACAACATCTTTCAGAGGAATGTCTCCGGATCAATGTTTTAACTTTTAATCTTATTAGAAATCCTTTAGACAAGTTTTGATTCATGTCTGCAATGTCACCAAGGGGGGAAGAGAGGGAAGCAAAAAAGCCTCCCTCCAAACATAATAACAAAAAGCATGGCTTCTGTTTCTTTTCTGATAAGCGTCTTAAATACCAAACAGTTAGCTGCTTAATAACATTCACTGTAAACCATGCAGCCTGCCCAGCAGATCCACAAAGTAGGTAAAAAAAGAGGAAAAGTTAATTTCTTGGCTGAGTGATTCCATCGGTAGCTGCAGGGCAAAGTAGAAAGTGTTTCACTAAAGTAGCAATTGATTCTTCTATCAATCTGCGGCACGCGTGTGCTCTTCCAAGGAATGTATTAAATATGAAAATCATATCCCGTTATCATCTGTCTCCAGCTTTCAGCCCGGTAAGCTTCCCTTAATGAATGCTGCAGCCTGAGGGACATGCACACTGCCAGCCAATGGCTTGTATGCATAATGGAGTGACGGTACCATTTTGCTCATTACAATATCGACAGGCTGAGGGGGGGTTTGCACAGTTACAAGTGACTGCTCTAGACAGCATGCTCCAAGTTATTATGAGATGTCTTAGACATTTCATCTAAAAGAGCTTTAACTGCTTTAAGTGAAGGGAGAAAGCAGCTATGGGCTTGAACTACATCGCTTGTACAGATGCACCAGCTAGGATTAGACACCTGTGCTATTACAGATACACAGTTTAAATGTAGACTCCTCTACAGATTTACCAGGCATAATGTCTACTTTTCTTTGTTATTCTAAACCTGAAAACACAGCTTGATAGAACAGAGATTTGCATAAACCTTGTAAACATTTCAAAAAAAGAAGGATCCAACATAAAAAAAAAAAACCAAGTACCATTTTTCAACCGTACAACAAAATGTGTAAAAACACACAAACACACAACAAAAATTACACAACACGTAGTAGAAAGTGTGGCATACATAATATACAATTACATTACTTACAAAACATGAATGCGATTCTTATTATTATTACACCGGTAGGGTAAATTTGATGTTGCACAGCCTGTAATAGCATTACCTTTGCTGCTTCAACCTCTTGCTCTTTTTTCTTCTTTGCTTCCATAAATCTGGAAATCTTATTCAAAAAGTCAGCCTGTAAGAGATGTAAAGACAGACTGATACACATATAAAGATAGATAGATAGATCTAATATGCATACTAAATTCATAATATGAAATAAATTGACAGAGGGATGATAATAGTAATATTTCAGACTAACTGACATGCAAACACTAGAGATTGTCTATAAAAACACTGTAATAGTACTGCTCAATATCACATGTATATGGTGTAAAAGCAGAGGGTGTAGAAGCAAACATGGCTGGACGTCAAGCATCAGTCACAATGGATTTTCCTCAGTGAGGGTCTTCTGTGTAGCTGTTGACACCATTTAACAAATCTCTGACTGGCCAGACTGCTTGCCTTAATCCCAACTCCAATTTAAAAAACCTAATGGTCTTGTTAAGGGCACTTGGATTAGCACAAACCTGCCCCACCTTTCCATCCAAACAGTAGCAGTTTCCAGAAACAGACCTTTTGAAAGACAGTCTTTATAATTTATCTGCTATCTGTTCTTGTCAACAATTTTGCACAAACAATAATGGAAGAGATTGCACAGAAATGATTATACATGTATAGAGCTGAGCATGCATATGAGTAGCTGCAATCTATCCCTTTGAGAATTGATGTTTTTCATTGTTCCAGAAATGTCAGAATTAACCCATAGGTACCTGGTAATATTATACAAAGTGCAACAGGACAACCAAAATAACAGCATCAAGAGGAAATAAACCAACTGCTTGAGGGGAGAGAATGACTAAACCTCTGGAGCACTTCAGAGTCTCTATATTGGGCAATTAACTCAGCGAGTCATAATTAGCCAATTTTGTTAATTTGATATTAAGCTGTCAAGCACTGTCGTTGAGTTTTAAGTGATAATCTGACTAGCTCATTGTTTTCTCCCTCGTTCATTTGCTTGTCGTGATAAATTGCACAGTTTGAGTGTTTACTATTGTCACATCAAGCAGTTGAAAGCAAATATTTCTACTGTGTTAAAATGACAGCATGACATTAAAGCAAATGTGTATGAAAACTGCTTCAGTCATATATAAATATTTCTTGTTAAAAAGCATAGATATTATATTGTAGGTCTGTCTGTCTGTTTATTATTCTCAAAGACAGCGTATCTGGTAACCAGTTAGAACAAATATTTTTTTCTAAACACAGAATTCAAAATATAAATGAATGATTATTAAATTTTATAATACATTTCAAGAAAAAGTACAGCTGTCTAAACCTGGATCAACCTCAGTGGGCGGAGTGTTTGTTCTGCTTGCTTTTAACATAACTCCATGATGATAAAAAAAAAAAAAAACCTACTCCACTGAACAAGTGCAATTGTGTGTTTGTGCGTGTGTGTGTTATACCTTTTGTTGTTGCAGGGGGCCATGGTCAGGACTATATACCTTCATGCTAATTTCTATGCACTCCACATCTCTCAGAAGCTCAAGGTTTCTCATTTTCGCTCGTGCTTCCCTGTCACAGATTTCCTTGAGATAACAGCGCAGTTTGGAACACTTTATCTGTGAGCTGAAGGCAGTGGAGAACCATTATTCAAAAGAAATATTATCTAAGAGCTTTGTCAAAAAATAAGAGCTAGACTTTTCACAAGAAAAGGTTAAGCACAAGATGCTTTAAATTTAAATCTTATTTTCAACTCTCATGTCAACCTAAGCTTTACTGTTTTGACCTGGCATTTTAATATTTATGAGCGTCAATTTACAATGAAAACAGACTGTTCTGCTTACACCCAAAAGCTACTGTGCTTATAACACACTTGAGAACTGAGGTGATATTTTGGGTTGAACAAATATTTCAGATAAAAATCTGTGGTGACTGGTGACATACAGTGTGTAGTGAGTTTACAACACCTTTTTAAATCATTAATATTGACTTATGGTATAGTGAGGATTCTCAACTTGAATACATCATATATCTAAGTTAGAACTTAATGAGAAAGTCCAACAAGGCAAAGCAAACTCCTTTTTGTAATACAGTATCGTGTGTAACTTACATTCTTTTATCAGATCTGGAGTAAGTAAACAGTTCCCTCTCCAGCTCCAGCCTCCGTTTCTCCCTGCACACGCACACGCACACACACACCAAATTAGTCAGAGGAACCACATACACCACTGCAGCATCTACGTGGATTGCTAGGCTAATTGTTAGCTAATTAATAGCGATATTAACTGTAGCTTTCTACTACTTACTCATTGACAAACTGTAATGTTAATGCTAACTTAGCTACAAGCAAAAACAACACCATTAACGCTAACTCGGGGTAACTTCGCTTAATATGCGAAAGCTAATTAACGTGTCACCGTTACGTCAGGTTAGTGATAACTTTTCATGCGGCTAACTGCGTGCAATATCCACAACATTGCTGTAAATTATGGACTAACTTGCTAGCTAACTATAATGCATCGCCGACTTCCGTCATTTGCCTGGTTAGCTAAGCAGCTAGCCCTATTTTCTCCCTGTGGCAAGCGACACGAGGAGGCTACCAGGCGGTAGATGTTACAACTCGAGCCCGCGGTCTACACTAGGCCGTGCTGCCGTTCGAAAAAGAGCGAGGCGCCTCACCTTTTATGCAGGCTTTGTTGAAGTGTTGTTATCTTTTCATAATATTGGTCCTCGCTGCGAGCCATGCTTTCCATTTTCGACTTCTTTGGCTCTGCTGCAGAGAGCCGAGACGTGAAAGAGGAGGAGGGTGGCTACTGTTTACGTTGGTTACCATGAGCACCGCTTCCCAGAAATCCCTGCTGATAAACACAGAGAGCACGTGGTGCGAGCTCCACTCCGAGATCCAAATGACCCATTTCTAGCAACCTGAAGATGGTGAAATGATGCTGTTTACAAAAAGTGGTCTCGCTGTCACACAAATCCTATACAGTGTCGGGTAAGAAAAACGGTAATATATAGCCTATATTTTTCCTCAGACAAATTCTTTATTTACCAAACACGAAACTGTAAACTAGCTCAAAGTTTCAACTTTAATAGCCTGCATACAGGTGTCACACAGGTTTTACACGATTTACACTAATGAAAAAGTGTTAGATCTCGTAGCAAAAGCCTCAACGCTGTTTAAATTTATTTTCAGATTTGTGAACCTTTATTATATTTGTGAAAACATAAAAAGGGCGATCACTGTTTGTTTTGTTTTTTCTCACCAACACCACATTAGAGTAGATCCAGGTTAGAAAACACTATATTTAGACCTGTCAAATCTGGACTAGATTAACATGAGACTCCAGAGACTCATTAAAACACACTTTCAGATTTGTGAAACCGTTATTGTATTTGTGAAAACACAAAAAGGCCATCCAGACTATATCAGAACAGACCCAGATAAAAAAAAAAAAAAAAACATTATTCTTAGACTTGACGAATCTTTCCCCTTAACCCTGAATCAAAAGCTAACTTCAGTATTGTATACACTAATGTAATTTTTTAAAAATCTGGTCATAGTAGTTGTGTATATCTATTTTACACAAAATATATCAAAAGAAAAAAAGTGTAAATGGTGTTTCCAGAATGAAGAAGGAGAGGGAACCTCATAAATCAGAAAACCTCACCAATTGCTGACAAGAAGAAAAAAAAATGTCTACCTGTATGTCTGAAACCTGACTGGGCTAAATACCAACCATCAAAAAGCTTTCTTTGTCTTTATTTGATAAGCTTCCCTCTCTCTATCAGATACAGATGTATGTCTCATTTGCTCAGATGGCTGCTGTATCATCACCTGATCTTGTCTCGTATTATCAAAGTTCACCACTGACAGCTTTCATAATGTCATGTTTTGACTGCAGCAGCATGTCACTTCGTCAAAGCGACAACACTACATATCCTTGCTGGGATTCAGAAATTGACAGCCCCTCCAAATGCACACCCTAATCAAGCAATTTCCCCAATTCCAGTCCCATCAAATTGCTCTTTAGCTGTTGAACTGGGGAGTTTTGTTGTCCTTTTCTAATGCTAATCTACCCTATTCAGCATCTCTCTATGAGGCTATTCGTTGTGAAATAAATCCCCTTGTTTGCCTCCTGCATGTATAATTGATATTGTTGCCGGGCTTTTTTGTTTGTGCTGTGGAGAGCTGAAAGGCGGTACTTTGGAAGCGATGAAGAAAATAGGACTTGCAACATTGCTGCTCCAGCTGAGCTCAACTGAGGTTGATGCCAGTGATCAACCTTTGCTAGATGGCATACTTATGATTATTTTCAGCACATTATAGTTTACAATATAGACCATATTCACAACCATTGTGTAATACGCGTGTGTTGCTTCTTTCTACTATATGTCTCAGGTGGAAAACCATCAAGATGTACTGGAGCAATGAGTGAGATTGCATCACAAGTAAGGTGCAAGGTACAGGTAGGTCGTACATGGTTGTGAGTATGATTTCAGTCACTTTTTTATAGATAAACGCATAACAAACTACTTCCTACACACTGTGTTCTTATATTAAAGAATCTCTTAAATCTTAAACCATATATAAGTCAGAAATAAAGACAATGGTTATTAGATATTAGTCATAGGTATATTCAAACTCTATATTAAACTATAAACAGCACGTTTCCTCCAAGTTAGAAAAACTTACATAGCCAAAATGGTGCAAAAACAAAAAAAAAAAACAACCTTGATGATAAAATAGTTATAGTTTTTACAAGTTTTATCAGTATGTACAAAAAAGGGCCATGCATTTTTCACATCTTACTACATGAATGGCAGTACCGAAATATTATTTTGCCTATTTGTACCTTCATACAGTTTTCTGCACTGTTTCTCTCTGCTGCTTCTCTAAAGACATACAATGTGTATGGCCATTGATATGCCCTAACAGAGGTCACAATTTGCATGAGAATTAACAGCTAGTAAATTAAATTGATATTCAGTGCACATCTCCGTTGAATCCTTCAGACCTTTGTTCCCCTGCCTGGCAGAGCCCGTGTTCAGCCCCTAGCTAGTCAGAAACATCTGTGCAGTTAATAATTTGATAAACAGCTTACACAAATGCTAAATTATCTTCTCCACCCCCCTCCCTTTTTTCTTCCTCCCCTTGTGTGAGACTTGGAACAGTTGGCTCACCTCTCTGTGGTGTTGGGTTTATCTGTCTTTTGTGGCTGTTCTTCCACAGCTCTGGTTTTCATGGCTCTCCCTTCACTCCTTTCACTATCACTTAGATACTGAGGCAGCGTTTGGGGGTTAATGCAAATCCTCAATTCTCATCAATAAAGAAAAAAAAAGGAGTAAGAGTTGTCTATTGTGGCAAGTTTAAAATGAACTTAGTCTGTATGACTACACATTTGTTATTTATTCACTTCTTGGATAGCGTTTCCAAAAAAAAAAAAAAAAACATTGAAGACGAACTGTGGCATTTATCAACACATTTGAATATTTTTGTGCTTCCATTGAGTTAAAGCCCATTGTTTGCCCAGAACTCAGGTGACTCCCTGTGAAATTGCAAATTAAGGTCTGACATATTTTTTCCAGAGTGCATTCCACATCAGAGTGCAAAAGCTTTCAAGTTCCATGTGTTAATTCAATGGTCACTTGTTTCTATAATTGGCTGATACCACTAGCGAAAGAGATTTGACCGGGCTTTTATAATCGTTTCAAAAAGTAGGCACTTGTAGTTGGCACAGATATAGTTTGATTTTCACAAAGTTATATTAAAAAGATTAAACATGTCCAGATAATGATATTAGTAGTATCTGTTGAAAACCAGGTTTGATTAAGTTCTAAAAAGGACACAAAATATCACTGTCTAATCTTTATGTGGCTGTGTGTGTGCGCATACACATGTGCCTTCATGCCTTTATACAGTTTATTTGTGTGTCTATGTTTAGCGAGTAGCGTTTTTGTCTATGAGAGGACAGCAATTAGTTAAGTGCTATCAAGTGGATGAAAAGCTGCAACAAATCCCCTTTATAATTTCATGGGAAAGAAAGCTGACAAAATAGAATGGGATGGAGGGGAGCTAGTTTCCAGTGCTTGCCTTTTCGGTTGCAAGTTAAGAAGAAATTGAACACCAAGAGGCTGAGCTAAGCTGTGTTAAGACACACTTTGTAAAAAAAAAACTGTATTTATGTAGGAGGATGCAGAGTTGGTTTAAAAATGAAATATCTTCCATCAGTAAGGATGAGTGAGGAAATCAGATTCACCATGATACTGCACTTGTTGGTTATTTGAATAAACATCAGGGCAGTCTCGAGTGCTGTCTGAGAGCACAATGCTTCAGTGTGGTTTTGAACAAAGACTCCCAGGTCTAATGACAGTGGCCTGTTGTTAGCACACGCACGTCTTGTGATGTCGTAGTTTGCAGAGTGGATTCATTCTGTATTTCCTGTAATTTATTTATTTTTTTATTCTTTCCTCTTAGGCATCTGCTGCTGGTGTCATCCATACTCTTTTTCCAATCGTTTTAACATTGTGGTAGTCCACGGGCAGATTGTGTCAGTGGGCGAGAGAGACAAGAAGGAGAGGATCATCTCTCACTTTGACTAGAGGCTGTGAGCACAGAGTTTGACTGACAGCTGATAGCAGGGGCGGCGTGGCACACAGCGGTGAATAAGGGCAGCGTGTGTGGCTGTCAGATGATGAGATTCATGTGGGTTTGGCTGTTTGGGTCAGACATGTGACAGCCAGGGCTTGATGTTTGCTCCCCCAGTGGACTTGGTTGGTTACACCGATCCCTGGCCTTGTTAAGACAGTGCCTATCCACCTCCATGTTTACCAGCTCAGGCTGTGTAATAGTGAACCAGCTGTTGTGCAGTGGGTGAGTGCACTGAAGTGAAGCTATTACTGATGCTGAACTAGAGGCTAGCCTGTGATGATTCTGGTCTTGTCTTATTGTGCATCAGTATCTTGTCTGTTGAACTATGTATCCTCCTGCTTTGAATGCATTACAGCAATATTAAACCTATATAATGCAGTAGGCGAAGCTCTGTTTTAACTGCGTCTTGCAGCATAATTGCAAAAACATTGCACATACAGTACAGTACAGTAATGTAGTGCAGTTATGGTGGATGCAATCAGCAGTTTGGATACAGCATCATTTTTATTTTCAAAAAGCATGCTACTGAGATTTGTATTTTTCTGTGTGAGGCCAGAATAGACAAGCAGCCAGGAATAAACAGCTCATTATATGAGCACCTTTTCCAACACCCAAAGAGCCAATCCAGTCCTGGATGGCCCATTTGACCCTATCTTCCAGGAGAGGCCCACAGGGCACATGTCACATCCATATTAAGGCATTAGGGAATGCTTTATTTGTTTGCGTGAGGGGCATCCTCTCCTGTCTCTTCCGAGGGTCACACTCGGTTGACACTGCTACTGGATGTCATTGCGCTTATGTGGGTTTAGTCTTCCAGGTCAAATTATCCTTCAATTTGAACTGAAATTGGGAATGGCGGAGGCAAGGATCAGCTCAGGCCCAGGCCCTCTCCTCTGTATTAAGCCATCACAGTGTTGTAAGGCGAGCTCATATAATGAACCCTGTCACCGCTACCACTGCACCAATATCCCCACAACACAGCGTGCATATTGATTGCAGATTGTGAGTGCAGGGACATGTGTGCGTGCGTGTATGTTATGTATGTGTGCATGCTCTCGCAAGCTCACCTTTTTCTAGCAAGGAGCAAGGGAATCGTGTTACTCTCTGACTGATTAGAAAGCTCATGCATAGGAAATCACGACAGAGACACTGCTCCCCATCTGCCCGCAGTGCAGGTGAAAACAATTTACACATCGGCAGGCTAATGGATACATTCATAGGGAGCACAGACAGAGGGAAAGAGGGATCGAGGGGGAGAGAAAAACGGAGTGAGAAAAAGAGAGGGGTTGTAATGGGCCCAGGCCAATGCAGGCCAGTGGCCTTGTTCATGCGGCCAAGCCAGATAGCAGCGTATCGGATAACACATAATCACTGAGGTCAGGGACTAATGAATGCGGTCGTGGCCCACCAGAGCACGCTTTTGCCCGCACTAAAGACACTTGTAAACAATTCGGCTGGGTGAAACATGGCAATAATATGTTGATTCAGCAGGTAATGAGGTTCTCCCTGAATCAATACCCCCAGCTAACCCTTCTCCCAGGTGGGCCAGTGAAGAGCAGCGAGCCAGGTTGGTGAGCGCACATCTCTGCCGATGACCTTTCCATGGCAGTAAGGACACGAGGCAGTCTGAAGAGGACTATTCTCGTATTGCACAAGGCGCTGAGTGTCAGAACTTTCATTCGCAGCAAGCAAATGAACAGGCAGGCGCTGCATGCTAATGAGCGGCAGGCTATTTTCCACCTTTTTTATCTGCACATTATGCTCTTGACTTTGGAGAAGGTGGGAATTAGGTTGGACCTCAGTGTCAGGCTGCCTGATGGCTCCGCTCAGGAAAAACTGGTAATTGAAGCCGATGGCTGCCGCGGAGGAGGTCTGAATTTGGAAATAAACAGTTTCAAGCACTGCACGTCATTTCTAGAGAGATGACAGGGGGAATGGAAATGAGCTGTCTGGATCTAATGTGCTTTCGCAGCAGGGAAAAAAGGGGGCCATCTTTCAGATAACAATTCCACTCATTAGGACTTCAGTGCCACCGTAATGACGAGAGACCAAGTTGCTAAATTCAGAGAGGACAATTAGGAAATGCTGGCACCCAGACAAACCAAGTAAACAAGGACACATGGCTCTAAATTCTACATATACTATGGATTGACATTGTGAGAAACATCTAATAGCTTTCAAGGGGAGTTAAAAAAAAAGTAGAAGCAATAAATAGGCTCATTCTTGTCACAGTAGAAACTTTGTTATTATTACTTGTTTATTAGCATAATGGGAAATAGACCAATTAATTCCCCTCTCATTGGTAAAGTAATTCTCTTTGTGTTTGATTCCATGATTATTAAAAGGGAATGCTACAGATTAAAACCATTTTTTCATGCCTTGCAGTTTGTATTCAGATCTGGATTTGCCACTCAGCATTTGGATGAACAGTAACAGTAAGTACTGTATTTGAAATTCAGCCCATTACTGTTGTTCTATCTCCTATTCATTCACAGCTTTCATATTTTTTACACTTTGAAGAGAGCCTTACATTTTTCCATATTAAAAAATGGTCAAATAGTGTGCCACAGACAGATTTGCACAGTGAAGTTTCACCACATGTAAATGATATTTGTACATATGAACATATTTTTTCATGTACTGACTATTGTCATAATAAGATAAAATGTGAAGAAGTTGTTGTAGGGACAGTTGTAATCAGTGTAACAATAAACAGACTGCATGAGACATTGGTAACTTGAAAGCTCATTTTCTCTAGTACACTCCTCTGCAATTTTGGCAGATGTGGCCTCTTCACCTTCCACTCACTTGGCCCCAATCCACTGTACCCCCTGTGGCTACCACCAGCTTCTCAGGCTCTTCAATGCCCTAGTGTAGCGTTGCCATGTGTGTGTCCACTGCATCGCCCTCCCTTAGGAGCCTCTGCCTCTCCCTATTTCAATTTCCAAAGGATTATCAACAACAATGCATTTCCTCAACTGTTGTGCAAAGTTCCTTCACTCCCCTCCCTATACCAACGCCCCTCCTCACCCCCAGTTGCCCAAACAAAGCCCTGAACCCCAAAATGTAACTTAGTGGACATTTTAAGCGGGATTCCATGAGTTGAATGATGGTTTGCTCATTAAAATCTTTCAACATGGCTGCTGGGTTGATCTCTCTCACTGTATTAGGGTAAAGAATATGTTTATATACTTTCAAATGACAGCAGCAGTTAATCTCTGATGCTTTTTAATGTGGCATGTAAAAAAAAAAAAAAAAACAGCAACCTTCCATGGACGCGGCATGCAACCTTGATGTAGCGGGCAAGACCACAGGGGTTTCTTAGACTCCGATAGCCTTCATGCTCATGAATAAAACAGGGGGTTTAGGGGGCTTCCTGTGCAGCTAATTCACAGTGCCGAGCTTCCAATCTGTTTTTATGGTACTTGGGCGGAACAATTTCTCTTCCCCTGCTTCAGGGCGGCGTACAGCACGGAGAGCGGATTCTCGGCAGCTCATACAGGGATAGTAATTTGCCATAATCAGTCATTGTGCACTGGTGAGTTCAGCACAAGCTGAGACACATGATACTTTGTGTGTGTTTCTTCAATTTTATGCAAATAAACAAAGCAGCACAGCTTCTGATAAAAAAAAAAAATGCCCTTCATTTCTAACATGATGTCTGTTTGCATGTAGCTGCCAACACAACTTTCATGTAGCTGTTAGGTATGAGTGATTCACTGTATGTATTAACTAAGCTCTAATGTTCTTTCATTAGTTGTGTACATGAAGCATGTTGTTATTTTATAACAAATGACTGATTAAATCACTGTATCCTTTTACACTCTCCTGCTAAAATACTAGGCAACACATTGCCATCACTCACTGTAATTAGTAATGAGGAACGCGGTTCTCTTCCTCGTGAGTCCTGTTTGCAGACTCATTACCAGGCCCTGCTGGTTTCTCCAGCACTGAGAGGAAGTTAAACAAAGCGCCACTCACACGCAGCCCCTCCGCGGCGACAACAGGCTCCAGACCCATCGCCAAACGCTGAGAAGTGAAGGGCCTGCGAAAACAAACCACTACGACACCCTTCACTCTTTCTTCTACTCGACCGCACCCTGTCACCGTCCGAGACAATCACTGGTACCTCAGGCTACGTTAAGAACTAAGAAAACAAACCACCACGCAATAAAGCCCCTTACCTCTCCATCTTAATTCTACCAGGAAACTAATCGTGTAACAGATAGCCCATAAAGTTTAACCACCTCACCTTCCTTACTATATTTTTCATGAATGTAAAATCAATATTGTACCACTCAGTCCTCATTATGATAAGCGAGAAATTGTCATTTTTTGATCAAACACAGACTGAACTTGCACGGATATGTAGAAGTGGTTGCAAACATTGAGGAGATGTACATATTGATATACTGCATGTGCGCACACACACACACACACACATATACACACAAACAAGAGGCAGGGGGGACCTAATTAAATGCAGACAGTGGCTGTGTGGACTGGCGTACAGTGGAGCTAGGCCCCAAGCTGCCACAGCAACAGTTCATCTCGGCCAATTAGATGTCGCATCAAAGCCGGGGCAGCCATAAAGCGGTGGGTTCACAGGCGACATTGTTGTGTGTGTGGTCAGCAATCAGCAACGTCCCCTGCTGGGATCTGCCGCTGTTGAAGCCGTAGAGAGAGTCACCTGACAACAGCCAGTACAGCAGAGGCCTGCCTGCCTGCTGTCTGATCTTCTCCTAATGTGTATGTGACTGAACCACAGGCCTCTGGGATGGAAGTAATGCGATGTTTAAAAAATATATATATATCTGAACCCCCAGCGAGTTGTCTGTTTATTGGTCCTCTTTCAATCAGAATATGTTTGCGTTTGATCCTCACAGCCCATAAGTGTGATGACAAAACTACTGATAAAAACTAACTACTTTTGCACAAGTAATTAATAATACAAAACTGTCGAAACCCAGCAGGTTTGCTCATTGCTTTACCCTCTGTTCATCCCGGTCACAAGCAAGACATGATTACCTTCCTGCCATGAAGCTTGACGTTCACATTTTCTGATTCAACAGGCCTAATTTGCATGGTTAATTTTCCCACTGACTTCAGTGAGAAAATTGGCTCAGAAAATTAGAAAGGGTTTCATTTTTTTCCCTGCCGTGGCATTTTTTTTTTTGCAGCTGTATATTCTGGCCTCTTATAAACGAAGACAAACATTTCACATAAGTAATTGAACAAAGATGCCTAATGTAATTTTTTCCATAAAATGAAACAAATTAGCAAAGATTTCACTTAGTCTCCTGTACTTAAGTGAGTCCTATTTAATGTAGATACAGGTGATCTTTTAAGAGCCTGTAGAGCAAAGAGAGTGACAGCAAATAGAGTGCAGTCTAGAATAAGTCCAGCGTTTAAGCTGCTGATGGGCGCAGGTACATTGAGTCTCTTGGTCCTCTCTATCCAGCAGTAGTCGGTCCATTTCCCTCCTCAACCCTAAAGCTGAGAGTGAGGCGGGAGTCAGCCCAGGATGGGTTTCCCAGGATTAGGAGGGGGTCAGGGCTGGAGTGCTGCCACTCTCCCTCTCAGCAGCCAAGCTGCAGCTCCCTCATTATACCTGAGGAGTCAAAACATTACCCATGGTGCACTGGGGCCTCTGGGACAGGCCCACCCCTTGCACCATATGGGGGGCGCGGGGGTAGGACTTGCTTCCATTGTAGCGAAGGGGAATGTATAGATATTTTTTTTTCTCATGTGATCATTGTTAGTATATTGAGATAGAGGTTTGCATGCTGTTGAGAAATAGAAGAGAAAGAGAAGGATACATTATGTTTGGAATTGGTTTTCAGTATTCAAATTATTAAGAGCACTTGAGAACACACTTTCTGCCTCTCTGTCTTCTGACTCTGCCTCTTTAACATCCTTGTGATGAACCTATTGTAGGTCACACAGTGTATTTCAGTGTATACATGGCAAATTGACCCAGCCTTCACAACACGTAAAGGCATCCATTAACCAATCACATCAATAGGCTTTTGCTAATTTATGTATATTTATTTATATATTTCTTCTTTTTCTTCAGCAAAACATAATTACCGATTATGTAATGTTTAGGCCTGACATGTTGATTACTGTCCAGTGTTTGAAAGGCTGCAGTTCTCAGTGAATTAGAGAATGATTAGTGCATGGCAAATCTACTTCATTCTAAACATGTTAATTAACAGTCTATGCAGTGGGTGCAGTAGTTAAAAGCACTAGTAACCTCACACAAGCTTCAAATGTAACCACACTCTAAATTGCTTGCCGTGGGTTTCTTTGAAAGGCTATATTTAATTAAATGCCATACAGTAGCTATTTCGGGGCTAATGGAACTTATATTATATGTAAGAGATCTGGTGAGGAGTCACTTAACCATCCATTACGACTGTGGTTTCAGTTCTGCAGCACAGGTTTCTAGCTACATGTAAATGATTGGGATTAAATCAGCACTCTAATAGAGCTTAGCCCAGATATGTGATTTGAGAAGAGTTTTGTAAGCCAGCCATTTTTTTTTCCTTTCTCACAGTCCATTGACAAATATTTCTATTCTTTACCACACTGCCTTGCAACATTATATTACTGACAATGATATATAGTAACATAGTAAAACTAACATAGATCATTTGATTTTCGGGACAAAAAATGTTAATCGTGCTTCAGATTTCATGTTAAATAGGGACAGAAGCTTTTCGTAAAATCTACAGTATGTTAACACAAGACCAATCCAGTAAGACCAAGTAGCTCTTCAGGACCACTAACAGAGCACAGAGCCACCTAGTGTTAGCACTCCACACACAATAGACTCCTTTAGCAGCCTCACATCCTACACTGCTGTCACTAAATGGCCAGAACACACACTAAAGCACATATTACCTTACTTGTATCAAGATTCAAGAAAATCAACTGTGGGTTGATTGCACCGAACAGATTGGACAACATGCTAGAAATTATAACTGGCTTCAATGTTGTTGTCGGTGTATTTCAACTTTCGAATAGTTTACGGCATAAAAACAAACCTTCTCAGTCTTGTAGACATGCTTCTTATATTATGGCAATCTGGCCCACTGATGTAGCACAGTTTTTCATAACTTGGTTAAGGGTGCCCCCATCTGGCCAAGCTCTCTTAGTATTCTCATAGATTGTGTGAGGCAGCAGTGTGGTTGCTCCTTTGGTTCCTGCTACCCCACTGCTTGTTATTTGCACTGATTCCTATTATGACGGCTCTGTTTGTCAGATAATATGGATTGTGTATGTAAAGTAGCTATGATAATTTTGTATTCACATAAGATGATTTAAATCATTTTTGATGTGTGATAATTATTGTTTATAATGTGGGATTTAATAGAACAGGAAACACTTAAGAGTTTTTTGGGTTTTTTTTTTGCACATGAATTTTAAGGATTTATACATCTCTCTCTCTTTCTCTCTCTCTCTCTATCCCTCCCCCTCTCTATTTCTCTCTCACACTCTTTCTCTCTCTCTCTCTCTCTCTCTGTCTCTGTCTCTGTTTCTCTCTCACTCTCTCTCACACACACCTTCAGGGTCCATGCAGCAACAGTTGTTTTGGGGCAGTCATGGTATATTGGGTGAAATAAGGGTGGCGGTGTGCGGCAGTATAATTTGCAGCCTTGTCGGAGGAGCCCATTTTCTTGTCCGTGGTCACTGGGCGCTGGCTGCTGTTCATCAGTATGGAAGTCTATGAGGTGAGGAAAAATTGTAATGATGGACACTGAGCAGCAGGAATCAGCTGCTCAATAAGCCCCCCTAATTGCTTAGCAACAGTGTTCCAGGGTCTCTCATTTGAGATCAAGAGTTTAGTGGACTGAAGACTCCGCTTTGGAGAAATAGAGCTTGTGCCATTCGATAAGACGGCGGAGAAATGGGCTCTATCTTCTACTTCCTCTCTGCCCTCCCTCCCATTCCTCCACCCTCCTCCTCTCCTCTCTCCTTCTCTTTCTCTCTCTTTCTCTCTCTGTCTCTCTCCCACCCACCCCGCACCCTCCAACCCCCCAACCCCCCAAAACCCTTTCCTACCAGGATGATTATGTTACCTTTCAACTGCATGATGTATTCAGTTCACTAGATTATTTTCTGTCATCTCAGTTAATTGAATTCTGTCCATCACATATAGATGTTTTCACATTTGCATAAAGGTTAGAGTGGTGAAGAGTGTCAAACTTCAATTTAGACAATGTCACTCAAATAAATATACTGGCCTCTTTCTCTCTCTCTCTCTCCCCTTCTCCTGGCTCTCCGGAGGTGGCTATTTACAGATTCTGTCTGAATTTAAATGGATCTGTATTCCTGGGATGTGCTGGCTCTCATATACATGTAAATATGAATATGAAAATGACCGGATGGCTCTCTGATATGGGCTGCGTGACCACACGTGCTTGGGTGTATGTGAATCTCTCCAATAATCTGAGCGTTCGCACGTGTTTGATTATGTGTGCGTATCCGTCCACATGGTCACCCTCATGGCGAGTTTGTGACACAGACAGTATGTAGGCATCACTACCCTCAACAGAGGCTCTCAGTAAGCACTTCCTCCTACTCCCATACTCACTGTCAAGTGCCTCTAACATCCAGCCTACAGCTGTCATGTGAAAATGTAGGACCACAGTGGGAGGGGTGAGAAAAAGGACCTACCCGAGTATAATGTGTAAATTTATCCATGTGCATTCACATACGCTCAGGCACATATACATAAAAGCATTTGGTTAGACATACACACAATCGTTTTATACACACACACCCCTCCATTGAGATTTTGAAGCAGTTTCCCCATGGCAGGCAATCTGTTAAATGGCTACGACTGACAGAGGGAAACGGAGCATAATAACATGCCACACAAGGAAACATAGCAAAGGGGGGGGGGGAGAAGCAGACTTCTCTGACAGACAAGAAGACCTGGGCCAATTCACATTTAATAAGTGTCCCGGAATATCCAATTATGTTTGCTTTTGAAAATTGATTCATGTGTCTTTAGCGGCAATTTTCATATTAGCCTCTTTCAAATAAACATCTATTAGGTTTATGTATCACATTGGCGTGTGGCGACAGCGTGCAGCCAGGGCTAAAATAAGTCTGTGTCAGTTAGTCAATAAATGGGAGCGCGAAGACGACGGACAGATTAGAGTGCTTATCTCTTTTCATCAACTCTGAATGCCAGCTGAATTGAAGGTCAATATCTAAGGATTCTCCAAGCCGAGCAGGTGTCTGGAGAGTATGGATTGGCTAGTGCTTGCAGCGCCTCTGTCCGTCTTTGTGGGCAAGCCAGGGCCAATTTCAAATGTGTCACAACCGCATTTGAGCCAACAGTTACCTGGACAAAAACCACTATACATTATACTACATAACTCCTTCCCCCACCGCTCTCTTCTTCAATGTCCTTTCTTCTCTCACAGTCTCACGAGTTCTCTCCATTGGTCTAGATACAGTATGTCACACTGTGGGCTTTGTCACGCCTTGCAACACATGGTGTGAGTTATCTGTGGAGACTTAGGAAATGTCTGCTGAGAGACAAGTGAAGGTGGGTTATTATTTATGATAACATGAAAGACAATTGTGTGCTAGTATTGACTAGAAGATTTGCAATCTTTTTATTTTGGGGGTGGGGGAGGGACAGATGCACTCTAGAGGCTGAGCAATGGAGAAAACTTCTTTTTTATTTTTTGATTGTAAATTAGAAAACACAAATATGAGGGGAAAGTACAGAAGGTGAAAACATGCCTCTTTTCAATAGGCCATCTGTTTACAACCATTTTCAAGGTTGTTCATTATTGATTACATCTCTATTTTTCCTCCCAGAGACATAGTCAAAAAACACTGTAGATAAAGAACTATTTAAAACTTACTCAGACAGAGTACAACTCTATCTTGCTTCTTTTCTCTCCCCTGGTTTGCAATGAATGCAGAGGTTTTCTTGTTGGAAATGGACAGTGAAAGCCTGATAGGCCGTGAACGGGGCAGATGGCGCTCTGCTCTCGCCTCCGGCTCCTAATGTTTGTGTTTGAGCTTAGCACTCTGTTCAAACTCTGGAATCACACACACACACACAAAAAAAAAACAGTAGATAAAATAACATTGGCACTCGTGTGGTGACACACATGAGCGTATGCAGAATGTGTGCACGTGTGTGTGTGTTTGTGTGTGTATGCGTGCGTGTGTGCAGTTGAGGTTGGTTACGAGGCTGTGGAGGTGGCGCTTGTATATTGAAGGGTCTTGTCCAGTGTGTCAGAGGGCCCTTTCGGCTACTCTCTTCTCAGACAAAGCTTTGGTGAAGGGGCTCACTCCAACAGGACATGGCTGCTGGGGGGAGAGAGCAGCAGCAGCACTCCAGACCTACTCGCCTGCAGGAGGAGGCTATCTGAGCCACCTAGTCCACTCCTCAGGCTGGCCGATACCCTCCACAGCCACCGCCGCAACCCATGGGGAAGGCCATATCTGACCTTATCTCAGCATGTGCGTAGCTGTCTATCAACTCACACTGGTAGAGCCACAGAAAACAACCTTTCTTGGAGAGTGTAGGAAAATCAGAAATTCTGCAGCACTTACATGTTTTCATAGCCAAGCCATTCTTGGAACTGGAAATTAGAGAATCAGAGAATAGTACTGAAAATTCATTGGTCTCAGAAAATCAATGTTAACATTGAACATGATGAACAAAATTGTAGAAAGGATATGAATTTATTTTTGTACTTCAAATTAAACTGCAGAATAAATTCATATACTTTTGCTGCACTGAATATAGAGAAAGAGCCTGTGGAGTATTACAAGAAAATGAATGGCTGGCTTTATTTGTGTACGCATCTGTAATGTTATTGTGGCCAAGTTGTGAGCTCACCCTTTGCTTTTATTTACATGGTAGTCTTTCGTCTGCTCAACAGGAGAGCCTAGCAAGCTGTAGATAGGTCCTTTCAGATACTTACAAAGGCCGCTTCAGCGGCTTTTTGTTGCCGTAACTACCTCTTTCTTCCTCACATTCCAAATATCTTTGGTTCAAACCTGGTGGCCTTGATGAACAAGGTTCTATGGAATCAATCAACTGCTTCTCTCAGAAGATCTTAACATGGTTTAATGTTGGCCTTGCCACATTGTCCTTTTGAGATATAAACCTCATCCAACTTCTGCCTGAGATCCAAGTTTCTTTTCTGAGGGGTCTTTTTGTATAGAGTGGATTTCAGAGAGGCCTCAGGAATATTGTTCTCACTAATAATGAATGACAGCATACCTCAAGTATTTTTTGTGATTCATTCATTCACCACAGTCGAAGAAACATCATTAAATCAGTCATCTTGAATATATATTCAACTTTTTACACTAACTATATGAGTGCTGGATGAGTGCATTGCTATTAAATGAAATTCATGCATTTCTCCTATTGTAATACATTTTGGTTTGACAGGAATTCACCAATAGAAACTTCCACTTTACATTCAGTGTAATATTTTAAATATAAAAACCAACACATAGAGATAACCACTAGTTACCTATTTTTGATATAAATTGTAAAATGTACAGTGGCAGGCTGCAAAAATGACAAATATGTTTTCACTGTTTGTGTTTGATCAGATGCCTAATACACCTGAAATTTTATTTCTTTTTTGTCATGTGCAGCAGGAAGCATTGTTAGTAAAACAGACAGCTATTCATGGTGGACATATGTGCGAAGAGCCATCAGCGTCTACAACCTCTCCCAGCTTCAGTAAAACAGTAACATCTGCCTTCAGTTTTTATAGCCCACAACATATGTCCCTTCTTTGGTGACAAAGCTGGCTAAGGCTCTCATGCTGTTCCTGTCCCCTAGTCCAAACATACATCTTTAGATACCTGTCAGCCTTTATTATTCCGTCCTCTGTCGCTGCAGATAAGGGAAGTTAAAGTTTAATGAAATGCAGCCCGGCTACAGAGGCCCGGCTTTTATAATTTGTCACAGGCTGGGTGCTGGGAGCCCAGTGCTATGTAAACATGGAGGCAGTGGTCACGGCCATTACTTCTAAATGACGGAACATGGACGAAGTGGCAGAAATGTCACTCTGCACCAGCCATTTTCCTGTTGTTGCCTTGCGCTGTGCTGCGCTCCCCCATAAACCAAGATGGAGACATCAAAATTTGAAAAACACAAATTCTAATAAAGCCTGCGGTAATGCTTTCACAGCAAATTACCCATAGAAACTGTATCCAAATGCAGTCATTTCCCGTCTGTATTTTCTCATAAAATTGATAGCCAGCATGTTTCTGAGGCTGTGTTCTGGGTATCTGTGAATATAAGAACAAAAATGACAATGATAGTTGTAGGTGTGATGAATGCTCAAGCTTCCTGAGCCCTGCAGCAGTGTAACCACCAACACACTCGGAGACTGTAGCCAACACACTACACTTCTTTGGGCCTGGGGTAGAAAAGACAACCTATTCCCTGTTTCATGCATGAGGGCCACAGCACTACTTACACTGTGTCCACCTATATAACCCTAATGAAAAATGAAGATAGGTCTGGGATGCCTGCAGCTATAGTGGTCAAGGAGCTCTGATGCACTTTATATCACAGGATTGGAGAGTCTTACAGTTAACTGCCTTGAAGTATCAGTAGATTAAATGTATTTCTGACCAATTCTTGTCTATAGAGTGTGCTACTTTCCTGAAAGGTTTATACAGATACTTATATAAAGATAGAAAAATAAACAGCAGAATGCTCATTACCCATTATCAAAAACAGTGTTATTAACAGTGCAGTTCATTAGGCAATAGACGAGCTGCGCAGTGTGACATAAGAGAGGAGGACCATCCCTCTTCACTGGTTTGTTCTGCACTAGACAGAACTCTAGGATACAGCTTATTCTGCCACTTCAATTTTGAGCTCCATTTTAGCCTGGACTGCAGTCTAGCTGAGTGCAGGGGTCCACACACTGGAACAGACACACAGAGCACACACGTACACCATACACACTTCAGCAGCAGTTGATGTCTTAATACAGGCAGGATCTAATTTAGCTGATCCTCTGACATTTATCCTTTAGGTAAACTCTAGCCCTCCCCTCTCAGTCCCAGTGGCACCCGTGCCAACAAACCAGCACAGGCATATTTTAGAGCACCCGCTTCACACCTCAAAATGCCCTCAGGGACACTTGGTGTCTCCTCTCCGATTTCTAGCAAAATATTCCACTTTGGATGTTATTTCTCGGGCCCTTTGTGATCAGGTACAGGAAGTTAACTGAGAGTACACCCTTGATGAAAAGAGGAGGGGGGGGGGTATTTATTCTTGGATGCAGCCATTTTCAGGTGGTGCAGAAATCGATGTGCAACAGTACACAATAACATACGCACTCACTTATGGCAAACGCATGTCTGCTCAACAAAGCTGTTGAGCAGACATGCGCAAACATACTCAGAGGTGGGCTCCGTGTGTGTGTGCGTGTGTGTGTGTGTGTGTGTGTGTGTGTGTGTGTGTGTGTGTGCATGCGTGTGTGTATGTGTACTGGTTGGGGCTATAATCCGTAGCTCTGTGACAAGGGAGGGAGGTGGTGGCTGGCGGGAGGGACAGAGGGACAGGAGTGATAACAGATTGAGCGACTCTGATAAACTCTCCTCTAATGGTTCTGCCTGTCCCTCTCCCCCTTTTTCGACGGCACCTATTTAGTGGACTCTTTCACTGGCGGCGGATTAGAAACCTGGATAAGGAGAAGCAAACACTGGCAGCTTCTCTGAGTAAGCAACAGAGAGAGGGAAGCAGAGGAAGATAGAGAGAATGAGGGAGAGAGATGGGAGGAGGAGAGACATGAGGAGAATGAAGGACAGAGGGAGAGAGGCAGAGTGGGAAGGGAGCCGGAGAGGATATTCAAGGAGTGGCACTTACCCGTAGCCATCCATCGTTTCTCCTTTCCTTCCACCCCCCCGGTCCCCTTAGCCTCCTGCTTTATTTTTGCTTTCTCGGCCCTTGACAATGCAGTAACTGCTTACGGAGCACTGGAACTGCTCTTTGAGCCTGATGTCGATGATGGGTTCAAGTGGCGGGTTGCAGGAGGTGTCAAACACGGCCTAATTCTGTGTGGTTAACGGCTAGGCATGACACGCGCAGGACAGTGTAAACATGGATTAGGTTGATGTCTCAATCACAGCATGGCAAAGTGACAGACAGGCTGCTCTGACAGTGGCAGCAACACAGGAAAGCTGCTTCGAGTTTGTACAGGGGTTCACAATATACACTATATACTATCACTGAATGAAACAGATTTTCTCTTAACTTTATTTATAAGAAACAATAATCAGTTTCTGTTTGTTTGTTTGTGTGAACTTTTGACCTTTTATAGTGTATACACATATAGTATATGATCTGTGGGTCTTTAGCACTGTTAAACTTAAATATGGTTGCGAGTCTACAAATGTTATTTTGTAGTCCAACTCCATTCTGACTTCACAGAATTCATCATTTAATCCAGAGATAAATATTTTTATAATTGGAAATGTTCACAAAATTCAAAACAACAGCTTAGATCATGTACTTTTATTGTAGATTTGGAATATTTGGTTTAATAATCCTGTCAAGAGTAACACTTGAAGATATAAACATATTTGTCTGCCAGCATTCGGTTTCAATTAAGTTTCCCATGGGTTGAGAATATATTTGTGGTGGATGAAGTTTATGTCTTTAAAAGACAGAGATCATGGATACCACATTTTTTCAAAAGTGGATGAGGCAATTCCATTTGAATGGGTCTCCCAAATAAATTCTTTATATAATAAATACAGTGTTAACCCTGGCTTTAATTAACAGAAAGTGACTTTCATATTTACAGCAGTGACCACAATGAGCATCAGTAAAGAAGTGGATATTTATTAAATGAGATACTACTGTATTTTATTGAATATGGATGGGGAGAGCCCCATGTGCAGCTACCATTCAGCTGAGGGATGGCTTAAAATAGAAAGGGATAATGTAACCATGCAAAATGAAAAGCAAATAATTATATCCAGCTTTGAAGCCTCTATTAGTGCAATTCTGTATGAACAAATGGAAAATTGCACACTTAGTAATTTGTCCATTTGTGACTGCTGAGTATGTGTTATTAAAATAGTGTAATTATATCTACTGTATTGCATTCATGCTTTGAACAAGACAGAAATATCTGACAACTGTAGTGATAGTTTGATTGACTGGACACAATACCATATGCTGCAGTAAATTAATAGAATGTTCCATTTGCTAAATTGATCCATGAAAAGGATTTACCCAGTGGAGCTGAAAGTTCAAACTGCATATAGCTTTTACAGTGCAAGAGGGGTTGAACTATTAAAAAGACAACTATTGACTTTTACTACAATGTTTCTTTTCAGATTGTATGAATACCGAGTATTAAAGCACCACTCCAGAGAGCAGTAAAAACACTATCTTTAGTGAAACTCTTGCCATAATGTCAAAGAAGAAGCAACACAAATTGATATAGACTGGTGGCAGTGATGTTGAGTAGCATCCTAGTCGACACGGTCGTCTTTCTCCACACGCAAGACAACGTCACGCTTCTGAGTGCCAGTGAGCAGCTTCTCTCAGCCTCACGCTCTAGTGTCAAGTGCTGCAAACAATATGCACTCACAGCAAGCACTGCTCGACTCAGGAGACGACATGCTCCAATGACTGTGCCTTTGCCACAACTATTTGTGATTGACAAAGGCCCATGAAACTCACCATTGACTTTACCTCACAATCTGGTATCTCCGTATATATCTCGGTGCGAGAGCAAACAAACGAGCAGTAAATAACTTGCTCACCCGGTCCCCACAGGCCATCAATCAAATGGACAAGTGTATACTACGCTGTGTTAGGGAGCTCAGAGCTGAACTAATCCAGTAAATACAACAAAAGCCCCGACCTGAGAAAAATCCGGTGTGGAGATCCAGTCTCAAACCACAGGAGGAAAGCTGGGAACACAGAAAATCTAATGACTCCAAAGCAGGCATGAAGTGTGAAATCCCACTCTTTCCTAGGAACAGCTGAGCCCACATCTGAGACGTTGCTAGCAACATTTGTTACAATGATAGATAATAATATTTATTGATTCACTGAGTGGAGTCATTAGCTATAGTTAACAAGTCGCTACTGGAAATATTAGCCATTATTGTGGAAAGCCATTTTGAAAAGAATGTCACTCGAAATTCATAATAGCCAAATGAATGCAACTGTTGTTGGGTATTGAAGTCTTTCAATAGCTGTCTTACCATCGTCACTCTCATCATACCAGTGCATTACACTGAACAAAAGAGCTAAAGACCAATTATTGAAAGATCCATACAAACTAGTGAGCTGGCTAAATATTGTCAACTGTAGCCAAATTCCCAATCTGCCTCTATTAATTAAGCCATTTAATCATCCACCACACTAATTGCATAATTAAATCACTGCCTCCTGGGTCCCACTGATGTGCAGTGGGTAATCTGGCGCAAAAATACCACTCATCAACAATGTGGGTTGGTTGATAATGGTAATGGATGACTAGGACCACAACAACTCACCAAGGGCAACTTGCTTTATAAATACACAATAGGCTATGGTCAGTTTTTACACCATTCTCATATGATCCGGCTGACATTTGAGCAAATGTTGGTGAGAGATTTTGAGTATTGTCTGAGTAGAGAATGATTTACAGTACTGTTACAAAGGCCTTCCTGAATTTATGCTAATTTTAAAAAAGCTATTCAGGTTAATATACTCTTAAAATCAGGAATCAGGAAAACAACCATAATTTACTGTTAATAATCATGCAAGTACAGCATCTTTACCGATTATGTTTTTTTCCTTTGTCTTTATTTTACATGTTTGTATTTTCTTTATATTATATCTAAAGCATAGATAGAATTTTAAAGATTGAAAGCTTTAAGTTTTTTTCTAAGGGGGACAACTTTGCATAAACTACAATTAAAAACACAATCAAAAATCATTGCACAGCACAAAAGATACAGCCCCTTATCCAAATACAACAACAAGCTGTAGCCCTCCAATTTAGCACAATTGTGGTCAGTCGACATGAGTGTGACCAGCACAAACACCTTGTGTGTTGGCATTGTTGGATCTGCTCGTCTCAGTACAAGACTCAGCGGCTCCAGCCAAGTGTTTAAATTCCTGAAGAGCCTCCAGAAGAAATTAGTATGTAATGGCCACACTCTGCAAGAAGAAAGACCCATTATGGCTTTTCCACTGACTGTACTTGGCTTTCATTTGTGAGCTAAATGGATGCGCGTGAAGGTGAGAGTTCACTAGCCATTCAAGTATTTGGCTTTAACTGGCTCCAGCACTCTTGCTTTAATTCAAGCAGAAGGACAAGTATGAATAATCACCCTGGATAAGACTCATCACAACCAGCGGCATGAGTCACCCCCACCACCACCACCACCCCCGCCAACCTCCCGCCCTCAAAATGGCTGCTGAAGCTTAATGACAAAATACCATTTACATCATGCCTTTTAATTTGCAATTTGCCAGCTTTTGTTGCTGCTATCTGATTTTGGTTTGTTAGCCGCACACTGTATTATTTTGATGCAAATTTCCTCCCAGCTCATCTCAACTGGTTCTAATTTCACATTTGTTTATCAGAGCTGGAAAAAATAGCTAGGGAGAAATGGGTAACTCTAATCAATGTAAAATAGAACACAAAATATCCAATGATTACAAATCCACCAAGGCTGGCAGACTGTGCAGAGAATTGAGGCTGCAGGATGTAATAGCCCATGTGGTATCACGGAGACAAAGAGACCACACCCAGCTGACACTGTGGGGATGAGTTATAAAAAATTGAGGTTTTGACGAGAAACGTCTGTTATTGGGCCCGTAACGAGGACTGACTGGTTTATTTAAATACACAGGAGTGTACAGCCAAAACTGCTAATACGGGGCCCCAAGGGTGTTCATCTCATGTAATATATGCGCAGGCTAATTTATTACACCAGGACTAATTTCCATTGCTTGTGCTTGGAGTTGCCTTGCTAATTATGGAATGTTTTTTTCTTTAAACCATTTTTTTCCCTCCCTGATTCATAATTGCACATCCACATTCAGGGGCAGCTTTTTTGCAAATGAGATGAGGCCTTGCCATTTGGCATTCACGGCCCCCCACACCCAGGTGAGCCCACAGCCCACACAGGGCACAAGCAACGCTCCATTTCCTTCCAAAAAACACCCACCCTCCCAATCACCAATGCTTGGATCTTTGATGGGCTCTGCCCCCAGAACTGCTATGACCATCTCAGAAATATCAGATAGGCTGGTGTGTAATTAGACTTGGGACTTTAATTAGGAAAAGTTAACTGTTAGATGAAAGCTGTCACATCTGTGATACGTACTGCTGGTTCAGTGGATAGATCCCAGGGGGGTCTGCATCAAAAGGCCCTTCCCTGCTGAGCAGGCCCACTCTAGCATGTTCTCATGCGCCAAATCAGGCCCTCTGAGTGGCAGCGGATGTGAGGGGATGGAAAAACAGAGGCGCAGACACAAGTTAACTGCAAAGGAGAGACGAAGAGGAGGAGGAGGAGGAGGATGGAGAAAGGAACGGAGGAAAAAGAGAAGAGGGAGAGAGAAGAAAGGGAAATGTCGCAGAGCTGCTCGGCTGCTTTTTTTGTGTGTCTCGTTAAATGGAGAACACGGCACAGACACAAAGGGATCTGAGGGAAAACAATGTCGCTTAACAAGACATCACTGGCTCATCATTAGCAATTTGTTGTGGGCATAATTTTCCCCTGCCCCTTGCATAATAGGTGCCCTGGGATATTGCCAGTGCTTTTGTGTGCCCTCATTTGGCTATTTATTTACTTGGCTCATGTCACAAAAGAGATCTGGCCACCTCGAGCGAGAGCCAAGATAACGCTGTTATGGCTCCACATCACAGCCCTATTAAGATGGAGCTCCTTTAATTGACTCCCTAGCTCATTGCCTGACCTGGAGTCTCACAGATCCCACCCAACCAATAAGATGCCCCATCTCACAGGGCAAACTCAGTTTGGAGTAATGTGACTTGTTTTGGTTGGTGTTGTATCAAATGGCCTCGCTGTTAGGTGCACTTGTTTGTTTTGATGCATCACGCTCTGAGTTAAGGTGCTGAAATAATAGTCAGCAGTGATTATTCTGTATTCTGAGCTGCTCTCTTATTACTTTCTATCTTGTGCTCTCGCTCTACTGGAAAAAAAATATATACAACAGCTGCAAACTGCCGTAGCAGTGTTAAATATGGTGAAACGGCTTGACGGATATCACTGCCATTAATCACAAAAGCGAAGAGAGAGAGAGAGAAAGCCTTATAATTTCATTGTGTGCGCTTCCTGTTTACCCATCCCCACAGATGGTACTGCCAGTGCTCCACAGAGCAGCCCTCACACTGTTGTTCCATCGCCTCCGCTTTCTGTGGCCCTTTTGTAATAGTATAGACATTGAGCTGTCATTTACATTCAGTAGACACATACGCCAGGGATGGATGGATGGTCTGATGGATGGATGACCCGAGTCATGGCAACAACGTAGCTATTTGGAAAAACAAAAAGCAGTTTTTCTGGAAATGGAAAGAAATTGATGATGGCTACTTGATTCAGCGTGGACAGATAGCGATGTATAATGATGTGCACACACGATCTTAGGACCCCTTGACTTCCTGTGACTTGCCCCCTTTTTCCGCACATCCTTCCTTTTGAATGACAGCATTTACATCAGTGTAACTGTAATACGATTGTGTGTGTTGTTGTTAAGGAAATGAAAATCAAGTATTTGACCTTTGTATCTTACAAGTGGCTTTGTGTTACACTGTGGTGGTCTTTAGACTGATGGTACAGTAGCATCCTTTGATACTATCAGTCTCCACTTTATTTTTTCATAATTTCTCAGCCTTCACATCAAGACTAAACAGCTTTAATATTCAGTATTCAGTCCATAGCATAGCTGGAATTTGCATGAATTTATCAGGCTTAAAGCCAGGCTGCCTGTTCTTAGCCCTTCATTGCATGAAGTGTGTTAAATGTGCGCACATGCACACAGCAGCCCCCGTGTCTGCTGCTTTGACATAAAACTGTGCTTTGGCAAGGCCAAATGAGAAGATAGTGAAATCGATTTCCACATTGTATTTCACACCCTTTCATCAGGCCCGGCCCTCGTGGCTGGAACGCTTGTGATTTCAAAAGCACTTAACATACGCCAGCCCCTTTGTTCAAGAAGCAAACTACTTCTGGAGACATCAATGCAAATAAAACCAACTAGCAGAGCGAAGGGAAACTCGAGCTGAAGAACAACCAAATTACCCGTAGTTAATACATCTTCATTACAATTTCTCTCTCTCTCTTTCTCTTTCTCTTTCTCTCTCTCTCTCTTTCTCTCTCTCTCTCTCTCTCTCTCTCTCTCTCTCTCTCTCTCCAGCATACCAAAGATTCTCAGCGCTAATGATTTTCTGGGTATTAAAGAGGCACCCACTGCTGTCTCTCTGGATATGAAACAAGAAAACAGATTATTGTCGAGATCACCCACTGTGAACACCCAAATGATACTTAAAAAATAATGATGTTCTTAACCATACTCATTAACAGCACAGTGCAGGAAAGAACAATACTCTCCTCTAGGAAAGCCAAACAGATTTCAAATTAGAGCATAAAGCAGAGAGGCAATCAGTTTGGAAAAAAAAAACAAAAAAACCTGAGGATGGAAACAAAGCAGGCGGTGCGGTGATATTCTGTTCCCATGCAAGGATTTGTGTACACTACCAGTAGTTTAAAGTTACTGAACATTTGGCTATGGTTATTGGTGTAAATTCTGCATCTTTTGTATTTTTTAATCATAGCAAACACATGAAAGAAGTCCACTGAAAATATAATCCTGTAACTTGCCAAAACAAATGTTGACTACGTACTTTCTGCATGAATACAGTTGATGCCAAGCACATCAAATCATCATGATAATTATTGTTCCCCCCACTGTTCTTCACTTCAAACATCTTCTTTATACGTTCTGTATATTAATATACATCTGTTATGTTTTTCCTGCTGAAATAATTGGCACCATATGGTAAGAACAGAAAGTAGCTGTTGGTGTTATTTTGGATACAGGACGGCATGTAACAGCATTATTTTTATTTGCATCATTTAAAACTGTAAGTATAGGGTTCACTTCTTGACAAGAAGTCGGTTTCAACGAGTTGCCAATGAATAACCAAAGCCTCATTTTCATTAGATAGGAGAACGATTCAAACGTTGGCCTATAATCAGACAGTAAAGGAAGTCCAATGTTCCATAACTCAAGTCATGTCATGGTGTACTTTCCTGAATAGCACAACTAGGGACACAGTGGGATTGTTCAGTTCTTGCCAAGCCAAAACGATTCTTTGTCAGCCAGGCATAAATAACATAGTGTTGATTGTTCTGTCAAAGTTAATCTGACAGCTCGGGGAAGCAGTCATTTATCTAATGATAGAGTTTCTATGACGACAATCGATCCTCCTGCAGCCTGGCGTGTGTGTATGTGTGTGTGGGTGTCTGTGAGTGTGTGTGTGTGTGTGTGTGTGGTGGTGGTGGTGGTGAGGAGGGGTGCAAAACATTTGCCATTGAGTGTGTTATTTGAACACAGTAAAACGCGTTCAAGAACAGACAGAGATGCTTTGTGGTGATGTGCAGCTTTGTCCATGAAGGTATTACTTTAATACATTCTTAAGCTACCACAAAGTTTCAGTGTGTGCATTATTTGGTTTTATACTTAAAGGTGCCCTGTGGAGTTTTCTTATAAATAAACAAAGTTTCTGTTTACATTAAACCTGCAGTGCAGAACTTTTGTCTCCCCTTTCTGGTAGTGAGAGTAATTACAAAAACTCTGTATGACATGTGTTGACTGGCTGGTCTCATCCAGCCAGCGGCTCCTCACAGCTCCAAAAACGTCGGAGCAAATTTCCAAATAGGCGTTATTTGGATAAACTGACCACATATCGGGAATCTAAATGGTTACTTTCTCGCCTGAACAAATATTAGATTAATGAAGTAACATATTAACAGTCCTACAGCGAAAATTACAACAGCTTTAGGCATGCATACCCAGTATGCCTTGTGGTCCGATGAAGATACCGCAACCATCGGGATGGGTTGGAATGCCAAACATGAGGCAATTTCCTCCTCCAATCTGTGGCAATAGGCTTGTGTGAACTCGTTTGGCAAAGGCTTGAATATAACAGACATTAATTTATATTTAAAAGTCCCACACTCCAGCTTTAAGTGTTACTCACCAAAATGCATTGCATGTATCCTTGAGGTCTAACAATGTTGTTGACAACAATGTTGCAAACCTTTTCCTTTCGTCACAAAACATCAGCATTCAAAGGTGATTTTTCTTAAAAGTTTGAAAAACTGCATTCTTTACATTCATGTTTACTAGCTTGCAATCTTCTTTGCTGCATTCATTGGCTCATTGCTGCATTTCTTGGTACATTATTCCCACCTGTAGATCAGTGGAATAGTGTGAAAACATTGGCAGATATGCGCGTCATGTCATGGACATACATGAGAACAAAAACATGGATGTAGCACTAATAGTGGACAGAAATTCCACAGGTTTAAACAACAGGATGCACAATATTTGAAATGTTTAGCAAATGTTTAAAATCTAATAACTACTACATACTACAGATTTTTTGTTCTTTACAATGCCAGGATGTGTAGTTTCCACCAGTGAATCTTACCTGTTATTCTGTGATACAATTGATTATCCAACACTATACTAGGCACATTCACCAAGAGAAATTAACACTAAAGGCTTTATTCAACTGTAGAAAATGTAACATTTATTTTATCATTCATGAAATGTTCTGCAGCAAGTGGATTTCAAGTAAAAATGTGTTTTACAGATATTCATTCAATCATTATAAAGTCTGTGAGAAATGCACAGAAAACTTAACATTACCTTTATCCTAGTACCTCAATTCAAATGATTAGATTATTAAAGGACGACTTCACTGATTTTCAAGTTGATTTTTAATGTGGGTAGTACCTATATATGAATGACATTAAATTTTCCTTTGTCTTCCTTGTATTAAAATATCGCTCTTCATCTAGCTGCTGAAGTTCGCCAGATGACACGTTTTGCTTTGACTTTGGAGATCTGCCATTGACTACAAATCACTTTTCCTCATTTTCTATAGTGGTGTCTTCAAGGACTGTCAACGGGGGGTCTTCCAAAACATTTCGTCCACCATGTTATTTTCTCACTAGCAATAGGGAAAAGCAGACACTAAAGTATCAGCATATTTGGAAGAAAATTAGTTTCATGATATAATGTTGGTATCAGGGGTGCAGCTTTATTCTTACTAGAGGCAGAATATCATGCTGTAGAATTAGACACAACTGAGTATGGAAGGGGAAGCGACCACTGGAAATAGTTTACAGCCTCAGCCTGACACACAAACTTCTGAATCTAACACAAAAAAACAATAACTAGTTATACATTATAATGTCGGATCACAGATGCGGTGGTACTGTTATAGCTTATGAGGCCAAATATCGTGCTGTGGAATCAGACACAACAGAGGATGGAGGAAGAAGCGATAAGTGGAGCTACGTTACAGCTGGAGCCAAAAGAGAGGCGCTGCGGCGGGAGTAGCTTTGTAGCATCAACCAGTGAGGATCATCAAAAAGAATGGCGACAGAAATGGATAACGGAAACAGCATTTGTTTGCAGTTTTACACCCCTTCATCCATGATTGTTTCTTAAACCAAGCTGAAATGGAGACTGCAGACTCAGAGGTTTTTTGACTGGCCACTGGCACTGATGTGTTCTGGCAGCATTCTGGCTTGTGTGCAGCTCTCAATAAATGGAAATAAGCCTCGGTAAAGAGATATAATGCTGATCACTACTGACTTTGTGTCCGCTAACCAGCCCCTCTGTTGGGGAAATATCCTGTAAATACACCATCAGTAGCTTTGGACAGGACTCTGTGCAGTGCATTCTGGTTGTTGTAGGACTTACCCCCTATGAGCAGTAGTGGAATCTACAGCCTTTTTCTCAATTTCCTCTAGTCATAGGCCACCAATTTAAAAGAAAATAATTGCACATTTCTACTACATAGGTGACCTAGTTTTAAGAAATCATCATATTCACAGCAGTGAAAATTTTAAACTGAAGCCTCATTGTCACTTTTGGGCATTTAACATTGGTGAGCGTTTTGATACAAACAGTATAAAGAAAAAAAATAGGAATTTTTGCACCCTAAAAGGACTAAGGACTGTTTATACCACCAATGTGAAATTGCTTTTTTTTCTGTCACAGCTCCTTCCCTTTAAGGTAGTCCTTCACTTTTCACTTTTTCAGTCATGGCTGAGGTCACCAGAAAGTACATTCCTGTCAATAAGTGACAAAAAAGAAACTAAATTAATGGTGACATTTTTGCAGTTTAAGGTGGTTGGATATTGTGCACTGAGAATATGGGAGGGATTTTTTAAGCAGCTCACACTATATCTTAGTACTCTTCTGTAAATAGAGTCACGAATATCTCCGCTCTTGGACTCTCCAAAACACTTAACTAAAATCTTGCTGGTACATTCTTGTTGCACCAAACAGGTCACTGCTATGGCTGTCATATGACCTTGATGCATCATAACAATACCTACAAGGTTTTAGGGACCTGGAAAAAAGACAGAGAATAGATTGTATTTTTGGAAAGGTGTCCTCTGTTATCAAAGAACTGCATTTGATATGAATTCTTCTTTTTTTCTTAGAGTCCCCCCTCGCACGTATTGCTTGTCCCCAGAGAAAATTAATGAAAGCTAGAGAAAGCACACATACCTTCATGATGATATACATCCCTCATAATGCGATGCATTGTTATTGTGAGAATGCTGAATATTGTCAAAAGTATTTTGGATTATAATGATTTGAAGGACATCGTGGAGCACTGAATGACCCAGTAGCGCTGGGTAATAGCTAGGAGTGGAGAAACTAAAATATTTCCTTGACAGAAGTCTGGTTGCATCTGCTTAGCTCTGTCACTCTGAGGAACATTCAATATAGTATCCATTTAAATTCAAAAACAGTACCACTATTGCAACTTGATTAGTTTCTTAAGGAAATGAGAAAATTAAGAAAGACTTACTATCTGTGTCAGCTTTAGCTAATGTCCAAGTGTCCTGATACCTTGACAGAATGTCTCAAATAATGTATGTGCTAGAAAAGGAGGAGGGCTGAAAAAACCACTAAGACAGAACCTTGACAAATATCATCCATAACATTAAAATGGCCCCTATTGTCATTACGGACAGAGAGATTAAATTCATCTCATCAGACGTAAGTATGACAGGTGCCTCAATAGGCTGATGCCAAGCGGCAAGCCAAGAAGATTAGCAGGGCACTGATATCATTATTTCCGCCTATCAGGGATTCAGCAGGGAGGCAATTGTAATTTCTAGGCTTATTAGTCCACACTCGGAGGAGAGAAAGCCCAGTGATAAAGCCGACTGTGACAGCCGGGCATTCCAGCAGCAAGTGCTGTCACTGTGACACTGACCAAATGCCAGTGTGCCTCTGTCCCTGTAATCCTGCCTAATGGAGGTTAACACACAATACAAAGAGGTCCTCATCAATGATCACAACAATCCACATTTGCATTTTTAAGTTATAAGAGCGGTCACAGAGAAAATAAAAAATTAGGGAGGCGGTTACTTGTGGAAATGAAGATGAGTGGGGAAGGAGGGAGGGGATTTATTAGGCGCATACACACATAGAGATGCAAGCACACACATACACATGGAGTGTGGTTTTAAACTTGTGTGGAGAAGTGGTGCAGCAATCTTGAGGGTGGCAGGCAGGCAGGCAGATCCTCTTGGCAATTCGAGACATCTGCCTCTCCTGCCTGGGCAGCCTGTGCCAACGCGGGCCCCTGGAGAGAGCCCTGTTCCCAGCACACTAAAGCCCAGAAGTGTTTGTCGAGCCTAATAAATATTGCACAGCGCTTCCTCTTAATCTCATTAATGTTTGTGCATGTCTGTTGGTAGCTGTAGATATAAACAAGGGATGAGCATTAAGCCCTTAAAAAAAAAAAAAAAAAAAAAAAAATAGACGGCCACCATCGAAGCCACCGGCCTCCTCCCTAGATATACAACTTTGGTCGGCTCCCTTTAAGCCAGCAAGACACAGAGAGACTGAAAGACGTAAAGCATACAGGCATTACTATCTGCTCCCTAACACCTGAGTTCATCCACAGTTAGATTTGTCTCTGTAAATCCAGGCATAGGATTGGGGTGCTGTCATATTTGGGCCAGATGAAGATATCTGCAGCTCTGTTTGGCAACATGTCTCCTTAATTATGCTTAATTTGTAGACCAAATATCCGCTTATCACTCCCACTGTCTGTGACAGCTTAATAATCTCTAACCTCAGTGTGGGTGTGTGTGTAAAGGAGAGAGCCGGGAGCGTGACCAGGACCTTAACATGATTTGTGTGTTTTGGTGTCATGGTTTAACAGTTTTATAAGCCAGCGCGGCGATAAGTATCATGTTATTAGGGAGTTACATATTTGACTTTATTTTTCTCAAAGGAAGGCACATTGTGACCAATTGTATTACAATAATGCCATTAATCAGGGTCTCCTGGGAGGAGGAGGAAGGTGATTTGCATTGCAGCAGCTGACAGTTCTCTGGTAATATCTTTGTAAGCAGAGTAGACTCACAGTGTACGCTGTAGGAAAGGTTACATGGTAGAAAAATAGAAGCAACCTGAAGGGTTTTGAGCACCTTCCTCAGTCTGTAAAATGTCATTGTAGTCATGTATAATGACAAATAGTCAAGGAAGGCTGGTGATTGCTTTAAAAATCGCTCAATATTGTATTTTCCTCTCTTGATACATTCCTTCTTTCTCCATCGGTTCTAGTGTGATTGTGTGTGTGTGTGTGTGTGTCTGTGTGTTTGTGTGTGTGTAACATAAGGAGGGGGTATGGGAATGGAAGTAGAGGTGGGCGAGAGGGCCCTGATGGCCCTGCAATGAAATCTGCCTGAGCTTGCCTCTACCAGCTGCAATTATCATTAAGCCTCCAATGGAACTGGTCCACTCCAGAGACACCTAAAAGCCGCCGTAGACCCACACATAATATTGTATTAAATGGGACCAAAAAAATCAATACACAATGCAAATGAAAAGCAGGGGAGTAGGATCCACTCAGTATGCATATTTCCTGTCAAGTACACTTTCTGACCCGCTGAACGCCGTTCGTGGCGGAACTCAGTACTTTTGAAAATTACTGATGATCTCTTGTTATGAGCCCCTATCTGCCTGCCTGGCACTATTTGTGATACGCTTGTCTAGCCATGTGTGCTGAAAACCCGCTCGCTTCCTCGCTGAATTAAAAGAGTTTGTCCATGAACTGAGGAGAATGTGCTGCTTATGTCCTTTTTGTACACAGTAAATGGAAATGTTGATAAATACCTCCTCCCATGAAGCACTTGTTTTGTGGCGGCTGTGTGCGGCGCACAACGGCACAAGAGAGCTAATTATGAGGAGGATGAGCCGGGGTGAGGAGCAGGGTGGGCAGCTACTTATTTTGCTGCCTTTCTTTCCATTGTATGGAGATATTATTTCTGGGATGTAAACATTCGTGCAGCATTTGTGCGCATCTTCCTGCGTGTATATGTGTGCAACATTGGAGGGTGCATACAGTACATGGAAGAAATACTCCAGCAGGAGGGAAGGAAGGCTCTGAATGCATGTGCTCCGTTAGTGCAAACAGATAAGTGCTTATCATATACCTGTAGCCAGGAGGTCATATCCAATATAGCCAAGCAATTCCTGCAAGCCCACTTCCCCTGGTTGAATTTGCAATCTTAACTGGTAGGGTGGTCCCTTCTATTGTGAACAGGGCACACACTGGGTTGTCAAGGTATTCTCTTAGAGGCCCACATTCACTCTGTCTCACAGACACTATTTATTCTCTCACTCTCTCTCTCTCTCCCTCTCTCATATATTTACACATACACAGGCACACACACACATATTATTTTAGACACAATTTTTTGGGGGGTGTACAGGAATCATTCTCAGATATTAGAATTTGATATCATACAGCTTGTGTACCAAGATGTAATAATATTGTTTTGTGTAGTGGACTATATGGTATCTTTATGAAAGATCTCCAGCTTTTTGAGATAATCTAAGAGTGTATGACAGCGAGTCGAAGGCACTGAGGAGAAATTATGTACAATTTCTGAACACACCCATATGTTTTATGTTGTTTTATTATTGTTAAAGAAAATGTAGATAAACTATTTATGTTTCTTCATATGTATATATATATATATATATATATATACTTTACTCATCAACATGAGTAAAACGATAATGAAAAATTATTAAATGTTCAAACTAGGATCAGCACTGCGTAGTTAAGTCATGTTTACTTTTTATATATTAAAGTAATAATAATGAATTATATTTTGTTTTATCTGTATAGTTACAAAATGATGACACATTTAACTTAAACTCAAACTTTTGCCAACCTAAACTTTGCTCTTGTTTTCAGTATTGAGAGAAAAATCTCAATACTGAAAATCAAAGAAAAAAACTTAAGAAAAAATTATTCCTATTACTTATTTTAATCATAAACCATAACATATAGCTTTTCAGGTTATGTCACAAAAGGTCAAGTATGCTCAATTTTGTTTTAAACAAATAACAGCGAATAACTGATGCCCTCCGATGCAAGACCTGACTGACCTGACTTATAGTGCTTTGTCAACACCAACATGAACTATTGACAATTTTTTCTAAATAATTCAACTGTAAAATAAATGATACATCATTAGAAACTTCACAAATAAATATTTCAATCACCTGGTTCTAGTCCTCTGTTTATTTATTTTCTGCACAGTAAACAATACAAGTAAGTGGCAGGATCTTTATCACACACCCATTTTATCATCACAGAGCAGAGATGAGCTGTTATCTAATTAGCCCCCAGCTAACACTCTTGTAAAATGGGACTTTACACAAGAACAATATTAGTCACGCTCACTGATGTGGTCTTTCGTTTTCTCTCTCTCTCCCTCCTGCTTTCTTTCTCACACTTTGCTTTTTTTTTTTTCAACCATACCTCAATGGTGGAGAACATTTGTGAATTTGTTTTAGGTCAGTTGTTATGATGTGAACTCATTATAGGAAAGGTCAGACCCATACATAAATGTATACTAGGCTACCACAAGCGTGGCCCGTCTTAGAGAAGGATCTCAGGATACTTAAAGGACCTCGCCCTGGGAAGAGAGAAGGGCAGACCTCACAGGAGGTTCACAGGAGCTGACTGTCTGTCTCAACCAGTCAGCCAATCCCATGTCTCAGTTCACTGATTATGCACACTTCCCAGACCGCACTGGAGATACTCCACAGGGGAAAAGGGGGCGACGAAGCAGAGTTTTATATGTTGTCGTGTCTAAATAATCATGTTGGAGCAATGAACAGGGGTGCCCACTATTCCCCTTGGAGTTTTGGTTCATGGCCTGTCGCATCTCTGGTTAAGACTCCTGTCTCTAATGACCCATGTCAAAGACTACCCCGCACTGCTGTAATGACATATCATACCTCATCACTTAGACCCCACACTGACAATTATAATCATATATATAGCTTTTGCTGCCGGATCCGGGCGCTATTATGACAAATTGATATGGTGATGAGAGACACAGAGGTGGGAGAAGGAGCTGGGGAGTGGAAGAGAAAAGGAGGGCAAGAGCAGGGGAATATGTCCAGGCACGGAGCACAGCAATGAGGGATGACTGAAGACACCTAGTGAGGGATTGCAGTATCAGTGTTCCCTACACAGGGTTACATTCTTCACGTAGGTTATTGTTCATTCACCCCCTTGCCCCTTAAAGAGTCATATCCTGCCCTGTTTGGCTAAAGAACACTTGCTGTCTGTATGGGCCCTGTCACTCCCCTCTTGTTTCTTACAATGGGGGGTTTTAAGCTGCCACACTAGATGTGTAAAACCCTTCCCTCTCTGATGGGGCTAGGGCAAGGACCACCAGCATACTTGGCCCCTCTGCCCCATGATGCACCCAAAACAAAAGTGCATTGAGAGTCTCCCCAGTTTTTGTTCGTCAACCTCGAGGTACCAACACCCACAAGGCACTGGACTCACTTCCTGTGCTGCACTTTGCTGCACATTTATTACCATGTTCTGTCAATAACACGTCCTTCAAGCTCCAAGATTTATGTTTGCTGAATGAGTTAACCTTGTGTATATTTGACAGTGGCTATTGGTGGTCCATCTCTTTGAGGGTGACTTGGTACAAAGAGGCTTTTTGTTCACGATTTTGTGTGTCTTCTCCTTGTGTTCTTCTTGTTATCCTTTGTTCTCTGGTTCCCCATCTATTTCCTAAAGAAAGAAGTACCCTTAAGGGCAGGCTTTTCAATTCCCCATCTTTTTATTCCCTTTGCTACACAATTTTTATACTTCCACAATATCTCCCTCTAGTCCCAGCCCCCAGTTTCTATCCTCAGCCCAGCCTCCTGTCCTGCAGCAGATTTAGCTTTTGTTGGCTAGTGTTAATAGGATTAAAATGGGTTACTAGCTCAATCACAGAGAGCTTCAAACCATCCCTAAATGTAAGTATCTCATGGGGGTCGGGGGGCATTGTGGTTCTGTCTTTCCCTCCTCTGGCAGCCCTCCGGATCGGAGGAAAAACCCCAGGCCTGATGGGGGTGGCAAAGGTTTGGCCTCCAGGAAAATCCGCAGGATTATGTCAGCACTCATTACAATGTACACAAAGACCACAGGATCAGTAGGAGCACAAACGGAGCGGTTAAGTCAAATAGGGTGGGCCAGGGGATTCTCCGCTTCCACCCTGACATTGATTAGCCTTTGTGCTCCACGACTCCCCACATTCAGACTACAGCCACTGGGTTACTGATAGGCAATGTCTAAAGTTAGCACTACACTTGCTTTTATACTGGCTGGAATCTCAATTTCAAGGCTGACTTTTACATTTCAGTTTGTAATTATTAAATAAAGTTGACCTCTTACAATGAACTATAGCATTAAAGCTGATGTTGCACCCAAAGTTGCAGATTTTTTTTTACAAAGCAGACAAAAGCAGCCAGCTATGATAAAATCAATTCAGCCTTAGCAAGGCAGAAATTGTTGGTGTAGTGTACTGTGCCCAGCACCCATACATAATTAGACAGCGGATGAGAATAGTAGGGGGATCTATTGTGATAATGTGAGGTCATATCGCTCTTGAACATCCATGATAATGACCATATCCAATGAAGTTGTATCCATTAGGCGCGCTGAAGTGTCCAGTACCACATTCGCACAGCCCTGAGACTCACACATTCATATACCTCATTTGCATAGCGCTTAAACAAGTGAAAACACGTAATTAAAAAAATAAAACACAATAAACAGTGGGACAGGATTAATATTCTGCTTGTCATTAAAACACCACATGCATCCTGGGTGGAGCGTGTGCGTGACTACTACAGCGTCATCCTCCAAGGCTAGAAGCACAAGCTGTTGGCCAGCGATTGATGTTTGTGTTCATTTGAATAGGTACTCAGGGGCAGTGTTACACCCCACGTTCAGCACGCATTTCCATAGGTGATGATAACACACTCATCCATTCACAGACACACTTGAAGGCAGAGAAATACATGCATTGTGTGCATGCTCGTATGCTGTACATCTTCTGCCACACAGAAATGCTTTTGTCTATCAGCGTGCACACTTGTGTTATGCTATGCAAAATGACCACATTGACAATTCACTAGTGCTTGTGCATGCTAAAAAGGGCTGATGTGCCAGCAGCGTGTGTGTTTGTTCACTATGAAGGCATCACTGCAGGGACGTTAGAGAATATGCACCAATGCTATGAACATGGATTCATTTTACTAACCAACAAATGTAATACAATCTCCATGCAGCCCATATTCAAGCCATTGCATATTCAAGGCATTGAGGGGATTTTGTTTCCATTTCTGCTGCATCAGGTTATAAAACAATGCACTTGGTCCGCACATAGAGTACAGAGTGATTCCTGTTAAAGTAGCTTCTCAGTAAAGATTGCTGAGGTCCTTTAAGAATATTACAGCCATATGGGTTTTCCCTCCACACATATCTGTTTATTTATTTACCTAGATTAGATCATAAAATCATGAAATTACCCTAAAATTGCTTTTTCGAGAATGCACACAGCATATATATATATATATATATAGATAGATATATATATATTTATATATATTTTGCCCCTATCCTCTCCTGTCAGCGTATTCATAAATGTTGCTGGAAAATTTCTTATTTTAGCAATCCTCCAGATAGCCAGAGCCCATTTCCATAGCTTTAAATAATGTCAATCTGGGCAAACCCTGGATTGAAGCCCCTGAGCCGGAAGGCACAATTTCTCTTTTGCCTACAGTCTGATAATTTTCGGAGCTATTGGCAACTTGGGAATTTTGCAGCCTTATCACTTGGGCTCAGCGAAGTTCACTGCCACTAATCGGTGCAGGGATCACTCATTCAAGGATTGCATGATCATGTTTTTTTCCAGGGCAGTGACAGCTGTCTGCACAGGGGCATTAGCAATGCAGATGAACCAGCCTAATAGGTTAATGCGTAACACATGAAAACTAGGTTTAATCCCCAAGCGAAATAATCTAACATTTTCAAATTCCTTGATGTGGGAATAGAGACATTGCCTGTGACTCAATTAGGTGCAATGCGGATCAAAGCAAATTTACCTAGAGCATGTGCCCTGGATCCCCAGCACGCAGGCATGTGTATGTGTGCCGGAGTGTGTGTGTCTGTGTGTGTGTGTGTGTGCATGTGACAGTGAGGGATATGGCAGTGTGCCTGTCCTCATAATGCCGCAGGCAAACCCAGGGCGGCAATAACATCATCATGACAGGACCTCTGCCTGCTTATTTATTCCCTTTACTTACCTCACCGCTCAAATAATGTCAATGCACACATGCACACGGACATACACACCCTGACACGCTGACACACACACACACACACACACACATACACACACACATATTTGAAAATGAATAGCCTTAGCCATGGAACCTGCAGAGAAGTGATAACTGAGACGGTGTGAGCAGCCTCCGTCACAGCAGCAGTGTTTTCAGCCTAATTGGAACTAAGTACCAGACACATGTGGGAGCAAATATATGTGGCGATTCATATGCATGTGGTCAGGTTGGGATATATTTCTTATTCAAATCTAAATTGAATGGGGGTTGGCTGAATCTATTCCAAATGTAGCGCTAATGTTGGATTCTATCCTGCATCATGCCCCATGATTACTATTAATAAGCTCCTTCCGTGTGTACATCGAAGACCCTATACAGTGCCCTGTAATGGAAATGGAGCATCAGTGTGGCGTGTGTGTGTGTGTGTGTGCACAGATGTGCGCGTGTATGTGTGCGTGTCATTAGCAGGGTGCAGCTGGCCATTAGGGTCCTATGGTGGGTGTTGTTTTGCTCTTCTCCACACTGTATTCCTGTTGGTTATCCTCTAATGTGTTACTCTGACCACCGGCACTTTGTTAGAGGACAAAAACATTTCCTCATTGCCTCTCACACGAGTGTGTGTGAGTGAGGTCGAGACTAATTTCTCAAAGCAGGTAGCGAGTAATGAAAGACACACTCTAAGCCTTCACGAATTGGCAATTGAGAGAGGAGAGAAGACTTCAGAAATAAGCACTGTTTGGGGATGGGAAGCGTCAAAATGCACCAATTACTATCCCCAGACAGTTACCCCTCCAAAAAAACACACCCTGAAATCAATGAGGACACAAACTGAACAATCAGCTGCAACTAGCTATCAACAATGGAGTGGAATATGCAAAAATGCCAATTAAATGTGTTAGCATACGCACAGGTTTTTTTTTTTGTATGATATCCCAACATCTGTGGCATTAGCCATGGCTCTCTTTATGTAAAATAGAGACAGGGAAATGAATACGCAATCTACCACTGTGTTTTCATCATTAGTGCGCTCCAACTCACGGCTCTGCTGCCTCCCAAGCCGCCTGAGTGGGGAGCGAGAGGAACATTTGTGTGCCCTCGCTTGCCAAATTAATTCTTGTCTTGACATCTTAATTCTCAGTTCTTGTGTGTGGTCAAATCAGCCTACTATAGAAAAGCAATCAAGCAATTATTCCCAAATTATATTTGCCCAACACACACTGATTGGTTATTCTTTTCTTATTGAGTAAGCTCATTAATTCTGAGCAGCTTGCTTGTTATGCCTCTGCCATTACTCCTTTCCCCTCTCATCCCCTTTCTCTCGCTCTCTCCCTCTCGGTCTCTCTCACCCCCTGCTCTTCATCATGCACACTCACTCCCAGCTCTCACACCCACTCCCCCCCCCCCCCCCCCACACCCTCCCGCCCCAAACACACACACACACTCCTCTTTCCTTCTCTCTCCAACAGATGCACCCTATCTTACAGCCCCAGCCTGCTGATGTTTTGGAGATGACATACACTACAAAAGCCCCATGATCTGTGGCATTGTCTAGTCGCCCAATTACTATTCCCATCTCTGATTAACTTTGATGTGGAACCTAATGAGATAAGGCAGCTTATCAAGGCAGCAGCTGATAGTGGTCTCATTTATTCCTGTGCCTGGCACCCAAGCAAGTGACAAAAACTAATGAGGAGGAGTTTGTATGTAAGCTCAGGTCTAAGGGAAGTGCAAAATTGTTCATCTGCAGTTCATCAGCTCCCGCCTGAAATGGCCTCGGCGGCGTCAGCGTGCAGCACCCGACACACTCCACATAACAGCACAGTGGCTCGCTGTAGAACAAGAGCCCACCAAGTTTCTCTGTCTGACTCCTTCCTTTTTTTTTTTTTTTTCTCCTCCTCTCTCCAGCATCTTTTCTCTTAACAGCTCCGTTTCCCTTCTCCAGGCTCTAATGGTGCAGCTAATTGCTCAGGTTGTTTAGTTGTGAGGAGTGTGTGTACAAAGCTGTTCCCTTTGCCTGATCTCCAAGAGGTGAAACCTTAATTTTCCACTTCTGCCATCTGTGTCTGTTTTTATTTTTCTTGCGTGTGCCCATGTGTGTGTGTGTGTGTGTGCTTAATAATTATTTTTTTTTTGAAAACTAATACTGAGGCAAGAAAATAATTCAAGAATGTACTCTGCTATTGATTGGATTTCTCTGTAATATTTTTCAGCTGTTTTCATTCACAATCCACATTCTGGTAAAATAGTGTTTTTGAAATTTAAATGAAAAATTAGACAATGTCAACCCAGTTAATTATGGATTACAAAAATAGCATTAAAAGTAGAAAATGTTCACATTGCATCAATGAAAATAAGTAAATGTCAGCTGAGTGGAGGTAAAAAATAGTTTCCTTTTCTTTATAAAATTAAAATGTGGTAGCTTCTCTAGTTCCTTCACTACCAAAAGGCAGTGTAATAATTACTGTCCTTTAAAAGGGTTGTTAATATTTTCTTATCAACAGTACCACTACATTGTAATGAAACAGTCCTTTTAAATAATACTTTTGTTGTGAAGCAGCAGCACATTCTTATAATGCGGTTGACGAAGTAGGAAAAAAAAAAAAAAAAAAGCCTGAAGTGAATTGAACGGTGAATTCTCCTGCACGGACTGTGTGTAGAGAGGCAGGAAGTGTGTGCCTTTTGATTTGGAGTATAAAAGTAAATAATATTTGTACATCTAACACATACTCGAAGTGAATGAGCAGCCCCTGAATGTGTTTCTATGAGCAAGTGGAGAGCTCTACAGACTTTAAAGCCGGAGCCCAATTAAGCCTCGCCTCATCGGGAGAGGGAGAGGAGCTGAAAGCTGAATACATAAGATAATGCAGCCGCACTAAAGCAGCCAGCTCGCTCAGTGTAAAATTAGAGAGGGAAGAAAAAATCTTGATAAAGAGAGAAGAAAAAGCAGGGACAGACAGTTGGGGGAAGAAGAGGAAAAGAAGTTCCTTTGGGCCAATTTGCTTTGAAACTGGTTAACCAAATACAGCTATTCATATTCAACACAATTAATAGTGTCTCTTTCTTGTTCAGACGGCACATCATAACGGGCAGAGGGGAAGAGAGAGGAGAGGATTTCTTTCTCCCTCCAAATTGTAGCCAATTTAAGGACAAAGCGGTACCCTCTAGTTCCCCAGAATAGGAGTCGCACTCATAAAAGAAGACTGACAGTCGACATCCAAATCTCATTCAAGGACGCAATTTCCAAATGCTAATCATAATCTGCAGATGTTGCCCACTGATACATCCATTTATTTATTTATTTTTTGGAAGGATGTCTGTGCCCATTTGGACGGCCTGTGAAATTTGAAACAAAGAGGGAAAATCCCTTCTTTTTGAGGCATGTTAAACAGTGTGCAAGACCAGCCACAGCATGGACATCTGCACCATCTTCAGATGGTGTGTGTTTGCAAACACACACGCACGCGCCCAAGAACACCGAGCGGATGCACAGTGAGGCACATGCACAGAGGGGAACACACAGACACGCTCACACACACACACACACACACACACACCCATCTCCCTCCTCTTTTTTTTTTTTTGCTCTCTTTTCTCTACGGGTCGTTTTAGAGTACCTCAGATGTGTCATCAGACACTGGTTTCCGTCTGAACCTGAGGGAAAAAAGAAATACTTGACAGAAAGGTATATAAAAAGAGGACACTCTGAATTTTTGACATTCTTTGCACAGCTGCTTCAAAATGAGTAGGATGGAGAGGCAAGGAAAAGCAACTCCAAGATGCATTTTTGTTTATTTGCTGCCTTTTCTCCCTTTCCTCTTTCAGGGAGATGGAGGCTAGCATGAGGCCACAGCTCACTCATCTTTGTATAGAGAGACTCAGTTCAGGGCTGTGAAAGAGAAATAGGAATGGCTAAATGAATTCTGGGATCTGTTCTATTCAGCCAAATTAAAAAAAAGGATCACCCTTTTTTCCATTTAGATACCAAATGCAAGGTGAGACTCAGCTTAGTTTGTCAGTTAGGTGACATTAAATATGGTCTGACAGGTAAATAGATCTAGTAGTAACCACAGCTAAGTGTTTGTTGATATGTACTTCTGGTTATATATGTATTGTCCCAGCTCACAATTCTTAACATACTTTATTTTCTCCATCTTTCTGTCTTTTCTCACACTTGTTTGTGGAATTTGCTTTCTTCCTTTTTTTGTGGGCAAATATATTGATAAATGGCCTTGATAAATAATGCATCAGAAAACATCCATTTTTATTGCTGCTTACTATCATTCAGCCACGTTCTGTGTGACATTCCAATTTAAATATGAATACTACGCATAAATGTTTCAAGGGTGTGTTGAGAACAGAGTAACTCCAAGTCATGACTGCAGACATTCAGCCCTCCATCATCGCTGATTGACTACCTCTGCTCATGTAATAATTAATATTCATACTTCTCTACATGTGATCTATCCTTCGATGGTCGCTGACGTTATGGAGCCCATTCTGGCTCAGCGGGGCTAATACTTGACTACAAAAGCCATTGATTGAGGTGGCACTAGAGAGATGAGTATTCTTTTGCTATTTGTAATATTTCACAGCGACTTGGAGGTTCCGTATAGATGCTTGTTTCCTTTGAAGGATGTTTCTCTGGATGTTTCCACAGCCACTGTTGGCTCCTGTCTCTCTTTGTTGACTTTGTCCTCCCTCTCCCGCAATAAACAATCCTCCCAGCTGATAGCATGCCAGGTTCGAAACAATCAGTACTCGTGCCCCTCTCAAGCATGCCAGGCCAATCAGAAGGCAGGAGAAGACAAACAGAACTGTGCAGCTGTCCTCCGAACAAAATGAAGCACTTCCGGGGCCAGTGAGGAGGACCGGGGCACTGGGTGCACCCTAAATGGACCATTGTGCTCTCTCAGAAAAAGCTTCAGGATCACACAGCACCCAATTGTGGGCCAAGTGACAACCCTCCACACCCACCCAATGGCCATACCTACAAATCACACATTTACCTTCACTCCCCCCTCCACCCCACCCGCCACTGCTTGTATTCTTCGGGGAGGAAGAAAAGAGCGCTAGAAATGGATGGAATGGCTTCAGTATCTCCACCCAACCCTTTCTCCAGTCAGCAGCAGACTCCGAGCAAGGCAGACCCTGCATGTCTAGCCGCCAAAACACTCAACATGCCACAGCAGTCTGACTGGGTGCTGAAAGCAGGTCTGCATTTTAATATTCAGTGCACCAATTCATTAACATTCTGTTCGAGCCTACAATAGAAACTGGAGAGGCTCTGACCCTGCAGTTCCCCTGATCAAGGTCAGTAACTAAGAAAATAAAATCTGAATTGCATCCTGGTACACAATTGGATCCTCCAGCCCTGCCATATCCCCGCTTAAGAAAATAAAATTACCACCCCCAACATGATGAACACATTCACTGTGTTCTCAATAGGGGCACTTTGGAATGAAAAGACTGTGCTTCAAAAGTAAAAAATTATTATTTTGATCTCACAATATGAAAGGCAAATTCATCTTCAGGACAAGCATTTTGCAAAGTACTTCTGTCATCGCAGTGACCCTTGTAAATTAAGGATTTGTTAAAGTTTGAAGTTTTCGATTTAGGCTCCAACGTGCCCGTGCACACTCATGCACATGCACACACAGGGGTCTGTAAAGGCACTCACAAAAGCTCCATGGGTTCTGTAGTTCACCACAGCAGCTTTACAACCCATGCCAACTATGCTGTGCAGTGTCTGTTAAAGGTCACTCACTATTTACATCCTTGCACATATGGGCGCGCACACACACATAGAGTCAAGAGAATAAATCTTAGCGACCAGTCGATTGTGTGATTGGGTGCTGTGACAAAGGGCGAGCATGTCGCTAACACGTTCCCTGTCAGTATATGTGGGCAGACACAAAGCCTCATTAAAATACATACAGAGCCGGTGCTGCTCCGGTGGGTGGGAAAGATGCTCCATCAAGATGTCGTTACAACAAGGCTATCTCCACCCACTGGCATGTATCTCCCTCACACTGTCCTCCCCCATGCCTGGACTACACAATGGCAGGCTCCTTTATAGCCAGTGAGGGCCATTCCCTCCATTCCCAGTGAGGTCAGGGCCTAATCCTCGGGGAGTTCTCACATTGTGTTTTAGCGAACTGGGGTCAAACAGTTTCAAATGAGGGGGTTTAGTTAAACATCTATTAGGCAGGCCCAGTGTGTTGGGGTGCGCTTGATTTATGTGCAAAGCTGTTGAGCTCATCTGTCCCAGTGCTATGCAGCGTATTGGGCTGCATGTTCCACAAGTCCTGTACGTGTCACTGTGAACAAAAAAATCTCACGGCGTACGTCGCCTTAAATAATACACAATGACCCGATGTTCACCTTAACACATGTCCACCTACACATACGATGTGTCTTCCTCACGGATGGAGTGAATCCATTTCAGAATAGTGTATGTCATCCGCTCCGCCACTGTGAGGCGCTGTGCCGGGCAAATGAGGGGAGAAAAAAAAAATTAAAGAATAAAAGTTGAAAGTGGAGCTGTGTTGTCAGCAGTGCCGTGTAGGCCAACTGCCCTGTTAGTGAGGCTGACATTCAAAGAGAGTTGGGACGCCGACAACAATCCCACAACCTCCTGCTGTGAGAAGACATTTCGCATGGTGGCCGAGTGCTTTGATACAGCTCTTGTGATCCTGGCTGGCGTGGCTTTGAGAAAGCACACACACACACACACAGCACAGAGCCCAGGCCATCACCATTATATACCATTTGAACACAGTGCTTTTTATATATTACAGAATTTTCCATTATTATTGTCATGAATTCACTCTCTTTCAGCTGGGCATTAAATGTCTGTTTGTATGGAAATTTACCATATTTGGTCGCACTTTGTCGCCACCATTATTTTGGTACATCGCTTGTGTCCATTTCTGAAATAACTAAAAAATGTATTTCATAGCATCTATGCAGGTCAACAAGTCCTCCAAATTAAACGAGCACATAGTTTGTACCTGCACTCCAAAACGACCCATTGGAGAGTAATATACTGTTTTACAAAACCATTATAAATCATTGTAAAAAATAATTGTGTTTTATGGTATGACAACACTGTGGTTAAGGTCTGGTTCGGTTTAGGCACAAAAGGCAAAGGCACTTGGTTAGCATTAGGAAAAGATCACGGTTTGGGTTAAAATGATCACTGGAAACGTGGTTAAACTTGGCAACTGTCATTGTCACAGTAATAGTAAACACCATATTACAGTTTTTAAAAAAATGTCCCAACTCGCAGTTGAAAACATCACACTCGCAGTTGGAAAGGGGGAACGAATAGCGATCTTTTGCAGCTTTTGCCTCCTTTTGCCATCTAACGAACTATCTAACCACCCACTCAACCCGCCTCCTGCTCATAAGGAAGTCACCTTGTATTGACGTCATCTGAACTGCGTCACTTCACCGGGTCATAATTACTACAGTTGCTCGAGGGCGTCTGTCACTCAAACATAACTATAGTTCATTTTTGACAACTGAATTTACGACCATAGTGTCTTTTTTATTTTTTATTTTTTTTGAAAGAACAGGCTCATGTAGGTACATAAAAATGTAAGGTACTCCCAGACAAAAGACTACTTCATCAAAATGCTCCCTTTTGTCATAACCAAATAGAAAATCATTAAAAATATGGCAATGTCCTCATGTCCCCCATTAATAGCAAAGCTGTCTCTATAATAGCCAAATGTGACTGCAAGCAATATGCAATAATGCAGGTTAGTGAATATACAACCCACTTTCAAGACTAAAGGCAAACAAGCTCCACTAATTACTGAGGCACTATGCAGTCATTTTTCTGAGCAAGGGTTACTGAATGGTTGCCTATTACTTCACTCTCCCTGCACCAAATGCTTAAGATAATGACCATTTACTAATTGGTGCTTATACCTTATATCAGTTCGTGCAGAATATAATTGCAGCTATTATGGTGCTAAATAATCATTGGAATTAGCATCTTTTAGCAAAAACCGTGCTAAATAGAAGTACGGAGCATTTTCCAGGAAGAGGTCTTAGTGTCGATGCACCACCGGTTGATTCATCATTAACTAGAGGGTTCAGGGCAGAGGGAATGCCTTTCCTATCATATTGTGGTGTCAGTGCATCTTTTGCACCAGCTAATGGAGGCAGTGATGTAGCACATTCACATCTGTGTGCAGTCTTGTGTGATTGTGAGGGTGTGTGTGTGTGTGTGTGTTTGTCTTCTTCACTAGCATATCAGGGATTTGTATATGCGTAATGTGTGTGCGTGGGTGCGTGCAGATGTTTGCATGAGCGCGCGCTCGTCGTGAAGTGCACAGACGAAGGGAAGGAGGTCTATATTCTATGCAGATCACGCTCCCCATGCTTCAGCAGCCCCTCCTTTGTGTTGGCCCTTCCGTCAGCTGTTGACTTCCTAAGTGTCTCAGACAGCCGTGTTTCTGTCTGCGCCTCTGTCCACTGCCTTGTCCCGCTCACATTTCTGAAGTCCGCTGACTGCTAATGGCTGTGTCCAGACAAAGAGCCCACTCTGTGGCCACTCTGCGGGGCCAGGCCGGGGGCCAGGGACAACCAGGAGGGGGGAGGAGGGAAGGGGGGGGGGTCCAGGGAGGAGGAGGAGATGCGGGGAGGGCTGGGTTTGGGAAAAGGGAGGGCTGAAGCCGGGAAGAGCACCCGGCACTGCCTGCCTCTCTACACTCATGTCACGCTTGTGTGACAACCACTCCTCTGTGCTTGTTTGAACTGTCCTTCCCAATTAGCACTAATAAGTCACTCTGTAAGGATGAGCAAGCATAGTGTGCCCAATCACCCCCAGTTCACATACGCATAAACAGATTTGTACACAAAACACAAACACACACATTCTCTCTTCCCCCCCTAAGCTTAGCAGCCCATGAAAATCCCAGGAGCACAACCCCGCTAATAGACAGAGAAAGCCCAAAATGCATCTCGTTCCTTGCAAACAAGTGCCAGTAAAGAGGCAAATTAATGACAAGTCGTTTGAAGGGTTTGCCTAAGAATAATTTTACTCTGGCGTCTCACTACCACTGAAGAATTGATTAGATCCCTGCTCAATCAAAGTGCCTGAATCAATAAAGAGCGGAGCAGGCATGCTCCAGCCCAATTTATTCACAGCATCACTCTAACATAAGAGTCACAGAGAAAGATAAGAAAGACAGAAAGAGAGAGAGAGAGAGAGAGAGAGCATGTGACAATGTGACAATGTGAGGGCCCTGCTGAAACTAAAAGCTAGTGTCAATAACAGAAAGGCAGGTGTGCCCCAATTCATGTCAGAGCCACTCATCACATTAGCTCAAATACCTTCCGAGCCTCCATCCCGAGACTCACTACACAACATATCACTTTATTCATCTGAGATTTTGTCTCCAATATGCATAATGTTCATAAAATATGAAACCTCAAGGAAATAATTGCTGATATTTTTCGTTTCATGATACAATGCTTAGTTGAAAGAGCAGATGTACTGCATGGCAAAGAAAGCCAAAGAACTCTGGAATAATGACTTCACTTGTGTTTTCTCAAAGTAGAGACTGGAGGACTTAGTCAAGCTTGGCTGTGCTCGGCTGTTTATTGTTGCTGCTTGTTTATTGTCATGCAGAAAGCAGAGGAGGTATTAAAGGCAGATTTCGCCCTTATTTTAAAATGTGGTGCTGAAGATTAGAGCGTTTGCCAAACACTGTGGAAACACTTAATTGATTTCCTTTGGACTGTTTACCTCTACTGTAGCCCTCCTAGAGCCCAGCACCCGCTCGCACACATGCACACACAAACACACACACACACACACACACATAGAGTACAACCCTGGCCCCATTGACGCCAACACAGGCCTGCCAAGAGCCTCATTAGTATTCACAGCAGTGGCATTTGCCAGCCTGAGCGTTGCCGTGGTGATGCTGCCCACACAAGTGATGATAAATGGTGCTTTCAGCTTCTCTGCCTTCCATAGAGCAGAGCAGGGAGCTGAGGAGTTGCTGGCTAGGACCCAGCTGCAGCCACGGCTAGCAAGGCCTCATCCCAACCCCAGGCAACTGACGCATGACTACACAAGCCCGGGGCTGCTTGAAGACTTTGGGTTCAGGGGAGTGGTGGGTAAGAGGGGTTTGGTGCTGTATGAGTTGTGTGTTTGTGTGTGTGTGTGTGTGTGTGTGTGTGTGTGTGTGTGTGTGTGTGTTGGGAGAGGGGGAGGAGGAGGAGGAGGGGGCATGTTGGGAAGAAGTGTGTGCTTGAACTTGTTATTGTTGGCTGAAAAAGTGATGTCAGCTTCAGTGTTTCTCGAGTGTGTTTTGTTCACTGTATTTTTCAGTTATGTGATAATCTGATCAGAAGTTAGTGGTACAAAATATATCACTGAAAATGTATGTATCTCTAAAAAAAAAAAAAAAAGTCACCTTGGAATTGTAAACTCCTATATGCAGTATGTATTATTGTACCAACAAACCTGAAAGTTCATTTTTATTATTTAATTATTTAAATTTTACTGCCTACTGAGTCATGGCTAAATACAATTCATCATTTTAAATTGTAATCATTTTAATAGTAAAGTATTTTTTAATTTGCGTTTGACACTAACGTAACATAAAGTGCCTCCTAAAATTTTATTACAAAATTACCATAGAAATTGTTACTATAAAACATTTTTTAATGACTTTAAATCATGTTTTGCTTGACATTAAAATATAGAACATTCCATACTATTTTTTTAATAAAAAGGTCCTACACAAAGGTATAACTGTATGAATGTATTCAAATATAAATGTATATCATAAAAATAAAAAAATTAATAAAGACATCCTACAGAATTGCTACTGACTGATATAAAACAATATAAATACTTTTTTGTATTCCATGTAAACTGTGCCTGCAGGTAGGCAAACCTAAGACTCACTAATCACTACATACTCAAGCAAAAATAACCGATTATTGTGTGAATAATTGTTTTATAAACTAACTACTCGTCACAGCACAGTGTAACAGATTCAGCGTCTAAATGACTATCTGAGCCACTGCAGGCTGATTCAGTCCCTCTCCTGTTTCTTTTACTGCAGGTGCCACAGCGAGGATTGTTTGAGCCTTAAATCAGCGTAGACAGAGGGTTAAGGTATCCAGCTACACTTGCTTTCCCCGGAGCCCACACATACAGATGTGTAAGCAATGAGGACGAAGAAGCTGGGCTCAAATCCTCCTGATCCTAGTTAAACAGAGAAAGACGGCGTTATTCCCACATTATGGTGCACCGATACGTAGCGCATTAAGGGCCCGGCTGATTTGAAATCACACAGTGTCTTATTAGAAATAGTGTGACAGCAGAGATGGACAGAGCGTCTTTATTTGATGCACATGTCTTGTGTTCTCTTTGCAAAAAGTCAACATTACTTTTTCTTTCTTTTTTTTTTTTTAAATCTGAGTTTATAGAAAATATACACAAGGGCATATTTGATTTTTAAGTTCTCCAAAGATCAAAAATATTCATCTTGGAGGCAGGAGAAAAATTGAATGCATTGTGAAAAACTGGATGAACTGCAAAACCCACGTTGTCTCAATAATCCAGTGTTTGGTAGTTTTATTCATTTTATTTAATTTTTTCTCTCAAGGCTTCATAGTTGAGTCAATACCAGAGCTGGACATTTCTTCCACCAAAAACATTGAATTCAAGCAAACACAATATATCCACCTTACAATTAACCCACAGCTGACAATTTGCATTATACAATCTTCTTATGCAATCCTGCTACAATCTTCGTGGCAAGGCCAAGTACCTCCTCTTCCTCTCCTTTTTTTTATGAATCTGTTAAATTCCAAACTGGGGAGTCAATATATCTGATGAAATTACAGTATTTCTTGCACAGACCACGAGCACAGCCCTCCTTGGTCGAACTTGGGGATGACCGCCCCTTCAAAAGATGGCCTGACCCTTCCAAAATCAAGCCTGATTACCCATCTCTAGGACACTAAGAAGCACCCAACTTCAAAAGGAGCAGAGACAATCACGGGTAGGGTGGGGTGTTCAGAAACCTCAGCCCTGTGCTGTGGCGGTCCGGGCCAGACTGAACGGTCTCAGCCAGGGGGCTGGGGCTATTAAAAGATAAATGTATTTCTCTGTTCCATTATTCATGATGTGAGGTGGCGGGGAGGGAGCAGGGAGCCAGAGGCTTAGCACAGCAGTGGATCCCTTCTCGGCCTCGTCAGGGCCAAGGCCCCCACTGCACCCGCTGCACCCACACCCTGATGCAAGAGAGGGTGAGTCGGATGGGGGGAGTAGGGGCGACAGCTGTGAGGAGAGAGAGAGAGATAGAGAGATATTGCAACAATATGTATTCCCACACACACACACACGTATTAAATGTCATATAAATAAATGTATAACAACAAATTGGTTACATATACATGAAGACAAATTATGACATGATCTAAAATTTCATATTTCCGTTATTTTATTATTATCTCAAATCTTATCAATTCATTGTTTTAAATCAATTTCTGCAATATAATTGCTTCTGAGTGTTTTTGGCTCTCACTTTCTCTCTCACATTCATCTTATGCACACACACACACACACACACACACACACACACACACACGTATCAGAATCCTGGAAGGAGCATCAGACTGGTGCTGAATAACCTCTCAGCCGCTGATTAAGTAAAGGGTTTGGGCAAATATTTTGGAGACATATTGGACTTCTATATCGGAGTGAAAGGAAAAGTGAGCTTTTGTCCAACTTGTCTCTGATCTGCAAGAAAAGCAGATTAGGATGACCCCAGTGTCACTCATTTGGAGATGAGTCACTGTTGAGAAAAGCCAAACACACTGCAGAGAATGTCAAACAGCATCAACAGCTAAGCCTCCTCTATTTGCTGCTGCTGCTTCTTCTTTTTTTTTTCTTTTTTTCTTTCTTTTTTTTTTTTACATGCAATTATACTTTTTTCTTCTTATACAACCAAAAAACAAACATGGTCAAATTATTATTTCAATTCCTAAAACAAGACAAAATATAATATAACAAGGCAAAACAATTTATAATATGTTTAAATTACATGTAAATATTTAAACATGGTACTATTTTTCTTGTATAATATTGGCAGTAAAAAAATATTTTTAAGTGGGGGAAAAAAAAACAATAGTTACATTGTGTTCAACAAAACATTTATCTCACAAACCTCATGATGGGAGAAACTACCTGTTCATGTTTTAATCAAATGCTTTCCAAATTGTTTCATAATTGCCTATAATTGAACACACACTGTGCAATTTTGCTGTTTCATGCCAGTATCTATTTTCTGCACTTGGTAAAATCACGCTGGCATTATGCTTGTCTCAACAATGGCAATCATTGTTATCGCTGGTATTCATTTTCAAACATACTTCCGTAAATCATTTTTTGGACAAGATCACATATTAAACCAAAAAAAAAATTGAATTGTATTTACAAAAATGGGATTCAAAAGTATAACTGTCACTGACCACCAAAATTATTTTTATTTTTAAATGTAAAATTTGCCCATTTAATCCATAACTAAGTGTGCATCCATTCAGCGGAACCATTCTCACAAAACACACCAGTGTAGTTCTCATGTCCATTAAAAAGTGCTTTTCCCTCAGCGCAAGTGCTCACCATTGCTTATATTTACAAATTTGAGATACATTATACTGGAATAAAATGCACACCAATGCTTGGGAGAAAAAGACGAGCTCTATGACAGAGTGGAGGGTGGTCTGAACACATCAGTACTCATGACTCCATGCTGGGATCATTTGTTTCCAGACAAGAGGGCACAAGGGTGGGAAAGAAGAATATAAGATGGCCAGGAGATGTGGGAAGGGTGGTGCGGGGTGGGAGTTGGGGATGAAATGTGTGTGTGTGTGTGTGCACTTGGACAGATGAGTGTGTTTTATCTGTCTCTGTGTACTTGTTTATGTGGATCACTATTCTTGCTTTGCCACTTTGCGCATTAGACACAAGAGACAAAAGGCTTCATATTTGTGCTTGCATGTCAAGGATTACTTGTTCCATTGAATGTGTGCCCCCATTATCTGCTTATCACTCTCTGTGCTCTTTAATCTCTTTCTTGTCTCTGCTCAATGGCTTCCTCTCACTGTCTCCCCATCACAAATGTAGCCTTTCTCCCCTTCTATTTTTTAACACTTACAAAACTGAAAAGGCCTGGCCTGGTCTGGGCCACCTGGAAGCACCAGTGAAGCTTTCTCCCAGGCCTGGCTCCCTGCCACTAGCCAGCTGTAGCATTGTGAGTGGCCCATCTCAGTTAATTCCATGCATTGCAATTGTTGCTGGGCACTGTTTACAGCCACCTCCTACTCCGCCTGGGTAGCCTCTCCGATTGTCCCGGGGCCTCCCTTGTTTAATACTGTTTTGCAAGTTATTAAGCCCTGGAAGTCCATTAATCACAGTTCACGGGCTGTGTAAGCCCACACAAGGCAGGCAGAGGTGGGGGATGGGGAGGCACGCTCGGTTTCCTCAATGGGCTTAGACGGTGGTCCATTCAGATCCTTAACGAGATCATTACCACTAACTAAATACAAACCTGACCCCGCGACCCGCTGGGAAATTACGTAGGAGCTCCCTGGTGCAAGACATTAATATACACCCCCCTCCAACTCCACCCCTCCCGTTTTCCTGCAACAGTGCGTAAACGCCCACCCCCAAAGTCTCCCAATGCAACCTAACCCCGCTCCCCTACACCCCACCCCCCACCCCCCTCTTGTCCATTCTCACTTTCTTGCCAATGGACAGAAAACTAAACCTGTCATCAAAAGGGGCCTAATCACTGCTGTGATTGTGGTAAACCAAGCCTGACAGACATTTCACTGAGGCCTCAATGGCCACATCAGTGCCACCTCCCTAGCCAGCCCCCCTTCTTTCTCTCGCTTTCTCTCAGTCCCTCGCTCTCTCTTTTTACCAGGCCTCTGGCCAATGAGCAACAAACACCCGGGGGCTTTTCAGATTACTTGACACACTGTGTCCACTTTTGGGAGGGAGACCACCTGGTAAGCTCATTTTAATACAAAACCAGTTCAGTCTCCTCTCCCTTTTTCCCTACTCCTCTAATTCCGCCTCTCAAGCCAAGCTACCACCATGAATTCTGTCTAATCCAGTGACCCCCACAGAACATTCCTGGTTTTACACTCCTCGGAAGAGGCTGGATTTGGGCGGATTACATGCTTCCAGTTCTGTTTGGAGGCACCTGTGACTGGAAGTGGAAGGATGGACCAACGATGACAGTGAAACATAGAAAGAACTGACAGAGAGAGATTCCTCCTTTCCTCTCAACCTTTCACCTTTCATTTTCACTTTTGGAATCACAAGCAGTCACCTCCCCACTCTCTACCTGCAACTTTTCCATTGTGGAAGGCAGGTCGGATGTCCACAGAGCCACAGCACGGTAGCTGTGTGGCCCTAGCGGGGCGGGGGTTTGAGAGGGATGACAGAGTGGGAGTAAAGGATGTGGGAGGAAAGAGAGGTTGGTTGGGGGTTCGCACTGACTTTCACTTTAGCCCCTCAGCTTATGTTAAGATGTTGTCACTTTCACCATCTCAAGTGTTGCCACTTCAGATGCCGGAGCTTAGCGTTCACAGTGTGAGGGGGGGCAAGAGGGAGGAAGTCTGGGAAGATTTCCATTTTAAACAAGCACAACTTTGTCACACTGTCACCTGACTACCATGGCACCCCCTTTTCAGTGTTTCCCAACTTCCTGTCTCCTCTTTGCTCCTTTCGTGTCTCCTTCTCTTTAGTGGCCTCTCTTCATCTTTCTCAAGAACTCTTTAAGGCAGTGTTTCCGCCCCGAATTCCTCTGCCAATTTGATGAATTGTATCTCACAGCCTTTTGAGTTTTGTGGCTAAGGCGCTTAATTGTTTCGCTCTTTTTTTTTTTTCATGATATCATGGCAGACGCTTAAGATGTGCATGTTGTCGTAGATGTGCATATTTTAAATTAGGTGTAATATCCCCCACTTTAATCCATGATAAGATCTCAATTGTTCCATGATGTGAAATGGAGATGCAGAGAGAACCAGGGCTGAATTAAATCGAAATCTTAATTTACCTGGATATTATCCTCCAGTGAAATATAATCACTGACTGAATAACTGGGCACACTAGCAAATTCTTAATTGACTCTTAATGAGTGTCATGGAACATATTCTTCAGTGTAGATGCAGAGATTAGGAAAAAGACAGTTCAGTAAGCCCAGAAAAAAAAAAATCAGCCAAAACATATGAACATGACCGCATACAAACATACACACATAAACGCACTCTAATTTTCAAATTATCCACTCTGGAAAACACAACTATAAATACAAAATTACACACAAAATCTCACAGCATAGGCTGGTTGTAGAGTGTCTACCTGGCGCTGCATTGATTGTTCCTCAACACTGACCAATTGTAAGCTCATAATGATGATCTCTGGCATGACAAGTGATTTTAACCTGCCTGTGGGCCGCCCCCGCACCGAGTCACAGATCAGCTGCCCCACGTAAACAAAAACATTAGGAGAGCGTTCCACATTTAAGAGCATGCTAATTACAGTCATTCCCATCTGAAGTACTTTCTGCTGCAATTTGCTCAGATCACCAAACCTCCAATCCCTCTCGTGTAAACAAATAAACTCTCACGCAACAAAGAGATAAAGCAAATAATAAAATAGACACTGGCACTATCGGAACTCGCTGGGGGCACTGTGTTTGAAGTAGGCTTCAAATAGTATCATACTACTCTACAGTGTTGAGTCCTAGTGTTGTGCACATCCCCAGTGAGGAATAATTACAAGGGTTGTTGTTGATGCGCTCAGGAAAACAAATAATTTACTTTGTAATGGCAGAATAGAGATGAATGCAATCCCAATGCGGAGAAATAAAGAAGTACATTTTTTTTGGTGTGTAAAAATTTTCAAAAAATATGCATATTTTGTACACACTGAGACACAAATACACACACATGCACACTAAATTATCACTCTACTTTGGGTCATAATCTTATTTCTTATGACTTGATGTGTTTCAATAAAGAGATTGGAGTTCAGCTAACTGATCTACACCCAAAAGGTGTCAAATGAATAGTTGCTTGATGATAACAATTACCCAATTACCACTTCCTACTCAGCATCCCTCCTTATTCATATTTGGACTCAACCTCTCACCTTGGCCCATGGGCACCAGGGCCGATCCACCGCAACAGATAGGGGGGTTGAATGTCACCTCAGCCCTCTCCAGCCCTCCAGGTGAGTATGTTTCTCCAGTGGTGGAGGAAATGAAGCAAAAATGATGGAGTGTTTGTTTTCTGACATTTTGTCTCTCTGCGGCCTCATCAGGGCTGAGCCTCGCAGACGTCAAGTGTTAATTTAGGGCTCCTGCCGAGCGTGAGCCTGTCAACGGCGAGGCTTGGAGGAGGGAGGTGAGCTCTTGCAGAAAATGACCCTTCTGGTCTGATTGTCTTCTGGCCCGCAGACTGGCACTGAGAGGAAAAACAAAGACACAAGGAGAGAGAGAGAGAGAGAGGTGGCTGAGTGCTAATGCACCTCGCAGCAATTAGAGAGGTTTACCTGACTGTGTGAGCACAGCACGCAAACACACACGAGGTACACTCAGTAAAGTACTCCCCCACCCCCCCAACCCCACAGCCCCCACCCCACCCAAAAAAAAGCACATACTGCACATTCAGGTAAATACATACACACCAGCTGATGTCAGCACATACACCAATGAAATGAAAGACTGACTCCTTTTGAAAGAAGTTATTCGCTCAACCATACACACACACACACACATAAACAGACACATGCTTTCACCGTGGCCCATTCCCAGTGGATGGCTTCCTACCACCTTTTAGTCCAGTGATTAATTGGCCTGAGCTTACGATAGTACAACCCTTTATTCTGTGAAACTTAAACAAAAAAGACAGGCCTCTCTAAAGATTACAGCAGCACATTAACCACAGAGTGAACCATGAAATTGCTTTTTCCCCTCCTGCAGTGTTGTGACTCTATAGTGGTCACTGCCAGTCACGGGAAAGGTGCACGGGCATTAGTGTTACATCACTGATAGACAACAAAACATGGAGGAGCTTAATTTACCAGTTCAGATCAGCTGACCAGTTTGGACCAATGGTTAAATAGGCACAGGTATGGCGGTTAGAGGAAATAGCCTCTGTCGAGATAATAGGTAGTGCTGTTTTATTCGTCAAAAAGAGTCAAGTTTTTTCCAAGAGAGTCCAGCACATCAAATTCATTGTGATAAAGAGGGTTTAGAGGGCTGTCACATTGGAAGGAAAGGTTAATTCCGTAATTATTTCAGTGTGAAAAATAAATAATATACCCTTTGCCGTTTCCATCATTTCCTAATTCGCTTGGAAATTCATTTTCTTTTCTTTTTTTTTCACTCCACCTAGCCCAATTCAATCACTTGAGTTCATCTGTCTGTGTTATGCAAATCTGAGCGGCTGAGATTGAACCCATTTGAATACCTGGTTCAGCTCGTGAGCGGAGAGGCTGATAGAAAAGATGAATTCTTCCGTTTCAATGTGCCTCCCTTTTCACCCAGTTGTGCGGTATCAAGGCTACCTTTTTACATGGTGCTCTCATTTATTTTAGCCCATTGCACAATGCTGTTCTGGCAGTCAAATGTATGAATAAGGAGAGGGAGTCACTCTCTCTCTCTCTCGCTCTCTCTCTCTCTCTGTCATGCTCTACGAGAGGTGCAGTCTGTATCTAAGATCATGGACACTAGCAGAGAGAGTGGAGACAGGAGAAGATAATTTTGACGAAGCGAAAGGGTTCGTTTAGGGATGACGATTGCCCAAATATCCTCTCTCTCTCTCTCTCTCTCTATATATATATATATATATATATATATATATATATATATATATATAAAGAGAAGAAAATCAGTTTTAATTGTTTTGTTGGTATATCAGTGGTTTGCTGGAATTGGCAGCTGGCAACATGACGTCCTGTCTCTCTGGTCAGGGTTTTGATTGACAGCCAGCCCGGTGCCTGAGCAGAGCTAAGGCTGGTGTCTTGGAGGCATGCAGACATAACACTATTATTCCAACTTATCCCTAGGAATAAGTCCAGGCAGCCAGGGGCACAGCGGGAGGCTAATAGACTAGCCCGCAGGAGCCCCCCTGAAGCTTGATGCATTGTGTCAAGGCCTTGTCTACTTCACGCACATTAAGGATCACATGCCACAATTTCACAGTACAGCAGGGGGACCGGCCCCCATCCCAGGCCCTGATTGGCCAGTGATGGATGGTGTTGACAGTTACAAGCCGAGTACCAAGTGGAGCAACACAAAGGTCAAGGTTGAAGCTGCCAGTGTGGTCTGGTTAACAATGGAAGGTCTCCATGGTAGGAAAATGCTGTTTATACTAAACACTAACTATGTAGCGCGTTATATGGGTACAAAGGGCTTTAGTCATTTGAAGCCATGGTTTTTTGTTAACCACAGTGTTTAGCATTTAGGCACAGGGCTACTAAAATCCCTGAGTGAAAACATAATGATCATTAAAAAGTCTCACTACAAATGACAACAAAACTGGCAGGGAAAACTGCAAATGGATATTTGCATGAGGAAACCACCCTGTTCCTATTACAGATAACAGTGGCCGTTATATTCTGTGCACCATCACTCTGAGAAGAGGCGAATAAAACAGTTGTTCCCACTGCAGTGTCCTGCAGGAGTGAATTTTTTCAATATAGCACTTCAGGTTGAAGACATTTCTCCTGTCATTTTCCTCCAGTACTTCAGTGTAATTCTTTTTTTCTCTCCCCTCCATTTTTTCCCCGGCGACTGCAGTATGTGGCAGTCTGAATTGTGTGTTATTACCCAGCAGGAGACAATATCATTACCACATATTTGCTGTCAAGGGTCTGCAAAGAATGGTGCTGTCTTGGGCCTCAGTGATCTAACAACCTCACACAGGGCTCCAGAATTACCCACTCCTGGCTGGGGGAAGTCAAACACTACCAGTTAGAGAGGGGAGTGAACAAAAGAGAGGTACCCTCTCTCTCTTCCCCCTCACCCCACCCCACAACCCCCCTTCTTTCTCTCTCCCTCTCTCGTGAAGATAGAAGGGGACACACCTCCTCTGCGCAAAACGGAGGATGCTATTCTCCTGCGCCTTGATAGAGATATATGTTTGGTTCAAGTGCAGAATGATATGAGACTGCAAGGTAGATGTAGACGGGCTGTATGTATGACAGTCTGTAATTTTAGATAAAGAGACAAATTGTAATCTCTGCGGTGTACTATTAGTGTTGGACGAGTAGCTCATAATTACCAGCACTTGTATCAAGTTTTTTGCTTGATACTAGCTCTGAAATCTGTGTGCAGAAATAAGGGGACAGAGTGTCAAACTGTGCTCAGTCAATAATAATGGAGGTGTATACAAAATGTGTCAAGTTTCTTTTCTGTGTCCCTCTTAACGTATCACATTGTGACAGGGTTTCCGGCATTTTGAAACATGTAGATATGTCATATAATGTCTTAGGAAAATAGCTTCAGAATGGACAAACAATCCCTTTCATGAAAACTACTATTCAGACTTTGTAACAATGTCTTTCTCATGAGACAATTAGAATTGCTATCATTTCCGTTGACAGCGTACAACAAACAGACCAACAGTTTATGCATACTGAGTGACAAAGCTATCTATTTTCATTCCGGAAAAACAGGCAATACACACTCTGGCAATTGAACCACAAATGAGGAGTGAAAAATTCAAACTTCCTCTCCCATCCACCATCATTTACACAAGCCATAGAAATATTTGATTGCTCTTGCATATCTCCTCACACTTAAGGAGGCAGTCAACCAACACACAGCCACGTAAACAGAGTCTGGGGCTCTATATGAGCCTATCATTTAAGAATCCAAGCGAATCAAGCTTGCAAACAATCAGGAGGGAACAGAAAAGAAACTCAGTGAGAGGTTATTCTTCCAGTACTTTAAAGGTGTGAACAGAGACCCTTATATAAGATAAGATTTGGCCATGCATCCTTGATACACCTCTGCACTGAAACAAGGCAAGAGTCCTTGATTTCTCACAACAATAGAGGCCAACACTTCAGAGAGACACATTCATATTCATGAATTAAAGGTCTATAGTGGAAAATTATACGTATGCAGCCTTTTCTTTATAAGGGGTGGAATGTTTGAAACTTTCAAACTATTTGAATAGCATATCATATAGACGATTCATAGTAGAAAAAATATATCCAGTATTGTACATTTCAAGCACACTGTTGTCATGTCAAAATTTCTAATAAATTAAAATTGATGAAATGTAGTGCCCTTATAGCAACAGAGAAATTTGAATACCAAGAAAGTAAAGTCATATAAGATCAAACCAATAAACGAATGGTAAACAACTTGGCATTTCATAGCAGTGGAAGGAGGGATTCTAATCTGCAGCACAGTTACATTCACTTTATTCGCAGGCTTATTACAATTTAGAGTTTAATTAATATCGTGTTCCTACATTCACCGTTCTGCAAGTGATATACAAGATCATGCATCAGTCAGATACGGTATCTGACATGATATTAAATTTGAACAGTTACACCTTACAAACAGAGAGCACTCAAAGACATGAGCAGATAGGGTGATATGAAAACGTTTTGAAATCGTTGCCACTAAATTAACCTGATTCTAATAGGATTTGAGGTAGATAACATGGAAAATTACTGTTTTCTTTTCAAGCCAATATACAAAATGGAAGCGCTACAAATTGATTTCTATTTCCTCCCTAGATGCCCTCCCCCATCCACACATTTTCATAATTTGAGATGAGGCGATACGGCATTAATATTCCCTATCTTATCTTGTCACATCCTGAAATTGTTGGAGAGGATATGATTAGCTGAACAATAGCATGAGAAATGCACTTTATGAAGGCTATCCAGGTTTTTATAACAAAGAGAGTGGAGAGGTGCAGGATGGGCCAGGAAGCAGACACGATGGCAGTCAAATGCTCTCATTTCTGGATCTTGATTTGTCACAGCAGGCATTCAGAAGAGCCCAGGATTTGACGATACATGCATGCCCACCGGTGTTGGCCATTCACACATGATTAGCATTTTATTATTGTTTATAGGCCATTTAGGAAGCAGGAAGACAGCCCCGAGCCAATGGTGCAAGGAGGGCTCCAAAGCACAGTGTTTTGGACTGGTTAAATGCACCATTAAGCCTTTTAAAATGAGCTCCACCCGTCAGAGACTAAAAACAAACGTGGCTTTCTGGCTATCAATGGGCACCACTTAGAGGAAACAATGCCCTGTTGAGGCCCACCAGTTTCCTCATCAATGAACATCAAAGATGAATGAGCCCTGGCTGACAGCTTTGTTTTGACTCTGATACCCACAAAGCCCTGCTCAATATCATCCTGGTCCTGCTCCTCTGGGCTGCCCTAACAGGTGCGACCCCTCTTCTCAATGCACCGTTTGACAAGACCACGAACGGGCAGGGGCGGTTGGGGGCTTTGGTCCACATCCGCCTTAATCCATCCTACTATAAAAACACTTTGAAAAACAAACGTTTGTTTGGCCAAAGTCAAAGCCCTGGAGCCTGGGGCTCATCCGTCTGTCTGCCCAGGCTTTCCCCCCTTTATTCCTGGCCGTTTTTGTCAGAGCTTCAACTCTTCCCTGCTCATTTGGACAGGACATTAAACAAGACCCGAGAGGATCTGATTCCCAGCCATTTCCCACAAGAGGAATACATACAGTTACAACAGCCAATTGTTTGGACTATGATAACAGCGCCTGAAGAAGAATAAAGAGGAGGAAAAAGGAGGAGGAGGAAAAAAAAAAAGTCAGCCAGTCTCACAGACCAAAACATTCTGTAAACAGAAAAAAAACAACCACTGGCATCAAAAGACGCAGAACGCGGATCAAACCTGATTATCATTCACGTTAGTCTTTAGATGGGGAGCATTTTAAGCCGGTTAATTTCTGAGCTCCCCCTTTTCTGCAGTGAGAACTGTGCGTTTTTCTGCCAGTGATAGGCTCCCACTACTTCATGGGGAGATTAGAGCTCCTCCACTCAGGGATATAGAAAGGCCTTCAGCCTGGCAGAGAGAGAGGGAGAGCCAATGTTGAGCATTTTAATCTAGAGTCACAAAGATAAGATGCAATGGCAGATCAATATGTGCTCTATGGTGGCAGCTCCCTGAGAACTTGTCTCTCTGACTGCGTGCTGAGAAGCCTTTACCCTGTGTGCCCCATGGCTTCATTTCTCCACAGACCGGCTATCTGTAGTGACTGTCTCTCAGTGACATCTCACACCGGGGCATGTTTAACCCCAGACACCACACAAAACAGACGGTGAATATCTAAATAGGATCGCCTGTGAAATTTGCAGTGATAAATCTCTCCAGGAATCACCCAGTTTGAATATTTGATATCACATCTGTCCTTGGCTACCTCAGGGGGCGAGGCAGGTATGATAAGGGATATTCAGAGGAGTGATTAGATAAAAGAAAGCTAAATTCTTTTTTTTGATTGTGGGAGATGCATTGCAATGGTATTTGCAATCTGCCATGTCTGCGTGACTGAAGTAAAGTGTATAGGTAACATTCAGGATGCCATTTTTACTTAATTTGCTCTCTTTTGCATCAGTGCGGCATTCCATCATTCCAGTATCATCAGATGCACTGTCAATGTTGAGGGAACATTAAAAAAAAAAGAAAATTCTTCTATGCTTTTGAGATTCCTCGTGCTGAAAAGTGAGACACCTTGAACTCTCTTAATTTTCAACCAGATAAACTGCTTCCACAGCATGCCATTATGTTTTAAGGAGACAGAAAACTCTCATTCGCATGCACTCATACAGACATCGTTAGCACACACAAGTGGGTTACGACTTCTCTCTTTCATGTCGGTTTCCAGCAGCCCACATCCCTCCGTGTTTATCCCCGTCCTTCACATTTCAGCCTCCTGCCTCCGATGATGCTTTTGACATGACTGTTCAAAACAGAAACAGATCATTAAAGAGAAAAACGCAAGGTATTGTCATGTTTGTTTGTTTTTTCATCCTGGGCAGCAGTTCAGATACAAAAAAGGGCTCGTAGCCAAACTCAGCCCTGACAATTCACAGCAAAAAAAAAAAAAAAAGAAAAAAAAAAGAAAAGTGCTGAAACAAATCTGTATTTGTGAGCACAATACGTGTACTGTAAAAGACAACTGCAGTGTTTTGGGTGAGGGTGGATGCTGCTTGTTTGGGTGTGCGTGCGGGCGCAGTTGCACGCGCATTTGTGAGTGTTTGTATGCCTGTGTGTTGTGTGACAGCAGACCTCCCTGAGGAGGACTAGCAATCACTCCATTCAGCATCTGCTGCCACACAGCTCATATTGTCATTCCCCAGTTTAAAGGAACCTTGAACGGCTTCAAAGATCTTTTCAAAGCCTTAATCCTAATAGGTCGCGGTTTGTTCTGTCACATCAAAAGGGGGAGAGAGGAGGTAGGGGGAATAATGCATCAGGGCTGGCAGAGATTCTTAAGGGCGGAAGATTGGCAGAGGATTTGCAGTGCGGGGAGGACTGAAATCTGAAATATCGGACACAGAATGCCTGCTGTAATAGATATGAAATAGGTCTTCTCAACAGCATGAAAGGCTGACATTTCCAGAAAGTTTGTCATGAGAAGGCCCTTTTATTCCCCTTCGTCTATCTGCGTTTGTACTGCCACCTTGTCCATAGTGGAAATTCGCAAGTGTCACTCTAACAGGTTATAGAATAGGATTGGACATTTTAGATTTTTTTTCCACCTCTTCCCTTTTTTTATTGAATGTTTAGTATTTCCTGTGAGAGACCAATTGAGTCTGAGCCATTTTAGAAAAACTGCCTTCTGCATGGCACTCAAGTTAAAAAATACACATTCAGCACTTGTTTTTTGACCCTTTGTTGTAGCCATCTGAATAAAAGTTCAGCCTTAATAAAAGGTCCTTTACCATTTCCCGGCCTTATAATATCTTATTACACATATATATGAATCACAAATATCATTGGAGGTATTTGCAAGATAAGAAAGCTTACTTGATAAGCACATATTGCCCTCAGTGTGAAATGCTTCGGTGACACCGGATGATAAAGTTCAAATCAAGTCTGCCAAAGCATATAGTGGGTGTGAGACGTGCTAGACCATAAGTGTCACTTATGTGTTTACTCCTCACCTCCGTTACACTTTATCAGCTCTGAAGGTGTCTCTCACGCATTTCACCTGATCGACTCAGCAGACAAAGAGATCTGGCCCGTGTTTCAACAGTGCACAAGTGTCCAGCTAATTAGGTGCTCATGGGAAACCGAGCATTGATTTTCTGTCAGCGTGTCTGTCCCCCAAAAGGAAAACAGGGCTGTTTGTCTTTTTCTAATGATGCACCATGTGCCATTGATAACAGTGATAAAAACAGGCCAGGGGTTGTAACATAAGCAAACCTGAACACACTATACCCGTGGGAACCCATATATAATGATGGCATTTGATTGTATGTGTATGGGGGTTTTAGGAAATAGGTAGGCTGTGAGTAGAGGGAAGTAAACAAAGTTTGTCGGGGATGGAAATGGACTGAGTTGTCTGACAAAAAACATATCTTTTCAGCTCTGTAAAGGCGTGAAATCCCTCTTGTGCTTGTTATTTCACACTCCTGTGGCTCCAACTTGGGCCAGTGGTGGCACGGTAAACAAACAAACACATATGAATTCACGCAAACCACACACGCACACACACACACACACACACACACAAAGTATGCACACAGTATACTGAAGAGAGGGGATTTTGTCGGGGAACTTACTAATGACCTCACATTTTTAGGATCTGAGCTCGAACGGAATATGAATCCTGGAATCACGCAGGACATTTTTGCAAAGTTCCGATGCATCCCTCATCTTAGCATTACATCTCTAGCATAAACAGAAGCATAATCTATTTTTCTAGAATCATGAAACAGCCGAGGATGTCATCTACTCCCCATACATTCTGTCTGCGAGGTGGGAAACATGGCTTTGCTGAGCACACAGAGAACTGTTATGTATAAATAATGGTTTCAGTATCGTGTCGGACAGTGTGCCAGCCACCTGCTGATCCAACCACACACAGGTAGAGCCAGCCTGGGGTGACACGGGGCTGTAGACATGGGCATTCAATCTGCCAGCAAACTAATCAGTGAAAGGGATGAACTCCAAGCTTATCAGAAGGGGTCATGGATGTAGGTGGAGGAGGCAGCAGTGGGAGAGCAGGGATGTTTTGCACAGCCACAGCAGGGTGACACGGGCCCTAGAATGGGAAAATTCACAAATCTCAATGTAGGAGGTTGAAAGAGCATAACCCTCGAGAAGGTGAAGGAAGCTTTGCTGCCTACCACCCACACATTACCTGAACATGTCAGAATCTGGTGCTAACACCTTCAGCTTAACTATGATATCATGAAAGCCAGGTTCACTAGCCTTGCAATGGATATCTGGCAGCTATATTATTGGTAATGGGTATTTTGGGGTCTAGATACAGTGTCACAATAGCAATCGGTGTATATGATGACTTAAAAATGTTAGATTAAGATTTGAAAAAGAGATGTCACCGGAATTACAATGAAATGTGTTGAATCCTACGTCTGGTGCGGCAGGAGCATTCTTAAGTATGGCATTGTCTCTCAAGCACTCCCCTGTTAAAAACAACAATTCATTTTGCTAGATAAACGTCTGCCTTTGAAATGCAAGGCCCCACGTTTGAACAGTTTGCCTTTAAATTCAAGAATGTTCTTTTGCTTCCGCACAGTGATGCGCCGTTGAATGGAGGCATTATTTCAGCTCCTTAACTGATCACCGCTGGAAACCAGTCTGTATCAGCATTTAAAGGTACAAGACTGTAATTTAGGAGGTAATTTCACATCTTAACAGAATCCAATTAAAAGCATGGACATTTCAATTAAACGTCCCCTGGCTTGTCGCTACAGTGTCACACCACAAGTGAAATTGGAATCAGATTACGGGAAGAACCTGAAGAACTATTTTTCAGCGTAATATGGATCACGCATTCTAGATAGAGACCCCTGTCATACATACTGCAGGGGGAAAAAAAATAGCCTTTCTTTGCCAACATTAGTAATTTAATTCTCCCTCCTTATTAATTTCACAGCAGATTACCTGAGAAGATACAAAATGCTGTCAGCAAAGAGTTTTAATTAAGTATGGGGTATGTTGCAATGAGTACCTTATGTGAAACTGCTGCCTTATAATGCTCTTGTTTTAATTACTTCAGAGTGCCCCCTCATTAACCTCTGTGGAGATGTGCTCCAAACTACAGTGTGCATTACAAACACTAGACACAGAAATAGCTTATATCCATACACACAGCTTGATTTATACTGTTATAGAAATAAGTAATGTGAATAATTCAGTATAGGGACACGAGACATGTCCTCATTTTGCTATTTTGAATAATGTGGATTTTTTTTTCAGAATTTTTGAAATAAAGGAAACAGCCAGTATAATTAAGGATATTGTGCTTTGAACTTAACCTTGATGGCTAAGGGCACTATGACGACCCCTGGTGGGAGCTGTAATCTCAAATTATAGGCTCTTGTTTGTGCATTATTTCTAGAATTTGTTTTAACAAATGGCATCAATTTCTCCAATGTAATCCTTCTAGCAGTGGGCCCAAAATATGTTTAATTAATTAAGTATATTTTAAAAAATGTACAATATAATTATTCATGATTACTCATGTAAATAGGCTCTTGGAAATTTATAGGTAGTATAATACAAAAAAAGGTGCACAAAAAGCAACCTAAAATCCAAAAGATACTTTGAGTCTGGTTGAGTCAAACACAGATTGAGTTTGTTTCATCATTTCATTTCTTCGTAGCTCATCTGTGTCAAGCAGCTGTGGGTGGTCTCACAGCCGGAAAATCAGAGGCACTGTGGACATTTTTCCCTTTGATCCTTTTCATCCTGAAGTTTCTGAATGGCCCAATATAGATTTCAAAAAATGCTCAGAAAGTGGGCTCCTATTCACAGTATGTGGATGGATAACTGTGCCACTGTCCACCCCAACACCTTAATGTGGTTTAACAGGATACATTAGCTTTTAATGGCACTTAATTGTACAAAAAGGAAATCCATAACCACATAAGGAGAAAAGTCAAGTATTTCCAAGCTCTTTATAAGAACAATTTAGAGCAGACAAGTGCTTTTCAAACCTTGGATTGGAATCAGTCCGACAGGCTGGCCGTGTGAGGAGCGGTCTACATTTGTAAGGCTACAGTGCCACCATTTGGTCATGAGGCCCTCATTTCACCGCCAGGGCCTGGTAATTGTCAATTCCAGGCCTGTATGAAAAAGAATAAATTATTGTGTTTTATACTCTGGAAAATCCCATTTTGACATGAATGATCTCATAAAAAAATAATGTCACAGTTGGAATCATAATTGTCCAACCAAGCTATGTTCGAGAAAGGAGTGTAGAGCTCTATAAAAGACTATAAAGCCAAATTGTTTTATCCTACAATATATGATCTCAAAAATTAGCTGGACCTGAAATACAGGTGCAGGACTAGAGAGGGAAGAAAAAATCCAGTTCCATTGTTATTGTTGATAGATTATCATAGGTCCATGCCATCTTAGATAATGAGCAATAACCTGCACTTCAAGAACAGGGGAGGTCTGCCCAGAAGGAATGGTGATTACAACCAATTAAGACTGATGACAAAGCACCAACAATAACCCTGTGTGTGTGTGTGTGTGTGTGTGTGTGTGTGTGTGTGTGTGTGTGTGTGTGAGATCTTGTGTTTTATTCACGCATCCTTCCAAACTACCCTGTTTTGTGTAATCAACATCTGTTGTGACAGGCAACCTCCTCCTTTCTCAGAATGGCCCACTTCAGATAATGAGTGTCATACCAAACTGCAGGGCAAAGGCTGATTTTACTCCTCTTTTTTTTACTCCGTCTCTTTGGCCTCCGCTCTCACTACTCTCTGTTCACTCTGCTGTCACTCAAGATCTCCATTGTGGAGAACCTTGAAAAAGAGAGGGAAACACTCTCACAACAATGTCGTAGCTCAATATGTGGAGGTGGTAGATAAAATCAAATCCCATTGTGTCTTTTTAATTGAGAATACAGGATTTTATACCGTCAACACCTAAAAACTCCAAAAGCATCCTTGTGAACAGCTTTATTTTACTTTTAATTGAGTTATTCAAACATATGTTACTCCTTATTGAGACTTTTCTTGCATTTTTTTATTAGTCATAGTTTCTCCCTCCTGTTCTGCTGCATTCATACTCCTTAATTTGTTGGCCAGAACAATATATTTAATTGTTAATCATTAAAACAAAACAGAAACTCAATAAAAATGTGTAGCTTGGTTTGGTTGTTTGGGTTATTTCTCTCAATCACTATACCAATGGTTTAGGCGCCATCTCCTGGTAAAGTCTTGGTAAATTTGGGCATCTTCAGGAGGGCAGGATGAGTCTCACTTGATGTTTTCGTGGCTAAAATGAAAAGCCAATATCTCTAAAACCTCTAAAGTCTAAAAACCTAAAATTGTTAGATAATGTAAGATCTAATAATGATGGGCGGTAGTGCTGTTGGTTTTATGTCTCTTTATATTAATAGACATTATCTATCACTAAGTCTGAAAAGACTTCTCAATCACAAACTTGAATTCCATTTTTAACTCTACAGTCTGAGCTTTGTCTTCAATGAGATGTATCTAAAAATGTGTAAATAAAATAATTTTGCCAGCTTAGCCTCAAAATTAATTGCCTGCCACAAGACAGATAGGTTCAGACAAGCGAAAGTGTGAGATTGCACGGAATGTCGGTCTAACGAATGCATCCAATTTCTTCAAACTTAAGATTCATCTCAGAACGTAAACACTTCTTTTTTTATTTCTTTCTTTTTTTTCATGATGGAATTTGCTGTCTGCACAACCATGTAGAACAAATCATTTTGAAAATCCATTAAAGTGCACTGAACTCTGTTCAATTTGGCATAACCCTAAGTTTACTTGAACAGCAGCAGGAGAGCTCTTCTATTTCATAATTCCCTTGTATTCTTATAGTCATTCATGAAAAGCTCCAGTTTAGAGTGTCAAGTGTCAGCGGCTTGAATGAGCAGTGAAGCTCTTTTACCTTTTTCTCTTTTAAAAGTTACACCACAGTGCAGTGTGAATATCAAAAAATACAGGCCTCTTTAATGTGTAATTTAACTAGGAGTCCCTGCTTCATTCATAACTGTAAAAATGAGTGCACTTGCTTGGTTGTAAGAGTTAGTTGTAGTGGGGAGACACAAAAGTATTTTTAATACAGACTTTAATTGTGACATGACAAGCTTTCTTAGCTGGAGTAAACTACAGTACAGTGCAGTACAGTGTGGGCAAAAGCATAGCTGTGTATATCATATGACAGTAGACATGCTACAATACAGTATAGAACACTGGGTCTGATATAATACAAGACCTTTTTTCACAGCAAATATTTTGACTTGTCAGAGTCACCAATAACATTGGTAACACATGACTCTGTTTCATTTAGATGTCCCAGTGCACCATGTCAGAGGGCCAGCATGTGCAAAACCAAGGGCCCAGAACTGAAACTCCAAAATCGAATGCAGCCATCTTTAATTACACCTGTGCTAATATTGCTATGATAATTCCAAATTTCTGCAGTAAAAAACTATCTATGCTTAATTCAATGGCCAACTTGAATAAACAAAGTTAAAAATAAAAAGGTGTACACATCTTTTTTTTAATCATTAATGTAATGTAATAATATATTAATGACAATAGCTGTTGTCCAATTTTCATGTACCCATGTTGCACTGCATATATCGACATTGCTCTGTTGCTGAAGTGTGTTAAAACATGCATTATAATTTGATTATGGGAGTCTATAGTGGCTGTCTTCTTAACAGCTGTTGCATGTACATTTACATGAATCCCTTGGAGCAGCTGAAAGAGATAGAGCTGAAATGATTAGTGGATATGTTGATTTACAGAAAATTAATCAGCAACTGTTTTGATAATTATCATCTGTTTAAGACATTTTTAAGCAAAAGTGCAAAACATTTCCCGGTTTCAGCTCGTCTATGTGTCTTGTTTTCTTAGTCTTTCATGATATTAAACTACAAATCTGTAGGTTTTGGTTTGTTGATTGGACAAGACAAGCATTTAAAAAAAATTGGGAAAAAATTGGGAAATTGTGATGGATGCTTGTTAATATTTTCTGACATTTATGGACCAAACACCCAATCCAATCATTGAGAGAATAATCATAAGATAGATAATAGAAATTATTGTTGGTTGCAGCCCTTGAGGTACCCTAAACAAACCAACTAACCCAAACTTGTACTTAAATTTAAACAGTCTCTTGTGCGTCTCTTTGTCTGTCCTTGTCATGTATGCATGTTGTTTCCAGTGATTAGTGGGAATAAATTAAGTATAAAAAAGATTTATTATTTAAAGATAATTTGGTAATATAAAATGTTCATCCCCATCTTGTCTACTTTAGTGATTTTCTGTTTCAAGACACCAGAGGGCGCTTGGGAGTTACTACAACTACCAGACCCCCCAACCTCTTATTATCAAATCTGTTGTATCAAAGAGATCAGACTTCTCAGGTGGTCTGAGACAGGTCTGCTTTCTGACTCCACAGTCAAAACTAAACATGGAGAAGCAGCATTCAGTTTTTATACTCCAGATATCTGAAACAAACTCCCAGAAAACTCGAGGTCTGCTCCAACTCAGCTCTTTTAAATCAAGGGTGAAGACTTCTGTGTTGGCCACTGCCATCAATTAAATCAATTTTGAGGCTTTTGATTCATTTCATACACTACACTGTAACTTTTGTTCTCTTGTTTTACCTGTCTTGTTCTGTTTATTTATTTTCTGTTCTCTAAATAACTATTTTTAATGGCTTTTGAATGTCTTTTTATAATCTATTTCTTTTATATTTTGTCTTGATGCCTTTTATGTTTAAATAAAGCACTTTGAAATTGCCTTGTTGTTGAAATGTGCAATACAAATAAACTTTCCTTGCCTATAAATAAAGTAAAGTAAAAGTAAAGTTTAAAGATTTTATTTAAAGTGCAAAATCACTCCAGGGTGTCTCAATACACTTTACAGCAACAATGACTCATGTGAGTCTTTCTCAATTTCTGAAATGATATGGGACTTAAAGATTTAAGATGTTGTCACTCTTGATGTTTATTGCCAAACACTTTGGCTGGGAGGCTCCATTACAGAAAAAAAACAGTAGTAGTAGAAGTAAATATGTATAAAAAAGACATATAGAGCATAACAACAAAATATTAAAGTAATAACAAATATATTTTGAATATATATGACAGAATCAAGGCACAAAAGGGTTACATTTGTGACATAACTCTTATCTAGCACACACTAAATAGCTTAGTAAGTATAGTAAACCAAATATGAAGTAATTCATCCAAATGCAATCATCCAAACACTACTGGAAATGCAAGGTGAAACGGTTATAAACAAGGAGGCGTATTCATACAGACCTAATATGACCACTCCTCTCTGTCAGGCTTCCGTGTTTACACACCCACAAAAAAAAAAAAAAAAAAAAAAAAAACAGGACACTAGCGGCGGTCGGACGAAATGTTTACCGAGCAAGCATAGAGTGTTGGCGAGGAAAGTGACAGACACACTGGAGGCTCGGTGTATGGTTAAAACACAGGTGATTTCAGCTTCCACGGTTGCATTTTTACAGCGGAATGTTCACTCGAAGGGGGCATGGAGACGTCAAGAAATCTACACAGAAAGTTCTGGACCCAAAGAAGGATGTACTGACCCGGCTGAAACACCTCCGGTCACTGTTAGGTGAGTGAAATGTCACAACACTGGGCTTTTAGATGCTGCATCGCCGCTGGTTAGCTCGACGAGCTAACGTTAGCTAGCTGGCATCAGGCGACAGCTAACGTCAAACAAGGTTAGCTGGCTGTCACTGCGTTTACTAAAAAGGAAGCGAGCTGACGGGTAACATTTTTGCAAAAGTACTGGCTTTGCAGTTTGAAGTGTTTGCCTACACTCCGCCTGTGTTCATTGATTTCTTTGACGTAATAACATCAAACAAGTCAGTGTGATGATAAGGCATGGAGGCTAGCTACTATGTGAGCTAGCTCCCCTTTGCGGCTAACTAGCCAGCCAATGCTAACTGCTGCTGCCTTGTCAGGGCATCAGTCGATGAGCAGCAGATCAGATGCCCACCACAAACCATTGTTTTCATTTAGTCCTTTGTCATCCTGACTGTTTCAGGAAACGTAGTAAGGGTAATTCTCTGGCTCAAAGCTGGGGGCAGCGTTTATGTACTTCAGCTGAAGTGATAATAAAGCCTTCTACCTATTGACTGACTGAGCTGCTATCGAGTTACTCTAATACCCTAGAGATATTTGATTAGAAAATGATGAAAATGTAAATGTGCCATACTGGTCTCTGCTAGCCTTTCATTCTTTCACCAGACAAGGAAGTACAGTGTTTATGACCGTCATAAAACAGTTGTGCAGCCCTGTCTTCCTTCACTATGATAGTAGTTTTGTATTACACATAATGAAACCTATTACCAATACACTCTCAATCACTCACAATGCTCTAAAGTATCTATAGTATGGGCTAAATGCTAAATCTACTTTCCAGATACCTTTTAGTACAAAGCTTAAGACATGCATGTAAAATTGTTAATGTCCATTCATGCTATTGACTGAAACCAGTCTACCTTACTAAACATAAACAATCCAAACAAAACTTAAGTGTTATTTTATGTATGCAGATACAAATCTTTCATTGCATGCCACTAGAATAATCGCATTTTTTACACCCAAGATGACCATTTAAAGTGTTGGTGACTGGAGTATTATGTAGGTGTAACAACTATTCTCTAAACCAAAATCGGGTCAGTGGGTACTTGGGGAAAGTGTAGAGTGAAAGAGAGTTGTCAAGAGGGAATTATGGGGTATGGAAGAAAACTGCAATTAAAATTATAAGTGCAAACTATGCCTTCTTCCCAGGATCTCAGTTGAAGTAGGTCAGGACACTAATGCTCAAGCATTGCTCTGTATCCACAGATACATCCTGTTAAGCTTGTCTCTTGTAAAGATGAGTATAAGTAATGTATTTTAATATGTAGTTTAATCAACTCGTCATATATTTGCACTTACATAGATATGCTTGGTTTAACTCTTGAGTCACAGCAACACAGAATCTATCAGCCTTGAAAAGATAAAAATGGTTTGATAGAGATGGAATTGATATTATGATAATTATTACAGCATTATATCTTTGTATTTGTTTGCTAAAATATTCAAAATAACATGTGTACAGGTGTAATGTTTTCAAAAATACTGTATGTAGGGATCCCGCATGGTTAAAATTTCATGCTGTGACTGATTTTGACAACTTTCGCCTTAAATTCGTGAAGACATGAAAAGTCTGACCCGCACAAATATCACACAGCCGTACTTCAAGGACAGTTAAGACACTTATAGGCAAAGCTTGACTGTAAAGGTGTTGCAGCGGGCATCAGCAGAAAGGAAGATGCATGCCAACTTTTTCATTGTGATACATTTGCTGTTATATTGATTTCTTGTACAGAGGCGGCAGTATCCCTGTGTACCATCTGTGTGACAGCCAATATCAGCTTAACACAGTAGCTTAGAAGTGTGCGAAAAAGTGTTGGAAGTAAATATGGTTAGATTTTTTTTTTTTCTTTTTTTCCGATTTCTATGGCACACCTTCAATGTCAAGTCTAGTACAGCCAAAGTGGAGGTCAACACAGTGCTCTGGCAGTCTGCATGTCCTCTGTGTTTTTCTTTCCCTCATGTGCATTTAAAGATAAGGCCGTTCTGTTTGTCCAGCAGCTGATAGTAGGGTTTACGTGTTGATGTCCCCCCCTCCACCTCCCTGATTTCACCATGCTTTCAGCTGAGGAAGGATTTCCTCCTGGTGCTCCTGGTTCCTGTGTGGACAGGAAGGAGCGACGAGAGATGGGGTGCTTTGGAGTCACACAGAACTTTGATATGCGGGAAATACAGCTGGCCTCTTCTCATTGCTCACAGTGTTTTGTATGTATGAAAATTCTTTGTATCAGCAAGAGAAGCATTTACCCGAGATGACTTCAAAAATGTCAACAGTTCCGGTGCCTCCAGAGCCATTAAACAAGATTAATGTAGCCTGTGATGGCACAGGATTTGCATTATATGTCAGCCTAGATGGTTCAAAGTTTAACTGTTTAACCTGCGTGTTTAAGTATTAAATGAGAGTAGTAAATGTAGTTTTCCGTGATTATTAACCAGACCAAATTCTGTGCAAAAGCAAGAGTTATTGACAGCTTGTTAACTTTGTTTCAGGCCTCCTGATGCATTATCTGGCTGTAGGAAGTTTGATTAAAATATTGTTGTGTCTCATTGTGTCTGCGGCTTTGTAATACCAGGGCCAGAAATCTAGTGGTAGTGTCAGTGGTATTGTAGTTGAAAGGACAATCTGTGGCCTGGGCTATTTTCAGAGTGGCCCTGTATTGGTTTTCTGCTCACTGAGCAGATCTGTGGGATAGAGTGTGAAAGCTGCTGCATGTTAATTTGCTGGTCATGCCTGGCTGGATTTGGCTGAGGTTGTTAATTACAGGAGCCCAGCAAAACCACCTGATCACTCGCCGTTTCTCTCACTGGAGGCACAAACGGTTGTTACTCTGATTCTTACCGGCTCAAAGTCATTCTCATGCTCAGGCTCCAACCCCCCACTCCCTCGGCTCTTTCTGCATTCACTTCTTTTGCATACCACTCCCAACTCCTCCAAAAATAAGCCTGAAGGTGATGGTCAAAATGTTGGCGTTTTAATGTAGGAAATCCATTTTTTTTTCTGGGGGGAATACCCATTGATTCTCAAAGGATGTATTTCTATTTTCAACTGCTCCCTCCACTGGGAGGACAGAGTTGTCAGGTCAGCTGTGGACCAGTCGGTGCTGCTGGAGATTATAGTGTTTCAGTGTCCAGCTCAAAGATGCTTTGCAATCTGATTCCATGATTGACGGACAAATAACTACATCACCTAATCAACTTGGGGGGCAGGGGGTATTGTTAGTAGATATTGTTTGTTTACTCTTGTTCTCTTCAACTGGTGTAAACATGCTCAGCTTGAAACTGTCAGTGAACTGCGTAGGAACAACAGTGGACGTGTGTGCAAGTGTTGTTACTGATAACAGTCATGTGACGTGTGTTTGTTTGTGGGTGTAGGTGTGACAGTTTGCAGCCAAAGCTAATGCTTTTTTTTTCGTAGGGTTGCTCAGCAGTCTTTAGAAGAAATGAAATATTGTGTACTTACATCTTACTTTTGACTGTGTGTGTGGGCTCTAAGTGTTGTTGGGGTCAAAGTCAGTTGAAAGCGCAGCCGTTTTTATGAGGAAATCACAAGGTGAAGCAGCAGAGGAAACAATGAGCACAGCATTGGAAAGGCTCTCAAGAAGGTCCTCTGTGTGGCTGAAGCGAAGACTGAGATCACTCGACTTCTGACTCTCCCGCTTTGTCAAACACTCAGGATAAGACTTGTGAATAACTTTAGCATCTTACCATCTTTCTGCCCACACACTGTGTAGGCATGATAGCAGTGCTGAATGGCTTTTCTCCAAGTGTAGTTCAAAATAGCAAAGGTTCATAAATGTGTTTTTATTAACTTTTTAGGGGCATTTTTGTCTTGTTTCCTTTCAGACTATTACACGCTGAAATTGACATTTTGTACAATTTTTATAAAGAATAAAAATCCACAAGTCTGCTCTTATTATAGTCAGCATCATGCAATAACAGATGTGCGTTATTTACGCCACATTTATTTGCAACATTGATACAGTGACAATCAAGTGTCTTGCTCAAGAGACCAAATTCACCACCCAGTTACAAAACCTATTTGAATCAAATCATATGACTAGCGTGATTAAAGTTATGTGGGGAAAAAGGCTAAATACACAATCCCAAAAACACTATTTAACCACCCCATTGGCCCAAATATAAAATGTCTCTGATTTCAGCTCCCCCACCACCTTTTTGCTACACCTGTTTTTGGATAAACACTGTGAGATAAACACTTAATCTATACCTGCGGTGATGTATAGCCTAGCTGTAAAGCCTGAGTGATTGTATGTAAACTTTCATATAAGTCTCAGTGAAAATCCTGAAATGTTCAAGATTAGCTTTAATGCTGCATAACACACATACAGGATTTGAAGCAGCTGGACACTGTTCTTCTTGGGTTGAGGGCACAGAAACATGAGTATTTAGGCCTTTGTCAGCATTATATAGCAATTAACAGCAAATTGAGCAAGACTGTCAGCTGTTGAAGTCAAGAGACACTTAGATGACCATTAACAGGTCTTTGTGGTGTGTTCTATTATGATAACAGCTTCTGCCATTATGATCCTGGCTTTAAGTGTTTCAGCTCTCGCCCTCAGAATTAGATCTGCAGAGCTGCTGGAAGATTTGAAACAAAGAAATGAGGAATGGAGGCAGAGAATGAGCTGTTGTAAACATTGACATTATGGGGTAATGTAAGTAATATAATAGTAAACCGTGAGATACAACTTTAAAAAGAACCAAAGTCAGATTGACTTTACTGGATTTTATGCTTCTGTCTCCCATGAGGTCATTGTTGCAGTGTCATTCACATTTCCTGACCAAATTTACCACCTTGTCACAAGCCAGCACATGCCAATACCAATATGTGTGATAAGCCAATAAAGGCTGATTAAAAATGGACTGCTGGACTTGAGCAATCTGGGTTTGCCTACATATCGGAATCAAATAAAGGCTTCCTAACTGACTGCCTAAAATTCACTTGAATTGGGGAAAAAAAATGAACACAACACATCACACACATGGACATCCTGTGCCCTTTCCTACTTAGCGAGGAAAGGTTGGATTGTAAAATATGAGGACCTCATCATTTTACGAAAGATAGAAGGAAGGAAGTATTTTCGCCAGCTCCCAAGAGGCTTTGATAGTGTGCAAACGGCGAATACTGACAGGATGTGTTGTTTAATCGCTAGTATAATGTCTGCAAACCTCAAGGACGTATTAAGGATTTTTTAGAAAGACTATTTAAAAGAAACACTTGAACAGAAACATCATGGAGTTACAGATGCTAATGGGCCAGGTTTAGCAGGTTTTTTTTTTGTTTAACAGTTGGATTAATAAAACTGTTGAGTGAGGAAGTTGGGTAAATAGCTACACGTGCCAAGAATAAAGGGGGGAAATTAACTCTGTTACTTAGGGACTCAACTTCTGTCTACTCTTATTCCTGCTATTAAGGTGGCATGTGTGTGGCTTCCTCTGAACTGGCAGCAGCTTCAAGATAAGCATTTGGCAGTATAAAGAAGTCCTGTGCCACAATCCCTGGGCCAATTAGAATTGCAAACTATGCCACGATAAAGCACCGTACCAAGCTATTACGCATTATATTTATTACTTGTACTGGAACAACACACCTCATAGAGCGTCTGATGGGCTCTTCCTGGTATTGTGTGGATTCTGCAGTACATTCATAAAATGATAATGGCTATTTGTCAAATCAGTAACATGTCTTGTCACTGGTAACACAGTTAACAGATTTAGCAGGTTTCTGGTTGTAGTTATGCACAGGTAATAGTACAGTCTGACCATTACACTCCATAATGGGGCTAAATGTCTACATTTGAAATGTAGTGTATTTGAATCTTCTATTGCTTTGATATTTGCTCCAGAAGGCCAGTTGAATCATTTATTACCAGTCTTCATATACAATCAAAAAGAAGACTTTGTAATGGGTCAGAGCCTTAAAACAGATGGCAGTTAAAACATGTCACTGACTTCTACAAGGGGGTCACATGACATATATACATGAATATATGTCACCGTCTTGTGTCCTTACTGAAAATAAGAATGTCGCTAACTATTTTACACTTTTTTTTTTTTAAACCTAATATTTTGTTTTATTGTCCATTATTTCTGTTTTCATTAGGCTACTTATTGTAACATATAACATAGTTAACCTCCAGGATGTTTTGATATCTCAAAACTGTACAGAAAACATTGGTAATGTTCTTGTTTTTCTGTTTCCAGTCTGTGGTATTACTGTCATGTGTTTCAAAGCTCCCTTAAAACCCCAATTTCAAATATGATATAAATCACATGGTGCTGAATGAAAGGCTTTTTTCTTTTAGCTGCTGGCCTGCTGGAGAGCTAGAGATAGGAATACACCAGTGCTCTGTGTTCTGCGGTGGATGATATCTGTGTGATTTTACGCAGCACATGAAAAACCAGTTTGTCTAGTTGGACTGTTTACCTGTCCTGCTTTAATAATAGCCAAACCTAGCCCAAGACCTGCAGTTTATTGTGCTACTGTTTCTTATCAAGAGCTAATCTCACAGTGGATTAACGTTTTTTTTTAATGCTTTTCTAAATGTCCAAGCTCCTGTTAATCTGCTTTGGTTTTCCAGGTTTAAAGCCCAAAGAAAATAAACACTTAGCTTTGGCTTATTAGCAGCTTGCTACACAGAGTTGTTACAGAGCAAATCTGAAGCTGGCAACACCTGTAAAATGTGTTATAATGGAGAAAGTGGATTAAAAAATCTTTTCAGTTTGGACTCACTTTCTCAGTAGGGCTGTGAGCACCTAATGCTTTAATTTGTCATTAAAAAAAAATGACCTCTGAAAATTCTAATGCAAATAAAGTGTTTTAAAGTGACAGTAGAGCGTCAGCAGTGTCAGAATTATAAATGAACTTGTGCCAATGCGTCCTTTGACTTGTTTTGGTTTTGCAAGAAACTTTCCTTATTTACTTTATGATAATTAAGCCTGGTGTTTCTTCATCTGCCCTTAACTCAAATGATAAATGCTTTAGCCTTGCCTCTTTCACCACAAACTGTCTGCATTTTACCATTATAAAGAAACAGACAGGAAAAACCCAAAGATCCTTGCCAAAGCACACCTATAGCTCTGACCTGGTGTTATGGTGAATTGTGGTCTTTATACCTTTACTGGAAGACAAAAGATTAGGAAACAATGGAGGAACTTACTATCTTGCTTCACTGTAAATTGAAAGTGAATTTTACTTTGTTTGGACTTGATCTTCAATTAAGCAAATTATCAACCCTCCATTTAAAGGATGAAAACAATTGACAGGAAAACCAAAGTAACCTTTTTTCTGTTAAGATGTGGGTTTCAGCTACCTGAAAAGTGAGAGTGAAAGTTGCTAGTTTAACAGCTCTTCAGTGCTAAGCTGCCGAGATAAGCCACTCTCTAATGTGTGAGCTCAGACTGGGATAAGGTCAGGCTTTGCCAGTTCTACCATGACTGTTTCACACTGTGCTCTGTGACGACCCCATAGGCCCCAATCTGTTACACAGCTAGAATCTGACTGCAAGTCGAGAGGCATTCATGCAGCGTTTGGCACACTGGCACCATAATGAAATTATGTGCAACAAAAGTGTTGCGAGTGCTGGAAAGACCCTTTTTTCATAATGATTACATTTCTTGGATTTGTTTGAATGCTTTGGTTTGTACTGAACCAAATCATAAGTAATATGATGACAGTCTGCTGTAGCATCTATTCTGAACATCACATTACTTTTTTCAGAGTCCTTACAGAGCTGTTGACATTTCATTGTATAGATGGTCACACCTTATATGAATTGTAGCTCACGCTGTGCCTCCGTTGACTCTGAACTTGGCTGCATCACTTTAGCCTGACAGTGTGTTAATCATTCTCTGTGAATACATTGCTCAGAGAGGATGATGTATGACACAGCCAGGATAGTTATTGATGGTCCTCTCTGCTGACTAGCAGTGGCAGCTCTAAATCAGCCAGCCCACTGCAGAGTCCACAGTCACCCTTTGCTGCACACTGAAAACTTTATAAGCTAAACCATCTCATGATAGACGAGTCTCTCGTCAATACTGATAGAGAAACTAAGTGAATTGGCTCCATTCGGCCCCCCTGATAAGGAGCATCAATTTAGCCCAGTGAGGGCTGAATTGTGAGTGACAACTGGAGACTGGCACAGCTTGGAGCACATTTAACAGTATTAGAAGCAGCTGTGTGTTATCAAGGCCTCAAATGAGGCTCATGCTACCTGCTATCTATTGTAACTCTGTAAATTGCATCATGTGACAAACTTGCTCTCCTCAGCTGCTTTCAACAGATTTATGATTAACCTCCTTTTCACTGTGGTCAACTGTGAGACTCCTCATCCAGTCATAGGCCACAGAGCACTGTCTGTAGCTGATGTCACTCTGTTTTTCTACACATTATCCTTATTTTCTTTTGTATCAGGTTGTACCCTGCAGTTGTTGTTTTTTTGTTTTTTTTGCTGTTGTTGTTGAATAAAAAAAAGACAACACTTCACTTTAGCATGTGAATGTGCTTCTTATAAAGAACAGAGAGTTTCTTCACAGCTAAGGGGTTGACTCAGCTGAACAGTCTGTCACTCGTAGCCATGTCAGCTAACTTAGCATTTTTTTTATGTTAGGAATCATGTTGCATAACTTAAGAAATTTAAACAAAAGATTTGTCTTGTGTAACTTTCTTTTTCTAAAATAGTTTTTTACAAGCCAAGCAGGAATTTTTAAACATGTGACATATAACTTAAGAAAAAACAAATCAAAAAACAATAATAATTTAGGCACCAGTCATTTATGAATGCTCCCATCAGTGGTTCTTTATTTGCCCACTTTCCCAGCTACCTCCAGTGTCTTTTGGGGTCTCCCTCATGTATAATTCCCACCAAAAAAAAAAGAACAAAAAGCAATAAAACAACACCTCTCCCAAAGAAAACACCTTGCTTATCTTTTGGAATAAAATGATCAATCACCTGTCGTCTGTATAATTTTCCTCTTCTGTGTGTACTCAACCATTTACGGAGGGAAACGCCATCCACGGTGCATCCATCGAGCTTCCACATTGGCTACCACCTCCATCTCTTCCACGATGTGTTGGCGCCCTCCAGGCATCCCTCTGCAGGGACCCTTAAAGAGTCCTCTGTGTCTTTTCTGAACATACTGCCAAAGAAAACGTATCAGTCTTTTCTCTCTCTCCTCATCTCCATTCTGGCAAGAATATAGTGCACCTGCAGTGTTAGCTAGCTAATGCTAATGAGGGTAAGTCTGATCAAAGGCCTGATTAGACTGTGTTTTGAGTATGACATAGCATATTAATGATTCTGCTGCAGGTGGTATAAATGGTATATATTGTAAGTTTCCCAGGGGGGTTAAATATGGTTTGAACATTCAGTGCGGGTTCACTGTTACTGCATGTGTTGTGTGCTGAATGCGTTTGAACAGGGAGTCGTGGGCAGAGTAAACTGACGTCTGGTTTTGATTGTGCAAATATACCATAGGCTTCAGCTGACTAGATGACCTTCACCTGCTTGGCTAACAAGCTCAGTCTCTCAGTGCTTGCAGGGCAAACCCAGTTTAATATATTAGAATAGCAAGCAACAGAAAGAGACACTAATTATTCATTAGAAGCTTAAAATGATAATGCTTTGCCCGCCAGATGGACCGCACCCTTCTTTCCCTGGTTACCTTATGTGAAGTTGTAATGCGCCAGTCTTGTCATACATAATACTGTGTGGGACTCAGCAGTTGAATCCACCCTTTTACCAGTTCGTCCCCAGAAAATCACAGTGAGAGACCCTCAGTGACGCGATGACATCTGAACTATCAGAATTTGATGTTTATCCAGTCAGAGGTTGGAAAATAACGGCATAATCTTTGCACTTCGACATGCGGGTGGTATATTTTTCCTTAGAGGTTTTTTTTTTGTGAGAATGACAGTGAGCTGATAATATCTGCCTCCATAGAACGTTTTCAAAAGGATGCTGTGATTTTTCTGCACTCCAAAATATTACATTATGGCCCTCAGCTTGAGCTGCATGTAATTATTTTCCAGCTGGTCTTCTCACTTGGGGGTGGAACATCTGCCCTTCCCTGACAGTTAACAGGAAATGTATCACAATAGAAAACAGTGTCATCCAACCCAAACCTGTCAAGGCTGGTCTGTTTGACATGTGTTTATTAAATCCACCAAAGAAGATTGCAGGTCTCGGCATCATTAAGTGATCACACTTGCTAGTATCTAGACCATTGTTCATGTGTGAATCAGATCATTAAATGTCAGCCTTAACTTTGCTTCCTCAAAAAAAAGGGTTTATGAAAACAAGAGAACCAATCTAACGGCTCATTCTGCTGCAGCCACCAGCGTTAAGACCACAAGGTTTCCTTCCCATCACGCCAGCTCCTTTTGTGATCACAGCTCTCTACAGCTGCTGTTCATCCAACAGTGTTTTCCTGTCTTTGACATAAGAGTTTTGCAGGCGGAGGGGTGTCAACCGAAGGACACAGTTGTTTTGTTGGCCTCAGAGGATTCAGTGTCTCATCTCCTGCATTCCCGGGGCCCCCGAGAACAGGTTCTATCTCTTTCTGTCGGCACGCTGTTACCTGAGAAGTCGGAGAAGCCCATTGAGTGAAGGGTATTGCTGCTCACAGTGCTGTTAACCGTTGGTCAGCTTCATCCTTTCAGCTGAACCTTTCACACAAAATACGACCTAAACCAGAGAGCCTGCAGATTCTTATTCATTACTGGCTTTTATAAGGATTGCTATAGCTGTTTACCTTTGGACAACTTTTTAATTTACTTATTTTAGAGGTTGAGCTCACATGAAGTGCACTAGACAAAAAAGTGTTTTTAACTTTTATGCATTTTGTGTAAAGATTGTACATGATATTTGCCCATTTAGTACATATTGTCTGCATTAACACTGAGTAAACAAGTGGAACAAGAAGATGTATACTCACCTCTGACATACTGTATGTAGCCTGGACAGTAGGTCTGTTACTACCGGGGAGGCTGAGTGTCTTGTCAGCCTTTTTTTTTCCCCAAGAAGGTTAGAGTCCACCTGAGATTCTTGCTCACTGTCAAGAATCCTCTGATCTTTTCTTTTTTTTTTGTCACTCCTCCCTCCCTCGCCCTCCATCCGTTATGCTCCAGTGACCAGTTAGGCTTATTTGAGCAGATGGAGAGCAGTGAGTCTGAAGGCTGTAGAGAGGAGGATGACGAGCTCTGATGCCTCTGTGACATGCAGCATGGCATATGAAATGTACCCCACCCCACCCCCATCAACTCCTCATGCTCCCAACAGTATTCAAATTAGAGTTACATCATTATTTTACAGACTTCCTCTCTGTCTCTCTTTACACACACATGCACCATTTGCACTGATCTTGTTTTTATTAAGGGTAATTCCATTTCTTGATTGTTTAATTAAACATGTTCTAATCTTGATGGGTATTATTGCTGCCATCCTCAATAACTGGAATAGATGTATTGCAGAGCCACATTTTTAAGTTAAAGAGCAACCCAAACAAACAAAGCCATCTGTTTTTATGCTTAAAGTGCCATTTTTTAAAAAAGTAATTAAGTGACAGTTTGTTTGGTTTTTGGCCAGTAGTACTGTTTTGGTACAGCAGAGCAGTGTCTCATTCCAGCTACCTATACTGAGGCTTAGCCTGCTAGTTTAGCTTATGCTGCCAACACAGATGTAACCCCAAAAAGACCAGTGCCTGTAACAATGGGAAGCAACCAGCATAGTTTATGTTTAACCGATAAGTGGTGTATGCATTGTGTGTTTTTCAGCCAAGCAAAACTCCCGATAACAAAGTAGCCACACCAGTAGTGTTACTTTACCCCAGACAAGCAGACGTTGCCTACACCCACAGCCCCCACTCCTGGTGTTTGGCTGTTGCAGCTCATGCCAGAGGGGGAGAAAAATGCTGTAGATTCAAAGGGACTAAGTCAGTGCATGGTCAATCATTACTCCTACCATTAAAGTTTTCCTTAAAGTCTGTGGTATGAGTGTGTGTGTGTGAGTGTGTGCGCTCATGTGTGTTACTCTTAGTACTTTAATGTGAATTGAGCAGACATGATTAGCTTAATGCCAGGAGCAAGGAGCATTTAATGAAGTGTTGCTTGATTTGAGAGAGAGAGAGAGAGAGAGAGAGAACATTGGATGTGTTCAAGAAACAGTGGTTATCTATGTTTTTCATTGTAGATTTAGATAGTAGCTACCTGTGAGTTATAGACTAGATTTTAAGATGTTATCGATGGCTCTTAAGGCACATCTGTATCCAGCACCTAGTTATGTTATAGACCTCCGTTCCAAGAGTCACTGTGCTGCCTGGGATCCTCAGATATTGCCTTGCTAGTTTTCCCTCATGCCAAGGTTGAACACTAAAGGCAGTCATGTTTTTGACTCGATCCGCCCATTATGCATCTTCATTATCTTTGCTTAAATCTCAGGCCAAAGATGGGTCATCTGAGTCTTTGTCACACACTACATAATTCCAGCACTCCCCATGAGCTGGACTGCTTCTGGGATTCTTCCAGTTTGCCATGTGGTAGAGGGAGAATCACAACAGAAGGTGAATCTTAATTGCTGTTATTGTGCCAGGACTCCTCCTGGCCTATATTTGATTATTCAGACCAGACCTCTCTTAATACCACGGTTGAATAAGTACAGGAAACGATAGGGCTTTTATTACATGAAGAATTTGGGATTTTTGTCAGTGCCAGTCGGTTTGTGTGCCACCTATTTCCCCTCATTACTGGAACTATTGCAGCCTGAGCCGGTGTGACCGTCGGTGTACCTCAGCCTGGCCTCAATCCAGACTATCCCTCTCCATTCCTAAAAGTCTACATGAGATAATCCCTAAATTCATCCAGGCAGAGATGAGAAAATAACATCCTAAATGAACTTTTTGAGAGAAATGTGAATTGTCCTGCAAACTGGAACACCAGCATATATTAGCTGAGTGTGTATTCAGTCATGCTTTTGCTTTTCAGTTGAATGTACAATAAGCTCACTGGCAAATTGAAGAGATGTAAACATGAAGTCTGAAATTAGGTGTTTCTTTCCACCTCAAGCACTATGAATTTGGTGGTGGTGGTCGGGGGCGGGGGGTCATTTATACTGGATCACAGATCAGCAGAGAGGGTATTTTACAATCTTTTATAAGATTTTTAAATTGAGAGGCAAAGTTGTTTGTTCACCTCCAAAAAGTCAGTCATCATTTAAATGATGATTACAGGTGAGGGGGGGAAGTTGCACAGGGTAAGGAAGTGAAGCAATTTGCCTCAGTTTTAAAACAGATGTAATCTGCAAAAGGGGAAACAAGCACAAAGTCAGCAGTGTATTAAAATGTGTCTTTGGAATGAAAGGGACAGTGAATAGAAAGACGCTTAAAGGACTGCTGGGAAGGAACGACATTTACTGAACATTCAGGTGTCTAAATATAGGTTGGTAAAAGATCTGTAGTGACACTTTGATTCACCCTCTCCTGTACAATGTCAAATCTTATATATCTATATCTATATCTATATATCTATATATCTATATATATATGTATATATATCTATATCTATATCTATATCTATATCTATATATATATATATATATATATATATATATATATATATATATATATATATATATATATATATATATATATATATGAGAGAGAGAGAGATACACAATTTATGTATCATATATATCAATGAAATTGAACTGTTGATTATGACTACTGGTTGAGAGGTATTATAAATGTTAGCAAATGTTGATTTAAGATTTAATTCTCAATGTCTCCTTTTTTTCCTTTTTTCCAGAAATCATTGACAAGAGTGAACTGAAGGCATTCTTCGAGAGCAACTGTTCGCAGATTTATTTTATCTTCTATGAAAATTTCATTACACTGGAAAGCAACTTAAAACAAAAAGGTGAGCGCAAGCTTTTTTTGTGTTTGTTTATTTCTGTAAACTGCACACTCACCATCGACGGTGGTTCAATAATTAACCCTTCCACTGCTCTCTATGGTATCTAAAGGTTTATTTCCCTCTGCCCCACATTTACAGAGCAATGAGTATAAGGCCATAGAAAAGCAATATCTGCTTATTTCCAGTGTAACTGTGTGTTTACCCTGTTTCTAACATTGTCACGGGTGGGGGAGTCACTCCCACTGGGAGAACACTCTCATGGTAACACAAGTTGCTTTGAATAAGTGTTTACAAAATGGCCCATATTATTGATACATTATTGATGAGACTAATGCAGTATACCTCCCAGTTATGTGTTTAAAAACCTAAGTACCTTTCCTGTCTTGCAGGGAACAAATCTCAAAGGGAGGAGCTGGACTCTATCCTCTTTATTTTTGAAGTAAGTCATCTTTCTTTTTCTGTGCCGGTGTCTTCATCTCTAATTTCCACTGATAGCTGCTACAGCCTCAACCTGTTTACTGAACTCTGCAACACTGGGGTGGGACCATAGTTTCCATGGTGCTATACTACAACTCTCACTACTTCCTGAATTTGCCTCAAATAGCCTAGAAATCAATTGGAGGTTGTGCAGGAAGGAGAAAAAAAGGGCTCAGTTTTCAGATCCTTTCTTGCTTTTACAACCGAGGTGTGTATTCAAATCAGAAGAGGCATGTTCTTTTTTTGGCGCGTGTGTGTGCATAACACCGTCCTAGCTAGCTTTGATGGCCCCTCCCTCTGTTTTTCAGAGTACTCTTCTGTTGCACACGCAGGTTAAAGTCCCCTACCTTGTTTTCCCACCTGACTGCAAAGGTAGCTCCAGTTTCCAGTACAAACAGTCAGCTCTCCAGTTACATTTGCTCAGGGCAAGGCCGTAAGGATGACAGCAGATCAAAATGGGTAGCAGCCTGTTTGTCTCTCTTTGTATAGTATGTCTTGTCCTAGTTTTTCTGATCACCTGGGAGTGTGTTGGGAGTGTTCCCTGCATTATGCCAAGCATAAAGTAAGTCATTCCAGCTATGAAGGCATAGAAGAGGATCCTTAACTTTGGATTTGGGCCTAATGACCAATTCATGAGTTTGTTACAGAAGCTGTAGACACCACTGTAGTCTGCCTTTAGCTATGGATTCCTAATTTGCTAGCCAATCTATTTTTATGTTATCATGGTACATTTTGGCTCTGTCTGGGTAATGCATCATGCACTTTGTAGTTCATTTCAGAGCATGCATTACATCCAATTTATTTGATTGTCTGTGTTGGCAATCTTTTTTTTTTTTTAAGAGTTTAGACTCTGTTATTTGATTTTGTATCTATGACCTTCTTAACCTACTGAGATTGATCAAAATAAAAATCTCCATTGATATTGGTTCATCCCATCTGTCTTAAAGAAAAGAAATCTAACTAAGCAGGTTTTCCTTCAGCTCTTTCCACTCCTCAACAAGACAGTCTCCCTGCCTGTCCACACACATCCAGTCATCTGACCTGTAAATAAAGCCCGGATTCATGCCTTCTACATATTTATGGAGTCATCTTTTCAAAAAAAGAACTAATATTGAAAGCAGCTTAACCCTCATTTGTCCCCTTTTAGCCCCTGCCTGTGACGACGTGTGCTTTTACCCGTGCACTGAGAAGATAAGCTTGCTTTGAGTGGTGTGTACAGGACAGATACAGGGTTGCTTTGATCCCAAGCTCTGCTACACTGAGCGGACTTTCTCTTTACGCCGTATTAGATTAGGCATGTCGTATTGTACGTGGTTGTGAATGTGATATCAATGGATATGTTTGTACTCACAAACATGCACTACTAATGTGTATCATGTTATTCCAGACGTTATATTATGTAACACAGCGACATGACAAATGCGGTAACAGACAGGCTGATTTTGATATTTTGAGGCAAGTGGATTGTGTATCCTAATCATTTTTTCTGCCACAAACACACTTAAGTATATCCTATCATGTATTTCAACTGATGTCATTTCTATCATAACGGCTTCTATTCCAACATCTCCTTGCAGGATAATGCTTATTATAAATGTGTGTCATTAGTTTTAGTCACAGAAGTCCACCAACCAAAACATAAGCCCTGGCAGCTTTTGTCCAACAAGCCTCAGAGCTGTGTGTACAATAGCTATGAATGGATGGCTGTTGGGACATAAGCCATTTTGCAGCTTTGTGCTTTGTGACACACTTTAATACTGTATGACAGGTTAAGAAGAACAACACAGCTCAACATTACTGCCCCTCTTTTTTTTGTCTGTGTAAGAATTTCCCTGGAAAGCCACAGTTAATCCAGACAGAATAGGGAATATGGTCCCCTGCACTTTCCATCACCTGAGTCCCTCTTTGCATTCAAATCTGGCTGACATACAGTACAGTACATGTCTCCAGTGTGTGTTTGCTTTGAGCTGGCTATGTGGGGATTACGTTGCTGTCGTGATGAGGTATGTGACCCCCTTTTTCACGGGTTGCTGTGGGGGAGTATGGTCCCCCATGCAGAGCCAGTTTGAGTAATGGATATCTAGAGGGGGTAATCTTTTGTCGTCCCCCCACCCCCCCCAAACTCTGCTGTAATACTCCACCCCCACCGCCACCAGCAGCCATCGCCATTCCCTTCCAGGATCTCTTTGTGTCTGCTGCCACGAAGGCATCCACCATGTAGCTTGTGATGCTGCACCTAAACTGACAGATAAGAGACCTGATCTCTGTGGGAATGCAATAACAGTGCTGTATGTACAGTATCCTTTACATCACCTCTTCTTTAATATTGCTCTATTGTAGGCCTGTATTTTTGTAACACATAAACCAGACCATAACCATGTCATTTACTATACATATACTATAACAGAAAAAGGCCTGTGTTCTTTTTTGTAAATTAGAGCTTCAGTCTTATTGACCTAAAATGAGAAAATACTGCATTTTACTACGACACGCCTAAGTCATCAGTACTAATTGTTTTCAGAAGTCGTCTAACAAGTTCAGTGAAGGTGTGACAAGTATTTGTAAGTTAAAAAACACTTGTATATGGAACCTCTTGTTGCTCAATTTCCTAGCAGCAACTGCCTCATGACAACAAAGGAGGAACATTCAGGCAAATCAGCAATAATTATTATATAAAATAAGAAAATACAATAAGGTCAATCATAGAATATGGAAAATATATGGCACCTCTGTAAATCTGTCTAGAACAGACCATCCTCAAAAACAAAATGAGAATGGAGGGAGGCCACTGAGACACCTATGGCTCCATTCCAGACAGCTGAGGTGTGTATACAACAGCTATTGACTGGGTACCGGACACAGTCGCAGATTAATGGCAGACTAACAAAGAGAAAGCCACAGTTGAGAAAGACATGGCATCTTGCCTAATGTTTTCCAGAAAGCACATGTGCAACTCGAAGTCGATAAAGGTTTTATCGTATGATAAGACCAAAATTGAGGCTTTTTAGTGATCATATGAAGTGCTGTATTTGGTGTAAGCCAAACGCTACACACTAGGAGACACACATGGGAATGCTTGAACTAAAACAAACATCTTTATATCTTGTCTGAGTCCAGACTTCAGTCCAACTGACAACTTGTGTCAGGACTTGAACAGTGCTGGTTTGCTCATAGTCCCTGTGCAACTTGACAGAGCTTCAGCAGCTTTGTAAAGATTGATTTAAAGGTTTGGTGTCCGGAGGCGCAACTCTGATACAGACCTATCAGCATAAATTAAAGTCTGTATTTGCTGCCATTAAGTACTTATTGACTTGAAGGGATCGAATACTCGTGCAGTCAAATTCTATTTGATGGATTATTTTAAATCCGCTGCAAGTTTTACAAGCGTCAATACTAGTCAGGTGTGTGGAACAACGCCTTTGTCATTTGGTCTGTCTCCCTCTGACAGCCATTTACTAGTGATTTGGACTCAAGTGGCATTCTCTAATTGCCTCTCATGTGGCCTCTTGCTGCTGTACAGCAAGCAGATATAAGTATGTGGTGAGAAAGGTTCTGGTCCTGTTTTAGACGACCAGTCTGTCTACGTTCCCATGTGACTGTACATGACCCCTCACTGTCTGAAAGCAGTTGGATCCCGGTGCCACTGAGGTTATGGGACAGGTTAAGGAACAGCTCTGGGATCATCAAAATTCAAAGGGAAGTCTGTGGATATCAACTTCCCTGGACTTTCTCGCCAGGATATGACCCCACCATGACCTCTTGTATGTCATGTGGACCTGAATCAGCATTCTGAATTCCCCTTGTCATCCTCTTTGCAAAATCATCTAGATATCAAACTTGACTGAGTAGCCATATATGGGTAAATTAATTATTAAAGATCTAGTCAGCTCTTTTCTTTTTTTTATCAAGAACTGTGAATTCAACCTTACACATTGGCAATGCAAAAGCTGGTGTATTTTATTTGACATGCAAGACCAAAAAAATCAATCAAGATCTCAACAATGTCTTGGCCAAAACGGCAACACAGTTATCTTACAGAAACCACAACAGATTCAACACAGTAAGCAGAGGAATTAAGAAGAAGAGAAAAATTCAACATAAAGGGATTTACCCGTTTAAGTCAGGCACTTAACATTTAAAAATGAAGACCAATTAAGGAGGAGAGAGGAATATTATTGTCCACCTGCCATGGCTCATGGCAAACAGACGATTGATTGTGACTGATTTAAATGCCACACACTGAAATGCACCATTAAACGCTGTGTGTGTGTAAATGGTCTATACTAAGTAGGTAATTAATTACACAGTGTCACTGTATCATGCACAGCTATCAATAGTTCTATCTTTTTTTCCCCCTTTTTCTGAATGGTATAATAGCCACATATTCTTCTTGATCCACAGCTTTCATGGAATCACTGAAAGTCTGCTTGCTGCCTAACATGTTTCTGAGAAATTAACCCAGGGCCATTAGCTAAGTGATTTTTTCCCCTCTCTCTTTCCTCTTTATGCGGTCCTAGTTATGACTGACAGTTCTCCAGCAGGGGATTTTTGGTTAATGCATGAATGCAAATTTACTGAGTGTAGCCGGGACCTGCACATGGAACAGGTCTAGTAAATCTTGATGTCTGAGGCTATGCTTTCACCTGTGTAGCCTTCAAAGCTGAACTGCATTTTACAAATAGTTTGTCATAAGCGTGAGTGGTGATCTGTCATCTTTTTTTGATGCATTCCTAAATTTAAAATGCTTGGCTTTGTTATCATGCAGCTGAGACAATTTATGCCTGATCATAAAAGTAATTTCATGATGGTCTTAGAGCAAGCCTGCTGCAGCTTTCACATAAAGCAAAGAGGAAAACCTCATGGCTTAGCCAACAGGCATTGGGAAGCCTGGAAAGGAGTCTGATTGCACTCTGCTGCTGCCACCTACTGGCATCACAGAATCAAATCATCTTGCAGTGATCCACATCACAGTCGAGGGTATTTTGGTAAATAATTCTAAAGTAACTTTAAAGCAATGTAGATCAAAGCCATTTAGGCTTTAAGCTGCATTGTATTTTAAATGTTACATGAGAATTTTATTATCAGCTTTAATTTTCCAAGGCCTTTACCAATAAATAATGAGGGTGACCTAAGAAATTTGGTTAGCATGTAAATAAGTAGCCTGATTTGGTCTGCACTGTTTGGATGTACTTTTTATAAAGCATTTTAAGCAAAGCAGCTGAAGTCTGTCCATGAGGCTTTGGCCCTCCTGTGAACTGATCGTAACACCGAGGACTTATCCTGCTGAACACACAGAAGAAACATTATCATTATTTTCTTATTAGCAGTGTTGTACTTTAATTCTTTACACTATTTACTGTATTTGAAATTCCAAGTTTTGCTCATGACTGTTATGACATTTCATTGTTGTGATTTCTGCTTGTACATCTCATGTTAGTAGGTTTGTCTAATGTTAGAAGATTAGTGCTTTGTGGCTTCAGGAGATTTCCTTGTCCTTAGAGGGTTTAATCATCTCCGAGTTGGATCAAAAACCATAACAATATGTAAATGTCTACATTTCTTCCGAGAGTCCTGCTTGTCTGTTGCTGCTGTCAAAAAGCCCTTGTGGACCACCTCTGGGAGAAGTGTATTCTGTGTCATGTTCAGGCCCTGCAGCTGGAAACCTAAGTGCGGATCATGTAAATGCGTTAAGGCTGTAGTTGTACCACAGTAATGCCCCCATCTTTATGCTGGAGTATGGCTGCAGATTAGAGTAACTCCACCAACCTCCAGCCCGGCAGACTCTGCATTCGCCCTGTATCAGCCAGTAAATTCCTCATTGTTGCGGCTGCCATTCCGGCTCCACAGGGAGTCTTTCTTAGCTAGCTTCTCCATCTCATTCCCACTCTCCTTTCCTGGTGCTGTGTAAGAGAGAAAAAGGAGGTGTTATTGTGTCTGCACACACACACACACACAGGGAAAGGCTTAAGCAGGCTACCCTGCTGCGTTACTGCCTAGCATAATGTGTCTGCTGCCCCAAGGAGACGGAGTGAAGGAGGCCAACGAAGAGCCTGTACGGAGATGTAATAATCCCATGTGGGATCAATAGCAAGGTGCAGCCACACGCCTGCACACGCATATCATCATGTCTGTGGATAAGAGAGAAGTTGAACGGCACAGATAATCATCCAGCGCCCCTTTTTAAAGTGATGTATGTCTTTCAGTATCTCTGCTGTCACTGATAATGACAGGGATTTAGTCTCAGAGGACAAAGAGGGAAAGTTAAAGATGGAAGATGACAAGGGAAGAAGGAAGTTGTTGACAAACTGAGACACTCAAAACAGGAGATGACTTCTGGACAAGCACAGCTCATAGCATAATACGGTGAAGCACTAAGCGACATAATGTTATCTGATGCCATCGTTGAGAGGCATGTTACTGTGCATATGAATATTTTACAACAGAACATGATGATTTGGTCAACTAAAACAAAAGAAGCAAGCAAAATCATGTGTACATTGTATTGTGTAAAAACTCAAACAAAAGGAATCTGAAATATTGTTAGGTATATTATTATAAAAACTAAATTTATTTAGTAGTTTCTCTCTTCTCCCTTGCCATAAAATGATGCTCTATAGTCTTTACAGTTTTCTCTCACACTATATCATCATTCTTTTAGCCTTTTTTTCTTCTCACTCAGGAAGTGCTACAGTAACACTTTTCAGCTGGAGAAGACTGAAACAGTTTTTTTTAATGCTCTGTATCCTTCTCTTCACTGTGTTTCTCACTCTCCAGGGCTGACGACCAACCAGAGTTGGTTGTCTGGTTGAACGGGTCAGAGCTGCATACGTATAGCAGCAAAGAGCAGGCTTGACCTCTGCATTACAATCATGAAGTCTTATTGGGTCAGTGATTAGGATTTGATGAGTAGTGAGCCATTGGGGCATCAGTTGCTCACAGCGCACTGACTGTTAACGAGCCGTGCACGCATGCACGCACACACCTGCCATCCCTCAGCCCTTTTTTTCCATCTCTCCAGAGAGACCCAGTTAACCTGTCGCCGCATTCAAGAATAATGATAGGCTGCTGAAAGGTTAGGGCACTCTAATTGAGTTGTAAAGCGGTTGTTGGTGAGGTGATGACATTTCACAGTGCTGTCCTGTGTCACAGGGACCTGCAGACATACAAGGCCAAGTGGAGGGAAAGGGCAGGAACATTAGATTCTGTAAATGTATACTGCTTTGACCAAACGGTGGCACTTAACAAAACAAAGTCAGTTGTTTCCTCCTTCCTCTTTTGATTGACCATCAAATAAATCAGTGTAAACCCTGGAGCTGGTCGGTATCTAGTGACTTGATTAAAGAGACTTTATGTTGGGCTTTATGGTTGAAGGAAAACATCTGTACTCTCTCACCTCATGCAACCTTAATTCTGTCATTATTACTGAAATTTGCCAAATTCTGCCATTTTTTCTGGTTTAAATTTTTTGATTAAACTAATCATAACTTTTGCGTTTTTTCCATCAGAAAATTCTACAACATCTGCCTGAGAAAATCTACAACCGGTGGCAGTTTCACAGTATAGGTATGTATTGCTAAGGCTATGAAATACTTGTCGCTATCTTGAGTGCTAACTCTTGTCTCTCTGTTACACCTTACAGGTAGTTACAGTACCAGTCAAAAGTTTGGACACACTTTCTCATACAAGGGAACGGGAAAGTGCATCCAAACTTTTGACTGGTACTGTATATACTGTGTCTTTCCTCCTTATGTTTCCATAACCTCTAAGATAAACCTTAGGACAAAAATGTCACTTCAACCATGTCTAAGCCTTCCATAATGAAGAGAAAATAATTAGTCTTAGAAGGGAATGTAAATGGGAAATGCAAATGAGCACTTCATTTGAAATGCAAATAAGTAATTGAATTATGCTTGCATGATTTCAGTCCCGCACAAAAAGGAAAACCCTTGCAAGAAGCGATAACCCCAATTAAAACCATTGTTTGTCAGCCGTTGGCAGCTAAACAGTCTAGGTCCAGATCACTGTTATAGATTGGCCTTCCCCTCAGGCTTGTAACCCCTAAATACTAAAGCTCATCTCAGGTTGGATGCCCCAGACAAACTCACCTTTTCCTAAGTCACTGGACAACAAATCATCAGAGGTTTAAAGCTGCCTCTTGGCCTTTTCTTGAACTCACATAGAATTTCCTTTACCACTCATCAGTTCATGTGTCACTGGTCAAGATGCTATGCTGTCACTATGTACTTCCAGTGTCCAATGTAACAATTTTTTCCCTCCACTTGCCCAGTAGATCAGAGTTTTACAGGCCTCTTGTATATTTTCTGTGGTGCAGCAGCCAAAAGATGAAAACAACTTTTTTTCCCCCCATAATTTTGGTGATTAATTCATTGTATACATAATACATAGAGCAATGGAGTTCCCTTTTAAGTTTATTTTTTTCCTTTAGTCATGGATATATAATGTTATATTACACAAATATGCAAAATATAAAATTAGGTGCATATTGGATCAGTACATGAACAGTGTTTTAAATGTAGGTTTCCATATTTTGTGCACAGCCAGCGATTGTGGAATACATCAGGAGAAGAGAACAAAATTCATGATAAGACTTCAACGAGTATGGATGACCTTGATAATAAACTCTTGTTTCAAGAACTGAGACATTGCTGAGAGATCTGCAGAAATGTACTCGTCAGGTTAGAACGGCGAGAGAAAGAACATAATGGCGTTTATTTGTGTGCGCTCCTTCTATCCGCTTCCACGAGCCACCTGTCCACTACAGACATGGAGTTGAACTGTAATGAATGAATGAAAAGGAGAAATGCAGAGGAGGAAAATGAAACAGAAACTAAGAGCGTCTGTCTCCGCATTAAATCATCTGTTGAGTGTTTGATGGTTATTTATTTGTGCTTTAGAATGTAACCGCAGTGAAACAATATTTCTCTCATTCACCGGCTTTGTTCTCGCTACTACCGCTCGCTCTCGGATGTGTCGGACCCTGACTTCTGCTTTGAAAAATATGCCGTGCTTGTTGCGTGTCTTGAGTTTTAATTGAATTCTTCTTTTCCACATCTTTTTTTTTTATCAGCTATTAACACATTCTACATCCAGTAGCATTGCTGAAAGCATTTCTATGCCCTGTGACTAATTCCTTGTGGTGTGTAGGGTAGGTCAAGAATGACATGAATGAGTTTTAGTGATTCTCTTCTTTTTAGATGAGGATTGCAAGGTCACAGACGTTTGAAGCAGACCATTAAAAGCTTGAGGAAAATCTTCATACCTTTTATCATTCTCTGGTATACTTACTTCTGCTTACTTCCCTCTTTCCTTAGCCCAGCTTCTATGGAATTATTCTTTCCTTCCTTTATGTGTCCAACATAGAAATATGACTCTGATGAGAGGAGAACGATATTAAGATATAATAATAACAATAACAAGCACCAGACACGCACATAAACAGGTCCGCTTTGCCAGACTTGCCTAACCAGCTACTCATGGCTACCACTTAAATACGTCTGGGTCAGATTAGTCCGTTTTAGTCAGATTTACATAATCTCGGAGTAGCTTGACGTTTATCTTAACATAACCCAAGTTTCAACCCTAATCCTAAACCTAAAATCACAGAATACAAGCCAAAATTGCTTCACAGCCCGCCATGTCCTCATAAGAAATCTGCAGGCTGTCACGAGTATGTCCTAACTCGCACACACAGACATCCTCCACTCAAGGTATTTAGCAATCAGAGCAATGTCTCATTTGATTACGGTGGAACCAGATTGCCTCCATGAATGCATGTCGCTGCCAACTGATGTTAATTTTCATCAGGAAAATGTGAAGCCTTGCCACTCTCCCCACTAGTTTGTCAGGACCACCCATCAAGGTCAATTTGCTTCAGTGAAGATGACAAGCAAGTCCCTCCCCGTCGGCTTTATGCTGTTCTTTGTGTCTGTGAACATCAGCTGTAGGATGTCTGTTGTATGTATATATATATATATATATATATATATATATATATATATATATATATATATATATATATATATATATATATATATATATATATATATATATATATATATATATATATATATATATATATATATATATATATATGGGGTGCTTTGTCTTTGACCGTTTTTTTTTTTTTCACCTTTGTTCAGGTTCTATTCTGAAAAAGCTTCTACACACTGGAAATTCATTCAAGGTAAATACTGTTTTTACATCGAGATGTGAAAAAAAAAGCTCTCATCCAACATATTTTATATTCTGGGTTCTTTTGTATATCCTTTTGTATTCTTTAATCTTTCTCACCCTATCTTCTCCTGTCTAGATCCGTTGTGAGGGGATCCGTCTCTTCCTGCTGTGGCTTCAGGCCCTGAGGGACAACTGTGCTGAGGAGCAGTTCCTTATCTTTGCCTGTCTGGTGCCAGGATTCCCTGCTGTGCCCTCCTCCAGAGGGCCCTGCACCCTTGACACCATCATTTACAACCCCTTCTCCAATCCCCCTGACGGTGAGACAAGGCACATGAATATGCACATTATACATGTGCATATTTATAGTCGGTGACATTGATTTTGAGACATTTTTACAGCTCAATGTGATTAGAGTTGTCATTGAAGTCATCCAAAAGATACTAAACTATTATCAGACCTTTTTTTTTCCTTTTAATAAACACATGGCACTTAACTCGGGTTTTTGTGTCTGTCACTTGAGCAGCCAAGGTGGTGCCTGAAGAGATTACCCCCCTGGTTCCAGCTGTGGTAGGAGAAAAGGTTGCAGATGACCAGACGTGTTTCATCCTCGAAACCCTGCTCAAGTTCATGGTTATCCAGGTAATAACTACTTTTTCTGAGGACATACTACACGGCTATTTGTCAGATTATGCAGTGGCTACAATATGGTTATAACACAATCTCAAGTTTGAATCCTTTGTTTATAGAGATTTTTTTTTTTGTTGCTCTTTCCACCTCGACATATACTTTGGTTACAAAGTGTAGCTGTTGTCATGTTATGTAGTTGCTCAGGTAGTTGTAACACCTGTCTTGCACAACAGTAAGATTAAAAACCAGATACAATAGCGGTTAAGTGTGTAAAGCTGGAGTCTGTTCATTTAAAGCCCAGTTCAGACCAAAGAATCACAACGAGATGAGTTGAAACTTGCAACTACTTGTAATGCACCAGCCTGCAAAACCTGCCACTTTACACCAATGCGACTAGACGAGACAAAGTATCATCTCCATAGCAACGACTCTCCGTACTACTGTTCTAACTGTTGGCTTTTCAGGCTTTTTTGTAGCTGGTTATAAATTGTAGCATCTTAAACTATGAATAGTGAGAGTGAGTCACTTGCTATAGTTGCATTTTGTTGATTAATGACAATAACATGAAAAAAAACACGGGTTGATGCTCCATATTCCTCCATCCAAAACTCATTTCACCTGCAACCTTCACCTTTCACCTGCTGGCTTAGCTACGAGGTGATTGGCTGTTGAAACAGGTGATGTGCCTCATGTTTTAAAACCACTTGACAAGCCGAGTCACAGGCGACGCCATCAGCCGGCCTCAGTCAAGCTGAGATGGGTCAGGTCACGCTGCTGCGACTTTTCCCTACAACCCTCTAAAATGGTTTTGTCTCGTTGTGAATCTTTGGTCTGAATGAGGCTTTTTGTGCACCTTGCCCAAACCATTTACACTCTGTTTACTGTTTGTTAGAGGAACCTTCAAACTATTGTGTTGAGAAAAACAATAAACTTCCACTGACTTGGTGACGCTGGAAGTGTCTCCTCTCCCTGTAGCCTGACCTTGTCTTCTTTTGTGTTGTCTGCCAGGCATCCAGTTTAGAATGGAAGAACAAAGAGAACCAGGACACAGGCTTCAGGTTTCTCTTCAGCCTGTTCAAGAAGTACTACCTTCCACATTTATTCCCCTCCTTCACCAAGCTCACAAATCTCTACAAGCCTTTATTAGGTAAGTTGACATACAGTATATGTTTGACCTCTCACTGAAGCTTTTTCACAGTGACTATTCTGTTACTGCAGAATGACACACACTGTACTTGAACTCAAGGGCTGCTGTTTGGGTTTTAAAATCTAATTTTGCCAGTTTGTAATGTCTGCTTATGTTACATTTATGTGGGAGTAAAAAGCTATTCAGCAAACTAGCCTATGTGTATGTATGTGTGTGTATGTGTATGTATGTGTGTGTATGTGTATATGTGTGTATGTACTACCTACTCTCCATACAATTCATACTGCAGGCTGTCTTCCGCACTTCAGGTCAAACAAATAGACATTGAAGAGTAGCAGAGGCAATATTAAGTCAAGGGCTATCCTTTGACTTACAAACTGCAGCACAGCTTTAAAGCTGAGAGATATTCAGCATGACACAAACTTTTCTTATATGTGGAGCCATTATTATTCATATATTCACCAATTACCACCAAGTTATAGATCATTACATATGCAAATACCTCTTAAACAATATTTTACAATAGTCAGCCTGAACTTGATGAATAGTTTTGTTTAAAGAAGAGAATGATGCATTTCATGTGTGATATTGGACTCATGATAATATAATAATATAATATAATCTAAAAGGCAAAAAGTATAACAAGTGAGTAGGTGTAAATAGAAAGTAAAATAAAAATCTGTGTGTTTAGTTCCCATGGCTTTATGGTAGAGTGAACAAATTTTAATTCAGCTGGAAAAACCTTAAAGGCATACATGTGCAGTTGATTTTTAATCTCTTTCTCTCTTGCCATTTTCTTTTTGTCCTTTGTTCCATTTTTCACTCTCCCGCTGTCACCATCCTCCACTCTTCTTACTGTGTCGCTCGATCAGACCTCCCCCATCACAGACCAAAACCCTTGTATGTGCCAGTGACGCGGAACAATGAGAGCACCTTCTGCACCAGGGACCAGTACCTGGCACCCCGTGTGGCCTTCATCACCTGGCTGGTCACCTTCTTCCTGGAGAAGAAGTATGTCAGCAGTGCTGCTGCGGCGCAGAGCGCCAAGAACGGCACCGAGGTCATTCCCAAACTCATCCAGGTGAGCATGATAGTACCCTTCTGTTAATTTCTCATTCTGTCATTGTCCAGGGAGGAGGTAGGGATGAGGGATGAGGGTATTTTTCTATCAAACCCTCTCAGTACTTGTTTCTGTATAAAGATAACTGGGCATGCAAACAAAGGACAATGTATTTAAAAAAAATACTCTCACACATGTGAAATGAGAAGTCACAGAGCAAGTATGTAGAAATATCATGTTTTCACATAAACTTCTTTGGGAGTACTATTAATAACGACTTGTGAAATCACACTCACATTTCTTGCTGTGAAATGTGTGGCAAGACATGCTGTTGAACAAGAAGTGTGCAATCACAAACAAGATCAGCTCTGAAGTCTGTATGTGAATGTATGTAATGAGAGTAGCAAACCTGTAGAATACACTGTACTAACAAAAATATGTTTTTATTCTTATAAAAACCCAAAACAAGCCTCTAAAATGAAATGACATTTTGTTGTTTTCAGTCTAACTACAAAGTTATGACATTGCCGCCTACAACTTCCTGTAGTGATGTAATCATGACTCATGGTCCTTCAGTAATTATTATTTATCATTATTTTAACAGTGTTTAAAAAGATATGAGATTTTTAAACAGTACTGTAGATTTCTTGTTTGAGCATTTGACAGTGAGAGCAATTATGGAGAGAGAAGAAGGGGAATGAAATACAAAACTAATATTGTTATGATTACAGAAAGGTGAGACTCATTCTACAATAATGGCTAATACAATTGCTCATTCCCCATAAAAAGACATTAAAACACAATCAGCTGAGAAAGGGAATTTCTAGTCAGTAAGACTCTAGCAACCGATTGTTTAACAGAGCAGGCGGCCTGTAGCATACTAAGAGACTCATTTCTCACTGACACTGTGTCTCTGTGGTGCCCAGACTGTCACTGCAGGCAGTAGCAGCCAGGAGAAGGAGAAGGATAAGACATCAGATGGGGATACGAATGGGCCAGCGGGGGAGCCTGAGAAGAGCCACTCCAACAGCAGCACGCTGTCTGATCGTCGGCCCAGTGATTCCAGTTTGTGTAGCATTGAGGAGGAGCATCGCTATGTCTATGACATGGTGCATGCCATCCTGCTCTCCACAAGGGACAATGTGAATTTTGTCAACGAGGTCTTCCACCAGGTACAGATGAGAAACTGTGTCCAAACAACATTACTTAATTTGTTGTATAACTATGTCATTGCAGATGCTATATCATATATATCATATTGGGTCACGATTATAATGCAGACTGGACGACTTCACTGTGGTAACTTGTACTGTGTTGCCCTCTGCTGGCCATTTGTTAACATTACTTAAAAGGCTACTTGTAAAACTATTCAAAACACTGTTAGTTGAGCTTGAATGTTCGTGTCCCCGCTCATAAGGCTTTCCTGCTGCCGTCCTGCGAGGCATCAGCAACCAGGAAGGTGATCAAAGTGTACAGGAAGTGGATCCTGCAGGAGAAGCCCAGCTTCATGACAGAGCCTGACAAAACTACACAGGAAGATGAAGTGGATGACGGCTCTGAACAGATGCTCAACACAGAGAACAACAGCATGCATGCACAGGTAAAGACACAGATATCGTCAGCCTGAAATCACATCATAAGCTTAAAAAAAACACGTACTATGATAGTCTGAAAACATGTCATGCTTTTGTCTTAACAACATGGGAGGTCTTCTTTATGGTATGAGTCTTAGTATTTTTGCTTATTTCTACTGAGTCATGGACTGACCTTGTCTTTTACCAGATGTTGGAGAGTCACGGTCACAGACGGACGTCCAGCTGGGGGAGGACCTACTCATTTAGCAGCGCCATCAGTCGGGGATTTCTCACAGAGGCGCAGAACAGGGACATCAAGGCTGGTATCCAGCCCACACTACAGGTCTGTCTCTATGTTCAGAGGTCTGCGTTTATCCTGAGATCACAGCATTTAATTATAGCAATATGTACTGTATGCACTTTCTTTGTTTTTACTTTTGTCTTAATTGCTATACTTTTACTGTTTGTTTGAGCTTAACTTCTGTCTTTATGGATCTGTATGTTGTAGGTGTTCCTGACCAATTCATCCAATGTGTTCCTGCTGGAGCCGTGCCAGGATGTACCTAAACTCCTGGATAACCAGGTCGAGGTGTGCAAGTGTGTTCTCAGCATCTACCGGCACATGATCATGGAGCACACAATGAACACACAGACATGGTCAGTGAGATATTCAAATACACAATGGAGATCAGTTTTTGTCATGTATTCATTCCTGACTCTGACTTTTTAAATTTCCTTTTGATGATTTCATGATCACTTCATTTTTTTAAGGTTGTAAAAAAATATATATATATATGACAAAAATGTATATTCTGTTTCACTGCGTGTTCTGCAGGGAGCAGATGTTGCAGGTACTACTGAGGATCACTGAGGCGGTGATGAAGAGGCCACAGGAAAACCAAAGAAAAGACCACTTTGCTGAAAGTTTGGCCTCTATACTCTTCAGGGTATGTCTGCACCTGCTCAGTTTTACTACTAACTGATGCACAGAATTTTATTAATCAGAAAAAAAGAGGAGTGTGAATGTGTCATCATACCTCACTACTCATTTTTACTCATTTTGATGTGAGACAGTACAGAAAATGAACATTTAATGTACATAATTCTATGTAATTTCATTCATGAGCAATTTCTATTGTGTCTTGGATGGGGCTGTGATAATAAGGCAAGGAGACACTATACCAAATCAGATGTCACATCTGATCAGAGGCTGGAATTCATAGCTGTTACCCTTTCTGTCAACGCTTATTCTTCTCTTGTTGTCTCATCCTGCATTCAGACCATCATCGTGGCGTGGGTGCGAGCCAACCTGTGCGTATTTATCTCCCGGGAGCTATGGGACGAGCTGCTGGCAGTGCTGTCGTCTCTTACCTGCTGGGAGGAGCTGGTGACAGAGTGGGCAAGCATCATGGACTCGTTGACGGCTGTGCTGGCACGCTCAGTTTATGGCCTGGACATGGCCAGCCTGCCTCTGGACAAACTCAGTGAACAGAAGGAGAAGAGGCAGCGAGGACGTGGTGAGGGGGAGAAATGGGAAAAGATGGGGATTTGGGATGGCTAAAGTTTGGGTGAGAAAAGGTTTGAAAATTGGAAACATATCAATTCATCCAATGAAAAAAAAATTGTGAAAAAAAAAAAATCGTATGAAGCCTTTTGTGGCTCCAGAGCTGTGGCACTTAAGGCAGGATTGGGTATGTGGAGTTAGAAAGAAGTGAGTTTACCAGACCTCTGTAGCCCGCTCCTCATCTCTACTTGATGCTAGTGACTCAAGGCTGCCTTAACCGCTACTAGCATAACACACCCTGAATCTCCAACTGAACTGGTGGCGACTGAGTTGTATTATGGGCAATTAAGGCACCAGGTTTTGACAAAGAAGAAGAATGTGTCCAATAAAAAAATTATTATCAATTCAGATCACTTTGAAGAGATTTTCTTGTTTGTTGATCAGTGACTGAATTAAGGGGAATGAATGCTTTTAATTAATGAATGATTTTAAGGCACTGTATGGGACATGGGAATATCAAAAATGTACACCGAGTGACACCTCAGTACTCAGCAAGTGTTGTTCTCCGCATGTCAGGAGTAATCCAGGACTCCCAGAAGGCAGCAGCAGTAGCACGCTCCTTTTCACTCAGCTGGAGGAACCAAGGGGAGCAGGGCGGGCCGGGAGTTCAGGAACCCATGAGGATTCGCTCTGCCACCACATCAGGAGCTCCTGGTGTAGAGAAGGCCCGTAACAATGTCCGACAGAAGGCCTCTGGTAAGTATCTGTTGCAACGTTGTTGCTATATTAGCTACATATTACTGTAAAAATAAAGTAGGCAAAATATAATGCAAAGGGTTACGTTGTGTAAGACCTTCTACATGTGTGTTCTATTCTTTATCCATGCTGTATTAATCTTCTGCCTTTGTGTGGGCCAAGAACACAACACTGATAAGCTTCTGGAGCACAACGTCAGGCCTCAGGGTTTATCAGATGTATTGACTGCATGTGAAAGCCTTAAGATGGGTCCATGTATACGCCAGCCCAGGTGCCGTTGAAAGGCCTAACACCAAAGACAAAGAGCTCCAGCAGATGGCCCCTATTGTTCCCCTCACATGTCACTGGCCAATGTCAACATGTTTCCATGTCAGCTCGATTGCAGGCATACAACACAATCCCCCCCGACGGCATGTCAAAGGCCAGCTTTGGACACTTATTGTCATTAGTTCAATTCAGACACAGCAAACACCCCCTTATCTGATGGGAATTTGGCAGGCTAATTATAAGTTGAGCTGGAAGGCAGTAGAGTAGTAACTAGCTGCAATGCCTGTCTCGCTTGTCTTAATTTTGTCTAGACAGAATCTTAATGTGGAGGATAAAAGACAAGAGACGATCCCTTTTCCTTCCCTGGCCTTCCGCCTTCCCAATTACCATTAGCGTTCTGAAATGACGAGCTTGTTGAGCTAGGAGCAGGTGTATTTGTGCCTAAGGATGAAGTCTTAGAAGGTGTGTGTGTGTGTGTGTGTGTGTGTGTGTGTGTGTGTGTGTGTGTGTGTGTGTGTGTGTGCTGACACATCTATTATATGTCTTGCGTGCATGTTTATGCACCTATTCAGTTGGTCCGTTTAGTTTGTATCTGCGTACAAGCAAAGATGGACATTAAACACAACCGCTTCAAATTCCCTTCCTTTTCTTTGGCCTAATTGGATTTCTCCCACATTGATCTTCAAAGGCCCGGCAGCCCTCCTCCCTACTCCTCAAGAGAAGACCCACACATCAATTGCACGGCAGTTTTTGATAGTTTCATTAAGAGTGTAATTAATGCTCATTAATATGCATAAATGGGACACAGCGGCAGGCTGTAGCAGAGACGATGTATCTCTCTCACTGAAAGGCGTAATTAAAGTATGCTGAAAGCAGAGAATAGAACTGTCCTCTTTCATTGCTCTCTTTGAGATTAAGTCTGAAGTGCTATCCAGACACAATGGTAAGGCCTCGGCAATGACAACTGTCAAAACTTGGCCGTACTTACGCATGCAAATACAAACTAATATTGTTCTGAGATCTTGTCTTGATAATGGACAAAAAGGCTGGATATTTCATTATGGTACTCATTAAGCTTCTACAAGTACAGAGACCCATTTGAACCAACTCTCACTTGCTGGGATAGTTATCGGATTTACCTTTGCTAATTTGTGTCTAAATTCTAATATCACAAGATAAAGATAAGTAAGATAAAAACATAGTAGGTGTAGTCTATACATGGTGAATTCTGTTCTCCTCTTTTTAAAATACATAAGAACTAATTACTCTAGCATATAAATAAAAGCTGAACATAGAATTTATACCTAAACAGAGAGGGTTTTGGTAGGTTAATTAAAAACAAGTGTAAAGTTACACCTGACTTGGCAGAGGAGTATTTCTAAGTGATAAAGTTAACTTTATCCTAAGGTTTCTATGAGGTCATTGTTGTGTGATTTTTAATTTGATAGATTTTAGTGCCTTGTGTGAGAATATGAATCCGCATGGAATTAGAGGAGAGTACCAGTCTAAACTAGAGCCCTCCCAATAAATCAGCCAGAGCTATATATCAGCCGATATTATCTTATTGCAGATAAATTGGTGTTGGTGAATGTTTCGGCCAATAAGTAAGAAGAAATTGCAGCACAGAAATGAAAAAGATACTTTTGAGGTAATTCAGGGAGAATGTTGCCATTACATAGTCTGTCCACCAGAGAGCACTGATGATTTGCTGTTAAATGTCCCACTTGATTCTTAAAAAAAAGCAAAAAAAAATTGCAGATTGTATCTAAAAATGTTTATGTATTTATGTAAAACAATATATTGGCCCATATATTCTTATTAGATTTTTTTGTAACAAATATAACTATCTGCCTCAACAATCTTGTCTAGAAATTGCAGTGTAATGCTTTGAACATAAATACTTATTACATAGACATGCAACAAATTTGTAGTCTCTCAGAATTTACCGTCAGTGACTCAGTCTGAGTTTGATTTCCTTTTTTTTTTTCTTGTGCAGTGGATCTTATTTATGATTTATTCACATAACCTCAGGTGTAATATTTTCTGGAACTGATACTCTGTTTTCAATAAACACTGAATATGATAATTTATGTAAAACTCTGCTACTGCCTTTACTTTATTTACTCTCCTGATCAAGAATGCATTTATCAATGAAAGCAGCTATGGAAGCAGCATTGTAGCATGCTGTACTTTGCTGTCATTGAATACTGTCTTCTTCCCTCTACTCTTTCCTGTTCCCACTTTCTGTTTTCTTTTCCCTCTTCTTTCTCTTTCCCTGATGGAAGCTAAGCGAAGCCAGTCCATCAGCAACTGTGTTCATCTATACGAGGCTTTGCCCACTACTAAAAGCGTTCCTATGCTGCTCCACACTGTGAGCTCTTTCTTGCCTGGTATCTCTTCTGGTAACTCTGCTTGCTCTCACAGACTCTCAGGTAAAGTGTATTCTGAGAGCTGCATGTATTTGTGTGTTTGTGACCGCCACCCTTCCTCTTCCATCCGTCTGTCACTATCTGTCATATGCCGCCAGTTTTTGTGACTGTTGTGACGGTACTTGGAGCAGAGAGGTTTGTGCTTTAACACAAAATTAAAAATGTCTTGTGGGTTGAACTTGCTGAAATTTTTTTTAAAAACTCTTGGGCAGCCCTTCCGCTGTTTTCAGTGCGTAGGAATATAGTGTATAACACAAGTGTCTGCATCACCACTGCATGTGTGCATGTCCTGATGTGTCTGCAAATCCCTTAACAGTAACAAACTACATATCCCTGTGTGATTCCATTAAACATTTACATTGTGGTATGTAATTGGTCATGTCGCACAGGCCTTACTATGTTTCTTCCTTTGTCCTGTCTACAGATGTGGAGGAGTGTCAGCTTTCTGAATGCGGGGCAGAGGAGGAGCTGGGAGGCGGAGATAGTCCTCTGCCACGTAGCAGCAGCACCTCAGACATCACCCAACAACTGTCTGACACTTTACCAGGTATATACAGACACAAATCTGATTTTATTAGGGCCCGAGCACAGAACGGTGCAAAGGCCCTATTGGATCTGAAGGAATTATTATTATATGTCTACCAAAACAAACACATTTTTGAGAGCCTAAAATGTGCATGAAAAGTTTTTAAACTTTGCACATATATCAGAAAAGGTAAAAAAATGGCAATATGGCTAAACAGCGCCTCCTTTAAAATTTCAAAATTGAAGTCCCGCCTTCCAGATTAACACAGAAGTTCACAAGGCATGTATCATGTCCAGACACACTAAAAACCCTCTAAGAGCCATACTGTAAGTCCAGCAGGAAGTCGGCCATATTGGATCAATTGGTCAATATTCGTGTTTTGTTTTTCTTGCCATTTTTAGGCCCTTTTATTTTAACAAACTCCTCCTACAGAATTCATCATAAGGACTTCAGAATCGGCTTGTGTCATCTAGTTATGACTGTTATGCTGTCTACCTTAAACCCTGCATGTAAACTATCAAGTAACTAGATATTAGAGAAAACATTAGTTGCCAGTTAATCAAGTATACTTTAACACAGAGCAATCCATCATACGGATTTTAATGCATTTTTTCCAAACCAGGGACATTAAACATTTTTAGACCTCTTTGTAACATCTCCTGTCACACTCCAGCCCAGAAGAGAGAATACTCCCCTACTTCCTGTGGCTCTGATAGCAGGACATCTGAAGGAAGAAGAGAAAACAGTGAGCCACCAGTGGTGAGAGGAACCATCTTCTACTTTAGTGTTATGTCAAAAAAAATGAAAATAGGATTTCTGTATGAAAGTATTTCTTCTTCAATGTTTGTTTCTGTGTTCCTAGATCCTCATCCAGCGGAGCAGCAGTCCAGCTGAGCCAGAGTGCAATTCTGAGGCACACACAAATTACACAAGACCCAAGCTCAGAGAGAAAAGTTAGAAATTACATCACTTATCATATTTTAAGAATATTATATCTGATTTTATGTAGCATGTATGTTTTAGATAATTGTTGGTTAAGTCTTTCACATAAAGAATTGCTGCTTTTATGCCTCCACTCTCGTGACAGCTGTGGCCAGAGACATTATGTTTTTGGGTTATCCATCCATCCCATTCTTATGAATGCATTATTGCAAGAATGCCTGGTTGGAATTCGGATCAGGCACAAACGTCCACTTGGACACAAGGATGAACTGATTAGATTTTGGTGGTCAAAGATCAAGGTCACTGTGACCTCACAAACATGTTTTTGTCCCTAATCATGAATTCATATGTTAATTATGACAAAATTTCACACAAATGTCTAATAGGATAAAATAATGAAGTAAAGACATTTTATATCCAAAAGGTCAAATGTCAACTTCACTTTGATATCATAATGTTCTGCAAAGACATTTTTCTGTCCTTATTCATAACATTGTGTTCTATCAGAATCAGCTTTATTGGCCATGCATGTGAAACATACACTTAATACTTTTTATTAAATTCCTTCAAAGTCTTCACTACAAATATTATGTGAGTCTGGACAGACATGGATGTAAACTGCAACTTGACTGATTAGTGGAGGCATATAACTGCAAGGCGATATTTCTTGCTTAATTGATGATTCATCAATTAAATCAAACATAAAACTACCAAATAAAGGCAGTTTTTTGCAATAGTTTGTCTTACTAAGCTAGTACAAATCAATACTTTTTGTGCCTGTTGTCATCCTTTATTCAACCATCCTTACCAGGTGAGAGTTTAAGCAGCGAGACATCAAACGGCTACCTCAACGAAGGTGAGGTTACCTGGCAGGCCTTTGATGAGGAGGCTGACACTCAGTCCACCCAGTCGGCCCACATGGACGTGACAACCGACCCCCAGAGCCAGGGGAGTCTGCTGCTCAGCCACAATGAGGCTCTAGCAGGTATAGAACCGGATAAGAACTCACTCTGAGCACCCAATGTATTTTGACATCTTTGTATATCTGCGCTAACTACAGTCTTTTCTAGGCCCAATAAATAATGCTGCTACACTTAAAAGTATTTAAGCTAACCATTATTTGAAGCAGGTTAATACGAGGTTAGCTGTAGAACTGTAGAATTTATCCCTGTTAAAGATTCATGTTTTGTGAATTAAAACAAATGATCCTTTGCCAAAGTTGTTTTAGAAGCATATCAAGAAAAAGCTACTGAGGTCAACTGGAGGGAATTGCTGACTCAAAGGGTAAATGTCGATGTAGATTTAGTCTGTACCTCAGAATTTTTTTTCCAGTTTCTCGGTTCAGTAAAGTCCGTTGATATAATTGTTTATCAAGGGGCCAAATTGCACAAAGCAATCCTTTAAACATGAGTTGAAAGAGTTCAGCAGTTCTTCTGGTTCATCTTCGGTGACCCTCCCCACCGACACCCCCATCATTATCGAGAGGTTGTTCTTACCCCTTCCCACCCCTTGTATGTGACCTTTTGTCTGTGTTGTCCTACTACATCGTGATCATCATGAAGTTGTGAGTCTCCCTCCTTTGCCCCCATGCTCCCTTCCTCAAACTCAGTTTTATACCTTTCCCCCTTGTCGTTTTTAGGTCCTGAGTGTGCCCTCCCTCCCCACTCTGCACCCCCGTCCTACCACCACCACAACCACTACCACTACCCCCAGAACCCCCCCGCCTCACCAGCCCTGCTGGTGCACACTGAGTGCCCGCGGGACTGCCCCCTGGACGACACCATGCATCAGTCTGTCTTACACATGCCACACCACTTGGGTACTGCTTCCTAGCTGCTACTCATCATATAGACCAAAGAGTCCTCATTTACCATTGACTCTCCATGCTCTATATTTTTCACCCTTACTTGACTTCCCTTTCTTACACTATACTTTTCCATGTTTTTTCTTCATTCCTCCATTTAGCAGATCCTGCTCGGTTACTTAATTAAATATATAGAACTACTTTTTTCAGTTCTCCTTGGAAAGACAAACTAATTCCTTAATATCTTTTAAGCAGCTGAAGGAAATCACCAGATCTGCTACAATCTCACAATCCATTTCTGTGTCTTTTTCTAGGCCTTTAATCCCTCTGCTCACCATCATTCTTCTGTTGCCCACTATGTGGCACTGTCCTCCCACAATTCAACCTGTGTTCATTTTGGGTGTTGCATGTGACTTATTCCTGTTTCCCAAAAGTGTTTCAGTGCTTTGATCAATTTCAGTGGACAAAGATCTTAGTGATTGGATGCATTTGGGAAAATGCACATTGAGACTAAGGATTTGGTCAACAGGCTTTAATTTTTATATTTCATCTTTTTATATGTTACAAACAAGCCTGAAATTTTCAAGTGCTTCTCTAAAAGTTGTTCTGCATTTGTTGATTGAATCCTATGAACTCAGTAAAATTAAGGTTGGCCCACTTTGTATTAGGTATCCACAGCTACAAATACCTAGTTTATTTTCTGACCCAACACACCCCAAACTCTCTTCTCTCCTTCCCTCATGTTTTCAACCATGCAGACAGCAGTGAGTGTCTGGCTGATGATGTCAGCATCATTGCGGGCGGGACCCTGACTGGTTGGCACGCTGATTCGGCCTTCGTCCTTTGGAGGAGGATTTTGGGTATCCTCGGAGACGTCAACAGTATCCGCTGCCCCAAAATCCACGCCAAGGTCTTCTCCTATCTCTATGAGCTCTGGCACAAGCTGGCCAAGGTGAGGTGGAACGAAAACCACACCTACATGTGAAGCATTTCATCTCGAATGAGAAAAAAAACACACCCACTCAGGCAAAGTGATGACTAGATGATGAGTAACTGTTCAAATGATGCATCATTTCAAGGTCTTTGTAAAACATATGTTTTTGATTTGACTAAAGTTGATTTTGTGCTTACAGATCCGAGACAACCTCGGGATCAGTGTGGACAACCAGTCTTCTCCTCCCCAGCCTGCCTTCATCCCTCCACTCCGAATGCTCGCCTCTTGGCTCTTCAGGGTATCAACAACACATAGCCAACATTCTGAAAACAACATTAATGAATACTTTTGAAGCATAACGTGAATAATGTGCAAAAAACCACCAAAGAACTGAAAGAGTGTTATAGTTAAGCATGTTTACAGCATACAGAATAAATGAGGATTCTATTAAAATTTATAGGAAATGTAATGTAGTTTCTGTTAGTCAGATCTATTGTCATGTCTTAGAAATTATAATCCAAAGCATTTCATATGAATTATTTGACTGATTTAGTTATCTCTTACTAACTGATTGAATGTTGCATTTACATCGAATTTTATAAACAATATCTAGTCAGGGTTTCCCTGGGAGAATCCTCTAATATGTTCTGGGAATAATAAGATTACTTTCCAGCAGCAGCAGAAACAAGAGTTTGTAATAAACAGGACTGAATGGCAACAGACACTGACTAAACAGACAATTCAATTATCAGTATCAAATCATATTGTATCAGCAAAACCATAAAAACAAGTGATACACCGCTCTAAATTTTTACTTTTCTTCATTGGTGGAGAAAAGCAGCTGCGTTCACATTGAGTTCATATTTGTTTGAATGGATTCCATGGGTGAAGAAAGTTTTCAGAGGAGAAAATGGTGACAAAATCATTCACTCCTGCAGCACAGCGGATGTTACACATGTCTAAGTCTTTAACTGCCTGTAATAATATCAGCATCTCTCTTTCTCTCTTCCACAGGCCACCATGCTACCACCGGAGTACAAGGCTGGTAAACTGCAGGCTTACAAGCTGATTTGTGAAATGATGACCAGGCACCAGGATGTCCTCCCCAACAGTGATTTCCTGGTGCACCTCTACCACATCATGCACAAGGGCTTCACTAGCAGCGACCAGGTACGACCAACAGATGGCACCAGTGAAGCTGTCCTTCTTTTGTTCAGCACTAGATGGCGCACCAGTCAAACCCATGTGATTATATGTGACCTGATTTGGTCTAAATTTCTGAATTTGTAGTTACCAATATTGCAAACATTTTTTTTTCTATGTTTTCTTATTACTCAGTGGTTCAATTTCACCTGTTGGCTCTTGGTGTTGTTCAGCTAAACTCATTGCTTATCGTCATTAGAGCCATTAGAGGTATTTTGGGATCAACTTAAGGAGTAATACTGACAGGAGTGAGGACAAGGGTCATATAGGTGCACTGCAATTTCTGATTGTTGAGGCTCAGTTTTGAAAAGTGCCTACCAACCAGTGGTGATGAAGAATGCTACTGTGTTTTGGCATCTTCCACTTCCTTTAGCCACACCCTTCTTCATATTTAAATCTGGCCCAGCTCCACTTCTTCCAGACGAAGCTGAGTGGAGATGAATGGAGTCCCCCCCCCCCCCAAAAAAAAAAAAAAACAAAGAATGGGGATAAAAGTGTGTGTGGGTGGAGATGCGGGGCTGTTTTGGATGCATGTGAGTGTGTATGTGTGTGTGTATACCCTCCTGGCTGGGTTTCTTTTGCGCCTTGGCAGTGCGACAAGCTTATTAGAATGTTTTCCATGTCGTTAAATAATGTTTTGAGCCCCTGCCGCGTATACGTGATTAATTAAGGATTGACGTCTGTCGCGCTCCGTTAGACTGACACATCGGCCAGGGGCCCAGAGTAGGCTGGCCTGCCTGCCTGCCTGCCTGCCTGCCTGCCTGCTTGCCTGCCTGCCTGCCTGCCTGCCTGCCTGCCTGCCTGTGTGTGTAGGAGCGGGAGGGGAGCCTGGAGAACGTAGTGTAGAGTAGAGCAATGAGGGGGGCACATTGAGGGACGAGGCAACATTCTCCAGCTTTTGTTGTGGCTCTGTATAATGCGTCGGGGGGCCAGAGCCAGGCTGGCCACTGAAGCATGCTCAAATTGGCCGGAGAAAAGAGTCCTCACGCCACACAATAGAGGACAGCCGCACGCCTGCTTAACATAAGAAAGTGGCTCTTACTCTCCCCCTCCTCCTTCCTCTCTGCCTTCACCCCCAACCCACCCAAAAAAGGAAAAAACATATACTTTTATAAATCAATACTTGCATACCCCTTTTTTGTCATCTTTTTTTACATGCATTCATTCTTGCATTACCTTTTGTGATTAAAGCAGCTGCTAGCACCGGCTGCAGATTATTTAAAAATGATTGTGTTTGTGCATATAGTGAATTATATAGTGTATTTTTAGTTTTGACTTTAACATGCATACATTATATATATTTTTGACTTAAAATACGCACAGTTTACAGGTTCAACTTTTTTTTTTAGACTAACTGTTTATCAAGTAATAAAACCTGTTTTTCACTTCCATGTACTGTAGACCACAGGGGGGGGAATCCCAGTGTAAATCCTCACCATTAAATTCAACGAAGCTTAGAGGAAAATGCCAGTTCCCTTGGAGGGATTGTCCTTGCAACTGACAGAGTGCCAAGGTCAGGGCTGTTGTCCCGATTGTCTGTCCTTCTCTGGTATCGTAAAGGCATGGCCGTGCCACAATAGCAGTAATCTATCTAATAGATCTACTGTCTGGACTGCAATAGTCAACACTATATTTTGTGAGATATAGAGAAGTACACCTTTTTTTTCACTTTGCATAAGTGAAATAAAATAGGAATCAGTCGTTCATATACACTAATTAATCTTGCAAGGACTAACATACAACATGCCAGGTTACAACTAGATAAACAGTTTTTCACACCTGTGCCTTCCGAGTAAATGCAGCTGGTCCTTAACTCTGTTGATCTTATCACTGCAAAAAGGAAGGTCTTGTATAATTTATTTATTGCCAGATTAAAATGTGACAGTTGACCCCTGAGCCACAAAATGTGGCTGTTGATTAAACTTCACACCTCATAGTTATGCAGGTGGACTCTCTCCCTTCCAATCAGCTTGTGAAGGGAAAACCCCAGATAGTCATACTTCATATGGTGCTATTAATGCAAGCTAAACTGGAAATATTCAGGTTTAGTAAATGAGGGGAAAAAATTTTTCCAATAACACGCAGAGTGATGTAATGCCGGAGTGAACCCTGTCACCCCAAGGGCCAGCAGGTGGACAGCGTGTGCTTTCCTGCAGATGAGGCCAAATGAAAAGGTCTGAGGTGGCTTTATTCAGAGTTACGTTAATGCATCTTTTGTTGATGCAGAGGCCATTCCTACTGGCAGCACAGAGCCACACGCAGGGCTCAATTCCCATTTCTATACACACACCTCAAATCAGGTTCCCTCTACTTACACATACAATAGAAAACACTTTGCATTCTACATTTGTGGCTTCCTCTAAAATGCTCATTTCAGGCAATCAAGCAACAGTTTGCTGCTTGCTAATTACCTCTGACTGCACTGCACATTATGCTTCAGAGGTCAATTACCAACAAAATGAGGGTAAAATGGGCCCTCAATCCTAAAGCTCTTCCCACCAATTTTCCACATGCAGTGCATCGTGTTGGTTTGACTTCCTACTTATTGCCTCTGCGTGTTTATTCTATTCCTCCTCTGTTCACCTGCATTCTGTGTTTGCCAAAGCTTCAGGTGATTAATGTTGTAGATAGATAGGTGGTACAGTACTGTGTGTGTGTGTGTGTGTGTGTGTGTGTGTGTGTGTCTCTCTGTCTGTGTATTTGAGAGAGAGCAAGAGAAAAATTGTGTGCTTGTATGTTTGCTAAGGTGCCCTTCGGTTCAGCTAGAAACAGGCTCATGTTTGAACTGTCCGATTTGCACAAGTTTATGGCCAAGAAGGCAGGTGTTTCTAGTGTGGACCTTGCCTTTGTACACAAATATGCACGCGCATGTCTAAGATAAGAGCGAGACCAATTTTTATGCCATATTGAGATGCTGCATTCTCATACCTATATGTTTTGTTTTTTTTTCCAAAATGTGAGTATTTCTTTTTTCAGTGAAAAGGAAATAAATCAACCTCTTTGCTGCAGTTTTACCATCTAAATATAGCACAAAAATATGTTAACAGCTTCTTTTTTTTATTTTTTCTTTATTTGCTTTTGTCTAGCATGGTATTACGTTGTACATACTTGAGCAGTTTCTGCGGAGCACTCTGCAGTACAGCATATGTCAATGTTGAAAGAGCACCCATCTGCCACTGAGCCGCCTGTACCTCAGCAAAACAATACCTTGTCTCTGGCTTTAATTACAGGTTTGCTTGTGTGTGTACATACATTTGACTCATGAAAGTTGAGGTCTTTTGTTCTCTCTCTTATCCTCTGTGAACAATCCATCTGCTGCCTCTCTCTCTCTCTCTCTCTTTCTTTCCCACTTTGTTTTTTTTTTTTTTTTTTGTCTTTTAGTGACATGTACTGTTGAGTGCCTTACTCTCCTCAACACACTTAAAATGCGTAGCCTGCCCGTTGGAGGAAAAAGCTTTCTCTCTGCCATGTCTCTCTCATTGTGGCCCATTTACAAAATATTTCTGTTACTGCTTCCCTCCAGGCATACTAACAGACCCTGTGCTCATACTAAATGCAAAAATCCCATCTAATTAGTGTGAATGCTTGTTAGCATTCACACTATTGTTCTTTAAAGCTTTATTTATTATTTTTCTGCACATTTTTCGATCACTAACTACTTCTGCATACTTTCACACCCTCCAAATATCAAAACGTTCAGCTCTTTAAGGACATTTAGGCCATATCTTTTCTTCTTTCTAGCATATTCCAGTGATTTTATGAGGGTTTTTTTTTTAAAGATTCAAATTTCTAATTCAAAGTCTATGGGGGGTGAATGTTTGAAAGTTGATATCTCAAACACTCAAAGTGCTCAAGTGTTCATACTTCATGGACATGTGTCCCATGTGGAAATTCTTAACATATTAAAACATGGTACCAATAGCGCCACCGTGTGGTCAGTTCTTTCGTGTTTTATGTTTTGGCTAATAACTCATGGCTTATGAGGTGGAGCAAAACAATATTTGCACAGTTTGTTCCTTGGACAATGTTGATTTGAGTGAAATAGGCCACGCCCATTTGCGCCTGGAGAAATTTTCCGCCATTTCGGATATTTTAGTAAGCACAATTGTTGCCTCTGTTGGCACATATTTCATCTAATCATCAGCAAACCATATGGTACATACCATATTTAGATGACCCTGAACAAAAAATGTAAGTTTGTTTTTGGGTATCACTTAACGTTTGTCTGTAATTGGTTTAACAAAATTTTGAAGGTGTGGCCTGATGCCCTTAACACCACCATACTACTTATTAACTGCCATTTGTCTTAAAAATAATATTCCATGGTAACCAAATTTTGAAAAGTTGTACAGATGCCAAACAAGTCTGTAGCATTTGATACAATTTCACCTGTAGATGGAGCTTCAAAATTTAAAAAATTGCTGCTGGAGCAGCAGCTTGCAGAGGCAGCAACATTAGTGTGTGTTGTGCAGAATGTTTATTCCACCCAAACACCACTTTCTGTGTAACTACTTATAATTTTAAAGGTTTATACTGCTCAAATACTTCTTTCTGCATTTTCAGTCATGCTTTGCAGCTCTCAGCTCTTTAGGCTAATGTCTTTTTTGTTCCAAAGTGTTTAGCAATTCAGTACATCTTTCTGAAATCTAATACGATTCATTTCTTCTTTCAGCCTTTTCAGGCAATTCATGTCAACTTCCAGCTTTTACAGTATTACAGTTTAGCTTTCAGCTTTTCTAGCAATGTTATTTCAACTTTCAGCCTCTTAAAATAATGCTGCTCAGCTTTCACTTCTGCCAGTTTTACATGTTTCAGCTTCCAGGTTTTTCAGCAGTGAAATGTAATACTTTTGAGCTTTTAGTTTTTTCAAACAAAATTCATTTCAGATTTCTGCATTTTCATCAGTGTTTTGTGATTTATTTCAGTTTTCAGTATTCACACACATTGTCTGCAGGAAATGCATTTTCTAGCACAAACTGTACCAAGAGATTCTTTTTTTTTTTCAGATGGACGATAGTTGTTTATTTCTATATAAAGTCATTTAGTTGCTGATGTCTAATCACAGAAATATCAATGAGGAAATTGTTGTTTGCCTCCTATTAACATTTATGTGTATGTGTGCACTCTTGTCATCAGGATGTTTTGAACACTATCATCCGTTCCTGCTCCCCTCGATTTTTCTTCCTTGGCCTGCCAGGCTTCACTATGCTGGTTGGAGATTTTATCACTGCTGCTGCCTGCGTTCTCAGTTCTGACTCCTCAGAGGTACAAACACACTTTGAACATTCAGATTTACAATGAAAAACGAAATAGAATCTGAAGATATTTTCTACAGCTTGAAAAAAATGTGAATAATAATACATTATTAACATTTCAGGAATGTCAGTGTATTTTTTCAGATGAAGAGATGCAAAGTATTTGTTATGGAACAAAGATTAAACCCCCAATAAAACACAGAATTCCTCTCGATACCTTCATTAACTGTCACATTTATTCACTCACTTGTGAGAGTTATGGATTAAACTACAATCATTTTCTTAATTTTAGCTTTTTTCCATTGGAAGGTTGAAATTGTTTTGTGAATTCTGTTAGCAATAAAAGGGAACCTGAGGTATGAAGTAACACTAATGTTTGAACCTTCTTTCATTTGTTAGGGTTGTAAGAAAAATCAAGAATGTAATCTTCAGGTGTGAGAAACCACCTTTCTTACTTAACTGTAGGACTGAGCAACTATATATATACTATATCCTAAATAATAACCACAAATTATTTTGCTCAGTATTGCATAGTTATTCATCATGATTATTCATCTATCTTTGGAAACTAGATAGATTTATGGTACACCTGACATAAAACTAGCTTTAGGTTCATATTGTTTTATACCTATTACCTTTCAATAAAAGTTGATTTAAATGTACAAATCTTGAACTCAAAGCTGCAGTTGCATTTGGGAAGCAAAGAACAATTAATTACAGACGAAACAAATGACTGCTCTTGTGCATTTAATGAAACATTTTCTATTCACAGGTAAACAGTCTAACTAATCACAAAGTGTTAACATGACTCTCAGTCATGTTTAATTAATTATGGAAAGCAACATGTGATCGCAGTTATTATGGCCTGAAAGCACAGGAGGCAATGTTGCCACTGTGGTGAAATGAATGCAAACAGGTGATTACTGCGAGTCCTCCTGCAATTTCCTAGAATTTTATGCTGATATACATTCACATCAACACACAAGCTTGTGATGCAAACCTTTTGCATGACTGTAGCCTGATTTGGAGCAATTAGCAGAGATTATGTTGACCAATAAGATAACTACTCCCTGTTAAATCATTGCTAGCATGTGCAGATGTAACCTAAACATGTCTCTTACTTCTCTAAACCACATGTCAACATGTCAGGCACAGTTTATAGAGACATTTTACCATCAACTGTATGTTTCTTATCGTTTTAGTTGCCAGATAATTTTATACTTCCCAGCATACATTTATTGTCTATTTTGGGGGAAACAGTTATCCATCAGATGCACCAAGATGCACTTTAGAGCTGCATTAAATCAGTCATATTGTTGTCCAACATCTTCCAAGAGTTTCAGTTGCACATTAGCAGAATCATGAATAGAGACACAATTAATTCTGCTGGATCCCTTCAATCCTTTTTCCCTGGATAGTGAGTTTCCTCTTTCCTGGAAGTGAGTTGTTTTCATGTGGCTTGAGGGAATTAATGATAGCATGTTTTTTTTCTTATCTCTGCCAGGCTCCCAGGATGGAGGCTCAGACAATTCTGGGCTCCTTAGTGTGTTTCCCCAACCTTTACCTCCAGATTCCAATACTGCAGACTGTGTCTGGCTCTGATGACGTTGTTGTAGGCAATGAGGACATCAAGGTAAACAGTCAACACATGAGAAAACTGTAATAGCATTAAAAATGTGGTAATAACTGTGGTACTGTTAGTGGATTTTACAACAAACTTCTTCATATCAGGGATCCCTAAACTGACACAAATGAGACCACAGAGATTTTGTCCCCCATCTGATAAGATTTTTGCTTTTAGATGTTTTATTACAGAGAGTTTATGAAACCCATGACCAAAATAGTAATACCGTCTGTCACTTCTGTGTTACTTATAGAGGGAATTAAAATGAAAATAAATTATTCCTTTTTTTTGCTGGGGACCCCCTGAGACCCCATCAAAGACCCCTGGGGGTCCCCAGACCTCACTTTGAGAACCACTGATCCATAATATAAAGAAAAGTCATTACTTTGTACTTTGTAGTTTGTTACATTTCTACTAAAATGTGAACATAACATCTTAAGGGTGATTTGACTACTGAGTTGCATGTTGATCGTCATTTGTGTGTGTGTGTGTGTGTGTGTGTGTGTGTGTGTGTGTGTGTGTTTTCATTCAGGATTATCTCATCAACATCCTGCTGGAGACAGCAACAAAGGAACACTGTGAAGGGGCCAGGTATTTAACCTTTGATTAAATTGAGTTTATTTTGTTTTATGAGTTTGCCATGAATATGTATTTTGTATGTAAGCATTCAATAGTTAAAAAACAACTACTAACTATCATAAAAATTCAATGCGCTTGTTTGGAAGATAATTTCAAAATGATTTATCTGAGATATTTTCTAGTTGTCTGAAAACATTTAATCTAATTCAGCTGTAGTGTTGCTAAATGTAAGTTTGTAATGTTGTCATTCAGGTGCATTGCTGTGTGCAGTCTGGGTCTGTGGGTATGTGAAGAACTGATGCAAAAGAACATCCACCACCAGGTCAAAGATGCCATCAACGTCTTGGGAGTAACACTAAAGGTCAGTGACCCACTGAGGCGAGTGAGCTCCATCGCACCGTATACACTATCTGTTTGCAATTTGATACCTGCGAACTTCTGTGCACAATGTACAAAATACAGCTGCACTTCTTTCATGAGCTTTGTCGACTGTCACAGCTGTGCCATGAATTAAATTTACTTCTGTAATAGAATAAATCACTGATGGCCACAGTGTCTGTAAATGAATAGATACAGGAAGTCTGGATTTCATCACAGTGTTTTTTGTTTTACCACACAAGCCCTACAGTGTTTAGCTCTACCAAAAATGATAGTTGATTACATAAAAGGACTGCAGAACAATTTCAACGTAGTGAGGGGAGAAAAAGTGTGAGAATAAAACATATCCAGTGATGTGACTCATGGGTATATTTTGGAAGAGCCCTCTTTTCTCTGAGTGAAGAGATGCAGAGAACCAGTGGAGGCTGTTTTTTGTTTTTTTCCTTTTTTTTTTTCTTTCTTTTTTTTCATGGAAAAGGGTTTTGGGCGGTGGCGTAATTTCCAGGCTGCTCGCTCTCAGTAGATGTGGGCCAATTTAAGCAGCTACATCTCCCAGCTTCCTGTTCGAGCAACCCCCCTTCTCTAATGGAGCAGTAATCACTCCCCTGTACAACTTGACACACAGACTCAGCCAGCCCCAAAATAGAGGGTATAGGCTCGGTGGGGGATCTAGGGGGAAGAGTGGCACTGAGAGTCTCTTTTCTAAAAGCAGGTGCTGAACTCTCAGGGCCCCTTTTTGTGTTTGGCCATTTCTGCACTCCCCACATTGTCTGCCCTTGTTACATGTTGAGAGGCATTCAGCTGGAAGAAATGGGAAATTCTATTTCTCCACAAAGAATTTCAAATCACTGAAGAAATCCACATTTGAAACAAAATTGTCAACAGCTCAATTCTTTCCTCCAATAAGTCTGGGGAAAATGAGCCATGGATTGAAGTGGAAATGAAATTATGCTGATTATCTGCACAGTAGTGAAAAACTAAATTTATGGGAAATTACTCCGAATTTTGTCACAGTCAATGTGTGCCTAAACTTTTCCTGCCCATCTTTGACGTTAGCAATGTCCCTCTTGCTTTTTAGAATTAAAGTATTAGGTGACACAAATTCAAAAAGAGAAAATGCAGAATAAAGTAACCTCCCAAATCATAAGTGTTACTTTTACAATTTTAGAAGACTAAATTTAATCATTTTGAGTTCTGGGAATTGGCAAATACTAAGCACAGTCATGGCATTTTGTATATATGTAACTATTGTGTTTATGTGAATATATGAAGTAGTTAAAGATATCATGATATATAGGCTTTTACTCTCCTGAGGATATCAAGGAGAACATACACATTATAATTATTTATTATATTTTTTTTGCTGTTATTAAAGTTGCAGTGTTCTGCATGAAAGGCAGATATAGTGTCCCTGCTATTGTTTTGTTTGTATCCTGATGAAATAAGTCATCATTCAGTCATTTGAGCAGCACAAGATTAATTAGAATCATAGGATCATAATGATGAGGTTAAATAAGTACACCTTGTGCTTGATCTGATTGTTGCTGAATCACACTGCAAGCAACTTGACTGAAGGTTGTCCTGGTTTGACAGATTGTAAGTGTGAGAGAATCCAGTATTATTTATGTGTACATGTTTCTACAAATACAAAGGCAGATCATCATACTTTGTTATTGCCTTTTCAAATTGTTAAGATTGAAAGTGGGTGGGCCAGCAAGCTTATATTTGGTTGCATGGAAATAAACAAAAGGAAGTAAACAGAATTGCTTCTGAGACTTGGATTTCTCCAAGCAACTGTCTTCATTTTGCCACCATGAAGAACTGCTCTCAATAAAAATCACATTATTAGAGAAACAAGCGAGCAAGAAAATCCGATGATGGCCAGTGACAGCAAAAAGTCAGGCCATGGATATCTTCACTCAGCCAGTAAATGTTTTGCTCGCAGGGTGAATGCTTATAGTGTGAGAGTAACAGCAGCATTGTTCAGGCAGTCAAAAATAAAACATTCCTCTGTACATTTAATGTAGAAAAATACTGGCTTTACATCTAAATGTTTTTATCTTGGTTCCTTGTTGCTTATTCTACACAGAGCCTGCATCATTTATCAGTTCTTGTCCTGTCTTCTTGTTTGTTTGTCCAGTTTGGGAACAAAGCAGTAGCTCAGGTAGCCTGTGACGTGTTCCAGCTGCTCATCTCTCACTGGGAACATCTCCAACGGTTGGATCCCACTCTGCCTAAGAAAATAATTGAGGTAAGATGCACACACACTTATGTGCTTACACACAGTTAAATGGCTAGTGGCCATTAGGAGCTGGGGAGAACATATTTTAAGAAATATGAGAAATTCTATATCAGTTCACTTTAGCCTTTAAATGGAAGTCTTATTCATGCACATGCATACACTAGACCCTGTGGCATCACATCCATTTTATCACACAACCCTGACTCAGCTTATGAATAGGAGTGTGTCATCCAATTATCTTTCTCCTTGTTTTGTCCCAACACAGATCTTTGTGGCCACAATAGCCTTTTTGTTGCCAAGCGCAGAGCACTCAACAGTGGAAGCAGACAAAAAGGTACATGTTGGAAAGGAGGGGACATGAAATGGCTGAGATCTAAAGGCCTTTGATCTATCATGTAGGAATGGTGCATTTGCAGAGGAATGTTTTGACCTAAGTGATTTGTTCTCATCTATTTTCCTCTTTACCTCCTTTTTATATGTTTCCTGTGTCTTTGCAGCTCCCATCCATAACTCTCTATTTTTCTGGAACAGTCTCTTCCTTTTCTTAATATTTAATATTTGTGCCGGACTATCCTTTTCAAAAACTTTTCTTTTCTTCCTCATTCCCTCAGTTGATGGTGTCACTGCTGCTCTGCCTTTTGGACTGGTGCATGGCTGTTCCCCTGAGTCTACTGCTGGAACCAATCACCATGCCTTCACTGGAGGCCCCACTACTGGACTACATCTACAGGGTGGGTAGCCTCACTGGCAGGTTGGAGGTGGCTGAGTCTCAATCAGAAACATCAAACACTTAGAAAATCTGAAGAAAAGCCACTTTTTTTTTTTTTACCACTGATTGATTGTCAGTGTCTTCTAAAATCTACATAGCCTATAGCAGCAGACACAACCACTTCAGTTTTGACACCTTCAACCCCCACCCCACCCCAAAGACTTGCCACTTTAATTAAGCTCACCTCCACCGTGACCTCATGACTATGCCTCATTTAACATTATAGTGGCACAACAGCGCAGCACTCAGGCTTGCGGTTGGCATTTATCATATGCAGAAAACCTTTGTTTTGTAATAGCATATATTGCATTTGTTTAAAAAAAAGACAAAATATTCAGTGTTCAATCTATTTTTCTGTATTTGTCCCTCTAACCATCTATTTTATGGTCTGACCCTGAGGATGAGGGCCAAGCTTCAGGCACAAATGAATGAGGTATTATTCATTCCCTCCTGTCTGGGCAGATGCGGTCAACGGCAGATCTTTGTAAGGATGTCACCCCTGATAAGAAATGGTCCAATTATTCAAACAGGACCCTTTGTCCATTTGATAAGCTCAGGCTATAAACGCTTGTCCTGGAGATTTGAATGGAATATGTCTTAATATGAGAGCGACTGCAGCTGCTATGAAAGCAAAAACAATTAGGCATGATTGGTTGTCTATCAGCACACAAAAGACACGGCCCCTTTTGGTTTCATTGGAAATAATATGTTAAGCAAGGCATCACAAGGTGTGACAATATTAATGCAATATCAAGACCGAAAATCTATACATTTCCACTGACATGTTGGCTGCTAATTATTCTCAACACCACACAGAGAATAGAAGAAATCTCCCTTTTATTACCAACCACAATGTGTCACTGACAAGGTAGCTGCTCATCAATTTGTTATCCATGGTTAACCTTCCTTTAATCACACTTGTATATTTAAAAGGCTTGAATTTTGTTCTGTACCAAGCTTCCAAATAGTTGCACAATACATTACAATTACATGTTCGTATTGAAAAAGTTTGTCATGCTTTTTGTCCTGGTATCGAGAAAGGCTGTGTGTTTGGTGACTAACAGCATGCAGATCACTGGAAAAAGCAACATTGCACTAGACCTCATTGGTTCACTGGAGTTCTGCTCAAGCTTCTCCATCTGCTCTCTGTGCCTGCCTCAGCAGCCAGCTGCACCCTCTGTGTGCGTATGTGTGTGTGTGTGTGTGTGTGTGTGGGGGGGGGGGGGGGGGGGGGAGAGAGAGAGAGAGAGAGAGAGAGATAGAGATAGAGTGGGAAGATAGGTACATTTGTGCATGTCCGCTCCAGTATGTCTCTGTTTGCGTTTTGTTATTTGATTTATGTGTGTACATAGGCGTACTCACGTATCCATACAATATGTGCCCCTCTTACTATAGTATGCTTGTTTCACTGTGTGTTACCTTCCAGGAACTGTTGCTATGCGAAGTGTAGTCACTTAGTTGCCAAGCACAGCCGTGGGTTTTCCCCCCTCCCTCTCTGTCTCTCCACCTCTCCACAGAGGGAAGCTCTTTGGGGCTTTGGTGTAGCAGCTGTTTGGTTCAGGTCTTTTCAGCATCAAGCCTCCAATCCCTCCCCCATGCACCCAGAGGTCTGTTTGGTAGAATCATCCACATACTGTCTACATTGCCCCACACAATACTGTTTCAGATGGCAGGGCCAGCCTGCCTCTTCGAGCGTCTCTCAGCCAAGTGTGAGCGTATGTGTGTACTGAATGGGATTAGCCTTTGCATGGCTTTACCAAGTTGCTGCTACTCTGAATGAGAGGCCCCCTCATTTACATACATTAGGCATATGTGATGCCCCCTCATATACAGCACCTTACCTCCACTCCGGATTATACAGTATACAGGTGTGTTTGGGTGTGTGTGTGCATGTCTGTGTGGCTGAGAAGTGCATGTTTGTGGTGGAAGCTGAGCACAAGGATACAGTCTTAATTAAATCAAACAGTGTAAACCTGTCCAATGGCTGTAATCAACTGCCCCAGTGCGCCTTATCTAGCCCTGCCAACGGATGCTCTGCCATCTGTTATGTAGATCGATACACTCACACATCACAGGAGAAATGGATTAGTGGCAATAAAGACCCTCTTTTCTCTCCTTTTCTCCCTCCCTTCCTCCATTGCCTTATGATGTAAATGGCCATATATTCCCCTTTCATATGCTCCTGGATCATGTCAGTCTAGAACAGGCCTGCAGGAGCGTCACTGTACATCGTCTTGCCAGACACCATCATATCTAATAGGACGGTGTCTTTACAAATCAGAGTTGAAGTTTAGTAATCAAAATGCCTCTCAGTGGCATACTGTGCAATAACTAGCCAGGCACACAACATCTGGACATAATCAAGTCCTTCTCCTTTCTACTGTTCCTCAGGTGCTGCACTGCTGTGTGTCCCGGCTCCACCCTCCACACCCAACAGAGCCACTACCTCCTGAGCCTGTCAGACTTGTCCACTGACTACGACCTCATGTTGGGTCAGGTTAAGAGCTTCGAGCCTCCACCCTCCCAGTCTAACACCAACGACTTCGGCAACTTGCTTACGGTGGCTGAGGGTAAGGACACATGGGCGTGGCATGTCTGCATTCACGGTGGGAGGGCAGGAGCCATCCTAATGCCCCTTTTTACTACCCGCTGTGTGCCAGATTGCACTAGGCTGGCATATAAAATGATGGCGCTGCATTCATTAAGAGTATAGTATGTGTGCATGTGTCTGTATGGGTACGCATGCATGAAAAAGTGAAAAATGGCCGTTAATGGTCACTGTCAGCTGTCACCATCACAGCTTATCTCTTGATCTTCTTTTCACACGCTACTTCATTTTACATCTTAGCTCCATACTGTACTTCTTACAGACCACAGAGACATATATTAACCCCCCCACACTCCCCCTGTCCCCACCCCAAAAAATCAAAAAAAGATAACAGGGAAAAGCAAACTCTAAGTAGCCCATCCATTTGGAGCCTCTCCATTAAATGTCAATATCTTATTAAAAGTATGAAAAGGAAATCAACCATCACAGGGAATGGAATGTTCGCATTAGTGCTCAGCCCTAGAGAGAAGACCCATTATGGGGTTTAGATAAAAATGTGATTATTTTTTTTCCCTTTTTTGTGACCTTGTGATTCCATTAGGCAATGTATTCCTCCCCCTCATGTCCTCAACTTCTGAAAAGTCCTTTGAGCCCAAATACACAGCACATATATCTACTGAAACAATGCAAGAAATTTGAAATGAAACAGTAGCTTTTGCCTGGAAAATTTCACCACACATCTGCTTTTTGGTGCACAGCTGCACAGAGTCTTAGTAGAAATAACAAAACACTATCAAAAGGGCAAACCAAAGAGTGCCGGCCTAGTTATATTCATGCCCCCACCTCATATTGATCAAGTCACATCAAAGGGCCAGCGCATCTCTAATGCAGCTTGGCCTGCTTTCTAAAGAGCTTTCTCCACTTTGATGGGGGATGATGGTATTGATAGCACTGTCACAATGCAAGAGTGCATCTTCTTGTTTTTCCCACATCACCGCAGAATAAAGCACGGTATGCCTTTCACTTGGGAGTAAAAACCTGTGCATTTACATAAATGCAATTCACTAAGTAGAGTCCTATTCAGCAGTCTGTAAAGATGGTGGTTCTCATTAGCACTCGGCCAGTCTCAACGCTTGTCTATTGTAAGAAGACTCAATGGGCTTTTCAAAGTTGTCTCGCATGATTAGATGCTACCTACTTAGAGGTGTGCTGGCCAAGCTATTGTGAGAAATGAATAAAGTACCCCTATTGGTAATCATAAATGAGATTTGGCTTTGTGTAAGATGAGCTAACAGAGATGATAGCATGTCGACACACAAATGTGGAGCTTTTCAATTATGGTTAGAAAAGTCGGCCGTAGACGCACTGTTATAAAAGATAAAGCAGCTTTACTCTAAAGCCATCAATAACTTTTAACATTGATCACTTTTTAGACTGTCTCACATGTATTTAGTAGTCAGTATATGTATCTTCCTGCCCCCATTCTTTTTATCAGAAAAGCGACGTCGTAACATGGAGCTGATACCTCTGACAGCAAGGATGGTCATGACACACCTGGTGAACCATCTAGGCCATCATCCACTGAGCGGTGGTCCCGCCCTTCTCCACAGCCTAGTGAGCGAAAACCACGACAACCCGTACGTGGAGTCGTCCGAGCTCTCCTCCGAGGTCTTCAAAAGCCCCAACCTGCAGCTATTTGTCTTCAACGATACTACGCTGGTGTCCTACCTGCAGATCCCTGCTGAGACCCCCACTGTCGGACAGCCCCCGCATCCTTCTTCCCAAGTGCGTGTCATCGTCCGTGACATCTCGGGCAAATACTCGTGGGACGGCGCAATCCTCTACTGCACCACCCAGGAAGACTCTGTCGATATGGGTGTTTTTAATACAGTAGATCGCCCTCTTTCTACCACCACTACAGTCACGCACAGCAGAAACAAGCCCACCTCTCCAGCAAAGGGACCTTATAAAAATCATAGCTCAATCTTGGACTCTCTCTCTGACTGTTGTGACGAGGAGGAGGTAGATGTTCTGGATAAGCTTTTAGAGGACCTGGGCCACAGCAGTCCAGAATGCTTACCACAGCCACAACTCAATCTCAACCAGCCGGCCTCCTCACCCTGTGGCATGAACCTAGAGCAAGAGAGCGCAATCCTAGAGGCCATTCTCCGTCAGACTCAGCAGGAGGAGGAGCAAGTGAGGAGGTGGGATGCTGATGTCAGCTTTCGGGCCGCCAGCCAGAGAGAACCTTCCCACCAGGAACCGAAAGCTCCTTTCTACTTCTGCCGGCTGCTGCTTAATGACCTTGGCATGAACTCTTGGGACCGGAGGTATACCAACTAAAATTGACTCTGATCATTGCTCTGGGTAGCCTTATAGTAGAGAGAAGGAGACAGACGGAGGTTTTGAGAAGTCATAAATTCACTATAAATTTTCATCATTCAGTCTTCAAACTAGATCTTACATGTAACCAGAAAAAAACAAAACACAAAATTGATTTAAGAATAACCTCTGCAGTCTGCTTATATTCATTTTGTATCCTAGTTACTTCACCTTCATCCTCAAAGTAACTCAGCTGTTGGCTTGTTACTCAAAGAGAGAAAGAGCAAAGTTAAAAGCACACTGGAGTCTGGAGCGTCTTAATCTCCTCTCCACAGGGTAAAAGTGCCCAGCTGTTTTCACTAAGGTCTACCTTGCCGAGCCACATCTTGCAGTGCTTCCCTGTAAATTAAAAGCTTACACCTCTTAATGGTGATGGCGCAACGTGCACACAGCTTGTAGGAGATTGCTGTTTGCACCTGTGCCTTCTTTGCCTCCGTTAATCTTGACCGCAAAACAAAACTTTGATTGAAAACAATTTTGTTGACAATTCGCTTGTAGATTATACTGCTTTAAAGGCTGTTCATTGTTGTCCTAAAGTTTACTAAATTATGTTTTGTATACAGAATTCAAAATATGATGTCTAATCAAGACTGTTTTTGTCAAACAGGAAAAGCTTCCATTTGCTGAAGAAAAACTCCAAACTCTTAAGGGAACTGAAGAATTTGGATTCAAGGCAGTGGTAATGCTTTTTTTTTTAAGTTAAAACTGGAAATCAATGTCATTTCGTACCCTGTAGAAATTAGGTTTGTCTGAGATATTAATACTACTTATAAATCTGCCTATAAAACTGCTTATAAGTCATATATTTACTCAAAGCAGCATCATATTGCCTCCATCCCTCCCTTCCCTCCTCCCTCATGATTTTCCTAACCTGTACCATCTCTTGCTGATCACAGCTCTGGAGGTCTCTCACTATCACTCTTGCTGTCCTTCTCTTACTGCATCTCTCTTAGTCCAATCAATAAGTATTCCACACATTGCTAATGACAGGAGCTTTTTAAAGGACCTCATTCTCCCAGATGGCCAGACTTGGTTGGGCAATAACAACCTGTGCACAAGCATGCAAAGTGTCCTAAATCTACCCCAGTATGTTGCACTACCATGGCAACAGGAAAAGTAGAGGAGGAGGGGGCTTTGCTGCCACTCTTTTTAATATTATGTTTGTGCTGAAGAGATAGTGGGGAAAAAAATTGCAGACAAACTTGGTCTTTCACATTTTTCTGTCCTCTTCTTTTATTGGACAACTCAGTTATACACAGTTTGCCTTGATAAGCAAGGTGTACCATTAGATTCATTGTGTAGCCATTGGATTCACACTCAAAGCATTTTCATCTGAAGTGGCTGTAGTAGTGAGAAGCCTTTCAAGTCCTTTTGCATTTATAAAATTGGCTGCTGCGTTGTTCTTTTAATATTGACTGCTATACGTTTCGCTCTGTAGTCGAGAGACGCACAAGATTGCTGTGTTCTACATCGGAGAAGGCCAAGAAGACAAGTGCTCCATCTTGTCCAACAGTGCAGGCAGCCAGGCCTATGAGGACTTTGTATCTGGACTGGGATGGGAGGTGCTGATAACTACTCCTTCACATCAACATACACACAGCCTAAATATCCACACACACACACACACATGCACAAGCTCACTTACAACACATTAAATTGTAAATCTATCCCTCAGGTGGACCTGGCCACACACTGTGGCTTTATGGGCGGCCTCCAGAGGAATGGCAGCACAGGTCTAACAGCTCCATACTATGCTACCTCCACCGTGGAAGCCATCTTCCACGTCTCCACACGTATGCCATCTGATTCTGATGACAGCCTCACCAAAAAGGTAAGAAGTCCATTATGTTTATGCTCATGATCTTTTTTTGATTTGTGTTGATGACTTTTGATCATCTCTGCCTGTCTGTGAATTCTTGCAATGCGTATTGTATTACTTGCATACCGCAAGTTCCAGCTATGTTAAGAAAAAGAAGAAAATACCACATTGACTGTTTGATGCAGTGAAATGGCTTCACAGTCCTGCCTGCCCAGAGAAGTATGTTGTTGTAGTCTTCAGCTAATAATAATAGTAAATAATAATACATTTAATTTGTACTTTACTTTTCATCCATAGTGAAACTCCAACTGCTACCATAGTAATAACATAGAACACACAACATAAAGAAGAAAGGTTGTTTTTTTTTTTTTTTTAAAAGAGTCTAGAGTCTGGGTTGCCCTCAGATGGTTAGGAAGGCTGTTCCACAAGCATGGTGCAGCAGAGCAGAATGCTCAATCCCCCCATGGTGTGGAGCTTAGTACTGGAGGCCCGGAGGAGCAAGCTGCTGGCAGATCTGAGGGTGCGGGTGGAGGTTTGTGGTATGATCAGTTCAGCTCTGTGTTAAGCTGTGATCAGGAGGTGTGACTCCAGAGTGTGGGCATTGATTAGTGACCCTGGCCAGGCAGGCCTGAGGAGTAGAGAGTCGCAGGCGCGTGAGTGAAGAGAGGGCATGTGCCGCTGTGGTAATGACTATGATTCTGCTAGCCCCTGCCCCCCTCCCTGTGTGCTGTGACCAGGGCCTGGATTCAGCCATTAGCTCTCCCTGCTAGGGCAGGCGCCGGCCGGATGCCGGCAGGATCCTTTTATCCAATTCCTGCTGCCGCCACAGGAGCGATCGATTGGGTTCTGCAGTAGGATTCTGAACTGTAGTCCACCAGTAGCAGTTAGCACGAAGAAATGAGCCGCAAGGCCCCTGCCCGTGCTGCCAATCTTCTCATACAGTACCCTGCTGAGAAGGGAAATTCATCAGGCTCTCCTCATATCCAACCCTCCTCCAGTCCTCCACTGACCTCCTCCCTCTCCGTTTCACAAATAACCCCCTACTCATTCCAAACTGAGACTGAACCTGCGCTCAGTGACCGCAAAAAATTAGTCAAACTGAGTAAAGATCTTGACTTTTGCTGGCCAGAGTGAGGCGCTGGAGGGGCGACCATACCCAGAGTGGAGTGTGCTGCCACTCCACTTTCATTCATTTATCCAGGAACTTCTGTAATTGCTCATGCTCACCTTGCACAGATCTGCTCACCAGCCACAGGCCGGACAGAAATTGGCAGGCTGGCTGCATGCACGGATGCTTCAGAAGGTGATTGGGAGGAGAGGGGGGTGGGGGGCAGCGGGAAGAGAAAGTAGTATGTAGAAGTGGAATGAGAAACAGGCATCGTCTGTGTCCAAGTAGGATGTTTCCCTGTCAATTTAAAAATAACACTTTTAGTCCAGCAGTCACCCACTTTACTGGCTGTAACCATAGAGGCATACTGTGGGGCAGAGACGGATAGGGGAGCTCTCGCTGGGCAGATTGCCTCTTTGAAGTTGACGCAAGGGAAAAACCAGCTAAACCAAAAAGAAAAGAAGAAAACCCATGAATTCCTCAATCCAATTGTGGGTTATAGGGCAGTGCAGGCTGCATCAGTAGCAGCTGGCTTCAGTAATGCGGTTATAGAAGCGAACTGCAGGGTTGGGGTCAGGCCATGTAGTGTGTGTGTGTGCGTCTGTGTGTGTGCGTCTGTGTGTGTGCGTCTGTGTGTGTGCGTGTGTGTGTGTGCGTGTGTGTGTGTGCGTGTGTGTGTGTGTGTGTGTGTGTGTGTGTGTGAGAGAGAGAGAGATAGACGGCTGCCATAGCTATCACACTTACCCCCAGGCACCACAGCTTAACTGGGCTGCTGCAGGTTGCTCTCGGGTCCTCTGGTCTGCCATATCCATGTGTGTGAAACCCATTGGCTGTATGGGAGGTCAAAGAGGGCTAATTGGACAAGAGCCTTCGACTTGAATCACATTTTTTTTTTAAGAAGTCTCAAACATTCGGATGTGATTAACAAGGGAGTAAATAGATTGGTACCGAAGATGATTGACTCGAGTGTAAGCATTCTCATTAAACTTGTGATTCAGCTCATCCAAATGCTAATACCTTAACCCAAATTAACACCTCAGTGTTGATTGTGTACTGCAAATGCATATTCAACATTTTCTCTGAAATTGTCCCAGTGACTGACCTGGTTGGTACCTGCTGATCCTTGGACAGACAGACTGAACTGGCGAGCACCAGTAATCAGCATGCCGTGGATTTGTTTAAGATTACCGTATTACCATAATTAAGGGCTTATAATAGAATGTGCTAATTGCATTTTTGGTGGCGAGGGCATGTTTCTTAATGGCTCATTAGGCCCCCAGTACATTGGCAGATGTTTTCTTCTGAGTAGAGGCTCACTTTTCAGTGTCCATGATACCCCAGAAAAGAGAAGGACAGCTTGATTCAACATCGCTGAACTACCAGCTAATAAGTGATCTACACCTGTCAGAGAATATAATATGGCCGTGTCCATCTATTTTACTTTGGAACAGGGGAAAGCTGTTTACCCATTTCAAACTAACATCAGTCAATTTCCTGTCATTTAAGTGTATCTTCTTGTCCTGCCCAGTTTCATTTGTGTTTCTGAATAGAGTGGAAATGGGAAGCAATTTAATCTCTGATGGGGAAAGTTAATTGGATTTGAATTATTTGGTTTTAAAATGCTCAATTTTGTGCATTTTGACTTTGCAATTTGAATTTGTAATGAAAAAGCTATAAAAAGAGTCAAAACCATGGCCCCAGACCCCTATTTAAACCATTGTTTTCAAACAAAGTTTGTGATTTAGCTGTAAGCAGTCGACTTGTTCTCGCACCTGCCATCTTACAACAGTGCTTATAATAAATAAAATCATAAAACATTAAATAAAACATTGTACGCAGTTATAAAAGCTTGAATTGACCTGTAAGTAGTAAACAATATTTTATTATCAGTCATTCCTTTCTATACTCCTATACCTCAGCTCACTCCTCAGCCTTCTGAAGGTGATGCAGGCCCAAGATGGAGGCTGGATAAACCCGGTGACATACCCTAATCTTGCTAAATTTGTGTTCCTGTCATCATCACCATAGGGATGAAAATTACCTGCATTCGCCAGGCACTTGATTAGTCTGATTTTGTTTGTTTGGCAGCTGCGTCACCTGGGAAATGACGAGGTGCACATAGTGTGGTCAGAGCACACCAGGGACTACCGACGTGGCATCATCCCAACTGACTTTGGAGATGTGCTGATTATCATCTACCCGATGAAGAACCACATGTATTTCATTCAGATCATGAAGAAACCACAGGTAAAAGTCACTTCATTTTGTTAAGACCATTGTCAACAATAAACACTCAGCATGCACCCACTCATTGGAAGTGTAAAGTTATTTTTAATCCCATGTGGCAATTTTTTTTTTGATTAGCTTCTTTTTCCTTTTGTATTAAGATGTCAAATAAAGTGTGTTATTTTCCAAGTGCAACAAGCAAGAAAGTCATGCAGACTATTTTCAGTACTGCACTAATTTCCAGCCTCTGCTCATAAGTTAAAGCAGTCCTTTCTTTATGTTGTTATGTTTCCTATGCAGACTTTCCTGTTAGTTTTATGGGTTCTTTCTCCTGCCTGTCTGAAGGCTCTCAGTTTCCCCTACTCCAGCAGTGCATTATTACCCACACTGTGGGTATGTGCTCTCAGAGATGGTTACTATCCCTTCTTGACTAGCTTTCATCTTGGCTACTCCATAGTACAGCACTCTGTGTGGCCTTCTGGAGGGTAGTGAAATGTCTTTGTCAGAGAATGGCCGGCTTCAGATGTTCAGATTTATCCACAAAACTATCTACATGAACACACTGAAAACATTTTTCCAGAATATAAGCCGCATTGATTTCCTTTAATTTTCTCTTCTTCAAACACATGACTTTCTGAGAGATGACTGGGAAATGGATTATATAAAGCATATAAAGCAATTATATAAAGTCTCAGCTTAGCTTTTTTTTAATACATTTTGAGCTATAGCCAGCAACAACCCCAAATTACCTACCATCCAGACAGGTAGATGACTGTAGTGTTCCTGTAGTGATTCCACTGTCTATGAGTATTTATCTTGTTGCAAATTGCTACATTTGCATGGACCCTAATGCTCGTCTTATAATTGGAATAATAGCCCAATCAGAATAAAATTGCCTCATGTAACCATCTCATTCAGAAGAGACCTGATCAGACAGCATTTTCAGTCGGGTCAAGAGGGTTGATGTAAACCTTTGATAATCTGTTCAATAGGAAAATATTAGTGCTTAATAACCGTGTAAACTTAAATCTAATCTTTTCTCTCTGGTGGGAATAAATTATAAATATTGTTTGTTTCTTCATGTTCGCCCCAAGTGGAGGTAGCATTAGATGACATGACATGACAGTAGAGAGAGAGAGTGTATGCGTGTGACAGAGTATGAATCTGCATACTTGTGTAAGTAGCAGTGTAGTGTGTGTAGTTTGGATTGTTTGTCAGTGAATAAAAGCGACAACCCCTCAAGACCCAAGCCAAGTTCTGCTTACAGTGAAGGGGGTTAGCCCAAAAGTTAGCTAGAATGGGTTAGCCTAACCTTACCAGTTCACTTAAGGCAGACTGATTTAAGATAGACCAGCTGTTCTCATTGTAGTGACAATCTCAGCTGCTCCTAATCAGAGAGCAGAGAAATGTATGGCTGCTGAGGCTCTCCCCAGTTTTGCTCAGAGCATGTAAACACCAGAACATATTAGATCACATCCCATGTAAACAGTTGACCCGAAATACTTGATGGGAATGATTTCAATCAGATTGAAAAAAGTGTGCATGTAACTGCAGCTAATGTTTAATTCTTAGCTGTGTTTCAATAGTCATAGACGAGCCCCATAGAGAATTCACTGCGCTGTATTACTAGAGTGGGCTGTGTTTGCTTCATATAGTATACCTGTTTCTTCTTGTCTTTTATGCTAATTGTTTGCTCTGATAGAAATCAGCTTTACTACCACTATTGTCACTATTTTTTTTTCTGTAATTGTGGTTGATCAAAATGATTTATTAAGACTGTTAGAAACTGTTTGGATTGTTAATGCACCGTTAAGTAAGGCCAAACAGGATCTTGATACCTGCAGGTTCTTTCAGAGAGTAAGTCCAACTTTCTCTATTAAGGTCAAATGTGCATTAAGTTAAAGTATTTCAGTAATTGCAGATGGTTCACAAATAAGTGCATAAGAAAATATTTAGCCGGTACCCAGCAGACAGCTTCTAATAAAGTAAGCCTCTATCTAACACAGTTGGGACAAGGGCAGAAGACAGTTGAAGCACTCCACCAACGTGCCACTGTGCGTCGTGCCTCCGCCCTCTTCTGTCCCCCCACTGACAACCCCAAGCTGAATTCTCTGAAATTCTTAAACTTTAACTGCTTCCACCTCCTAGAACCTGTGACGGTATCCATGTAGGTTTCTGATGTTAGTTTGTACAGTGTCACACCAGGTTCCTTGCAAGAAATTAAGTTAATTGTTCTGTATCATTTCAGTTACAAGTGTATAATTTGACTGGTTATTATATTCCCTGACAAAGTTGAAGACAGCCGGACCTTTCGGTGAGACTTTGACATTCACGTCAACTTCCAGGTCAACGACCATTGAGCTGCAGTGATTAAGGGCCCCCTTCCAATATGCATGAACAGACGCGTGTACCCACACACACTCACACACTGCCGCTAAAATGCATTTTGCCCCTTTGTATTTGCTCGGTAGCTCAATATGAGTGCATTGTTTAGTATTGATTGTCATTTTAATTTCATTTACCTAACATTGATTCGCATTAGATATGTGTGGTTGTCATGCAAAGTTAGGTAACATCCAATTTCAACTTGAACCCTTGCCCTAAACAGATGGAGAAACGGTTAAAAAAAGAAGAACAAAAAGATTTTTAATCAATCCTTCCTTATTTTTAAGCACTTGCGTGTACAATAGCAGCACGCTGACTAAATTAACTTCAGTGTGGACATTTTAATGCCTCATGTTCTTATTCTTTATTCTTACACTTATTTTCCTCTCTTACTTTCTCAGGTTCCTTTCTTTGGCCCTCTGTTTAATGGCGCCATCATCACTGGGACTCTTCTGCCAAGCTTAGTGCGGGCCACCTGTATCAATGCCAGCAGAGCTGTCAAGTCCCGGCTGACTCTCTACCAGAGCTTGTATCCTTTACTCCTCATGACTTCTGCTTCATTTACTGTTCACTATCCCATATGGGGAAGGCTCATCAGAGGAATGTAACATTTTTTGAAAAGCAACCACTGATACAGGTGAGATCATTAAAGGTTGCGAATTACATTTAGCAGCATTTTTATGATTCCAATAGATGAATAACACCACTGAGCTTACATTTTTAGCACCACCAGCGCCCCATTTGGGTAAATTCACTGAGACATGTGGCGTGCTTGTCATGTCAGCCAACGTACACAGCTGAGTGCTGACACTGATCTTTATGGGCTGTCTGATTTACATACAGCTATTAGGCCAGGGCTGTTTCACAGCCTGGAGCAGCATGGGAGGCTGTGTGGGGCTGTTTTGGGTAGAAGCACAGATAATGTGTCATCATCTATCACTACCGTTTTATAGAGCACAAGGAGAGCCAAAATAAGAGCACCATCAACAAATGCGTACAAGTGCATGCACATACAAGCACGCACACACACACACTCACACGTATATACGCTCACTCTCATCCCTCCACCCATCCATCTAACAGTGTGCCGTTAAGAGCCTGACTCCAGCTGTAGTTGTCAGTTGGTTTAAAGGGAGTCTAATCACCAATGGAGATGAATTAGCATGTGAATGCCAGCAGCACAGAGTTGGGGGGTGAGATGGGGGACAGAGTCGGGATGGCCCCTGGAGGGGGAAACCTGATCTCTCTTAACGCCCCGCTCCTCCTCGGACAGCATGTACAGCACCACCACACCAGAACCACGCTGCCCCTCTGGCGGTTGCTATAGAAACCTCCCCCAAGGAGGTTTCATTTGAGAGGAAGAGTAACATCTATTGTTTTAAGACACTGAGATGTTTTAAAAAGTTGCTGTTGCTTTTAAATAAATATCAAGTCTTTGTATCATAGTCATTTATAACAAAGGCTTTCACTCTTTTAGACGCATTACAACATACCCTGTGTATGTTGTTTACAGTTGGGTGTGTAAGTATGTGTCTGCCTGTATGCATTTCACAGCGCATCACATCCCCTGGTCCCCCACCCTGATATCAGGCCTTGTCTGTGTGTCCCCAGGGGCATCCTGAGTGACAGATGTCTGTTACCCGACGCCAAGTGAATTAGCCCAGTGTGACTCTCAGTGCCGAAGGGGGGCCAGCCACAGGCCTGCCTGCCTCAAGAGCCTGAGGGTCTGTGGAGGGGGGGGGTGGAGCGAGAGGGAGGGTGGGATGGCGACAGTACCGGGCTTTTGCTGGGCCACAGAAGCCTTTACCTGGCATTCCTTAGCAGAGGAGCAGACAGCACAAAGGCATGATCTATGAGAGGAGATAAGCACTGCCTCTGGAGTTCTGGCACTGATAGGCTGCCAGGCTTCACGCAGTCCAAGAGAGGAGATGAATGAATGTGCCAGGCAAAGCACACTGCCAGCATGAGTATCTGCATGTCTGTCTGTCTGCTGTTTGTCTGCCTAGCTAGAGGAGCTTGTGAAGGAGAGAGGAAATGTATGTGACTACTGACTGAACACAGTGTTAAGTTTGGTATTTGCCATGTGAAAGTGATATCTGCGTTTCTTTTTTTTGGTTTGTTTGTTTTTTTTTATTGTAAGAGAACTGATATCACAGAATGTCCTGACTGACACAATGTCCAGCATTGGCATGAACCATAATCGAAACCAAGTCTCGAGTGGCAGGTGCAGTTCCTCTTTTATACGCTTTCATCATTGGATTTGCTGTTGTATTGTACCAGGCTTTTGCACTTCGCCGTCTCCAGTCGTCATTCTTTCCATCTTCTCAGGATATCTGGCTCTTTATCTTTCACAGGTTGGAACAATGACCCAACCTCTTTTTTTTTTCCTTTTTTCAGGATGTGTGTTTTTGTGCAAGATGAAAATCCTCATCCTTAGTTTACCCCTTCACAATGCCTTAACAATCCACAGTCTGCTCTCTGCCTGTGAGGCCACTCTCCAAGGTAATTAGTTGAATATTTCTTCAAAGAGAAGCTATATGACCCCCGTGTGTCCAGATAAAAGGCCAGTATGGCGCTGCGGTCCCCTCTCTCGCTCCATCACAAGACTCAAGAGGACTCCAGCAGTCCGCTGCAACGCTCACAGGATCTCTCAGGCTAATAGGATTTGATATTGAAAAATGACCACCAGCAACATTTTCAGAAAATACACACACAGATAGTCCAAAAGAGTGTTTTTCAGATAAATACTCCCCCCTTTGCTATCTCGCTGTATTTCTCCACATCACATCCTCTGTCTCTCCTTTCCTCCCTCTCTGATTTGTGAAATCTCTGTAGTTCCATTTGTTTTCTCACACAGTGTCCAGCTCTCAATGTCAGTTAGAATTTGTGTCAATTTCTTCCTCATAGACATCATATCACAAGCCTCTCACAGACAACACATAATGTATCATCTATTATTTATATGCCTGATGGAAAATGCAGCTGGTCTGGCTTTGTGTGTTCTAAGTGTATTGTCTGCAACTAGTCCACCCTTTGTAGCTGCTTTTTGAACACTTGTGACCACAAAATGTAAAATTCTGAAGGGACATCAATTTTAATTAAACCTCACATTTTTAATGATTCATCAGTAACTGATTAACATAAAAGGTCATTTGGCACCTCTATTAATGGAACTTATCACTGCATGCAAACATTCTATGACATATTGGCTTGAAAGAGACGAGTTTGTTTGTGTCACTTGAACCCAGCCTGCCACTGGATGGCCTTGCTGTCTGCTGCCATTTACTATATCATGAAGATCCTTCATACTGTCATTGTAGAATAATGTCTTTATCCAGAAGCTAGGATTCATTTCTCTCTTCAACAAGCACTTGAGTTTGATGTGCCGTCCATCAGTCTTTGTGATGGGGGTATTGTTAAGGGTAAAAACTGTCTGCGTGTGTGTGTGTTGGGGAGACGGCAAGTTTCTAATAGGTGAGACAGTGCGGAACTGACCTTGATTCATAGACATAGCCTCCCTACTGGACAGAATCAATAGCTTTTGCACACTGCCCTTAGTCCCCATCCTCTTCTCTGACACACACATAAACACACACACGCTCGCACACACCCAGATCCATCTCCAGGCAGCGATCAATAACCATAATCTGTTTCTGCCCATCGCCAGTCATGCGAGCCAGGCTTTTAGGTGGTGTGTGTGTGTATATGTGTGTGTGTGTGTCTGTGTGTCTGTGTCTGTGTGCAGTAGCAGAAAGATGAGAGGGAGGCTTGATCCTTCCAGTGGAACCCAGAAAGCTGCTGAAGTCTGTCATGTTCCCTCACAGGCTCATGTGAGCATATCTACAGTCCCCCAGCTCCACAGAATGCCCAAAACATGATGTACATAATTTCAGTGGATGTATACTGACAACATAATGCATATAATATCCTGTATGCACTCCTTTGTGTGCTATTACTACAACCCCCCCGCCTCCGCCCCCCCCCCCCCCCCCACACGTCATCATAATTATTACAGTCGCTGCATTGACATTCTGAGCAAGTTATTGTCCCACTCCCTCACTGCGTCTTTGTCCAACGCCAGCTCGTTCTTTTGTATACTGTAAGATTCCTCACCTAGCGGAGATGAAAGTGCGCCTGTATGCATGATAGGGTGTCATGAATAGGATCTGCCATGTTAGTGTTGTCTCACATGAATTATTTAGCATCGTTGATAGGTCTAATTTGCCAGCTGTTGTGCCATAACTGTCGGCAGTCTCATGGATAATACTCAGCAGTCTATATCACTGTGGAACACAGTGCTTGACTGGGCACAGTGAGACGCCAAGCTAGTCATTATATACTGGGTTCATGTAATGGTCTGAGCTGATATGAGTATAACTAGCCAACTTCCTGTTTATGGAAAACAGGGCTTTCAAGTGCTGACCAACTAAAAGAGCTAGCAAAAATTGTCCCAAGTTATTCGTGATACAAACAGAAAACGTCTTAAGAAATCACTTGGACTTGTCGTGCAATGGATGATATTAACTATCCAGTATCCGTGTTCCTGGATGCAAGCCCTTTAGTTGGAGGAGGCAGTTAGCTGATTTGGGGTGGGTAGGCAGTTGGGGGGTGGGAGGGTTGGGTTAAGGGCCATTTCTGAGTTGAAGTGTTCCTGCTTGGTGTTGGCCAGGGTGGTTTGGGTGGAGGCTGGCATTGGCTTTGATAGAGCGGTTGAGAGTTTACGCAGTATTTGGGGGGCTACAGAGAAAGGAGGGGTCTCTCCCCCACTGAATGTTTTAACCTAATCCCATTATCAGTGTAGCGCACTGCCTCCCAGCTCTTCCCCCTCCTTATCCCTACCCCCTCCCACCCCCTCTCTCCAGCTGACCAGCTGTTCCTGCCGGGACTCACGACAATGTCCGATGTGTTCAGATCACTGAGTACCCCCCGCCCCCTCCTCCTCCTCCCCAACACACACACATACACACGCACACACACACAAATACACAGAGCACAGTCCATGCACAACCAAAGCAATTGCCTAGCCCATTGCTGGAGCCTAGGAAGGCCTAGAGGGAGGAGGGTGTTAGTTAGGGGAGAAGGGGGTAGGTTTGGGGGTGAGGAGGGGGCAAGCACAGGCCTGTCAAACCAAGAGCCCTGACTCAGGAGGCAGCCCAGCTCGGATGGCATATGGCGTCTAGCTTCATACAACATGCAAAAGTATTCTCTCCCTTCGCCCCCTCTCATCCACTCCCCCCTCTCCCTGTCTCCCTCCCCTGCTGCTAATGCAGAATGACTCATAGCATTACTCATTTTTTTTCCTCTGTACCCCCCCCCCCCCCCCCCCCCCCCCCCCCCCCCCCCTCCACCACCACCACATACACACACACACATCAGTTCCTCCTCCTCTTGCCACCCAGCCTGTAACAAAAGGCGTCCACTGCATGGCACCCACACCCTCAAAGCCCTGGGGGCCCAGCCCAGCCCAGCCCAGCCCAGCCTGCACTCTAAGGTTTGAGCTTCATGGGGGCCGCCCCTTTTAAACACAGGTAGAGCAGGCGTGGAACCAGACGGCCAACAGCAGGGACCCAGAGCCCCGCCTGGGGTACCGCACACACACTGCTGGTGTCAAACTGTTGTGCCTGTTGGTGTGTTTGTGTTTGTATGTATACGGAAACTGTCTTTATTTTGTAGTGCATCTGCTATTACGAAACCACCATGCTTTGTGTGTGTTCAAGTGTGTTTTTGCATGTGTGTGCACCATGTGTTTGTGTCTCACTGCAACCTTATTAACACATAAGGGGTGCCTTTTGTTTGTATTTGCCAATTTAACAGCAGTGCTTCTTTCAAGTGTAATTTGAGTTTAGCTAGATAATTTCAGGTTTACCCACATTTTGATTTATTTTCCTACACTTAATTATTGACTTTTGTTAACGCACTATGCAGTGTCACAAAGCTTTCAGCAGCCAAAATAACCCCAATTTTTTTATTCAACCCATGAAATTTTTAAGAAACTGGAATTTTCAACTAGCACAAGTAGATGCTGCATAGCCTAGTGTAACCCAAAGAATGTCATGCTCTGTGTATTTTTAAACTTGAACCCCCACCCTCATGCCCCTCCCCTTCTCTCCGTCTGTTATGCATTCATGTCTGACATCTGTCTGTTTGTGAGCGGCAAAGTGAAAGCCAGCAAGACTGCCACTTTTGTGTGGGATCGCCGTCTCTGTCCCATCACTAACTCAGACTCAGTGAAGAATTACATAAAATAACTAACAAGATAGTGATGATTTCCTTTATGTAATTTGATAACTGTTAGACCTATGTCAGTGTTAGGGCATATCAGTATTTTCTGTATTTGATATATTTATATTCCATTGCAGTGCTGAAACCATATTAATGCAGATTATTGGGGGATTTTCACACAATCCATTGAAAATTCAAGTTTAGGTGATTTCTGTGCTTGTTTCTAAAGGTCGGATAGTAGAAAATGTCATCAGTGTTAGAAATTACAAATTGTAAAGCAACTTTTTCTAGTTGACATGAACTCACTTTTCAAAATACAGTACACAAAGCATGACAATGCAAGAGCAATGCTTCTGAATATGTCATTGGGTACCAAGTTTAATTGTGACATATTTGATTGTTGTACATCTCTGATGTCAATAACCACATGCGATTTTTTTTTTTAATTAACTACTTTGTCTCTTCTTAAAAAAATATTGCTGTTGCTGAATCAAAATCTAAATTTCTCCCCACTCAAAAGAAGCTAATTTCTGCAGATTGAAGAGTCAAAGAGGATAGCATGGTTTAAATCATATATAATTGATTTATAATTATTTATAATTTATTGTACAGTATTTTGCATACACTTGGACATGTAGGCTTAAAGTGAGTAATCATCCCAAATTGGCTACTAATACTACATGTAATGGAATGACTGTGATTAATTTGGGTGTTAACTCTTATCAAGATTATACTCTTGGAACACAACAAAACACTGTCTTCACTAAATATCAACAAAATTGAAATGGTTATAATGACTGTTTAGCTAATAGGTCATTGGTCTCTGTCCATCAGCCAAAATACCCTGACCTCAGTGTCACCACTGGACCAGTACCGACTGCATTGCTGTTGAGAAGACATGTTCATTGTGATTGATGTGTGGTGGTGGTGCTTCTATCGCGGGTGTAAAAACCTGTCTGTCTGCTTTAAATGATTAGCATCCAGCTAGCCATTCCATCTGTTCCCCCTAGTCCTGTTTAATTAATGAACTTTCTTTCTCCGCCCTGTAGCCAGCCAGCGCAACACTAAAGCAAAAGCTGTTAGCCCTCTCAGGTTATCCAAATGGATGTGTGTTCTTGCCCCCCTCTCTTCAATGGGTGCGTTCTCATTGATTAGTTGTGTTTTGTTTTCCTGTCTTTTGTCTCAGGGTTCTTGAAGGGAGGGTTAATGAGCTTTCCTGGCAAGCTGTAAGCGCTTGGAATCCAGGGATAAATGGGAATAATTTTGTTGTTGTTTTTTTTTTTTTGTTTTGTTTTGTTTTGTTTTTTTTTTGTGATGGGCTTGGCAGAGATGTGAAGCCTCGTGCCACCATGTGTGTTTGCGTGTATGAGTGCGTATGTGAATGATAATGTGTGTTTGTTTGGATGTGTATGAATGGCTTTGAGGCGGGGGTGTATTGCATTTCATCCCTGCTGGTGCATTATTCCTCTTCACAAGCAGGGAATCTGGAACACTCTTTAACAGTTGGCTCTGTCACTATTCATCTTCCAGCCATCTCAGCAAAACTCTTGTCTTGTCCTCATTTTACCACCAAGTACTCTCTCCTTTCTTTTATGTCCCTTCTTCCTTCCGTGTCTCTTGTTACAAGGCAGTGGACAGCCCTTTGTCCAGCTAAAGCTGCCCTCTTTTGTTTGCGCGGCCTTTTTTATCCTTGTGCTAATCGCCATGGTCGTGTGCCTGAGTTGGACCCCATATTTCACGCTCAGCTCTCCTTTGTTTGACACACCGCCCCTGATAAGAATCCCAATTCTAGGGCCTCTCTGATATTGAAATCCAACAGCGGCGTAGAAAGAGCCTTCAATCATCCATTATCTGTGCTCCAGTGATTACCATTCAATCTCCCAGGGTCCAGGCTCCTCATCACCAGCCCCAGAGCTGAGGCCGTCCCCTGAAAGAACCCGCATCCCTTAACGCCTGTGTCACATTCAAGCATATCCATAGATATTTCTGACGCCGTCTTGAGACAGCCCCGCATTGAATGCTGCTGGGAAATGTCACTGAAATGTCACTCATCATTCTCTACTGGAATCTCTTGGTCTCTGATGTGGCCTTGGGTTTTTGGGGACTCTTGTGAGGACACCTTGTGACATTATTGGGTTTCTTTGTCCCTAAATGGCCATTAAATTTCCAATTCTCTTTTTTGTTGGGAGATGAGAATTGCTCTTTTTTTAAACATAAGACTGGGCTGCTTTTAATGTCACAGACTTAATTGGCTGTTTTAAGAAGGAATTAGTTGATTATTTATAAGTTGCACATTAATGCCTCTTTAAATGGTTCAAAGGCAGTGTCTGCTCCTCCACTGGCCTGTGGCCATTGTTCCCTTTTAGAGGATGTCCTTGTGCCTCACAGCATTTGCATTTTTGCACTAAATGGAATTTTCTGCATTGACAGACAAGGCAAGGCAAACAAAGCAATAACAAAAACAAAACATTTAAGTATGCATCGCTGTGCATTGTCCGCCTCTTCTTACAGAAAGCGGCCTTTGATGTGTTAATACTGATAGTCTGTTTTATTGTCAAGTGGAGGTGGTTGCTGAAAGAGAAGCACTGAGAAATATTGGCTAAATCTTCTTGTGTCTCTCCACTGCAACAGGCTGTAATAAAATTGGGTTGCTGTCAGACACAAAGTGTTGTTGGTTGTGTAAGTAGGCTCAACACATTTTAGTGGTGTGACTCTCTTATCTTAAAAATCTGCGAATCTTTGTTATACAGTGTAAGAGGATTGAGGATTTATACAACAGATGATTATCATTTTACTGTTTTCGTCATTCAGGCTGCTTATTCTTATTGTTTTGGTTGAAATGTAAGAAACGCTTTGTGCTGTAGACATCCACTTATCCAACACTCTATGTTTAGATACACAGCAGCTCTCAGTACCTTTGTTTAATGTAGTGTACACATCTTCATTAGTTATGTATAGCCTCTAATTACTATTGATGAGGCTCTAGCTGATTTGGGTACAAATCTATAGCTTTTGTTATTCTAATGAGTGTTATTTACCCTCAGATCTCCAAGCCAGGGGGCTTTGGAATGGGGCTTTGTGCAGGCAGATATAGCCGGGGCAGCTCTAGCTACACCCACTTGTTTTTGTATCTGCCGACTTTGACAAAATCCAGTTTCCCTCCCCCCACATCATCACCCGTCTGCATGGATGTATAGCACTTCCCGCTCCTCCATCTGTTTTTGTCCACCCATGAAAAGGTCCATTATAATCTGCAGGATGCACAGTTGACGTGCCGCAAGCTCCGCTTGAGCCAATCAAGGCAGTGCACCGAACTTAGGCCACGAATCCAAGAGGCCCTAACACCTCCCCCAAGTTCATTTTGATTAGCTGGGCTCTCTGTCTGAGATCGTCAGTTGAACAAGTTTTTATAACAACATTGTCTCCATCATCCCTTTTCCCTATAAAAGCTCCCAGTCTGAATGGGGCTCTATGCATGCCCACTGGATGATGGCAGGCTCCTGATTAACCCTGGAGTGACTAGCTAATGTCATTGAAGGAGGGCCACCTGGCTGTGAGACTGTACAGTCAGCTGCCACTGAAGGGCCAGAATAGGAGACGACCAGGTGTTGGGCTCCAGCCCCCCTAATTGTTGCCATGTAATAGCCTGCTTGACTGCACAATATAGCCTAGGGGCGAGGATTAGGAAAAAGCTGTTGCCAACACAGAAGTCCATTTTCTTTTTTGCCCAAGGTTTTGTGTGTGGGTTTCTTTCAGTGTGCATGCTTATGTGTGTATACATATATACATCTCCCTTTGCAATCCTCATCATCCATTACAATTATAGCAGGTAGAACACTGGGCCCCCTTTCTGGCACCCAGCCCTTTACCCACCCATCACATTAGTTCCACACATACACCCTATATGCCTATTTTCTGATTGGGACGGGGTTGGAGTAAACTTTCCATACCCAGTAAAAGATGGATGGACTGAAAAAAGCTGAATCTAAGTTCTGTTTCACTGAAAGTAACAATTCCAGACTTACTATATGGCTGAAAAAAGTTAACTAAACTAACTGCTTTGTGATTTTTGCATAATTTACTCCTTGATTCTTCATCAATATTCAGTCTTCATTGTTATTTATAGCATTTTAACAGAATGATATCAACAAATTGGCCCAACAGTCTGGTGTCTGCATATGTAATTTTTAGACAAGAGTTCATACCTCATTGTAATCATATTGGCATTGATTGAAATATGTCCAAAATGCAAATATGAGGGCAAATTAAATCACTCTTGTCCCCCTGTAACTAACCCTTGCTTCTCTGTGCATTCACCACAGCTGTGATCATATGTAACCTAGCCCTAATCATTATCATTCCCGCTAAATGCCTGGCATTTTGCATAAGGCCAGGAAGCCTAATTGGCCCGATGAACCTTTTCATAGAGGGGGCAATGGAGGAACAAGAGACTTCATCTGCAGTATGTCTTGGCAGGGAAGCAGACAGAGATGCTTGGCGTTAACGCATCACAGTTATTCTGTTGCGCATGCCACAAGCATCATTAAAATTGCAGAAGCCTCTGTTCATTTAGTTTTAATATTTCATCAGTGCTTGTCTGAACAGTGTTATCATAGGGTTAAAAATCAGAGCCATTTGGCATGACCCAGAGTTGGCACACTGCTTGTGCGATTGCAAGTGTCACACTGGTTTCCTAGATGTGTCAAATAGATTATACAACGTCACGGTGCTTTGGTTGTCAGTGTGCTTTGTGGTGGTACAGGTGGGCTGAACATGAGTTTGTGTGTGTAGCTGTAGAGTCTCTATAATAATTATGAAGCTATAAATTTCATCATGCAGAAGAAAGAAGAGGTGAAATGCTTCATAAGTAATCAGATGGATTTCAATTCAAGTCTGGGGTCTATCGTGCCCTTCCCTGTTCCATCTTTGACTTTTTATTAAAAGTTCAAATTGAGATCAGATAGATGCTACGCTTCCCTGTCTCGATTCTAAACAATTCAAATAAGAACTGGAGCAAAAAAAATATAAGATGAATATTCACCTCAGATAGCTCATATGATGCCCACCTTTGTCCTGACCTAATAATGTACCCAGAAGGCCAAGGCATTCATGTCACTCTGGTCATCATCACTGACAAAGGAAACCTTCAGAGAGAACTCTCACCCAGACAGTCACAGAACTGTATCTGTTAATCTTCATCCCTATCAGCCTTTTGTAGCTCATCTTATTATGACTTTCTGTTAATGCACGGTGGAGGCCTGTGTGACTGTCTGGCTATAATGGGCCTGTGTTTGATTAATCATGTCGATCCATTGTGTTTCACATCTAAGGCTGCTGCGTTAGTACTCATCAATGGAGACCAGAGTCCTTTGAAAAGGAGATTGGTTACAGACTCAGCTCATCTGAATACACAAGCTCAGTAGGCTTTGATGGTAGTCATGTTGTGTTCAACAAACCATGCTACAACAAATTATGATGTCACTAGTGATTTTGTTGCTATCTCGTTTCTCTGAGGTGAGGATGACTTCTTGCATTATCATTTATAATCTGTGAACCCCCAACAATCAGTGGGTCTTAACATACTTTAAGGGTCAACATCGACTTTGTTGTAGGTGCTGGTCTTATGATTTGTTGTGGAGCAGAAATCGATTTTTAGTGTCCCCCAGAGGAATGGTGGGCTGCCAGAGACTTGGTGTGCTTGAGAAAATGGGTGACTACTTCCTCCAGTCAGCTCGTAAATAACCTGGTCATGCCAGCTACCAGACATCAGATTTTGTCTGCAGTTGTTGCAAAACCTGTGTGAAATCACTGATGGGCAGTGATGATGTCACAGGTTAGGAGTGATGTCACAGCCATAATTCCCCATCCCGCTGTCTGAATGCCAGATGGACGGTAGAGAGGTGTGGAGGTTGGAGCTTAGAAGCGCTTGCTGTGGGAAAGTCACCCCTCAGGAGGTGTCATTAACCCGGGCTTACTGTTTGACCTGACTCCTTTGGGGCTCCTGAGCTCCAGTTTCCTGGACCTGCTCCTAATTAGGCTACTTGTTAAAACTCTCTGAAACCAGCTATTCCTCTAGAGCATCTGATGTTGTGTATGTCTATGCACTCCCAGAAAATGGACACACAAACACCTCCACTCATCATAATGCATCTGTGACACATTGAGATGTTTTCTGTCCTGGTGCTGTGTCTACAGCAAAAAAAGCTGTTTAATGAGACACCAAGGTTTGAGTAGCTGCCATATAAAAAGGGAATTGGGACATACACACACACATACACGCACGATACAATCACCCCACTGGCTGGTTTCTGTCATACACGCTCTCACTTTATCCATCTCAATCTGTTGTTCCTTCCCACTCTGCCATTATTCCTGCAGCCAGCTTTATTGCCACATTCACTCTGTCTGTCCTTATCTTTCTTTCTCCCTGTGTCTCCCCGTCTAAATGTCTCTGTCTTACTCCCCGTTTTCCCATAATCACCTCACACCTCTGAGGGCCTCTGCTGAGACGAGCTTCGCACCTCAGTCCTCGCTGTGACAACAGGTACCGCTGGCACTCACCGCCCCGGCCTCTCTCCAATCAACACCTGCTCTGCTTTATCCCTCTTTCTTTCCTTCCTCCTTTCCATCTTAAGCCACCCACCACCACCACCACCACCACCATCATCACCAGCCCCTTCTATCCCTTGTTTTTGTGTTTCCACCAGTCCTTTTCCCCATGTATCCCCTCTGTACATTTCCCTGCCTCTCTGCCATTTTTCCACCTCTTATCTCCTTTTCCATAATGAGTAACAGTTCTTCCATATGCGGTCAAAACCATTTCTCCATACCAATGCCTCCTGGAGATGGCACTACAATTCCCTGTTGATTTAAACTTGTTCATGCTACAGCAGTCTGCTTTCATTACCTCCTTTGGTACCCAGTATAATGACTGGTAATAACAGCCTGTATGCAAGTCATTTGACAGTGTGTCTCTGAGCTTGCTATTGCCACATTTTTTAACTTGACACTTTTTTCCTTTTTAGCAACTTGTTCGCCACCTAAGCAGGAGCTTTAATCCTCAAATGTATCCATAGGGATCGAGAGTTTTGTGTGATATCCAGCCGTCACTGCCATGAGTGTGCATGTGGTGTAAGGAGGTGGTGGGGCACTATGCCTTTAAACAAAAAAGTAACGACCACATCTGCTTTTTTTTTTTTTTTTTACCCTGCTTGCACTGGCACCCCGGCACCACTAAGCAACTCCCCCCCCCCAATCCCTTCCTCTTAACAGGCCAATTATGTGACTGCTGGGAGTCAATGGCGCTGTGAGCTACTCCTGAGCTCCTCTCCTCACCAAGGTCAAGCTGATTGGCCCAGGTTAATGGGCAGATGTGGGGCTAAGAGAGGAGGGGGTCAAGCACCTAGAGGCACCCTCCACCTCATCTCTAAACTGTCCCTCTTCACCACAAGAGCCCCCTTTATCGCCATCGCTTCTACAAACAGGATTAACCTTGGCTGCTGCCGTGGAGGCCCGAGGAGCGTAGGAGTGGGGGTTTTTTTCTCAATGCATAGTAAAGATTTTTTTTAGAATTTTTAAAAAAAAATGTTATTCAGGTCAAACTGCCAGAACCATAAGGTTTGATGGTCAGTGTCCTCTAAGATTGATGCAGGTTGGATCAAATTGGGTTTTTTTTGCTGAATTAAAGTCTTCATTAGATTTTAGGCAGCATTCCTTCACAGATAGTGTCTCTCAGTGTAGTAGCTTGAGCATGAAAACGGGCTTTCTGAACTGTTCTGTCATTCGGTTGCCTGCCATGTTAAAGCTATAGCTTAGGATCTGAAACCTTGTTGCCACACCCCCTTTCTTCCATCTGTTTTGTCTCTTATTATTATGAAAAACGCACTAGTTAACCAGAGAGATTATGGTCTTTAGCAGTGCACTATAAGAAACTCAACATGACAAGGGTACTCTGGATAAAAAAGGTGGGGGCAGTCACCCTCCCTGCACCCGTCATCTGACTTCTGTGACTTAGAGGTGGATAGAAATGGAGCTTGAACAGTGAAATGTCAGTATGGGGCGTCTAAGACCCCTTATAATGCTTCTTCACCTAATCTGGACCTTCACCCCTGAGCCCTGCTTTATCAACAGATTAACTGTGTGCGTTTCTGACATTACTTCTGTTCAAACAATGGGAGTGGAAAGTATTCAGATCCTTCACATTTCCCACATTTTGTTGACTTTAATGTAAATTTAAAAGCTGGTATTGTTTTTACACTTGTTCCCCCTTTAATCTTGGATTCTTTGTTAGATATCCTTCCTATCTTTCTTTATTGTATGGAGATTATGTGTGCTATCTGTCCATAGATTTTCATTGGGGGTTCTGGTCTGGGGCTTTGGCAGAACCACTCAAGGACAGAAGCCACAGAAGCCACTCTATTGTTTTTGAGGCTGTGTGATTTAGTGTATTTCCTTGCTGAAAGGTAAATCCATATCCCACTCTGAGGTTGTATTTGTTGTGTTTATATGTTCGTAGAGTGCTACTGCAACTGGTTTGCTTCACTGTTGGGATTCCAAAGGGTTTGAGTGATATCTTGTTTTCTCCAGAAATTTCACTGGTGTTCAGTTGGCATTCAGACCAAAGAACCATTTTTTGTTCAATTATGCTCACAGAATCCTTGAACTTCCATTTGGCAACTCCAGATGGGCTGTCACACAATCGCCATTGGGTCCTTGTTTGTCCCCTCACTAAGACCAATTGGCTGGAGTTTGGTCGAATGGTATAGTCTCGGTAAATGTATGTATTGCTTTAGAAAAGATAGGTAAGTGTGGCAGGGATAGGAAGATTCACTAATTTGCATCAGTGCACTGGCATAAGCCCTGACTTAAAAAAGTGTGCAGCAGATACAATTTGGGATGAACCTGCGATGCATTGCTACATACATCTTTGCATCAGTAAAATCTGATTAATTTATATATAATTATCAGTAAAGGCCCAATGCCTTTATTATGTAGAAATGTGACCAATAATTTGTTATTTAGATTGATTCCTCCTCTCTGAACTGTTTCTGAAGTGTGCTAGTATGCTACAGCTAAGTGGTGTGCTGCCAAAATGTTCCGAGTGGAATTTGTGCTCTAAAATTATTGTTCCACACTTTGGAATAAGTGGATTATTAAACTATTTTGACAGTAATTGCTTGGATCATGGAGCATATACCTGTGAATTGGAGACAGAACACTCACTACACTACAAAGAACTTGTGAAAAGGCCTGTCTGTGAACAGTCAAAGTGTTTTTTTTAGGGGTCAAAAAGAAACAGCATAAATGAGATGCTTCCTGATTTGCAGTACTAGAAAAACAAGTAAAGTAGAGTAAAAATTGAACTTTTTTAGATAAGTTGTGATTTACTGTATGACTTTTGAGACTTTGAAGGCAGGAATGGAATAGACAGACCGCTCCTTTAATTGGCTGTTTGGGTTGTTCACTGACACAGTTGAAGACAACCTGAGAGAAGAAGAGAAGAGAGAAGGGAAACATAAATAATATTTACCAGCTGGCTCTACTTTTTTTTTTACCATTTACAAAGTGTCATCATAGCAAAAGCCTGTTGAACCCACTTAAAGATTTGTGAAACCTTTCATTTGCTCATGAAACAGAAAAAAGGGCAATTTCACAATGATTTCAAAATCAGCTTTCCAATGTTTAATGAGAAATTTATGAGAAACGTTTGGCCTCAAGGACACACACATAATGTGTTGTTGGTGAGAAAACACTGAACTATTTACATTTAGTGTATCTTTAAGTAAAGATGGTGAATACCTTCCGAGGCCATGATGTTGTCTGTGTGTGTTTAAAAGCTGAAGAGTGTGTGTCAGGGGCCAGTGGTGGCGTAAGGCCTTCTGTCAGCAGGAGCACTGAAGAACAAAAAGACAGAGGCTGAATGGTCAGGATTCTGCTCTCCAGGGAGACACCAGATCAGAGGTCAACATAGGCTCTTTTGGGGAACCATGTGTGGGTGGAGGGTGTTAGTGAGTGTGTGTTGTGCCTGTGTGCCTACTTATGCACTACTAACGCCTATGTGTGAGCATGCGTATGTGTCTGCATGCGCTGGGTGGGGTTACACATGGCTCAAAATGGATCCCAGTGGACAGGTGTTTTCAGGACAGGTCCCTGTGGACGGATAGAGGAAAAAGAGAGAGAGATGATGATGAGGGTCGGTGGCGGTTGGCCGATGGGGTCCAGCAGGGATGGAGCAGCCTGCTAATGAAGAGCCATCTGAGGCCTCCATTCACCTTGAACATGGGCCACTGCAGCTGCCCTGACCTTGGCTTTGATCCACAAAGATTCTTGACCCCCACCATTTCCCCAGAGCTAACCCCCTCCCCTGCCATCTGGAGAGCACACATGCATATGTATACATATGTGCACACACCCACAGATACATATGCATGTACACGTATGTTGACCCACAGACTCATGCACATATGCCTTCACAGGTATGACGTTGGACTATCTGTCTCTGGTGGTGTTAATTCAGCCACACATACCTTTTTTTTGGAGGGGGGGGGGGGGGGCATGCAAGCTGCATGATTTGCTTTAGCACATAATTAACCTGTATGTTGTTTGTGTACTAGCGTATGTCTAGTGGTACAGGGCTGCAGGGAACAGGGTGGAAAAGGACCATTATCCACTAAAACCATTATCTTAAATGTGTAAATGTACTTATTAGATTTGATTTGTGCTTTTCTCTTTGTGGCAACTGCTCCCTCCCACCTTCATAACTCCCAAACCTCCACCTCCACCTCTCCAGACTAAAGTTGTTACATTACATTAACTCAGACCTGGGAGGGTTTTTTTTTTTTTTTTTCTCGTTACTATCCCAATAGTTGCCACGCTCCATAGACATTACATTGGTTTCCCTCTCTTCTCCCTAATAGGAATGCAGCCGCTTGGAACGTAGGGGTTTCCGTGGAAATTCCCAAAGTGGCGCAACACACTCTCCTCCTACACATCAGCTTGTCTTGCTTGTCCGCCTAGTTCAGCTGTAAATGACAGTTATGTCACGGATGACTTGAGTTGCAGTCCATCTGTGGAAATGTAGACCTGTCTGCATTTTCCTTTTTATATTTCATACCTTTCTTTATGAGAATGTTTATAGCAAAGAATATTTTGAAGCTTTATGTGATACAGCAATATCGGAAAGGTTTTCATAACACATTTTCAGAGCGTGCCACATGTTTGGTGATCCGGAGAAGATTGTCACAAACATGAAGCTTAGCCAGGCACCGTAGAGCAGTGGCTGTAGATGATTTTTTTTTCCCCAAAAAAAAGTAGGTCACTGTCGGTGCGTTTGGTGTCCATGACATGGACATAGTCTTTGCGTCACTGTTCTGGACGTGTCACTTGATTAAGTTACTGCATGGAGGCAGCAGCATCTGTGCATATGCAGGGGAACAAGCTGTGCCCATGGCTTGGTAATTAGAGACAAGCAGAAAGATGAGAGAGTGTGAGAGAGAGAAGACAAGATTACCCCTCACTGTGCATCAGGTCTGATTTCTGTGCAGCAATTTTTTTACCCACAGATAGCATCGTACATTTACTTAAGTGAGCTGATTATGGCTCTCGCTTTCACCCTTCCCCAAAATACCTTTTATTAGTCTCCCTCCCTCACCGCCTGTCTTTCTCCCTTGCAGCCTGTCATATATTTTCCCTCGCCTTTTGATAATTCTACACTATCTCCCTTCATTTTATTCTTTGAAGGTTTTTTTTCTCACCCACTATAATCCATTTGTCTAACTTGGATAGAGGGCAGCGGAAGGAAGTCGTGGAGGAGAGGCGTGTGTCAGAGTCAGAGAAAGAGCGTCTGCTCCAGCTGGAGTCAATATTTGCTTTAGGAATCTCAATAACAGGCCTGCAGTCATCTGCATCTCTGATAATGGACAGCCATATGGCTCTGTTGACCCACGCTGTGCCGAGGTTCTCTGTCTCTCTCCTCATCCTTCCTTGTCTTTCATTTGTAGACTTCCTTCTAACTTCTCTCATTTCTTTTCATTTACTCCTTCGTTCACACATATTTGTCTTCCACTTATCACCTATGTGGGCACATTTCGTTCTTTCACAAACATCCTTTCTCTCTGTCTGTCATCCATAAAACCCTGGATATGACCCACCACACAGATCTGTGACCCAAGTTACCATGGCAGCAGAGCCTGGGATGCCCACTCTTTGTCCAACACTGTTTCCAGCAAGTGACAGAAAACAGTGACGTTGCATGTCTGGATATGACTGGAAGACAGATATAGAGCTCAAGAGGGAAGTGCTTTTACTACTTTAAGTCACGCTGCCCTGCTTAGGTCTTTTAAATGGAGATGTTGGCCCTGTAAAGAACAGTAAATTAGATACAGTATATTATTTGACGGGTCTTAGGGTCTCCTTAATTCTTTTTCCTCGTCTTGCCATCTCTCCTTTCTACTTGGAGAGGGAAATATGAGTTTTTTTCCTCTAATGGATCTCTTGATATTCTGTCCTGACAAGGGTTCAAATTTTGTGTGTTAATCCAAGACTGTAATTTTGCAACAAAATGCCAAAAAAATGCATTCACCAAGCAGAGTAGACTCCTCTAGCTTTTTACACAGAAGTTAGAAATGAATGTTCCCCCTCCCCAGGTTCTGTTACTGCAGTAGACCAGCAAGACTTTAATGTTTTGGTTCATAGGGCATAGAGATGAATGCATGTGCAATTTGCACAAGTATACAAACTAATCCTTCTCCCCATCTTCCTCTTTCACCCTGTCCTTTGTCTTATTCTGCCCTCTGTCCATCTCTGTTTTGTCCCTGTGAGAAGCTTGGCCATCGTACTCTCTGGTGTGTCCCGGCTCAGGTGCCCGTCACCCCCGCTTTGCCACGCTTCCCTCAAAGCCATTGGTCATGTCTGCCTTGGCCCCTGCTGTGGCGGCATGTGCCCACAGCAGGCCCCCTGCCCAGTCACTGTCTCGTCCTATCTATCTAACCCAGACCAGAGCCTCTCGGCCCGGTCCAGCCTATCTCAGCTCAGCCTGGTTCAGCCTTGGCGTCAGGAACAGCCCAGTGCCACTCCACCCTGGCAGCCATTATGAGACGAGGGGAGAGGGTGCAGGAGGGGAGGGGGGGCTCCGTGTTGAGTGACTAGAGCTGCATGTGTGTGTGTGTTTGTGAGTGAGAGTGTATGTGTCTGTCAAGCAATTTGTTAGGTGTCGCCTGTCAAGGAAACATGGCCACAAACAGACAGCCATGAGAATAATCGTACTCATTGTCAAACATGCACACACACAGAGTTTAATCTCCAAAGTGCTCGCTATCATTATGCCATCAGACGGACCTTTTTACTCCAAATGAATGATTGCTGATTATAATACGGAAACCAATTCCTATGAGCTCAACTCCGATAGTTCCCTTCACCATATTTTACCCAGCACTTGCCTCCATTCCACAACAGACTTAGCACAATATATCTATGATAATGATATGATAATGGCCATCAGAATGTTTTCCACCCTCGCCCGGCAGCCATTTTACAGGCTTATTTATTTATTTATTTATTTGTGCTTTTCCCCATTTCAAATCCGACCATCCATCCTGCATGCTGGCTGCCCAGGCTCCAGTCGCTGCTTGTCACTCTGAATTTCAAATGGCTCCAATTTTCCCCCTGATGGCACGGAGAAGTGCCAGGCAGCGCATCGGGGAGGGTGGTCCTAGACATGCTGCCTGCAGCAGGGGTTCTATTAGAGAGAAGAGAGGGACGAGAGGGGGGAGAGGAGAGGTTTGGAGCATCACACCAGTAGTGATGTATTCTTTCTTTCTTTTTTTTTTTTATGATTATTTTGGAGACTGCTTTCTCATTTGGGGCTATGTGGCATGGCTGATTGTTCCATCTTTGCTTCTGGCTGGGTTGCAGATGGTGGGGCTGCCCTGACCGGTAAAGCTTCCTCTCACTCCCTCGGCTCACTCTCACAGTACAGTGTATGTGCAGCGCAGCACTGAAAAAATTCTGTGATTTGTTCCTAACTGTGCTACATACAAATTAATGTTTTGATGAAATTCTGGAATGTGATTATTTTGTGAGCATTAAAATTACAGGTAGAGGCTAATTTATGTTACATCCCTTAACGAGATCCAACCAGCTATGAAGAACGAGCGCTCTACTTGGAGGCCATTGTTCAGAACCACAGAGAGGTCATGACCTTTGAAGACTTTGCCTCGCAGGTCTTCTCCCCATCTCCTGGTTATCCAATGAGTGGGACAGGTGAGAAATTAAGCACACTCTACTCCTGTCCTCCTTTATGTTCTTTCCACTCCATCTTTTTTTTTTTGCCCCTTTTCTCAACCACACTATTTCTTCATTACATTTCCACTTTTTCCTCTCATGCCCTCAGTTCTTCTTCACCTCTTTTCTTGCCGCTTTTTCCTTATCAGTCTCTCCTCCTCCTTCACAACACACCTGTCTGTCCCCATCGCCTCCTCCAACCCCCCTACCCCCTCCACCCCGCCCTCCGCTCCATTCTCTCCACTCTTCTTCCACGCCTACGCTCTCTGATGAATATCAAACAACAGGCCCCGGCTCTTCACGCCATCCGACTGACTTCAAACACGGCTTTCTCCACTTCCTCAAGCCCCACTCACGCTACTTTGTTAATCTCTTCTTGTTCCGAACTGCATCTTTCCATGCAATTACTTTCCTATGAATATAACCAACCTTGTTAAACGGCGGTTGCAGAGTGCATGCATGTATGTGTGTGCGTGTGCGCGGCCGCACATCTTCATGAGCTCATTCACCAACACTTAAGAGATCCAGCCGACAAACAGCAGGTTGCGGATGTCAGCACAGTGCTCTTATCAGTCCATGATGAATAGAATGGAAAACGTGGCTTATCTTGTTCTTCCTACTTGTACCAGCTGTGATCGATCTGCAACAACACTGAAATCAATACAGGATTGCACTTTTCCACTCTATTGGATCCCGACACACATTCTGTTTTGACAAGGAAAGCACTCCACAATACCACACCGTAGACGTCGTGTCATTTTCAAATCTGTCAGCGCTTATGTGTTTTTATGGGTCTCTTAAAGTGTATGTAATGTTTTCATTGTGTATGTTGGCATGTGAAAATTAACTGTCTGAATTTTTTGGACTGCGAGTCTGTTGGTGTGTGTGTGGGACTTGAAATTGTGAGACAGCAGGTGTGATATTCAAGCTGTAGGAGACAGGAAAGTGGTGGACAACTACATTACCATACTGCCGGCCCATCTCTCATGCTGAGGTGTAAAAATCTCCTCAAACTGACCTCCAATCATCTCTTTTCATCCTTAGTACCAAACCTGCTTAAGACTGAGGAAGAGGCAGTAGAGTTTTTAAAAAAAATGGATACAGATACAGTGGAAAGAAAAGATAAGAAGGGGGGAGTAAGTGAGAAAGCACGTGATTAAAAACAATAGAGAAAGAAAAGCTTGCAATTGCCCATCCTTCATATCTCCTAGTAGATGTGGTGGACTATTTCAACCATAGGTTTCCTCCGCTGGGCAGAGAGGGGTTAGAGAGGTTAGTCTGACTTGAGAATAATGTTTCACAGCATGGGACACTGGCTGTGGCTAATGTGAGAGGCCGTAACATAATGAAGTCTGTGAGGCTGCCGTGTCACCTTCACTGCTGCGGAAACTCGTTCTGAACGGTGATTTGTATTTCTCCGGAATCTACGCTTGTAAATAGATTAATTGATTGATGTGTGTGTGTGTGTGTGTGTGTGTGTGTGTGACTGTTGGTTCATATTTTATCCAGGTCTCACTCAACCTGTAGGGTACTGTAAGCAGTCACTTTCTTGTAGGTTAACCAATATAAGAGTGCTGTTGAGTAATTTTACAAATCACCTTTCATCCAGCAATCTTGTAAAGAAGGGAGAAATTGGGCCACCGGAGGGTCCATTTATACAAAATGTGGAAAAGAACTGTTGAAATCTACAGAACTATATTTTAATTCTTTTGGATCACATACAATTTTCAAACATAGCACATTTGTAAGGATGGATTTTTACAAAACAAATATAAAATTATGTGGTAGATATAGATATTTCACTGCAAGGATCTCATAGTTTCACTGAAGTGTCAGTACAAACAGACACAGTGTATGCTGTATATGTGTCATACAGTGTTGGGGAAAAAGGTTGGGTTAGGGTTTTTTTTTTTTTTAATTTAAAGAAACTTATTAGAGAATTATATGGGAAATTCAAGAATTTAAGATGTCAAATCTAAGATTTCCATAAACAAAAATGCACACACCAATGCGTAATGCAACAGTTATTTTTCATCATCAATAAATCTGACAATCATTTTTTTGGTTAATCATTTTATCTAAAACATATAAAATAGTGAAAAACGTCATTCATGATTTCCTAAATTCCAAGTTGATAATAGTCAGCTTGTTTTGTTCGAGCAACACTTCAAAACTAAAGGCAGTCAGTTCACTGTCAAAGAAGAAAACCAGTGAATATTCACACTGGAGAAGCTGGACCCAGTGGATTTTTGGCATTTTTGTGTGTTTTCATGTATTCTTGTTAACTACTTTGTGGCTAAGCTATATTTTTTAAACCATGGACATGATGTGTTGAATGCTTTAGGCCACATATATAATGTGTTTAATATCCTTTATCACTCTAATCTATCATGCCTGATACTACATGTACCATCAAGCATATAACTTCAATGTGGCAGTGATGGCTGGCTGACACTGCTCCCCATTTTCACCCTTCTCAAATGTGCTACTGCCCTCCCATGCCTTTTGTGTGTCTGTGTGTGTTTCTGTGTGTGTGTGTGTGTGTGTGTGCTTCTGTGTGTGTGTGTGTGTGTGTGTATATGTGAATTTGTCCATTTCATCCTGCTCTGGCTCCCATTGCTGCCACTAACATGTCATCCATGCTCCATGACAGCGTGCAGGCGTTGGCCGGGGATGGTTTGGGACATGGAGTACCCCTGGGCCAAACTGGACTGTAAGACTCTGCTTGCTTCCTCCATACTAGGCATGACGCCCAGCCACTGCCCACCCACTAACATCTATTCATTCATTTAGGTCACTATAAACCCCAGAACCATCATCAAATAACTGGAGTTGCACTTGATTTAACTTTTTTTGCAACAGCAAAGCAGGTCCAGACTTCAAGTATCCTGCATGCTAAATGCTATAAAGACATTTTTAACCATACCCTTCTCCTGTCAATCATCCATCTCTGCACCTTCCTGGTTTGTCAGTAACTTCCACAGCCTCGTCCTCCATGAATCCTGAATGCAACCTCATTCTCACCCTGCAACCTCAGTCCAACATCACGGCTTCCTGCATGAGCTAGTCCATCTGTCATACGGACCCAAGACTCCATCCTCTGTGTTCTGTGACTTCTTGCACTGCTTTGCTCAGTTTTTGTTACTTGTTTTGTTCGTTCTAGAAACTTTTTAAGAGAAATGATGGCAACTGAGAAAACCATTCTTCTCTCTAGTGGATAAAACAATTTAAAAGCTCTCATGAAGTGAGGTGTGCCCCCACACCTCTTACTCTCTCACTCTAACTAACTCTCTATCTGTAACATTGGTGATAAATGTTTCTTAGCCTGTTGTTGCCACGTGAACCGCCCACCATTCATGCTTTGGATTTCAAAATTGTCTCACTTTTGAAATCTGTAAATGGGACAGATTCATCAGGTACCATCAGACATTATGGCTTTCAAAGTATCTTTGGGGGGAAAAAATGGCACTTGTTGATTAACTCATCACCCCAAATCAGTTAACCATGTCCTACTTTGAAACCCTCCAGTGACAACTAACCTCGACGCCACACACGCTGTCTGAATGTAGTTCCACTGCAACCTCTCAGATTACTGACTAATCAGCAGCGCTGTGTTGTGTTCCTCTGCAGTGTGGTATGGTGTGTGTCCACTACTCTCTCACATGATGCTCTACTCTGTTTTTCCTTTTTAGATTAAAAATATCTTAAAGGTCCAAATACTGTATATGACGAAGGTAAGCCCCGAGTCAGCCCGGAAGCTTGTTTTCGTCCAGCGGCCTATCTACCCTTCGCTCATTCACTCATCCTGGCTGTTCCCTCCCTCCCACACCTCCTTTTTTTTCCACTCAGTACTAACCAAGCTTTATTTACTGAGCGCTCTGACAAAGGGAAGGGGACAGAGAAACCAGGCTGTTTATTTGGGGGGTGTCCTACTGTTTAGGCCAGGCTGGTAATTGAGAGTGATGCACGGTGGGGACAATTAGCACCTGACTAAGTAGCAGCATGAACAATACGGCTACACTTCTGGCCCTCGCTTCTGCATGTGGCGCGCCTTTATCTCTTCCCCCAGCAAACACTTTTCTCTTTTCTTTCTTTCCTTCTTTTTTTTTTTTTTCCTCCAATCCCTCCACCCCCCTCATTTCCTCCTGTTGGAGTGTGCCTGTTTGCCTGGGGCAGACTCTGAGACTAACACCTGCCACACTGGAAGACGTCTTTGTCATCTAAAGCCTTGTTTGAACTGCTGCAGAGGGGACCAATGGGATAGCGGGGCCATTTAAAGACTCTTTGTTTTCTTTCTCTCCTTCCGTCTCTCCTGTCTTCTTTTCATCTGAAATTAACCTCAATGAAAGGTAGCTTGGGTTGAGTAAGGAGGAAATGCTGGGTTATAATGACGATAATAATGACACATTAGCCTCTCGCTCTTTCGGGTCTGGGTTATTTTTTCACTCGGTAACTTACTATGAAAATGAATTCTTACATAAGGCCTACAGAGTAGAACGTCATTTAGGAAACTGATGCAACCATAGTCATTAAGTGCCACAGTGGGAGTGATGACTGTTTAGTGCAGCATGTTTTAATGGATGCTAAACGAAAAGGGAAGTCTGTCGAGTGAGCGGTGAACTGTACCACATCATTGTCTGTGTATATTATCTTTAATGGATTGGTCTTCCTCCTGTCTAACTTGTGTCTTCACCACAGTTGCAATTAGAGTTTAGTTTCTAAAACAAAGTGTTTACTGTAGGAATGAGTAGAAGAATACGGGAATGCAGGGTTTGTTCTATCCATAAGGCCAGCCCACATTTTTAGCCAAGCCTGTCCCTTTTTTTTTTTTTTTTTTATATTCATATGCAGATTTGTGAATGCATGTTGGGACCCCCTTACCTCCCCTCTAGCTGTTCACAATACACACACCCAACGTTTCATACATAGCCCAACCTCCTCTCCCTGTGAGCAGCGGCTCTGGATGCTGCCGGTGTCCACTGTGCTGCTGAGTGTCTGTTACTCCAGCCATCTGCCATTCCTTTTAGCCGCTGCAACTTGAGATGCCTCAGAAAAAAAATGGCAGGAAATAAAAGGATAGGAAAGAAAATAGGCAACCAGATGCTATCTCGACAAAGCAGAAAAGTTGTTTAAACTTGAGGCATGGGGCAGAGGCAGGCGGGGGGCGGTTTGAGTTTGGTCAGGGGCACACTGAGGAAGTCAGGGCGATGTTCACAATACTTGATTGTCCTCACCAGCATTTCATGCCCACCTCCCGGCTTATTACTGTTTGCCATCCCGTAATCATGGATGTGAAGTTTTTTGAAAAAGGACAATGTTTGACAAAGGGAAGGCTCCACATGTTCACAACAAGAGCATAATGTGTAATTTTATTTTCATTCAAAGCATTCTGCTGTCACACTGCGTACTGAATACTTTTTTTTTTTTTTCATCCGTAGCTACAAAGGTTACCTCTCATTTTTTATATCGTATAAGCATCTCGAATAACTGTATTTGGGGGGAGAAAGGCAGCATCTCTTTTAACAAGCTTTCCTTTTCTCCAGCATGTGAAAAGGGCATGTAATTCCTGAAATATTTTATTTCTTTCTCAAATCTTCAAATCTATTCTAATGACTTCAGGGGTAGAAGAGACTTAAATCCTGACAATTGTTTTTTTTTTTTTTTTTACAGTTTGCATTGTAAGTTTTGTTGAATGTTGGTGGAAAAACCTCTGAAGTGGGAAATCTTGGTTTGAGGGAGAAGCCACGTGCATGACAAAGCATGCTGGGATATGCAACAATCACACAAAGTCCAAACAGCATTTCCCATGTCTGACCAGCTCTCTGTCTCTCTTCATCGACTTTTTTTTTTTTTTTCCTGTCTTTCTACAAACTCTCCCTCCATCTCGCTCCCAGGCTCCTTCACCGGCAGCACGAGCACCGAAGCCAGCGCTGCCACAGCAACCACGGACTCTGTCGACCAGGTCTCTCCCACCATGCCCCGTGCCACAAAGAACCGAGTTTCCGGAAAACTCCGCCGATCAGCCAGCGCTATAAGCAAATCCTCCAACTGAGCTCTTCAACCCGTCCCCTTTACCTTCCTCCCCCCCCCCCCCTCCCCGCCTCCTCAAGTGCAGCCTTTAATCTTTTCTCGAAGAACCTCACACACCCAGCCGTGACTGCAAGAGTTTGTTTTTGTTTTCTTTTTGGCGTGTTTTCTTTTGTTTTATTTTGTGTCATATAAACATGTAACTAGAGCATATTGCAATTTTTAATTTAAGTGGCAATCATTGATTTTGTTGATACATTTCCATTCCCAACTGCTTCGAGATGGACATGAGACTAAGCTATTTATGTTCATCCTCATGGATTCAGCTTGAGAATCAGCAACATAGGAAGACTTGACTGAAAAGTCTTAAAGCAACCTGTGATAAAAATGTCTTCTCTTTTTTTTTTCCAATTTCTAGTGCAGCCTTGATGCACTAGGAAAAAAAAATAAAGTTCTTACTGTAGTAAGGGAATGGGAGACTGCTTTACCCTGTTTCTATATCTCATCAATGTCAACACTTAATGTAACAAAGCACTGAATGACACAGCTGTAAATGGCATCATGCTAAAGCTGCACAAGAGATTGGTTTCCATTTATAAATGTGTCTGCCTTCTTACCTCCTTTTTGCATCTGCCACAACCTTTCTGTGACAAAGGCACCACTTCTGTTGGTGACAGGACAATGTTGAAGTCTTCAGTCATTTCCCTGCTCGTTGTCCTGCACCATCTTCCTACAGCGGAAAGGAGGAATGATACACGTGGAGGGGTGGGGGGTTGCAATACCTCCCCAGAATGATTTGTATTCACAACACTACTACACAGACTTCCTGGCTACGGAGTCCCTGTAGTACGTGCAGTCGGAGGCTTTTTAATTGTTTTGAACCCAGAGTGGACAATCAATGACATCTTTCTAACTTGAGCTGAATTTGTTTTTGTCTTTTGTTTTTTTTTTTTTGTTTTTTTATCACTCTAATTTTCCTTTTTAAATGAATTCCGATGGATTGTGTCACGATTTGATTTATGCAACTCTGCTGGAATGAGAAAAGACTGCGTTTGTAATTGTTTTCTGATGTCGTTAACATAGGCTCATGTCCGGTAATTGAATAAGTTCCTCCTGTCTCTTTCCTCTGCTATCAGTTTCCCTGTCCTGTGAAGCTGAGACATTGACATTCCAACGTTCCCACCAACATTTTTTTTTTTGCACTCACTGTCGTTGATTAACTAGCGCTGAATGTTTCTCTCTGTTCTTGGATGTAAATTGCTTTAAGTTTTATTTGCTGATGTCTGTTTGCAAGATGTATATAGAGAGTAATATTTGATGAATTATTTTGCTGTTGTTGTGTTGTTTTTATGTATTCATGTGCTGTTTAGAGGAGGAATACTGCCAGAGCCTCAGGTGAATCTTAACTCCATGCACTGGTGTGTGTGTGTGTGTGCGTGCGTGCTTGTATGTTAGGAAGTGTGTGTGTGTATATGTGTGAATTTCTGAGGGAGCTTCTCACAGTGCCTGTGTAACGTCTTGTCCTCTTAAGATGCTGTCCCACACCACCTCCGCTCCCCATAATCAGATTTTAGCCTCTCCTCTTCGTTGTGTGCGTGAGACAAACCATGGCCACCCCGCATCACATCTCCTCGTTAGCAGTCTAGAACAAAGTGTTTTCCTCCCCTGCAACTCTAAAGGTCAGTGTCTCATGCTTCCCACAACAACAACAAAAAACAACAATAACAACAACAGATGGATTTGGAATCGTGGGGTTCTCTGTTTTAGTCTTTATTATAGGTGGCGCGCTGCTCCGTCTTTATCTGTGAATGGAATCGACTCCTCCTCTTTCCCATGATCCCCCCCCCCCCTCTCTCCATGTTGCCTCCTGAGGCCACAGGAGGGGTGGCGGGGCTGGGTTTAGGTGGCATGCCAGAGGGGAACTCTTAACAGCCTTCCTAGCGACAGCCAGGTCGGCGCTCTCGCTTCTCCAACCTGCTCGATTGTCATGGTAGCCAGGTGTCTCCCCCTCCCACACACACACACACACACACACATTATAGACTCACACCCTCTGAGGGCTCCACCCATGATGCAACACTATCCCCATCTGTTGCACTACTATGCCTTACTTTCTTCATGCTCTCCTGTCATTTTCTTCTTTTCTCACATCTCGCCTCTTGTTTGTTCATTGCCTGAGCAGAAAACAGGGAATCCAAACAGCAGGGAGGTGGATGTGGAGAGGGTTCAATCCATTTTTGTGCTTTTTGTTTTTTGAAGAATGTATAGCTATATAGGCCTGGATCACATCGTTTTGTTTTGTTTTTTTTTATCCCCCCCCCTCAAAGTCACTTGAAGGAACCACCCAGGATGTTGATCTAAAGATTGTAGCTTATAGATGATGATGTCTGTGGAAACAGAGTCACTGCTCCCCTTTTGGTGGCTTAGTCGCTGGAGATGATAGTTTGGACCAAGATAAGGATTGTGTTTCTTATATACATGAAGAAAATGAGCTAGTGTTAGTCCTAGTATGTTCTTCTTTTTCTTCTCGTTTTAGAAATCCTTGTACATTGTGTCAAATTTGAGGGCTTGAACGCTCTCCGAATATAAATATATTAATGCCTGTAATATAATCTTTGTATAAGAGAAAGAGGAAAAAATGCTTGAAGATTTCATCATTACTTGTCAACATATCAAACTGTTTTTAACGACCGAAGTCCTGCTATCTTTATTAGAAATGTGAAAATTGAAACATTTCATTAAATCAATTTGAAATTCTACTTTTTTCCTCTTTTTTTGTCCCTTTTTTTGTCCCCTGAACAACAGTAATTGTGTAACCTCCGATTTTGTGCAGTGGCGTGTTATGTATGTGTGTGTGAGAGTGTGTGTGTGTGTGTGTGTGTGTGTGTGTGCGCACTGACATGATGGTGCTGTTACCATGGGCTTTCTGACCCTGGCCCAGCCGTGCTAGCAGCAGCAGCAGCAGCAGCAGGGGTAACCTGACCCTCCTCCCATCTGTCTCCCCTGCTGCTCAGCCCTGTTTAGGGGAGGCCAACATAATGGAACCTTACCAGGAGGTACAGGTGCAATGGTTGCAGCACCTACGGGTGCCCTGTCTCGCCTGCTTCACATAAAGACGCAAGAAAAGCACTTGACCGTAATTGGAGCCCTAAAGCTGTGTGTGTGAGAAAGAAGCCTAATGTTACCTCATTTTCACCCAGCTCAGTGCTGTTTGCTTCAATCATTGGCTCTGAGATAGTTTACAGCAGAACAGACAGGCAGGGGCTGAATGCCCCAGCCCCTCTGAGGATGTCTTTCTCTGTGATTACTACCACTCTGTATGATCCCATGTGTTACACTGCTGGCTGGAGTCTATTTTCACACTTCAGATTCTCTCTCTGTCTTGATGTATTGTCACTTGCCTTAAGGGCGAGTGACACTCATTTTTAAAAGTTTGTGTTACTCTTTTTGGACAGGTGCAGAGTATTAACGAGCAGGAGAAACGCTCCTCAGTAGAAAGAAAAGAAAAAAGACTCAGGGAGCTCAAGTCAGGTGATTTTTGTATCCTCATACCAGATTAATCAAGACTTGGAGTAAAGGTTGAGCCACAGTGACAATGCCCTGATGTTAACTCCATGCTGACAGTATTTATCTCAGTCTGAGGTGACACAACTGGAAGCTGCCTGCTAAATTACAGTTGACTTAATGCTTTACAGGTTCTGGAGGTCAGAAATGAAGCCAACTGAACTCTGATGTGTCCTAAATCAGCTGAAAGCTACAAAAAAAAGAGGAAAAAATCGAGCTGCATTAGTCTACCAGAGCAGACAGATGTTTTACTGCTCCAGAGGTGAGCTCTGATCCACCACCTCTTTGTCCTCCTGCCATGTCCTGACATTAAGGAGGGAATTTATGATTAGTCCCTAAGTGCTTCTTCTATGGCAGCGAAACGGCGTCTATTGAGCCACTGGAGCTGTGATTTACAGCAGTGGCCCGAATCAGTCTGATAAACGGGGAATCGAAGGGTTTGTCAATGGAGGCTGCTGAGGTTTCTTTTCCCTGTTAAGGACAACTAAATAGGGTCGTGACCCGGTATAAGATTGAGAAAGTGAAGTTACTGACATTGTTTAAACTTTTAGGGTGTGAAATTAAACCAAGTTTTTGCTCCCCGGGAGGCCCGCGAACCCCACTTTGGGAGCTTGAATACACCTGATCGGATATAACAGCATGATTAATACTGCGCTTCTTCTCATGTGAAACTTTCACTTATTTATCTACATATTCATGAAATAAGGTCCTAAATTAGCCAATAAATGTAATTCATTGATAATATTTGAATACATCTCTTGATGTTTTAATTATTTACTCTCCGGATAATTGCTTCAATTGATAAGATTTCTTTTTTTTTTTCTTTTTTGCAATATCTCAAAATACTCATCATCATCTTTAATTCCAGTGTTATATTCTTTCCCATGTTATGTTGGCGTGATGCTGCCTGGGTGTAACTTTGGAAATAATTTGTCAATGAAAAAGAACTGTAGAAGCATAGCTGGGGCAAATCAAAACCAGGCCCAGAGAGCTAATGATTTTAAAATGTAATAAAAATTAAATGAGGTCACTAAACTCATTTATATGAGTAATACCAAACTCCGTCTAGAAATTTGGTGATTTTTTTTTCTCGTTCTGGGGGATGAAGTTCATTGGCGCCGCGGGGCTGAGTCTGAAAAGTTAAACCATCTTGAGACCATGTGTCCTTTTGAAAATATTTTTTTTTATTATTTCGATAGACAACAACGATATACACATACAATCAAAGCGCTATAAAAGCCAACATTTAAGAAAAATAACTTGTCCTTAAAAAAGATTGCATCTAAGGTAAGAGCTTTACGTTTTTTTTCTTTTTACAAGAGCTGTGGAGATTGAAGATTAAAACCCGACCCACGACAGTTATCACAACTCATAAAATTGACCCGAAAAAAAAACAAACAAACAAAAAAAAACAAATTAAAAAAAAAAAAACAATCAAACACACACACACATACACACACACACAAAAGAAAAACATTTTGGCTATACGACATGTAAACTGCCAGAACGATTCACAGGAGAAAATCACAACAAACACAACAATAAGTTACATAAAATAATTAGAATAAATAAATAAATAAACATATGATGAAAAATATTGCAACAATCTTCAATAATAATAAAATATGTGCCAGCATTCAAAATTAAAACAATCCATGTTGACTTTTTAAGGCAGTTATACAGCGGGATTTGGATGTGTATGGAGGCTATTTCAGACTAGGCTTATCTGTATACTAAAGGCATTTATGGTTCTACTAAACAAGGAATGCTTCAGTCACTCTGTTTCTTCTTTTTTTTTCCCCCCTCTCTCTCTCTCTCTCTCTCTCTCTCTCTCTCTCTCTCTCTCTCTCTCTCTCCACCAAGACAAACTTGATCCTTTTTGTCTTTCACAAACAAAGCTACAGTGATAGAGCAATCACGGTCGGTGTATTCAAAAAAAAGGCTTCTGATGAGGGAAAAAGGATTTCTGAGAATTTAAGACATTTCTTAGGTCTAGAAGCTATCATTGAGCACATGTGCTGTCCTAGAAAAATACCCTTTAACAGTCAAACTAACGCTTTGTACTCTTTTTTTTCCTTGATAAACTAATTTGAGAAAGAAAATCTCAAAATAGGCCTATATGTAATTCAAATATAGAGAGAAGCATTCAACAATCACTGATTGGCATGGAAAAAGACACATCATTAAACACCACTTAAACATCAAACCGCCCTGCCTTTCATTGGCCTAAAGTTATGGCAGTGAGCATCACGAACTCTTTATTTTTTTAACTCCAAAGCCACTTTTTTTTTCTTCTTTCTCCTTTTTTTTTTTTTTTTTTTTTTAAATTTCCCTCCATCAAAGGCACGAGTTTTGTGTTGTCTTTAGCAGGCGGGGCGCACCGGCATTTGGAGCAGGATCACCTGCCTGTTCTCAGAGGGGTGGCACTTGTTTATGTGCCTGGTGAGCCCCGGCGAGCTGTAGAGAGTGGCGGGGCAGTATTTGCACGGGTAAATCTGGGAGGAGTGCATGAGGCGCAGGTGTCTCTCCTGGCCGGCCCTGCTGGTGAAACTCTCCCCGCACACCGGGCACAGCAGGCAGTCCACCGGGCTCAGATTGAGGGGGCTTTGGTTTGAGACTTCCTCTGAGGAGGAGGAGGAGGAGGAGGAGGAGGATGATGCTGAGGAGGAGGAGGAGGAGGCGGAGGAGGATGATGATGATGGCACCGGAGCCTGTTCTGCCGCGCGGTCGCTGGTTTGAAACCCGTGCTCCTCCAGCACTTTCTTTTGCAAGGCCTGGTGTCCCATGATGTGTTTTCTTAGGTATGCCTGTCGCTTAAACCTCTTCCCGCAGAACTGGCAGTCATATGAGCCATCTTCAGAGCCCGACTCGGACAGACCTGGACTCGGGGTGTCTCTGTCGCTCATGTCTTTGGCTTCGTCGGAGACTGACTTGACACCTAGTGGTGGCATTTTGGCCATTTCAGGTTTGATGCCCTGTACGGGTGGCATCGCAGGTGCGCCGGTGGTCCTGGGTTTGTGCCAGCGGCGGTGAGAGGCGAGGTTGGCCGGGCAGCTGAACATCTTATCACACTCGGGACACCGGTACTCGACCCTGACGATGCGGGAGCACTTGTGCTGAGCCAGGGAGAAAGGATCTGCGTACGCCTCCTTGCACAGCTGACACACAAACTCCCCTAAAGGCTTGTTTCCTCCGGAGGACTGCGCCCGCGGCTTCATCTCTACTGGCCCCTCTTTGATTTTGAGACCAAGCACAGGAGAAGTCGTCACCTCGTCTTCAAAGTTGAGTTTTCTAATGGCTTTGGGTTTCTTGGGGGCGGGTTTAGATTTGCGCTCTGGACCGTCAGCTGCGGGTCTTTTGGTGCCGACCCGGTTGCTTGGTGCCGGGAGGCTGCTGCTGGTGGTGCCGCTACGGCTGCTGTTGCTGGTGCCGATTTTTAAGTCGACCGGGGCGTAAAGGAGATGGTCCAGGCCGGAGAGGGAAGCAGGTGTCGGGAATGACTCGGCAGAAATAGGCGAGCCTAGATTGAAACTTCGCTCAAAATATCCCCTGTCGTGCTCCTTGCTGATGGGCCGGGTGGGGCTGTAGAGGGCTTGGCACACCGCCTCGGGGTTGCCGAACTGTGCCGGCTTCTCCAGTCTTGGCACCGGCGCGTCAGCTGCTGTGAAATCCGGCGATGCTGCGGCGCGGTCCGGACTGGACGCAACGGACATCGGCGGGGAGGGGTCCGCCTGACTCGGCAAGGCAGCTGGGGTGGGTGGCTCCTGGAGGTCATCTTCGTCTGACCGAGTCCTGTAGGAAACATGTGCAGATTTCTTGTTTCTTTTTACCAGGAATCCTTTGGGCATCTTGGCGAGTTACAGCGGAAAGGCACTTCGGGGAGGTGGGTGAAGTCTCGAGTATCCAGGTTTGTTAAAAATATGGCAACACTAGAAGCTTGTGAGACTTTATCTCCTCAGTATATCGATCCTTCTGTTGCTGAAATGTTTTCGTCTCCAAGGCATAGCTCCACTCTTTTTATGCCGGAATGATGCTATTGTTCTCGCCCCCCCTGTTGCAGCATCCCCGACCAATCAGATGAAACCAAGATCCCAGTGGATTTGATTGTGGGAGGGCTCAGAGCCTGGGTTTGGTGGATTTCGTTGGAGGATGTGCAGATAGCTTAGCAGATGTACTGGCGGTTTATTACATTAATGTGTGCGCTCACCCCCTCCTCCGACAGAGGCACACGCCGGGACCCTCCTCTTTTTACGGTCTGATGGGCCCCTATACAAATGCACACGTGCCACGGCTTTGTGGCTCTCCTCTGGGGGGCCCGGAGCTGCCAAAAGGAAATGTCCGTCACTGCCACAATCATCACAATTTAGAATTAAAACGAGGATAAGTCAAGCTTGGTTAAATTCAAACCAAAAGCAGCAGTTTTACTCGATTTATGCTGTGATGTTGTTCAAAGAGACAACTCCCCTAATAGACAGCTATAAAACCATCCCTGCTGTCCAGATTCTACTTCTCCAGGCTGGGTTTTTTTCCCTCCACATGTTGTTTATTTGTTACATCCAACCTCTTTTACGCACCAACTTTACGCACAGTGCGCAGGCCTACCAACAAACTAAATTCCCCCGCTTTTATAGGTCTTTATTTTATGATGTCTTAAATAAACACTGTAGAGAGGGAGTGTTTCTTTATTTTAGGGGCACGTGTCTGTCTCGGTAGTTTAACTCGACATATAAATCAGACATCTCGCTGCATACATAAGTAATAAGAAGGCCCTCTGGTCTTTGTGCACAATAGCCACGTCTGCCCGTGCTTGGATATCCCTGTCTTTTTTTCTTTTTTTCTTTTTTTTTCGTTTGAAAGGCAAATTGACCTCTTAACTGTGAAACGGGGACTCACGGCCAATCTGGCCCACAGCTAGACGCGTGCTGGGCGGAATCAGTGCTCCAGACAAAGAAGGCCGCAGCCGAGGCTTGTGTTGCAAAAATGCTGCACAGATATCCAAAGCTTAAAATGTAACTGCTGTTGTTAGTTGCTAGCATAGTCTGGAACTGATGTATGTACAAATACAATATATGCTCTCGATAGTTTTATTTAAAATTGATTTTAAAAAATGGGAGCTGAAAAGATTGAAGTTTGCATTGTCTTGCATCAAATAGTTATACAAGTAAATATGTTGCTTGATTCGTTATATCTTAATCATTTCTTAAAACTTCTAATTCTTCATCCTCCTGTCTGGCTACAATCAACAACTGACACAACTTTTTTCCCCCCTCCCCGACAAATACTGTGGCCTATTTTCTTTACAGGCTCCCCTATGGTTTCTCTGCTCACATATTGTATATTTGTCTGCTTTTTTTCGTTATAATGGCTAAATGTAGGCTGCAGTGCGCCACTTGGCAGAGAGTGCATTCTTTTTCCTTTCAGTCGGGAGACCAGGGAGGAATTAATCTCCATCGTCGTACATTGTTCCCCTCATTTGCATAAAGCTGCAGTATGACCAAGTCAAATAATTACACAATCGGAGCTGAGCCGCAGGCCTGCGCCTTCTTTTCAATGGGCCTCTCTGTCCCGGTGCGTTCTCACCTGCCTCAAAGCACACCGTTATTTTTCTTATGGGGTTAAGTTAAAGAATTGCAAAGAAGCTTTTTAAAATAAAAGAAGAAAGTTTTAGATTGTTGGAAAGAATGAGGATGACGCTTCCACACAGTGACTTAAGTTTAAATATTTCTTTTTGCAAGCTATAGGCCTGTTCATCGAAAATCTTTTTTTTCTGTAGGCTAAAGTTTAATAGTGTGTGTGTTACTCTTTTTTTTTTTTAGCTCGTTTTCTTTCCCTGTGCTTCACTGAATCACCTACAAGTCATTTAGATTTGTATTGTCAGATATAAATGTTCTCCTCAAACCTCGCGTTGGCCTCCTCTGCTCTGTTACTTGTTGTTCTTTCACTCCGCACATCTATTAGTCGTGGTTTGTTTGGGACTACAAGCTTTGATGGCATTTTAACGAGTTCCTCTTTCTCCCGTGATCATTTCTGTGGGGCGCGTGGGCCGGCGGTGCTGGCCTTGGCTCCACGGACGCATGCGCGTGTTTGCTCAGTGGCGCGTGCTACCCTGCGCGGACGGGAAGCATAGGCGCCTAATTAGCATACAGCTGCTGCTGCTTTAATGCAGGCTCAGCTACATCCTCCTAATGCTATAGGATTTCAAATGTTGCTCTAGTTTCTCTTCTTGCTTTCAAGCTGTTGTCAGTGTAGTTGTTGAGGTTGAAGATAAAAGTTGAAAATATTAATATAAGTCATGGTTTAAAATGTGTTTTAGACCTATGTTATTTTAAAGCACGTGGCTAAACATTAAAGCTTCATTCGTCAAACTTTCTGCACATTTTCAAATGAAGCTTAAGCTGCATTAGGCCTGCTAGTTCATGGCTCATGTGTGTAACCAGAAGTTTGAGGTGAAGACTAATCCGTTTGTGAGCTTCTAGACTCAGAGCCCAGTTCTTACTTCATTGCACCACCTACAGGATGAAGCCTTAACGCTGAGGACACAGAATAAAAGTTTACCTCCAGTAACCAAAGCATTACACTCAAATCTGACCACACTGTTTCTGTCAAACATTAACCAAGGCTACAAAGGCAGCTGTGGGGCAGTTTGGTTATTTCACAATGATTTGCTTATCCTTATTCTCACCATAGACGTACAGAAACCTCCTGTACTTCCCAGATGAATGATTGGATCCATGTGCTTTGACAAGCCAAGCCAATTTGAAACTGCAGTGGGACATGACTGCAATTGGTGCTCACTACATGGCCACCTTCAATGCATTGTCAATCAATTATTGTAATGGATTAGCTGAGGTCCTATTCTGGCTGGTTGTAATCTGATAGAGGGCTCTTTCAGCACCATGGAGAGAGCCAGCAAGGGACCCAGATTTAATCAGGCTGGCTGTGGACACAGCACAGCCTCGGCTTCAGCCTTTGTCCCCAAACCGAGAGCAGAAAGGCACCAATGAGAGAACAATGACAGAACAAAAGTGCCAAAGTTTAATGAAGTGATTGGCTTTTAAATTGTTCAAAACAGATTTAAACTATTTATGCTGAGAGAAAACAGCTTTAAGCTATTACATTATGTCTCAGTTCTCCTGTTTTCTCTTCTATCCCATCCTAGTCTGTTCTGTTCATTTGTATCATAGCAGTTTTGTTTATTAATCTACCTGTTTATTAGCATGTATACTCTAATCTTTTAAGTAATACTAATACTTCTAAATTAGACTGAATATAATTTATAAGCTTTTCCTTGGTGTGCTATAATATATGTGTTGCCTCTAATAGAACAAGGTCCTGATGCTCTTTCAGGACAAGGATTGTTTCCAATGAAAACATTAGACCCTGGAAAAAATGACAAGATCACCACAGATCAGCTATGTCCCTTTTACTAAATTTTCCTTTGTGATTTATTATAGTCAGGGTGTTTTCTGCTATAGATTCTTGTTTCACAAGACAGAGTTCTCTGTAAAACTGGGTAAGACAGTTTGGGAAAAAGTGTCTGCCACCTGTTGAGTCCTTCAAAAATATTTTTTGTCTGTTTTTTTTAACTAAAAAAAATGAACATAGCTTTTGATAAGAATTTTCTCCTGATTACAGGTCACAGAAATATCCACTAAACCCTCATACTTGTCCAAACCAGTTGATATCTGTGTCTTTCTAACGCTGAATGTTAATGGACTCGATCTAGATGCGAGCTTGGATGTAAGCTAAGCACTTGCTCTTCTGTTCTTTGCTGCAAGATCCTGGTGACAATTTTACCAAAATCAACTGTTTAGATCACACATCTTTATTACCAATGACTGGTTTATTACATAAGACCTGTAAAACCATCTGGATGCAATCTCAGGAATGTCAACATTTCTCTGTGAAAAAGCATTCAGTCTACACCTGTAAAGAGCAACGACGGTAAAAGGCAGCGAGGTTTGTAGCTAGCCTCTAGAAAAGAAGTCAAACTGTAGCACCCAGAAGATCAATGGAGAAATTGCCTGTTTGGCCGTGAGAGCAACACCGAGGTCACTGTCTAGACTTTAAAGTGTACTTTAGAAGGATGCCCATGAGACCAGGTTACTGTGAAAAGCCCTGTAAAGTGGTATAGCTCCAAGCTTAGGACTAATGGACCTCAGTGTTGACTGGGAATGTCCCTGATGTCATCTGTACTTTTGACAATGATGCTGATGACTTTATGAGGATGAGGGCAGATATTTCTGGTCTTTTATGTCATTTCTGTAAATGCACTGTGAAGCCGACTATTGAAACAGTCATTTTGCAGTATATACTATATACCGTGTTGGATGTTTAGAGCAGGTTTGTGATCATATCCATGGCAAAATAACTAAGATACAATTGCAATTGGTTGCTAATGATTTCCTGGAAACATCTTAGATGGTTTTTATTGGTTTTCAAAATCTGTTGTGTGTGCACAGACATATGAACAAAGGCTTCAAAGGGACAACACACAAGGAAGGCATTTAAATGCCAGATTTTCTTTTCTCGTAGAGAGCCTCTTATTAAAAAGAGGTCTTCCTGCATATCAGGCGTATCAGTTGCTGGAGTCCCAGGGGCATGTTTAGCTCTAATTTACTCATCAAAAACATCAGAGTGTCTCTCAATAATCTCCGCAGTCCATTGGTTGTTTGGGGTGGAGTCCCCTGTCAGAAAGCATGCCCTGGAATGTTAAACACTAATTCACCTCTGAGCTGTGGAGGTGGATAAAGTGATTGTTCTATCTGGGAGCTGATTAAAACAGCTCTGGCCTGTTTCTCCCCTCTGCGTTCACCTCTGACGTCCATCACATTCATTTCTGTATTCATGAGCAGATGAGAAAGCGCAGGCAGAGCGGCTGCCGTATTACAGATAATAAGGCCAGCGGGCACCACATTCGCTGCCACAGGTTTCCCCCTGCCCCGGCTCATTCAATTACTTCACAAGAGTTCTCTGAGGCACAGCTGCACTATGGGGGTGAAGACCAGTAAATTGAGGTACATTCATGTGGACATGCATGCACACGCACACACACACACACACACACACACACACACACACACACACCTCACAGAGTGGAGGAGGCACACACACACACACAGTATCAAGAGAAGCCAGCATATAAAGGATCTTACTGACAGGCATTTGGTCCTAGTAGTCAATACATTTCTCACACAAGTAGACAACAAAAAAAAATGGTCCATCTTCTGTTGCTCACTGGCTCCCTGAAGATTGTAATGATATTGATAATGACTTCATGTAAGAAAAATGAAATCAGGGCCATTGCTCATAGACTCCATATATGAGGTCACCATTATCTTGATGAAAGTTTGGACAGCAGCTGTATCATCTAGGAGCATGAAAGATGGACTGTGGCAGACCTAATGGGCCTTATCCTTTATCTATTGACACACAGAGCTACACACTGGTCATCTTTCTCATATAGCTTTAAACTACAAGTCAGCTTATCTCACTCATTCAGCTAAAGATGCATTAGACCAATGTGAAAATATCTGCTAAATACATAACATAGTAGTCCTGTTTCCTGATTAATATCTACAATGTTACATTTTTAAATAACAGCTCTAAATGTGTTGGTCCCAGCGAGTGTTGTCTCTGTGAAGAGGTCTGGTTGCTGTCCATGGTGCTGAACTTCTGCCCTTGAATTTACAGAGCATGCAGCTGCCTCTTTAGTGCCTTTAAAATGCACATGGACAGTGGTAAATAAGAGCTGGCACCCTGTCTGTGGCTTAGCACCCGTAGTGATGAGAGCCAACCAACTGAGTGTTCAGTTTATTTATTTATGTCACTGCTACTCTCAGATGTGGCGCTAAAAAGTTTGTTTTTATAACATGATATTGATTTTTTTTTTTTTACAATGTTACTCATGCTTATGCTTTTTATTTTGAATTTTCATGTCAACATAATCATCAGTGTTGTCATTTAACTGACATGTTTAATGCTATTACACTGCATATTTCCATAATTTGTGTTTCTGCTTTTGTAGTGGCTGTTGCCCACAGGGATTTACAAGAGTCTAAGAAATGTATGGAGTGTTGGGGGAAAAAATCTGTGGCTCAAGTATGTAAGTACATCCTTAACATTATATACATTAAGCAAAGTCCCTTTTCTTAACCTTTGATTTTGGAATCCCACATTTTCCAAACAAAGAATTCCCAGAATTGGCCCACTCTTCATTAGATGGCATAATTTGCATTCCCTTATAATTGTGCTGCTTCCTTGATTATTAAATGATCACCCTAATTAGGGAGCATAATAGGGTTAATCAGACTCTGCTCATCACACTTATTATTATTCCTTCAAAAATGAAGGAAAAAGATACAGTACTTGATTAATTATATCAGCCTCTTCATCAGCTGGGCTACCATTCCCCCCTCTGAAATTAATATCACGTTGTAAATGGAAGGAAGGAGCTGGCCGGACACAGACAGATGAAAGATTTCACTCAAATTAATTAAGCACTAATTATGCGGCGGGAGTTGGGAGCAGTTTGCATAATGAGCTCTATCAAAAGAGATCAGTCATGGAGAGGGGCTGTAGACTTTCTATACAGCCTTCAGATGATACACAGACACTACTGCACTGCATGAAGAGGGCTAGCAGAGAAGTGGGAAGAGGGTTAAAGCACTTTGAGGTTTTGAGTCGTGAGGTTGAGGAGTGTTTTGTTTGGTTTGTCAACATGCTATGAACCGGAAGCTTCCTCACTCGGCATATTTTGTGCCATGAATGTGGCTTATTCCATTCTCACTTTAAGATATTACATCTGTCCAGGGGCTATGTGTATGTGTGTGTATGTGTGTTTTCTTTCAGCTTAAGGATCAGATAATGAATTCCCTACTCCAGCAAGAGGCAATAAGAACAGAATGTACCTTTAAATTCGAGCTAATCACAAACAACCTGCATCCACACTCCAGGGAGCTTTAAAGACCCTAATCACCTCCCACTCCAATTCTTGTGGTGTTCAGTTATTGTTGATCAGGGACTACACTGTGGCTATCTATTTAGACAATGGGAAAAGGGATTAAACAGACAGAAACTCTCTATGTCTTAATCGCCTGTTTAATCACAGCCACTGTGTAGTGTATGGAGTTGAGTTACTTGAACTGATTTGTACCTTTGCAGCGGCAATCATGCATAGGCTAATCAGGGTGCACAGCCCAGCACTGCCCTTCAAGGTCCCCGAGTGGAATTACAAAGACTATGATTAGTTAATCAAATGAAGAACCCAATGTCCTTTCTTTATTTGTGTATACACCTTATCTAAATGGAAATTGTATAGCTGAGGCACTTCCAGAAGGACACATCTACATGTGAATGATCCTCCTTGAGCCCTTGGCAGAATTACAGAATAAGATCTTTCACTCCCAGTCATCATGTTATGGCATTGTGGAGACTTTTACATGTCTGAATGATAATTGTTTTCAGTGTTCATGTGAATGATGCAATCACTCAGTCTGTTGTGAGGTAAATCAGGAAGCACTAGACACCAACTCTTCAAATACACATGATGATGTGAGGCAGAATGTCAAGATTGTGTTATTTTGGGAGTAGAGAAAAAGAAAAAGCACAAAGCACATAAATAAATAAAATAAACAGTGTAGAAGGCCAGTAGTCTAAATGGCACAGATAGTTCTTCTCTTGTTACTCACTGTTAAAAAAAGTGGTTCTATATTGATATATATTGGTACATGGCGCCCCTAAACGGTTCAATATACCATTTTACAGGGTTAACCAGTGCACATGTAACATTTGTACACTTTGCTGGCTTACCAGTTTGGCAAATGTTAGTTAGCATTAACATTAGCCTAGCTTCTTTCTTAAAATCTTTTATTTTGCTGCTTGGTGTCCCACTTTACATGTATTTAAATGAATGTGACAGGAAGCTTTTCAGTCAACTAACTGACTGACATTTAACTGAAATCTGATCTATCTTTCCCACTTCACTGGCAAGTCAGAGAACCTCATATATGACAGGGATTCTTTCCATACAAATCTAATTTTGAACATTTTTGTGGCAAAAAGTTCTTTGACTCCAGGGGATATAACCCCGGGGTTCCTTAATTGGCCTTTTTTTGGAAGAATTTTTGATTAGTAGCAGATAACAACACATTGATATGTCTCTTATCACCAACCTTTCCTCCACATCACTCAAAAATGAATTACATTTAGATACATTCAGAATTTATTATAAGGTCATTTTTTTTTAGCATCAAAGCAAACCTTTCTCTACCACACGTCCTTCTGTCATACATGCTGTTTGACATTGTGACGGTTGTTCCTGAAGAGAAAAGAATTTCCCTCCATTGCTTTGTGATAACTTCCTTCCAGGGGCAGCAGACTTGACCTGCTCACTCCTCCTAGAACCACCTCTATTATTTGTCAGTGACAGCAGCCCTTCGAAAGGCGGGGGCCTCCCCTGAAAGATACAGGGTCGTGGACATCCCAATCCATCTCTGTCTGCCAAGCGATTGATTGTGATTTAGTGAGTGAGGCAGGAGATGGTGGGGTTCCATTCTGATGAGCAATAGGTGGGAACCCTTTGACTCCCAGCACATGGCAAGCAGAGGCAGGGCTATGATGAGGGGTCAGAGGCAGCTGGTGGGGGTAACTGGGGTGGATCTGGGAGGTGGATGGAGGCAATGGGGGGGGTTGTGTGGATCACAAGATAGAAGGTGTCAGAGATCCGAGACAAAGCCCCCCAACCAACCGCCTGAGTCTATCACTTAGCCCATCCATCACCCGTCCAGCTTTGTGGTTAGCTTAACGGTCGCTAGCTAATTGTTGTTCATCATAAGGGGGATAATGGAGATGACAGTGAATACAGAGTAGCTTCAACCCCATACTATAAGCACTAAAAGACCACATATAAGGGGGCTTTATGCCAGCTGGGTATAATAATTGTGTATTTCCCTCTCTGGACCCCTGACTTAAATGTAAATGATGTTAGCATCTCAAATGAAGCCTCACACTAAAGGTTAGCCTCTACCTCAGCTGTACCTACCTTCAACAACACCACTGAAACTATTAATGCTATATAAATGGTTTTCAGTTAATAATGAATGTTACTGAATTTTTTTTCACACAAGTTAACATTGTTAGCTGGTTTTGTTAAGTTTGCATTCTATGTGTGTGCAGTGACAGATGCTGGATGTTTCAACTATTTATCCAGGACCAGTGTGCAGGACTTTAGGATTTAGTAGCATCTAGCAGTGAGGTTGCATCCAACTGAATACCCCTCCAAGTGTGTAGGAGAACCTACGGTGGCCACGAAACTTGCAAAAAATGCAAAAGGCCAGTCTTTGGTTTGTCCTTTCTGGGCTATTGTACAAACATGGTGGTGCAACATGGCAGCCTCCATGAAAGGGGACTCACTCACTATGTAGATATAAAGGGCTCATTCTAAAAACACAGAAATTCTTATTTCCAGGTGATTATACACTAATTACAACATAATTATGAATATTATATCCTATCACTAGATGCCACTAATTTCTACACACTGCATCTTTAAGCTAACTATTCCAGCAATCTATCCATAACTTTTAGCTCACTATATCAACTGTTTATCCTTTTTTTTTCTTTTTACCATTTATCTATTACTTTTAGTTATACTTTAATCTTTCTCTTTTAATCTTTCTCCAATTCTCTTAGTTATCTACTTTAATCATCTCTCTATACTTTTAAGTTAAGGATGAATGGTTTGAAGTTTAACTTCTCTGCTGGCTATTTTTCATGCACTCTTAATGTGTTTTTTTTTTTTATCACATTGTAATTTTTCTATTTTATCAGAACAGTTGAGCTACTTCACAATCTTTCCACACACCCCTGACAACAGTGCAGAAGCACCCCATGGGTAAGTACCCCTGGTTGGGAATCACTGCTTGAGGAGATACAAGCAAGGTGATGCTTGTTTGAACTTCAGTTAATGGTTACACATGAGTGTATGATGGAGCTGGATGGATTCCTTGAAATAATCAGCTTCCTCAGTATTTAATTCTGAATGAAGCTACCGTGAATCTAATGGGATTTTCCCCAATACTTCACTCTCAAAAACTCTGAGGGGATATCTGCCCTGATGAGAAGAATCAAATCTTGTCTAGTGTGAAGATGATATGCTTGATATCCTGTCAGCGGCTCTAATTTCCCAGTTCTCTCCTAAATAACTCAAGACGATCCCAGAAAAATATGCATAATACAAAATATCTGATGGGATATCAGAAGGAAATGGTTTTTGTTTAGAAAATAGAATCATCTTTAAATCTCAATACTCAGGAGCAGAGCTTAGAGAGAGTTGTTTCTTCCCATTGTTGAGTGAGCTTTGTCTCCCAGTTCAGGTCCGGTGTTAGATACAAGCTGTCCTTGAAAGGATGTTAAACCCAGCCTCAGCCTCGCTTCACTGGGCTGTCTGGCAGCTTAACTCCATATTCAACCTGAGAGGCCTCATTAAGACCAGAACTTGAAATCAAAAGCCAGACTTTAGGGAGCAATATGATTCTTTTATACTGTATATTTTATATCATCTGTTTATTTCATAATTTCAAAATATTTTTAAAATAATGCATGTATTACCTCAAACAAGTTACTAAACAGCTTTTCAACCACTTGCAACCTAAATATTGTGAGGGTGGCAGTGTGAACAAAGGCCAGTGCATTGTCAGTCATTGGAAGTTGTGTCAGCCAGGTGAATGTGTAGCCAGTAACCTGATCTGCTGTTGACAGAACAGGGACAGGTGCTCCAGCCAAACTAATCCATACACGCATGCTAGACACAGGTCATCCATTAAGGTAGATTGATTCAAAGCTTTAAAAGACTACTCCTCGGCAATCCTAAGCCCGGCCTTACCTTTGCTGTTGCCATGATACCAAATTGCAGTGATTGAAGATGGCCTGCATTGGAAAGGGAAAGGAATGTTCAGTGTTTGTCCAGCTAATGCTGGAAACATTTTGTCACACAGGGGATGAGAGGACATTTCGGGAAATGATCTCTAAAACATATTTGGGTGGTTTGTCATCTGAAGTATTAGGTACACAAGAAAGATATTTCAGATTTATTTAGCTAAAGTTTCTTACTACAGGGAAATGATTGAGTTTATGGGAGAAAGGGAAGCTGGATGGCAGTGAATATGGAGTGGATGTGGGGGTGCTTATTGTCATAGCTTGCATGACCATCTCAGAAACTAGCCAAGTAAAAAAAAACATATAAACCAGTGTTCACTTTGATTCAGTGTTATTATCAAACCCACTCCCATATGGTCCCAAATGCCAAATAAAGGTTTTACAGGCAGAGGCCAGACATCTGCTGCCTTCTGATTGGTTGACAAGCCAGCAGTAGTCTCACCTGTTATCCACAGCCCAGTGCATGGTAAACACCCTCAGTCAGACCTGCAGGGAGAAGGAGCCCATCTGGTCAGCAGCATTAACAACCAGCTCTTTAACAATGGCTTCCAGGAAAAGGAGAAGGGCACAACAGGCCATATCAGCCAATAAAAACAGGCTATGCATGACATTTAGCGCCTGATGCGGGGCTTAGCAGTATACAGGTTACCTACTGTCCTCACCAGCCAATAAAACAAAAGGCAATCTCACAGAGCCTGGGGGACGCTGTGTGTAAAACTGCCTGTTTCATTTGTTGATCTCATAATTTCTGTGTAAATATGCAGACAGAGCGTAAATGTAAAAAGCAAGAAGGGAATCATTGTCATGGTGCTTTCACATAAACATCAAGCAAATAGGCAATACCTTCAGTTATGGAAACACTACTATTCTCCATTTTTGGCAGCTGTCCCAGTGCAAAGGTGTCAAAGACTGCTACTTCTAAATGAAGAAGGACTTGCTTTTTGGAGTGATATATAAAGAGAAACATGAAACAGATGAGAAGACAGAGAAACATCAGAGGATCCAGCTGTCAAAGTAACAGCAGTGCGACTGAAGACCGGGTGAAGTGGTTATCTGACTAAACAGTGCCATCTTGTGTTTAATTGTTCAGTTCAGAGAAGTGCAAATGACAGATGAAAAAGCAAATATAACTGTACTTTACATGAAAATTACAACGTGCATCCTTGTCTTTTGACTGCAGATTATGAACAAATTTCTACATATTTTGCATTTCAACCATTTTCTAGTTTGGCACACTGTTCAGTCCTCCAGAGCAGCTTCCTATGAAACAGTGCTGCAGAACAGTGCACATTAGCAAACCTCACCTACAAAATGCACTCTTAACAGGTTAGGAAACAGGGGTAACTCTGCCTTATTGGATATTTGATGGGCTCTATTTTTACAACTGCCTCCACCTAGCATGCAAAGGATGGAGACAAAGTCTCTAAATGAGATCTAGAGAGTACAAAGAGGGATGTGAAGACAGAAAGCTTCGGGGTGGAGTTTGAACAGCAAGCAATGGGCTCTCTACAGCTGCTGGCACTAATGAGGATAATTACCCCAGTAATAACATTAGCCTATCTGAGGGAATGGAGGGGAAGGACAAGTGGTTGTGTTTGTGTGTTTGTGTGTGTGTGTGTGTGTGTGTGTGTAAGTGCGTAAGTGCATGTGTGTGTGTTTGGGTGGGTATGCGCACGTGTGTACATGCGTGTGGCTGCTGTATGTGTGTGTGTGCGCTGTGCACATGCCTTCCCTTATATCTCACTCAGAGTCTCTCCCTCATTCCCTGAATCTCAATATCTCTTTGTTAGCCCACAATAATTGTATTTGGGCCTCATATCCGCCATATCAGATTCGAGTTTGTACAAGGTAATTAGCAGAGGAAGGGAAGCCTCCACACCAGGAGGACAAATGCCCCCATGACATCATTCTGGCTCCACTCAGGAGGGAAGGCTTTTTTTCTTCTCTCTTTCCTCCTCTTCATCTTTCTTGTCGTCCAGCTGTCAAAAAAGAACCAGTGAATGGGGGCAAAAATGTAGTGGCGAGCAAAAGTTGATGACATTGAAAAGGAGGAGGGTTGGGATTAAGAAGATAAAGAAATGAAGAGAGGAAAGGAGAGATAAAAGGGTGGAAAGTGATTTGAGATGAGATGGAGGGGCCGTGTTTTCGCCGCAGGCCTGTAATCTCCAATCAGCTTTGACTAACAGACAGCGGGGGAAAGTTCCTCAGCGTTAATGCAGCTTGCCATTCAGAAGGAGCCGGTGTATCCAGCTGGGAGTCGGGGGATGAGGGGAGGATTAACTGGCACTCAGGTGGAGAGAGATGAAGAGAATCAGACGGGGACCCTGCGGATGGTCGCACCCTCACTCGCTCCATCCATCGCTTTTTTTTTTTTTTCCTGAGTGAATGATTGTAAGGCCTGCTGTATGTTTTCTGGGCTGGGTGGAGTGGCGAGAGCAGGAGGAAGTGGAAAAAGCCTTATTTCAAGGGTGATTTGAATCTATGTTTCTGATTGTAAATTGCAGCATTTATGTGATGTAATTAACTTAAATGCTTTCAGTCAACAGTTTTTTTCCCTCTTTTGGAGGCTTCATGAGTTGAGATATTACATTTATTTGTGTTGAAATTTGAAAGAACATCCAAATTTTTCCTGCACTCTGTGACAGCTTTAAGAGAGCAGAGGAATACAAAAATGTTAAAGGATCAACTTAATTAATATCTTTTTTATTTGCAACATAGTAAATAAAATATCTTATTACATAAATATCAGTTCATAGGATATAAACTTATAAATTTAAGTCAGAGGATTCATTATAACAATATAGGAACAATGACAGGATACCATCCACACATACATAGCCATACACGTGGGTGTGTGTGTGTGTGTGTGTGTGTACACATGCATACACATATATTCACACACATTCTTGTATCTACACATACACAAAGAGAAAGATATCAATGCAGTTAATATCATATAATTATTGTCTTAGTTATCACATCTTACAGGAGGGTCATCAGAAATATTGTGTGTTGTAGACTCACCCATTCTCCCCCATCTCTCTTCAAGGATATGAACTTAATTTCTAATTTTCATGGTTATTTTTTACCATTGCATATATTTCATTTACAAGATCCTTCCTTTTAGAGTTAATTAAGTTATCATCTTTTCCTTGTAATTTGCTTAATTATTGCAAACCTAATTACTAGAAACAAGTGAGAATCTTTCTTCTTGATCTCTTCTGCTACTTTCCCCGGTAGCAGGACTAGTGGGTTTTATTTAGAGAAATACCTAAAAAATATTTGACATATATCCAATAGAATTTTCCCAGAAGCTGCTTATAGCTTCATATGACTAAAATATATGACTGTGGTTCACCATCTGCTCTCTCCAGCATTTTGAGGTTCAGTTTTCTTTATACATACTTTGAATTTGGCATGTCTCATTTATGATCTTCCATGTATATTCTTTCCAATGGTTTGAGTGAGTGATTTCATGTATGTTTTTGCACATTTGTTCCCTATTGGCTGGGGATATATTGCATAAGAGCTCATTTTCCCATTTATTTTTCAGATTGGCATTAATTTATTTATCTTTATGGTTAGCTGGTATTATTTGAACCATGTTAGTTAAAGTTTTTGTTTTGATTCCACAGTTCTACATCTTAAGCATAAATTTTATCAGTGGATTTGTATCTTGAATTGATCTCTTTTTTTAAAAAAAAAACATAAAAAAGTTAACTTCTCACTTGGAAGAATCGACCATATTGTGATGACAGCTGTTCTTTATCCCCAAACATAAACCTGTAGAAGCCCACATTCTGAAAGTCTGATCTGCTTTGTGAGGAGGGAAGTCTGGATCAGTTTCCATTTCTTAAAAAAAAAACAGACTTCCCGCCAAACCCAAACCCATGTAGCAACTATCCATCTATTGTCTTGATTCTCAATGTATAATTTTTTATATTTGGAGAAAGGCAGAGCAGTTATCTCCACAATTCAATCCATCTCTCTCCAGCTTAAATGTGGGCTAAGTTAATTATTAACATACAAAAAAAAAAAAAGCTGTACACAGCAATTAACAATACTGCTTTATTATTTTGCCATGAAACGGTAAGAAGTCAAAGTAAGCAGACGTGATGCTTAATTAGCTATTTATCTTACAGTTGAGGCAAAGCAAACAAATTTTAAAAAACTAAATATTAGCAGATCCATTCATGTTAGTTCAAAGATTGTATTTTTTCCTTGTTGTCCAGTCTAAAATGACTTATAATTACTAAATTAATGCTAGGTAATCTCCAGACGCCAGCTGTCCGTCACCACTGCCTTCCTTCAAATGATCAAAGTGCTCCTCTTCCTCCTCCACATGGCCTTTCATCACCTCCACCACTAGAGCGGATGAGAAAATGTTTGAGTAAGAATATACGGCAGCTTTATAAAATAATGAGTTTGCCATTCAATTAAGCTGCTGTAACTGAAAAAAAAATGTCTACAGTACAAAGCTGAGACACTCACCCTTTCTCAATACGGTGAGCTGTGCTGATGCAGATGTTTTTCCCAAGGCATTGTGGGAGATGCACAAGTAAACCCCTGCATCAGAGACATGGAGGCCCTGTATCTGGAGCCAGGTAGAGACGGTATAGCGCTGGGGACCACCTCGAGCCTGAAAAAGGGTTAGATGAAATAGTAACAGATTATGTAAATTTATTGAAATAGGTGGTTAAAACAAAACCAGTATATCAATCTTTCCATGTGAATTATAATAAAAGTGTTCATGTTGCTGTGCGTGTTATAATAAACTAAAGTCTTTTTTGCAGTTACATCTTCTACTAAAAAGTAGAAGCACATTAAATATTGATTCCTGCTTTTGTTGGCTAATTTTGCTTATGAGCTGTAATTATTTCTTAGCCAAACACACTCACTTCCTGCTTGTCTTGTCATCACTTTAAGATTGCCAGGAATTAGCAGCGACTCCAGGAAGTCACTGCTTCCAGTCAGGAAATAGTCCGGCACATAACCCCCATAAAATCACAACAAGATGTTTTTTGCACTACTAAATGAAGGGGATATAACGCCTTAAAGAGGCAGCTTTAGAAGTATTTAGCAATAACTTAAGATTTTATCAAACCTGGACAGAGACATGAGGATCATCCCCTGGCAGATAATTGTCACTTCCTTTCTTTTTCCAGTTCAGGTTCGGAAGAGGGTACGCAGAGACCTCGCAGGCAAATACAATGTCATCCCCTGTGTAGTTGGACAGGTCTTCGGGGCCTCGGAGGATACGGGGAACTGCAACAGACAAAGGGAGCGCCTATGGTTTAATATTGGGACCTGTACAGCTGTTCCCTACCAACACAACTATGTACATGCTTTGCAGTCTGTTAGCTTTCCTGGACTAATAAGATTTGTGAGTAAAAGAGTGCAGTAACCAGAGAAGCAGGGTCCTCTGCTGCTGAACTTCAGGGTAGTATTGCTGCGACTGGCCGCCTCTCTCAGCTGGCACACATTTTGGTAAGTCCACCCATCTGAGCCACACACCGAGCCCTGATCCTGGCACACACATGTAGGTTCTGGCCGAGCCATGCGTCCCCTCTTTGGTATTTTTCTTTGGCAGACCAGGCCGTCCCCACAGCGACCATAAAACCTCTGAGCACCATCCGGGTCACACTGCTGCCCCTCCACATTTGCACACTGCTCACAGCACCCACAGTTGTCCTGCACCCACCCTGCGGGACATTTGTCAGGCACTTGGGGACAAAGGTGCTGATCACACTCACCACAACCCTCGCCCTCCTCCCACAGCCGCAGCCACCCACGGTGCTGGGGTGGAAGCCCGAGGGAAGTGTGCGTCCATACACTCATGCATATGGAGACACACAAGCAAAGCCGAGCCATGCTGCTGACCTGTGTCAATACACACAGTCAGAAACAAATGTCCTCCTGAAAGTAACAGCTTAAGGGTGGGGTACACAGTAGAGCCAAAATCAAACTTTTAAATGGTTACAATCTGAACCAAATTCATGGGAGAAATGGCAGTCCTGGTATTCTGTTGTTCCCCCACAAACAAACAGTCACATATTGTTCCTCCTCTGAGTTTTAAATGCTTCCTTCTGTCTCTTCTCGTCGGTCCTCTTCTGAATGCCTGGATTGGTATTTGTTATTATTACCATGTACCTCCGCTGAATTATTTTGCCATGTTGTTTTCCCCTCTTGAGATTTCTTCATCAGCTCCAAGTCCTTTCCAACAAAGAGACAACATTTGCAGCAAATGAAGCAGGCAAACTTCATCTCTCCTGTATCTGACTCCTCTCATCTTTCTTTCCTCACAATTCTGCTGCCTTTCTTCATGTGCCAGTGTCTCTGGGCAGCGGAGGACTGGCAAACGGGCTTCAGAAATGGCACAGGATATGAAAGAATCCTGCTCAATCTGCACTTCATACAAATATAACGGAAAACAGCACCTGACTATATGAGTATAATTGTCTTGATATATGTTTGACATGCATTATCAAGCATACAAGGATCTGTAGCTAAGATGATGATGCAAATATTAACATTAAGTGAAATACAACCATCTTGGAGATGCTCTCTAGCGGAGTAGTGTGAAATTCCTGGATTTGGAAACATGTTGCTGATGATTTCATAAAATCTATGTGGGCGTGAGTACTGTACAAATGGAAAATAGCCTGCAGACTGTGGAGAAGGAAGCAATTATTTTACAACAGGTATGAGATGAATTGCTTCTTAGAAATAAGAATTGAACAAAATTATGATTGTGTGTCTCTGGCCTGTGAGTGTTAGTAGTGTGAGTGTTTGTTTGTTCCATCACGTGACATTACCTCACCTTTATTTGCACAGTGTTGCGATAATTGTACAGTCATCACTTCAACACCGTTAATCATTAAGCTAATAGATACTTTCCATATAGATTTAGATGAGATTAGATTTCATTTCATTTTCATATTACACGTGTTTTCTGTCTTTGTGTTTTAGATCATTTTTAACATGATTTGTGTGTGTGTGTGTGTGTGTGTGTGTGTGTGTGTGTGTGTGTGTGTGTGTGTGTGTGTGTGTGTGTGTGTGTGTGTGTGTGTGTATGCATCCAAGAAATGCTGCATGGTCTATGTGATTACTTATTTGGAGATCTTGTGGGTATAAAGAGAGTTTCATCAGTTTGGTTGTTATGAAATCTCTATCACCATCACTACTAATAACATAAAATCAATCACAAACAAAATCACACTTTCTATCCAGCTATGCCTTAAAGGAGAGTTTTTTTTTAAGTCTGTCTTAAAATAATAGTCATGTGCCCATATGAACAGGTTTTGCATATTGTATTAATTCCTCTTGCTCAGACAGACCATTAGAAGATTCATAATGTGCTTTCAATTGAAGTTGATGGGGAACAAAATCCACAATCCTTACTTTGTGTAAAAATGTATATGTTTATCAGAGGCCTACATGAGAATTCAACCATGTGAAGTAGTCAGATCAAGTGGATATCTTCCAAAGATACTGTCTTTTTAGTGCAGTATTCACTCTTTGTGTTTCCTCAGACTGTGTTTCCCTGTTAAGCTGGAGTGGAGAAATAACAACAAAAAGATGGGAAATTTGTACTAAAAAGGCTCAAAATTTGGAAGATATCCAAATGTTTCATAAACATTTTTAAACAGAAGGAGGATTGTAGATTTTGTCCCCCATCACTTACATTGATAAAGCACATTAGGAAGAGATTTTTCAGTCAGTATGAACTGGAGGAAAGCACAGCTTGTTTCAATGTTCATATGGGTACCTGACTATTGCTAAGACAGACTTGAAAAATGATCGTTTAATGTTATCGTATGTATCTACTTATCTTTACTGTGTGTGGAAACTGTCTGAATTAACATACTGTATTTATGTCAGATATAATATGTAAGAGAGTTAGTGCTGGTGGTGTAATTGTAATTTGATTGATTTTTTTTAAATTACTTGAATTAAGGTATACTGTATCTGTAGTTAGTCTAACTAGGCTGCACTACTGTTACATAAAGCTTCACTGTCTCTAAAAGTCCTGGGTGTCTTTTTTAAAGTAACGTGGCACTTTCTCTCTGCCAGCCGGTATGTTTCAGGTTGTACACTGAGCTGGATGCTCAGCACAATCACCTCTCTGTGTGAACGCTCACAGGCGTGGCTTTATTAAAGTGCTGCGTGACGTCACGGCATGTGAGGCGCCCAGTTTGGTGCATAAAACACAAACGCTGGCATTGTAAAATGTAACACGTAATCTTTTTTTTGTTTGTTTTTGTTTTCTTCTTTGCTTTGTATTGTCTGTGTATCTGTTTGTACCTCTGTATAGGAATATGTGTACAATAAAGAAAGTCAGAGGAAGGAAAAAAACGCGTCAGGGACTTTAGAGGACAGTGAAGCTCCCCATAAGGCCTAGTGTGTTTCCGGCTTGCGCTTCAAAATAACATCTAGAGTAAATTATTTAAAGTTAAATACGAGCGTATCGGCTGCATTATTCCTGATTAAATCTGTTGCAATAAATATGGAAAAGGTGGCGCTTTAAGCTAAAGTGAATTTATGTCAAATGTGGCGAATTAAAGCATCCGCCTCCTTTTATTTTGAAAGGACACGTACAATTTAACGTACACGTGATGTTAACTTGACTGTTCCACGTCTTACAGGAAGTAAAGAAATATCCAAAGGAGAGAGGGGATACTTCACTAAATGAACTGACAGATAAACCCTGATTCTCTCTCTCCACACACACTTTCACTGCATTTCCTGATCTCGTTTACTCAAAGAGTCCGCCGGGAACGACAATTTACTCTCGTACCGGGAAATTCAGTAAGTATTTCAATTACTATCCTCAATCTTACAGTGCGACGTGGTCTCATTTTTGATAGTTTGTCTAAGAAGTTGTAGACCGCCTTTGCTCATCAGGCTTTAGTCATTTAGTTTTAAGTGAAACTGACAAAAATTAAGTGGGTATATTATGACTGATATCAAATGAATCTATCAACTGTGATTGTGCATTGGCTGTCGTTAGACACAGCACATTTACTCATCAGTTGTTTTTCTCATCTTATAGTCTTGTGTCAAAAGTCCAAACGCATAATAAAATAGTACAATGTGATAATATATAGTGACCCGAATGACGTGAGGGTGTGCATGCTATAACAAACTCTGTTCCCGTGTAGCATTCCGTCACTGTGTCCATGGCAATAGTTGAGATCATAATTATACCACAACCCTTTTATTTCATGATGAACAAGTTGTGCCACATTCATAATCTGTAAAGACAATAAGAAAGGCAACTGTGCTCTCTTAAAAGATTAGAACAGTTTACAACAATGAGAACTAGTTGTTATTGACGTGTTATCTATCTTTTATGTGAGCTGATGACGTGGGACAAAAAGGGGTGGGTCACATATCTGTCAAAAGGGCCTGAAACACCTTTCAGGTGTGCGCAACGAGACCTCAGGATATCCTGTTCTTCCAAAGCAGGTCTAGAGTTCAGCCTGAAGTAGTTGTTGCTGGGGAAAAAAAGGCTGAAACAAAAAACCAAAAGAATGACCCCAACCCAAGAGGATTGTGAATGGAGGATTTATTGTACTGCATGTTCATGTTAACTGCCTCCAATAGGAATAAACTCATAGGCATCACACACAAGGCCTCCAAAATTATTGGCCTCCCCACCCCCAACCTCTCAGACCTCAACAGCAAGGCCATTACACACAGAGCACGCACCATAGCACATGACCTCCTCTACCCATTCTTCACACTGCTTTCATCTGGTCACAGATACAGATCCCTGCACGTTTTGTCCCCACTGCCATAGCATCACTAAACAAAATACTCTGGTAACTGGCATGTGTATATGTGCTATGTATGTAGGTATGTGTGTATAAATGTGGATATATCCTGTATGGATGTCTGTCATGTAGATGTGTTGTGAATGTATACTGTATTTATGTATCTATGGATTTATGTGAGGCTCTGTAAAGACTGTGGCAACAAATTTCAAATATCTATCCAACTATGTTGTATTTGACAGGTCTAGAAAATGGCAGAGAAGGTGCTAGTCACAGGTGGAGGAGGCTACATTGGGAGTCACTGTGTGGTGGAGCTGATTGAAGCTGGCTACCAGCCAGTTGTAGTAGATGACTTCAGCAATGCTGTACGAGGTAAACTCCCTTACTGGAACCACAGGCTGCTGAATAACTATGTCATCATAAAAGAGTGTGTTTGTTTAGTATAGTAATATCTGTTAACTCTCTGTGTGTGTGTGTGTGTGTGTGTGTGTGTGTGTGCGTGTGCGTGTGTGTGTGTGTGTGCGTGCGTGCGTGCGTGCGCGCGCGCACGTGCGTGTCCGTCCGTCTGTCACTGTGTCCCACATCCTGTTGTGGATGGAGGAGAAGGGGATGTGCCAGAAAGCATCCGTAGGATAGAGAAGCTTCTGGACACCAGCATTGAGTTTCAGGAGCTAGACCTTCTGGACCGACCTGGCTTGGAAAAACTTTTCAAAAAGGTTAGAGAGTTATTCCAGGGGACTCTAATAAATCCACAACATGTAAAAGAAAATGTACATTCAGTTAAAGGACCAGTATGTAAGATTTAGTGGCATCTAGTGGTGAGGTTGCAGATTGCAACCGACTGAATACCCCTCTCCCTCCCTCTTCCCCCTCCCCTTCCAAGCATGTAGGAGAACATACAGTGGCCGCGAAACTCACAATAAATGCAAACAACCCTTTTGGGAGCCAGTGTTTGGTTTGTCCCTTCTGGGCTACTGTAGAAACATGGCAGTGCAACATGGCAGGCTCTGTGGAAAAGGACCCGCTTCCAATGTAGATAGAAAGGGCTTGTAATGCTTTTTAATTTCAGGTGATTATACACTAATGAAAACATACTAATGAATATTATGTTCCATTTTTGCTAATATCCCCCTAAATCTCACACACAGGTCCTATAAACCCCAATTAGGTGTAGCATTGAAGTAATTACCAGGATTAATTATTTTTAAATCTATGCCTTAGAGAATATTTTTATTTTATTTTTTATGAAATCTTGAACAATTCGATATTGGGTGGCATTTTTTCCTTGTAATCTGGCTATGAAATAAATGCAAGGACCAAGTTCTGGTAGACTTTGGTAGACTACCAAAGTCTACCTTTGGCCTACCAAAGGAGGTTCTGGTAGAGCAAAGTTGTATGTGAGTTATAGTTATGTTCTACATTGCTCATGCCCATCATCACATATCTATTCAGCATCTATCTCATGTGTGTATCACAGCATTCTTTCAGTGCCGTGATGCACTTTGCTGGTCTGAAGGCTGTTGGGGAGTCAGTGGAGCAGCCGTTACGGTACTACAGAGTCAACCTCACTGCCTCCATGAACCTGCTTGAGGTCAGTTTCGACTTGCATCTTGCTTATTCTGATCATTATTTGCACTAATCTGCATCTTTGTTTGCTGAGTGCATGCCAGTTTGTGCTCATTTAATATTAAGTTGTCAAATAGAGACACTACACCCTTTATAACATTATATGTGTGGAACTCACCATGTCCGCCAACCTTCGCATTTATGCTTAAACCTAAGGTGTGTGCGTGTATGCTTTAGACTGCTATCTCGCCGGCCGCTGACTGTACGTGTGTGCCGTGTTTGTGTGCATCTGCATGTGTCTCAGGTGATGCAGGCTCACAGGGTGCACAATCTGGTCTTCAGCAGCTCAGCCACGGTGTATGGAGACCCTCAACATCTACCCATCGACGAGCAGCACCCTGTGGGTGGCTGCACCAACCCCTACGGCAAGACCAAGTACTTCATTGAGGAGATGATCAAGGACCACTGTAAAGCAGAGAAGGTACTGATCATTAGGTAGAAAGGCGTTCACGCAAACAGACACATAGAGTATATGAGGTGTATAATTGTTGGCTGTGTGTACGCAGGACTGGAATTCAGTGCTGCTGCGTTATTTCAATCCAATCGGAGCTCATGTCTCTGGCCTCATAGGAGAGGACCCTCAGGGTATCCCCAATAACCTGCTGCCATATATTGCCCAGGTACATGAACTCTGCCAAATACACACTACATCAGAGGGTTGTATTTTTGTTGGTTACCGTGGATGATGGCTTCATTTGTCTCCCTTATACTGTAGGTTGCCATTGGGAGAAGAAAGTGCCTCAATGTATTTGGGAATGACTACGACACACTGGATGGGACAGGTAATGGAGAAGACCTTTAAGCTGCTGTGCACGACATCTGTTCACACATCATATTTGATTGTGGTTTGCAATATTTCATCTGCAGAATGGCTCTTAATAAAAAGCAAACTCTCTTTTTTTTAATGAATGATGAATCACTCTCTTCCTTGCTAGGTGTGAGAGATTATATCCACGTTGTAGATCTGGCAAAGGGACACATAGCAGCTCTTAAGAAGCTGAAGGACAACTGTGGCTGCAAGGTACTATAAAAATAATACTATAAAAATGCTTTAATCTATTTTCTGACTTATTCAGCTTGCACATGTGTACATACTTGAGGTATTTTTTTGGTGTCTGGCTGACACGTGTGCATTGTGGTGTTTGTGTCATCAGGTTTACAACTTAGGAACAGGAAGAGGCTACTCTGTTCTCCAGATGGTAAAAGCCATGGAGAAGGCATCAGGGAGAGAGGTGAGTGACAGAAAAGCTCTCTTCTCTCTAAAGTAAATTGTCTTCGGTGTCAGTGCTTGTATCCTGAGAGTAACTGAAGTGACTTGGAGCAGTAAACACACTGTAAGCCAGGCTGAAATTGACAATGATCTACTGTGGTGCCCACTTATTAATCCTAAATCACCTTTTTTTGTTGATTTAACTTTGGCTTAATGTGTCCTCTCTGCAGATCTCATACAAGATTGCCCCTCGTAGGGGAGGAGATATTGCATCCTGCTACGCTGACCCTCGCCTGGCTGAGACAGAGCTGAGCTGGAAGGCTGAATTTGACCTGGAAAGAATGTGTAAGGACAGCCACACTGCTACTGTTTAACTTCATCTGATCTACCTCCTAAAACAATACATGTATCTGCATGTAGTTTAAAAAAAAAATCCCCCAAAAGTCCTTTTTTGTTTTTGTTTTTTTGTACCTGTTTCCATATAGGTGAGGATCTGTGGCGCTGGCAGTCGATGAACCCCACTGGATTTTCCAACGGCCCAGCTTCCTGATGCCTCTCCAGCCTGCTGTTGTTGAATCCTCTTCTTAATCACCGGGCCAAAGCAAACCATCTGCTTCCTAATTTTTTGCATATCATATAAACACATGACGAGACCTCAAGAGGAGCTGAATGCTTTATTCTTTTTTGCCATGTTTAATTTTCTGTTTGTTCTGTTTTAATTGTTATCTTGTTTTCAAATTTCTGCTTGTTAGATGAAATATGTAAAAATGTCTTATCTCTGTCTGTTTTTTTGTTTTTGTTCTTTTTTTTTTTCAAATTTGATGGTGGATATTTTCTCAATTAATTAATATATTGATCTGTGAGCCATACCAATGAAATAATAATAAATTAATTTTCTAACTGACAATATCAAAGCTTACATTTTCAGCAACTGTGAAACTTGGCTGTTTCAAATAATTGTGAAATGACTTGTGATTACACACAAAAATGCTGGGTTTAATTTTTTACCCAAACATAAGGTTGTTCAAGTTTGGCCACGTGCTCATTTATGATAGGTCGCTGGACACTTTTGATAAGTATCACTCGACATTTTAAATTTATGCTTCCACGAAAGGGTTCAGTCTAATTAAACTAAACAAGGATGCTACAAGTTACCTCAAGTTACAGACCAAAATATCAATAGGGAAGTAAAAGTCAAAACTGCAGTGGTCTCCATGGCAACGATGGTAACTGCCAACTGATGATGGCGTCCGCGGTATAACAAAAAAGTGTAGGGCATGAAAGGAAAGTTTCGAGACACTTTTTTCTGTCGAAAATATGTAATTTTTTGTCGAGCAATACCTATCAAAAGTTTTGTTATATAAAAATATCATATATAGCTATATATAACTGTTGTGATGGCGACGCTTATATAATGTAGGCTAAGTTACCCGTACTTCACGCGCTTCCCGCTCAGAGCTCCCTCTTGCGAAAACCAACAGCAACTGAGACTACATGATCAAATATGTAAGTATTTTAACTGGGGTTTTTTTCTTCACATTTGCAACAGAAAATGCAGGGTTGAATATGAGTGACATTATCTATACGTCAAATCGATCTTGAAATTACTTTGACAAAACTGTAGTTTACTATCATTTTTTGCTTCTAGCTTAAATGCTGAAATAAGGTTGGTTCCTCTGTTGCGAAACAAACTTGAAAACTGAGAAAAGATGCCAATGAAGATTGTGTGTTATTACTTAACTGCATATTATTTCACATCAGTTAATTTTGATGAGTAATAATGAATAGTCGAATTCAAGTTTTTGTTTTTAACCAGCTTAAATTTTCTCTGTTCAGTTGAAAATATATAAATATATCAATAGGTGCTCAATATAGTTAGCTGCCTGTCTTATAAGGTCAGTAGGGAGGATCACAGAGAGGCTGTAAGTCCCTGCAGCATTATTGTATGAATGTTACTATAACGATAAGGCTGGGTTATTCGGCGTTAAGTATCAATTTTCTGTTCTTACAGGATATTTACGCGGGGCACTGGGGCTTTAAATGGCTCCTTGAACCCTCGGGCACCCAGTTAATAAACACCCACGTCAGCACAGTGCTCCAGTCGCTCTAACCGGGTTTCGGTCTTTAGGGCTGAGCAGGAAGTGCCTGAGTGTGGACCCTGGACGAGAGAGAGAGAAAAAAGCAAAATAAATTAAAAATGGATATGGTGTCGGACTTGGGGGCGAATAGACTCTACCGGGCGCCGGGTGAATCAAGCCACCAGTGAGTATCGATGGATTTTGTTCGGGGTATCACGGCGTGGGGCGTAAGCGGGTCCTGCCGACACCTCACGCCTGGGAAAGAGTCGCTGGGTTTGGGCAGCAGGCAAATCCTCCCCGCTGCTCGCTGCGCTCCGGACCTCCGGCGAGAAGTGGGGGTGGTCTTGAAGGATGAAAACGGGCGTGTTAGCGCTTCTTATCCTCAGGCTGGTGTACTGTGTAAATATATTTATTTATCAGCACGCAGCATGCTCTGTTGCTGGAGGTTTGTGTCTATTTTTCTATTGTGTGCTGGCTGGAGCCTGAAGTGGGCGTCGCTCCAGGACAGACTGGGCTGCTCTGGTGCGCCGCTGCCCGCTTTTCTCTCGCAGGACTGCAGCACTCTCATGTCGTTTTGTAGGTCGACTGATGTCTGATTTGACGGTGAATAGCTTGGGTAAGATATTAGACTTGGTTTCGTGTGACATGAGGGACACTGTAGTGTGTTGCGGGCGGGCGTTGCACCGTGGGTTATCGGGCGCTGCGGAGTCCTGTCAGCCAGCATAATTAAAAATGAATGCGTGTAATGTAGAGTCTACATGAGGATGGGAAAATAGGTTACCATAAAAAAAAGAACAACTACTCTGTAGGTTGCGGCAGATTTTGTTCTCTCTTTCAAACGCATGTCCGGCTACAGTGTTTCATTTTCTCTTCCCATCAGTCTGATGTGTTTGTAACGTCACAGATTTCATGCGCGCTTTTGCCTCCCTCAGGGATGATTACAGGGTTTTGTCACCCGATGCTCTCTGACTGGAGTCGGGTGTAGCCCATTAGAAGAAGATTTTTGATTGAAGGCGTATGCAGCCAATGACAGTGCAGAATGGAGTCATGTGGGCGGGCCGTCTGCGGAGCTGGAGCTGGTCCAGTGCAGAGACAAAGACAGTAGATAATTGACAGCTGGGGGTTCACTACTGTGTTTTAAGTTAATATTTCCCCGTGCAGCTTAACATTTTCCAAGGTAAGCACACTGTCACAAGGTCTTGTGTATCACCCTACATCGCCCCTGGTTTCCTCCTTAATATGTAGACTGCAAATGATACATTATACATGCCTATGGGATCATAGAGACTTTTTGCTTGTTAATTTAAAATCACAAAAACAAAAGTGTTAGTAATGAGTGTCCATATAGTCCGCAAGGCCTCTATGTTTTGTTTTGTTTTTCTGGCAGAACAAGTCTATGCTGCATACACAGCCAGTGAGTGCTGTCATGTTGTCTCCAGCAGGCAGCCTCAAAGGTGGTTCAACACCGCTGACATCACAGTGGCTCACCAAAGCAACCTGCTGAAGCAGCTCAACCAGCAGCGCCGCCAAGAGCTTTTCTGTGACTGCAGTGTGCTGGTGGAGGGCCAGCTCTTCAGGGCCCACCGCAACGTCTTGTTCGCCAGCAGCGGCTACTTCCGCATGCTGCTGTCCCAGGGGCCCGACGGGTTGTCCGACTCTGTCAACGCCACCTTTGATGTCTTCAGCCCTGAGACCTTCACTGTCATCCTGGATTTCATCTACTCCGGCCAGCTGGACCTCTCCAGTCACAATGTGATTGAGGTGATGTCTGCAGCCAGTTACTTGCAGATGAACAATGTCATCAACTACTGCAAGAACTTCATCAAATCCTCTTTGGACATCAGTGTGAAAGATGAAGACAGCGACCGCTGCCTCAGTTTGTCTGAGACCTGCAGCTTTACCAGTGGGGCTGGAGAAGAAACCTCAGAGCAGCAGCAGCAAGGCCCCTCCTCTGTCAGCCCACCGCCGGCGCTTTGGACCCGTGACAACTCTAGATCTCAGTCCAGCTTCATAGGGAAGGACCTGGACCAGGACATATCAGGCTCAGACTTGAAGACTAACCCAATCAGCCCTGCTAATGAGCTCAACACAGAGTCAGAAGACCTGCAGGACCCTCAGGACCCTCTGTACACTTTGCCTGGATCAGAGCGTCGACGAGGTAAAGGTGCGTCTAAGAGGAGAACGCCCAACAGCACTCGCTCCAACCAGCATGAAGACTTGGACATCCAGGAGGCGAGGACACAGAAGGCTGAGAAGGCAGAGGAGCTGTATGCCACTCTACCTCCTATAGTAGGTGTTATTGGACACTTTAATAAAGGTGAGTCGGGCAGTATGAGAGAAAATGGAGAATCAATAGTCCTTTTACCTTCTAGAGAAATGAGAAAGAGAATAACGTACTTCATCTAAAGCAGAGAGAGATGTACTATAAAATTGTGAAAAGCCACAACACTGATCTGTTCCTCTTTCTCCTTGCAGACTCCAACCCCATTATGCGCTTCAAATGTCCCTTCTGTACACACACGGTGAAGAGGAAGGCTGACCTGAAGCGTCACTTGCGCTGTCACACTGGGGAGAGGCCATACCCCTGTCAGGCCTGCAATAAGCGCTTCACTCGCCTGGAACACCTTCGCAGCCACTTCGAGACGGTACGTATAATTACAACCAGGAGGTGATATTTAAAGTGATACCAAATTGTTATCAGGCTCTACTGAAGGGTCAAACAACAAAGTATTCATTGCTTTCTTGTATTGGTGTTGACAATCTTTACATCAGTTAATATAACGAACATTTCTGAACATATTCATTTTGAATATATTTCTGTCTGTTCTAACACTTCTTGTCCCTCCACAGATCCATCAAGCCAGGAAGCTGGTGTGCAGGAAGTGTAAGTGTCAGGTGACGGAGGAGACGGGGCATGTGGTGTGCGAGGGCACACGACGCTACCGCATGTGCACCGCGTGCATCCAGGAAGTGGGTTGTGACAATATCCCCATGGACAGTCTAGAGGGGACCAATGAGGAGCCGGCCCTGTTACTGGGCGTGGATGGGGAGGAAGAAGAGGACACCAAGAGGACCTGGATGGTAACCGATGACGACGACCTGGCGGAAGACTCGGGAGCTGACCTCATCATCCAACAAGTGGACGACAGTGATGAGGAGCTGCAGTGAAATGGGGCCAAAATGTGTGTGTGTGTGTGTGTGCAGAGGCATGCACGAATGTTGACTGTATGCGAGTGTGTTAAAGCCATGCAAGAGAATTTATGCATAAAATATGTGATCCACTAATGTAAATACACACATTTATGATATATTAGTTATCCTATTAGTTTAATGGTTAATCGTTAATTTCAAAGAGATTGTTGGCCTTTGTGACAAATCTGATTGCTTTTTGTTAAGCTTTATAAAGATATGCAGTATCCAAAGCATGCATATTCAGCGTTTCCTTTGCTTCAATTATAGTTATATGATGATATATGTTCTCATATGCATGGAAAAACACCTTCACTTCTTTTTGCGACTCTGCTTTGATAAAAGTTGGCACTTGAGCAAAACAAAATGACAAGAATATCATAAAAGTCAGAGTTTTTTTTTCTATGTCTCACTGTTGCAGTGCTCTTTAAGATTATGTTTGATTACAATATGCACTATGAGGTAAAGCCTATTATAATTTATTTCTTTTTTTACTTTTTGACACATTAAAGATATTTTTCTATATTTCTATGTCTGGGCCTTTCATCCTGAATGTCAGAAGAAAATTAAACTAAGAACTTGTAGATTTTATTGGTCCAATGTCAGACCTACATACATTTACAATTAAAAAAATATCAGGGTCTTTTTTAAGGGTCACTTGAGATATAGTATGACATTTTTAACAGACAGCTTTAAATTGTGTTCATTAAGTTGAAAATGACACCTAAAATTTGACCAAAGTGTTGCAGTAAAATTACAAGTGTCAAAGAGGTGATGTGATTCAGATTAATTCATACAAAAACTGACAAGGCGTGAAACAAAAACATTTTGGATTAAAGACCCTGAGTGATGGGGTTCTACAGGAGCACATTTTTTCCCCACCAACATTACAACAGTTTTGTTATTTTTAAATGAGATATTTCTGTCTGTGCTCTAACTGATTTGAAGTGGGTCGGCCTCAATTGGAAACAGTTGATGTGTTTCTGCCGTATTCATCCACCACCATTAGGTTTCAGGCCATCACAGGAGGCACAGCGTCTTTTCATGTGCTGGGTAACAATTATCTGCTACAAAACAGAAAAAAGAATCTTCTCTTACTCGACATGAAAATGATAACACTTGGACCACAATGTTTGGACAACACCTGAGGAGGACTGGTTGAAACATTATTATGTCCATGTGGAATAAAAGGATTGAGAGCCAGACAGCAATGTGTAGGCGTTTTCCCTGCTGTTAGAGCCAATCAGCAGTTAGCAATACTTCAATCCAAATATAACAGTATGCTTTTTTATGGAAAATCTTTTGACATGTCACAATAGGAAGAGCACAGGATTAATAAAGGGTTTATTTAGCTGCAGTAAAAAAAAAAAAAAAAAAGGCGTGTTGTGGGTTGTTTGCTTATGTTGCCAGTCCACAGTAGAATGATGAAACTAAATATTTTAATTATGTATGTTTTTGAGGGTTAAACTCCTAAATAATGAGAATGTTTAACCTGAACTTTAATTTTAATACTTTTTTAGTCTGAAAATTTGTTATTATAGCTGAAGAAGCCAAGTTTTAGGCACTTTGAATGTATTTCTCGACCGTTACTGGGTACACGTAACTTAGTGGATAATTAACAAGTTTCCAGATAATAGACTTTATCAATTAACTGACTCATACAGTGTTTTCCTCCAATCACCGACCGGCAGATGGCGCCCACGTGGTGCTTTCATCAGCTGAGAGGCCCCGAGACCCGATGAAGAAGTGACGTCAGACCAGAGGCTGGACCATCATGGCGGCTGTGATGAGACTTGTCAACAGAAGCACTTTAAACACAGCTATGGGTCAGCAATACCTGGCGTTCAGCTCCGCAGCAAAGGTGAAAACAGTGAGGTTTCATTGTGCTTTTTATTCCCCTGCGGGTTGGACTTTGTGTTTTTAGACTGCAGGCTGGACAGCCGACTGTTGTCCTCTACGGTTAACCTACATAATATTTGTTAACCTAATTAACTAGCTATTACTGTACTAGCTGTACTTCTCAAGCTTAACATGTTGGTTATTTCTAATCTAACGGCTACTTTTACAACTGTGTTAAATGTGTTTGTGTTTTGTTTTATGTAGGCTGGCGTAAGAGCAGGTCAGGCACTTCCTGAAAAGGTGAAAATAGTGGAAGTGGGACCAAGAGATGGTCTTCAGAATGAGAAGGTAACGTAATGTAACAACATTTAGTTAATTTAATTACACAGCAGCTAATACAGGCCATATATGTCTTTTTATAATGTCTAATGCTAGTTAAGAGACTGTTTTTACCCATCACTGCCCATCATTAGTAAACTTGTTAAAGCAGGTGCATAGATCATGTGTTGTGTCATCAGGGGAAACAATATGAATGTCAAATGCTTTTCAAGTTTTCCTCATCATCTTGTTTTGCTGCTTCCACTCAGACTATCGTCCCAACAGAGACGAAAATCCATTTGATTGACATGCTGTCAGACTCTGGGCTGCGAGCCATTGAGGCCACCAGCTTTGTATCGCCAAAATGGGTTCCACAGGTGAGTTTGTTCTCCCAGAGCTCTTATATGTAAATTGCTGACACACCCCACTTAGGGCAGTGCAGAAACTGCAATGTATATAAATGAATGGCTTGTTCTCTACAGCGCTAATTGGTTTCTGTTGTTTGTTTTTCTGAATTACAGATGGCAGACCAGTTGGAGGTGATGAAGGGGATTTGTAGGAAACCTGGAGTGTCTTACCCGGTCCTCACCCCCAACCTCAAGGGCTTTCAGGCTGCTGTGAGTGTCAAGCATCAGCATAGACATACTGCACGTCCAGTATCTTATAATACAGGTGCTTTGTCTAAACATTTCAACAAAAATGTCTTTTCCTTGCTCTTGCTTACTACAGTTGAAGGCAGGAGCTTCAGAGGTGGCCATATTTGGCGCTGCATCCGAGCTGTTCAGTAAGAAGAACATAAACTGCTCAGTGGACGAGAGTTTACAGCGCTTTGACGAGGTTATGAAAGCAGCTAAAGAGGCTGGCGTGCCAGTTAGAGGGTAGGATCACTGGCTTGCCCATGACTTTGAATACACTTTTAAATCATCAGAAATACAGTGTTTGAACCTTGCACGAGTCTCATCTATTCTTATTGTCCCAACAGTTACGTGTCATGTGTTGTTGGATGCCCATATGAAGGGAAAGTGGCACCTGAAAAAGTCGCACATGTGAGTTCTTACTACATTTAAACTAACAGAAATCTATTTCTAATGCCTTAAAAATACAAATATATTAATGACCAGCTCTAACTTTGTCTCCATTTCACAGGTAGCTAAGCGTTTGTACTCCATGGGCTGCTACGAGATTTCCCTAGGTGACACTATCGGAGTGGGCACTCCAGGTAGCATGACTGAAATGCTACAGGCGGTGTGCAAAGAGGTGCCCGTCAGTGCCCTGGCAGTGCACTGCCACGATACCTATGGCCAGGCCCTCGCTAATATCCTTGTAGCCTTGCAGGTCAGATTTGGTTCTAGTTGTTTTACTCCCACTTGAAAATGTCATTGAGTAATGCAGTTGGTATGATAGAATTTGCACGTAGCTGATCTATTAACAGTGCACTGTTGACTTCATTTTTTTTGTTTGGCAGATGGGTATCAGTGTAGTAGACTCATCAATAGCTGGACTGGGTGGTTGTCCCTACGCCCAGGGTGCCTCTGGGAATGTCTCTACTGAAGATGTAGTCTATATGCTTCATGGACTCGGGATTCAAACAGTAAGGAGCTACACTTTATGTCCATCTTTAGTTCCTTCGTGGTGCAGATTATAGATGCTACTCTTGCCTTTACTGTAACTTTCTTTTTGTTAATCAGGATCCAAATTGATGCCCAACATATTTTAGTTTTCAGTTGTAATTTTTTTTTCTTTTGCCCTTGTGCACAGTATGAAATTCATTTCAATCATTTGTCATGACTCGCTTTAACTTTCTGTCTTCATCTCAGGGAGTGGATCTCTCCAAACTGATGGATGCTGGAGCTTTCATCTGTCGGACCCTCAACAGGAAAACAAACTCCAAAGTGGCACAGGCCACCTGCAAACTGTAGGCAGAAGCCAAAATCACTGGCTCTTTGCCTGACTGTATATTTTTTCTACCACAAATTTAGGTCAGAGGAAGGTTTCCTCTGACCTAAATTTTGGTTTCACAATATGAAAACATTACTTCAATTCGTTGGGAGATTCTGGCACTTCCCTCTTTTAAAAACACAATATTTGAGTATATGTTCAGCTGGAACAGTGCCTTATGTAAAGTCAGTCTAATCATACTGATCCGTTCTGATCATGCCTTCACCTGTTTGTGTTTTTTTCCTTTTTGTATTGTGTGCTTACATTACTTTCTGGGGAGTGGATAAGTAAAGATGTCCTAGGGATGAGTAAACTCACTGTAAATGTCAGCAAAGACAGAAGTGCTGTTTTGATATTGATCGTCCTCTGTATGCAGTGATCACTGTCTCAAAATTATCTGTGGAAACCATCAGAACTTATTAACTTTGGCATTGTGCTGGCTTGTGAAAGATATTATGAATGGGACTTTATTTTTTTTATTTTTCATATGTAGAATTTTTAGTTTTAGTATGTTTTAAGTATTTATTTTAAAATGTCTTCACATTCAAAATGTACATATCAAACTAGATTGCGACTTTAGAAAATAAAAACTATTTCTTCAATGAAAGGCTGCAGTGTTGTGATGAATCTACAGGCTCTTAAGCATTACTAATGTCAACATCTGTCCTACAATTGATTCGAAGCCTCCACTGACCATATTAGGTGCTTAAAATGAGCGTTAATATTTTACAGTTTCTGTCGTGATTTTGCAGTTTGTTGTGGAGGAAATGATTCAGAATAAACAAAAAACATTTTCTTGCGCCGCACCTTGTAGAAACCTGATTGACAAGTCTGACAGGCAGACTGAGATTCCTTCAGCCTCCGCAACACACATGGGATGCATTGTGCACCAGAAAAATAGCATGTCATGATGATTCACAGATTAAGGAAATTCTAATTGTCATGCAAGTCTGATGATGGTTATTGCAGGGAGATTTATGAGTCGGCAGCAATGGAAAATTCAGTTCCTCAAGTAATAAGGATGGTCACATGTTATTGTGGGAGTAAATGTTTCAGACACTATCTTCATTTTTTTTAAAAGCTAGCAGTTGTCCCAAATGTACTGTTATTCAAATGTAGACCATATTTTAGAAATAAAATTCACATAAAGTATCAATAAGTAACCCAGAAACACACATTCAATAAATTTAATATATATAAAATGGCATTATAAACAAGAAGTGCAGTTAACACATCTGATAATTCCACAGTGGACAATTAATGACTCACAAAAATGTGTAACAGTTCCTTGAGCCATCTGTTTGTCCGATCTTTCCCCATTTCCTCCTCCATGGCTTGTGTGTTCCAGCTCTATCAACAGAATTCAACAGCAGCATTCCTTTCACCTTATTTAAATCAACAGTGGTCTTGGATGAGGCGACATTGTGTACAAGCACGTCAAAACACAGGCAGCACAAGGAGTGGCTGTGCAGCACAAAACCTAAGACTAGGCGTTCACTTACCAATGCTTTAGATAAAGAGATATATCAGTAATAAATGCATTTTTGGTAAATCTTCTCACTCTTTAGTAAATCTTATGTGAGAAAATAAATACAGTAAGATCATTTTAGGCCAGTGTGCACACCTTCAAGTATGTAACAGCCATAATAACGCTGTGACTTTTGCAGTGTCCACACTCTAATGCAGAATCATTCACCATTCTTCTGTGACTTAGGCCCTGCTTAAAGGGATCATCGGGACATCAAATTGTGAAGATGAAGTCATGATTTTAGTTTAAATGAATCAAAAAGAGACAACTGAAATGTGCATCTTACACTCAGTGTCAATAAGGTGCTCTGACACATCACTGTGGACACTGGCAGGGAGCATGAATACCTCTGCCAGGTGTGTCCTGCCTCCATGAGTCTTTGATTTCCTTCCCCTCCCTGTGTCAAAACCTCAGTCACAAGAAAGACAGAGAAACCTTACTGGAATGTTCTTAAACTGGCGAAGTGGTATAGCTGAAGAGGTACAATGACCTTTATTGCTATCGAATAAGGAACCATACGTATGATCAACAAATCAATCTGGCTCTAGCTGACTTGTAAATATTGTGGATGTTGACGTGGAAACCGGAGTTCCTGGGGGCCCACAGGATGAAATACTGAATGACTCAACTTCTCTGACACATACTGTAGTCTGGCTCACAGTTCTGAGTCTGTCTGTTTTCTGAGGTCTGCTATTGAGTTCCAGCCCAAGCACCAAGATCTTTTGATCTTCAGTCTGATTTCAGCTTTAATCAGCAAGTAATGGAAAGATCAGGAGCTGAGGCTCGTATCTTCTTCTCAACTTTGAGAGCAGATACTCTGTGTGGAGACTTGTTTGCGCTTTTGAAGGACGGAGGCTTATCCTTCAGGTCCAATCTCGTCATAGGCATGCTGCCGTTATGCAATGTGTCGTCATCGTAGTCGCCATGATGCACTGCCATGTTGCGATTTCGCCTCTTAAACTTGTTTGCGATTCGTACTATTCGCTTGGAGATGAGATAAATGATCTCGCAGATGTTGAGGACGATGCAAAGTGCCGAGGCGCCGACCATGAAGTAGGTGAAGACCTTCTTCTCAGTGGGATGGCCGATGTAGCAGTCCACCTGGTTGGGGCAAGGCGACACCTCACACTTGACCAGTCTTGGCAGGTAGAAGCTGTCATACACATGATGGAGGATGTAAAGGAAGGCAACCTCGATGCCCGTCTTTACAAAGAGGCTGATCAGGTAGGTCCACCACAAGCCGCCGTGTTTCTTGCCCGTGTTGTTGTACAGCTTGGCGTTGTCACCGTGCTTGGCCTTGTACTTGCGCTCACGGTCATCACGGTAGGCCACGTGCATGACCACCATGAAGGACGGGCAGGTGATGAAGATCAGCTGCAGAGCCCACAGGCGGATGTGGGAGATGGGGAAGAAGTGGTCATAGCAGACGTTAGCGCAGCCAGGCTGCTTAGTGTTGCAATCAAAGTCCTTCTGCTCATCTCCCCACACTCGCTCGGCTGCAACCACGTACACCATCACCCTGAACACAAATACCACTGAGAGCCATATACGTCCGAACGCCGTGGAGTACTTGTTCACTCCACTGAGGAGGGCTTGGAAGGTCTTCCAGTCCATGTCCTTGGCAAGCAGTCAAATATCCCTTCTTTGGAATTCTTCTCTTGTTGGTGGTAGCTTTTCCTGAAACCTGGAGAGGGCAGAATGAAGAATGGATGTTTTCATTATCTGCTGAGTACTCTGCTTTCACTCTGTGAGTTGGTGCAGTCCAACGTACTCCAGGTGGCTATAACTAACCTTTCATATAAACATTTTAAAAGCACTGAATTATCTTACAAAGCTCTTATCATGTAAGAACATCACCCACCGGTCTCATTTATCAACCCTAGCACAGAAGCTAACAACAAGCACAAACATCAACTGTCATGAGTAGGCCTGCAGCCAAACTCTTCATACAGAAAACAAGTTGGACCAACGTTATTAACACACCCAGAATGTACATATAGTATATTAAACTTCAGGACTTTAATACAAATATTTATTTTAAAACAAAGTAAATATTACTAATGTTATGTTATGTAGCCTCCCTGTTCACATAAAAAGCAGACATCACTCATTTCAATCTGTCTCAAACAAAAGCCAGCCTATTACGCACGGGCTGTCTAAGTTATTTAGACATATTTTCTTGGCTTGTAATTGTCTCTACCGACATGTGTATCTTCTACATATACCAGTAATAAATAATCATTTGAAAGACTAGTGCGTAAAAGCCAATGAATCAAACCAACAAGAACCGATCATTTCCAAATCGCCCCGAAACGGGAACTTATAAAACTGACTCATCACAGAAACATCACGAAAAGCTCATTATGGTGAGTTTTCGCTTACCAGAAGAAGTTTCAGTCCATTTTAAGTTAAAAGATGTATTTCCGATGGGTTTCTTGATGCTTTTAACGCCGTTTTAGTCCTTTAACGCACAGATTTGGTCACTCTCGGCAGGTAGAGGAGCGCAATGTTGAGAAATGCGCCTGTGGGTGTGGTTAAAAGAAAGAATACTGGAGCTGCCCCAGATGTTCTTTTCTCTTTTCTTCTTCTCTCGCCCCCTCTCTCTCTCTCCCTCCCTGTCACCCGCCGCTGCTAGGTGGCAAATCAAATATTTTTTTCGCAACAGACATAAATTCACAGAAAGTCTTTACGTAGAATGAGTCCTTGAAGAATCATTTGGGGAAAAAAAGGCCTTGACATGAACAGTTTTGGAAACAGATATTTAAGCCTTGAGGACTTCAGACTACACATGATTCAGGTGTGGTTTGCCAACCTGGGGACCATGCTTGTGAGGGGCTGAGTTAATGTGAATGAGAGAGTTAAAAGGGGTGAATGTTCAGCATGTCCTCACATACACCACAATCGGGCACAAGACTCAAGATAGAGTGTATCTGACAGCAAAAACCTAAAATGGGGTGTTTGTTGAAGAGAACCTAACTTCACCCCGACATTTAAAAGGTTTAGTGACAATGAGTTTAGGCTCATTGTTTTTTTGTGTTTTTTTTTTTGCTCAATGTTTCCAAGAGCAGGATCTGTCTTGTCCTAACTTGTACTTCAGTATACTGTGAGGCAGACACACCCTGGGGTGAATGCATTTTTTTTTGTTGTTGTTGTTGTAAATTTCCTCATCCTCTTTTTGTTGTATGACGACTGCTTGGCAACACATTTTTGGAGGAAATGTCTGACGTGGTTCTGGAAGCTGGTGGAGAAATCAATTCAAATAAGAGAATTAATCCATTTAATTTCATGTAACAAAAAAGAAAAGAAAGTGTTCAAGCAGGTATATTGTATTTCTTTTATCCTTTTCAGATCCAAGCCCTTCTCATATAACACTGTTCTCAATAGCTAGTAAGCTTGTCCTTTTTGTCTGATAGTGAGCTTTGGCTTTTGTCTCCACTACATCATCCACCAACAACTACAACCAAAACGTATTCTTATTTTTATATTCACTGATAAGGTTTCCCAATCACTGTGTTGCATTCTTTAGTGACAACATCACTGCTAACAATCATTAGCAATAATTGCAGACAAATCTAAGTCCTCGAAAGCTGAGAGAAATATCAAATGCCGTGGCAGTGCCAGGGCTTGCTGGCTCTTGCTGGCCATTGTCCACATTCATATCTTTTGAAATCTATGTTTACATATTATAAACACATACAGGACTAGTTCTTGTCTCAAGTCAAGTACAGTCAAGTTTATTTGTGTAACTCAGAATCATATGTAATGTATCAATGGGCTTGTGCCAGACCCACAACAGGAACAACTTCAACCAAGTTAATCATTTCTAAGAGGATAAAATGCTTTCCAAAAAACATTTCCACAAACATCATAGTTTATACCTGTAATTTACAGGGATGTGATGTAAGCCACAAGCACTGATTGAAAAGTTGGGTAGCCCAAAACTAAACTGCAATTTTGTTGAGCTGGTGCAAACATCATAGATATAGACAGTAATTCAGAAGTCTGGAACCAGGCTTAAACTCAGGTACTTTTATAAGTTTTGTTACATTTTTGATTGGCCACAAATAATTTAAAAAATCAGTCGCTTACATCTTTGAATAACTTTAAGAGGATTTTCTTGACATATTATACAAACATTTCCTTCTCTGTACAAATAAAAAAAAGACCTTTCATGGTAAAACATGCTGAATTTGTCCAACACCAAGAGTGAAAAGTAACACTGAAGAAGGATCATTGTACCTCTGCCTCCACTAAATAAACACTCCACTTCAAAGTCTTGCAGCTACAAGCTAAAACTCTCAGAATATTGTTATAAGTATGGACTACAGTTGTGCTTTTCAGGAAAGTCTATGACATAAAGTCCTGGCATGTGAATACAACAACTGCAATTGCCATGTTTAGAGCTCCTCATTAGAGAAGAATCGCATGCGATGGGGGGAAGGGAGAGGTGAAAAAAACAGTTGCTCCAGATGAACTGGTCGAAGCAGTCTGCTGTGACACACCTGGAGGAATGCATCTCATGACTCAACCTCTGCTAACAGCAGGTCTCAACAAGTCCAGATGATAGAATAGGATAAACACATCGCTTTTCATGTTGGTGCCATGAAGGGAAGGAAGGAAACGTACCAGGGCAGAGAACGCAAAGAGAAGAGGGAAAGAATCAGCACATTTACACAACCACCCAGTGCACACAAGGACAAACAGTACTGGTCATACCAAAAGTTAAAAATGACTAACGGTCACTTTCCCCAAATGACACATACACACACACCAAAAAAACCCATATTTTTTCACTTCCTCATCATTTATCTGTCGAGGATTCAGATATATCCACAGTACAATTCCATCAAGGTAAAACATTACATTTGAATGACACAACAGCAACTTGTTTTTCAAGAAAACAGTGCGCTCGCTACGGTGATAAACCACAGACCACAGTGTTAATAGTTTTCTTAGGAACAAATGTCTCCTGAAATAGATGTTAATGGTTCCAATAAAAACTATTAACAGACATGCCTGTAATTTTCCCGTCATTGTTTGTGGAAAGACACTTGACTGTTTGAATTTTTTAAATGTCATTATTTGAAAAATTGCTTTGAGCAGCCCAGACATCATGTATTCACCTCTTCGGTATTGAGGAGGCAGCAGACTTTTCAGAGGCAGGTAAAATTTTTAAATATCTGCGTGGCTCAATTCAATAGGAATGTGAAAATATAAGTATTTTTTGTGAACCAGCCTCTTTTAACGCTCGCTATATCTCCCTTATCGTGCGCTGAAGTGTAAACACTGGAATCCTCCATTCAGAGGCTGTATTGACTGGCGAATTCCTGCGCTGGGTGGGCTCACACGTCAGCACAGATGAAACAAACTGAGGGGTGGGAGACTCCTCCTCTAAGTACCAATCAACCTAAACAATGAGAGCGTTGCTCCTAGCAACAGTGAAATCCAACAGCTAGTGGGGAAGTGGGGGCTCCAAGAACCACATGGAGAGAAAAAAATGGAAAAAGGAAGTCTGTAATCTTTGTTAACACACTTGACAGCAGAATTAACAATTGACAATTTTTCCTTTGTTCTTCAGGACAGACTTTCTTAAATATTGTTACAACACTTACAGTACCTGCTCATGATACACTACTGTGTATTGACCACTCTAAATGGTCTTCCCTGGACTTATGCCAAAACTCTCTACAAAACTAAAATAATATTACCTCAGTGCTATGAAATATACACACCCTGATATATTAACAACAGTGTTTAAAAAACTTTATTGCTCTCTCCTGTCTGAGCAATTTAAACATAAGAACAGGTAGGGACAGTTGACATGCACAACAGCACAATTTGTCTTCCAATCTTGATGATAAATTACATGGAGTATTCACAGAGGGAAAAAAAACAATAAAAGCAGTCATGAGTGCACATAAGAACATCTGAGTGAGGAGAAAAGACAGTAGAATTTGAACGAAAGCACTCTGAGGTTGGGCACTGAGTGGAAGGAAAATCTTACACAGAAAACCACATGTGTTTGTAAAACCGTACTCTCCAAACCATCGGCTGACTCATGCATTTGATCTCAAGGCTAAATCTGAGGCAGAGACCTTTTTTTTTTCTTTGCAAAGGCTTCAGAGCTTCATCTGTAAATACTCTGAACCCGAACCGACAACTAACAATACATTCCAGATCGATGTTAATAACATGGTGAGCTTAATGTTTGTTCAGCAATCCTCCTGTCATTCAGAATTTCAAATTCTGGATAGTGGACACAGTAAACTAACTCCATTGTAGTTCAGTTTCTGAGCAGACACATGTCTGCTGACAAGTCTTTTAAGAAAGTGCCTGTGGAGTGAGGAGAGGCAGCTTTCCTTTCCCAAGTCTTTGTTTCTCAATAAGTCTACATTCTCAGCATCTCAAGATACGGCGACACTGTATGAAGGTGCGGGTGTTTCAGGGGTGCTTTTCAGCTTAAGAGTGTTTGATTCCATCAAGGAACTTCCACTGGACAATGTGTTGGTCATTTCGTGGCGAGAGCGATGGACCGTGGTGAAACACTCCCGGCAGCGTTTGCCGATCAGGTAGAGGATTTCAAAAATGGAGAGGAGGATGCAGGCCAGGCTGGTGACCACCATGAAGATGGTGAAGATTCTTTTCTCAGTGGGCCGAGCGATGAAGCAGTCCACCTTGTTGGGACAGGGCTCCACCTCACACTTGATGAGCGAGGGGAAGTCATAGCCTTCGTAGATGTGGTAGAGGAGGTAGACGAAGGTGGCGTCCACACCTATTTTGAAGAATAGAGTGAGGACGTAGGTCCACCACAGGCCCCCGCGCTTCTTGCCGGTGTTCTGGTAAAGACGGTGGCAGTTCTCACCGTACTTGAGGCGGTGTTTGCGCTCGCGGTCCTCCCTGTAGGCCACGTGCATCACCACCAGGAGTGAGGGGCAGGTGACGAAGATGAGCTGCAGGGCCCACAGCCGGACGTGGGAGACGGGGAAGAAGTGGTCGTAGCAGACGTTGTGGCACCCAGGCTGAGCCGTGTTGCATTTAAAGTCCTTCTGTTCATCACCCCATACCTTCTCTGCTGCCACCACAAACACCATCACCCTGAAGAGGAAAACTATTGACAGCCACACTCGGCCGAAGGCTGTGGAGTACTTGTTCACTCCACTGAGGAGGCCCTGGAGGAATGCCCAGTTCATGACGAGGTTTGTTCACAGTCTGTCTTCTCTTCCTGGTGAGGGAAGACGGACGAAAGCTTTTTCAGCTGAAACGGCACAGACAAATCTCAGGTATTGATCAGCCGAAAACAAAAAGAAAACAGTAACATCACAGCCAGCCTATGAACACAGGCTGAAACAACAGATAACAAAGGGGGGAAATGGATCACTGGAATTCATGTGTTACATCTCTTTAAGGAAAAACACAAACGGACTAAGTGTCAAATTACCACCAAAGTGACTCAAACTTCCATTAAAAATCATTAAAAAATACACTTTTCGCTTATGTATAAAGGATTTTTTTTGTTTGTTTTGATTTTTTTTTTGTAAGAGAGTCACTCTACTAAAAAAAAAAAAAGGAAGACCGCTCTGACTGAGATCAGCCGTTCACTTCCCAACGCCTCCCAAAAATGCTCTCAAATTTTTACATTCCGTGCGCAATTGCGCGTATCCAAGTCATTAAAACTTGCTATATGAGGTAAACACGAACAAGATCGCTTTACTTTAAGATTCAGAGCTTTGCATAGCAATTTGAGTACTCACAGTTTAAACGCTGTTGTTGCGGTCCAGTATCGGAGTGGAGGAGCAGACTTTGGATGAACCGCACGGAGGGGATCTCAGTAGATTTCTCAACAGTAGGAGAGTTAAGTGGGAGGAGTCGGTTGCCCTCATATGTATTCACATCACTTGAGTTGTTCAGGTGTGGCAACTACACCCCACTAAATACTTGTTTGACCAATTAGGTGAAGAGAACTTTTTATTTACTATTTTTCATTTTTGCAGAAATTAAGTAAAATGAGGTCAAAGGCTCCCTGCGCCTGACAATGTTATATTAATATTCACCATTTACATTAAATCTACATATTTTAGCAAGACACATCTGGAGTGAGGCACTTGAACACCAATACTTGTGTTTCTTGTGTCCATAATTTCTCACACAGCCTTTGTGAAATTAAAAAATAAATACATAATTTATTTAAAAAAAATAAAACAAATTCTTATTAAAAAATAAGAATTTGTTTTATAAATATGTATTTACTATGTAACTACAAAGGGGAAGGCACCCATCAGCAGATCAATGTAACAGTAATACAGTAATAGACATCAAGCTTCAGATTCTTTATTAAAAAAGGTGTTTATTGAAATATTTACATGGCAGAAGATTTGACTTCGAGGTGAAAAAGACCATGAACACACTCATGCTCTCAGACATACACTGCCTCCATACACACATACAAAAAAAAAAAAAAAAAACGGCGCACACTTTGTTTTGTTTATACATATTCTCCACAGTCTGAGATGATGACTTTCTGCTTCGGCTTGCCGTCTTTTGTTCCCTGAGCCTGCAGAAAGAAAAAAAGTGAAGGGAAAAAAAAAATCAGTGTAAAAGTGACCGGAGTGACGCACCATCGACCTTTCTGTGGTTTAGAATAAATAACATTCACACAACATGTAGAATACAACTAATTTTTTACCAATTTTATTCACATGGAACAGATAAAGTGAAAAGAAAAAGGCAATGTTTATATAATCAAGAACTTCTTGGGAATTACTTAAAAATATTAATGAGAGCATTTTTGGCTGTGAGTGATGTTAAGGCATAAAAGAACTAATTATGAGTGAATTAACTCTTTATTTGTTGTGGAAGTGAAGCCTGTAATTACCATATATATCACATTTTTAAAACATGACTTTGCAGTAGGCCCATCTATCCCTTACCTCCATTGCACGAAGCACATCCATCCCCTCCACCAGCTCTCCAAACACCACGTGTTTACCGTCCAACCAGTCCGTTTTGTCAGTGGTGAGGAAAAACTGAGAGCCATTAGTGTTTGGCCCAGAGTTGGCCATGGACAGCTGCCCTGTGTACACGAGAGACAAAGTTTGGCTGATTACACACAAGATCTGCTAGTAAACACAAAGCATGAACCTTACAGTGCCCTTTGAAACGGACAGATCTCTAGAAAGCTCTTCACCTGGAGCGGTGTGTTTCAGGACAAAGTTTTCGTCGTCAAACTTCCGGCCGTAGATGGACTTGCCGCCGGTGCCGTTGTGGTTGGTAAAGTCACCTCCTTGGCACATAAACTGAGGAATGATGCGGTGAAAGCTGCTGCCCTTATAGCCGAAGCCCTTCTCGTGTGTGCACAAGCAGCGGAAGTTCTCTAAACAAAATATTCAGAAGACATGCTGGTGTCACCGTTAGCCAACTTTTCATTTTTACAAGGGAATGCTTTACATCTACACTTGCGGCTATTTATATACACATGTAGAGATAATTATCTTAACAACTGAATAATTATCTCTACATGTGTATATACACATAACCGCAAGTGTCTAAAGCATTCCTCCGCAAAAATGAAAGCAGCTGAGTTGTCTAAGCAGAATGTCAGAAGACATGCCGGAGTCACTGCTTGCCAACTTTGATTTTCATTTTCACAATAGAATGCTTTAAGTAGACACTTTATTTCTACATGTGTATATCAATAACCACAAGTGTCTAAAGTATTCCCTTGTAAGAATGAAGATCAAAGTTGGCAAGCAGTGATACCGGCATGTCGTCTGACATTCTGTGTGAACTTTGCTGCTTTCATTTTTACAGCAGAATGTTTTAGACACTTGCGATTTATTTATATACACAGAGATCATTATTCTGTCTCTTTTAGTTCTTTACACAAACAAAACTTATTAATGTGCATCTACTGTACATATTTTAGACAAAGATGTGAAGGTGAACAGAATACAGACCTGCCGTCATGGGAACAATGTCAGCCCGGAGGAGGAAGCGTAGTCTTCCTGCTGGCTTGTTGCCGATCTTGATATCCATGTAGACCTGGGGATTAACTCTCCCCTTCTTAGCCGGGGGCTCAGCCTGCAGAAACAAATCATACTCTAGTCAATAATTTAACACAGTTAAGAGACAGATTTCATGTCTGAGATCAGATACGCCGACACAGACTAGAAGGAAAACCATCTCACTTCTTGCGCAGCGGTGTTGGGCGTTTCTCCTGCTGCAGCCTCCTCTTCACCCTCTTCTGCGGTTTTCCCCGAGAACTTCTTCAGCCAGTCATCATCCGACCACACTGAGGGAAAGAGAGAGCTAAAATCAGAACCCAGGGTTTAAAATCACAGTCCAGGCGAAGCCATTAATTAACAGGCTCTCGTCAATCACCTGGTCGAGAGGAACCTTCTTTGATTCTCATGGGCTTGGCGATGTTGACGCGGATAGTCCGTCCAAAAAGCTCAGACTCGTTCTGGTAAACAAAGAGAGCACTAATAAACATCAAGACAGAAACAGGAAGCTAAACTCTTGGACCTTTTAGGTAAACAATAAGGAGACAAGCGTATGCAGCCACTTACCATGTTATCAATAGCTGCTGCAGCATCCTGCAGATGAAGATAAATAGAGCAGATTATGCACACAAATATTTATCATAACAGGCTATATGTAATAAATGAATATGTTAGCATTCACTTTGTTAAATGCTGTTAAAACTCAGGCTGCAACTAAGCATCATTTTCATTATCAATTAATGTGCTGAATAGTATCTCAATTGAAAAATGGCCATTATAACATCTTAGAGTCCAAAGTGACGTCTTTAAATGTCTCCTTTCATCCAATCAACAGTCCGAAACAGAGATATTCAGTTAACCATCATATATGACACATAAAATCACCACATTGTAAAAGTTGCAACCAGCCAATCTTTGCATTTTATCTTTAAAAAAAAAGGACATAAACAATGATTTGTTGTATCAAAATAGTTGCCGATTCATTTTCTATTGATCAACTAATCAATTAATCGACTAACTGTTGCAGCTCTAAACTCATAGCTCAGTTAAGATGCATTCACCCTTCAACAGTGCAACTACAGAGCCGATTATGAGTCTAAATATGATCTTATTCATGTTAAAGGCATCATAGAATAAAAATGCTGTTGCAGACATACCTCGACCAGCTCAAACTCAATGAATGCAAATCCTCTGTGCTTTTCTGAAAAGTGAACACAAGACACAATGACACAGTTTAATGGTCATCTTCCCCACAAGTGTTTCATGTTAAACAGAAACATAAAGCTCCTGTCTTTACCTGTTTCATAGTCTAACGGTATCTGGATGTCTGTGATGTCTCCAAACGGGATAAAAGCTGCGTGTAACACCTTCTCGTCCACCTCCTCTGCCAAACCACCTGACAAGAAAGACACAGTGCTGAGAATAAGCTGATGAACATAAAAAAAAAACCTGACAATGAACAATATTTATCCGATTCAGAATAATGTTGCAGGTTAAGTGTTGCGTTCAAGACTCATGAAACCCCAGATTCCTTTAAGTCCTCCTATCTCGGGGTATTTTGACATAGAGTAGGTCTAGACGGCACTGCATTAATTTACAGAGACCCAACATTCCACCCATGAGCAAGCAAATGGTAACAGCGGCAAGAAAAAAAACTCTCCCCTTTAACAGAAAGAAACCTCCGATCCATGTATTTTTCTTCTAGTTTCTTCAGTTGAATGTTTGTGCTTCGCTGTGCAGAATGATGTACAGACAGGTGACAAATTAAAAGGAAAAACTGGTCCAGGTCTGAATGCTGGAGGTACGTGGTGGCCCAACACCTTACTGAGACACTTTACGTTGGTTTTTCCTTTAATTTGTCACCAGTCTATATGTGCAGAGTTTGACACTAGAAGGCTGGTTTTACATTCATCTGCTAGAAGTGGAAAGTTTCTCTGTGATCACTGAAAATCAGATTTTGAGGAGTGGGCCTATGAGCATGATTTATGACATCACAAATAGTTTGGAAGCTGATCCTGATCCAGTATTCAGAAAACCTTAAGCCTCCAGTGCACAAACACTGAGAATAGACTTTGCAGTGAAGAAGGAGACATATTGTGTCCAAAATGTTAAACTTCTGAAATGAACATAAATATTTGCATATTCATAGAGTCTGGATAAATTAATGAGACAGAATGACGAGAAGTCACTTTAAAGGACTTTAATGTCGTAATTATATATATTTATAGTGGAAAAACAACTTCGGACACTCACTATTGTTCCAAGCAGAGAACTTTTATGACTTATTACATGTCTGGAAGGGTCTTCAACTTCTCCAGCTGACGCTATTGACGTTATTTATAGTTTTGTTTCATTTCTAAATAGTTAATTACACACCTTGACACAATATTTAATATAACTTAAGTAAAGAATAGTTTCTCTGTTATTTTTTGAGCCGGTCTATGTGTCTCATGTGTTTTTTTCGGGTTAAGAACACTTCACACAGGTTTAGTTGTGTCTAAGTTCCTTCTTTATAAACTCATGTTATAAACGCGTTAGCTAGTTATACTGAAATAACACACATTAGTAACAATTACTATTAACTTACCGACATACAGCACTCGTTTGCTGGCAGCCATGTTGAATGTAACCCTTCAACTTTGACCGCGGCAGTTCGTCATTGGTGGAAACTAAATCCTGCCTCTCTGCTTTACCCCTTCTGCAGCGCCCCCTGTCGGACTAATCCTGCAGCAGCCGCCATCACTCACATTTCAACACTTGCAGTTCATTTTCAGTCAATCTGAATTCTTAATTAAAATGTAATTAATCCTCTTAATTAAAAGTGCTGCTCATTTATCTTTATGTCTTCTTTATCTGACCTTCAACTCAATGTGGCACAGACGCTTTCCAGTAATTTGCTTTAATTCTGGGAAAGTCTTATCATATCTGCGCTTGCTCCCAGCAGGTCCTGTATTTTCATGCTCCACTGATTGTAAACTTTCTCTACACACAAGCTCTTTAACTGCATTATTTTTTCCTTTCACTCACCATGTGTCCTATCTGGTTGTCATTTCCCATGTTGGCTGATGCAGAGCAACTTAATAATAACATTTTGAGCATAACATTTACGTCTAGGACTTTTATTTTTACTGCAACATGATGTTATATGTATTTACACAATTTGTATGCAATGTATTGTGTATCACTAATGATTTTAGAGCTTAATATCAAAACATGCAATTCACAGATATCATTGCTCTGTAGCTGTGGCACTGTTGGAATTTCAAGGTTTATATGTCAACAATCATCTGGCCAAAGTGGGAGTAAATGATATGAATTTAGCACCAAGACACGTCTGATCTTCAGCGTTATCTTGTTTGTGCTTCCCCTGTAGCACCCTGACTCTAGCCCTGAACCTGCCTCAGCCTTGTCTACCAAACTGAGTTATGCTTTTTGTTTTTTTCCACTGCCTTTGAAAATGTCTGTGCACTCCACTGATTAATATATATGATACACAAATACACACCAGAACAACAAGAAAACAGGCAACATGTAAACCATCAAAATAACACAAGAGCAGTAACCTTGATAAATCATCCCTTTATTGAGAATACCATACACCCATGATAACACAATGGGATGGAAGAGTCCATCATTTCAAACCAAACATAAAACTTTCAAGCAAAGAAAAAGAACAAGGCTCATTTTCCTTTTAGAAAACAGATTTCTCTCCTTCGCCACAAAGTGAAGGGCCTTAATTCAAGACTCCATTGCATTATTGCTTTTGGTATGCAGTTTAAAAGTATTACAGAACTAGAAAATTATGAACTGTAATATTTTTCAAAATGTTCAAGTATATTTTAAAATTACATTTTCCTTTTTTTTTCATGGTTTTTGTTTTTGCATAATTGTTCAGAGGACTCGGTTGTCTGGAGTCAGCGTAGTGTGTCTCTCCTCATCTCCGCTCATTTATCTGTGCCCTGAAACAACACAATTACTTTTCATTAGTGCAACAAAACCTATTTGTATAATGTATGAACTAATAAATCCAGGTCAATAACTCGACTGATGATGTATTGTCATACCAATCTAATAGAGCGCACAGTCTTCAGGAAGTGGCAGCAGCAGCAGTAGTAGCCATGCCGCCCACTTTCTGGGTGGCGTCTTTCTTTGCCTGGTGGGCCTGTAGCACTGCAACGGCTTCTTCCACCTGATTAATGATACAATGATGCAGTATAAACTTTGGATAAAAGACACATTGTTTCAATAGTGTGACAATATGGCAAAGATGGGGGAAGTGAAGTACCTTTGAGCGCAGAGATTCATGAGACTCCAGCATATGCAGCAGTTCAGAGTTGTCGATCTCCAGAAGCATGCCGGTGATCTTTCCTGCCAGGTTGGCATGCATGCCCTGAATCAGTGGAAACAGACGTTCTCCTGTTTGGAAATAAAACAACGAAGTGAAGGAGCATAAATCAAACAAATAAAACCTGAAAAAACATTACAGTCCATTCATTCAAATATGGGATTCTTACCTAGCATCTGCTTCTGCTCCTGAGGTGGTGCAGCAGCCAGCATGGAGGCTGTGAGAGGCTCCTGGCCCTGAACGTGCACAGCTGGCTGAGCCTGGAAGGCACAAATTAGTAATAAGGAAGATTATTTACAGGTTAGATATGATGGTAAAACAAGATGTTGTGATTGGTCTTTTGGTCATACCTGCTGTAAGGCAATAGGTTGCACCACCTGGGGGTTGGGGTTACGCACACCGGTGGCATATTTGTAAGGAGGCATGGCACGAGGGCCAGGGACTCCCATTGAGGGACGGGGACCCATGGTCTGGCCGGTAGCTAGCAGATAGGAAGAAAAAAGGAATCAAACACTCAACTGTAAAAACATGTCTCTAAATGTAATGAGTTGGTCATTTTGGTCAGTTGATATTGGTGAACACACCTCTTGGGCCCTGTGCACTGCCACCAGGAGTCATGTGTCTCAGGCTGGCACGTGGGCCTGGCTGACGCAGAGAGCTGGGTATCCCCTGGAAACCACCTGGATGTAACAGACGCAATGAAAAAAAAGAATGAGATAGGTACAAAACACAACTGCTTGACATGTGGTCCGTCACAGTATATTTAGAATGTTAGTTAAGTAATTATAGATGCACTATATATGCAAGATAGATGCACTGCCCTTAAGTGCCATGCGCTCACCTTGACCTCTACCACCTTGTTGCTGCCACCGGGGGTTGGGTCGCATCTGGGCCAGCTGATTTGGTGCATAGTATGTGGTCCTATTCTGGGCCTGGTCGGCACAAGAAAGTGAAATGTATCATTTTATGGCATTAAAATTATACCCTACTGAAAACTACTGAAGTGATTACCCACAAAACAATAATCTGCAGCACTGAAGTAATAAGATGGAAATGCATATGAGTGGAAGGAAGAAGTTTCAGAATTATTATAGCTTTCTTGACATTCTTAATTTAAATATAAAATAATTTTATCTTAATGTATAATCATAACATATTATTTTAAATCTGCATTAACAGATCTTTTGGCCACTTGGGGGCAGCAGAAACAAGCTGTAAACACAACATTTATTTTCAGCTGAGTTGATTTGGCCAACTTGTTAGAAAACTGTTGCCCCAGCCAACACCAGGCAACATTAACATTTATTTAAGGTCGTGTTTGTGTCCACCTGGTGAGTGAATGTCCAATATTTACTCTCCTTTTTAGCTTTTTTCTGGTTTATGATAACTCTAGTAGGAAACATGTCTAGTTGCTGGCTAGTTGCTAACTGTCAGTCTGGCCAGGTAATGTACAGTGTTCATTCTCTGAAAACAATTGCCTGTTGTGTCTGGTGATGAGTGTGAACCAAAAAAAAGTTGTGGGCCAAAAAACCAAAACAATGAGCTGAAAGATGCTGACGAACCATAAACCTGACGGGAACTGCAGAATCTGATCATTCTGTGTGAATACATTTCTATAAGCAACCGCTTTCATATTACACATAGTCATGAAATCAATTTTAATCTAAAAACATTGAATCATAGCTACTTTAACATGCATTATCAACTCAGACTCTGATTCTCACACCTGTGGCACAGCTGGCATGAAGTAGCCACTGGTGGGCTGGAACTGATTGATGATGGCGTTAGCCGGCATGGCCCTCATGCCAGCAATACGCTGCATGTACTGGTTGGTGAGGTGGGCTTTGCGCTCCTCTTTGCGCTGAGCAAGAGCCACGTAGAGGGGTTTGGAGCCAACGATACGTCCATTCATCTCAGTCACGGCCTTGGTGGCCTCCTCTGGGGAGGAGAAACACACAAATCCAAAGCCTTTGGAGCGACCCTCCTCCAGCATCACCTAAAATATAGACAGTTTGTGTCTGGTTAACTTCAAATATACAATGCTGCTGCTGTATTAAGAATGCAATGACTTTTATCAAGTGATAATACATTGTACCATCTGTTTGATCTCTCTCACCTTGGCACTTGTAATGGAACCGAATGGAGAGAACTCCTTACGCAGTTTTTCATCGTCTATGGTGTCATCAAGGTTCTTAATGTAAAGATTAACACCCTGAAATCAAAGACAAACAGTTATGATATATCTAGAAGCTTATTTGTCATACTGTAACTGAATCATACAATGAGATTGAATATGAATTAAAGGCTTAGTTTCTGCAGACCTGATAACGACTGATCCTTTCCTGTTTCAGCAGCTCAAATTTCCTCTTCAGCTCTGCCTGTCGCTCCATTTTTTTCTGAGCTCGGCCTACAAACACAGTCTTGCCATTGAGTTCGGTGCCGTTCATGTCCTCTACAGCCTACGGATTAATATAAAAGCCTTTATTATCATAGGGAATTTCTGACTCATTGACTCCTGACGCATTTCCATGTGGCCAAAGTACCTTGTTAGCGTCCTCATGTTTCTCGTAACTAACGAATCCGAAGCCTCTGGATTTGCCAGCGGGGTCTGTCATCACCTTCACACTGAGTGTTTTGCCTACAGAGGTCAAAGGTCAGCCATATGGGGAAAAAATACAGTAGAGCTAGACTACATTAGGGATTAGAGTAATAAACATTTATCTAGTCAGCTTACCATATTTGTCAAAAAGTTCCTTCAGCCGGTCATCATCCATATCGTCCCCAAAGTTCTTGATGTAGACATTGGTAAACTCCTTGGCTTTGGCACCAAGTTCAGCCTCCCGTTCCTTGCGGGATTTGAAACGACCCACGAACCTGAAGATGGAGGAAGAGCAACGACACACACTCTTGTAAAACAGTCCTGACTGGGTTGAGAAAACAAACCAGGATCCATCTCTTTTGATTTCCTTTTTCCAAACCGAAGTTCCGCAATGACAGAGGAAGACCTGAGCAGGTTAAGTACATTTTTTTTTTACAAAAACAGGGACGACATTCACGAAACAAAGTCACAGCTACATTTCATCACGTGAATCATCATTCCTGGGGTAAACAATGAAAAACCATTCAACTGCTGTTAATATCACCAGAGGCAGGCAGATACGTTGGCATGCTTGACAACACAGTGACAACCATCATAATTCTTGGTCCAAAACTTGATGAGGAGGTGGATGGAGAGGGATGGAGGAACAGAGTCTCACAGTACAAAGGAAAGCTGAGGAGGACCAAATGATCTTATATACCTTGCTATGACGACCTCTCCCCTTCTGCCATCCAGTATTGCATTCCTGCATTCGATCCATCACTAAAACACACAAGCGTGGTCATACACACACACAAACACTCTAAGACGAGTGACCAGCGAGTGGATAAATGAGGCAACAGAAAATGCGTCTGGTAGGAAAGATAAGAGTAAGTAAGAGTTTAGTAGTTTATCATCTTTCAGTTTAGAAGTTATCTTCATACTGGCAATAGTGAGAGATGAGCTTATTAGTCATATTATTCACACACAAACTCACCAACTGAAAAAAGACACAAAATGTCAGTTCACTCATCACAAGTGCAGAACAGAAAAGTTACAAATTGGACACAAAATTGATCCCAGTTTGATACACATGAGCTATAACCATGTTCAAAATAAGTTCAATAAGTACTTTACCGTTTACATCTGGACATTCAGTGTCACGACAACTTTCAAATACTATCAATCATTGTAAAATTCAAGCTAAATTCTTCTAAAGTCTTTCAAAAACACAAACAACAATGAACACCCCTTTTTCCCCAGCGCCTAGATGATAGGACACTCACACCTTGCGGTCATTCAGAAGCATGCCGTTCATCTTCTCAATGGCACGGTCAGCAGCATCCTGGGTCTCAAAGTGGACAAATGCATAGCCCTTGGAGCCATTTTCATCACACACCACCTGAAGCAGAGGAAGACATATGTGTGAATATGCGTACGTAAAGGTATCATGCTCGGCTTTAAATTAAGGTTCCTTAGCTTTAAAGCCATAGTTTGACATATTGGCATAATGCTTCTCCGTTTTCTTGGCATGCTAAACGTGAAGCCATAGCTAGTGGCCTGTTAGCTTAGCTTAGCTTAGCATTAAGACTGGAAAACGGGGAAACAGCTAGCCTGGCTCTGTCCAAAGGAGACATTATCTATAAGCACCTCTCAAGCTACACTACTACACTGCATATCACATTATACTGTATCTCAACATCCCAAGTGTGAAAGCAACATTTCGTGGATTAACTGGGGTTTGTATGACGGATGATTTCTTGATGACTTTAAAAACTTTAATGAGTGAGCTCAAGAGTTCTGGGAGTTGTGTTTTGTTCTCTCCAGACAGAGCCAGGTTAACTGCCCAACCGCCTGCTGGCTGAAGCTTCATACTTGAGTGGTATTGATCTCCTCATTTTTCTCTCAGCAAGAGAGCTGATAAGCACAGTTTCTAAAATTGTCAAACTTGCAATGTTCTGAGGATATATTCCTTCTTCTTTTGACAGCTTGTGCATCTGCAACTCCCACAATATATAGCCTACCAAAAAGCAAGATACAATATGACTGTTTTCTTAGTTGGAACTAGGGGAAGAGATAGTGTATGAGTTATGTGAGAAAGTGCACAAGAATATTAAAGAAAATAATCTGACTTAAATGTGATTCATGTTAAATTCCCAAGCAGTTTGACCAACAGTGGAAATATATATATGGTTTATGAGTGCAACAGTACAGTTTTCAACAACTCTACCTTGCAGGAGAGGATGTTGCCAAAGGCAGAGAAGGTGTCGTACAGGGCTTTGTTGTCTATGGACTTGTCGAGGTTCTTGATGAACACGTTGCCCACTCCAGACTTCCTGAGGGAAGGGTCTCTTTGGGACCACATGATTCTGATTGGTTTCCCTTTCACCACGTCAAAGTTCATGGTGTCCAGGGCTCTCTCAGCTGGTGGTGGAGGAGGGGCAGAAAGGTGGAGGGAAAGGTCACAGCTGGTTGTTTACATGTAACCATAAGCTTGAAAACATTTCAGTCCCTGAATGTATGCAACGTATCATGCTTCAGTATAACATGAATCACACGTGCTGTACTGTCGCACTCTCACACCACATTTCTATTCTGCCAGTACCACTGTGCTTTTGTTATAACCACAAACACAGCACTGTGGAGTGCATCAAAACATTTTGTCCTCCTGTGCGGTGTGTGCCACCATGAAGAATCCCTGCTGCCAGGCCATTACCAAGGCACGTGTAACATGGGTAAGACACTGCAGCAGACCATGTGGCTGATGAGCTTTCTATGAGCAGCTGGGACAAGTGTGGGGGGCAGCTGCATTGGGCAAGCAGGGAACACATGGCCCTCTTCTCTGACACACCACATGCTACTGGGCCATGTCCCACTGAGGCCTGCTGCAGTAGCAGTACAGTAGGCCCCCTGATAACAGAAATGGGCTGAAACTATGGTGTTAAGATTAAAACTTCATTTTTTTCACATTGTCAAATCATTCTGTGGTCTTTCGGCTCAGTTTACGGTTGGATTTACACTATGTTTCTGTTGCTTTAACTCTTACATAGGATAGGCTCTTATGTGGGCACACATGCCAAACATCCTTTTGTTCAGTCACTCCACATTAACACACACACACACACAGGCCAGGCTGTCCAGCTAAAAGTGTCTGGTAAACAAAACAGAGCTGCCTTGCGTCTGCTGGCATCAGCAGTTTGGCTTGCAATTGTACTTCACAACCCGTGAGCTCAGAGAAGGTATGATCACTGTCAAACATGTGGACTTCCAGAGGGTTCACAGAGGGACTCTTGGCTTTAAAAAGGCTAAATTATTGTTGTAGCATAGCACATGGCAATTATTCACATAGTAACTGATGTGGTTTAGAATGGCGCATGCTTCTGTGATACAATCAGCGTAATAAAATGTAAACAACAATGGATTTGAACTTTACCATAATACCCTTCTCTTCTGTTAACCATTTCTGATACAAAGTTATTACGGAGCAGGCAAATTTTGGGCTGCTCAGAAAGATGTTCTATATTTAGAGAGGGGTCCTGGGAGGTATGTGCTGGCATGGAGTGTGTGTAGAGCATTCTCTACCATTGATGGGGAAGAGACACATTCAACAAGAATGCTCAGATGAGCAACACCAGCTCTCGTGAGTGTTTACACATACAGCTGTGACCTGAAGAAATCCAACGGACCTTCCAGTCAACCTCGACTACAGCTTTGCTTTCCATGAAATCCTCTTGCCTTATCACGTGGCAGTTCTTCAGGTATATTTTTGCAAAAAGCTATACTAGTTTTATATTGTCAAGCTATTTCCCCACAGGCACGTGCCCGGACTCCATTTAAATACCCAATAACAGCTACCATCCCCCCACATCTACACCTCCAACAACAAATGGTGTCTTCTCACTTGTGGCTCCTCTTACATTTACTCAAGCGAACGATACCAAATGACTGGAAGTGAGCCAGTTGTACCCTATCATTACTCCAGCTTTTGGTAACTGACTCAGGCACAGATACATTGTGACAGGTGTTTAACGTTGATACAAGAGGAGAAAAGGCCCACACAATGTAAACAACCACAACACCTGCTACTATTGCTCAACGCTTCCATACCATTGACTGTAAATGGAAAAGTGTTAACCAAAGACACTTAAAAACACTTCTGATACATTTGTTGTCATATATTTAAATTGATAAGCATGCTTAGGCCTAACAGATTAACAATAGGCAATAATTTTCTCAGGATAGCACAGTTATATAATTCAACTCATTTACAATCCCCGCAGTAATAAAGCAGGGATTAAATCCAATTGGAAACCAGATCAAGTCATTGATATTACACCAGATAATATACACATGGCTGGCACATCAAGCGGGCAGTGTAGGGGGTTATTGTTCAGCTGTACTTGTCCCTTTTCTTGCTTTTAGTAAAAATACAGCAGCAGAGGGCAATGGGAATTAATTTCACTCAGTGGCCCTTTAAATAGGAGCAGAAATGGGTCATTTTGGGTTGAATAGAGAAGACTTTGCAAAAATACTTTATATTCCTTAATGCAATGCTGTAATTGATTAGCATAAAATCAATTGATGCATTTTCAGATAACTGTTAAACATAAGTCAACTCTGCATGTGGTGAGTGCTTTAACTATAGTAGTCAAATATATTAACAGGAGTAAAAAAAAAAAAAACTGGGCCATGCTTATGTGGGTCAAATGACTGCTCAAACTAGTGTGAAGAACTGCCATGACTGTCCTATTTGAGGGCAAAAACATTTGATTAAACAAAATCCGATGTCAGCACCGGCAGTGTTTCTGAATCTGCATTTCATTATGTAGGCAGGAATCACCCAATAGGCAGTTTTAGGGTTGACATTGAAAGCATGTGTGACAATGTCAATATTTGAAGGATGCATGGTCTCAGAAAGCCGCATACACCGACGTCTGCGAATAGCGTGCTCAAACTGCATAATGTGTCTTCAGATGTGTCGTTTCTTACCATCAGCAGGCTGTGAGAAGTTGACATAAGCGTATCCCAGCGATCGCCGGGTGATCATGTCTCGGCATACCCGAATGGAGAGCACCGGTCCGGCTGGGCTGAATTTCTCATACAGCATAGCCTCCGTGATATCGGGGTGCAGGTCGCCGACGTAGAGAGAAGCCATCGGATAACTCCCAGTCGCTGTGTTCATAACTCGGACTTCACAAAAGAAAATAAAGCAGAGCTTCCCTCAAAAAAAGCCAGAAAATAATGCCGATATTCCGGGTCCGAGCTGCGCGTCAATTCTCAGCTACAGACAGATGATAGTTTTCCAGCTTAGACCTGAAAATTGACGATATATAATCGATGTCTTCTGAAGTATTTCTTCCTTAGAAGCCCCAGGGCCTCCTGTTTCTGTTATTTTTTTAAATTACAATTTTGCTTTTTTTTTTAATCGTTTGTATTTCTTTAAGTATAAGGTACTTGTTTTTTATTTTGATTTTATGAATTTTTAGATTTTTTTTATGTATTTTTATTAGAGTTTTTCAAGAACTGTGAGTTAGACACTCACGGTCGTTTTGTGATCGGGAAAGAGACTGCGTGAGGAAAGCATGGGCACTTTATAGAGAGTGCGGTACGGAGGAAATAGTGGCCAGGGTCAAACTTAGGATAGAAAAAACCACACAGTGAGTGTGCGGTGTAAAAGGGAGAGCGCACACACTGCTGTCCCAACTACAGAGCCCAGCTCCCCACAGCGACATCTGGGTGGGAATAGGTTTACCATGAAGCCATAACGGTGATATCCTTATTGTGTTGTAATTGGGGACTTAAAAAAAATAATACATAAATGTACATACCCAGTTTGAACCATTAGAAGAATGAGAAAACTCAGTCACTGAAACTTGTGAAAGACAAGCTCTTAAATCTATTGATGAAAACTTCTTAAGGTGAGGAGACATCCCCATTTTTATGTTCTGGATTTGTTAGTTTTAGGGTTTTATTACTATGCCATATTTGTACTTTGTTTTGCTCAACCTGAGGCAGAAGAGTTTGTTTGATATACAAAACCAAAAGGTTGTGCTTTTGAATGTCATGTTCTAAATAAATATGGAAAAGTGGACAGCCTCCCATTTGGAATTTAAAAAAAAAAAAAAAAAAAAAAAAAAAAAGCCATAAATTCAAGAAAGCACACAACTGGATTATTGCTCAATAGGTTTATTCATTATGTTACAATGATGTTGCAATTATTCTGCTTTGTCCATCCTCCTGGGAATAAAGAGAAATAAGTTAATAGGCAACATGCATGGAACATATCAGCATTACAAAAATAGTAATATGTACCTCAACAAATCCAGGAAAGCAGAAAGCAGTCCCTTCTGTCTGGGTTCCTGTTTTCTTTTAATTCCATCTATCCCGAATCTTCTGATTGCACCTTTTCCCTCATGTTGCTTCACCACTTCTTCCTCATAACTCAGTGTCTGCAACCCATCTGTGCTCTTGGAAAACTGAAGTTTTGAACGGATTATTGGTTGGGTATCATTTGTTCTGTCTTGGTGCATTATAGCTGCATTTGTCTGCCTTTGAGCCGGCTTGTCTCTCATTTGGTTAAAATCATTCTGGTTTAGCTCATTTGTATTCATCTCAGCTGGCAGAGTTTCTGTGTCAAATATCTTAAATCCTCCAAGCCAATTTCTTTTGGATTCCTCTGTAATAGCAGCCATGTCCTGTTGTGGAGGAATAACCCATCCATCAACCATCGTCATAAGATACGGATCCCATACAGGAGCTTCATCTCCTTGTTTAGTTGACCTTTCCTCTCTGATCTTGTTTGAGAGTTTATTCAAAACAGGCTCCTGATCTGTGGTTAAAGGCTGCAGATCAGGAAAGTCATTTGATATCACGCTGCTTGGCTGCAACTGAGCTGTACAGTCACCTACCACTTGAGATCCAATATTATTGCTTTGTTCAATATCCTGCACCTGTCCAGGTAGCCAGACGGTCAGCTTGGCAACAGGGTCCTGACTCACAACCACTACACCCTGTGGTGGGGAGGACCACTGCAATTCAGAGAACTTGCTTCTTGAGACAGAAGTAGCAGAAACTATTGGCGCTGCAGCATCAGACTGTATGTGGTCGATAACAGGGGTGTTGGAGGTTTCTTGTGGTTCAGAGACTGAAGGTGCAGGACTAACTTCATCTTTGTCCACAATGATCAAAGGCCCAGTGCTGATTATAGCCTTGCCATCTGAAAGGATATGTTTAGTAGTCAGTCAACGTTTGAGAACAGGAAAATAAAATTTTGTTGCACTTTGACAGAAAAAAAAAAAAAAAAAACAAAAACGCATACCATCTGGAAGGTGCTTGACTGACAGGCCTTTACACTTTGAGCTACAGCAGCTGCACACCTCTACATTTCCACTTAACTCCTCCCATCTGAAAAGAGACAAATTTTAGTTTAAAAAAAAAAAAAAAAAAAAAAAGTCACAGGAGTTGTGTGGTGGGCTGTACAAATACCTTGACTCGATCATGTTGTAGTTACAAGATTTAGAGCCAGTGGTGATGCCCTGGTCTGAGATGAACACACTGCAGTGGATGTACATCTTCAGGAGGAGCAAGAGTTCATAAGGTCATACAGCTGAACAGCAGAAACGCAGCGAAACCACTTTATTAAAAAGCTCACCTCAGAAATCAGATACGAAGTGTTCAGAGCAACATTAACCATATCTGCTCTGTTGGAGGCCACAAACTGTATAACAGCATGAGGGGAACCCAAGGGGGCTGTGCACCTGGTAGATAACAGTATCACAGGTGAATATAACATGAACAAATATTACAGTGGAGATGGAGATTTGACTGGCTGCTTACCCTTTATTCAGTATGACTGCATGTCTAGGTCTAGTCTGAGGCTCTGGAGATGCAGAGACGAAGCAGGACTGGATGAAAAGCTGCTGATCAGCTCTGGTTTCAGCAGAAACCTGGAGATTCACAAGCTCACCTCTTTTATAGATATTGGACTCTGCTGTGCTGGTCCATGATGCTGCAGAGAGAGGAAAAAAAACAAACAAAAAAAAAAAAACATTGTGTCCACAAATATACAACTTGGTCCATCTGCATGTTTCACGTTGTACTCACGATTCATGGCCTCTATGTTAAAGCTCTTGCCAGGAAGTGCAGCTGAGACAAAGTTTGGATTTGACCTGAAATGATATTTAGCTTTAGTATCATTATTTGTGACCACTTACAGATGTTTTGTTAATTCAGTAGATGTACCTCTTTGTCATGCAGGAGACGTCCACTGTAAGAGGAGAGGGCCACCAGGTAGAAGGAGGTTTTTGGAGATTCAAGTGGAGAATATTGGAGAATATCTCCATTCCATTCTGCATCTGTGAGACAAGATGGTTTTATAAGATTCTGTAGACAGAAGAAAACTAGATAATAGTTTGGTCAGCTCACCGAGTGAGTAGTTCCACATTGATCTAAGCTGTAAGTGAAGACAAATTGGTTTGGTAGCTCGCCGTTGCTATAGCAGCCGTCACCCAACTGAATCTCCTCTCCATTCAGTGTGACACCGTTCAGTCTCTTATCAACCAGCAGAGTTAGCTGAGATTCATCACAAGAAACCTGTACTCTGGGAACCCTCATGATTGGAGGAAATTCAGCAAGCATGTGGAAGTCAGGGGTCCGGGTTCGCCAGGAGCTGAAGATGGTGTCAAATGGAGGGAAATCGAAATCTCTTTCAAACGGAAAGCGCATGATATTTTCAAAAAATCCTGGAAAAGCAGCATCTTGTCGTATTACTGAATGAACAGGAATGAAATTTCCGACAAAAAAGCACAGAAAGATCTCTGCAGTCCCCATTGCAAACCTCAAAGTGGGTCAACCACTCTGATTACTCTCCCAGCCAGAGTGTGTCACTGATAAGGTGCAGTGGCAGGAGGCACAGGTGTTGGCAATCAAGCTAACGAGGCTGATATGCACTTATGTTGCATTCAAGATGGGATTCTAATCACTTTGACTCTTTAACACCAGAACAGCCAGTGATTCCTTTGATTTTATGTTTTACTGTGAGGCACAACATTTTTGTTCATATTATATCTGATTCAAAAATGAATCAAGAATCAATAAGCATATAGTACATCAAAGTAATGGATAATGAAAAATCTTAATTTTATAATATTCTTATACTGTTTCTCATACATTGTGACTGTGATATTTCATGCTGGTATCATAACCGTTAAAGATAAACTTGTGTACATGATGACTTCCTTTAAAAAAAAAAAAAAATTCTGTTTATGTGGGAATTAAGTCAGATATTTACAAATTACGGGTCACATTTTCTTCTATTTTTTAAAAAATATATATTTTCCCCCTAAAAAAAAGAGAATAAATAAATATGTAAATCTGAAAAATAAGATGTAATGGAAACAAGAGTTAAAGAAAGAAAAGAAAGTTAAAGAACACAAATCACAAACATTTGTAATTTCTGTTCAGTTACAAAACAACAACTACCATCGTCTCACTCATCATCTCAACAGTCATTATATTATATTTATACCGAACATAATGTGGGCTATCAGTAAGGATGTGTGTCCCAAACAGCATTTGTATACCAGTCTGTCGCCAAGTAGGGCAGAGTGAACATATAAGGCTCACATAAATGAATAAATAATAAAAATCATCAACAGGAAAACTGCTTGCAGTTGCCCAATCAAGCAGCAGAACTGGTTTACACATATGGGAAACTAAAGATCCATATGATGTGACTTTTTACCTGGTGAATACAATGATGTGCGGTGGGGCGGAGCCTCCGTGCAGGTAGGCGGTTATGGAGCCAGGTGAGCGGCGGTAGAGGAAGACAAGGAGCCGACAAAAGCAGAGTGTCAAAAAAAACTGTCAGAAATGACATTAATACAACTTTTACACTAATATGGTATAAGAGAACGGAAAATCCACCATGGGACATTCAGGTAAGTTCACTTTTACACGTGTTTGACTAAATTAACAAACTATATAGGCATGTTGCGTGATGAAGTTTTTAGGCGTGGTCTGCGCAGTTGTAAACGGAGCTCAGAGGAGAAAAGACGTTACACTTTTCTGATGTTTGACGGAGCTCATAACGCACTTAACGTTGTGTTCGTGTGTCTGTTTTGTCTAAAGTCGACTTATCAGACATTAGTAAGCAGGAAAGAGGTGTGAATTAAAAAATATATAGTTACAGTGAAACCTGTGATGTGATCATGTTTAACTATCAGAAAATAGGATATAAAGGATTATATAATATGTACCAAGTCTATACTTTCAATATCATATGAGGTCACAGTGGTTTTCTTAGGGTTTACAGTGACTATATGTGACAACCTGAATGGCAGCAAACATTAGACTAACAATATTATGACCAAAAACACTTGAGTTGCTCCACCAGCTGTAGGAATGTATGACACAGACTAGTAGTAGGTAACTATCTCTACCTGACCCCCTCAGGCCAGATCAATGTGGTAGTGAATGTTTGAACACCCCACCCAAACCTTTGTCCTGTGTGGTTCAGGAGGGGGCTTACACGGCCCTCCACGGGTTGGGTGCCTCTCACCTTTCCTCAGAGGAAAGAAAACAAAAACAATAAATCCTCAGACACTCTAAATCTCCACCTACAGCAGCACCATTTTGTAATGCTCTGTTGTCAGGTGAATAAAGATGTTCAGACTGCAGGGGTCCGGGATAATTCTGGTAACTGCTTCATTCTCAAGAGCTGCCATTGTGTGTAAACCGCTGGCCTGCTTTCTTTTTGCAGTGCTGAAACCACAACACTGCAAACAAGTCTGCAGAGCACTCAGATAAAGTTCTCAGATGCAGTTAGCTGTATATTTTACTTCACACTCAATAAAAGTATTGTCATGTCCCGTCAACGTGTACTAATGCTTACACAGCTGGTATTTACCTATGTTCTAATCCCATACATACAATTAGTTGTTTACTTTTTGGATTTTGGCAGAGGTCACAACACCCAAATGCTGAGTTAAGATAAAGAGGTCAAAATAACATATTTCTACCCCATGTAGGAATATGCTGCTCCAGCCTCAAGGACAACAAAGCCTTGATGAAGATCGGCCTGGGTCTGGTGCTGGTGGGCCATGTCAACTTTCTTCTCGGAGCACTGGTGCACGGTGCTGTGCTCAGACACATCAACGTCCACACAACGGCCCGCATCATGGTGTACGCCATCTCTAACGTCCTTGCCATCGTGGCAGGCTTGGTGGTAAGTGGCACACACATGACGGCGTTGTGATCAGTAGCTGTTTGTTTGGTGAGATCAAGCTGGAGAAGTATGAACTAGTTTTCTTTCTTCTCTGTGGTTCCTGTATGTTTGATTACAATGCAGTGTATACTTGTAAAACGGTGTTAATATGAGTAGTAATATTCCATCATCTGTGATGAAAGTGATGTGTGTGTTTTTACTGAACATGTGTCTTGTGCTCCTCAGGGAATTATTGCTGGAATATTGGCTATTGTCCTGTCCAAAAACAAGAAAAGCAGGATTCTGGTAAAAACTATTTCCCTCCATTCAGCACTCACATGTCATTTGCTGGCTCCTGTTACAACTTGCCCTTTGCTTTTGAGTGAGTGAGTGTGTTGTTGTTATGTGTATGTGTGTGTGTGGGGTTGTGGAGATATGGAAGATAACCGTTTCAACAGATGACAAACATACGTAAATGCAAATGTAGAATTCAAGAATAGATTTAAATAGGACGTCCTTCCTCACAAAATTGACTCACCTGTGATTTCTGCTTCACAGATCACACATGATCTGTTAAGTACTAGCTTAAAGTCTTTAACAGCTATCACACTGTCATGTTGTCCTTGCAGAAGTGGGTCCTGTTGGTTGTCAGCTTCCCGGCAGGTCTCTTGGCAGTTGCCTCCACCTTGGGCTTGTCTGTTTCCATGGTGACGGCCATTGTGCATAAAGGATGGAGCTTGCTAACACACTGCAAGTTCTCTGATCCTGATGTCGGTTCTTCCAGCATCACATACGAATGCCCCTTTGACCCCACCAGAATCTATGTAAGTTCGGTGTAAATATGTATCTTATAGCAGTCACACTGCAAAAAAAGAAGATTTTAGTGATTATGTGCTGGCGTCTTTTTGTTTTGTCAACCAGGGTACCACAATCATTCTGTGGGTTCCGCTCATCTTCATGTCTGTGGTGGAAATGGTGTTTTCCTTCCGCTGCTTTGCTGCCTGCACCTCGTTCCTCTACCTCTGCCCGTGCAGGAAGAGGCCGGTCCGGGCGAAGAGGGTAAGCTGCTCGCTGGCTTTACTAATACAGAGGCCTGCGTTATTTGTCACTAGCGGTGTGTGTGTTCATAGTGTGTGAGAGTGAGAACAAAATCAGTAAATCATTTCAGTCGGTTGCTTTTTTTTTTGTATGTAAGTGGGGCAGTGATGATTTTCCTAAGCAGAAAAGTCAAGTTGAAACTGTGAGTTCCTAAAATCAAGAGGAACATTTAAACTATTCTGCAAATCACATAGCAAGTATAATTTTACAAGAGAAATCAGAACTTTCCTGCCTGACTGTGACATTGCTACTCAGAATGACATCTTGTACTGTACTGTACTGCTTTAGGTCGCAAATATATGTCTTTAAAAAAAACAAACAAATTACTCAACTAGTATAGTCGTGTAAGTTATGGTTAACTTTGTTTGCTGCGTCATACCAATTGTTTTCCTAGTACAAGATTTAGTAGTAACATTACAGCCATAAAATAACAGATCAAACTAAAGTTTTAACAGTAAACTGACCTGGCTTCATAATATCCACAAATAGCACTGTGACATTTAATTTAATACAGCCAATGGAAGCCAGCGATCTCAACCTGCTGACAAAAGCAACCTTGAACAGGGCAGTGTGGTAACCGTGTCCCTCATCTCACGCTTTCACAATACACGAGAACACAGTTTGGTCTTGAGAGTGAAATTAAAACAAACTGAAAGAGCCCACAAAACGGCTCAGTAGATTCACCTTCATAGCGTTTATCAACCCCTCGTCTTCAAATATTCTCATGTATTACCAGGCAGCTTTATGCTCAATTACTTAAGCATGTTAAGATGACATGTTTTATTATATTTGTATATGAAATTGTCTTTGTTTTTTATCCACAATGCTACTGTATCTATGAATAAACAGCTATGTGTGGTAATGAATTCTGAAGAAATGTTAAGTTTTGATATTTTTGCAACTTTTGCAGTTTATCATCAAGATTGGAGGTGTGATCATCTGTGACTTTGCAATATATTGTTACCTTCCTAATAATCAAATATATTCATACTGAAGACAGCATTCATATACTCAGCTAATCGGAGCATTCATAATGTACGTGTCATCCTGATTCAGTTTTTCTTCTAACTACATTTCATGTATATGTTTCAGGTGCGTATCCAGAGAGCTGTTGAAATCCAAAGATCACCTCCAAAACCAGACCCAGAGGCTGACGTTGAAGCCGAGGCTGCAGAGCAGGATGAACTGCTGGACTGCGACACTGCAGCGGAGCGGAGTGAATGGCTCTGAAGCAGCTAAACCTAATGAGATAGGTTGTAAACTGCCGGGCTCAACTGGAAAACGCAGCGTCATCTGTGAAGCGGTTGCATTGAGTGCGTCTTGTTACACTGTGAATGTCTAATGAAGACATTTGTGGGACTCTAGCCAGCAATTTATTTCCCTTTATATCAAAAGGAATATTATTTTCCTGGTTAAAATACTATTTGTTTGACTTGAAATGATCACATTTTGTGTGTATTGATATTGTCTTAACAATGGAGAGTTGTTACATGTATCCTGACTACAAAAATATACTTTTTTTCCATTTTAGTCGTCAATCATTTATTCAGACATCACCCTTTATAATTATTTTACTTAGAAAAACTCAAACTTTACAGAACAAAGCTACATAATATTTTATGGTTTTTATTGGTGTTGAAAGCATCAACACTTTTCCTCATATTTGCAAAATACAAATATATACAACGAATTAAGTCTGACGTTTGTCTTGCCTTCTATTTTGAACATTCAAGTCCAAATTTCAGAGGAATCTCAACTTGAAATCTGCCACCATTTGACAGGACTCGACGCTTTCAATATCGTGAGGCAGATGTCGCAGAAATTTGATGTCAATAAAATACACATACTAAATCATAACCTAAAATATAAGACTGTAATTTACTCACTGTGCCATGTAAGAAGTATTCAGGTGAGGACAACCCTCTTAACCATTCTTGGTGACTTTAGCAGGCAAGACCAGTGACACAAATGTATTACAGAAAAGGATCTATTGTACAAACATGCTTCGACTACATATTCAAAAAGGCACAGGACAAAAGTGGGGCTGAAAGACGTAAAACGGAGTAGCCAAAAATATCTATGATTTAAATAAATTAAATCCATCAGATATATAAAAACATACAAGTACTAAGCCATTTTTACAGAGTTGTGTCATAGCATAAAAAGGTTCAGGACAAATATGAGAAAGAATACAAAAACAATACTCAAAAAACACTCAATTTGACTTCAGTCCATAAACAGTAATATTGTAAAGGTGTCCTAGAAAAACATGGTTAGATCCTCATCCCATTCTGAAAGGTAGGATCCCTCATTACAAATAGTCCTTTCCACGGCAGCAGCCTGGAAAGATCATCAAAAAAAAACAAAAGAAAAAAAAAAAAACCTGCTTTAAGATCTGATCTGATCAGTTGCATTGGCATGATGGGACTCTGAGGACCTCAAGGTGTCTTGGACTCCTCTTTTGGCCTAAAAAGGACACAGAGCGAGGAAATGGTTAACACTCAATTAGCCACTTCCTGGACATCATCATCATCATCATCACAAGTGTGTGCAGCGTTTTCTCACTTTGATGTGTCCATTTTCTCCTCTTCCGGCACCTTTTCTTCTTCTTTTACTTCTGTATAAGAAAAAACAAATGAACAACGATCGTAATAACACTGCCTGACTTAAAGGCAGAATGAGCTTTGAATGTTGTGTTTAAAAACCACACCTGACAAATCCTACTCATTCTGCCTTTAAACTAAATGTTAAATCATAAAAATTATAAATAAAATGTACAAAATGATGTGTGGGGTGAGATGAGAATGAGAAAAAAAAATGAATAGATACCTTTCTTTTCCTCCTCACCTTTCTTCTCCTTTTCTTCTCCCTCTTTCTCTCCTTCAGTCTTGGCTCGCTTGGCTTTCTTGAAGCTAGCTGCATTTCTGCGGCCTCCTTCACCTTCATCCTCTGAGTCAGAGAACTCCTCCTCACACGCTATCCTCTTGTCGTGAGCACGAACTTAACATTTAAAGAGGAGAGGGTCAAATGAAAACAAGGTACACTAGTGTATTGGGGTTAACTCCAAGATGACACAGACTTGAGTGTGAATATAAACTTCTGTAATTGTTATGTAGATTATGACTGAGGTTCTTACTGGAGATGCGTTTGTTGGGGTCATCCTCCTCCTCGTCTCCACTGTCCTCCTGTATGGCATCCTCTGGGATGGCCTGCATCTGCACGCCTGGGGCATGTGGCAGCATACGCAAATTCTCAAACAAACGCTGCCTGGAGGACAGAAAACCGGTTTAACACTGCTGGCAACACATTTTTTGATGACCAATGAAAAAATAGCCACAGGTTAAATTGAATGGCTGTTTCGTGGACTTACTTGATCTTCTCCAGGTAGTCGTTGGTGTTCTGGTTTGTCATGTTGGACGGGCTGATGTGCAGCTTGAAGTCTGGCCCAAAGTACTCAAAGTAGTCGTTGTATGGGAGCTCTGGAGAGGAATGAACACGATCACTTTACATTTCTATCAATTGTTAATGAATATAAAATCATTTTATTGATTGTATGGGATTGCTAAATGTTTTTACCTGCTGAGAAACTAATATCTAATTGCAGATAACGGATTCAAAGTGTCGCCTACTACAAGACGACTTTAGGAGACTATGTAAGAAGTTTTCTAAAATGCCTGCAATTACAAATCCTCAATTTAAAATGTGTAAAATTTGGCCAAAATTTGAGTATAAAATATTTCAAAATTAACTAAAATTATCAACAGAGTGTGAAGAAATAACAGTTTTGACATTATGTCAAAACCACATGTATTGTGTCGCAGATATCTACTGAAGTTAGCATGCTAACCACATAGCTCCAGCTGTACTGTCTTGTAATACCACTTTGTACCACTGGGGCCAAAGTGAGTCATTGTAGTATCCAGTCTGCCCTCAGTCAGGAGAGGAGGAAGACGTAGCGCTGCCCTGAGCCACCGGCAGTAATTGCAGCGAAAGGCTGAATACTTTTGAAATTTTTGCTTTAGAACTGTTAATGTCACTTTATTAAAATTTTATATTTTTTTTTAGGCAAGAAAAAAACCATGTAGACTCCCAATATGTGGTCAGTTTATCCAATTTGGATAGACGCACCAATGTTGCCAGAGCAACCGACTGCTGCTCAGACGCTGACCGGGTGATGCATCAGCTGTCAGCTGATCCAATGAACTGCACTGCGTTGCAACAGCTATGTGAACACTGGCCATCTGGCATCACAGCTGGATTGATATTGAAATATATCAATAAATTAGGTCTCTGCTGGATTACTGTGTTGTAAAATGGCTGCAATTAATGGAAAAAATGATACTGTTTTACCACTTGTGTGTTCTGTGACATTTTGATTTACATCTACCCTCAGGACCATGTGTGTGTAATTATTTAGTTGTTACTTAAGAGTCATGTTGTAACTTATCTCAATGGGGCAACTGCTTTCTGATCTGTGTGGCTCCTTTGTAATTTACTGCTGGCTCTAATGTCCTCTGTACCATTTTGATATCGTGACTACGCCACAGCACAGGTTCACTGTAAACAGTAAGCTTTACACTATATGGTGATAGGATGATGTGTTTGGGGGGGAAGGTGATATATTGTCCCCTATTTGTTTGAATCAGGTGGCCAATTCTTACACACTGAACTGTCAACAAACTGTCCCTACCAAATATTTTAGTTATTAAATTGATCTAATTATTTTGTTTTATATTATTACAATGCTGATAAATTCTTGATTACCACTTGAGAAGAATCTGATTTTAGTTCTATTCAGTGCAACATGTGCATGAAGACTCACCGTTGGGGATGGAGGTATCAAGAGCTACAGCAGTCTCGTACGTCCAGCAGCGCGCCACATTGCGGATGGTGTAGCCTCCTCCACCCAGCATTAGCAGCGGCAGGTTGAAGCTTTTCATGTACTCCACACACTTGGCATGGCCTGAATGCACAACAACGGGAAAAATGATTAAGCGAAAAGTCTTACAGAACTTTTTGCTCGCAGCATCTCGAGAAGAGAAACGTTTCATTTCACTTACCTTTGATGGTGAGGTTAAAGCAGCCAAGTCTGTCTCCTGACAGGGAATCAGCTCCACACTGCAGAACCACTGCGCTGGGCTGGTACATCTCCATCACCTTGGCCATGATCTACACAAACAACAACACCCGCTCTTCAGAATGCTCCTGTACATCAAGAAGGAGATCTCAACTACTAAAACATAACAAGTCTATATTTACTCACAGGCTTGAATATGGCTTCGTATGACTCATCGTCAATCCCATCCCTCAGTGGGTAATTCACAGCGTAGTATTTACCCTTCCCAGCACCGATATCCTGCGGAGAACAAGACGGAGGTGTCAATTCACTATATTATCACAATGACAATGTGTGTGTGTGTGTGTGTGTGTGTCACAACCTTACCCTCAGGTCACCAGTGCCAGGGAAGTACTCTCCGTACTTGTGGAAAGAAACCGTCATGACACGGTCGGTGGTGTAGAAAGCCTCCTCAACACCATCTCCATGATGGATGTCGATATCGATGTACAGAACTCTCTGGTGGTATCTGAAGAGAGAGAATATACCATTAAACTTCTGCTACTTGTGGTTATAGTAGCGGAAATATTCCAAAATTACGCGTTATACAATATATCTTAAACAACAACAACAGGACCCTGAAACCAACATCAATTTTTATCAACCACCTGGAGCACCATCCACTTATTCAAAACAAATGCGTACTTGAGCTGCTGTAGAAGACTTTCATACTCACTTCAGTAACTCCAGAATAGCCAAAACGATGTCGTTGACATAGCAAAACCCAGAGGCCTCAGACTTCTTGGCGTGATGCAGGCCTCCAGCCCAGTTAATAGCTATGTCTGTCTGCTGTTTGTTCAACTTCACAGCACCAGCTGGAGCACAGAGGCAGAGAGGCAAGAATTAACGGCCTGCTTAATGCCGAACTTAACAGATTACTGGGGCAATGACGGCATGATTATTGTCCAACACAGCATGCCTGTCTAAGCAGTATTTAAGAAGACAACTTACCAACGGAGCCCCCTCCAGAGAGCTGGCAGAACTCGAATAAACCATCAAACACTGGACAATCTTCTCCCACATTAACTGCAAAGAAGAAGCAGAGAATTAAACATACTGTTGTTATCTTTCTAACTTACACGATCAGTTTAATTACACAAAAATAATACTTCATCTATACAGGCCAGCTCTCTGATCACACTTACATCTCTGCATCTGTTTGCTGTACTCTGACATGTTGTCTGGCCGGATGGAACGCAGGAATTTAATGTAATCATCGCTGTGATACTTGGTCATCTCCTCTCCGCTGGCTTTGTGTGGACGCTGCAATGGTGAGGGAAAATTAGTTCCTGAGACACACACACACACACACACACACACAGCAAAAGCTACTGAAGTCTAGTGTTTTGACTATGCATCACTGTTAATGTAAATGAACATACATATATCTCCATCTTTCTGTAGAGGCCATAGTTGAGCAACAGGTTGTGTGTCATGCGGATTCTGTGGGGCTTCATGGGATGGCCTTGACCATAGTAATAATTTCCAACATCACCTAGAATGAAAGCAAATTAAAAAAAACAAAAAAAAACATTACTTGACATGCAAAAACTGAACATTTATAAACATAAAAAGACACTTTTACACCTTGTGCCTGTGCAGAATAGAGGCATGCATTGAGAAGTTAAGTCAAGGAATTCAACATTATCATGCATGTTTCATATAATCCTGCAGCCAGACCTTCCTCTCTCAGCCAACATGTTTAGCATTAAATCGCCTCCATTAAACTATACAAACTACTCAGCTTCGGTTACAAGGTGGCACTTTACTCTAAGCAGCTTTTGATGTCGAGCAAATACCCACTACACGCTTCACCCCGATACTTTAGAGGAAGCAAGATGAGCCATTTTAATATTAGCTTCGTGTTAATTGACGTGACAATGTAGTAGCTACTCATATCTCCATTGTTAGCACGCATGCTCCGGACGTTAACCGGTTTAACTTAAGTGCTAATATCTGTTTGATAAACGCTTGCGATACTGTTTTAAAAGCAGTCAGCGTATTTAGGAAAATTGCGGAAATACAATTAGGGTATTATAACCCTGTGTGTACTCAGACTGAGATGATGAGAGCCGTCTGCGACTCAAGCTAGCTAACGTTAGCTAACGTGCCAGGTTAGCGAAGAGGTGAAATAAACGGCAGCCTTTGTTGGCTCAAAAGTGGCGGATTTCATCGATATGTGCGTCCGCTGCTCCAAAGTACAAGCATATTAAGTACTCACCATCATAGTAGTAGCAAACTTTTTTCTTTGTTCCTTGAGAAGTAAGCGCCATTTTAGTCCTTCTTGGCTGGCTTTCACCGCACACCACAAGAGACAACAGCGACAAGAGGCGGATAGTTTGTTTCACGTCCGATCGACTCAATGTAGTTTTATCGAATGTCGGCAGGAGGCGACAGTGTTACAGACTATCCTCTAGACTCTAAAGATCTGTGTATACATATCGTACACTGTATATAAAGATTTTATATACACACCATGAATTGTATATAAATATCTCTGTATACAGTTTATCTCCGGTATGTATATAAAAACATTTATATACATAGACTGTACACAGAGATCTTAATATACAGTCTCTGTATATCAAGACAAGCAAACTGTCGTATTAATCACAAGGTTATATTCACTACGTATACTGAGCACTGTAATACATTATACGGTCTTTAGAAATATAGGCATCTCAAAGAATTATATTGGAACTAATAGAATAGAATAGATTTCCAATAGGACTGAGAAAATCCTAAAATAGCCTTTTCTTATTGAATTCCTACAGGATTTAAAGAAATGTATAGGAATCCTAAAGGATTTCATTGGAAAAGATTAAAGTCCTGTAGGACTTTTTTGATTAAGGTATTCATATCTATTACTTACTTAACCCTTAAACAGGCAACGTGCACCAAATGATACACATTCTTTAACAGTTGTTTAACATTCATGTTGGGGGCATATTTGAAGGTTTTCGCCCAATCAAGTTATCATTTATCCAAGGTTTTATCTGCTACTGGTATCTAGGTCACAGGTTGAGGTTATCTGTCCTTTTTTTAGTCAGCCTGGTTAGAAATATTTATGGCTGCCAGTGGCGCAGGACATGCTTACCAGGAAGTAAATAATTATATATTAATCATAGTTATTTTCAACAAAACAACAATATAAATTCATAACACTAACTATGACTAATGTCTTAATATGCTGATGAAGAAAAAAATGTCTAAAGGTGTTCATGGTGTTAATCAACAACTTTTGAAATGTATGTATCCCACGAGATACGTTGCTGGATTAGTGTCAGCCAAACATTGACCAAAAAATTGGTCAATGTGTATATAAATTTAGTTTCAAACTGACATGTTAATTTCACTGCAAAAACAGATATTATGATGCACAGGTATGTACGTTATGATGGTATACCAATTTTATTTTTTTACACATACCTGTGTGTGTGTGTATGTATATACATACACACACACACACACACACACACACACACACACACACACATATATATATATATATATATATATATATATATATATATAGTGCATTTATCCAATTCTCATTACCCATTCACGGACACACTCATACACCATTTATTTTATGTGGGTGTGGGTTTTCCTGAATTTATTGTAAAAACAATACAAAATACATGTAAAGCATTTTACTATAAAGAAAACAATTTGAAAACATTTATTAATTGCATTATACATTTCACAGATAAAATACAGTTGAAGCATTCAGAATGTATTTACATCTTAATAACGAGCACCAGGAGAGTAGCTGGTTACTTAGCTATATCGGACATGTCAGTCTACAGTTTTCAAAGCAGCATGGTGATCACTCTCCTCGCTGCCGATGGCTCAGCAGAAATCCAGCTGTCATTGTGACATCACTTTGAGGTTCATAGTTCCACATGTGATTGTATCATATCTAAGTGGCTGCTTTAGAATAAGGTTGATACAAAAGCAAAATACTCTTTTTTGAGGAGGGGGATCTCAGTTTTTACACTCTCGGTATAAAGGCACGTACCCTTCAATGAACAAAATGAAATCCAGCGTCCACCTTCACAGGTTGTACCTTTAGTTTGAATATATGTACTGTAAATGTCTTTGTGCCCCGTCAGGGTTAGTCTTGGTACTGACTCTCTGTGGCAGTGAAGAAATCTGTCAGGACGCTACTGAGGTACTCGAAGGTGGGCCTGTCGTCTGGTTTTTCATTCCAGCACATATTCATAATGTTATAAAGCCCGTCAGGACAGTTTTCTGGCTTTGGCATTCTGTAGAACTGCTCCAGGTTCTGGATTACCTCTGGGTTGGACATACCTTAACAAAAGAAAAGGCATTAGATGTGATATGTTCTGCAAATATAAATCATGCTACACTTGTGATGTGGTGACATTATGAAATGATTTTATGACGGTCTGGTACTCCAAATAGAGCTCTGAATATGTGATATGATGCTCAGCAGATGAGTAATTACCAGGGTAAGGTATGCGTCCGTATGTCACTATTTCTGTCAGGAGGATCCCAAATGACCACACGTCAGACTTTATGGAAAAGGTGCCATAGTTAATAGCCTCTGGGGCGGTCCACTTGATGGGGAACTTTGCACCTATGGAGAAAGGAGGAAAAATTGTTTCTCAAAAAAGGCATGAACACTTGGTGGAGCTACTGCACAGGAATGTTTGTACATCCTACATTCAAATATAGGAACATGACTATTTTATCACACTTCCACTTGTGCGATTCCATCTAAAATCTTTCACTGCAAATGCACTCAAACAAAAACCTCATAATAAAACAAAACTCTGTAAGACATAATTTTCCCTGATAAAAAAAAAAACATTCTAGAGGCCTTAAAAGAATGAAAAAAGTGATTGCTCTTAATTTTCTGCAAGGTTTTGTCACCTTCTCTGGCTGTGTATTCGTTGTCCTCAATGAGTCTGGCGAGTCCGAAGTCAGCAATCTTACAGATGCGTTCATGAGACACCAGAATATTGGCAGCTCTCAGGTCCCGATGAATGTAATTTTTCTCCTCGATGAAAGCCATGCCGTCTGCCACCTGCAGGGGACAGCACATCATCAGAGTGTGTATGTGTTTTCAAGCATGAGATGTACCCGTGCGAAGATCCTGTGTATGTTTCAGTATTGTGTAATGTTTGTGTGTGTTGGACAGATGAACAGAAATATTCCCCCAGACCAGGGAGTTTACCACTTCCCCAGGTCAGTTCCTTATACCCTTTACCTCTGTTCTCCACCTAAGTACTCCACCCTGGTACACAGCTGTGTACGCTGAACACCAGCTCTACTTCCTGATACTAAAAGCTGCGGTCCTGCCTTGGCCTTGCCACAGACTGACAGAGTGTTCCAGTGACCGCATTTCTCATTATCAAATCAAATCCTGATTGAGTAATAGTCTCATAGGCCTACCTCAGACGGAAATTGAAACTACACCTAATACACTAGCACATTGGAGTGAAAAAAATCTACCACCCCAGTTTGTAAGCATTTCCGTTTGGCTGGGTCAATGGTGCATCTTTCAGACTTCTTTCAGAATCTCTCACATAGGTGACACTGGCGCTGGAGGTCTTGTCAGAAACCTGACATGTACGCATGTCTGTGTATTCATACACGTCAACCGTCGTCATGTGATCCCACTTAGGAAACTGAAGGCCTCTTTTCTGTTATTTTCACTCATTTGATTGCTGTATGAATCACTCTCATACTTAAAAACATAATTTAGCATTGAGTATATCATATCATCATATCGACTTTGCTTTCCTGTAGTTAACATTAATTTCAGCGAAATCTCAAGTTCATCTGATTACCTACATGTACACACATTACAAGTTTAAGGCATAAAGATGTAGACAGAGCGTCCAACACAGTGGCAGGAGCAGGGTCATTAATCACTTGAATTTTATGGTCCATCATATGATGGTTAGAGTTACTTGCTCAGAGCTTTTACCACAAATGCTGTCAGTGCATGAAGACGGGCTTGAAAGCATCTTTCTGTAAAATATGTTCACCGCAAAGCTCCGTACAAACTCTGCCTCTCTACGCCAAGCTCTAAAGCGTCGGAGAATTTGCCTACCCTGAACGAAGACTCTTGTTTTCTTGTTAGACTTCAAAACATCAAGCTTGTCTTCCTGTGGTTGTGTTTTCCATTCCCACACCCACAATACATGTAAGTCAAAATTCTTTGACTAAGATGTAACATTTCAACATTTCAAAAATTATATACGGGATAATTACAGTTACAATTTTTCTTGCATTCACGTTTCACTTCATGTTCAATTTCATTTTATGTTGAAATTTAGGTTTCTGTGCCAGTTAAAAACCTTCACATCACATGAATTCACATTTAATAATGATAACAGCAAACAATGGACATCCCTTTGGCAGGGGAGTGATTTACGGTATGTTGATGAGAGACAGTGTGACAAATTCAGAGAAACTAAACGGAAAGTCTGCATCATACATTTAGTTTCAGGTTCTGTCTTCAGGTTCCGACCGTTTGGCTGACTTTGTAACGTGGTGAAATGGTGACGCACTTGCCCCGTTTGGTAGTGTTTGGTAGTTTTATTTATGTCTAGACCGACAGTCACCATAATACACACACACGCAAACACCCAAGTCTGTTTTTATTACAAGATTAGTGTTGAGCATAAGCCTCACTACAGCAGTGGCCTGTTTCCTGTCTATGAGGATCATGCTGAGAAAGTAGGAAGTGAAAGAATAAATGAAAAAGGAATCTGATAAAGCAGCTCAGAGATAAGAGCACAAAAACAATAAGAGTAATCAGAAATGTCTTACCTGAGACGCCATGTCTATCAGAGTGTTCATGGGCAAATTGCTCCCTTCTGTTGTTTTTAGGTAATCCACCAAGCTACCTGTAAACATCATATCCAAGTTAGATCTTTACAGAAATGTTTCTATTAACTTAACACACAGGTCATGTCAGCTTAAAAAGATGCATCCTGTGTCTGTAAATAAACCAAGTAAACTATAGTTACCACCGCCGCTTTTTATTATATTGTATCTAACAGAAGAACAGAAGAAGCAACTATGAAAGGTGATATTTATTGGAAAACTACAGTTAAATTTTCCTTTTTTCAGAAGACTAATGACATTGTCCTTGGTTAAAAACACCATCATTCCCTATAGGCATAAATAGACATAGTTGGACCAGAATAGCTCAAATCAGGGAACATAACACTGTGAGGAAGCACACGGAGCATCAGTCAATTTGATGCATAGTTTCTGACAACAGGCTGCAGTTCCTGAGACTTTGTGGAGTTTGATTAAGACAGAACAATACCCTCGCACGCCAGCCAACCAAGTCAAACCAAAGGAAATACTTTTAAAGAGGAATGACTGTGCCAGGAAAGAAGAGACATTTGCTGCTCTCTGCTTAAGTCCGGAAGACTGCTTTTGAAGTCTGAGAGCAAAATGAGGGCTCTTTGTCAAGGTTACAAAGGGAAGCTATGATGACACGCCTGTTATTTTCCATCTTTGTCGTCTCTGATAATGAAAGAATTTTAAAAAAAGGGACAAATTGAAAAGACAGGAACTCCGAGCCATCCTTTTTCTTGACAACAGAGGCAGCAATTGTTTCCTGTCCACACGTGGATCTCAGACAAAGAGACACCCTCATGTAGAGCCACTGCTGGTGGTTTACAGGCCACTCATAGAAGACTATACAAAGGCACTCCATTCAATTCAGCTGTAAGACTGCTGTTGTGTTTGTGACAACGTCTCTGTATGCATTTTGTTGTTGTTCCTCCTTGTGAAAAAAAAAAAAAATCACAAAGACTTTCGGAGGTTAGAGTGAAACGGATACAGGATCGCTTTCATATAGCGTTTGGGGCAGAATAAACCTTTATTGGGCATAGAGCTTGTGATATAGAAAGTTTGCAGCTGTTACCATGATGCCATTTCATATTTGCAGTTATTTCACATGGTCTTTGTTATATAAGGAGGGAGGGGAGGAAGAAAAAGGAACATCCAGTGGCAAGATGCTGAACAAACTGCCATTGTCACGGCAATGTTTATTTACTGCCACAACTGTGCAATGTGCCAATATCTGAGCACATGTGTCTTGTGCATGTGCCTCAGAGTGTGTTTTTGTGTGTGTCTATGGATGCATGTGCGTATACAGGCTCTGGAAAGAAGCCAGGAATGATCAGGGGTCTCGGTGAACAATAACCTGGTGAATCACCTTCTCCTATTTTAACACCCTGTCGCCTCGGACTTGCCCAGAGAAACTTCCCTTTGGTGAGTAAACATCAGAGATACGTCTGGAGGGGCCCGGAAAGCAACCGAAAGTTCATGTTTGCTTTGAAACATTTTACAGCAGAGCAACGAATACAGGAGGGTCATGAGGAGAAGCTGAAAATAGCCTATCAGAAGCCAGGCCACTTCAGCAGGGCAGCATGCTTTGAGCTCATGACTTACAGCTGCATGTGTTTTACCATCACAGATGATGAATATTCTGTAGTTACAGTAATATCCATCCCATATCTTATCAGATATCACACAAATAAATAGGTAGGCGACCTGTGGTATTTGATCAAAAGGTCTTCAGCGAATTCAACAGAGTCAGCGAAGGGAAGCGTATGAAAACACTGTGACTCATGAACAGGGTGAAACACATGGTGCAGCCCGGTCCTTTGTTGAAACATGTGCTCTGGCACCCACAGTCCGATAGTGGATCAACATGTTTGATCCTGAACGTCCATGACTCCACACTGAATGTTTCTTTGTGTTTGCTCCAGGCACAGAGCTCACTCTGACGACACCGTCTTTGGTGTTTAGGGTAACGGGGCAGGAGATTAAGGAAGTGATCGTTTCAGACAGGCTTAGACATATTTTAGGTGACTAAAACGAAATGAAAGGAGCTGGTGTGATTACAGAGGGATTTCATATGAATTTATCTTCAAATGAGCATTCACTGAATGGAAATACCCCGGGACTAGGTTTTCCTTCCCTTTTGATGCTTTCAGTGATAATTCCCATTTCATGGTTATTCACGTTGTTACATTGTTACTGCCTTATTAGCTAAAGAGCCACACGTGGTGACACATGTTTCTACCTACCATTTTCCATGTACTCTGTGACAATATAGATCGGCTCCTGGGTAACCACAGCGAAGAGGCGTACAAGGCGAGGATGCTGTAAGTTCTTCATCATGTTAGCCTCTGCCAGGAAGGCTTCCACCGACATTGTGCCCATCTTCAGATTCTTAATTGCCACCTTCCTGTCGTTATTGTAGATACCTGAAAATAAAGATTTAAACATTATTTTGTCACTCAAAATTGTTTAGCACACATGAATGAATGCATGATTTAAAAGCACAGTAGTTATTTCATGAGTTGTGATCAATATGCACTCAATTAACAACAGTTACACATTACATTCACACAAACAAGATCTCATTCCAACTCTGGTACACTAACACTCATGTCGGTATATCTTGTAAACCAAACCCACAACCAACCGGTTTTATCATCTGCCATGTAACGCACTGAGCACCTCACACCATGCATGAAGCGTTGCACTTCTGAGAACTAATTACATATGCTATTCAAAGCATTCCTCCACCTCTTTTATCTTCCAAGGAAATCTTCTCCATTACTGCGAAGGATGATTACTACATATTTTCTATTAACTAACATAAGTAAACATTTCATAGTCAATGACATTCCCATGTATGTGAAAAGAGACAGTGTTTGGATGAGGTTAGATAAACAAGCACGGTGCACAGACTACATGCAAGAAGCTACTGTAAATAGAAAGTGGCTGTGTGAAACGAGGACAAGTTCCATGGTTGGCAGTGTTTAGCTCTTATACAGTGGTTTGTTTGGGATGTTGAATCGTGCTGGCAAATCAAGATGGAAAATAGAGGGGGAAAAATACCCCTCCAATTGAATAATAAGGGGGTTGTGGCCCAGATTATTTCAACTGATACCCTTTTGAGCAAAACATTTGGGCTTTTTGTTAAACAGTCACAACTGACATTTCATGCAAGTATTGTTAAGATACAAATCATCCAATCCATAAGTTCGTTGGAAAGGTAGATTTATGTTTGATGTTGCGTAACAAGGTTAATAACTCACATTATTTTCCAATCAACCCGCTCAAACAAGCCTACAATTAAGACTGTACTGTGGAAATGCTTCAGCATACACTGCAGAAAAACCCTGGCTTACGTCTTACAGAGTCAAATCCAAAACCAGATTGAGCAACAGGCTGTTGTACATGTGATGTATCAATCTAACTATGTTGCACAATAACTGTGTAAAATAGAAACTAAATCAGCTCATTAAAAAAAAAAAATCAATACCAAGCATGCATGCACATAGTTTTTTAAAAAAAAATATATATATATATATATACTTAAAACCATGACCAGCCCTTTCTCTTACAAATATTCCATATTTCATCTTCTCTGTCACTCACCCATCCAGACTTCTCCAAACTGGCCTGCTCCAAGCCTGCGCTCCAGCTTCAGGGACTCACGGGGAATCTCCCACTCATCCTGCCACCAGGGTTTCTGCGGTGCTCTCGACTGACACGGCTTCACCAGCTTTGTGCACAAACCATCTGCCTCACCTGGATGACAAAAAGAGAAAAGTGTCTTCAGACGGAGACGTCTCAGCAATCATCAGTGAACTTCTGGATTTATCCCTTAAAATGAAGCTGTACTCACGTGTGTGATGCTGGACAAGCTCCTTCAGTGAGTGAAAGGATATCTTGGCTGTGATGTAGAAGCCACCACTGTCCAAGTTGCGGATCCTGTAGTGCTTGACTACTTCACCTGTATTGTGGTCCAGTTCCCTGATGGATAAGGAGTATGACCCTGGAACAAAGAGGAAGCAACAACTTAAGTATCTGCAAAACAAATCATTGGCAAGTTGTCATCAACGCATTTAACAGTAGCATTTTATCATCATTAAATTAACATTAGGTTTGGTTTTATCTGTCAGTCTAGATCAAGTAAAGTGCAATAACAGCCTCAGATTTTGGTCCAGTGGATTGGGAAGAAAGAAGAAAGAAGAGTTATGAGATGTATTTTAATTTTGATGGACTTAAAATCACAACACTACCAAAGTCTTGTGTTTTGCAGGTATAGCCTAATGTTTACCATGGTTGCCATCTTAGCTGAGTGCGTTAGCCACATTTGCTAATTAGCACTAAACACAAAGCACAGCTGGCATTAGAAATGTCATTAGTGTTGTAGATGTTTGATCATATATTGCATTGGACAAACTTAAGTTGTGACCTAAGATGTTATCGTGGATTTTTGAGACAATTCACTCAAACCGACCAATGTCAAGCTCATGATGGCACTAGAAGAAAAGTCAGGGGAGGACCATAGTCATTAGTAGACTACACATTGTCTGAGCACAATGGTTATCTGCACCGAAATGAATGGCAATCAGTCCAATAGTTATGAGATATGTAGTCTGGACCGTTTGACCATCAGGACAACATTGCCATCCCTAGAGCCACATTGTGAGTGAGGATAAAAACACTGATTTATGGGGCATATCTAGTGGGATTAACATAAATCAAACAGATAAAGAGTGCTGGGAAACAAGGAGGCGGTTTGTGGGAAATGAGTCTTATTTTAGAAACACTACCAGTAATAAGACAGTGGAGCAATATTGAGGTTTTGAGCATGATCCCACTTGTTATATGGAAATTACACCCATGTATTACAATTATATGCATGTTTAAAAATGCTGCATGTTGCCTTTAAGTAAATGTAACCTAGTGAAAGTCATTTTCCAACAAGTCACGTAATCAGATATACCGAGAAAGCACCTCGAGATATAGAAACTTTGATTAAATTTACACACGATAAGTGAAAATGCTACGAAGTCAAGGAGATCAGTTCACCTGGGGTTGTCTCACTCTCTCGAATCAGGAAGGAGCCCTGCGTATTCCCAGGAGCGAGGAGGAGCCTCATGGCATCATTTCTAGAAACGTTCTTAAAAAACCACCTGCAGCAGAAACACAATATGCTTCACATTCTGAGCTAACCACTTCCCTTACTGCAGGGACAAAATGAAATATATGAGATGGTGTTGAGGTTGAGTGACATAGCGTTGAGAGCTTTATGTTTCCTGTATGACGTACGGTTCAGTCTCCACTTTGTTCAATGCAACAAAGTTGTATGGGATGTAACCCCTCTGGCCTGTGATGAGAGATTCTGCCAAATACCACTCCGGATCATCCCTGGCAATAAAAAAAGAGAGACAATTATAGTATGAGTGACTTTACGTGTCTGTGATGTATCATAGCAGACTAGACCTTTTCTGGGATGAGTGTGTATGTCTTCCGAAAGCAGTTTCAATTAACCCCCACAGGCAAGTGGTTCTTTGCAAATGTAAAAGATTATTGTATTAAATGAACCACATCACACTTTGTAGGAGGGGAAGTGTTTTGTTTCACTTTTCAGCTTTTCAGCCATTTTTTTTTCAGAAGAAGATACAGAAAACAGAGATGTGTTCACTACTTTGTAATCTTCTTCACATTGTATAAAGCTTCCTCAAACTTTGAAATTTATCAGAGGCATAGTTCTCCTAAAAATCATATTAAACATCATCATCTATCATCTATTCACATGAGGCCTATAGCCAGGAAAAACACGAATCCAACCAACGGAACCACACCCACCTGAGAATGTTGTTTCGGGCCAACAACCAAATTCTGTGAAATTGTGCGAATATTTTGAAACTACAATCATATTCTCTGTAAATTCAGCCTCCCTGGATTACATCATGCTGCCAAGCATGTAATTATGTTGGGGAATATTAAACTCCTATCACTTTCATGTCATATGTTTAGTTTTTTTGCCCCAACACAGTCACATTTAATCATAAAAATATTGGAATCCGCCTCAGAAAACCCAACATGTGTGATATATGTGTTATTATAGAATTTAAACTCCTTCATTCCATTATAAACCCCTTCAAATTTTCAGAAGTATTTCAGAGGACATAACCTTGGTGTCAAAAGTAGCTACAGTCCTGATGTTTGTCATAACTCTAAAATAAAATAACCATTATCTTTTTCCAGTAGCTCATTATCCAAGTATCTTATAGCTAACCACAGTTCTGAATGTCTCCCCTGCATTGACAGTAATATAGATTTCCTCTTTCTAACCTGCAATGTAATCACAAGGCTGTGTGCTTTTTGTAATTTTCAACCTTATTCAATTGTCAAAAGCAGAGCGAGACAGGAAATATGGGGAGAGAGCGAGGGAGATTGACAAGAAGTGAAAAGCCCCCTGTCGGAAACGAACCGGGGTCGATGTGAATACAAAATATGTGTCTGAGACACTACCGGGGTTTGAAAGATATTCTTTTTATTTTTTGAGCAGTAAACGATAGTTAACATAGCCGGTAAGGATAAGCAGGCGTTACCTCGCTGCATACTTAGTGGTCCTACTCAAGTTTCAGTTGACATGGCGATGAGTTGATTGTGAATGAATTGTTGTTTAGGGTGTAAATATTATCATAATTCTTTTTTCTTTTTTTTTTTTTACCAAGGGATACTCTATGTACATGCTTACTTGTTGATGATCTTGAGTCTTTCTCCCTTCTCAAAGCCCAGGTCACCATCATGGTTGGGTTCATAGCTGTATATGGCGACCACAAGGTTATCTGCAAGAGGAATATTGTGTGTTTTAGTTAGTTGAAAAAAACTGCGTGCTCTTTTACTTACAACACGGCTCACGTTTCGTGCTGGGTGTATGAACTTCTTTGATATTGATATTGTGATGAATGACTGCCGTAATTACGAATAGAGAAAGGTGGGCATTCTTTCATATTCCTACTATGCTTTGTGAAATTTTGTGATGTGCACAGAATCTTAACCCAATTAAAATTTATTCTCTTGCAAACAATTTCAATTTAGCTAAAAAAGATGAAAATAGCCGTTTTTTTTTACACCCAATGGTTAGCCAATGCTCTTGTCAACACTGCAAAATAATAATAAATCAATGATCACTGAGCAAGATTGGCTTATAGTGACAGCCTACATTTCACACCTTTCTCATTATCATGTAAGCAAATGGAAATGGAAAATGTTACCAGAAAATTTGTCAAGGAAAGTGGAAAATGTTGTATTGGCATAATATGGAGTAGATAAATGATAAAAATAGGTGAGAGTGATTTACTGTTTGCAAGATACAAATCATGAACATGTAAAATAAACTCTCGAAACTAAAAAAAAAAGAAGATACATTTTAATAATTGTATTCTCTGTTGCTCATCCTGAGGTTTTACATTTTTTTTCCATCAAAGGATTTTATTGCAGAGGTTCTCTTATCCAAATCGAGGGTGCTGTCTGCGGCAAATATGTGATTTGGGACCTCAGACTATATAATTAAGAATGGATTTAATTTGTCTTCAACTTATCATATTACATATTAGTGACACACACACTTGTAGATACTTAAACACACACAAACAGTAAAAATACATTGTATCTCGTTACCTGGTATAGGAGACGTAGGTGGTGAATGCTGTGATGGGTATGGAATTAGCTGATCTGTGTACTGAGAGAAAAACAAGACTTATATTTTAGGTGCAGCCTTCCGAAGAACAACAGAGGATTTATGCACTATCACATTTCACATTCTCAATAAAAGCTATTTATATTTCTGGTTCATTACGTAGGTCTTGTTGGTGTAACGTTGGCAGTTTTGGTTTTATGCTCCCAGACAAAATGTCTCGATGTATTGTGACACACACAGGTGGCTTTCTCCTCTAATTGTAATCTAATGGGACATCTAAGTCAAAGAAAGGAAACAAGCAACATTGATGGAATAATTACACTCCCATTTCATTATACACACAAACGACAACTTCCTTTGCAGTTATAAACTTTTCTGTACCCCGTGTGCAGTAGCAGATGGTACCGTAAGAATAAGAGTAACAGAAAGGTTACATAATAAACACAACAGAAAAATGAATTGGAGGACGCCAGCAGGAGTTCACACGTTTTGACTCTTTTCTTCAAGTGGTCATCCACAGACAACCACAAAAACAACCAAGGCCTATTGTCACTCATTTACACACTGAAATGTATTAAGTAACATGGACACATGCATCTAGACGTAAAAGTAAAAACCAAAAACAAATTCTTACACACAATATGCACAAAGACACTCACTGGATTGCATGACTGTGGAGGTATTGGACAGTTGCATTGTTCACAGATTTCATCCAAGTTCTCGATCCAGTCGTCGTCTGAATAGTCTGAACTGCAGTTACATCCCATCTTGTCTGCAATTTAAGGACTCAAGTTATTGTCATCAACATAATCAAAATGCCCAAACAATCATTTATCGTTATTTAATGGCAAAAAGTCTCTTGTGATTGGTATTTCCCATCCGATAAAGTATTTTTTGACACTAACGAAGACTTGTTGATACATGTTGTTTTGCTTGATCGCTTATGCTCGAAGAATAAATTCATGGCATTATTTCAGCTGAAGACAGAGTGCCTTAGTTTTTTCCCATGGTTGTCTGCGCAATTAAGGAAGAATATCAAGCAAGACTTTGTTTTTTGTATTTTCACTAAAAAGCACCTGACATATGAACCGTCATGAACCATGCAGCGCTTAGTCCTTCTATTACATACTTAAGTATTTTATTCATTTAAGACATTCATCAGTGTAATCAATTTCAGATCTCCATGAACTAACAGAAGACACAAAATGTTTCCGGAGTTTTCCGAAAACTCAGTTATGACTGAGGGCCTCGTCACAAAATGGAGGCTCAGTGATGAATCAGACTCGAAACTAAGATCCTAAAACGTGTAAAATCTTTCATTTTATACACTCCTTTAACACAGCATGAACATGCACACAACAGTCAAAGAAAATCACAAAAACAATATCACTGAGAACTATGGCAAACTGACGTGCTGCTACCACTTTCAGGGCTGCAAATCACAGGCCTTTAAATGCTCTAATTCAAGCCTGATCAGTAGGTTCTACAAAACTGTACAAATACTAATCTTGTATAATACAGTGTCTGCACGTGCTCTGCATTGTGTTTTACACTGGGGCACTGTATAAACTGGATTTCTCAAGCTCAGTTGGCTCCCATTGGACCAGTCACGGAACAGGGTCAGTGGGCTAATCGCAGCAGCCGTCTGTCCCAGAAGGCTCAAAGCCGTGAGAAAGATCTGGAAAGGTCTGACCCGGCAGTAACAACTCACCACTGTACTGAGACCCCAAGGAATGAATCACAGGAGGGTTTTTTTTTTTTTTAATCAGCCCTCCTTCGCTTACTGGCCAGCACTCAGGGAGTCATACAAAGTCAGCATTTTCCATTGAGGGGCTACCCTCTTCTTTTTATGATCTGCAGCTGAAGGCCTTTCAAAACAAATACTGTTATTGTTTGCAAAGTATTATGGGTATATGGACAGTACGTGTGGTCTGTGTTAATGACTAAAAAGACATGTGGATTACTTCACTGGCATTGTCAGTAAAGAAAGTGAAGAAGTGAAGAAAGTGAAGTAGAATACATCTTTCAAAAACTGTGAACGCCATAAAGAGAGGAACCAAATCTCAGTGTAGAAAAAACAAACCTTAATATGTAAAATTTGAATGACTTTCATGTTCAAATTTATATTTGTACTTCACAGCGAGTTGCAGTTACCTACTTTATCTCTCACATTGTGACTAGTTTTACTTTACAGTACTCTGTAATAGTGATTTTTATCAGCAGTGACTATAACAGCCACGATTTGAATATGTGTTGAATGTTATTGTGTGCAAATAGAAAATGAAGAATGTGTTTAAGCTGAGTTACCATTACTTCTGGGTGTGGTTATTGTTCTTTCAAATTTTAAAATACAACACAGTTTATAAAAAAGTTAGACATCAAACTATCTACCATAGTAATCAACCTGTCTGATTTATGTAGAATATTTGCTCTAATACATATATTAATGACAGGGAAATGATACATGTTGTTCAACTCTACCCTGGTTACAATCATGTCATTCTCTACGTTCGACCTTTGTAATACTGATCAGAAATTTGATACTTACCTCTTGAAATATGAAATCTCTTCAAGCATCCAATGATATCAAATTACAGGTGCCGCCATGGAGATCTTATTCTTTAAGTATATATATTTTTAAGGAAGCATATATCTAACAATAAGTGAGATATTCACCGCTGGAGCTTGGGTGTGAAGATGTCATCATCCGCCTCACGTATTATAACTAACTCACAGCTAGGAGTGCTGATGTGTTTCTATACGCATACACACACACACACACATACACGCAGAGGCACTCTTTGGAGGTGAGCAAGCCAGAGAGTTTCCTGTCGTTGAAAGGTTGAGGGTTGCTCTGCAGGCTTCTAACAGGTGCTCACCATGCAGCTGTGTGTGAGAACAAGGGAAGAAGAGGGGGGTACGTTAGGCTCCATGGTAAAGGGGTCAGGACAGCACCCTTCCCAAAGTGGGTGCCAAGACGTGAATTTTCCAATACAGTTAAGAAAGGGGGCATCAGTAGGTTAGAAGACAGTGGTGAGATTATGTATACTTTTACTTTTTTTTCACTTTTTTATGTAACATCTGTGAGTCAGTGACCTTTAAGTTCAGGATCACCATCAGTGTTTGGTTGAGGTGCTGGTCTGGGGGTTATTCTAAAGGCCCCTGCAAGATTGAATATTTGATTAGATAGGGGATTTCAAATAGCATCTGGAAGGATCTTATCTGATACAGAGACCATTTTGGCAACTTTGGGATAGTCGTGTTTCCTACATTGTGGTTTCAGGGCCCAGGTTTCAACAAGACTACAACGTTATTTTTGTCAATCATACATGTGGTTTGTGTTGTTTTTGTGGCCAGCAAACCCTTTCAAATAGATTTAGTTGACCTTATTTTTCACAAATTGACAACATTGGTGACCCATATCTCACTTACAGAAGGCCAAAAATAAACAAATGGCAATCAGTGAATGACCCTCTTTTTTTAACCAGAGGTCTTTGTTTGGTGGTCATATTTAGCCCCCTGAGAGCAGACATGAACTACCGAGTCTTTCAGACTCTCAACACACTATAAGCCTGAACTGTCGCTTTTAACACAACTCTGCTGTGGACCACATCTCTTCTTTTGTGGTGAACGGCTGCTGCTACAGAGCATGCACCGGCAGGAAGTCAGTCCAAACATTACAGGAAGTGCACAGAAATATGTGCTCAGAAGACTGCCACAGCTTAGATTAAGTCTCACTTGCTATGAAACCACCTGAAGTTCACTCTTTTTCCGTTTCACCGAGACAGTGTTAATCTTGAGGGTGGATGAAGCGTTTTCACTTTATGACATTTCGTTTAGAGCCAAGCTGATTGCAGTACAACCAGAAAATGATGGGATGCACGCTCATGTTATTTTATCAGTTTCTAGAGGCAGAATCTAATCAGACAAATTCCTCATATATGTGACGAAGTAATACTACGCTTCAGCTACGTAAAAGAATGTTGCCATCTGTGGAGATCGGCTAATGGCATGGCCTTATGAGGCTTTAAGGGTATTCCTATTCTCTCCTCGACCACAGCTGTCACTACTTCCAAATGTGGTTGGAAATCACTTTCTGTTACGCAATCAAATTGAGATACTATCAATGTGCAGAATATGCAGAATGTTTTCCGACCCTCCTACCTCCCACTCCACCATGCAGGTGCTGCCTGCTTTAATGTGAGCGACGGAGGCCTTTGTTTGCTCCAAATGCTTACTCATTTCTTTCATTTAATACATTGCGACATCTTTTAACAAATTCCTGTCATGCATTTTTCGAGTAGTATAGTTTAAAAATAAACTGATAGACTGAACTAATATCAGTTTCTGCTCATGTAATGGCAGCATGTTATGATACTGGGAAAAGGTCAAGGGAAACTATCTGCAGGGCAGAGCTGAGTGGCACGAGAAACATAAGTCTGCAGCTCTTTATTCTAAAAGCATTCACTGGCAAATAAGGCCTCGAGGTGCAATACTTCGGCCTCTGTGTGTTTTACATATGATATTCATTTCCACTGTTGAAGTCTTAACGTCACACATGAGGTCACCCGTGTCCTGGAGTATGCCGCATTATCATCATTTCAACAGTCCTGGTTGTGCTCTCGTTTCACACAGTGACCGCACTCTGCTGAGGCATATTTGGTTTCTTGTTGGACTAGTTGTGTCCAACAATGTCTGTGGTTCTGCTCATCCCTCTAGGGCCCCATTCATATGTTTGGATATTACAACAGGTCATGCATGTCTCGTGGAAGGAAATAAGAGACTATTGTGCCGAGTGGCTTTAAGACCGAGGACGGAGCATGTGGTGACATTTACCCTATTTAAGATTGATAGTGGATTGTGCTTAGACAGATGCACAGAACTAACCCAAAGAACCTTTCCAATCATGTAATGACCAATATCGTACACTTCTGTGTGCATTCATGCTAATAAAATATACAACTGACATGGATATGGCAACATCTGTTTAATATTCAGTTGTATGTGCAATGGCAAGTTACATCTCAAGGCGTTTTGCTTGTATACCTTTTTACAGTTTTGTTAAAAAGATACATTCATATTACAGTAGCATGATTTCACAATCTGCATAGACTGAAAAAAATGTGTTTGTTTGTTTTTTTTTTTACATTTTAACACAACCAAAGTAAAATATAACTCAACCTAAAACTTACAAGCTGATAGTATGTAATTTACAATTTCATTTGTCCTGAATGGCCTACTGAGCAACAGAATACACTTGGTTACTTTCCAGCCATATATAGAATAGAGTCGGTGCTCAGCAGCATCTGGACACTGTAATGGAAAACAAAATGCATTAAGAACAGCCCCCTGGCTTATGTCACTGCAGCACTGAGGCCATAGAGATATTTTTGGTTTGTGAAGAAGAGGTGTGAAAATGTTGGAGTGTAACTTCCCGCTTCCTGGGAGGATGCTGTTTCAGGTGGTGGCTTCTACCTACATAATATGTCACTTTATCAAAGGACTCTGCTTACTGTAAAGATTTTGCTTAAAATTTTCTTTCCGACTGGATCAGACATACTGCCTTCATATATTTTATTTCAGTCAACTGCGCAAAACTTTTTTTTCACCTATAAAGTAATGTGACTCCTGACGTTTTATGTCTTGAAGTGAGCACTTTCTTCTATCTATAACAATCTTTGAGCAAGCATTTACTGCTCTGCCACTAACTGCTTTGCACTTCTTTGGCAAACTTTGTTTTTAACATCAAAATAAACTAAGTATAAGATCATGAACATAATGCCCATTTTATATCTACCTTTACATTCCAGTCTAGCTCTAATTCTTCATCTATCTACTCTGATTCACCCTGCACTGTGCGAAGAATACACATTTTAGAGCAGCTTAGGCTCCGTGCAGCAGAAAGGTGCGTCAGTGTTTTTGGATGTGTGCCCATACAGGTCTGTGCACTGAAGGCTTCCTCATGCCTGTCAAGCTGTGTGGCACGCCATGGGAGTCATTTTCATTTCCACCCATGGAACCAGTAGCTGGCCAGCCAGTCTGTCGACAAAACACCTCCCTGTTTGTCTACACAGAAAGAGAGGAAGCCGTGCGAACATCCTCAGCAACAAAGAATCAGGGTTGATGTTTTAACACAGTGAGAAACGTCTGGAGTTGATGTTCATCTTAGTGAGGCCCAGGTGTTTCAGTGGGGTGGACAGGGCAAAGGCGGCCTTCATGGGGATGTCACACAGCAGGTCTGACTCCTCGCCGCATTCCTCCAGCTCGTACGTTGCATCATCCAGCATCGCCTTATGGCGGTCACACACCTGCTCCACTTTCAGCCGGTGGATCTCCACACGCAGACGGATCAGTTGACGGGCCAGGCGGTTGTCCTGAACCTGCATCTCCCTCTGTGGAGAGGGTGAGCGAGAGAGAGATTTAGGAGATAATGAGCATCCGTGAGATACATGAAAATATGTGGAAGTAGGAAATGTTGATTCAGGCACTGTCACTGTATCTTATCATAGTTTTTAATCTTTCTTATCTGCAAGTGTAGACAGATTACTGGTATGTGGACTATATGGGTGAAGGACTGTGAGAAAACAGACATCATATTGTTTCATTTGTGAGGTCATGCCATCATTTGAATTAAACAAGGCATTCATGCAAAGCAAACAACACCTGAGAGAGCTGACTTTGGCAGTGGGAAGATGGAAATCACATATATAGGGGTGTTTTTGTTGTTGTTGTTGTTGCTAAACTGAATAAACTTGTAACAATTAATGGAAACAAGAGGTATGAACTTTATTTGTACTATTTTGGATAAAATATATTTGGATATGATAAAGTGTTCTGCAGTCACTCACCAGCTCTTTTCTCAGAAACTCCAAAGCATCATCAATAGTATCAAAACCACAGATGTTTCGCACCACTAGCTCAGAATTCTCGTTTCTCAAAACCGTGGGCATGGAGACGTCTTGTTCTCCTGATCTCTCCTGACTGTCAGCTGGATATCTTTCCTGCCACGGTCCACTCTGTAAGCGCTCCTGCCACTCCAGATAGGATGGTCTGCGGGTCTCTAACTTCAGCTTTTCTGTCAGTGCTTTCACGCTGTCCAGATCCTCCGTTTCTCCCTCAGAGGACTCATCTCCAAACTCCTTAAAATCCATCGTGGCAGCAACGAAAGCAGACTTAACAGACTGGTAATTGTTAGGATCGCTCTCTGGACTGGCAGCCGAATTGGCGACTGGAGCGCAACAGGTCCTCATCTCCTTTATAGAGAGCTGAGAAAGCAGTGACCGCCCATCCCGCAGAGGACAGGCTGGATAAATCACAGGACTTTTTTTTTTTTTTTTTTTTTAATGAAAGGAAAACAGAATTCCTGCAAGACATCGGAGCAACGTTGAGGTGATGCTTTGTCACGAATTGACTGAAAATATATAAATAAAGTTACTACTTTGCATTCACAATGTCAAACAAATAAGATTATCTTGGAGTTTTGGAGTTAAGTTTTGTTGTTTTAACTTTATCGAATACGTTTTATCACAACGGCGATGAAAAAATAACTAAGCACAGTCACACTCTACTGCACCACATATATTTTATAGCTACGGTTACTAGTTATTTTTCTGATTTAGACTGTACATATATACCAGATGATAAACATATAAACATAAAATACGAAGCATTGGTATAGATTAAACTATGGAACAGTATAAAAAGTCATTAAAAGGAGTTCCCACCACCCGCAATGAAATGCACTCTACTGCATCAGTAGTAATAATGCAGTGTTATATATGTAATACTTTGAAAAGTCGAACTTTTGCTTATGATGACGATTATTTTCATTATCGATCCATCTGCAGAATATTTTCTTGATTAATCAATTGATTGTGTTGTTGTTCGAAATAGCGAAACATGTTCACTATAATGTCCCAGCTAGGTAAATAATCTGAATACTTTTTCCACCACTGATGAAAGCCAATAAATACGTGTATTTGTAACCCAGTCGCCAGCTGGTGATCGGTGTTTCCCAACCTGGGGGTCTGCACCTTCAAAAGGGGTCGCGAGATTTAAAAAAAAAAAAAAAAAAAAAAAAAAAAGAGGTCGCGAGATGATTAGACACAGATTAAAAAACAAACAAAATTGATTTTTTTTTCCATCTAAATTTTGCTTTGTTCAATTTATTCACAGCAACCTCCTCAAGCCACTTATTGAAAAAAAACTTATAAAATATGGTGATTGGTTGCTTTTCTTTGTCGAACATGATAATAAACTGAATATCTTTTGGTTTTGGACTATTAGTCAGACAAACTAGGCCGAGATATTTGAACATGTAATCTTGGACTGTGAGAAACTTCAACAGTTATTTTTAAATATTTTCTGGCATTGGGTAGACAATGCAACATGTCACAAGAGATCCCAGGTAAACTTTGCTTTATTTGGAGGAGTTGCAGGCCAAAAAAGGTTTGGATCCACTGACTTAGACCACTTTCCTACGTTTGATCATGCCACCATCTAACGGCCGTTGCGTATATAGCAGGCGCATCACTGCTGCCTGTTGCAACCCCCACAACGTGCAAAACTTTCACCAGCACCGTATGACACATCTCAGTGTTGCTGTGCCTCAGGAAACGTGCACTTCCTTCTTTTGTCGTTTGTTGCAAGACATTTTCATTCTCGGAGCTCCGCTGAGTGAAGAAAGATGTAACTACATTTGTAGCCTGGTTGTGAAGCCACATCTATTTATAGACTCCTTATCGGCAAACAAATAAGAGCGCAACTGCAGTCCTGCCCAACCAGAAGCAGTGTTTGCAGAGGTGGGAGCTTTCCTTTCATTTTCTTTTAAGAGAGGCGAGGAACTGATTTGAAGTTGAGGGCACTTTTTTGACAAGGAACTGATGGAGTTTTCCGAACACATCAAGACCGCCAATGTGGAGGATGTTGTGCTCCGGCAGCCGCTTCACCCACCGAGCAGAGGCACCCTGTGCATCACCGGCCACCACCTGCTCTTCTCGGACAGAGAGGAGGGCAGCTCTCGGCAGGTTTTACTGCTCCTCAGGAACATCGATGCCATTGAGAAAAGGTGAGGGAGAATGGAAATATGAAAAAAAACAATATATCTTACCAGACAGTTTAGCTGAACAATACATCATACATAGCCTCAGTTCGTTTGTTTTGAGAAGTTTCCAGATGTTTCCTTCACATTCTCCACTGTTATCTTTCCAATAAACATCATTTAACTCCTTTAAATGACTATTACAGTATGAGTGACTTATTGATCTTTTTAGTATTGATTTATTTGATTTGGTCATGGTCAAACAAATAATAACACTAATCAACAATATACTAATCATCACCAAACCACCAGTGAATGCTCCAATGTGTAATTAATGTCTAATTACATTATTCCTCAAATCTTTTTTAATCAGTGTGGAAAACCTTTTCGGCTATTCCGGCCTCTTCTCTAATGCAGGCCACAGTGAAAGGTTGGACATCATTTGTGTTGCAGTGTGTCTGCTGTGCTGCTTTTGTCGCCCACAGCACTAAGAAGAAGGAAATTTGCTAACAAAATGACCAACTCTCTTTCCCGTCGCCCTCTACACACGCTGTGTTGTGTGTCGCTTGCTAAAAACGGCTTGTTCTTTTCCTTTGTGAAAGCTTACTAAATATGTTTTTGCTCAGTAACGGAAATCAAATGTGGCTCGTCCATTTGTCATCAAGAGAAAAACCCCCTCCCACACCCACACCTACACACACACACACACACACACACACACCAGCTGACTGGGTTCGCCATCTGTTATCTGCTGCAAGTCAAACTTTCTGCATTGCTAGAGTCAAAACATGAAGTGGACACAGGGGTATTGTTGCCATTGTTTTGTAAGATTCATAGCCATGTGTGTGTGTATGTGTGTGTGTCTGTAGGATATCTGGATCTTCAGGGACAATTACCATCAAGTGTAAAGACCTACGTGTGCTCCAGCTTGACATCCCAGGCATGGAGCAGTGCCTCAACATTGCACGCTCTATTGAGGTACAATAATTAATAGTTTCAGGCAGAGATAAGGTGATCGGTATTTACAGCTTTACATCTGATGATATTGTTTTGAAGTCTCACAACAATCTCTCTTCTATTTTCTCTAGACCCTGTCCTGTCTGGACTGTGTGTCAGAGATGTACCCTTTCTTTTACAGACCTTCTGACCTCAACCTCCAGGACCAGTGGGGTCTCTCATCCCCTGAAAAGCACTACACTCAAATGAAGGAGCTCGTAAGCGACACAATAAATTCTCTGTAGTCAAACACTTACTTAGTGCTGCTCAAATGCATAAAAACACACATACGGTTGCCCGTGAGACTGTGTGTGTCTCACAGGCAACCTTTTCCAACAATAATCCAAGAACCACATGACAGGAAAATGCCAGGGAAACTCAACATAACAGTCAAGATTCAGGATATCCCTTGTAGCTAAGGGCATAGCTCTTTCACCACTGCTGGGTTACATTTGTTTTCCTTTAATTCAGAATGTGCTGCACACAGCTTGAATTTGTGCTTAATCTACAGACGTCCTCCTTTGGGAACAGTGTGTTGCTATGGTAAGGGGTGGACCCTGAAGGCAGCATTGTTACATGTGTTTTACTGGCACGATATGGCCAGAACATATATGATATCTGTAATTTTCATCTGGCCTGGCCTGGTAACTATCATACTAGAAGAATCTATCTAGAAGAATCTGGTTGGAGCTTGCTTGTTTACACACATCTGTCCTGATGAAACTGACTCTTTCAGGGCAGCTGTGTAGCTGGCTATATCAACTATAATATTTGATTGGAAAGGAAATATGTGTCTGTCAATTTTACTGATGGAAGCGTTACAGAATAGCATCCCAGTTTGGTCATTATGGGTAGATATTAAATTTTGGTACAACCTCTTCTAATTCTACATGATACTTAAAAGTGAAGCACAACTGCTGTCTTGGTTTAAAGTGTGAACAAGTCAGCAGATAGCAGGTGCTGTGTGCAGAGGAAGGTGGACCAACCCATGTTAGCGCTGTTTCCTGTGACTTTAGTGTCCTTTGGCATCAAGGGAGTATAAACCAGACGGGGCGTGTGCAGTTTACAGACAATAGGTTGCAACATTTAGGTGTACTGAAGGTCAAATTTTCATCCATTAGTCGTTTATCGCTGTGACAAGCTTTCATCACCTTCTCTCTCCTGGGTTTGCAGCACGATAGGTGGAGACTGAGCACTGTGAACAGAGACTACACAGTGTGTCCCTCCTACCCTCCAGCTGTCATCGTTCCCATGGATGTAGATGATGAGGCTCTGAAGAAAGTGGCTAAATTCAGACAGGGAGGACGCTTCCCTGTCCTCTGCTACTACCACAGGAAGAATGGCATGGTGAGGTGTTTGTCTCTGCGCTGCTGTACTGAGTACAGTTTACAGTAAACTACCATACCCGCTGCTAATTAAACCAACACTTTCCCAGGTAATCGTGCGTAGCAGTCAGCCGCTGACAGGAGCCAATAGGAAGCGCTGCAGCGAAGACGAGCTCTTCTTCCAGGCTGTGATTGACGGCTCAGACAAAGGTTACATTATTGACACACGCTCCAGTCAACAGGCACAACAGGCCCGGATGACAGGTGGAGGCTTTGAATCCAAATCGTGCTACAATCGCTGGAAGAGACTGCACAGACAGATGGAAAGGTGTGTGTGTGTGTGTTTGTGTGTGTGTGTAAATACCACAATGAAAAGCTAAAGTGAATAAACACTGATCTTTTCTATCAAAGCTAATTCACTTTCTTGTGTGTGATTCTGCAATTGGTTCATGTTTATAAGAGGTTTAAATGTATTTGTGCAGGGGTAAAGCACTCCAGGAAAGTCTAATTAAGCTGGTGGAGGCCTGTGGCGACGAGTCCCACAATATGGACCGTTGGCTCAGTAAGCTTGAAAATTCTAAGTGGCTGTCTCACGTCCAGACTGCTCTGTCAACAGCTGGCCTGCTGGCAGAGTGTGTGGAGAGGTAGGAACTACAACTATCCGTGGTGAGATTACAGTGTGCCTGCACTTATCTTGTGCCTGTATAACTGTGCAATGCTATGTATTCACTTTGAATACACAGGAGGATAGCAAAAATACTAACATGTGAATAATATGGTAGTAATATGTTCTTAATTCAATCAAAAGGGCACAATTACATTAAAAATATGGTATTAAAAGACAGTAAAATACCACAGACACAGGCTGAATAGACAGCATAAGGAATCTGGCAACAGCATTAATTGAAAGGTCTCTGTAGTTGTTTTGCCAAGAAATAAAATGCATGTCTTTTACGTAAAGAGGAACAAGACTGAAGCATCTGTATTGTTTTTTGTCCAGGGACGGTCACTCAGTTGTGGTGCACGGCTCTGAAGGGATAGACTCCACTTTGCTCATCAGCACTCTGGCACAGCTCATCATGGACCCAAGCTGCCGCACACTGGAGGGCTTCCTGGCTCTGCTGGAGAGGGAGTGGGTACAGGTGAGTGTATGCCTGTGTCTGAAACCCTTATTTACAATATAGTGCGCTATATTTATGCTCTGCTTTTATTGTAAGTGTGAACTCTGAGTGTGAAATTTATACACTATAAGGTGCCTTCAAAAATTTCAACGGATTGAACAATTGAGATTGAACGTTGGGGATACAAAGAAAATATTATATTAAATAAAGTTCAGTCATTATTTTAATCCTTTCAGAAAAGTAAAAAAAAGCAAAAACAGGGAGAAGCATACCATATTTTAAAAATTCTTAATCAATCTTAAATAAAGCATTTACACCCAAAGTGAGGACATATTGTGTTATTATAACATATAACAGTTGACATTGCAGCTGCAGAATTTTTAAGTGCACTTTCACATGTAGTATGACCACATCTGTTGTTTAAAGAATATTGCGCCACAGTTTACCCCTAACAGGAAGCTTCTTGCGAAGTTGTGTAGTTCATATTCAGTCAGCTGCATGAAGTGATCATAGAGTCAACAAGATACGTTTCCCTTAACCTGTCGACCCTGGTGCCGTCACCGAAAAAAATATACGGGAAGTAGTAATAGTCTTTTTCAGCAGCTCTGTATCCATTTCTCAGAATTTAAGAAGAATGAAATTACAACTGCAAGTCAAAAAGACACATTCTCACAGACCCATAAGCAGTCCTAGTTGCTTTAAATAGGTTTCTAATCTGATAAATCGTCCTTCTAATCCAAATGTGGGCAGGTTATGCAGAACTTAATTCACAGGCAGTTTGTTTTGACAGTCATAAAATGAATAAGCAGCGAAATTCGGTGTCTTATCTCTGCAGGCAGGACACCCATTCCAGCAGCGATGTGCCCACTCAGCCTACTCCCACGCTCGTCTCCAGCAGGAGTCCCCAGTCTTCTTGCTGCTGCTGGACTGTGTGTGGCAGCTGTGGCGTCAGTTCCCCCTGGCACTGGGCTTCTCTGAGGCTCTGCTCCTGAGGTTGGCGACTGAAGCCTACGCCTCTGACTACGGAACCTTCCTCTGTAACAATGATCAGGAGAGGTCAGTCGTACTGCAGAGTGTGAATAGACATGCGTGGTGTTAGTCTCGCACCTCACTCTTCCATCTTTGTCCTTCCCTCTCAGATGTGCTCTGGGAGTGAAGGAGAAGACTCACTGTTTGTTCCAGACCCTGCTGAGGCCCAGGGAGAGAGAGTACTACTCCAACCCCTTGTATGAGCCCACTGAGCTGGCCATCTGGCCCTCAGTCCACCCTCAGTCCCTGCAGCTGTGGAAAGGTGAGCTTTGGTTGATGTATGCATTCACACTTGATCTTATGCTATTTGACCTTTTGGTGACCTGGTAAGTGTTAGTGCTGTCTCAAGCTCATGTCTTTCCCTCAGGCTTTTTTCTGAGGTGGACCAAACAGACTCGCCACCTTGAAGAAGCCCAGGAAGAAATAAGGAACATGGTCATTGAGTGGGGGAAGCTGGCTCTGAGCTGATGATCTTTCAGTGCACAGACGAGTGGAGATGACCATGTAGAAAATGAACAAAAAATAGGAATGTTACCAATGTGCAATTTCTTTCAACTGTTGAATTGTTCCTCATAAGTTTTAACAGTGTTTAAATGTACAGTAATTTCATGCTATGATAAAAATTGTGTTGGAAAAAAACAGAATCATTGGTGTAATTTAAAGCATAGTAAAAAAAAATGTGGGAAATATGCTCGTTATCACCCAGTTGTTGCAACCAGCGAAGTTTCTGCTACCGGTTGAGAAATCGTCCATTTATAAAACCACAAAAGATTGAACGTATTTACACTTCTGTTTTTGCTGATATCAAAACAAACAAGATATAACATGAAATTAGTGAGCTATAGAGGTGCTTGTAGGCACATCTTGTTACCTTCAGACAGAGCCATGCTAGGCATTTTCCTCTGTCTTTATGCTAAGCTAACCAGCTGCTGGCTCCAGCTTCATATAGTATTGTCTAACACTCAGAAAATGTAGAACTATTCCTTTAAAGCTGTTTAGCTTTAACATCATGTTTTTTTAGTGCTCTAAAAACGGCCCACGGAGTGTTTTATTTTCTCTAATCATAGCCTGTTTTGCATAATTGCAAGAGGTTAATTATTTTCCCACACAAATCAACTTGCATATATTATCAAATGAAGAAGACTGTATAAGTGACACACCTCCCAGTCCTGTTAAGCTCAGCTAAACACTCTTCACAATACAAATCCCTGTGCACAGCAAGTCAGCATGTTTGCACACGCGGAGCTTTGCAAGCTGGAGACTGTAGTCCTGTTCAGTCAAGAGCCACAAGCTCTGGTGATTATACGATGTGGACAAGAACCACATAGCCCAGCATGACTTTCTATACCTGCTTATTTAACCAGTGGTCACTGGGTGGACTGAAACGGTGACCAAACGGATGGTAATCTTTTAACTCTAACACTCAAATGCCTCGAACAACTGTTTTATATGCTGTTGTTTTATGATTCGATTTTGAGGAATAGTTTTAGATTTACCAATTTGCATCTGCTGGATAAAGAATCATCTGTCCGGGGGTTTCTGATTTTGTCAGCACACAGGTAATTTATCTTTTTCCATATTCTATTTGAGTTCTGTCTGTGTGGACTTTGTGTCTGTGATTTAATTTTAAAACAACTTGTATATTCCCCAGTGATGAAGTTCTGTCTCACCAGTATGGTTTGGTCAGCTAGTTAAGTTTACTTTAACTTTTCTAAGGACTGCTACTGGACATGCAATCTGGTGTGCGAGTCTTTGTGCCCACTGCGGCTGTGCTGGGCCTGTTTTGCCGAGGTTGTCTCAGCAAGGCGCAGACGCAGAGTTTGCCCGGTCGCACCTTCAGCTGTTTGCCCAGACAGATGAGCAGGTGGAACAGCCGGGAGACCTGCAACCCACGGCCCCCTCAGGAAAACCCCCGTATCCTCATCACAGGTGACACAGCTTCCCTTCTGTCATTAGCACATAATAGCTGCTTCTACCTGACATGCTGTATATTTATTCAGGGAAAGGTGGACTGTTCCATACCTACCCAAACACTGAACCTGTGAAGCTGCTATTGTTTTCTACCGTTTTCACTGTGCAGCCCCTGTTTTATACTGTTGGCCACAGAGCAGTCACAATAGGGGTTGGATGCCTGGCTCAAGGGCAACCTTTAAGCAGAGAGTTACTCAAATCACCTCCAAGCAGATCCAAGGTTTCAGATAAGATGAGAAGGAGGACTATCCGAAGGAAGGATTCATATCATTATGGCATCAGTGCCATGAGTGGACTACTACAGACGCATGTGCTGTTGCCTTTTTTTTTTTTTCGAGTTGTTTTCACTGTACGCTACCAGCAGGATGCTATTTTCACTCATCACAATAGGGTGTGTGTAGACAGTGCTGGTGACATAAAAGAGCCAATGAGTGACTGTGGGGAGAATAATAGCCTGCTATCACTTTTTGTCACAGGATAAAGCTTTGGAACAAACAAAAAGCTTTTTTTCCTGCTGAAGCATGGCACACCAAAAACATTGATTTCATTTTCATACCAAACTCCAAACATTTTTTTGTTTCCTCTGGAAATATATACAGGTGGCAAAAAAAGGAAAAACCAACCTAAAGTGTCCTAGTAAAGTGTTGGGCCACCACTGCTGCCAGAACAGCTTCAATGTGCCTTGGCATTGCTTCTACACGTCTCTGGAACTCTACTGGAGGGGTGGACACCATTCTTCCAAATGTATTCCACCACTTGGTGTTTTGATGATGGTGGTGGATCATTTACATACATCAAACCATTGAGTGACCCCTCGTGCCCTACGGATGAGGGCATTGTCATCCTGGAAGAGACCGGTCCCATCAGGATAGAAATGTTTCGTCACATAAAGGTGATCACTCAGAACAACTTTGTATTGATTTGCAGTGACCCTTCCCTCTAAGGGGACAAGTGGACCATACCTGCTAAATGTCCCCCACAACACAACAGAGCCACTGGATCCCCTCACTGTAGGGGTCAAGCATTCAGGCCTCTTGGTGAATGCCACACATGCACATGTCTACTTGTCAAGAATATGGTGAATGATGACTTCTCTGACCATGTCACTTTTTTCCACATCTCTGTAGACCAGTGCCAATGGTTTTTGCACTACCGAACACTCCAAAGTTCATGCATCTTTGTAATGCACTGCAACCCTACTATAATATCCCTCTCTATGGAATTGTCGACAGACTCTTTTTGCTGACACAGTCTGATCACGTCTTGCATTGACATTCTCAGTCACAAGAGTTCTTCTGTTTTTTAATGTGTCATCAAATCTGTGCTGTTGATGACAATTTCTGACCCTATTTACTGATGTCTGTCCCATAGACCTAAATTAAAAGGTCACTTTAGTCACTGTTCCTATTAAAACACCAGCCAGTTGAGAAGTCTTTGTGACTGAAGCTCCTGCCATCTGTTGCCCCAACAATGAGCCCTCTTTCAAAGTCAATTAGATGTGTAATTCTTGCCATCTTCATACAAAATCGGAATCAACTGGGCCTGCTCACTGTTTTTATATATGTCACAGAGTATAATTGGATATGAATTGCTTAATTGTACCATGCAGTTCACCTGTGTGGAAGCATCTGCATTCATCATGTTTCTCCACTCATTTATTCAGGTTTTTCCTTTAATTTGCCATCTGTCTGTATATAATATGAAACTTTGTCTCTGTACGCAGGTGGTCTTGGGCAGTTGGGTGTGGGGCTTGCACAGATGATGAGGTGAGATATTAAGATTCTCCTTAGACATTAGAGTTTGTTAAAATGTTTGAAGTATTAATGTCATCATGCCTTTATTAATGTCCAGGAAACAGTATGGAACAGAGAATGTAATCCTGTCAGACATTAAGAAGCCTTCACCTCATGTTTTCAGCAGTGGTATGCAAGATTATTATATTCTACTCCAATATACACTTAACAGAATGTATAACATTTCCTTGCCATTTAAATCATATCACTGATCTCCCCACCTCCCTAGGTCCATTTGTATATGCTGATGTGTTGGACTACAAACACCTCAGAGAACTGATTGTAAATAACCGGGTCACTTGGCTGGTCCACTACAGTGCTCTGCTTAGTGCTGTTGGCGAGGCAAATGTCGCTTTGGCACGTAAAATCAACATCACAGGTCTGCTTGAACATACACATTGTTTCATGTGCCACCTTTTTTATGGATTATGTTCAACTGATTTTCTGCTGACCATCTAGGCCTTCATAATGTGCTGGACTTGGCCTTGGAGAACTGCCTGCGCCTATTTGTCCCGAGCACCATTGGAGCATTTGGTCCTTCGTCTCCTCGTGACCCAGCGCCTGACCTCTGTGTCCAGAGACCTCGAACCATCTATGGGGTGTCCAAAGTTCATGGAGAACTAATGGGGGAGGTGGGTCCATCTTAAAGCTATCTTGAAATACCCAAACATACAGATGGGCTTTGTAGTCCTATACATCTGTTTGTGAAATTTAGTAACATATCTTCTGTGCTTCTTTTTCCCTAGTATCTCCATCATAAATATGGCCTGGACTTCCGCTGCCTACGTTACCCTGGTGTGATATCAGTCAACACACCTCCTGGGGGAGGAACAACAGGTATTGCTTCACCTCATGTCTGAGTATGCTGTATATATACACACAATGTAACCATGCTGGATTTCATGGACTAAGTCCTCCGGACCTTTGTTTTCACAGACTATGCAGTTCAAATCTTCCACGATGCTCTCAGCACAGGTCACCATGAGTGCTACCTGCGTCCTGACACCCGTCTTCCCATGATGCATATATCTGACTGTCACCGTGCCACAGTAGAGTTCATGCAGGCTCCAGAGTGTCAGCTGTCCCTCCGCACCTACAACATTGCAGCCATGAGCTTCACTCCAGAAGAGGTGGCCCAAGAAATCCGCAAGCACCTTCCTCACCTCAAAGTCACCTACAATCCCGACTCTGTCCGCCAGACCATAGGTACGACTTAATGCAGAGGGTACATATGCTATCCAGGAGCAGATATTTACATCTGGTTGCCTGTCAATCACATGTGTGATACAACAGATGCCTCTCTATACTATATTTATGTTCTCTTGGCTAAAAAGTCTAACTGATAGAAAAATTGGGAGTACTATATTTAGTAGTCAAATCTGTGAAACAGCTTCACCCCCAAATGCATCTTATCCCACCAATACAGAGAATTTTGGCTCTCTTTGTGAGGATATGTAACATTAAAGCAAATGACATGTAACAAATCCAACTGTATTTTAAAAAGACATTGATTGGCCTTATTGGTCCAATTTTGATTAAATTGGACTTTTGGAAGGATTTTGGCACTGTGTTGTGGATTTGAAAATTTACACTGCTTGTTGGGGACTTGAATTGCAACAATACTTTTCCAGTTATGTCATGGTAGATGAAATGTTTACTTGAAACCGGGTTTCATTATTTAAAAATAAGTAAAATTTGTAATGTTTTAGGTGTCATGCTGTTTTCTTGGATGAAAGTAATGATGAGTTTTTACTTTTGGCTTCACCCCCTGATTTTGAAATTATTTATTGGATTGATATCGCTGGAGTTTTACAACAAGATCCATGATGCTCTTGTCACTTCACAGCAGACAGCTGGCCGGTGAGGTTTGATGACTCCAATGCCAGGAGAGACTGGGGCTGGGCACCAGCCTATGGACTTGAGGAGTTGGTGACAGATATGTTGCGCTCCATTCGAGACAAGAGGACCAGCGAAGGCTTGCCAGTCAGCTAGCAAAACCTACTCCACAAAGACTGACTTAATGCCCTATCCCTAACTTTTTACTTCCTTTCATTTCACTCTCACAAGCTGTCAACCAGTATCCTGTGTTCCACTGGAGCATTAGAGCAATGAACCAGGGACTGTTTGTATGAATTCTAGTATGAATTAGTATGAATTCTCAGTCAGACACTCTCAATATACACTGGACAGAGTCATACATGTGCACAAAAACAAAAACATTCAGTCTTTTTCAGGGAATCATATACTGTCAAACATTCTTTTCATTTTTGTTGTTTTAATTGTTATCATGGTATAAACATCACTTTAATGAATATGTAGCCTCAGATGGAACTGCAAATGACTTCTTTCTTAAGCTTTCCAAATGTCATGTTAATTACATCCATGTACACAACAGTCTGCTACAATGTCTATCACATTATGGACCAGTTGCACATTAGAGTAGCAAGCCTGTTGTAGACTATGACTCCAGAATCATCTGGAATAGCTGGCCTAGGTTTTTCTGGACTGTAATTTATGAGGCAGTCTTTTATAAAATAGTCTATAAAATGAAAATCACATACTGTATACAAGTCCGCTACCCTAGATCTAATCTAATCTAAATCTGTGGTATCTAACAAGAAGCCTTTTTTTTTTCTTTTTTGCCAGCAGTGTGATTTTGGTAATGAATGAACAAATAAAGCCTTGTTTACTGTAAATTACTTGAAAAGAAAACAATGTATAAAAAATGCAGTGTACTTTGAATCAGACCTTGAATAATAAAAAATGTTATTTACACAGTAGTAGTGATTATTGTATGTTGTATGTTATGTATTCTACATGTAGAGCAATTTTTGTTACTTAGTAGACCAAAATGATGTTTAGGGTGATGCTGATAACAGTAGTATTGATTATGGTGGAAAGAAAGTGCACTTCTGAGGCACTTACACTTGGGTATCTCCATTTTACGTTATTTTTTCAGATTGTCCGTCTGTTTGCCCCATTCTCTCGTGGACATGATATCTCAGGAATACCTTTAGGGAATTTCTTTAAATTTGGCATAAATGTCCACTTGGACTCAAGGACGCACTAAAGGTCAAAGATCACTGTGACCTCATGTCTGACCCATTCTCATGAACACGATATCTCAGAACGCCTTGAGAGAATTTCATTACATCTGGCACAAATGTCCAAGGTCTCTTGGTCTCAATCTTATGACCTTATTAGAATTTGATGGTCACAGTCACTGTAAACTCACAAAACACGTTTTTGGCCATAACTCAGGAATTCATTCACCTATTAATGTCTAATAGGATAAAATTACAAAATTACATTTTTTTATCCAAAAGGTAAAAGGTCAACTTCACTGTGATATGATAATGTTCTGCAAAAACATTCAACCATTTTTCAACGCCATTACTCAGGAATAACTGAGACCATATTTAACATTTGGTCGGTTACTGAATAGGTGACATTAATCCTGGGTACCCACCTTGAAACTGTGGTGGTTTTATTAAATTCCTATTATTATATTCCTTCAAAGTCTTCACTACAGATATTATATGAGTCTAAACTACCCAGTAAAAATATTGAATAGTAAAATTAGCTCCACATCGACCGGATAAAATGTTGCATTAATGCATCAATAATTATGAGCCTATAAGATATATTGTATAATAACACTGAGACAGTTGGAAATATGCAAATAACCTACATTTTGCGGATGATATTGAGATTACATACTTGTGCTCAAGGAAAATGTTTGAATGTAAACTCACAGTTGTGTTTATTTACATTAAGTGGGTCAGGATTCAGTCCTCCCCGGATGTAATAACTGTGTCTTCCCGTAGAGGCGCTCTCCTCACGCGGCTTGCCTCTCTGAATTTCCCCGGAGCCACACGTCTTCTCAACGGCGCCTGCTAACATTTACTCTCCTCGATAATGGACGCGGGCTTCTTCCGCGTAAGATATTTAAACTCCTTTTATGGCTCTTTATTTTCATGTGCTACTAAGTGTACCGATGTATATGTGTGTGTGTCTTGTTTAGAGCATTATTGTTGCATGTGTCTTTGGGTGGAGGGCCATCCACTTAGAAACGATACGGCTAGGGCCCCGACTATCAACTGATATTAGACAATCTTGAATCTTGCTACTCGTTCTGTCCCAACTAGGTTTTGTCCCAGAGTTTACGCGTCTTAACAAAACATAAAGCGGTTTACTTTGTGGTTTTGTGTAACATCGTTTTGTTTTACCTTTCCACGTGAATGTGCAGACAGACACACTTGCGGGAAATAGACGGGCCAACCCTAGCTAACATTAGCTGGTCACTGCTAAATTGTTAGCCTTGGCTAAAGATGGCGCCCGGGCGGTACATCGTTTCTGAGCTAGTCACGACCACTAATACGCTAATGTTGGCTAATAGAAGTAGACCAAAAGATTTGTTGTATACGGTGGTCAGAGGAACTAGTGTTGCCTAATATTTAAGTATTAATTTGAGCGTAACGTTAAATTTCATGTCAGAGGAAGTACGTTATCGTAATGTTTGCTATCTGAACCTTGTGTTTTGGTTTCGATGTCATGGTACTAGGCAGAAAAGTAACGCAGGTCAATAATGGGAAAGTTTATGTGCAATTTAAACAATCTTTCAAGTATATTTTGCTGTGCTGTGTCACACATGATTGTCAACTGAACAAACTATTTAACAAGTGACTGTTGTTCTTTCTTCAGGGCACAAGTGCGGAGCAAGACAACCGGTTCAGCAACAAGCACAAGAAACTGCTGAAGCAGCTCAAGTTTGCAGAATGTCTGGACAAGAAGGTATAAAATCAACTTTTTTTTTTTTTTTTTTTTTTTTTTTTAAGATTACTTTGCCACTGTGTTCATTTCTATTCCAATGAAACTGTTGACTTGGAAAGCTTAATATCTAGTTAGATGTGTGAAGCATTTAGAGATTTCTTTCTGATAGCATGAAACTGTGAAACACACACACACACACCCCTGTTGACACTGTAGCTTTAGGTCATTATAGTCCATTTATTGTCACCACTAAGTGGATGCTGTTGGTTGTTTATTTGACCCTTAGGTGGACATGACCAAAGTGAACCTGGAAGTCATCAAACCTTGGATTACCCAGCGAGTGACCGAGATTCTGGGGTTCGAGGATGACGTCGTCATAGAGTTCATATTTAACCAGCTTGAGGAAAAGGTAATGTCTTTAATCGTGTTTATTTTGTTTTGTTTTTTTTACAAAACGTTCATAAATTTGAGGTCATTGCTTAGTCAGTAAGGAGGGATATAATCAAATAATGCTCATCCTAGTCAAAATGAATGGGTAACGTAGCAATTGGTGTAAAACTGATTTATAATGACATAACCATGTTTTGCTGTTATGTGACAAAGTGCCTTTATTCAGCAGTCTTCTAATGATGATGTGATTTATGATTTAAAAGGCCTGAACCAATATGGATGTTATACCTTGCATCAGAAGTATAGCACCAACACCTAATTAGCTCTCTCCTGAGCCCAAAGTCACTGAGCCCAACTCTCCCTTCATGATGCAGTGTGTGGTTTGAGGTGAGTTATATGCAGGGATCACCAATATCATGTCAGTGAAAGACACACCTGAACAATGCCATAATCATATTCTTCGTAGATATTTGCAGTGCTGCCCAGATCCCTTTTAAATACAACTGGAGTTATAGGCTCAAAACAGGAACGTTAAGAAATTTGCCGTAGCCAATTGTTAGGATAATCGATTTCCATCTTTACATTTTTAAAGAGTAACTTTAAGAGTAATTTAACACCTAGCTGGAAAACATTGTTGAACTGACCTCCTGATTGAATGTCTTTCCCACCTCCTATTGGGTGTGGTCACTAGTGTCTTCTGTTGTAACCACACGTAACCGTGATGTGAAGGTTTCATGAACAGAGCGTGCTGTATGTCTACATGATTATGACAAGTTAAGAACTTCAACCACTGGAGGTCAGCACAAATGAGATTTTTCTGCTTGTATCAACTTATTTTTTTAACAAGTCTATTAAACCACTGACTGCACCAAGCATCTAGCTGCATGTGGTCAGAGGTGCAACAGACTTGAGATTTTCAACTGGAAGAAACGGTGAATTTCAGCTTGGTATTACGTTGCTCTTCAAAAACTAAAGTTTCATTGGATATCTGTAGATGTCAAGTTTTTTAATTTTTTAAAAAAATTTTTACATTAGTAAGATCCCTCTTTATCCCCCTCTCTATAACGTACAAACTTATTTCATTTTTGAATACTACATTGTGCATGTTTTTCATCCCATAGCTCATAGGCCACTTTATTTAAATAAAGTGAGAAAATAAAGGAGTCTCTATTGAAGGGTTTCCCTTTTTTGTCATACTGTGTGCCCCACTGATTCATCAAACCACTAAGGATGTCTGGGTAATGGGTAATTTCCATTGCACAGGCTAACCTTTGGAAATAGGAAAATATAAATAAGGTAAAAAAAAAAACCAAGTCATATACTCATAATATTCTTTAAAAGACTATTACTAGCAACACATCCCATAGCATATTACTTTTTTAGAATATATATATATATATAGTTTTAGAGTGTGTAGAAATAATAATCGTTAATGACTTTGATTTCCCTAAGATGCTGAAAACCAGATGTGTCTCTTTTTATATCTATATGACAGCAGCCTTTGATCTTTTTAATTAAATTTTATGCTTGCTATAGCATTTGAGGGGGTGGGAAGGGCTTTCTCAGCTAAGTGTAAAGGATACTGTTGCATTATGGTAAGAAAAGGGTTTTTGAATTGAGATTACGGTATCTCAGAATAATTCTATAATCAGTTGTTGAATAAAACTCCTTTTTTGTGTAACTGTGTACTCATTATTGCTTGTTCGTCTCTTGCAATTTAGATAAATGATATAACATTAAGCTCAAGGTGGTTGAGTCTCAAGCAGTAGGGAGGCGGAAGCAAGCCAAGGGAGCTCCGTGCCCACTGATCCCACGGGACTCACTGAAGACACCGGAACTGTACTTGCAGTGTTGGGTTTTAATGCACTCTGTATTGTGGCTATTTGTTTAACTCCTGAAGTGTAGACTGTGGGGAGACTGGGGAAAACAAGGGGGTGGGGTAGGGACACAGAATTGTATAGTGGGAATAGAACTGAGAAAATCAAATGATGAAAAAACATTTTTGTGTTTTGGGAGTCTTTTATAGATAGATTATTATCTGGAAAATAATAATTGGGAATAAAAGCAGTATTGCATGCTGTGTTCATATTGCTAGATATGTCTCCCCTCAACTAGCTCGCATCCTCAGTTTAATGAGTTTGTGAGTACAATTTAAATCAGTTTTATTTTGATTATGAGTCCAGTATTGGACCCAGAGTTGGTAAATATTTTAGTCAGTGTCTATTTGTTTTGAGTATGGTTAACTACATAGTCACAGGTATAGTTAAGTGAACACTAGAAGGTAGGCAGTCCCGTTTATGGGATCCTACCTCCCCCTGGTATTCTATCTTCCGTTATTTCAACGGCCATATGGTCTTTTCTTTCCCCCCTTCGTGTGTGTGTTGCAGCACCCGGATAGCAAGATGATGCAGATCAACCTGACAGGCTTCCTGAATGGGAAGAACGCCCGGGAGTTCATGAAGGACCTGTGGCCGCTGCTGCTGAGTGCTCAGGAGAACATTGCTGGCATCCCGTCAGCTTTTCTGGAACAGAAGAAGGAGGAAATCAAACAGAGACAGGTGAGCTTCTCACTGAGTGAGTAACTTTGTCAAAACGTCTATCTTGGCTGTGGGCTGTTGATGGATCTGTGGCTGCTAGTGGGTGTATAATATGCCCTAAAATAATTACACACAGAGACAATAACATTGATCCCAGTATGTGACATCTCAGATGTATATAAATATTGCTGGATAGAATATAGTGATGTGAAATTTTATCTGTTGTTCTGTTTTTGGCAGATTGAACAGGAGAAGCTAGCCTCTCTGAAGAAGGTGGATGAGGATAAGAAGGAAAAGGACAAGGACATCAGAGAAAGAGCTCAGTCAAAGAGCCCAAGGAGGTAAAAATAAATCTTTCTTTAGTCATAATAAAGATCAGTGGATGGAAGTTGGATTTGTGTATTTATCACAGACCCTGGAAACTTATTCTCCGTTCTTTCTTTCCTCTCTGTCCAGGCGGAAGACAAGGTCACCATCACCACGACGAAGGTCACCAGTAAAGCGAGAAAGGAAACGAAGCCCCTCACGCTCCCCCAGACGCAAAGCCAGTCCGGTTGGTGGCAGCTCACCCCCTCCACCTCTGATGCAGCTGCCCACAAAACCTTTGGAGCAACTCGTGGAGCCGGATACATCAGGAAGAGCCATGCCGGAACCAGTCATCCAAGAAGCTTCTTCCACCTGGTTTGTGGAATTCTTGCTTTTTAAATTTTGTCTTGGTTGCAAAGTTAGTGTAGTTTTAGTATTTTTAATTTGTAATTGAGTTAAACTTTATCCATATTGTTTCGTCTTTATTTATGTTCCTTCACTTTATGATTTAGTTTTAGTATGTTAATGTTTAGTTTTACAGTATATTAATGTACATCACATAACCTAAGTTGTGTTTTTATGTATATGGAACATTTAGGACTTAAACCTCTTTCTCTGGCCCGTAGTGACACAGTTGTTGAGGTGGTGAAAGCAGACTCTGTGACCGAAGTCAAAGAACCCTCCCCAGAGAAAACTCACAAGAAAGAGGAAAGGCCCAGGTCTCGTGAAAGAGAGAAGGACAGCAGGAGGGAAAGACCTCACCACCGCTCCCGTTCTCATTCCCGCTCTCGCAGACGACGCTCCCGTTCAAGGTAATTTCTGACATTTATTTTAATAGGTTATTATGGTGTCCTCTGGACTCGTGTCAAAATTATATTGTGTAATATCAAGTTCTTCACAGCTCTTAAACTTTTGTAACCTGCCCTGTCTGCCCTATTTCAGGTCTTACTCCCCTCGCAGAAGGCAGAGTCCCAGGAGAAGAATGTCTCCTCGTCGAAGGAGCCCACCCAGACGAGGCCCCACGGGCTCCAGACACAGACATAGACGCTCCCCTGTCCGCAGGTCAGTGAGTTTCACAGGCTATTAAAGAGAAACAGAAGTGTTTGGGATTACCTGGTGATTAAAGGAACTGGTCTTAAAACATAATTTCCTTTATGATCTCTTACTATTTTTATTGTTTTATTATGTTATTGGTGTAAGTTTCAAACATCCATCGTATCCTGGCATTGCATAAGACCACGGGGCCTTAGTTTTCCTTTTTAAAAGTTGTTACTGTTTGTGTCCTGCAGGAGGCGCTCTCGCTCAGCTTCATCCTCTGGCAGCAGCTCTTCGGGCTCTCGTTCACCTAAAAAAGCAATGAAAAGAATATCTAGCACACCACCTCGAAAACAGGTCCATCATCCTGACACTTCCATTAGTCCTGCTGGGAAAGACAGAAGGTCACCGTCTCCACGGGCCAGAAGAGGCAGAGGCTCAGCATCACCACCCAGATCATCTGGTAGTTTGTTCTGCTATAATTATTACCTTTTTCTTCTTGCACTGTCAACCACATAACCATAAATTAGATTTCATCATTGAAAATCTGTAGATTATGCTTCAATTTCTTTTATTTGTGAGGTAACAGGTGCAGTAGGCTCATAAGTAAGCCATACCTGTCTGTGCATTAATAACCACTAGTGGAACAAAATTACTCCTTGGCATTTGTATAGGACTTAAGTTATTTCTTGAGCCATAATAAAGCAGTATGACCATTATAAGTATGTTAATATTGTACCTTGTTCTTCAGGTCTAAAGCGTAAACAAGGTGGAAGGGGTGATTCTCCATCTGATAACGCCAAATCCAGACCTTCTGAAGGGTCCGAGTCAGGTAAGTGTTAGATTTAGTCTGCTTAAAGAACCATAATGGCCTTTCACCTCACAGCTCACAAACAAGAGGTCCACTCATACGGAGCTCTCCACTTCTGCTTATGGACATTTTTGTTTTGCTCACTACCAGCCAGTCCTCCATGATAGAAGAGCCAAACTCAAACCAACACAAAAAGGGCCTTAAATTGAAGGATTATATTACTAACTGATTCATCTTGCATTGACATACCATCATAGAGGTATAAAGAAATTTAAACAAAATAATTGGATTCTAAAAAGGATTGTTGATACTTTGCACTGATGTCATTTATACTTTATGTTCAGCAGGAAAGGGCTTTCCTTAAAACAACTTTGATGTGACAAAAATTACTAAAACATCACATTAATCTTAGAGCTTAAATCAATGTGCAAATTACTAAAGTAATGCTAAAAGCTTTGTCTGTCTGATCTGATCAGAATAGTGATCAGATGACATTTCTGGGCTCTCCTGGACTTGGTACTAGATTTTTTGCAGATATTCTGTTGAAGTGGAGCAAAGAGAAATGCAAAGTGAAGGGATGAGTACATCTTTGTCACAAGAACCTCAGTACAGTGGTCCCAGGTTAACTAATGGGACCACGTGATTAACCACATTTTATAACACAAGGTACAATAGTAGTGTAAATAAATAATATGTGCTATGCCATGTTTAAACCTAATAAAAAGGGAAAAGCCAAACCACAAAGATATATAAATCTGTTTTCTGTATTATCTAACTTTTCCATGTAAATCTACAGTATGTCTCACTGGTTTTGCTAACACTGATGGGACACTCAATGCTCTGCATTTCAGAGGAGGATAAAAATGAGAAAGGGGCAACAGCAGATTCGGTGCAACAGCGACGTCAGTATCGCAGACAGAATCGACAGTCGTCTTCAGGTTATAAGCGTTTTTATCCCCGTTCTTTCCTCTCCCATACCCAACCCCTCTCTAACCAAGTCTCTGTCCATGTCATCTTGCACTCATCGTCTCATGGACTTTTGAAGCTGTGCCCTAACCCCAACCTTGGTGTTTTGTTCCCTCAGTCCATACAGTGGAGGCTACAATAAAACAGTTGTTGATGTCCTCTGTCTGTTTGGTTTCAGATACAGGATCTTCCTCTTCAGAAGATGAGGGCCCCAAGAGGCCAAAGGCAGGGCCCGGTGCCAGAAATGGTGATGTCAGGAGGAGACGTAGCCGTACACCTTCACCGCGGAGGCGACACAGGGATGTCTCTCCAAGGTCAGACACCTAGTATATATTTTCAGTCCATTTACTTAAACTGATGTTTACTAAATATCAATGTTGACCAGTTTTTGCTTCGTTTTGTCTTTGATTTTTATTTTTTCCTGTGTTGACTCTTTCAGGAAAAGACGTTCTCCATCTCCTGGTGGACGTAGACGTCGCTCTCCTTCTCCCCCACGACGTCGCAGATCTCCTTCTCCTAGACGCAGGTATAGACATGTTCCTTTAATCTTTATGTCTATCATTTGAATGTTCAAGAGTTTTTTTTTTTTTACAAATTGTCTTTGGTACTTCCCAGGTCTCCTTCTCCACCTCCCCGCCGACGATCTCCATCCCCCAGACGTTATTCTCCCCCTATCCAGCGTCGCTACAGCCCCTCACCTTTGCCTCCACAGAAGAGAAGGTTTTCTAACTCTCCCTCAAAACGCTCTTCTCCAGTGACAAAGCGACGCCCTTCCAGGTCCCCCAAGCGCAGAAGTTCTCCTGCTCAAAGGAGGCGCACACCTCCTTCCTCCACATCTCCACCCAGACACAGGCGAAGCCCCATGTTGCCTTCTGTGAGGCCAAGCAGGGATACACGATCTCCTGTTGCAGCATCCAGTCGCCTCTCCCCGTCCCCTGCAAACCGTGGTCGCACCGTCAGGGGTTCCACCAGTCCTCAGGGGCGTTTTGAAACCTCCAGTACATCCCCATGTAGCCAGCGGAGACAGTCCCCCTCACACAGCGGTAAACCCATCCGCAGAGTGTCCCGCACTCCAGAGCCACGCAACAACCAGAGGTAAAGGAGGCAGTGAGCATTCGTCCCCCTTTTTTGTACAACAGAACCTGTTTTGTATATGTGTGACCGCCTTTCTGAACGTCCTCCTCATATCACTTTTGCTTTTTCCACAGACCCTCTCCTAGCCCCCAGGCAATGAGGAGAGTGTCCTCCAGATCCAGATCTGTTTCTCCTCAACCAGCAGTTCAGAAACGTCCAGCTCCTGCATCTGCCTCCCCCTCACCGTCTCGCTCAGCCAGTGTGTCCCCACCACCAGCCAAAAAGGCCAGCAGTGGCTCAGGCAGTCAGTCACCAAGCAAGGTTTGACATTTCAGCTTATTGACTATTATGGTGGTTAAAGATGGTCTTTATATATGCAGGTTTATATCTTAGACATTCTTCAGTTTTTATATAGTTGCCTGGACATTTTTAATGTGTGATCTGTTCTACAACCTGTCATATCACCCCAAATTTAAGTTAATGTCCTAATTAGGGTTTTGTTGAGGGATGTGGTTGTGAGGAAAGTTTGCAGGTAGTGAGCATTTGTATAATTTTTTATACATTTGTCCATGTAAATACTCACAGAGCAAGTCATGACTATCATAGCATGATCCTCTTGTATCAAGTTGGAAATCTACAGTATTGTGAACAACATTGTTACATAACTTTGACTTTAATTATGACCTTGAATACTGAGAGGTCTTTAATACATCCTGAACCGCAAAAGGAAAGGAAGGATATTTGAGGATAAAAGTGCCCTGGAAACTGTTAAAAAAAAGTTTTGGCATAAATCCCTCCTCAGCACAGTAATGCTTTGAACATCATTTCTGTAATCCTCTTTGTGCGGTTATTCAGTTGTAATGATGTCCTTGTAAAATCTGTTTTATTGTAGAATTCAGACGTTGATGGCAGTGGAAAGAAAAAGAAAAAGAAGAAGGAGAAGAAACACAAGAAAGAGAAGAAACATAAGAAGCACAAGAAGCATAAGAAGGAGAAGAGCGGAGCTGCTGCCACTGGAGACGGACAAGAGAACCAGGGTGTGGATGAGGATGGAGAATCGAGAAAGGTTAAGTTGGTTTCTGTGATTTTCAGCAACATCCTGATTCATTAAATGTCAGAGGGATGTAGGACATATGGAAGCAGGATGACACTTTATTTACCGTTGACCAAGTTGAGTGAAACTTCATGTTGCTTTTTGTTTTAGGAATCGGACAGTGAAGTAGAGGACAGCTTGGACGACCTGGAGAAACACCTAAGAGAGAAGGCCCTACGCTCCATGAGGAAGGCCCAGATGTCTCCATCACAGATGTCCTGAAAACAAAGGGGGCACCCTCTCTAAATTTTCCACTTACTCTTGATGTTTGTCATCAATCTGGTTCAGCTTTAGAATGTACAAATTGTTAATTCTTGAGTCTTTTGTTTTCTTTTTACAAGTTTGGTACATTCGGAACAGTGTGTTTCATTAAGAGCTTGATTTGTCAGTTAGTGTATTATCTAAACTGTAAAAGGAAAAAAAAAAGCTTGTGTTGTCCATAATTTTAAATTGTTTAGCAGGGGAAACGGTTTAATCTCGGAGGTTTGAGTTGGGCAAGTTTCAGATCTTTTCCACAGACTACAGTAGATTCCATTGAGAAATGATTGCATGTGCAGTGATTGTCCCTGATGTGCATGAACCACTGACCTTATGGAGTGTAGAGAAAAACCAACATACAGTAACACACTGTTACCATTGCCTTTTTATTAGTGGAAACAGTGGCACAGCTGTGTGAACTGTCAATGAGGCTGTAACAGAATGTCTTGTCCCATATTGTAACTTAATAGAGGTGTTTGGCATTGTTTAACCTGCTGTTTTTTTCTGACTTTGAAATAGTCTTGTTTGAAGACTAAAATGATCTGATGTGATACAGAGTATGCTTTAATTTTTCCAACTGGATTGATATGCAATTTTATGTTGACGCCCTTGCACCAAGCAAATCTCTGTGGGACTGCTTTATGATTTGTATTTAGTACCCCTGACTTCTGTCATAATGTCATCATTCAGAATTAAAACCGTTTTATAGGATCTATGTGCTTTCCTTTGTGTTCAAATTTAATTTAACTCAGTAACATTTTGACATCTGTTTTAGTGGAGATCTGTATAAGCTAATAGACTAGAGGAGATGGAGAAAGAAAAATTATTTAAAAAGTAGTTTGTTGAATTTTGATGCAGGCCATTGTATGCAGTAGGTCTAAAACTGGAGTTTGATGTATAAAACCTCCATGTGCTACTTCATTAAAGACCAGATCTTCTATATTTGACCTACAAAGTCAAAACCTCTCATGACACAACATACTGCAGCATACTTAATCAAAAAAGTGTGTTCATTACAGCTAAATAAAAATTTTTCCTTTGTTACCAGCATTATAACCCCAATTATCACAACATGTTTTGTACTCTTTAATATCACTGAAAGTAATTCACTTCACACATGACATATTCCTTAAATTGAGTTGCATTATTATATGACAATTAGCGTTATATAAATTCCATATATGGAAAACCAGGCAAAGCAATACGTTCTGTATTTATATAAACATTATTTGAACAATAAAAATACTTAACCGCTAATAAAACAAATATAGAGAACTGCGTAGACTAAAATGAGTGATGGACAAATACATGACTGTACGTTTTGTGTGCTTTCTTTAACAAACACTGGCACCGTGTTAGAGAATTTAAAATGGTTTTATGACCTTAGGCAAAGCAGAGAAGGTGTATCCCAGGCAGAGAGCATGAAAGCCGCAGTATTAAAGCCTCCTCCTCCTCCTCCTCCCAACAAGAAGACTCCCCTCCTCAAGCCCTCCCACATTTTTGTATGTTTGCAGATGACATCACAGCTTTAAATATTCCCGTTGCTTCTTCCCTCCCATCCTCCTCCTCATCATCGCTACTCAACCAGCAGCAAAAGAGCCTCGCGGTTCAACGATGCCTTTGTAGCTTTAGCTAGCTTGAAGTTAAATCGCACCGTTTAAATCAACACAACTGTATCTGGCGGACACCGCTGCCTCAAAACAGACTTTTCTGCTTCCAGCACCGACCGGGATCTCCTTGGGGAGAAAAGGCGCCTAGTGGGGCTTCAGTGCGGGAAAAAAGGTGGGGTGGTGGAGAACAGGACTGAGCTAAGTCGGGCGTGGTAGCGAGAGAGAGAGAAGAGAAGAAAAAACTCATCTTTGTCAGAAAAACTTCAAAAAGTAGCATCCACAATGTCGCTGTCGGTACCGCAGAACGGAGTAAAGGCGGACAACGAGCCCGTTATCGAGCTGTTTGTGAAGGTAAGACCAGCCGCATGGGACAAGTTTTATAATTTTTGAGCACACTTGACTAAACCTACTGTAATGAGACACCACTGTAATGATAAATACTTTTTTTTTCTGCATTGGAAGTTAAAGTAACGTTAACATAAATGTTCGCTATTTCCACAAAGGAGGCTTTGTAGAACTACGACCATTAACGCTAGCTATAGTAATTCATTCTCGGAGGGTTTTCTATATGTGATACAGGCTTGAAGAACAATATATTCTGACGCATTAAGTTTAATTTTTCCACTAGTTTTAGATCCATAAACCCGCAGTGTCACAGGCGGGGCGGGTGCAGTTTTCCTCCCATCATGGGTAAAGACGAGTCTGCCATGCTGAAAAGTGGGCGCTCATTTGTTAACAAAAGCTCAGTTGGTTGTGATCCATAACAGCCGATTCAACACTTTAAATTGGCTTAACTTAATCGCTGCAATTGTATTTTCCATGTTTGTAAGTTAATTAATACACTGTATAGAGACACAGAGTGATGGGAGTATGTTGGATGTGTTTAAATGCTGACTCAAACCAGTCATTTGACTGTAAGTTTAGGGGTTTGGGTCACCTTGTCATCAAGTTTGGTGATGCTGTTGTGATAAACATTTCTTTTCCACATATTTACATTACTTTATAAGACAGGAGTATGAAAGAGAAATGTATGCTGCATGCATCTGTTCCTGGTATTCTTGACAGTTGTTATTTAGTGTCCGACAACTGTTAATCTTGCTTTCTGGACATCACAGTTCACCGTGTGTGTGTGTGTGTGTGTATATATGGTGATGCATTAAGGGCCCGATGGATGCTCTTTTAGATGCTTTTTCCACATGTTAAATTATATCCACAACTTCCTCTAAAACTGTACTTGTGCGTCCATTGAGCCGTGACGCCGACGCCGATGATGATGATGGTGGTGGTGGTGAAGGAGGGTTGCGATTTACTGTTTTCCTTTCTTCAGCCTGTTGCTCTCTAGGGCGGGAAAATGGGAGAGGAAAGAAAAAGGGGGGTTGGGGCTTGGACACAAGAGACTGGGGCTGTGGGGAGGGGGTCTATGGGGTCCTGTATTGACTGAGAGTGGGATGTTTCTGACCAGAACAACAAACCCTTGATGATGATAGTGATGGTGGATGCTTGTAGCACTGAAAAACATTTGTAAATGCTACAAATAAGAGAACTTACTGTGTTTATCCTTCAAATGGATTATTTAACTTCAATCAGATCATACATTTGTAACCTTTAACACCTGCCTATTGCCAAAGAGTGTGACATACTGTCGCCAGGGGCTTGCAAATAACCTTTTTTAAAGTTTTCTGTAAATTGAAAATTAGTGTGACCTCCTATGCGTTTTCCATATAAAACCTCTGTCCTATTTGTATTGTTCCTGTTGACTCTTTTAAAGAGAAGCCTTTGTTGGGTATAAGTGTGGGGGCATTGATAGGCTGAACAGGCGCCTCAGTAGAGGCCAGAACATTTCTCTTAACTACCTCTCACAGCCTACAGGAGAGGTTACATCATCCCCAGGCCTGGAAGGTTTACACATGTGGCCAACTCTTCCCTCTCAGCCCCTCCCTCCTTGGACTGTGCAGCCCGTTGTGTGCAAAAGTTTCTTCCATTGTGTGTGTGTGTGTGTGTGTGTGTGTGTGTGAAATGGCCTTTCATCCCTATCGTCTTCACATGACTCTGCACCAGCGTCTGACATGTCCACATCTATTATTGATGCCGTTGTTCTTACTGTGCTGCATTAAACACAGTCATGGGAGACAATAGCAGGAACACAGGTTGCCATAGGCGCACTGCTGCGAGCAGGGCCTCTGGGAACAGCTGATAACGAACCTGTGTGTCTGTGTACCCTCAGCACACACTCCAGTGTCAGATCTGTTAGGGCAGTGCCACATATCAAAGCTGACTAATTCTATGCGCAGAGAACATGACTACTTGAGAAGACTCAGCACTGTTTACAGATTAAAAGTAGCTGACCGTTTTACTTCTTGGCGAGAATTTTGATGATTCTGCTAAGTTGAAGTTCACCTGCAGTGTTTATGGCAACAGTTGTTCCGTTACTATGGAAACACTTTACATCGTGCTCATCTTTTAGGGCGTGGAGGTGAGGGTTTCTATTGTCTGCGTTTATTGCGCTCAGTTACAAATGATATATTGACTCTGTGGCAGAGACAATCGACCCTTGACCTCATTAGATATTGTTTTTGCACACACAAGTAGTCTGTGCTGGTACTGTGAAGAGGATGATGTACCAGCATCTGTTCCTGTCTGTTTGACTTGACACTTCCACACCTTTTTAAAAAGACATTTATGTTATAATTGTGTTATGAAAAAGTGAAGATCCATGTAAATGCGAAGACTTATTGTTATGAAATCTTTCCCTTCCTCAACCAAAGAGCATCCATCCCTTTTTCTGTTAATTGGAGCGCTACCTAATTGAATCAGGCTGAGTGACTCTTACTAAAAGCTGTTCTGAAGCTACTAAGCTTGTGTTACTTCTCCAAGACAACGAAGGAGATTCATTGTAGTTAAAGTGCATCATTAGAGCTTAGGTTATGTTTTTTGTTTTTTTCTTTCTTTCACAGTTTTAATTCAGGTGTGCCTAGACAGTAATCCTCCACTAGCATATGACCTGACTGTATGAAAGTGTACAGAATATAGATGAGTCAAGAGAAACAGACAGGCTTTATCTCTATGTGTGCCTGTGTGTGCGTCTCTTAGCTGCCAGTATGCCAAGGTCACACTAATGCTCGCAAAGCCTTCTCTTGGTGCCTCCATACTCCTGCCAGCAATGACAGCAGAGCCAGCAAACATCTTGGAGAAGTGCTTTTATGTCTGGGTGGCATAAGGCCCGTCTGTGTGTGTGTGTACCCTTCAGGACAGTCCCATGGGAACCGTGGAGAGGGAAGGGCTGCGAGAGAAGTCGCAACAAAGCAGCACTTCTGTTAGGAATGATTTGGATGAACATTGTCGGTCCAAGACTGCAGGAGGAATTAATGCCCGCTCAGATTTGTCGTTTTCTTTTCCCCTGGACATGAGAAAAATGTGCTGTGGAACACTGTGTCACACCCTAAACCCTAGACATGATGACGCTGTTGTTTTTAGATTTATTCAAGAGGCCTTGAGAAAAGCTGCTCGTGTCATATTGTGCTATCAACATGTGACAACCAGACTTATACCTTGTGATGTACTGTTTTTTTTTTTTTTTTTTTTTATGGAAACACAATGACCTTTTTCAGTAGTTACTGTGCTCCAGTCAATGCATGAAATGACATGGCGGGGTCAAGTATGACTTGTGTAGTTTTTATTGGTGTTCAGTCAATTCAACCATTTGGTGGGAATAACCTAGCAACCAAACATGAAGAAAAAAAAACCTTCTTATTGTTCGCATGTTGCTTCTTGCATCTTTAAAATATCTCTTCCCCTTGGGTAGGATTCTAGGCAATTGAGTGCTACTTTTTTTTTTTTTTTTAATAGGAAAATCAATGGAACAGTTTATTTTTCCCAAGCACTGTTACAATGCTGCAGTCAGCATCATGAGCTAGGGGACAAAGATTAATGGCTTGTTACTATTCTAGAGTGCTGTGTGCTGTTGTTTCTGCACTGTGATTTTCGCTTTTGCAGCACCTTGGCCTGTTACTGATTCTTCAGTGTAGCTGTCTGCTTGACTGGCTCTCTGGACACTGGCCTAATCGACCTGGCGGTGTGTTATTACACCAATTTAGATGTCCATTTCAAGTTCTTTGTCAGTTGCATATAGGCTGAATCATTGCAATCCTGATGATCGCGCCTGCCCCGTATGAAATCATGTTGTGCCAATATATCCAGAGAAAAAGCTTAGTTCTGTCTATTAGAAGGAGAAAATTGTGTTTGCTAACCAGGAAGCCAATGGCTAATGAGGCATTTCTCCTGTAAACTCAATGACAGGAAGTGAGACCAGCCCAGAACAACATAGATCTGAGACTTTGAACATTTGATCTTAATGCAGAGGAGTGCCAGTTCATACATTAGTGTGTTTTTAATAGTTAACTAATCTGGCGATACAGGTTGCAGCAAATATCAGTATACAGAGAAAACATGACTGCACCTTTTTACCTCACCCTTACTGTCAGTGGTGTGTGTGTGTGTGTGTGTGTGTAACTTAATCAGTCTCAACATGATCCAGTCAGCTTGTGTTTCACATGCTGCTGAAGTGTATGTAACCCAAAGTGTAATACCTCAACATGATGGAGGATAAGATGACAGGAGTTTCTTGACTCATCATCTCATCATCGTTCAACCTCAAGCGCCCCACCTTTCTAGGCAGAGGAAAACAAATGGCGGACTCCTCTGGTTAAGGTTAACATCCCGACCACGGCTAAACAGCGAAGGCTATGATAATGGCTGATTTGAATCTTGAGTGTTGATTTAAATCAATAATTTACCTCCACCACATGCTGTATTGATATTTTTGACTGCAGCAGACATTTCGAGGAAAATATTTGAATACTGGTTTGATGTGTCATATTATTACATGTAATCATATGATCCATAAATACATTTTACACCCATGCAAACTCAGAGGGCCTGTGCGTGAGCTGTTCCTCACGTGTTTTGCATGTTTTTTTTTATTTTTATTTTTTTTAAATGATTTTTCATGATGTGAAAAGCAAGGCAGCATGTCCCAGACTGGTACCGACAGGCCACTCAATTGCAGGTCAGAGAGACGCTGTGTCTGCTCGGAATTACTGATGAGGCCAGTGTTTGTGTGACCGTGGTGCAGGCTTTTGCTGCCATGCGTATCTGGCATGTGTGGTAACAGCACGCTGGCATTGTGTTTGGTGCCAAAGGGTGGTTTGCGGCCCTCTAGATTAGGGTTGGGTGGGTTTCCGCTTTTGCCGGTCCGGTCCGCTGTATGAGCTTTAAAGGGTTTGATTTTATTTGAACCGACTGAACCGGCGTTTTATGAGACTTTTCTAGCAAATTAAAAAGTAGCCTGCATCAGCGACCTGTGCCGACGGCCCTAAATGCAACTCTTATAGCATTATTACTCGGACCAACTGATCACAGAGCTGGTTAAACAGCGAGGCAGTCTCAGAGAAGATGTGTCTTCCCTGATTAAGACGTCAATCCAGCCTGTTCAACCCTCTCTAGACTTGCTTTGCAAACAAATAAATGCTTTCCAGAGCTGCCTCAACCATACTGAAGCATTGGCTGGTGAAAAGACTCACCACAGCTGGAAGCCACCATAAAATTGCTGCAGATGCAGAATAATTCACTCCTGGACCGCCTCAAATAACCTGGAGAGTAGGTCCTGTAGGGCCAACCTTCAAATAGTAGACATCCCAGAAGGCAGCAAGAATGGCCGGGACCCCAGAGAGCAGTTCTTCTGGTGCATCTCCAGTCTCTTGTTTCTTCATCTTCCATCTCTCTTTTCTGTTCTTGAATGTACCGAAGCAACGGAGCCTCTCCCAGCTGTTTACAGACTGTTATGTTACCTGGCTAGCTAGAGAGCTCTACCCATCGTGCCGTGTGTCATTTTGTAAATGTACTTTTATTAGTGTTACAAATTGATTATGTCCCACAAATGGTTGTGTTTTACTCTGTTTCAGAGAGTCACATGCAACAGATAATGACAAAATTCAGTTATATCAGTTCAAACTGATTGCAACCAACATTGAGAGGTTAATTTTTGTTTTTATAGATGTTTTTGGGTGGCCAGTTTTCCATGTCATTTCCCAGGCAAATGTGGAGAAAAATAGGGAAGTGTAGGATTTTGTGTGGGCTGTTGTGTAAGTGTGAACACATGAGTCTGCCCTAGTCACCAGTCTGGGGTCTATGAGTGTGTAAGTAGGTGGAGAGTTGGAGCTGGTGTTGACTTCAGTATGCAGCTCGTTGTTTGTGTTGGCCAACAGTCAGAGTGAAGACGATCATCGGTTCATGCTGATCTCCCACATGGCTGTCTGTTTGTTTTTCCATCACTTCAGGGCCTTATTACTCATCACCAGAGGCTCTTCTTGTGCCTCTAGAAAGCTGAAGTGGCCATCTTATCTCCTCTACACTTCGGCTAAATACAGCGCTTCTAACATTATTGACTTAAGCTTGCATCATTGCTGTATCATGGTTATGCAGTAACTCTTTTTTTTTTTTTTGACTCCAGTCTCCCAACTTTCCACTGAAACTGACGGTTCTCATGTGCAGTGCTCGTGTGCTCCAGCACAGTAGGCCTGTGTCTGACTGGAAGTCTTGAGGTTTCCACTGAGTGATGTCAGCCTGAGTCAGAACCACACCAAGGATGTGATGGCATTTCCATGCTCGAGCAGTATCTGACTCCTGTGTACACTCATCTCTCTGAATGTGTTCAGATTTAGGGACCCAGCTGTCAGTACACACCCAGCCCATCCATACCAAGTCACTCACACGTGATGCTGCTTATCCAGACAAAATACTTTTTTTGGTATAAACAGAAATGTGCCCAAAGCACCAATTATGGAAAAAGTATCAAAGGGTGGAATCATATTTCATTCTTTATTTATATAATAATTTAGTCAATATTAGGCTGTATTTTAGTTAGAGAAAGTTCTTGTACTGCTGCTTCTATTAAGACAATTATAGAAGTTTAGCTTCTTTTTGTTAAAGAAAGGGGTTTTGCTAAAAGTAGAGGTGCAGTAAATTAGTCAATAAATTGATTAATTGATCAAAAGTAATTAGGAAAAATGCCCAAAATTTGTTGGTTCCAGTTTCTCAAACGTGAGGATTTGTTGCTTCTCTCTGTTTATATTACTGTAAATTGAATATCTTTTGGATTTTAGGTCTAACTAAACTATGAACTCAAACTGGGATGACTGTTTTTTTTTCACTACTTTTTAACATTTCATAGACTAAACAATTAATAGGGTAAATAATTGGCAAATTAATTGATAAAGAAAATAATTATTAGTTGAAACCTTAGCTCAAACTAAGGTACTGGGGCGGCAGTCCCAACACTGATGTATCATATAATGTTGAAAAATTTCCAGCCCTGCTCAAACAACTCATCTTTAGCCATGGTGCTATTTACTGAAGCAGCTGCTGAAAATATATCAAAAGTTTGAAGCCAAAAATACAGTTCCTGGCTTCCTGAAAGTCTTCCTAGCTTTTCTCGTGGACTGCAGCTGACCCTGATTAACCTCTCTTATGAGTAGAACATATGACAAAGGCTTTACGGCTCATAAACGTAACTTATTCCACTCAACCTGGTTTAGTTCAACAGTCAGCTAAGACAACATAAGCTGACTAACTCTGCCTGAAACATCCAGCTTTGGGTCCAAATGCTACAGTCCTGTCACAGTCCTAACCTCAGCCCAGCCCGCATACTTGTCCAGCAAACGGGGAGAGGCGTTGCCATGACGTTACCATGGCTGCCCACTCTCGAACGGACATTCCTGCTGTGTGTCAGAGCAGCAGGAGGAGGAACGCTGCGGAGCTTGTTACATCGTCAGTTCCTTATTCGGTCAAAGAGTGGCTTGAACTTGCTGAGCAGCCCACCCAATTTTAGAATATGAAGTGTGTTGGGGAGGGGAAGGCACGGGCCGCCATGTTTCTAAAATTAGGCTGTGAGCAGAGACTGAGAGGGCCGTGCCCAGCTTGAACAGGATCCATTGTCTCTGACTGCTGGCTGATGTAAGTGATGTCTCATCATCAGTCTGGAAAAAAAACCAAAAAAAAAACCGTCTGTTTCTGATGATGATGACGATAAGAAACATAACTACTTTTTTAGATCAGTAGAAATGTCTGAGAAAGTGGGAGAAGCAGGACTAAAAGAGGGAGAGGTTGCTCTTGTGTTTTACGTGCCTGCTCGTAAAAAGTTATAAGACTGGACTTGTCGAGGAGGATAGGTTTTGGTACCTGTGAAAATGCACATGACATCATCCTCACATGCGCTTAAATGTGTTAAATTAGTCAGAGAGGAAATGATATGAGGTATATGACCTCACCGTATTTTTTTAGAAAAGACTGTTTCAAAGACATGACTGCACCCATACCCCCTCCACCACCCCCCCACCCACCCCCATAGCTGTCTGAGGTCTCATTGTACTGCTGCAGGGCCGTGATGTCCTGGACAACAACTCCTAGATAACATCCAGTGTCTGCGTGACTCACACCCTCCACTGGGCAGCAGTGTGTGTGTGTGTGTGTGTGTGTTTGGTATTAAATAAACAAGCATCTGTTGACTCTTCAGTCCATCCCTCAAGAGACTGTTCGCAGTAGTCAGCTGTTCAGTGACCCAGACGTTCGTATCGCAACTCCACATCAGGGGGAATTCTCTGTAGAAGACGGTGTGTGTTAGTGTGTGTAACCGTCTGTAAGATGTGACTCATTTTTTATTTTATTTTTTTGACACAGGAGGCAAAATAGAAATCTACACACTGGGCACTGTGTTATATTTGGAAATGAATCGCTGGTTTACTCTTTGGAAAATGTGCATCTTTCTCAACCGATGTGCTTCGCCTTATAAGGGCTTGTTCCGAAAAATAATTTATCGCCTCGCTTGGGTGTTTTATTGGGGTGTTTTTTTTTTCCCCTCTCTTGCTAACTGATGACGTGCTTAAAACTCTACAAACAAGAAGCGCTTTGTGTTGTTGCTCTATAGAAGGTTCTCCAGAAGCCCTTTTTTGTGAATGTCAAACTATGATACTAGCGCTCTGGAAAGCATTAGCTGGGTGGAGGAGAACAATGTTTGGAACTCCTTCAACTTTTGTTTGAAGCCAAAGGCTTCAAATAAACATGTTAATTTTAGATTTCATGGCTTTACAAAGATAATTCTCTAAGCTATTTAATGATTCAGGGACTACTTTTTTTAAAATGTCATCCAGCACAAATACTACTTGAATATCATCCTGACTTGAGTCCACATAGTAGAGCAGCGTTTCCTTCACAGTGCAGCGGTTTATGTGTCACAGGCAGAGGAAATGCAGCTCCACCACCATCATCACTTAAATTAAACAAAGCGCCCTCTTCGGTGGGAGTAACAGGACATTTCTGGAATAGTTTCTCCCCCCACCCACCCCGACTTCACAAAGGGGCCCAGGATAAGGGTAAAGGGATAGAGGGGGAGGGGGAGGAGGAGGAGGAGGAAGAAACGAGCAGCGTGCCAAACAGAGCGACACAGCCTCTACAGCTCGCTATCTTTTTTTTTTTCTTTTCTTAAAGCATCTATTACCGCTTGTTCTCCCTCACGTCGGTTAGCGCTACCCATGATCCCCGATTTCCTCCCTATTTCCTGTAATATCTCTCTGTCTGCATCAGATCCCTGCTCTCAGTGTCTTTGGCAGAGAGCTGCAGTCTGCTCTGCTGCAGACTCCAGAGGGTAGGCGCCCTGCCACGACTCCAAGAGCAGGCCGAGAGAGAAAGAGAAGTGTGAAATGTCTTTCTCAGCTGCTGCGGCCTTCTTTTTTGGCCACTTGAGGCTCAGTACTTAGATGAACTCGGCTTAAAAGCAGCTCGCTGTGTTGAAATACAGTAAAACCTTTTTGATTTACAAATCACATTTTGTCATGTGGTTTGCATTTTTGTCCTTTTTTTTTTTTTTTTTTTTTTTTAATCTAAAAAAAGAGAGCTCACTTGAGACGGTTTACCTGTGAACTAGTTAATCCCCTCCACACCGTGCACTCCGCTTCCCATGTCATATGTGTCTGGCCATCGCCATGGGAACAGTTGCTTCGCTTTCGCTGCATTGCTACCCTTGATCCAGACCTGAATGGTTCTCTGTAGGTGTAGCGCTGTGGGGAAAATGGAGTAATCATCCCATTGATGTGTTTCTGATCCTTTAAGGATCAGCTAATGCTAGTCCAGTGATGGCTGTGAACCGTGATACACTCAAGACTTCACGCCCCAAAGCTTTGTTTTGGAATCGAATCATGTAAGATGGAAAAAGGACTTTCATTTGCTGAACAAAGGCGGTGATCTAATCCAAGCTTTTCAGATATTGAATTCAGAGGACGGTGGGGGGGGGGGCAGGACAGACAGCCGCTGTACAATGGAAGCCAGCAGGCAGATTAAACACAGCCATCCCACTGGGCGTCACACAGAGGACAACAGCAGCCGGCCTGTCCGCACCAGCAAGGAGCCGCTGGACAGACTCAACACTCCCAAACAAAGGGGACGTTTCAGAACCCGCATCACTGATACCGAAATATTTCTCTGCAGCAGCTGTCCAGTTAAAACTGATTTGAATCTTTTTTTTTTTTTGTTGCATCTCCAGTCTTTGCGTGAGAAAACACACTTGATTCGCGATGTCTTTTGCATCACACAGCACAGACACGCCTTACAATATCACCTCTGCAGTTTTGCCAGAAAGAGGGGAAAGGGGAGGACCGATGCAGAGGCGAGAACCGCAGTGAATGGAGGGGGACTGACTGACTGACATAAGAGGCAGACAGAATGACCATATTCAGGCCCTGCTACAATAATGCTCTGAATGAAGAGGTGCATTCCAGAGTGCAGATACTTGAATGACCTCCACGCTTGTCCTTGTGAATAGATGAATACGATGCATTCTTTTTTTTCTCCCGCCTCGCCTGGAGAATGGCATACCTCAACAGACATTTTATCCAGCTTCTCAAACTGCGCCAAGTCTGTGATTTTTATTTATTTATTTATTTTTTTTAAAGGTTGTGACAGTGACGCTGGTATTTAAGTAGGAAGAAGTAAAACCAAGATGACATTTTGGCAAAGCCCTTCGAATAAAAAGCAGTTAATGAGAACAATTTCACTTTCACAATGACGTCTCTCAGTTTCGGTTTAACTGAAATTGAATAGCTTGTCTTAACAGGCGACACAACTGTCAGCACGGCAGATTTCATTTAAGATGGTGCACAAAGCTCAGTTAATCGAATGAAATGCTTCTACTGCCCTCTGATTAAGAACCTAAATCATATTTGTCCTCTGCTACACCCTCTTCACTCCCTACATGGCTGCAAGTAGAGCAAATCGAGGGATCATTTAGAGGTTTGGAAAGAGGAGAGAGTGCACAGACAAAGAGATGGATGGTTGTTAGGAAGGAGATATCTCTGACAGTTTGTGGCACCCTCCCATAGCCAAGTGTGTGTGTGTGTGAGACAGAAATCACTGCCATTGTGAAGGGGGGGTGGTGGGTGGGTTGATAGGGGTGTATTGTCAAAAAAAAAAAAACATGTTGTTGTGCTTTCTCAAATTTTTTTTTTCTTTTGATCTGAACAACAAGCATTCGTCATTCATTTAGAGGACATGCGCCACTTCCATTGATCTCATTCCCGCCGTCGCTGCTCAGTCTTGTGATTGTGCAGTCTACCAAAAGAGGAAACAAGAGGCCGGCTCGTTTTAATCACTTCAGAAGTTTCCTCTTACCCTTAAACAGTAGTCCTGCAGATTAATGGAGGGGAAGTGTGCCGAAGCATTTATAAGAGGAGGGTGGGGGGGGGGGGGGGGGGGGGTCCGGCCCTCTACTCTTTCCCCTTCTCCTCGAGTCTTTCGAAACCAGCCTGTAATGCGTATGAAAGAGTCATTGTCTGAAACGGGCCCTCTCTGAGTGAGTGCAGTAAAAAACGCCACGGGCCATAAAGGTTGTGCAACAGAGATGTGATCTCTATCAAGATTATCAGGACTTTTTTTTTTTTCCGCCCACCCCCACCCCCCCTATACTCCTAAATTAAGAGCCATCAGTGGTAGAAATCTGATACTTCATTTTTTTTAGGAATAAAAACGTCACTGATACTGTTTTCTAACTGGCTGCATGTGTGTGTTTTGTCTATTTAAGGCGGGAAGTGATGGCGAGAGCATCGGGAACTGCCCCTTCTCCCAGAGGCTGTTCATGATCCTCTGGCTTAAAGGAGTCGTCTTCAACGTCACCACAGTGGATCTCAAGAGGTGAGTCCTGCTCCCATGATTCCCCCATCCTTATCTCTTTCATCTTCTTGCGTATCATCTTCCTCTGATGCGTGTTCACCTTTTTTTTTCTTTTTTTTCTTTTTTTTATCAGCGGTTACTCCATAATTAAAAAAACAAAAATTTACCTAACTTTCTTCCTCCTTTGATAGCCTCCTACTGTTTTTTTTTTTTCTTTCCTGGGCGTTTCCTCAAAGGCCTTTAGCGGCTCTGTAACGCTTTGATTCCGCCCCACCTCTAACACGCTCGCTGCTTCCCCCGACTGCTTATTTGGTTTTCCCATGACCCTTTCCCAGGCTGGAGGAAAAATCAGAGAAAAATAAACATACAGACTCTTGAGAGGCTATTTAAGGTTCTTCACTCTGCACAACTTCCTGCTTAGATTTTTTTTTGGTGGGCAACATGTTATTTTTCACCACTGGGATCAGAAAACAATGATCCACTGCGATTTCAACTGAGATTTTTTTAAGAAAGGGGAAAATGATTTTTCCTCCCAGCTGCAAGAGAACGCATGTGGATTCCAGCAGCAGAAGCTCTTTACTAAAAAACCCACTATGTCGCTTGCTTTATGATTCATCTAAACGCTCCCTAAATGTTTTTTTCCACTTGTGAAGCCAGAACAGGCAAGTGCCAGATTATTTTCAGCCATGGTCAGATGGACGACTGGTTTCTATGGTCTTTCTTCATCATGTGTGTTTTGACTCAGAGAGAGATTGAGGATTCCTGACGTTTTTTTCCCAAAATCGCGGTTCATCCATGTGGCAGCTGGGTTCGGTCTCCTCCTCTGGGACGTGGAGACAGAGTGAAAAAAAAAAAAACACAACAGAGATGTGCTTACTGAATGTTTTGTCTCTTCTTTTCCCCCTTTTTTTTTAAACAGTTAAAAGGAGGAAAGCAGCATCTGTTGGACTAGTTATTTGGTTTTCATGTATGCCAGCATATTCAAGATGAGTTCATGGGCTTGGATGTATTTGCATATATTTCCCTGGTGCACACTGGCAGAGGGAGTGTAACATAAAACAGAACGTCATGATATCCTGTAAAAGGCAATGGAGGATATCCGCCTACTTAGCAGTGTCTGTTTACCCCTCACTCCTCTAACAGGCCTTTGTTCAGCTGGAGTGACTACTCAGAGCTCTTTTTAATTATTATTTAATTCTAGAAGGACAACTGATTCAAGCTTCAGTTTTTCCAGGCTGTATAAGTTCTTGTAATCTTGAGTCAACAGAAAGCGACCATGTGTTGCAAAAGAAGGCGGGTGTTTGCCATATTTATGGCTCTTTTATTGTCGTATTTAAATAGAAGAACAGTGGGAGGGAATGAATGTCACATGTCAATGTTTTATCTTCCCCGAGTTTCCATCTTTTCTTGGGTCAAGGCTGTATTCATGTCCGTGATGAACGCCTGTAACTCTCGAGGCAGTTCCTTACCCTCTCCTCAGTGATATCATTGGGTGAGGGTGCCACTTCCCCTTCGCATGCCAGAGAGTTGAAGTAATTTCCCGTTTATTATTTTGTGCCCTTAGATGGCTTGTCCCAAAACTCAGCCACCGTCGTCGTGTGCTTCGTCACAATCAGAACCTCTCTGTGGATGGATGTCGTGGCTGCTTTTAGTTCTAGTCAGAGATCAGAGAGGATTCACAAAGTCTGCTGGCTCACAGCAAGCTCTTATTCAACAGTTGTTGAGAAAGTGCTGTGTTATATTTGTTTCATACTAAAGGGATTTAAGCGTCTGGGCTCTTTGTGGATTTCACAAGTGTTCACACTAATTATTCAACACATGCTCAATTTTTTTTTGTTTATGTGTGTTAGTGTCATCTGCCACCCAGAGACATCTGGTACAACATGTGCTGGTTTGAAGGCTAAAGAGGGAGGGAGAGAGCGAGACAAACACAGTCATGGAGACAGTCTAGTTGTTAGAGGAGGAGGAGGAGGAGGAAGGCTGGATGGCTCTAGAAAAAGTCTTTTTAAAGTGCAGCAGGCTATCACAGAACCACAGCTCACACTCTGTTAGTTGAACTCACTTGAACTATATAAAGTGACTCATTTTATTCATGAAATCTAACTTTCATTGCCAAACAACTGGATCATGTTAGCTCAGTAACCATGCATTGTTTGAAAAAAAAAAAAAAAAGTTTTAATTGTTTGCTGATTTGGTTCTGTTAGCATTGGCTCACTGAAATCACCCCACTCTGTGTCATGCAGGAAGCCTGCAGACCTCCAGAATCTGGCCCCAGGCACGCACCCGCCCTTCATCACCTTCAACGGCGAGGTCAAAACTGATGTCAACAAGATCGAGGAGTTCCTCGAGGATGTCCTCTGCCCACCCAAGTGAGTGCTTTCTCATCTCTGTGGAAACGGCCATCTCCGCACACGGTGCTGGCTTTTTAACACACATGTTGGCATGTAATGAAAGGTAGAAACAATCAGTGTTTTTAAATGTAGATAAATGTTTAACTCAGTTAAGGATAAAGACTGGCCATATTTAATATTTTTCTTATTGTCAACGAATCCTATGAACAGACCAAAACTAACAATGTGTCAGGCCAACCCTTAATAGTTCCCTGACTTCAAAGTGCATTCCTTTTTACTGAATACACAAGTCTTAAAAAATGTGGCACGAATACAATACCTGTCAAAAGTTTGGACACACTTTCTCATTTGAGTGAATGTGAAGGTGTGTCCAAACCTTTGACTGGAACTGTACATACTTTCATCATTAAAAACGATAAATAATTAATCTAAAACATCTGAGGACTGTAGTTTGTTAAGCTAACTTTACTCAAACAAGAGTAAATGGTGCATTTTTACTTATTTATTTTTGGGACTATTTTCAGTGGAGGATAAATACACATGGTGTTCTAGTGAATATTTACAGCAGCCCAATAATGAAAACTACAGAAAACTAAAACTACAGAAACAATTAATTGTTGGTTTTGGTCTTTTTTAATGGGATATATGGGTAGCAGGTAAAACACAGAATATCTTTAAACTATATTTCATCCATACTATACGTGTGTGTGTGTGTGTTTGCTTACATATGTGCTTGTATGCAGGTTCATCAAGCTTGGTGCAAGACACCCTGAGTCCAACACAGCTGGTATGGACATCTTTGCCAAGTTTTCAGCCTATATTAAGAACTCAAAACCAGATGCAAATGAAGGTAAGTTACCTGTACTGCCTGTGACACACACACACACACACACACACACACACACACGCACACACGTACAGAGCGAGGTACACAGGTTATGAGCAGAGATCCAGAGGCCTTCCGATTGTGCAGGGTGAATTCTCTGGTTGCTAGGCGACACTGGTAGCCCTGCCCTGATTGGTGGATTACGGCCTGAGTCTGAAACACAGAGCTTTTGTTCTGCTGCCTCCTCTTGTCCTCATGCTCCCTGTCTCACCTGGTTGCAGCGCTGTGGAAAACCACAGAGCAGCTGTCCTGAAAATGAACTAGCGCTCACAATCTCATCCTTCCTGTTCTTGATCCGTGCACCTCAGACACTGTAAGAGAAATCCCTATCACAAACATAACATAAGATTATTGGAATAATATGAAAAAAAAAATGCAATCTATTGTCTTAGAGATTCGGTTGCATCCTTGGTGAAACAATTTTTGGAAGGATGTTTATGATACTTACAAAATACCAAGATTTTCTATCATGTTTTAGTTGGCTGTTCTCCACTCTGGGAAAATATTGAACCGTGGAGAGCTGGATCTGAAAGCCAAGGCTGTGTAAACACAGTTTGAGGCCGAATCTCATGGTTCAATGATAAGTGCTCTCTAAAGTAGTCGAGTGTACTGTTGAACTACTGAGTGGAGCACACGGCTACATTTATTTTCGAACAATGGAATATTATTTATGAATGACCTATAGATGGATGAATCAATACAGGCTGAGGAGAAAATGGAACACCTGTACAATCCATTGAAATGAGGGAGTGGATATTATCTGCATCTTACAATATGATATGAGCTTCCTAAAGATGGTATTTGTTCCTGGGCTATTGTAGTAGATTGTGTTAGTGTTCCTTTATGTAGAATTTCCATGTGCAGAAGAGCTTGTCCCTTGATGAAATACTGCCCTCATGTGGTGGATCAACATATGACAGGACAGCTGTGGTAGAGAAACCTTCAGTATTTAACACTGTAAAAAAAATAGATTGTTTTCTCATTCTGAATACATAGAATTAAATAATTAAACTTTAAAGTTATTAATGTTTTTACAACATCCCCTTCTTTGCAGCTCTGGAGCGTGGGCTGCTGAAGACACTGCAGAAGTTGGATGAGTATCTGAGCTCACCACTGCCTGACGAGATCGACCACAACAGCATCGAAGACATCAAGGTTTCCACCCGCAAGTTCTTGGATGGAGAAGAAATGACCTTGGCCGACTGCAACCTGCTGCCCAAGCTGCACATAGTCAAGGTGAGCATGGAGTAAAATCAATAAAAATGTTGAACCACTATGACGATATATTTAGGAACCTAAAGGAGTATAAATAGCTTTTTAAAGATTGCTGTTTAACATGCTTGCCTTTAGATAAATGACATTATTGGTTTTATATTACCATTCAACTGATATAGTGTGTTTTTATTTTTGTTCAAAAATCACTAAAATAAACCATAAACTACATTTTCTGACTAATACTGAAGTGCTGCTACTAACAATTATTTCCAATTAATCTGCCATCCATTTATCTTTAATAATGTGTAATAAACATCACAATTACCCAGAGCTAAAGTTACTGATGATCTAAAACTCAAAGAGACTCAGTTTACAATGATAGAAGATAAAGCTTCTCAGAAGCTGGAGTGAATTTTTTCCTTATAAATAATTGACTTTAATAATTAATTAACTGTCAAAACTGTTCAAAATAATTGATTTAAAAAATATAATGAAGAGGCTGGTAGACGCTGTCTTTTTTGTTTCTAGTCTTAAATCTTGAATGTAGGAACATGAGGTGGTTGAAATGTCACACATACAGTAGCAGCTTTCGGCTGTTACAGTTATTAGGCTTGTTCAGTTTATTTCTGTTGCAATGAAATAAAGAAAATAACCCTTTTAACAGCTTTATAATTAGTTTAATTGAGGCTTTTTTAGTAATTCATTATTTACTCTTTGCTAAAGTAATTATTCTGTTATTAGTCAAGGCTCTTTAACTTCTTAAGAAGTGTAATTTGATGAGAAACAGTTTTAGTTGGATTAGATTAATCCTGAACTAATGCAAAGATTTCACAAATTGCACAGCAGTGTTTCACAAAGATTTAACACCTTTTTAATAATCTTCTTTACTGCTGAGGTCATAATAGATTTCATAGCTCAGCTGGTGAGGCTCACAGCTTATGATTTTATGATTTCCCTCAGGTGGTGGCCAAGAAGTACAGAGGCTTCGACATCCCCAAAGAGATGACGGCCATCTGGAAGTACCTGAACAACGCCTACACACGCGAAGAGTTCACCAACACCTGCCCCAGCGACAAAGAGATCGAGATCGCCTACGGAGACGTAGCCAAGAGGCTGGTCAAATAAGCCTTCTCTGTCCTGACCTTCCCCGTATATCCCTCACCCTGTATCCCCCTCCGCCCCCCTCCACACACACACACACACCCCTACACCTCCTCTCCCCAGAACCAGGACTGAAGTGCTCATTCACGAGAAAGAAAAACTCTGGACATCTTTTCCTTCTCTCCTCATCTAGAGCGAACCCCCAGCGCATGAATCCTCCCTGATCATTGTTTTCCTTTTTTTTTTTTCTCCGATTACATGAAGATCTCTTTTAGTTGATTCATCAAAGGTCACTATTATTTCATCTTTCAGCATTAATTGCTTTTGTTTTTCACTTGCTGATGAATGTTGTGAGACGGGGTTTTTTTTTTTGAGATGCAGAGGTGACAGAGAAGCAGCCAGACATGTATATCAGTGCTTATCAGTGTCGGGAGCCCACTCCCTGATAAGTGACCTTTATGCTGACCTTCTCTGTTTATGCAGGGGAAAGGTTGCAAGCTGTTGTTAATTTCCTGTTGTCTGTTTAATATTGAAATTGCTCTTCTTTCTAGGATTGCTATAAAAAAAATGAACACTGAGAAGCAGTTTTTTTTTTTCTGTCTTTTTGGCTTATTAAGAGGCGTTATAAACAGTGTTGAAGCTTCAGTGTTTCTGGCTCAAGTATTAGACAGGTTTAAATAGAAGCTGAAGGTAACCCAAACCTGAGTGGTTGACATATCAAGCGAGAGATGCTTTATTTTAATGTCGAGCTGTTTTAAAATAAGTCAGCGTAATTGTAAGTGCAGGTAAAGCTACCTGGTGTCCATGCTCTGATTTCTTTACTGCCTCAAACGGGCAAAAACTCTTGTAGCTCAGCTCAGTAGAACGGTAGGAAACGGCCTGTACCGGCTGCAGAAGTATCAACTCAGGAACAATATAACCTGAGGTCTATGAAAGATTCATCCATATGTAGCTTGCAGACCTGATCAAGGATTGTAGATGTCAAAACTGGCCTTTTATTAATCACCACATTGCCATAGATTATTTCCCCCCAAAAAAGAAGAAGCACAGAAAAGCAAGTTGACTCCTCTCTTGTAAGACATGAAGGAAGTCCACACTTGCATCGTGCTGACAGTAGCAGTAGTTTCAATTACACATCGCGGACCAAAAAAAGGGCACATTATTCTGATCTCACTGTGGATAAGATGACTCCGACTGTATAAACTAGTGAAATGCATTAAAAAAAAAACGAAACCTCACACTCTCTCTTTGTCCATCCAGCATACAGATGTAATGTGCGGTCAGGCGCCAGGAAAGACGACACTAAAGATATTTATGACTAAACAAATCAAGAAGAGTAGCGATGAAATGAATACCTGGTCAAATTCCACCCTGTCTTCAGTATGTATATTGATCTCTAAGGTAGTGAATGTATGTTACGATACAGTAGCTCCAAAAGTGCTTTAGTGCGGACAAAGCAAAGCCTATTTTGTTTTCTCCCGTTTGCCATGTATTTGCGGACATTTTGTTATGAGACGAATTTGATAGAAAAAGAAAAAAAAAAGGAATTGTACATATTTGTTTTGATTGCTCAGAATTCATTGTGTAAATTTTATACATTTCGCCAGAGTTTTGAGGAAAACGGGCCGTTCATTGCCTGCTTGGGTTTTTAATTTTAGATGAACCATCTCCTCTTTGCCTTACCTTGTTTTCCCTCTGCGGATGTTTTGCAGGAAGTTTTTTTTTTTTTTTTTTTTTTTTTTTTTTTTTTTTTCCTCAAAGATCATTTCATTACAACACGAGTGTGATGTTGTACAAAGAAAATATCCGAGCTATGTCATGGCTTTTTTTTTTTTTTTTTTTTTTTTTTTTTTTTAACAATATTGACTGAATTGAAATAAACTTCTTATTGGCACTTGTGTTTTTGTTTAAACCTGCAGTGTTATTGCATATCTGTCAGATTTACTGTATATGGGGTTGCATTTGATTTACTGCTCAGATTTGGTTTTGTTGTTAGTTTACTGCTTAGCCTTAATATCCCGTAGCAGTCTGAGCAAGTCACCTTTTGAAATGACAGAAGATTACAGTTACAGACCTACAATCCAGGAAGTATAACGACCACAGGCTTCATATGTCATCTGAGTTTCAGTGGACATTGGCCTTCATTATTGCGTTAACAGAGTAGCTTATTGTTAAAAAGCTGGATAACATGTTGGTCTACAGTCCTCCTCGCAGTTGACCTTGAAGGTTCATTCTTGACTGTGGAAACAGCAGTTTCCACAAAAAGAAAATCCCAACACAAGGTCAAAGTTACTTGTTTCCAAAGCTTTCAATCGCATCTCTGTGTCAACTGAGCAACTCTATCCACTGAGGAAGTCTACCAGATGTGGTTGAGAGCTTGGGAAACAACAAGTTGGAGGTTTGACAAGTTGGACCGTGTGGTGAGAACTCCTCTACAGTTAGTTATAAGCCTCTCGACCTTGGATTGACCATCGATCTTTTCTGTGTAGGCTATGATAATTCAAGCTCTTCATGCATTCAAGCAACATTTCAAATACTTAAAGATCCCCTCTATACATGTTTTAAGAAATATAAAAAAAATACAAATAATTTGTTTCTGATATGATTTTTCTACAAAAAAGTGCAATTACCTTTTTGAAATCCTTAATGTCATCTACTTCTCCCTCATTAAAAAATATAGAATCTGAATATATCTCATGTTATATTGAGTGTTATTCCATAGTGAAACTGCTGGATGGAAACTTAAATGTCAATGTGTGCAAATGATGCTTCAAGATTCCACATCACATGTCAGTTGCACATTGGACCAGGATTGATTTCCATACTTCATGCTCTTATGTTCACATCTTAATCTCAAATTCAAAATGAGCAGAGAGAAACTTTCCCCCCCCTACCAGCAGACGAATGTGAAAAACAGTCTTCTGGTGTCAAACTGCACATACATCATTCTGCACAGTGAAGCTCAAACATCCAACTGAAGTAATAAGAAGAAAAAACATTTATTGGGTGGCGAGGGACTTCAGATATATTTCAAAACATGTAAAAAATACTAATAATTTCTAGCTGATATGTTTTCCAAACACACACACAAAAAAAGTCCATTTACCTTCCAGCATCACTGGAAAGTCTATTCTCAGTATATGTGTTCAAGTTTCCACATCGCACTTGTGTAGGTTGCACACTGGACCATGATTGGCTTCCTTACTGGTTGTAATGTCACAAAAGCATGACCATATATGAAAGTTGCCTTAATCAGAATTTAAAATGTCTTTTTAGTTTTCAAAAACAAACCTGTGTCGCTTATGAGGGGAAAAATCCATATTTGGGATATGTGCGCCTGCAGTGTAAACACAGTGTAATGATACCACCCAGGGGCCCGGGGAATTTGAGGGGCTTTCATGAGGAAAATGCCGAACAGTCACATTTCCCTGTTGTTTCACTCTCTGTGAGTTAACGGATGTACGGAATGTTTTGGTCACACAGGTTTCTAAACTTATCATAGGAGGCTTTCTATTCTCGGACTATATCAAAAACATCTTATATTAGGTTTCTGGTTTCACACTTATTGTTGAAGGTCATCGACAAACAAACACAGAAAAAAAGTTTGGGAACCCCTGGGCCAAAGCATGTTTGTTTGCAGCTCCTGCTCCCCGAGGAATGTCTCATGTGGGTGTTCACCCACTGTGGTCTCAACCTCCCCCTGTAGTCGCCCTCTCACAGTCAGCTTGGTGATGTTTTTCAGGCAATTCCCTACTGTTCAGAGGCACAAACAAGTTTATTCTGTAGAACTGATTGCAGCCAAAGTTTCGCAAGAGAAGGGTAGAGGGGAGGAGGGGGGGGGGGGAAAGGTGTGGGGGCGTACAGCTATTGGATGCACTCCAGATCATTAAAGTGTCATGTTTCAACCCCAGACATTCTCCTCTCCCTTGCTGGAGCACACTGAGACACGGTCTCCACTTGTAATTCACAGGGAGGAAATCCAACCAGATGCAAACAGACAGACAGACAGACGTATGTGTGAGTGAGAGAGTGTGTGTGTGTGTGAGGTAAGAGAAGACACAACAAGGCTGGCTATCATTCAGACCACACACTCATTACAAGCAGGGTGAGTGTATTAGTGTAATTGGGTAATGAAGGTGAGGCCAGGAGGGGCTGAGTGTTGTTTCTCAAACATGTTGACTGTGTGTGTGTGTGTGTGTGTGTGTGTACAGAGCAGGGCTATATTACACACCATGAGAGGGAGCCAATATGTCAGGGAAGCTATGAACACGTAGGTTACAGCCACAGTTATTTCCCTGATCTTTGTTGGTCAGGATGAGGTACAAGGGTGCATTTTCTTCGACCTTGATATATTATTTTTTGCCATTGTGCTTTTACTGTAACAGTTAAATCAATGATTCTTACATTTGTTCACTCTCCATCTATGCTTCCATGTGAATGATCACCTCCAATAGCACAGCCCCGGAGCCTTTTTCTGTTTGGCACCAACTCTTTCTCTGCAGTGCCAGTTCAGTTTGCAGGTTTTACACAACACCCATTTATACAGCTGACTAAATATTTACACTGGTAAAGTAGCTCGCTCAAGGGTACACAGTGATATCCCAGCTGGGTTTTGGACCTACAATGCGTGAAAAACCTTCTTTGCATATGGACTCTGTGCACCTGATATCTGATGAGGCTATAGGTTGCCTTCTATCTGATTTACTCTGTGACTGACAGCACACAGACCTGTATGTAGAAGATACGTGGCAACAAGAATATCAGGATTATCAGTTTGAGTGAAAATATATATGTTGTGAAATCTCTTTTTCATTTTGAACTCGCTCATTGTATTCCAGTCACATATGTAATCTAGACTCTATTGTGACATGTTTAAATGAAAGAGAAGGATAAATGTTGTTTTCATTGCCACTTTCAGCCGTTTTCAAAGTTCAATGCGGCTACACTCTATTCTCAAGAAGATGAAGGTGAATAAATTGTTCATTTTTAATGTTGATAAATGATAAATATTTTCATTTTCAAGCAACAATGCTCTTGAAGGCTACAACAATCATCAGCCTAAGGCAGTGGTTCCCAACCTTTTTGGCCTGTGACCCCTTATAATAAAGAAGTGTCTACTTGTGACCCATTGTACACAATCACACAGTGTATGTCTACGGATTATGACCCAGTCAAATAGATTATTTTCTCCTGTTTTATTAGAGACCTTAAGAGATAAATGTATCCAGTAATTCACAAGAAAAAAACTCAAAGATAAAAGGAAGATTTGAAAAAAGAGCAAAGATAGGAGAAATGTTTGAATAAAAAGTCTTCTCTAACTTCACTCAGGTTTATCTGGGGTGCATATCATTAGGTTAGGAATCACAGGCCTATGTGGTACAGGTATAGGACAAGAGCTGATACTACTTCATGTTGATTACCATGCTGATAATTATGTGGTCATGAAAGTATGAATGTCCTATTTTTAACACTGAGGCAATTACATAAAAAATTAGGAAACATATATTTGAGGTAAAGTCATCAGCCAAGCCTGTGCTTTAAGGCACACATTGAAGCGAAATAGCTGTCTAAACTTGTGTGACTTGTAAGTGAACTAATAACTTTAATTATGGATATATTCCACTCAGGTGTGCCAGTGTCAGTTCTGGTATTGTACATGCTGTCTCACTGGCCGGACATACTGGCACACATACATGGAACAGAGGCATAATTAATGTTATTAGTTCCACCTGTGTTTCCCCTGCTTTGAAAAGTCATAATGTCCAGTGAGAACTCTCTAAAAAATATATGATATGACACCATTATAAATGAATACGTGAATATTTGCCGCAGAAATTGAATAGCTGATATTCAAAATTAGTGGTTATGTTTACAAGCAGCTACGAGCCAATCAGAGATCAGCCGCAGAAGTGAAAACACTGCAGCTGCCAGCCTGGCGCACACAGACCACACGGCGTGTTGTTGTTGTTGTTGGATAGCAGTGAAGTTTCAGGCATTCCTGTCAGACTACAGTACTTCCACAGCCTCCATACTGCTTCTCATGCCCTTTATCTTCACCTTACATCTTCAGCAATGTTGGCTTTTATTCAGAAATTACGCTGGCACCAACGTCCATCAAAAAAAAGAAAAAGAAAAAAAAAAAGCCGTCTGTGACTGGTTAGCAAGAGCGCCGAGGATATGTTGATCCTGCAATAAGGTGTGTTTTTCTTGCCAAACTCCTTAAAGTCGTACAAGCTGTCATTGACCCATCATCTTGTATGTCTTTTTTTGGCTGCAACAGAAGGTTTTTGTCTGTTAGGAATATAGTTACTTATAAATAGGCCTATATAGTCTGCTAGCTGCACATAACACATCAGTGTAGCATTGACGCTGAGTGGCACACTGGAGGACACACTGAAACTCGAGAATATTCTTATAGACTATATTTGGTGTGTTTAAATGGGTTTCGAATGCACTGAATCACAATAGTTTGGGTGTTCTTCTGGTGTCAAGGTTAAATCGTTCACATGTTATGAGAGGTGTATTTTGTAGGGTCAGTTCGCCCACAAATCAAACAAACGAACAAACAAAACAACATCTTTTCTCATCTGTTTCTGAGGTTTTTGCTACTCGACCACATATCGGGGGTAACTTGAATTTTGTTGAAAAATGACTTTCACAGCAAACTGGTGCCCCTAGTTCTTCTAGATAATCTACAGGACTGTGAACAGCAGTGGCGGAGACAGTATCCACATCCCTTCTCTATTAGCTAGTGAGTTAAAACCACACTGAAAGTTCTCAATTACAAGTAAAAATCCTGCATTTAAAATGTTCCAGCGAAGTAGCAAAATGTACTTATGTTATTCAAAGTAAGTCCTGATAATGCATAAAATAGCCTCCTGTGAGTGGCATATTATTATACATCATATTATTGGATTATTGTCACTGATGCATTAATGGTTAAATAGCATTTTAATGTTGTAGTTGGTGGAAGAGGACCTAAGTTAACTATTTAACATACTATTGGATAGTTTAATCAATAAGAATCCATCAAGTTTCATAAATTCATCATGTATTCTATGTGTAAAATCTTAATCCGTAATCTAACTCCAGCTGCCAAATAGATACAGTGGAGTACAAAGTAAATATTTGCTTGTGATATGTAGTGCAGAAGAAGTATAGAACTTGTATAGTTTTTTTTTTCATAGCAATTATTTATTTGATAAAAGTATTTCCAGGAAGACCACAATCAAAATTCCCTCGAACTGCATTGCTGGTATGTTGGTAGGAATATCTGACACTGCTATCTCAAAACTGGGTAAATAAAACCAAATTTATCTGCATGTCTACATATCACTAGAGATAAGAAAATATGTTTCTTTTGGTAATTTGGGTGAACCAACTTTTGAAATGACGCACAAACTCGCCCCATTATTTCACACTGTAGAGGATGTCTTCCATTGAGTGCACACTTCCTTTGTGACAAACACTATCATTCATTTTATGAGCGTTGTAACGGTCTATGGGAGTTCATACTAGAGTTCATTGCGGCATCATCCACCCCATCAACTCCCACACCACCAACTAACAGCCCAGCTTATCTGCTCCACTCCAGTGCCTGCAGTCAACCAGTCAGGGTGGGTTTTGTGTGCTCACATTGTTTATTTTAGCCCTCATTAAAATGTGGTGGGGTGGCTTTCTCTCTCCGGGGCTCGGTGGCTACTGTGGTGGGGAGATAGGGGACTGTGGTGGACCCCTTTGGGCAGCCCACAAAAGCGGCCTCACCCCCTTTTCCCTGCTTGCCACTCACCCCATGTGGGTCCTGCAGTCACACCCTGTGGCAGAGCTGCGGTTTACTGTGGCTGTTGGCTGGTAAATAGGCAGAGTGAGGGTTCAAGGATCCAAATTCAAGTCGGGGAAGTGCCGTTCACTGTCCTCACCACTAGAGGGTACTCAGCCACAGTAAGCTGAAAGAGGGGGAACTGTGGACGCTGGCAGACTTCTCTCCCGGGGGTTTTGTTCTTATCTCCTTTACATGGTCAGCACTTTTTCACAGGAAGCATGAGCTGTGTGTGTGTGTGTTTTTTTTTTTGTGTGGACAGTATAAAGGCAAGTGGTTTGAAAGATAAAAAGGCTACTATGAGTCTGTGTCAGCTGTGTACTTGAAAGACACCTCGTGACGTCAGGTATTTCATGCCTCCAGGGGCCTTTGTCCAGGTTGTTTTGTCTCTCTATAAGACTACAATAGTGGCCTGTTTTATTTTGTCTGTGACGGAAAAAAACTATTAGACATGAAAGACTTTTGCTCTGTCAGCAGCCACACCTCCACCTCAGCTCCACTGAGGGGAACATTTACCTTGCAGTTTATGTTACGTTAATGTCTGCTGGGTGTGCTGATAATCCCAGGTGCATGTGTGTGTGTGTATGTGTGTGTTAGAGACAGTGTGTGTGTACGGCTTTGTGCTAAATTGAATTAGCAGGTTCCCTTTTAGAGCCGTGTAGCACATCTAGGGGGAGAGGAGGAGGTCTTTTGAAGTTTTGGTTCTGCCATCCGTCTCCAGCTCACTGGCTTTCTTTTCATGCCAGCCACTGCAGAGAGCAGTCCTGTAAAAGAGAAACGCCCCAGCTGGCTCCTCCCTGCCATGTCTCCATGGTAAAATGACAACAGACTACACTCACATGCCCCTACTGACAGTAAACCTTGTCTCTGTTTTGATTCTGTTGATACTGGCATTTTGGCTTAGGTGCACTTAAATATAGGTTCACAATTTTTCAAGTCAGTCTAAAAACAATAGTGAGGTGCCCATATGAAGAATGAAAGAGGTTTTGCTCGCTGCCTATTCTTACTGGCCATTAAAAGATCCCTCGCAAATGTGCTTCCAGTGTAAGGGATGGGGGAGAAAGTCCACAGTCCTCATTTTGTTGAAAAATATACTTAAAAGTTGATCTAGAGCTAATATGGTGCTTCAGCATTCCATGTTAGTTAAATAAAGTGGATATCTTTCAATGTTATTTTCTTCTTAGAATAAAATTCCATCCTTTTCTTTACCCAGACAGTGTTTCCCTGTTGAGCTGCAGTGGAAGTATAATAACAAAGTGTGGTAACAAAATTTATTTGACTAATTTGGATGGCTGACGCTTCACATCAGCTTCAGATAAACTTTTATACCTTTTTTTTTTTTTTTTTTTGCAGAGAAGGAGGACTGTGGATTTTGTCCACCATCACATCACTTTGAAAGTACAGTATGAGAATCTATTAATAGCCAGTATGAACAGGAGGAATAATTACAGCAAGAAAAACCTGTTTCAATGTTCATATGAGCACCTCAATATTGTTTTAAGACAAACATGAAAAAACTGAACCTATCCTTTAACACACTCATCATTGACATTGGAGTACAGTAGAAACAACTGTGTTTGAGCCTACAGCAACTGGCAATTAACTTCTAGTTGGTGTTAATGGATGTATCTGATCTCTGCCCAAGCTGCAGGTGCTGGCGCTCCATCCGTGCTTTCTCTCTAAACTAAACTAAAACGTCTCCTTTACTCGCCAGCAGCCAGAGAGGATGCTATGACATTCAGCTTTAACACTGGAGGAGAAAAGGAGGAGGAGAGGGAGGAGGAGGAGGAGGAGGAGGAGGAGGGAAGATATATTGATCGCCCTTAGCTGCTCCTTCATAGCCTGTGTGCATGGTTTGTGTTAGCTAAGCCCTCTAGCCTAATGGCTTTTAGCCCTCCATTAGGTCGTTGCAGGCAGCATGGTTTAAGTAAGTAACAAAAGGCTCTGTCAGAATGCTTTAAGCATTAATAAGACAGTCAGTGTTACTCCTCCAGCCTGTCAGCTCATCAGGAACACACAAGTTGAGATCACAAAGCCAAGAGGCTGGTTTACTGTCGTCATCTTGAACGTTTCTTTGGCGGGATTAGCTTTTAGACTTTGGGGAATTTGTTAGATTGAGCAGTGAAAGCTGTGGCTCACTCACCCCGTAAACTCGCGAATGTCCCCGGACTGGTGTGTAGTGAGCGTTTCACACACAAAAACATATGAAGAAGTGCCAGGGGCTCTGAACATTTGTACAGTTCACTTAACGAGGAGAGAACCATGGCTCGATACTGGGAAAAGGGGCTCAGGAGAAGTGGGGTGAGAAGTGCATTGTTTGGTGTTATTTGGCAACAGAACCGCAGGCCTCAACCGGCATGAAAGTCAGTTTGTGGGAGTTTTTTTTTTTTTTTTTTTTTTTTTTTGCTATTGAGCTGCTTTCTGGTTCTGCTTCTAAAGCCATCTTGTTTTTATAAAAGTTGTCCCTCTCTTTTGCAGAGAAAGGCGCTGTGGCCTACACTGTTTCAGATCACTGTAATTATTGGGTAGGTCTGTCTTTCATGGTGCACACACTGGCATCCTGATATGTAGAAGGGCTCCATGTGAATGAGTGGACACATGTGCACAAATACATGCAGATATTTTATACATGAGCCAAATCACACAGTGGGTGTGTGCTGCTGCATTGACCCATTTTGCTGAACAACCTCCTCAGCTTTCTGTATATTGTGTCGTGTGTGTGTCCCCCCCTCCGTCCTGCTCTGTCTGCCTTTAATGCCACTGTGTCCCTGCAATCCCTCAGAGTCCTGGGCTTTAATGCATCGGTTACCATATTTTTCCACCGAGATGACTGTCGCTTGCCGGGAAAGCTGCACATCGTGTGTACGTGCGTGCGTGCGTGCATTTGTGCCATTTTTGGAAGACTCCCTGTGTTCTCTCTGCACCAGCGCTCGGGCTACGGAAGCCTCCTGGGTCCATTTCTTCTGCGGCTAGACCACATACCCCAGAATCCTGCTTTGGTTGGAAACACGTCTGTTTTTTTTCCAGCCATCGTAAAGAAGACAAACTCCTTGACTGTCTGCGTTGGCCCTGGACTCACCATAACAGGTCCTCTCTGGGTTGCTGCTGGTTACAGTAAAAATCAACACCTCCTCTACCCCAGACTGAGACTTTTCAACGTGCAGATCCAGTTTCTCCCACGCACACTCGGCCTGTTCAGTGATCAGGAGGTGTGTATGTATAGTGCGAAACTCTCCATTGCCTTTGGAGGCCTCTAATCACGGCCTCTGAGGGCAAAGAATTTCAGAAACCTACAGATTTCCAGCTAACAGTAGCTTGTTCGGTTGACGAAACGCACATTTCATTCAGCAGTAATAGAATCAACATCATCATGTTTTGATAAGCTCGCTCACATCACCTCCTTTCGTTTATGTTCTCTTCTTATCCTGGTGCATCAGTTGGCAGTGATTTTCCAAGTTCTCGCTTCACCATCAGTGCCACCTGAAGCATATCCTTGAGGTGCTCCATGACAAGGACAGATGTAAGCTGGCTTCTTATTGGTCGGCTGTTCTCTGGTCTGCCAGCCAAGCAGGAAACAATAGAAGGCCAGAACATTGAGCTGGCTGCAGATCAGTAGGGGCCTGCTTGGCCTCTCCCAGACGCTACGTCTTATTTCCTTTTTGATTACTCATGCCTGCCTGATGAGCGGCACACTCACACTCCTCTTTGTCTAACTGCCCGTGAGAGAAATCACAAAGAAAAGACTTTTTGTAGAAGGCTGGTTTTGATTTGGAGGCTGGAATGCCTTTGTGATAATGTCGCAAGATTTTGTTGGCAGGGGTTTGATAGATGTGTGTGAGACGAAAAGGAGAAATGTTGAGGGGAGAGTTATGATGCGTGTATGTTCATGATTCAGGTATCAGAAACTAGATTTCTGAGTACTGTGCAGTTGAGTGCGTTGGTGTGTTTGCTATGCTGATTGATGTGAGTTTCCACTGATGGTCTTCCAGGATCTGCCCGAAAAACAGCCTTTAAATGGGGGAATAGTAGAGCTGGCACCGTAGTCCAAACTGTATTGCCACCCAAGCGTGCGGATCGCCTGCTGTGGGCTGGGTCCCATTCGCCTGGCCCTTGCTAGCTCCCACCACTGCTCATTACCCCCCTTACCACCAGGCCGGAGGTAGGAAATCAAACCAATTACGGTTGTATTTAAAGAAAATTGGAGCAGGGCCGGAAAAGTGGGGGCATTTCCAAAAACCACAAAAAGAAAACTGCAGGGCTGCCACTCTTTGGCAAAATACAGAGTGACTATGGAGTAGAGTGGAACGGCACTTCCCTGAAAAAGTATAAATCTATTGTTTGACATTTAATTGTAAAAGCAATACATATCTTTTTTTTTATCTTTCTAACACATTTACATCAACTCATCCACCATACTAACTAAAAGTCTTCCAAAAACTATATTAATTCCTTTCAGTGTCCTCAATAATCTGTCTCTATGTCCGTCTCAGTGAGTGAGATTGATGGGTTTTGCTCCCAGGTGGACCTGTGTGATGGATGGTTTTTAAGGACTGACTGTGTTTATGTTCAGGTCTGCTGTGCCCTGCTGTGAGTGGCCTGCCAGAAGGCCGCACCTCATAATGTGGCTGAATCCGCCAAGACGTCCCAGAGCCCAAATCCTCCTTGGCTCGCTCTGCTGCTGTAGCCCCTGCTGAGGTACAGTATAGGGCCTCTCTCAAAGCACAAACACCTGTAGGCTTCAAACTGTGGGGTGTGCATGTGCGCAATCCTTTGGCCAGAGTGTGTCACAGTCTGACGCCATCTTTACAGCCAAAAAAGCTCGTCTGGGATCAGCAGTGTAATTTCCATCCCCTGATCTGATATGTTCTGTCTGTTTTACCTCTCTCTCCCTCTCTGTTTCTCTGATCCACCTCCTCACTGTCATTTCTCAGGAAAACCCCCTCATTACCAGGCCCTGAATGTAAATGCTTCATTTTCCATCCCCCCACAAGCCCTCTTTGTTCCACGGCCCATTTGGCTGTTATGTCTCAGCACTTAAAAGCAATTATTCCTAAATATGAATGCTCCTCAACAGACGTCTCCAGACACTTTTTCTTCCTTCATCCTCTATGCCTCATGGGCAAAAACAAAAGGAGCAGAAATCAAGGTGTCTAGTGTCTGAAGGCTTATATACATACAACGTTTTGTTCAATGCATGTGTGTACACTCACGCACACACACATGCAGACTCATACCCAATAATATGCCTTTGTCTGTGCAGGTGCATATCCAAAAAAAACACACACACACACACAAACTGTTTACTTCACACGCACACACCATAAAGAGTGTAAGATGATCTCCCATTAAGGATGAAAACAAACCAGTTGAGTGGGAGGTGTCCCTCGAGGAAGTCCATAGTCGCTATAGTGGAACCATGGGAACTGGTTAGCAGAGGCCTGCGGGGCAGCCACAGCCAGACATGGGGGTGTATAACACTGCCACACACACACACACACACACTGCAGACTGGAGACAGAAACACCAAAGCGATGGCTTTTAGTCACCTCACCTGTCTAACAGCAACAATACCCGACACTTTATTTGGTGTCTGCAGTAGCTTGATTTATTCAGGCCTGGCTTTGATTGTCTTGATGACAATGTTTTACGATCAAAGTGCCACAACAGCAGCAACAATAAAACTGGCTGTAACAGAGAGAATGATGATACGAGAAATTTGACGACAGACACATTTCTGTGAAGCTCTTGTGTTTAGTGACACATGAAGGATGAGGGAAAATCTGTTTTTGATGTCGTCACTTTATTTGGTTTATGGGTTAGAGGAGGCTGTAGGTCTGTGGTGCTTCAGTGGTTTTCACTGATTTCTTTTCAACCCTCACTGGTGAAAGGATTTTAATCATCTAGTTTGGTGGTCAATCCCAGACAGAGGAAAGCGTTTTTAGAGACAAAGAAAGAAGCAACAAACAATTGAAGGCATAAATGTATCTGACTCTGCGGCTTCCCAACTAGATAGTGGGAACCAGAAGGAAGGGACGACGCAAGCTTTTTAATGACCATTCATGTTCCCACGTGATCCAAAACAGACTTGAGCAATCATCCTCATTTTGCTCACTGCTTGCGTGCATGGATGAAAAAAGTAAGGGAGATAGAAAGATAGAGATTGTGTATGTGAACTGCCAATTTAGAGTGTTCCCCTGCTCAAGCAGGAAGTGAACAGAGACCTGGTCCACAGGGATCCTTGCTTCCCCTTCTCGCCTTTTCACTCGCCCCCCCCCTTGCCCCTCCCCACCCCCACCACCCACTCAGGACCCCACCGTGACGGGGGAGGCTCCCTAAAAGAGCCTGGCAGAGAGCTGCAGTGTGTCGTGTTCGTGCTTTCTGTGTGCTTGTGTGCGTGTGTCTTAATTTCCTGTTTTATAGGGGAAGCAGTGTTCACATGTACAGATCGTAATTCTGATTCTCTCTGTGAGAAAAAAAAGGACAGAAAAAAAAAGATTGTGTCAATTCTCATGAATCAGTATGGGAAACAACTAGCATTGTTTCTGGGAAGCTGCCCTACTCTCTTAGTAAAAACATATTTTGGTTCACTGGTAAAGTGCAAATGCAATGTCTAAATCCAACTCTGAAAAGCATGTCATTTTATTATTCCAGTCAACAAAAAACCCTAAAACACTACAAGCTATTATCCTCTCATATCAAATGTTCTACTCTTTTCCCCCTAACTAACTAATTCAATTAAAGCCAGACCGGTTAGACACAGACAGCTGTGGTCATTATGCAATGAGAAGAATCTAAATCCAAGCCATTAGGACATCTAAATGAAAGCTAGATGCTGTGGTCTTAGCCAGTTCACCCCCTAACCATGGTCTGAGCCACAGGTCCACCATGCAGTGGTCTGTTGGGTTTCTATAAAGGCCTTCTTCTGGTTTTGACTCATGTCGTGACAAGAGTGAGGAAGGAAGTGCAGACGATTGTTTTGAGAATTGCCTCTTCTTTATCGGCACTATCAAGACACTTCTTCATGTGAGTCTTACCTAGAAAATGAGTGTGTGAAATTATTTGAATTGCTGCAATAACAACAAGAAAAAAAAAAGAAAGAAAAAAAAATGTCCACAATTACGTAGTCACAGTAAAATGAAAATCTAAGTTCTCTAATGAATGAAATGTAGAAATGAGAACTGCTCTTGAACAAATCATTATTATTATTATTATTATTATTATTATTATGGATTATACAATAGGTGAAACTACATTAAAATAAGTGTAAAAGCCTCACATCTATATCAGATATATTTCCTTTTTTTTGAGGAAAGCAAAAATCGGAATGTAAAACCAAGATTAAGGGCTGCAACTGATGATTATTTTCATCATTGGTTAATCTGCCGATTCTGCTCCTGATTATTTGACTAATCATTCTGACTATAACATGCCAGGAAATAGTGAAACATGCCTGTCACAATTTCCCAAGATAAAGTCTCAAAATTGCTTGTTTTGTCAGACCAACCGCCGATAACCCCAACATATTCAGTTAACTGTCACATAAGATAAAGAAAAGCATCAAAACCTCAGAGGTTGGAATCACACGATGTTAGCTGAAAAAATGAACAAGACAATCAACTGATTACCGTATTGCCGTTCAACTTATCAATTTACTGATGCTGAGAATGTAAACTGCTGAAATGGAGCTTAAATGTGGCCTTTTCAGATCATCTGATGTCTGACCGCACATCATATCTATGACCTTAAAGCTATGGTGGCAGCTCTATAGATTGAACTGATAGTGAGACTGTTTCTGCAAATGCCTCCTCTACGTTTTTAGTGATCCTCTGGGTCTGAGTCCGAGCCCTTTGGAGAGCAACGCTCCATTGTGGGAACTGGAGCAGTCTCTGTAGACCCAACATGGATGAGAAACTACCTTCACTGGGATCCCTCTGAACTGGGAGAACCCTTCTCTTTCTCTCTCTTTCCTTATCTCTCCTTCTATATCCCTCTCCCTGTTGTCGAGGCAGCGCTAGTCATCAGTGTGAGAACGGTTGCATCACAGCTCTCGTGGTTTCTTAGCCCCTGGCCCCTGTGTTTCTCGGTCAATCTGTGGGAACCCTGATTTTGGACGGCAGCCTCTGTTCCCACCACCAGTCTGGTTAGAAAATAGACTTCTGGTCATGTACCAGGCACCCAAACCAAGACCGGTCCTAGCCCGCTCCTTCTCACGGGTTAGGGAGGAGGAGAGGTCAGTGGCTGCAGAAGAGGCCCTAATGGGTTTCGTATGCAGGTACCGCAGAAGCGACACGGGATATTGTGTTCATGAGAAATGAGAGGGCTTTAATGATTCTGTGCTCTTTCCAAAACAGTCCCTCTCCCTTCTTTTTCTCTCTTTCTGTTTTTCCCCTCTGTCTCCTGCATTTCTCTCTGTGTCTGCTTACCAGTTTGCATTTATAAATAGCGCTTTAATCTTTCTCAAAAACTGCTGTGATTAATTGAAGATAAAGTTACATGAGGGTGCAGAGGAAGGAGATTTTCTTACAGGAAAAATCAAAAGTTATTGTGCTTCTCATCACAACAAATGATTGATTTGACAAAGTATTTTCTCCTCAGTGATTCTCATTGTTTTAGTTTTTCTTTCCTGTGACGATCATGCCTCCAGTTCTCTTTCTATTTCATCCACTTAAAAAGCAATCGCCTTATAAACCAATTCATCATGCCTTTGACTACAATTACATCCAGACAAAGCAGCCTCATCCAGGCAAACGTTTCCACTCTTCCTGGAGAGTTACAATTTTCGGAAGAACAGCATAGCGGGAACAGAGAGAAGAGATGAAAAAAGCAGTTCGGCTCATGTACGTCCATGACAAAGACAGAGCCAGATGAGAGCTCCTCTGCTCCCCACATGTGGACGAGAGAGTCGGGTCTCACAGAGTGTGCGAAGACAGCTGGAAAATTCCCCTGAGCCCAGTCTAATTGAAAGCTTATCATCTTCTCTTTGTGCTTCCTGAGCGGCAGGGGATCGCCGAGGAGCGACGCAGAGAGCAACTCTGTGATGAGACCTGGAGAAAATAGTCGGGAATGTTTAAGACGGTGCAGATCTGTCATACACTCACACTGTGAAGTGGAGCTCAGACTGTCTGGGTGGAGGGTAGTGTGAGATCTGTCAGCAGGGGATTGCGTGTGTGTGTGTGTGTGTGTGTGTGTGTGTGTGTATGTGTGTGTGTGGGAGAGAGAGAGAGTTTCTTGTGCGTGTGTGGGGATGCTTTGAGTGTGCAGAGTTAATTGAATACAGTGTGTATCAAGGCTGCGTGTGTGCGTCCTGAGGCTTTGTTGTTCTGCCAACACTGCCCCCATAGAAGGCCTGACACAGACACACACACACACAGACACACACACACACAGAGCAGAAGCCATACAGAAGGAAAAGAAAGCATGAGAATTGAATGAGAAGAAAGGATAAAAGAGGCGAGGAAAGAGACAGGGGAGTATAAACAGGGAAAATAAAAGAAGAAGAAGAAGAAAACAAAGCAGTTTAGAAGCGAAAGCCCTTTCATAGTACATCAACAGGTGGCATTAGTTTAAGAGCGAGGAATTGTGGGTATTGTATTTCAGGTTAACCACATGAGACATCTGAAATCAGACCACCCCACAAGGTAGCATCTCAAGTGTTTAATCTTGTGGCTCTGATTCAAATGGGCCAAACAGATGCCATCAGCGCTGCATAAATTAACAACCACATAGCTGGTAAAAAAGTCGGCCGACATTCCAAACTTCTCCCGTATTGTTTTTAACAAGTGACAACTTGCCGACGTGCGCTAACATGGAGGCTGCCAGGGCGGTGTTGGATTCCTGAGCTGCGCTTTATTTACGCTCTGGGTACCACTGTGTTGACAGCTGAGGCATTTTCAAACCCCTGAGAAGTGCGGGTAATTGCCAACGAGAGTCTCACTAATGGGAGGATAATTATTTAAGGGGGTTATTGGGAACGAACTACCAATGAACTGCCAGGGTTATGAAATGGAGGTGGTGGCATGTATGGTATTTACTGCATGAGGATAAAGAAGTTAGAAGAACAGAATTTGTTGGATCAGAATGTACTGGCATGAAATTGGGTCCCATGAACCTTTTATGGTGTTTTTTTCCCTCACTGCTCATTTATCAGCTGATGTGATGGAGTCTGGGTTCCTGGAGGTGTATATGTATACTCTGTGCCTCCATGTTTAATGTTTTCCCGCTCTACACCTCCCTCTGTTAAACTGTAAAAGACTTCGCAATCCAGACTTCGAAGCTTTGAGCTATTACAGTACGGCGTTTTGTTTTTTAGTAGTTAAGCGAATAATGTTGAAGCATGTGGCCATAAATACTAATCTTAAATCTAACGTGGGTGTGATTTTCCTCAGAAGGGCAGGTGAAGAAAAACAATGTTGTCATCGTTCTCTCTCTCTCTCTCTCTCTCTGTCTCTCTCTCTCTCTTTTTCTCTCTTTATCTCTCTCTCTTTTCTCCTTTAATTAAAATGAATTCAAAAACATAAGATTATTTATGAAATAAACAGCAGTTGTGAAGCGAAAAGTGAAACACATGTTTTTTAATTAAAATGATTAAAAACTACATTATCCGCAAACTTTACAAGCACTCAGTATGGAAGCATTAAGGATAATATTACATACAGAGATGAGATTTTTAAATTAACATATCAGTTTCAGATGTACATGCTTTGAGCATAAAGAGAAATGAAGAGAGCAAGATGAATTAACATTTTGGTATATGAAAAGGAAAAGGGGATTCTTTTAAAAAGAAAAGAAAAGTATCATTGTGCTCTTTACTCCAATATACAATAAAATACACTTGTACATTTTGGCTTCCTAGTTTTGCATTAAGATTGATATTAGAGATCAATCAAGACATCATATGTTTACAGCACATATTTCCCATCATTAACATTCTAACAGTATTACAGGCAGTTGTGAAGATCTTTGGTTTTTGTGAAGGAACCACACATGTATAAGTAAAAATGTGATTTCTCTAGCTGCATGATTTTTTGCCCATAATAAAGTAAGGTCTTCAACCATATGAAGGCTCCAGAGGAGAGAGCATGGAACAAGCCTTTCCTCGAAATTGAAGGGAGACAGGAATGAGACATTGTTACTCATTATTAAAAAAAGAGGAATAAGGCAGAGGTTGTGTATGTGACATCTAAAAAACACCTTGCATAACTTAGTTTTGTACCTGAGCTGCAAATGCTAGCTGTTTTTTTTTTCTTTTCTCGGTTGTTGTTGTTTTTTTTTTCTTTCTTTTTTTTTTTTTGGATCACTATTCGCTTTGAAATGAAATCTTACTTGTGTAGCAACTAAAACATCTTTCAGAGTCATGACTGCTAATCATGTTCCTTGTTGTGGAAGACTTTCCTGGTAGATATTAGACACTTGATACATGCCGTAAATGCCTTAGTGTGGCTCATACTAAGATGCTGATCAGTAACTCAGACCAGAAAAGACAGAATCAGGGCCATAAAGGCTTCAAAGCACTTACTGATTAAACAGAACAAAGGGACCTGTGCACAACAAGGGAAGTTTTTTTTTTTTTTTTTTTTTTTCTACTTTTGCGTAATTGCCCTTGGTGTTGGTAAGAAGATACCACTCTGACCTCACCTCCTCCTTCCATCCCTTAATCCTCATTCTCTTCCTCCTCCAGGGACAGAGGGATGTGTAAATGCAGGGCAAAGGCCCTCAGGATGGGGGGAATGTGCACACACACCTGTGGTGCAGGAATGTGTGTGTGTGTCTAATCATGATATTATTAATTACGAGATGAACCGTTTTTTTTATTTTGCATGTGTCTGTGTCTGACTGTTTAAGGACAAGAAGGACACTTGATGTGTGTTCAGCAAATACATGTGCAGGAATATGTAATATTTAGGTCTACAGACTTTCAGATATTTGTAAATACATAACTGAAAAGGAGAAATGAAAAGTTCAAACATAGTGCAAAAATTAAGCGAATGGCTTATTTAGCGCAGGAAGGCAATTTGGAAATTGTTTAAAAGGTTGCGGCTCTAGATACACCATCTCACTAACAGAATCTGTTGGGCGTGGTTCATAAGTAACAAAAGTTTTTAGTGCATCAAAGCTACATTGGAAGACAAAATAATTACATTAAAGGTTTTGTTTTTTTTATAATTTAGTAGTAATATATTACACAAATTCCAAATTTATACTTAACAACAAAACATGGTATATATACTGTATATATATAAAAAAGGAAAGGAAGAGAGAAATGCTTATGGATTTTTGGGTATATGTGTACATTTCCTCAAAATTTGGCTCAAATAAATATCAAAAGTAAACTATGTCATCCAGTTTAAAAATACCAGAGTAGGACATTTGTTTTCAGAAAAGGGCTTGAATAAGAAATTGAAGGGAAAAAGAAATAGACACAACAGGATTCAAATATTCCCGCAGAAAAAGAAATTAATAAACACCCCTCTGCTTTAGTCTTTAGTACATTCTTCAAAATATCAGCCATTGTCCTGTTGAAACTTGATACACCGATGACACAGCAGAGGAGATAAAAATGCTTTTTCGCTCAAAGATGCAGCAATTGTGTTCAAAACATCCACTGCATACTGTAGCACCAAAGGCTAACGTGTCCATTTGGATAATAAATTAGGCAATAAGGTACTGCATAAGTACTGTGAGCACATGAAACAGCCCCTGGATGCAAACTGAGGATGTTTTCACAACTGACACAATGTTTTTTTTTTGCAATATTAAAATTCAACAGAAAATTAAAGCTTAAAAAGACCGATTGCTACAGCAGTGCAGCCAAGCCTTGGAAGGATGTCCGAGTCACTCGCGGAGCAAACATTCAGTCTGGCTGCTCGTCTCCGCCTACCAAGTGAGTGGGATCAGTCTGAAGAGTCTGTTTGTCGAATGTCTTCTGTGGTTTTTCAGTTCATCAGCTGCACTGATTGATGTTTTGTTCTTTTGTCATTGATGAGTACCTGTTTACACCACACAAATGATCCTGAAACGTTACTATGGCTTCTCTGGTTTTGCCCTCGCTTCTATTTACAGTTTCAGCTGAACATCATCTCAACTTATATGGCTTTTATAGGCTAGTTCTTTAAGAGTACATGTCTTAGCACAGTGCAGGAGTTCACTCAAAATGTACAAAATACATGGAAGTCTTCAGAGAGTTGGTAAAACGCTGAAAGTCTTTTAAGCGAGTGCCGGGGAAATAAAAGACAAACATGCAGCATTTCTCTTTTTTTTTGTTTGTTTTTTTCCTTTTGTTTCAGTGTTCAGCTTTTTTGTTCATCATCCTCTTCACTCCCTCCCCACCCAACCCCTTCCCACCCCTCACTTCTCTCACGCCCTCTGATTGTCTAGCTGTCTGTCAGTCAGTAAGGCCTCCAGACGGACTCATCCAAACGGCCCGAGGCACTCATGGCCGTGGGGGAGTTGCTGTGGCTGCCGTCGGCCTCCACGCCCTCGCTCTGGGTGTTCAGGCCCGGGTTCATCAGGCTGTTGGTCCCTCCAGTGCCCGCGGCCCCCGAGCAGGACAGCAGGCGGGTGGGGGAGCGCTCGCCCCCAGTGTTCCCCGGTGCCACCATGGAGAACTGGTAGGATCCAGAGCCTGTGCCGTAATACAGGTAGGAGTTGGACTGGAAGTTCTGGGTCTGGTTGTTTGAATAGGGTGGCGGCAGGTAGGTGTGGTATCTAGAAGAGGCTGACATGCTGAGGCCACTGATGCCAGTGCTGGAAGTGTTGGCGGAGTAAGGGAAGGCCCCAGGGTAGTGCATGCGGGGGTCCGAGAAGCGAGGGTCAGTCAGCGGCGACAGAGACGGGAAGGTGGTCCTCTGTTGGAAGAGATCTGTAGTCCCTGTCGGCAGAAAGACACAAACAAAAGATTGGCAAGAGTCAACAAACATTCATCCATGAATGAAAACTGCTGTTGTGATTATGAAACAAGGGGCTCAGGGAATTCTCATTTGTTATTATTTTAAAAAACAACCCACATCTCCAGAGCAGCAAAACCTTCCCAAACCCCCAATTCTGAGCTCAGATTTCTCGCGATATGCCTGTCCATGGAAATGTTTGCTCAAAAGTAATGAACTGAGACATTTTTTTGCTTAATAACAGTCATCAAGCACTGACAGCACATCATCCCACAGCCCCATGCACAAGACTGAAGTTATGAAAAGGCCCCCTCGCCACGGCCCTCCTACCACTCCTTCAAAAGGAGAGCAACATACAGTATTCTATCTTTCTCGGAGCAATGAAAAGAAGCATTGTCAGTTCTGAGGGGTGCTTTGTATAAGCACTGACGGCTTGTTGCGCTGTTGTGCAACTCATCATAAATCATACTTCAGTGACAGAGTCAGACGGTCACAATCAGAGACAGACAGAGAAGGAAAATGAAAGGAAAAAGGGGAAGGAAGGGAAGGAAAATGTGTTTTTGTGTGAATATCCTCTAAACTAATGTGTATCACAGTCCAGGTCTTGTCAGGGGTCAACTGCTAAGTGTAATCTCACAGGTAACAGAGTACAGTGAAGCCAGCTGTTAGGACTTCAATTTCACTGAACACTTTCTAATTTATTCAGCTGACAAAAGGGAAATAGAAATATTGCTGGAGGGTTTGACTTGGCAGTTTGCTTCTTTGAGATTTGGGGCCGCTACTGTCACCAACGTATTGCCTTAAGTAAAACACCATATTGCCCCTCTCACTTAACTGGGGAGTATTATTGGCTGATCTTACATCCTGAGCTTCGGTTATGAACCCGTTCACAGTTCTGCACTCGTGTAGGACTATTGAATGCTGCCTGCTGCCACCTGCTGTAATATTTGAACCCTGGTAGAGGGAGCATTTTGTTCCATATGTACATTTCTGCTATATTATAGATATATATATAGTATATTAAGTTGGAAGTCACTACATCATTGTTTAGGTGACTTCCGCTTAGAAAACCTTTGTTGTATTTAGCTCTGCTGTTGTCACTTTGTTATTTTTATGTATGTGGCTGAAAATCAAGCAATGCTGCATTATAGTGCTCATTTAGAAGTGTGAAAAATTAAGCCTTGTCTGACAAGTTAAGCATGTCTAGTCTCTGTGCTACATGACACTGAGATATTTTGGAAGAAGGCAGGGTGGCCAAGGTACTCAGGAACTGTAAATGCCATTAACCCAGTTGTACAGCATAATGACGAGGGTGAGTTCCTCATACCTGATGTCAATATATGCTACGTTCACACCTGCTACTTGTAAAGACACACACACATACACATACACTCAAACACCTCCAGTCCATGGTTATTTGTTTGTCCGCATGTGGCGTTCATGGGTCCAATGTGCCCACATGACTGCAAGTGTAAAATGTGGATTTGGATGGCAGAGAAAAGAGAGCTTGTATTTGTGAAATAGCAAGCGCTTGCACGCCACAGCCCTGAGGGGGGAGAATGCCAAACTTGCGTGCCACAGTCTTGTTGAAATGTCTTTTCCCTATGTCTGGAGAACTGGGTCCATTTTCAGCTACAAAAAAATCTGTTCCTTTGCAATTTCCATGGCCCCTGCTATACTCTTTTTTTTTTTTTTTCAACAACACATTTCTGCAGTTGAATTTCCTCTTCTTTTTAGGATGAGGGAGTTTGGTGGTGGTGGGGGGGCTGTTTCTTTTTCCAGAGTCTACCAGGCACCGGAGTCGGGCTCCATATCTGATTTCACGCGAGGAAAATCCAAGCCTTCAGCTGCTGTTGATTCGGGTGAAGTGGAGTCGGCCCACTAATTCCTACCGGACTCCCAAAAAGCCTGCGCTCGCTCTCTCTCTCTCTCTCTCTCTCTCTCTTTCTCTCCCTCTCTTTCTCTGTCCCTTCATCTCTCTCTGTCTGTGCTAAATTTAGGCTTCAGGGTGAAGCTGGGGAGGGGATCTGTGGTGTGGGGACATGATGGCTCTGGCTGCTGCGGCCCAACCCACACATGATCTCCATTTAATTGGAGTTGGTGGAAACGTGTTGGCTAAACTGCGGTGGGGATCGACTCCTGTGTTCTGTCAGGGGAAACTGGACTGGACACTTATCACAACACCTTAATGGGCTTGTGCAGTATCAACCTCTTGGCTGTGATCCAGGAGGAGCCTGCTTACCACCTTAAACTCTCTGCAGTACAGTAGCTCCCTCTGGAGGAGAGGGCTAAATAAACTCTTTTGTAATTGAGAAGCAAAGTTTTGCAGTCTGCTTTTTCTCCCACTTAACCATGTTGCATACCTTACTGCATCCCCACCCTCCCCCACCCAGTATAAGTACAGGCTTCGCTGTTGTGGCTGTGGTAACAGTGGTGTATCTTTGGCAGAGAGGGTCTTCCTAACTGAGACTAGTAGTAGCTGCCTGTAACCTCTGCGGCCCAAAACCACACATGATCTCCATTAGGCTCATCTGAAACGTGTTGACTAAATTGCAGGGACAGGAGAGGGGATGGACCCCAGAGGGCTAGCTGGCACAGTCTGCCGTCTGTGATGTTCCCAGTCTATGAAGCGAGTAGCTGGGAATCAGGGGTTTTATAGAGAACATAGTGTTCCAGCTCTCTTTTTCCTCCTCTTGCTCTGAAGCATAGCGCCATGCACTTATTTAATTCTGCAACACCAAGGGTGGAGTCCTCCTCCTCCTCCTCTTTGCTTAACTCAAGAAGTCCACTAGTCCACAGTCAAGCGTGTAACCCAGATATGACAGGAGGTTTGCCTAATTTGCTTATGGGCGAAACTGATTTTGGTTGTCAACATAATGGCAAGTTTGAGGCGGTGATGTCTGTGTGTCTAATTGCGCGCAGGTTATGTGTGTGTGTGTGTGTATATGCGTGTGTCCGCATGTGGTGGCTGGCGATGGGGAGATGCAAATCCAGGCGCTCACCTGTGAAATGTTTACTCAGGCTTGATGCAAACTGTGACGGCCAGCGCCCAGGGAATGGTGTCTCAGGCAAATAAGTGGAGGGATGGAAAGGGGAGCGAGAAAACCACAGGTTCATCCAGCTACATGTAAAGACACACTGTGCTGTACAATGAGATGGTTTTCTAACTTTTTGCCTCATATCTCCCCCAAAGAGACACTGCTGCACTTTATTATAGATTTTATCAATAAAGGATTTAACTCCTGTCAGAGGTAATGAGATTTTCTTTGATTTACTGACTGGTTTCAGTTGTGGTGAACGCCATAAGGATGAGCCGTCACTGTTGATAACAGGGCGATGATGACAAGGCAACATAATGCCAGGGCAGAGTTGCTGTTGCGCAGGCCAAAGAATAGGAGACACAAATGAACACAAATGATCTCCAGGTGTTTATTTAAGCACTAAGGCTTCGAGTCCAGAGCATCATGTCGAATGCAAATGATATCACCTCTGTAGTGTGGCACCATGGTCAACAGCCCCTAAGTCTCATCCACGTTAAGCACTTTATCATGTGAGCACAGAGGATTTTTGCATGTCCCTAACTTGTGATATGCAATACAAGCAAAGCAAAATGAAAGTTTGTGATTACAAAAGACCAGAGATTTACCTAATGCATCAACAGCCAAGGCGACGTGATTAATACGTGTGTTTGTTAAGTAAATCCCTTTCTGTGAAAGGTTGTTGCTTCGAAGCCGTAGTCCAGTAATGCGGTGTGTAGTTTTGCTGACCTGAGGCCATGTAAAGTGTTACTGTAACAATTAAGTTATATAACTATAAGTAGCATCATGATTCATATTGCTTTCTTTCATCTCTGTCATATTTTCTGTACTGTTGACTGGAATCTCAAATGTAGACAGTAAGGTTTTAAAAATTTGTTTTCGTAGCCATCACAGTCAATCATGTTTTACAAACCACTATTGATGTCTTGCTGCGCAGTGAATCTCTAGCTAGAAAGGGCCTTGCACAGTCAGTAACATACTGTTTGTAAATATGTAATTCTGTTCCAATTCATATTTCTGTTTTTCCGCTTCAGGCATTGAATCATATCTGATTAATTGTAGAAAAAAAAGCCAAATCTGTGAGCCAAATCTAAAAGTCATTTCATTCTTTCTTCTGTGTGTTTGTGTGTGTGTCTGAATGTGTGTCCTCATCACAGTGTGAGTGGATGACTCAGCACGTCTGGTGTGGTGTGGTGGTTTCTGTGTAGGGGACGGGTAGGAGACTGAGGGGGCTGTTAGACAGCAGCAAAGATCCATATTGCCAAGAAACAAATGAAAGAAAGAGGGAGTGGGAGGAAAAGAAGAAGAAGAATAAGAAGAAAAAAAAGAAGAAGAAGAAGAAGAAGGCAGGCAGGGTGGTGGCGTCCTAGGAATGTTCTGGGATGTAGTAGAGCCCTACGGGCAAAACGAAACAGACTCCAAAATTGTCACAACGAATGGCACGCCCTGTTTTATGCCCGCCTTTCCAGCTTCTCCACTTCAGTATTGTTTGTTTCCATTTGAAAGGCTGTCACGCCGACTATTAATCAAAAGAAATTAATTTGAAAATCCCTCGTTTAATCAGAGATGTCCCATTTGAAAGGTGTGAACTGTCTTTGGCCGTCCAAAGTGCCGCAATTATCTCCTGTGTATTTTTCAAGCCTGTTTGCTGACGCTTAGTAATTAAGGCCATTTCTTGCTACTGACTTCATCTCACATGCTGGTTGTTGATTGGACCTCACATTATGACAGCCAACAAACACAACGATTATCTCATGAACATACGCACATCCATGCACATACACACTTTCTTAAAATTGGGGTCAACTTAGGAAAGTCTTGCTTTTGTTTATATCCTGCTGTGACGAGCTATTTGTGTGAGGAAAAGTAAAACAGATGCTTAAAGGATTGACCAAAAGCAGGGTTACACAGAGCTCTGTGGCATAGTGAAACAATTAGAAGTAGCAGAGGGTATGGCAGTGTCTTACCTGGCCATGGTCTTAGGTCTTCCTCCACCTTGCATGTCTTCAAAGCGGGGGTGTCCATTTGCTCCTGCCACAGGGCTGCTGTAACACACAATATGAACAAAGAGGTGAACACTAGGATCTGCTTATTAGAGATAAGTCAGTGGAGGAACTTTGTTCGTGCAGGAATGTAAAATCTCAATATTTTGTGGAGTGCAGAGAAACTCGTGGGTTGTATATGTACACAAGGTGAGGAAGTCACTGCCTGTGCCATAGAAATCTAAAGCGTGATCCAAAAAAACCCTTCATGACAGACTTGTCAAAACTGTCTTGACATCTGGCGGTTTGGAGATGTCTCTTCCTGTCACAGGTTGGCCTCTGCTGACTGAGCAGTGAAGACTGGGAAGAGGAGGGGTGGTTTTCTCACCACAGTGAGACCAGGCTTGGAAAAACATGCTTGATGGGTGCATGGGAGATATTTTTGGGTCTTTCAGGCGAGACATTGGAGGGGCAGACCTGTGAAGAGACCTGTGAAGCGCAGGACACTCGGTAGCCTGTCCAGCCAAGCTGTCAGTAGGCGAAGGAGGGTTCGAGGACCTACTGGCCCAACGCGTGGGACCCTGCTTCACACTCAACGGACACACCGCAGGAGGGCTGAAACAAACAGGGGCTGTTTGCTCTAGGTCTGAGACGGTGCAGTTGTTACAAGACAACTTGCACGGAGCACTGTGGACATGGGCAGTCAAAGCACTTGAGTTGGACAGAAGTCTAGTGTACATGCCTCTGAACACTTCTCAAACTTAAAATATTTTCATCACAATGAGAGAAACCTGCACTTTATCTAACCTTTTTTTTCTCTCCTGGTGCTCTAATTTGAATGATACTGCCAGTCAACCATGTGGTATCACTAGGACTCTCGCCCTCCGCTGTTGAGATACCGCAATATAGTAAACTCCTAACCTCCTGTAGTGGCAATTAGGATGGAGAAGGATGCCAGAAGCAGAGAGGGGGGCTGATGCTGGGCTGTTCACCTATAGCCGCACTGGGCTCAGCATGTGTAAGATCTGTGCTTCCCCTGGAGCTCCTCCACTTCCTTTGCAAAGGCCCAAATCAGCACTCAGTCACTGAGAGGTCCTGCACTATGCCTCACAATGGCAAATTCTTACACATAAATGGCCTTATTCAGAAAGGCTTGCAAGCAGCTGGTGCGATTCGCTCAAGAAAATAAACATTTCCTTCAAATATTTTGATTGGCCAGCAGACAACGTCAATACCAGAGGCACAGATTACCCCTGTTAATAAGAGGACCAACCCCTGGGCGGAGCTGAGGAGTGGGGAAGGCAGGGGCTGAAATGGGAAGAAGCAGCGACTGCGTCACTAATAAGTAGCTTTGGGGTGGTGCCAGTGAAGTTTTGGGGAGGACACAAATAAACACATGCGCTGCTTTTGAAGTGCATGTGTAGATGAAAGGGGTGGCTGAGAAGATGTTTGAGCCAAAATGGCGTCCATCCTCGTGACTCCGGATCCAGCAACGCCTCTGAGACATGTAATGCGCCTGCCGTAATGAAGCGTGTCATTGAGACACAGTGAATGCCGGTCCTTGTGCTGGCTTCCTGTTTCGCTTAGGCCTTAGGCGTCGCAACGGGGAGAGAATGTGAGAGAGCAAGCAAGAGAGAAAGAAAGACGCCAGAGAGGGAAGGAGAGAGAAAGAGAGCGTGTTAGAGAGAGGGAGGAACACGGCCTTGGCTCAGCTATGTGGGACATTTGATATGTCTTTTGAGCCCTCACTTATAACGTGAGCAAAAACAAACACATGGGCTGAAAAATCCTATGTTCTCTCTGAGAGCTCGTCGCCCCCTCCCCTCCTCCTCCCCCCCACCCCTTCCTCTCTCCCCAGACTCAATAGAGACTGTTCATGGCACACATGTAGTTTCTGTAATTGCTGAAATGTAAAACTCAGCCTGACTCTGATGTGAAATTATAACTTACACAAACAGTTGAGTCTGGTAAAAAACAACTCGCTCTCACTTCTCTTTTTCTTTCTTCTTTCTTTTTTTTTTTTTTTTTTTTAACCAAGGAGGCGGCTTCAAAAGATTCTTTTCTTTTTTTTTTGAAGAACAGAAACATTTTCAGTTTGAATTATTCATCTCAGGGTCACAAAAAGAGAGTAACCACAAGTGAAGCTTTCAGGCACCATAACAAATAAACTCTGTGGCGGCCATTGACATATTATGTAAATAGTGGAGTGCAGAAGTAAAACAGAGTGTCTAAAGGACTGGTCCAGATTCCTGCTAGTTCTGGTTGTATTGGCCTCAGAGGGCCAGCTTCCTGCTTGGGTTTGGCAGAAATCAGCATGAAACCCAACTAGTGTGACGGCTATACTCTAAAGTCCACACCGTGGCTACCTGACGGTGCTAATTTCCTGTCTCGCTCTTGCTTCTAATTGGCTGATCATGTCATTCTGGATGTGTGAATTAGTGTGAGCCTCTCAGCCACGGCAGTAGCAGAGTGCCGCCTCGAACCTGGGGGGCCGGCCAGCTTGTTTATGTGGAGTAAACAGTGTGGTCACTGTGGACGAGGCAGGAGGGGCTCAGCTACATTGGGCTGGTCCTTCATCAAACAGGACTTTCTCAAGTAAAGTCCAGTCCAGAGGCCACAGCCTGAACATACTGAACTGAAGAAGGCCAAAGCACAGCTGCACCAGATGTGTGCCAGTTGTGCAGGAGGAAGCCAGCGGTACCAACATTTGTGGAAGTGACACTAATAGAGAGGTTTGCTCCCTTTTGAAAGCGAATTCGGAAGATTAATGCTGAGTGCATTTAAAAAAATGACGTATGTAATATATTATTTCTGCAAGATCCTACTGACGTTTTTAATAACATCACCACATGGGTCACTCATTCAGACAGACAGGCACACACTCACATTCACAAAGACACACACAGACACACACACACATACACACACTTTTGGGCCCTCATCAAAGCGCTGAGCACTTGACTTGATGGCGGAACGTTATGCTAGTATCTGATATTCATCTTCAGAGTGGAACACACAGGTGTTGGAACAAATAACATGTTAAATGATACCACCTCAAAAGTGCCAGGACTTTCTTTTTGGGTGATTAAATTGCTGCTGTATTTCTTTTTTTCCCCCTCCTCTCTCACTGTTAAAACACATTTAAGTTAAAAGAGCCGCTTTCGTCTCGGCTGCCTGTTAGAGGCTGTGCCAGGGGCTTGTTGAGTTTTGTCTGCATTTAAAATGGAACAAGGTAAAACTGGAATCTGTTTTCCACTTTGCACTTTGAGGAAAATCTAATTTTCTATCAGCTGTTTGCTTTTTCTCAAGGCTGACGAGAACTGCATATATATCAGAAATGCAATGTCACAGTTAAACGTTAAATAAGGAACTACATTCTGTATCAGATGGAGGAAGAAAAAAAAATGCCACACACAGACACATATAGTATACACATGTACCACACTTGAGGTTTTGAAAACCAGAATAACAATTTAGTACTTGATTGTCTGAGTGTCATATTTGCTTGACTGCGCTAGTCGAACCACGCATTATCAACCACATACACACACACACACACACACACACACACACATATTCCCTCCGCCCTTGCTGAGAATCATTCTACATGTCTAGCAGGCTTACCTGTGGCCACAGAAGAACAAAAACAAGCAGCGTATACAGCGTCTGCCAGCGTGCAGGAATCCTGTCACTGCATGCACTGTAATGAGCTCTTAATTACCCTGTCTGTCTGGGGCACTAGCGGAGAACTTGCAACACTAGCACAGAAATGTATGTGTGTGTGTGCGTGCGTTTGTGCGTGCATGTATGTGTATATGTGTGTTTTGTATTTTCAATGAGCCTATGGTGCAATCGTCTATGTGTGCGTCTGTCTGATTTAAGAATCCCGTGTAGCGTTGAGGAGATGTCTGGAGACATGTCCTGTTGACAACAAAAACTGAGACGGTATTTCATGCCTCAAACAACAAAATGAAGCAAGGAGGCTTTAGGAGGAGATGACACTGTATTTTCTTATTTAGTCGCCTTCAAGGGAAAATGTAAGGTTCCAGCCTGGGATAATGGAAAACATCTTTTGTAACAGCGAGACGGGAATCCATTTAATTATAACGTGGTGATGGGCGATCTATCACCCAGCGATTCTCAAACAAACAGGCCCCAGGATTAAAAGTATCTGCAAAATACAACGGTGTCTGGCAGGGCTGCCAAAAGCAGAGACGTGTGTGCTGTTGATATGTAAACACCTCTCTGTTTCTTTGAATGGGGTTTATTACAACAAGCCTATTTTGAGTTTGAGCTGCGCTTGTAAGACTCCAGTGTTGTTGTCTGTTGCCTGATTCCTTACACATACAGGAGCGCTCTGTGTGATCGGTGCCGCGACATACACCTCCAGTTCGACGCTCAGACGCTCCGACAGATAGACGAGGAGGTGGGAGGAGGAGGAGGAGAACGGCCCTCTGCTCTGTTATTTAATTATTTTTACCACTGTTGCCCTGCGGTATGCCGTCATGACGGTAATACCACAGATTAAGGTGTGTGGTTTTAACAGCCCTTCCCCTTCTCCGTCTCACTCGCAGACGACTCGCACACACGGCCTCCAGTCACCGGCAGCTGTAACATGAAGCTCAATCCCTTTACCGTCTCTGACAGTTCCAACTGATGTTAATGTGTCGTTTCTGTTCACGGTGTGTGTACTTGTCCATGTGTGTGTGTGTGTTGCAACATCGCAGCCCTTTGAAGCCTGATAAGTCTATGACGCTCTAATTCCTGCCCTAATCCTGTGCGAGGCAGACAAGAGGAGAGCAAAGAGCTGCTCCTCATCTGCTGTCTGGACCAAGTCTGTACACCTCTCCCTGCCGACCGGAGCGCTCCCCCTTCCTCCACCCCCCCTCCACCCCCTCACCCCATATTTAAGTCAGCCCTCAGAAACTTAAAGCTCCCTGTATAAGCTTAGCTGCAGGGGGCTTTTTATTGGCAGTCACCCTACAGAGCTCACGCCAAATGCTAAACCATCAGAAAATTATCATCACAGTGAATGTATTGTGTTGAAGCTCCACTCTGTTTATTTTCAGCGTAACCAGTCATCGGTGTTTCTAAAAGGGCTGACATGTTTTCTGCTCAGTACAGACTGTGCGAAGGGAACAAAATCAATATCAACAGTAAGTAAGGACATGGGGGAGAAGGGTAAAAGACCCTGTGTTCTCCACAGTCAGCTGTTAGATAGGTGACTCAGCACTGGCTAAGCTAAACGCAAGGCCAAACAGTGGTGTACGGCTGCGATACACACTGATAGAGTTCCACCCACACACGGCCCAGCGCTCCCAAACAAGCCCTCCTGTACACAGCAACATGCTGATACAAAGGTAATGAGATTCATTAGCTGGCATGAGAACTAGAGAGTGGGCGGGAGAAGAGAGCATACTGTGTGTGTGTGTGTGTGTGTGTGTGTGTGTGTGTGTTTAGTCTGCATTCTTCCAGACATGTCATCCTGTTAAAGAGGTTCTGACAAATGACGGAGAATGAACACTCATCTTCAACCCCAACTCGAACCATCACCCACGCAGCTACTCATAACACACACACACACACACACACAATCTTGAAACAACCCCCTCCTCTCCATCACACCACCTTAGTCTGAGCTCTCAGCTCCCCCCACCTCAACCCCCACATTCGACCAGTCTGAGAGTGACGTGATTGCCAAGGTAGCGGGCGGCTGTTACATTCCTGAGGCTGTAGTGTGCGGTGTGCGGAGGCCAGCGTCAGCACCCAGGCCAAGCTCGGTTGGCAGCATCCGCCGTGCCACCTGGCCACAGACTCAACCCAGCACGCTGTGGGGCCCGGACCCACCGACGCAGGGCATCCGGGGACAGAGCTGACATGAGCTTCCCCTCGGACAGCCAACACATATAAGAGCTCCCAGATTAGTGGAACAGAACTCAAAAGCCCCTCATGGAGGAAACGTACATGAAGGGCACTTGGCTTAGTTTAATGTTGGGTGAACAGTATGTACTGTGTTGATGTGTAACAGATTTGTATTACAGATTACTTACCCTCCGGCCAAATAAAGCAAAATATGTTTGTCTTGTTCGAGGACTTATTTACTTCTAAGTAATAGCGGTTAATGTGAGCGGATATTAGCTTTACAGTGTTGTGGTGATTATGGGGATGTCAGTGGGTTGTGGTTGTATGTATCAGTGGTCCTCACCTTGTGTGGTGCTGAGGTGGGTTTGGTGGATGGGGCGGGGATTATTGTTCACTGGGCCTATCCGCATAGTCCGCTGGTAGCGCTCGATCTCTGACAGCCTGTCAGAGAACTGCATCTTCTGAGGGTCTTCTATCTTCACTCTGTGCCCTGAAACAACCATATAAAGAGGACGGGTCAGAGAAGAACGAAGGACTGCCAATTTACCACCTACACAACAAGGAAAATGGCACCAAATGGCACTTTATATTTCCAGAGTCGTACCAAAATAGCAAAAACAATAACACAAGTCCTTTTTGGAAAACCTTTCCTTCTCTTCTCCCCGGTTTCTTAATGGAGCCGGGCAGTTTGACATGTCCTGGCAAAACAACATTTCTTTGCTTGTCTGAAGTGTAATTAATGTAAAAATCAACTTGGGCTGTGAAGACCGTCAATATCCTCCATTGTAATTCACACAGGAGGAAGTTATATAAGGAGGGGGAGAGATGTCACCGTGTTTTTAGCTTCCAAAACAAAAATATTATTAGAATGTTAGCAGACCTTGAAATACATTGGCTAGACGCTAAGTGTTACCCAAACTGCACCTGCTGCCCCGTCATCGGCAGATAACGATAGCATAAGTGGTTGAAAATAATTACTTGAGGAATGCTGTTTTCCCAAAAGTGTAAGAAATAATGAACAATGAATTGCAACATCAGGCATTTCCATGAATTGCTTAAGTTAAGTGATTTAAATCTTGCAGTCTTGCTTAAGAAAAACAAGATATAGTGAGTAGATCTGCTCCCAATAACCACCCCTCTCTCTCACACACACACACACACACACACACACAGACACACACACACATATTCAGGTCTGACTGACACAGCACTTAGTCAGAAGGAAACACCCAGACAAAGCTACCAGACCATATAGTCATCAGTCTTAAACATAAATGGAGAGAAAGAGAAAGACAGAGAGAGATTTTGTGCGTGTGTGTGTGTGAGTGTGTGAGTGAGTGAGCGTGTGTGAACGCAGGAGGTGAGAATCAGTTCTGAGTAAGTGATGCATATCTCCTGCCCTCTTTTATCCGACCCGGAAAACTAACCAACACACTTAGCTTTCCTTATCACTTTGATGTCCTGTTAAGGGAGATGGTAAGAAAAAAAAACCCAACAAAAACCTCTGATTGTTGCTTTTATGTCGACACTCACATGTACGCTTACATGTACAAATGCAACGTACGTACACACACACACATATGTGCACATGCTCTACATGTGAACACACCTTAAATGTCAGACATGAGTCCGGATGAGGGTTATTCCTCTAATGGGAGGAAGAGATTTTAATGTAACTATCAATGCACCAAAACTGTGTGTGAACCAGCATGTATACATTCTGTGGTTTTCTCCCTGGCATCTCTACAGAGTAGCCTAATGTGAAGTAATGGCTGGATTTGAATATTTTATCACTATATAAAGAGGGCAAGGCAGACGGACCAATATGGATTTTGCCCGTCCTTTCTCTCCACTGACCCATGGGCAATATATCTTCCCTCAGAGGCTGACCCATGGGTAAAGTTTCCTCTCGTTTACCGCTCTGTCCATTTGTTTGTGCCCACCGCCTCCCCTCCATCCTGTCTTTACGAACTATATAGAAATATCTAGCAACACACATGTGAGCATGACACAGGCACGCATGTACAGACACAATGTCTAATCACGCGCAGGCAGAGAAATCCCTGCTACCCAGATTCAAAACTGCAGCACAAAACACTTCAGAAACTTTTTCAAATGCATCCCACTGATCGTCAGTTACGTTGCGCTTTACGTGTGTGAGCATGTGTGAGAAAGAGAACGACTCAGTTATGACTAATCTGTCTGAGCAGAGACAGCAGTTCTGTTGCTGCTCTCCAGCTGTTTGTTTTCCCAAAGAAAAAGACAGTGTGTGTGTGATTCCACCCACCGGCCCACCAGTTTGCTCCGTGCCGTTACTCAGAAACATATCCTGGGCGGACGCACGCTCTGTAATATCTTTTTTATTCATGCTCACATACGGCCAGTCTGCCTTCTCTTTAAACAGTGATGGAAGGAATGAAGGCCAGAATTCTCACTCACTCTCTCTCACGCACACACACACACATACACACACGCAGCGCCAGGTCCAGGCTCCATCACCCACATAGACACTGTGGCTACTGTCTGTTCCAGAGCAGGGGCGGCCAGGGGAAGCGGCCCTCCAAATATAGCCCCTATATGTGTCCTTGTGTAGTTATTAAGAGATTTACACCACCTCAAACGGCTGAGGTCAGGGAAATGATACATCCCACCGCTCACTGGTTGGAAAAAAAACACAGACAGGCAGGAAAAAAAATGATAATTGGTCAGTTTTTCTGTGGCCAATGGTGGTCTAAGATGAATTGGCTGGCTCTTTAGGGATGAAAGTGATCATTCAGCTGCCCACAAACACACACACACACACACACACACACACACACACACTTGAGTCTAGCTGTGGATCCCGTGGCCTCGTTCCAGCTGGCAGGGACACACTACATTTGGCGACACACTCTACAGAGCTTCCAGTAGGGGGTTTAGTGGGCTGTGAGAGGTTGATTTTTGGGGAGCAGAGGCTTCATTAGAATGAGGCCTGGAGCTCATTAACCCGAGGCACACAGTTGCTGTTAACACCACTAATCAACTGGGAGGCGGCTTTAAACTTTCTTTCTCTCTTTCTGCACTGTTTTTCTCTCATTTGTTGAAACACTCTTTCCCAATTCACTGCCTTTGTTTCTTGGATACTTTTTAAATTAAGCCAATGTGTGTGGAAACACACTCACACTACCTTCCCCTCATCTTTTTAAGACAGTTTGATTTGATTTGTAGCTGTAGCAACTAAAGGAAAGCACTTTTGGCTTTTGTGGCTGCTACTACTGCTAGGGATTGTGATGAGACTTCTAGTTCTTTCTTCTGTATGTGCAGCACATGTTAGATTAATTAAGAGGCTTGATATTCTTCTGATTGACATAAGATGTGAACACTGCCGTGGAGGCTAGAAATGTAGGGAAAGCATTTACTGATTTAAAGAACGGCTTTATTCAACAGCAGAAGAATACTTTTTTTTATATCTGTCTAAATCATTACAGTCTCTGAAACGCAGCACCAGAGAAACTCCACCTGTATCTTCCACTTAAACCTCGTGTTAATACGCTGTCTTTGGCCGGTTGACCCTGTCTGTAGCCGCAGTGTGTCTAGTCCGACCGCCAAACATTTGACTTCTACTTCTGCAGGGCCGAGGGCCAGAGGGGTGCCGGCTCTACACACCGGCCCCATTTCAGAGGGGTTTCTGTGGTCGGATGAATATTTAATGTGTCAGGGTGCACTTAGGAGAGAATGCCCTTTTTTCTAGTTATGATATCATAACCACAAGATAGAGCTGGGAGATGGGGGCCAATGCACACATGAGGCCTAAACAGCAGCGCTCAATACACACCCGGAGCCAAAATGGATGCTAAAGGTTGTAGATTTACTAGCCTCCTCTCAGAGTAGCGGTCAGATCATCTGAAAGCATTATGGAAGTCTATGAAGAACAAATAAAATGCTTGATATAAAATGTCTGGTATTAACGATGTACTGAAAGGGCTATGGCTTGTGTTTTGAAGAAATGGGTGTGCCGTTCTCAGCCCTGCTTTGTTTTGTGTGTGCATGTGCGTGTGTATGCGTGTCTTTTTATTTCCTGATAGTGTTTTATCTTCGCTGCAGAAAAAGCTTGAGATGTAGCATGCTGCTTTGCTCTTTTGCCCTCGTGCTTTGAAGCGCATGGAAATGGGGTGAAGTGGAAGTGATGCAAAAAGTGTGAAGTTGTTTTTCATGAGAATGCACTCGATGCTGTGAGACCAGACCTCAGAGTTGAGTTTGCTCGACCGAGTCTTGCCCAGCCTTCCCTCCACAAAGCCCGTATCAGCTCAACACAGAGACAGTGTTTGCTCAGTAAGGTGACAGCCAGGCCTTAAACACTGACGGCCACAGCTGAACGATCACCCAATACGACCTGTTTCCTGCTTTCATCCCCCTCTTTTTCCCCCCAACTTATACTCTCTTTCTCTCTTTCTCTGTCTGTTTGTCTCTGTCTCCATTGAAAGAAAGAACATATGTTCCCGTCCGAAGGGAGACACATTAAACACAAGCTCTTTTTAGTAAAGGGCTGGGCGCTTTTTCAGGGGCAAACTGAAACTCTATCTGGACGGCAAAGGGCAATACGTGCTTTGGCCCTGACCCAAGTCTGCACTGAATATATTTGAAGTGTAAATATTTGTATTCGTCGTATAAATGGACTTGATAGGCCCCTGATAACAGACTAGAATTGATTTGGAGTGCATGTATCACGCTTAACAGTGAAAACTATGTCTGGACTGTAAAGTCTACGGTAAGTATGGTATAGGATTACGCACAAAAAAAATGCCTGCATGCATTTCTGATTCTAATTCAAAGGCCACAAAATGGCAGCTTAATGTGATGTTTTTCTGCTCAAGTAGTGTGTTTGTATGAGCTCATGTGAGTCAAATCAATATTACCACAACTTAAAATGCATCTAGCTTTCCTTTGAGGTCAGGGAAGCCCATGCAGTGTGCATTCTTGTATCGAAAGTCAAGTGTTGAAGATGTGAACACAAGTGCAGGATCCTTATCTAGCTTTTGAAACCGCACAGCACGATGCGGGGTTGACAGTTAAACATATGTTGCAGCGAGGCCTACTTGCCTGCGAGCAAACTTCCGTTTGCCCTCAACAGACACTGGGAACGTTTCAACATCTGTTGAGCAAAGTCTTGTACACCTGTCTTCCTCTTCCTCCTCTCTAGCGGACCTGAACCCCCAACTTGCTTGTTCCCACCCTGCTTCTTTCCGACTCCCTTTCTCGTACTTCCCTTTTCGTTCTATTACTGGTGGCATCACACAGTTCAAAAAGCATCAGTGTGTTTGCCACTGTGTTTCCCAAGGCCACGAATCACACATTTGGGTATTTACAGTGGGGCGAATCAAAGTTCTTGTTTTGAGGCTGACCCTGAAGGATGTGGCTTTTACCCTTGGCTGGTGATTGTGGCTGTCTCGTCTGCGCCTAAATGAGTCGATGCTAGCCACACACAGACATTACACTACTTTGCACTCATTTACATAACAGTCTCGTAACACTTTCAGTATGAACGCAATAAGTTCTACTACTATAGCATTATATATTGAATTGCACAGACTATTTATTTCTTGTGTGTAAGTTAAAAACCTTGTCATAAACATGGTAAACACTGACGGTGGTGAGGGGTTTTTTTTGTGTGTGGAAACATGTCCATCTAAGCTTTTGGAGGGAGGTCAGTAAAAGTTTTGGCACGCTTTTATCTGTAGTTCACCCTCTCTGGTCACAGCTGGGGGATCGTCTGGTCCCTCAGGCAGATGCATCAGTCTCTCTGGGGACATCAGCAGTGTGAAAATCCCCCTCGCAGGCCTGAAAATAAGCTGCTCACAGCGGAAGTTGCTACATGAGACTGTTTGAGCAAAGAGCACAGCCTTCCTTTTCTGATAAGGGGATAAAGCTCTTTGTGTGTGTGTGTGTGTGTGTGTGTGTGTGTGTGTGTGTGTGTGTGTGTGTCTCTGTGTGTGTGTGTGTGTGTGTGTGTGTGTGTGTGTGTTTGTGTGTGTGTGTGTGTGTGTGGGGAACAGAAGCAGTGCCACACAAGGACAGCCCTACAGTGAGGCAGGTTGAGGCAGGCAAGAAGAGTGAAGGGGTGCCAAAATAAGGCCCAGTGCACCCGGATTCCCTAACAATACAATAAGGCCCGTAGCACATTTGAGAGCAATCATCCCTCTTTTGTCCTGCTATTCTATAGTGTGTGTGTGTTACTGTCTTCTAGTTGAGAGTTGAGGCGTGTTGGGGGTGATATGAGAGGGGATGTTTTTCAGGCTTTTTTGGCTGCTTGCCTGCAGACATCATATATTTCCCAGTACTGCTGCTGCCGCTGCTGCTGCTGCTTTAGCCTTGTCGAGCACAGAAGGCCTATTTGGCTCCGGTGACAGATCATATTAAAGCAATAAGCTGCTTTGAGTATGTTATTTTAGTTCTAATGGTGAATGAAGTTGCTCTGTGTGTGTGTATGTGTGTGTGTGTGTATGTGTGTGTGTGTGTGTGTGTTTGCGTATACGTGGTAGTCAGGTTGTTCTAAGCAGCGAGGTGTTGGGGGAAGGTGGGGGCCTCACAAGGCTGTGAGAAAGGAAAGCAAGCTGCCGCTGTCACATACATCAATGCAACGCCAGCAGATGTGTCAAACGGCTTCGCTTTCACACCTCAGTGCATACTAGCTCATACACAATAATGTGCATTTGCCCCCAAACACACATACACACACACACACAGTTCCACAGAATGACGATTGATATTCCAGTTGGGTCAAACAAAAAGTGTGAAATGTGTAATGTGTGATTTTTCCACTGTGTAAGCACGCACTTATTATTTTGCTTTCAATATTTTCTTTAAGGTTATCATGATGTCCGTGGACTGCCGTGGTAGTGATGAGGCTAAAAAGATTGACCTTTTTTCTTCTGTGATGTTTCCAGCCCGTTTTGAAGACCAGAGCCAAGGCTTCCCTCTGTGTTTACCCAGAGGATTACAACCTTCTCTGCTGCTGGAAGCAAAAGAAAGATCTTGCTACACCTATTATTTTCTTGCTGTTCCTAACCATTAAGGCCTGAAGAAATAAATATCCAAACCGCAGGGTGGTGGTACACAGCGTCTTTTCCAGTAACCAGCAGGTGCCTTCTTCCCACAAACCGCCCCACTCCACCCCCGTCCCCGATGCCCCAACACAGAAAACGGTTTATTGTCATAATGCAGCGGGGGAGAAAATATTCCTCCACTCATGGGCCATTTATTTTTCTAAATGCAGATCGGAACTTTTATTGAATTACGGCTGAAAGGTCGTAATGGCTCCCTCCTGTATGGGTCAGAGTAAATAAGGAAGAGTGAGCACACACAGAGTGGGCATTTTACTTCCCTTCATAGGTAAGTAAACAGGAAAGACGCTTGGCCGATGAGTTTAGAGGGGAGTGGGTAGCGAGTAGGTGGAGAGACAGAGAGGGGGAGAGAGCTGACGTTGGCCGAGTTTTTCAGTGATTCTCAGAAAATGTCTTTTCGCTGCCTCACTTGCATCATCAGAGTGAATTTAAAGTACTGTCTGGGATTGTCTGTGAATAATTTGGTAATTCCTACTGCGTCTGGGTGTTCTATCTGGCGTCAGCAAATATAGGGTGGAAATTTTCGTCTGAGTGGAAAAAGAAAGGGCATTTCACCCCGAGGCTATTGTGTGTCTCGACAGTCATCAACTGGCCTGAGGAGTAGACATTGCGCTGTTTCAAAATGTTAAACAATGTTCTTCTTTTTTCCTGTTTTTAGCAGAGACTTGTGCATTGACGCTGCAGCAGCATGCTGAAGAGAAAATAGAGGCAGCAAGGAGAAAAAAGAAGAAAAGTGCCAGCAATAGACTAATGGGTATATTTTCTTTGTTTATATCTCTGCTTAGTTGAGGTATTTAGACTAATTAGCTCTGCTTTCACAGGAAAGCCTAAGTACAAAAGCCCAAGTAGGATTACCAACAGCTGTGCGTGTATGCGTGTGTGTCTGTATGTGTGTATTAGCCCTAAAAGGGAGTTGGCCTCAAAGCTTCTATATGTGGTTAAGGTGGCAACAGTGGTCAAAAAGCTTCCATCTCAGCCCTTTATTTACCCTGCCACAACAAAATTTGATTATATTACAGATGCTTTCATGTCTGTCCTATTATGCTTTATTGACTCTGTAAGCAACAATCCCACAGTCATTCATATCTAACATAAAAATGTCCTAAAAAGTCATTAACAACAGCGGGTGCAGAGACAACTTAAGGACAATGTTCTCATCCGCCACCCATCACAAGCCTCAGACCTCAGAATGTGTTGATTGTTTTGTCCCAGAACACAAGTTCCTCTCTGAGATCCAGTCCAGACCTATTCAACATACGCTGCTAAATTCCAGCGGATTTATCAGTTGGCCAATATTTGCTCTACTTCTAATCACTGAGGCCAAGTATGACGCGTCTGGAGTGACCCCAGGCATGATGAACGCCACAGACGCTGGCCTCCAGTCATGACAGACGCCACAGTGCCATTTCTTTGAAGACATAAAATCTTCCCCTTATCTGTTCCCATCTGTCTGTGAGTGTTATTGAGGCAGACTATGTTCTATAAAATGATATATTAGGTGGTCATGAGCTTGATTGTAAAGGGTAGCCACTATTTGTGTGTGTGTGTGTGTGTATGTGTGTGTGCACGTGCATGCACAGACCACTATGTGTCCCGGTTATACATCTGGAAGTCACGGTAAGCCATTAACAGTCAGGAAAGCACCCAGCGTCAGACATGCCACTGTTTTTCTCCTCCCCTGGCACTGATACACCTGTAGGCCTTTCTTTCAAAGACAGCCATCTCCATTTTCAAACATCAAAGTTGCCTTTGAGAGAGCAATTCGCACTGAGGGTGAGCCTTTCATGTGATTTGTGGGGCATGGGCGTGGCCCGCAGGGGCCGACTTAAAGAGATGGACGCACCTGGCAGGTGCGTGAGCTGAGCACCTGCACACGCAAATGCATACGCAGCAACACACATGCATGCTATTCTTTTGTTTACTCTACAGAGAGACTGCAATATCACAGGAAAAATAACACAGCAAATGTCATTGTTTGTCTATTTGCATACTTTGTACAGTCTGTGTGCCAAATGCAAATAGAATCAACCCGCCAACTCCAACATGCACCCCCGCCACCCCGACTCCCCCCCACGCCCGCCATTCTCCTCCTGTAGCTGTGTGAACACACCCAGCCGAATAAATAGAGGCAACAAAACACGACAGCACTTGTGTGATTTCGGTGGATGTGCGGGCCTGTGGGTGGGAAAGTGTGTATGTGTGACATGCTCTATCTCAATGTATGCCGGTGTAACATATACACTGAACAATTAGGTTAGCTTTTACAGTGTGTTCATGTATCATTTTATCGTGTCATGAGACAAATTGCCACTTTGACCTCGCTGAGGCATCGTACAAACTATCTCCCTCATCTTCAACATTCAGTAAACTCTCTTCTTTCTACTTTTAGCTTTCTTCTCATCCCACATACATGTGTGTGGGAGCAGAAGGGGTCTAAAACATTTTGATGTTTGGAAACAAAATTATAATATATAAATGAAATGCTAAACACCTACGAGCACCGTTTGCTGAGTGGGCTTGACTGTTAGTCTTCATTTGAATAAGATATTAGATAATAGAGAAAATGTGGATAGTCAAAAGGTTGCATTCCCATTGGTCAGAAAACTGTTTGTGATTCAGGTGTCACACATTTTGAATTGACCTTTGAGTGTTGATTTTCACACCCACTCAGACAACAACTTCTGTTCTCACAGTCACAATAATGACCTTTTCTTCTACTTTTTTTTTTCTTGCCTCACTTTCAAAATCAGTCATGCATGAATTTTAAATGAACTTATTTCATTTTCCCCTCCACATCTTCAGATCTTTTCTGCACATTAAAAAGCGTACAGAAAGTTGTTTTTTTTAAACTCATTGACAAATTTAACTTTCTATGAAATGTTGTATTTATATGTTTAAATATTTTCCAAATAATTTTCTCAGGCTCACCAACAAAAAAAAAAAAAAAAGAAAAGAAAAAAAATAGTTAAACACACCCCACCCCCTACCATGTGAAAATTATTTCTGAACATTATTTCACAAGCTCAAAATATTTCTGACCCTTTTTTGATCTCTGTAACCCAGCCTGTTCAGTGGTGAGTTCATCATTTCTCCCTTTCTTAAATAGGGAGCGGCTGATGTCATATATAAGTGAGGGAGTGAGAGGGACACCGAATATATAGTTGTGGGATTAATTGGTGTGAATAACCCGGCAGGGTTGTGGCGTGGACGTGTCCGGTAACAGCAACAATCAGGGAGGGTCTCAACACCTAAGTCATCTGCTTTCATATTCATTTATGTTTTTGTGGCTCAGCGTGTTCTCTCTTGTTATGTGGAAGCCGCATATTATTAAAAACCGCTTCTCATACACAAGTGGAGCTGGAGCTTCTTCTTGCAACAGTTGTGCTTCCAGTTTGGCCTCAGCAGAAGTGTGATAATATAGTATGACAGATAGTTGGGGGAGTGGGGTATGATGACGAATGCCGGATGTGTGATGAGGAAATCAGCAGCAAGGGAGACAAAAATACTTAGCTTAACATTTAGCCTACTTTCTGTTCATGATCAGAATAGTGCCTGTGTGTGTGTTTATATCCATTTACATGTGTGTGTGTGTGGTGAGGGGAGGGGAGGGGGGGGGGCATGTGAGAATATGTACTCATTCGTGCCCATCTGCGTGTATAGGCCTACTTTGTTACATTGCCGCAGGCGAGTCGCCGCGCGCTGGAGTCCTGTCCGTCAGGTTCTCCTGACTGGATCAGTAAACATTAATGAAACCACCTCCTCCTCCTCCTCCTCTCCCCCCCACCTCGGTGCCAGCTCCTGCCGCGGCTCGGCAGGCAGCCATGCAAATGCAGCCCCTACACAAACAGCCTGTAAAGCTTAGCGCAGGCTGGCCCAGCAGCCTGCCAGCCTGCGGACAGGTGAACACGACGCGGCCAAGTTAGGCTTCAGGCTGTCCGCACTCTATGAATGATAAAACTGAGGTGCACAGATGATGAAAAATTAAAAAACAAACGGGATGTAAGCAGCGTTGATATAGCTATATAACTATCCCTGAGGATGAGAGTTATAATGAAAAAATGCTGTTAGTTTTATGTGTTGGCAAAAGTGCCTCTCTGCTTTGGCTCGAAACGTTGTACAGCCGATATAATGTGGTGCCTTGTGGTTAGAGAAGAATCTAATTATTTTTATGGTCCTAATAATGTCTGAATGGTAGTGTGTGTTCCTGTGCTTTGACTGCACAGGGACATGACTGATATTATAGGCTACTCTTAGAATGTGCTTCTTTATGAGAGCTCCTTTATCTCATCTTGCGAGCGATTTCTATTTTTGAGGCCACGAGTCCTTCAAAAGAATGAACTGGACTGAAAACACATCTCAGTCTCAGATCTGACAGCTCATTCAGACCAATATAATCAACAATATAAATATGCTGTGTGTTCAAAATGCTTTTTCTATTAACTGCGATCAGCTGTTTGAATTTCCTGTGTGGTGCCGGGTCTGTTTTCACTGCGAAGTAACTAGATGTATTATTCATATTTCAGATAAGCTTTGCCATTTAAACATTTGCACAAATCTAACAATCTCTGTTTCCAGGGGGTTAAGCTGAGTGAGGTACATACTGAAATAATATTCAATTTTTTTTTAAATCAGCTATTGCAGAAGTTTATTTTCTGTCTTTCCACGAATTCTCTCTCAGCACCGTGTAACAGAGTTTAATGGAGCCCTAAATTCCTCCTGCCCTATATTAAACAGTGTCACCTTATAGCACCCAGCGCCGGTGTAAAAGTAGCACGGCCACTCTGACGCCTCAGCTGGAGCCGTAACTTGTTGACAGACAGACAGGAGACGTCCTTAATGCACATAGTTATTTCAAGCAGAGACGGCGGTAGATGCAGATGAGAACGTGTTCATGCACAGACACACACGTTCAGCTTTTTTATTTCGTTCTCCTGCAAACCAGAGACTGTAAAATTGAAACCATCCACACACACATACATACAGTGTTTATTATTATCTAGTCCCTCCCTCCGTTGCAGTCACTGTTCTCTTTTATGCCTCTGTAAATAGCGTCCAGCCTGGCAGGAGGGGTGAGGTCCCCTCTCTCTGTGCCCCTCGGCTGCTTCTCTGCCAGGCATACCCCCCCCCCCCCCCCCCCCCACCACCACCACCACCACCCATGTAGCACTTGCTACCTTTCTCTCTTTTGACTGAGCTAAATCCACCCTGTCCCAAATACCCACCCCCCCCCTGCACAGATATGAGCACAAGCCTCAGCCATCCACCCGATGGGACACCTCTAAAACTCTGCGCACTAGAACCATTAAAAGCTGGATCTCTCCATGAGGAATCATCATGAAATCTTATACTTTCTCACCTATCCTATCCCACCTTGGGCTCAACAAAAAAAAAAAAAAAAAATCATGCATGCATGCAGAAAAAGCTCTAAGCATCAGCCCCTGACTCATCTGAGTAACACTACTCTCTCACACCAGCAGTATTAAACCACATGTAGCTGCGGCTGACCGGTGGCGCTAACAGCTTTAGCATGCCGGACCTCCTTGCCAGGGCTAACAGTGGCCCGGAGTCTTCCCCGTGTTAAATCAACGAGGCACTTATGTGGTCGGGTCAGGTACGACCCCTCTGACCAGCACTGGGGAAAGGTAGGGGTGAGGGGTGGGTGAGAAGGAAGGGAGAGGGGGGGTAGAGGCGGGGGATCCACTGAGCTGAGCCACCTGCGGCTTGGAGACTCACTTAGCTCCTCTTAGTGGTCTTGGGTTATGCCTTAATATGCTTTACAGTTTCCTCTGACTGGGCCTGTCAATGTGCCCCTGCTACACACACGCACACACATGTCAGATCATGGTCACTTTTGGGGACATTGCATAGACTTACATTCATTTCCTAGAGACTAACCCTAACCCTAACCATAACCACTACTACTTGCCTAACCGTAACCTCAACCACTGACACAAAAATCAGCTTTTTTCCCATTGGGGACACGGCTTTTGCCCCCAGATGGACAAGTTGTCCCCAATTAACTGGTCCTAAGTTGAACTGTGTCCCCAGAAGTAGCCTATGAAAGATTACATACACACACACACACATTCTCACAAACACACAAACCAGATCAAGAATACTTGTAAGGACAATATACTACCCTATTTTTTTATTCTAGAAATCTATAATAACCTCTACAAGACTAACGTAGTTTAAAGTCTTATCTTATCTCCAAAAACAACTCTAACCCCAAAACAGACCGAGTGGAAACCGGATTGTTTTTGATAATGAGAACAGATTTTTACCCCCACGAAGTGACAACGTTTTAACCGACACACATACACACACACACACACACACACACACACACACACACACACACACACACACACACACACACACACACACACACACATTCACACATGCTCACAGTGTTAGATTTTCATATATTATCTGCATATGACTCACGCAGACCTTTCAGCTTGTAGAGTCACTGACACCCCCCACTTTCAGAACCAGGAATAGCTGCACTAACTGGGTGGCTCTGCAGCCCTAACATCACACCACAATGCATTTCAGAAACAACAATACTAGTGTGTGTGTGTGTGTGTGTGTGTGTGTGTGTGTGTGTGTGTGTGTGTGTGTGTGTGTACTCACTGCGTGGTTCTCGGGGTCCATCCACAGTGACTTTGATGGCACGGTGGTAGGTGGCCACTTGTGGCGGTCCAGTGAACACAGTGATGGTCAGAGTGAAGCTCTTTCCTGCACACAGAATCATGTCCGTTAGATTTATGAGATTTATAACATGTTTGATTTCACCTTCATAAACTGCCTTTTCCTATTTATTTATGAAACTTTGTTTTCTTTTCTCTATAACAATACCTCACTTGTTCAACTTCAAATCATCACCGGCTTTTGTCCCGCTGAAGCCTTTGAATTAAAAAAAAAAAAGAAAGAAGAAGAAGCCACGGACCACCTCTTTTGATGCGTCTGACTGTGGATATGATTTAGATTATTGAGAGAATGTGTTCCAGATTGTCCGAAAAGGCTTACAGCGATAGTTTATTGTTCAACAAGACAGGATCTTGCTCCCATCTGCATCAAAGTCCGTGCAGCGGGAGGAAAGCTGCATCATGCAGCGGGTCCGGTGCTTGTCTCCAGCTATGAGAAAGGCATCTCTTGTTAAAAAGAGACTGCGTGGGAGGAAAGTAAAAAGAAGAATCCTCGGGTGGGATAATTGACTACAGAAATTAACGGCATAGGCTTCTTTTTAATTCGGAGACAAGACCTATTTTCTATTTTGTTTTTAACTCACAATTATCTTAACAATAAAAAAAGGCCGCAAAAGGCCAGAAAGGGCTCTGATGGGAATAAGAAAAATGCCTCTTTTAGTAGAAGAATTTTGGGAGCAAGCACTTTTAAAAATATTCTCAGACTGGGACATTTGAGTCTGAAAATGTAGAAGTTTATATTTTCTCAATATAGCAAAAAATCTTGCAGCAGGCCCGTGCAAACAGGCCCGTTGCTGTGTGTGTTTCTCTTATACAACAATTAAACACAACGCCCATGATAAATACAGTGTATTACTCTATAAGCTTTATGGATCCTAAATGGTGGCGGGGATTGTTTGACAAATTGCCCCGGGACATGAATTGAGAGGTGGTTTTTTTCATCCATCCCGCAGACTTACACCACGTGGATAATTATCTGTATTCCCTGGATTAAGAAAATTACAGCCACATCGCAACTGTGCACCGTGACGCAGGCCAGATGTTTCAGATGACACCCATGAACGTCAGTTGGCACAGTGAGGGGCACTCGTCGTACCCATACCTAAATGATTCCACATTTGGTCTTCTTGCGGTTTTTATCTTTGGAATAACAGAAATGAGGCCCAAATTTACAGAAATTTATTTAAAAGCCATATTTTCAGAAACATACTGCATCGCTGTTTCCTATTTGAGTCTCTGCGCAACGTATTTGGTGACCTAGACACAAAATAATTTATCACATTCACTAAAAAATAATAACGTGCTGTCAGTTCAGCTGTCACCTAGACGCAGAAATATGATCCACTATAATTATTATGAGCGTATATGCGTCTGCAAATGGCATAACAGGCAGAATCTTTGCCATTCCGTGTGTGTGTATGTGTGTGTGTGTGTGTGTGTGTGTGTGTGTGTGTGTGTGTGTGTGCGTATGTTTGTTTGCTTGCAGGTCGATGTATGTGTGCCTATGTGTGAGAGAGGGAGAGGGAGAGAGAGAGAGAGAGAGGAAAAAAAAGAGAGTCTGAGCTCACCTCGTCCGCTCCTTCCCACGAAGCGCAGGTCGTTGAAACGGGCCACCTGGTTCTTCATCACGGCAGAAGCGTTCCTCAGCTCGGCCGAATAGTTCTCGTCGTTCCCGGCCATCACGGTGACCAGAGTCCCGTCGGGGACATCACCGAGAGCCACCACCTGCGCAAGGAGAAAGCAGGCGGTCACTCTGGGTCACCAAACCAAAATGTACACACTGCGCGCGTAAAACAGCATCCGGCTCCCATACTACTAAACAGGAATATCTTTTCAATTTGACCACAATGTAAACAACAAACTATTGCATAAATTGGAGGGAGGAGATGAGGAAGTGGTGAGGATGTTCTAAAGCCTCCAGCGTAGCCTTTTAACATTTAAATTAAAATTATGTAAATTTTAGGTGACATACATTTTATTATCCTGTCCTTGTCCCATTATTTATTTTCCTTGTGTTCTCATCTGATTATGACAATACACATAATATTGACACAAGCCACAGATATAAAGCACCTCAGCCTTGCATAGTCCAATACAAAAATAATTACATAAAAATGTGTTCAGGCTGGTTGTAATTTCAGACTTCTTATCTTTAATAATTTATGTCTCGATTTAGGATGTTTTTATTCTGAATGGCGCATTTTACAGCCAATAAATACTAAACTTGTCTGTACATTTTAATAATGTATAATAAATATCAACAAACTGCAACTTGCAAAAACACTGTCTAGAGCCAAGTCTGATATATGAAGAAATTGAGCTATTTTTTTTCTCTTTTTTTGAAATCCACAAAGCATATCTCATACATAAACTACAGTCAGAAAGCCAGAGTGTGCGTACTTTAAAATAAAAATAATATAAAGTATAATTAGAAGCCATGTGTCTTGCCTTGAAAGCCACGGGGAGCGTCTTGTTGCACCTCCAGTGAGACGGGAGGACTGAGCAGAGGAAGTTGGGACTGTCGGTCCGCACCAGTTCGCCGGCGTGATCCGCCAGGACGTCCACCACGTTCCTGGTGTCCGGTCTTGACCTGAGGGGCCCCGGGGTGGCCATGGCCCCGTTACCGTCTCCAATCTTACTGCAGGGGAAGGACGTGGAGGGCGGCGTGAACCGTCTGGTGGTGGGCGGCTCTACGGGAATATGCATCACAACAGCTTGGGTCAGTGCCACCTGACTGGGTTGTATCACACGTGCAGGACTCTTTGGGGGGGAAAACAGTTTGTTTTCCTCCAGACGCAGATGGTCTCAGGAGTCCACTGTGAGCGCAAAGGATGGAGGCGAGAGCGCACTAAGTCTGAGCCTCGCTACCTTAACCGAAACAATAAACTGATGACTGTGTGCTAGATCATCTGCACAGGATGTGTCAGCCCGACGAACATCAGGGTTGCTCTGTTTTTCAAAACCGCACAAACAAAAGCTCTCCAAAGTCTCTCACAGTTCTGTACTCGTCTTAGATCGGCGCTCTTATCTATCGCACATTGATGGACAATTTCAGCCGCGTGTAAACAATATATCAACACCACACAAACTGCTGGAACTCTCACTTCTTAATCTAAAACGAATCCCCTAAATAATTCAGTCTCGATCAAGAGACAATCTCTTGGCAATGATCAGGTAATCCAGCCGTGGTGTAAAAAAAAGTAAGACAATCCAGCTGACTGGCGCTCTCGGCTAAACTTTTTAAAAAGTGATCTCGACTAAACTGCCAGACTTTGCCAGACGCGTCTTCAGATCTCACCAGCCTCCTCTGAAAAAGCCGAAAAACCACTCTCTGAAACCCGAATATCTACAGTCAAACTGAAGCCGCAGAAGTTCATCAGTGTCCTTTTTCCTGCGTTAAAAGTTCTTCCAACTTTATCCTCGTTGGATCTCCTCCTCAAAAAAACAAACAAACAAAACAAAACCCCAAAAAAGCCCAGCGTTATTCTGGCGTTTATAGGAACTGTCCCGTCACTCCAGATGGATTTCCTTTAACGTTATCCTTTAGCGCAGGGTTACAGGGCGCAAGAAGGAGCCGTGAGGCTGAACGGAGTGCAGAGTGCCGCGATATTATTTTACCCGAGTCATTTTAGTGTTTAGTGGTTGGGAGTGTGGAGATCATTTCCACCAATGAATCTGCTGGGTTGGGCTTTCACCAGACCAATCACACTGCTCTTTTTCAGCCCTTTACTGCTGTCACACACGAGCTGAATTATTGATACATATCTCATAGCTTTTCTTTCTGCTTTTATACAACATATACATATATTCACAGAGAGAAATAGAAACTTTATGAATTATGAAGATTTTTTATTTTGTAGAGAGGCATGTTTAGTCTTGAACTGCATAAAGAATCATTTGAAGCAAATTTGAATTATAATCATTTGGGCACCGTTTGAATGAGATGAAACAACAGTGTAAGTTGTTAAATGTGATGGACTTTAACGTGTAAAAAAAAAAAAAAAATCAGGTTCCATGCCAAACAAGCTCTGTGTTGGATCTGAATTAGGAGCCTGACAGGGAGCATAATAAACAGCTAATATAGAAGCAGAATTATCTGCACATGTGTCCTCGTCACAATCACAGCACCTGCTCTGACCTATTTTTATGTGAGCTGTTTATAATTGATCTAAAGAAGGATTTGGACCGCAGAGACCTGTGCTGTTATTGTCGTTTACTGCTTTTGAAGAGCTGTTGCATCTGGCGGTTTCCTACCTTCACAGCAGGTAAATAACATTTTTCATAAGGAGAAATTATGGGTTTAAAATAGATCCGTATCACTTTAATGGACCAAGATAAATTAATAGGAAAATTCAAGCAAACAGGCAAATGCGTTTTTTTTCCACATCAAAGGACATAACAGAGCAATAAGTGTGTGCCAGAGGCTGAATTCATTAGGAACCTGATCAAATGACGGCACACCCTGCGCGCCGTCAGCCATGCTGCTTTCTGACACTAGTTGGCGCATTTGCCTTTTCAATCGCTGTCAGCTCAGACTGTCTGAGGCAGACATTTCACATCTGCTGCAGAGAAAAGGAAACTTTTATCTGTGCTGTAAGATAGACGGAAATCTGAATTAATTTCGACTTTATCCAAAGCAGCAAAACGAATTCTGTTTCTGAGATATTTTCTTCACTGAAAGAAGTTCCGATGTCGGTTTTTTCACTTTTTTCCCCCTTTTTGCTTCAATCAGAATTAACTTAATTATTTTTGAGAAATGAAATAATTATGAATTCGTTGACGTTTTTTTTCGTTTAATTGGCGCACATTGAAGCCATGTGATGGATTAGTTTACATTTCCATCATTGAATGCAGCATTTAGAGAATTCAGTGGCTCTTTGCATTGTGTGGCTTTTACTGTAGATGCATATGTCATTTTACTAGAAATAAACACCGATTAAAATAATGTATATAATTTTATCTTTGTAGTGTCTGTTGAGCTCTGGCAGAGTTTAAAATTATGACAGTTTATATGATTTTTAAAGGATTTTGCGACTTAAGTGCTGCAGAAATTAATTAAGAAATACCTCCCAGCTTTGACATAAAAAATCAATATTACACAAAAACATGATGAAAATAATAAACGACTCAAATTCAAACAAATAAAAGCAGTCAAAACAGGAAATTAAAAACTAAAAAGAAACACTGAATCATCCATCTGGATTTTCGTTGAAGCGCATTTAAAATCAATTCAATCAATCGATAACACGTTTTGTTTTCATGCGCGTGCGCGTCTGCGTCGCTTTTTTAAAAAAGTTGTTTTCTGTATGAGAATAAATTGAATGCAGGTAATTGGCGCGAGGAGTCATCGGATTGGCTTCAGATTTTTCCTTTAATTTTCCTCCATCACACTGGTCTAAGTCAGAGCCACAGACCGGGAGAGAGAAGCAGAGCAAAGATCTCAGAAAAAAAAATTGTGAACTGAAATTTCTAATTATGGAATAACGTTTGAACGTCAGAGCTTTAGTTCACAGCAGTGTGTGTGGGATCACACCTGGCCACAAACCTCATGATATCAGTGTTGATATCTCAATGCAAAAAAAAATCTGCTTTTGTATATATATATACATATATATATATATAAAAAACATTTGAAAAATGTGAGAAAGTGTTAAAGTGTTTATCCAATTACTTAATTAAACATTTAATAAACATCTGTTATCATTTTCATTTTTAAATCTTATCTTTTTTATTTATTTATTTATTTATTTTCAGCGCCTCTATAGGACTTTTGAGGTCACAGAAATATCAGCCCATAAGCTCATTTAACACTCTGACACTCCTTGCTTGTTATCTAGGACAGTTGTTCTTGCTGTGGGCTCTGGTGAATCTAGGGGCTTACCAACAAAACAAAAATAACTCACTATTTTAATTGATTATACCAACCAATGAATAATGAAATCATGATTATAAAGCCTTTATCATTATCACCATCTCCTGAAATCAGTAGACGTGCATACTGCTGAATAACATCAACAACAGAAACGTTACTGTATGAGATCCCTGAGGAGAGACAACGTGACCTAAGGTGTGTTGATTTTGGTGTTTTCGACCAAAAGGGGAAATCCAACTGACTGAAGCTCATCCAGCAATTGCATTAAAACAACTCCACCTAACAGCAGCAGCAGCAGCAGCAGCAGCATCTAAATGATCTCAACTACCAAAAAAAAAAAAAAAAAAAAAAAATCACCTCTGATCAGATCATCTATCACGGAGCCTCTATTTCGAATAAAGCTCAAATGGGACAATGACAATGCCGTTGATATTTTAGTCATCCTCCTGCACTGGTTCATTATTAATATGTGACCACACGCCCCGGCTATACCCTGCTCAGCTGTAATGTGTGCTCCGGGCGCCTGTCACATTTAGACCTCTGCATTTCAACATGCAGTTTCTACAGTTTCAGCCGCACAGGCATTTAGGACAGAGCCCGCCGTGCCCCTGAACGATTTTTAATGATCCGGGTGGGTTGAGTCTGAAATCAAGACAGAACTCCTGGAGGACACGTGAAACCCCAGACCCACCTCAAATAGGCCTCAGCATATACAATTTGTACCACTGAAGGATAAAAAAGAAAATGGATCCTTCAGATATAAATCAAGAAATCACATCATTGTTTACTGACGGTTACTCTGTGAAAACTTGTGACCGAGAGTTTGCCTTCTTCAACGTATCCCGGCCCTGAAACCTGAATGTACGCTCATAACAAAAAAGGGCTCCCTGTGGTACCAGAAAGTGGTTTGTTGGCTATAAAGACCCCATGAAATCTTTCTGCAGTACCAAACCAATCTAAACGGGACCTTTATGACACTTTAAAGAAACGTACAAAATTAAGTTTAACTAATAAGATTACTTGGAGTCTGTACAAAGAAACTCTCGAGATTCCTCCTCCTCTGTGTGTGTTTAAACCCAGTGGAAACCCCACTTACTTTAGGTTACATGTGTAATGAGTCAGATTGTAAAGGCTAATATGAGTATGATCCCCATTAGCAGAGAAACCCATGGAAGCCTTTGGGGTCTGTAAACTTATACCTGACTCTAAATGCCACCCACACTGCTTTCAGTGCCACTTAAAAGTCACTTTGAAGATGGGGACAGTCTCATATACGTGGAGATCCCTTTAAAGTTTTTCATTTTTTTTATTCTGAATATGATCCATTAGCCTGTGTAAACTCCTGGGCTATTTTCAGACTTGCACACATAAGCCTTTGGATGGGTAGCTATTCATTTGGAAAGGGGGCTATGGGGGCAATTAGAAATAGTTTGAGGTTCGGTGATGACATAAGACAAAGATTTCTATCTTTAGAGAAGCTGTGGCGGTCACACATTTCTGTACATTCACAAATTACAGGGCAAGCTTTGGCCCTCAACCCACCGAATGCATTCCTTCCGAAAAGTGTCTGCTCGAATTTCAGCCGGGGGTTTCTGCTCAGTGGAAATATGAGTGTTCTGAATGGACGACTTCTATGAAATGGAGTTTTATTCCTCTCGGATTAAATTAGCTCCACTTTGGGGCTCGGGGTATTTTTTTGTATGAATGATGAATTCTGCGGTGGCTGTGGAACGCCAGGCTTGTTTACCCTTCCCTCCTTTTTTTCTGAAATGTAGCTTGCTATGAAATGGACTTTTTCTGCTTGATATGACAAGAGTGTCTGTGATTAGATTCACAAGCATGATGTAAGTCACCAAAGCCATTTGTGCCAGTCCCCTCAAAGCCAAATCATATTCTAGCGTCGGAGTGTTTATATACACAAGTATATGGGGAAACTTTTAAACAACAGTGAGTGGGTACAGACTGTTTGGGTTTTGGGCTCTTGCTGCTCTGATGGCTGATTCTCTCTCAAATTTTGATTACATAATGTGTCAGCACATCACAATTGGTGGTCATTTTTGTCCATTTTGATGTTCAGACAGGAAAATATGAAACACATTGAACAATTTTGATCATATAAATTTGTATGTTATTTTTACTCCACCAAGGCTGTCTGTGTTAGTTTTAATGATCACTGGTATGCATATGTATACTCAAACTTTATTTTAGGTTACAATGACCCTAAGAAACTTCATTTCTATTTTAATTTCTCTAGTTTCTAGTTTCTCGTTCGCCCCTTGTAGCACTTTTATACATCCAGTAACTCATAAGTGTAGAGTGTCAGGCCCCAATTCCAGATCCTTGAAGGCGTTCAGGGTATATATTACACTAAAAATGATGAAGAGGATGGTGACATTTCCAAACCCAGCAGCTAATTACTATGCAAGCGTGATGAGTTGAGATGTGGCAAGTCACCAGAGGAGACAATGAGCACATTCATCTCATGCATCTTTAATACTCTGCTTACATTTTATAAAAGGTGCAGAGTGGAGCCAAGGGCTTATTAAAGCCCTCGGAATCAATTGAGCTGTATAATGGCTGTTGGGGGACGACTCCAACTCTGTTTTTATTTCTGTCTGCTGAATGTAAATGGACTTCTTAAAGACTACATTCATTTTCAAACGTGTCTATCTGTTGCTTCATTTCGTATCGAATGCATTATTGGATAAGTTTGGTAGTGGTGCCACATTGACGTTTCCCAATCCTCCAGAGCAGTGGCTGCTAATTTTTAACTCCACTACATTAGTTTGACAGCTGTTGTTACTTTTCAGGTTAAGATTTTACATAAAAAAAACATATCATAAGCTTATAAATACAATGCATTATTAAATCTTTTTGGCTTACGTCTATCAGTTCACATGTCCGTGAGTTGTTAGCAGTAGAAACAAAGAAAGATTTCCCCTCTAAACCTCTCAGATGGCTTGTTTATGAATAGCTGTATAAGTTCCAAAGAGTTTTTCCACTTTCCTCACTCTTTAATCATCTCACAACCCTTCAGATTTATCTTGTGACCCTTTGGAGGGACCGACCCACAGGTTGGGAACCACTGGACTAAACTAACAGTATAAGAAATAGTTCAAACTAGCTCCACATTGACCTGATACAATAAAATGCCACATACACATTGATGCATCACTGTTAACAGTCTAATAATGTCATATATAACAACATAACAGCCACAGAGACATTTTGCTGAATTTGCTTTTGTTACTTCTGCTGAGTCTACTTTTGCTTCCTGTACTTTTACTTGTACATATTGGTACATGTGTAAAGGGTCTGAGTACCTCTTCCATCGCTGCTCTAGAGGGGGATGCTGCAGATCATATTCGATGAGTGTGCATATGTGATCGCAAGATCAAACGCACCTCTAGTTCTTAAACCCTCAAATCAGGATCGCGCTCTTTTTCTGTTGACAATAAAAGGCATGAAAGGCACAGTGAGACAATCTGATGGCTTCACTGTGATCGGCGTTTGGGGATTGAACGTGGTCGGGGCCCCCTCCCTGCCCTTTCAGTGGCAGTTCAATGGTGCACACCACACCCGAGGCAGGCAAGGGAGGGGAGGGTGGGAGGGGGACTCGCTGTAAACCCCGGTGTCATGGTCGCTCCGCCCTCACATCATCCGTCGGGTACACTCACCCAACGATGACAGTCAGCAGTCTGTGATGTGGTTCCCAGGCCTGTTTATTCTTTGGAAACCCACTAAAAGTAGCATTGGATGGTAAGCTCACCAAAAGGCCCCAGTGCTATTATAGGAGCACTTTGGGTTGAGTTTTGATCTGGTGAGTTTGTAAATAGGGCCCTGCCTTGCTGCGGGGCACCACTTTTGGGTTATATTGTTTAGTGTGACCTGAAGGAAGCTTTTTGATATTGGGGGTGATTTGTAACCTGGAACAAAATGTAAAGTCCAAACTTGATATAACTTGTGGCATTTGAGTTGTATACTCTATGCAGAGATCAGTGTATGTTTTTCATAATGTTGATGATGATGGACAAAGGCCTACGAAATATACCCGGCTCTGCTTTTCCTCATTTCACTGAAGGACAGATTGTATTTTTTTCCAGGGTCCTTATTTACCCCAGAAAGTCAGTATAACTTTTAAATCTAAATGAGTCCCATAAATACGTCAACTCCCCTATTTTTTTCAGTTGTGGTTTTTAGTGTGAGCTATAATCATTTCTCATCTTTCTTTGTCTCTGTGTCTGTCTGTCTATTTGTGTGTAACGACACACACACACACACACACGCACACACAAATGCACAGTGTTTCTCCTTTTCTGGCGAGAGCTTCTGATGCAAGGACGGCAATCTGTAATCTGTAGTAATTGCATGTTGCAGAAAAACATTTTTCCGCTGTGGTAATCGCTGCAATATGTGCAGTTGCGTTGCCAAAGTGACAGCACCCCCACCCCCTACAGACACACACACACAGACACACACATACACACACACACACACACACACACACACACACACACACACACACACACACACACACACACACAGTATCCTGACTCACTCTGACTTTGCCAAATGTGTCCAGTGAAAAATTTGGATCCTGCTCCTCAGGATGGCTGAGGGACACAGACAGTAAGAGAGACAAGCAACTGTTGCATTGTGACAAACTGGCGATTGGAAAGCATTACACACACACACACACACAAATACACACACACACACGCATACACACACACCTGTGGCTCTGTCATGCTGCATTCACCTTCTGCAAAAGATTTACAGTTCCTGCCAGTGACAGTTTAACTGCCATGCAGCCCAAGTGCCAGAGCCCTGCCAGAGCCCAGCTGCCACACACAGATCAGGAGACCAATCTTTCAGTGGAGCCACATCAATTCACTCTCCCTTCTCTTTTTTAACAGCTACAGTATCAAACAGTGCAAACAGGTGATAAAATTACCATGAGCATGTCCAATACTAATGTCCTAATATTTCTTATGAAGACATCTTGGAGAATTGAGACATTTGTCAGAGTTCCTCCTGATTAGTGGAAGTTGAAGCCACATGAAATGCAGGGAGTGTAGTGACGGTCTGTGGCTGAACCATTGATGCATATTTATCAAACCATCGTCTACCATTTCACCACTTTGACACCAGCATCTATTCTACTCTGTTGGACTGCGGCGCAGGTTTATGAGGTCATCACCACTGTGAGACTGAGGGCAAACTACGGTGTGTGTTGAAGAAGACAGCACATTTGACTTACTCATCTCACTCAGCAAGTAATCTCTCTCTCTCTCTCTCTCTCTCTCTCTCTTTCTTCTCTCTCTCTCTCTCTCTCTCTCTCTCTCTCTCTCTGACATTGCAGCTCAACAGCCCCGCACATTTATGATATCATTACCCACTGCGTCATCACCCCTTTGCCCAACAGAGCCCCAAAATATGTCAGCCAAGTTTGGCTTTGTTACGTTGCTCTCGTCAACGTGTAACCACACACACCTAGTATAAGGACAAGTAATGCTCAGAGACATTTATAGATACACAGCACAGACACCAAGATTGCAACCAGACTGTGTGTGCAAACCTTTTCCTCTCTGGGCTGCTACTCTGACTGCTGAAGCCATCCAACCTCCCAGCAGTTGAACTTCCCTGTGTCTCTAATGGAGTCTCTCTGTCAGATCAAACAGCTCCCACTGACGAGGAGAGGAGACAGATCGCAGCGCTGGAAGCCGTTCAGTCTGACAGCCCGAACACGTTTGACTGGCAACGCAGCCTGTGTCTACTCTTCCATCGCTAGAGATCCCACACAAATATAGTAGCGCCACCAGAGAGGGGAAGAGGGGGTGAAGAGCGGGGAGGGGGTAAGGGAGCCCGAGCCTGTCGGCTCAGAAAATAAGTTGTGAGGCGTCCCTCTCACACAAAGGCAAAGCCCCATAGCTCAGTCTTTTCTCAAAATGAAATCGCATGTGAGCCGAATATTAGGAAGTGCGCATGGCTTCCAGCAACCACCAAGCCATTATAGCAGAGCCTGTAAACCACATTTTCACCAGCAGACAATGCCCCTTTGTGCTTGTTGTGTGGCTGTCCCCTCTCACTGGAACCCGAAGAGAAGCCCTGCACATTTAAAAAAAAAAACTGTTGAGATTAGAGTGAAGATGTGAGAAAAAGTGACGAAGAGCAAGATCCAGAGGCATGAATGAAGAGGGGTGTCAGTTTTAGATCTCTGGTTAATTAGTGGCAGTCATGTCAGGAGGGGCAAGCAGGACAGTCTGCCCTCATTTAGCCCCATGGTGAGGGGGACCTTTGATGTGGTTGCACATGGAATGCTGTTGTTCATTCCTCCCTGCAACAAAAGCCACGTTTTTATTTTTTTGAGACTAGGTCGCTGTTACTTCGAACTGTGAAGGAACACGGTGAGGTATGTAATGTATGAAATGAATGGTATGAATGCTAACCAGTAAAACACAAGACAGAGAGCTGAGAATCTGCCAGCCAGGCACTGGGCCAAATGTATTGTTCCTAGCTGTATTGTGTATTGGTATTCAAATGGTTTTGAGATGGAGACAATCCTTCTTATTAATCTCTGCTGTCTTTAAATGTGTAACACCACTGCGCACATGCATTCAAGCATTATATAAACACACACAACTACACAGCATGTACGCATTTCCAACTTTTCAACCACTGTCATCAGTGTTTGTCCCTTCAACTCCTTTTCATCGCTGTTAAAGGACCCTTTCAACAGGGGTCATTTCAGGTTCTGTCACACTCATTTAAGTGCAAATGGACTTCAAAGAGGACCCAAAATACTGAATTTGCATTTATTTCCCTCTTCAGAGGGGTTCAGCCTCCCAAGCACCATCTGACTCACCGCAGAATCCAACCAGATTCGAGCAGGAACCTGGTTTCCTGACAAGTGTCCGTGCCACTTTCCTCTGCAGACGTGAGACAACTTTTGGAAAGTACTCGGCTGAGCCTCAGGGGTTTTTCATCATAAAGAAACAAGGGTGTGGCGACTCTCAGCCTGCAAGCCAAGGAGCTCAGGAGAGCACTCAGACACATAATACTGTCATACCCCATAAATCCAATATCTAGCACAGTAGGTGATTATTGTCAATCATTCCAATTGATATCAAATTAAATCTGTGGAAAATGAATCACCTACACATGTCACGTGCCTTTCTGCATCAAGTGCATAGTCACTGCGTTGCATGCAACTGTGTTTCTGTCATGTTTTTGGGCTTGATTCCCAGTTCTAGATTAAGCAAACCTTATTGGAGTTTTCAATGGAGTCTCTCTATTCAAATTTTTTTGCAAGAGTCAAGGACTTGGCTTAATTGGGAGTCCGGGAAACCACCCGTGTGTCCGAAGTGACTGAATGTTTCCTCTCATCATCTCCATCACTAATCAGTAGTGGCGCTGCCTATGTACAGTTAGCACCCTGGCCACGTGGAGCTTGCATAGTAAGGCAGGACTTTCCTCTCTTTGACTCAGTGCCTGAGGCGTCCATCGAGGCTTTGCTGTAACTGCACACTAATCCCCTGATTGCTGTGTTTAGGCCCAGCACGTCGCTGCTCCACGTCAAGGCGGCCACGGCTAACGACGAGCTAATGACACAACGATGACAAGGAGCGTTTGTAAACCCAATCAGTAGCCTGGAGTCTGGCTGCCTGGTGATTAGGTTAATCAAACTATATACTGACTGAATGACTGGCTCGCTGTCTGCCTCTTATGTCATCACGCTGATTAAAGGGGAAAAGTTGTGTTCAAGTCCGTCAGGCCCTCTAACACAAACGTCTCTCTGCCAGGTTGGCAGTGTTAGCGCAGCTAGCCGTCATGCAAGTGTGGTTCCAAAAGTTTGGGGGAATGGGACCTGAGGGGACTCCTCATTAAAGTGAGAAATTAAACCGAGATTTCACTCATTTTCACGTAACAGAACGTGTGAGGATGCCGTTAGGAATATGTTGTTATGTTATCTAACAGCAAAAATTGAGCCTCTTACTTCAGTGTTTTATCAAATGGTGGTGTCATGGTTTTCTAGGTCACACTCTGATTTTGTGGACAGTAAATTCAACAAGGTGGTATCTCACAGGAAAGGCTCACTGGTTAGAGTCCTGTAAGTAACCACAGGACAGAGTAGTCGGTTAAATATTTTTTTAAGCGCAAGACACAAATTGGCAGTTTATAAAATCAAGAAAGCAGTCACTGATATTTTTCAGTTAAGTCCTCTGCTGTTTAGTCACCATGTGGGTAATTCTGCTGGACTAAGGCATCAGGAGACCATATGTTAGTCCTGACCAGCTATTACGGTGAGGTCAGACAGCATTTAGGAGGGGGAAAGCGTCACGGTCATCATGTTGACATGCACTGCTCCTCTCTGACTCAGCACAGGGAAAAAACATCAGGCGATACATTTTCTGTGTGTGTGTGTGTGTGTGTGTGTGCGCATGTATACACGACAGTTGCAGTTTCAGTGGATGTACCATGAAGGCCCTAATGTGTTTGTGCTCGTGACGGCTGCGTCTGGGACCGTGAGAAGAGTATATGCAGCAGACGGAGTGACCTCCCAGCACACAGACTATGGAGAAGAGATGGAGGGGCCACTTCTGCTGCGCAGCTGACGGGGAATCCCTGGCATGGTGTTTCCTACTGAGCCAATACAGAAGTGAGCAGCTGTAGAGAAAGTACAAACTTGCTAGAGTTTACTTCAGGGCAAAACCTGTTGCAATACAGGGGATGATAGATCATTGTGTGAATTTTGCAGATTTTTTTTATGATGTAGAAAGACTGAAAAAAAGCAAAACTAAAAATGAGATATGCAAATATGGGGCAACAAGAGGAATTAGATGATTAATTTCTACAGAAATAGTTATGTATTTTGGGAAATATGCATGTTAGGGACAAAAACAGAAGTGTAAAAACAACTATGTGATTTCTACACTTCAGTTTAAATAAATGAGCCATTATATGTTAATAAATGAGCTTTAATGGTGCTGGTAGGTTGATGTTGTTACCTTTGGACAGAGCCAGGCTTGCTGTCTTTATGCTAAGTTAAGATAGCTCTCCTGGCTGTAGCTTCTCATAAAAGAATAATATCAAACTTCTCATCTAACTCTGAGCAAGAAAGCCAACATTTCCCAAAATGTTGAACTACTCCTTCAATCACCTTTTAGTCACAACATAAATGATAATGCAAAATGCTCAGATTTGCGTCCTCCCTCTGCAGCACTGAGTAGAAAAGTACAATTAGGTGGCCCATTACTGATGCAGTTAGTAGCATTGTCAGTTATTTATACCCCCTGATGAATAGGCCAAGAGAAAACTAAAATCCCATTTTTTTAAGTGCTGTCTCTACAAAATCAATTCCCTGTGGTTAAAGTTATGCTTGGGAGGAGGGGAGAAGCAACCCAAAAACATGTTTTATTGCAGCAACGACAATTAACTGTATGTAAACAAGTTGAAAAAAGAAATCTGGGAAAATAGAGGAAAATAGAGAATCAGAAAACATTTCACAGCCTGCAGCCTCTCACATCCTATCATTATCTGCATTTTTCCTCCACCGTAATTAAGTTTTTTCTTTATTGCTTATGGGAAGAGGGATAGGCTATAAGGATGTTTTGAGCATGATTAAAGTTGCTCATAATGAAGTGAAGATTCAGTCTGGAGGAAGGATTTTTGTCTGTGAAAAGCATTCCTTTTAATCCTTTGATGGTGACAGAGTGAGTTCCTCTGGGCCTTAGATCTTCACTAAACTTTCACACGTGATAAAATAAAAACCTTTCGTTCCTCCTGTGTTCCATCTAAAAAAAAAAAAAAAAAAAAAGAAAGGAGAAAAGTTGCTGTCCGCTGATATGTTTCTGAACATGTGGGATCTCCATAAGTTTGAGTCATTTTATGTGCTGCCGACCAGACCCATGCCTGCCCATTAAAGTAATTTGTGGGTTCCAATGTAACTGTAATGTTAAAAACAAAAGTGCACTGCAATCGACGTTGTGCTTAGTCACGGGCAGTTTTTGCTTTTCCTCTTACTGTAGCAGAAAGGATGTTGTTGACAACATCTGTACAGGGAGGGGTCTAAACAATGAGTCTTCTTCATCTGAGTCAAACTCAGGTCACAGCTCCCTAATTGTTGCTGCAGTCACCAAAAACAAACTGAACGTATGATGAAACTAATGTTTTATTCCCGGTTTTAGTTTAAATTGTTTATCTTATTTCCAGCTTTGCCGAAAATTTGCAAGCAAATTCCATATACCAAATGTAATTGCTGCATAAATTTAGGTTAATAATACATAAATTAGCTTACAATAATACTTGTGTTTTTTTCTGCAACCCCAGCCTCACCATATAATAAGCTGTGGGGCAGGCCTGTGGTTTAGGGCGTAGGTTTAGAACAAAATTAAGAAACAGAAAATTGCGAGAAAGACTTTTCCTTAATTTGGTTGTCCACCATGCAAGAGGAATGAGATCATGAAGAGTCCAATAACAGTGATGTGGATTTAATCATTTTCAAGGGTTTATATGAAATATTATCAGCTCATAAGTGAAGTAAATTAACCGTAAAGAAATGACTCAGACAGAGAAGAGCCTCATCCGGTATGAGCATTACTTTTTAGAAATCAAGCTAAAGAATTTTATATTCTGATCATTTCCACCTCGTTATCCAATTATACAAGTATTTTTTGAAGTCTGCACATTTTCCTGCCTGTAGTTTGTTCCTGAAGGTCCCAGTTAAAGAAACTGGTCTAGACATAATAAATTCCTCTAACATCACTTGCATTATATCTGGACATTTGTGTCCCTCACACCAATTATTTTTAACCACCGCTCTCTAATTATCATGTAAGACTATAGTACATATTCACTGCTTTTTCTGTTTCATGTGAGGATGACCTCAGTGAATGTGTTCCGCATACATCCACTGAGTTCAGCGCTCTCACAGCTGCCACGCACAATTAGATCACTGAGTTTAAGATGCAGACTAACTCTGAGTGAACCACGTTCAGGGGGCTGAGACGCCGAACCGACTGTTCTTCCTGCCTGCTTGGCTGAACACCAGCTTTAGATCACATTTGCTGCGTTAGAATTACAGAAATATACAGCATTATGTCCAGGTTCCCCCCTCCAGGAGTGTTTGTTGATAGAAGTTGTTCAACCTTTCAAAACACTTTTTTTTCCCCGTCCCCTCCCGAGTCAGAGAAAGCTTTACAGCATAAATCTATATTATCAGATTGGCTGTAAAGAATCTGGCCCCTGTGGTTGCTTGCCGACCACCAGAAAATTGTATTTACTACTACACTTAGCACGACTTTAACCTTGACCAACGCAACACTAAGCATGGTGGTTAGAGCCAAAAGTGTACAAGGGCGGAGGCAGGTTTGGGATTAGTCGACCACATAATCAGCACACCCCTCTGCATACTCTACCTGGAAGCCATCTTACTGGCAACCCCTGAAAGTGTTCCCCATAAAGCCGCGTTGACAGACGGTGAAAACGGCGAGACGGACCAAAAAGTAAATAAGTACCTCCAAAACGTTTACAGCCCTAATCAAGTCCAGAGCGTTTCTTCTATCCAATATGCCTTCAGAGTTTTATAAATAGATATTATACTCGGCTAAATTGGAGACAGGATTTCGCTGCTCTGTGGCTGTCATGCGTTTTCTATTATTTGCTTTCACTTTAGAATATTGAAACTCTTAATATCTGGTTACAGATTTCAGCCCGCTCAGCCAGTCCTCGTGTTTTGGCGTCACTCGGGGGGCCTCACACTCAGCAGGATTTTGAATAGGGTCCAATCAAGCATGTTAATTTAAGAGAGGAGAAGAAAAAAAATCTTCCCCATATGACTGTGTTATTAATAAATTCACAAGAGGCTAGCCATATGCTCTGTCAAATTTATTGCCTTTTTCTTTTTGGAGCTACTGTATAGTGCCTTTTTATTTGTCAGTGGTTGTGAGCTTTGAAATTCATCTTGAGCTTTATTCGCTGTTAATGATTCATTTTAGCCCTGCATGCATTTAAAGCGTCTTTTTCTCACACTGTGCATGTGTCTCTCAGGCTTTTCTCTCCCCAAAAAAAACGTGTTGAACAAACCAGACCACCTCCCAGAATCCTCCAAAATAACCTTGCTACAACTGTGGTGAGGCATGGCACGTTTCTCACACACAAGCCCTCACTTCCATTCATGCAGCGCAATAAGCCAAACATATAAAACCATTCCCACCCTAATAAACCAGGGCCTTTTTCTCTGCCACAAAGGGAGCTGGCTCCCAAGAGCGTAACACTCTAAAACGGACCCCTGTATAAAACAGCCTGCAGGGAACACAGCGGCCCTTCCAAGTGGAGGGAAATGCGGTGACAGAAACCCAGCCAAGGATATGACCCACCACAACCGGCCCAATCACAGCTGCTATAAACCAGGTACCCCACCTGATGCAAACACTGCCAATATGTCAGGATCAGAAAACTCAGTAAAGTTTATACAATTCTGCTTCACAGGGGGAAAGTCCGGTGCTTTTTTTGGAGGCCTGTGCTTTAAAAAAAAAAAGTGTAAAAGACGTGTCTCAGAAATGTTGCTTTCTTATTAAATAGTGGTACTGCTGTGTGGGGGTTAGCAGGTGTAGCCTCATTGTGGTTATTATCAGTGAACAGCAGCAGCACTGTGAGTCTGCATCAGATTAACGCCTCGTTGACGCAGAACTCTCCATCTCTCTTTCTCTTTCTGTCTCTCACAGCATACTAACGGTCAGACTATTAACTTTGTCTACTTTTCTGTACCGAGTTAAACACCATGAGAAAGACAGATGGTCTGTCGACTCTTAGTGACTTGGTGTGCATGTGTCATATGTTTTATGTGTGTGTGTGTGTGTGTGAGAGTGTGTGTGTGTGTGTGTGTGTGTGTGTGTCTCCCTGAGCTTTAGCGGAGGACTGAGGTTTCTGAGGTGAGGCGTCCTCTCGCTTCTCACGCGAAGTGCATCTGATGTTGCACATCACATGCTTAAATGTGTTCTCTGTCTGCTCTGTGAGATAGGGTGACATGTATGAGAGTTACTAATATAACACCTACAGACTCTACAGAGCGTTTGTTCAATGCTGCTGATATATATTTGTGATAATGTCAGCGTGTATTTCTTATCAGAAATTAAATGTCAACCTGGCATGACTGAAAAAAGATCAAAAATTCTTTTCTTTTTTTTATCAATAATTTTATTTTTTTTATTTGAACGACTCTTTTAATATATTTTTTTGTGCCATCTCTTAAATAAATGAAATGTTGCTTACAGCTGTATTTCCTGACTTCTGAAGAGATGAATACATTATTTCCATGAGCTTCATGTCGCACAGTATTAAAGTCAGAGCTTGGTAAGCCAGACATTTAACAGTCTTCTTGATTTTCTGTAACCATTCCTCTTAATTTCAGTTTGATTTGAGTCTAAAAAAAGAGAACTTTTGCCAAATTGCTTTGCCTGTGTAATGCAAGTTGTTAAACTAACCACTGGGGTATTTTGCTTACATGAGGTAGTCCCGATTTGAAATGCTTTCAGATTGAACTGGAGGATTTAATGACTCTTGGCCTTTGTTCTCTCGCAGTTCGGTTTCAGCCTCCTGACAGAATGAATTGTAAAAGGATATTGCATATTCACTAATGATTTCCAATGGTGATTACAGCTTTAAATGCTTGTCTCTTTTCTCCCCCCCCCCAGACCCCACCCCCCTTTGCCCTACTGTCTCGCATCTCGTCTCCATGCTCTGGTGGGGCTGAAAATCAAAATCAGGCACCCAAAAAAGCGCATTATGTTAGAAGTTTAAATAACTAAAAAGCCTGATGGATGGAATCCATGAAACCTGAAGTCAGTGACACACTGATCTGTAAACAGTGAGGAGATAAAGGGATGCAGATCCAGTGGTTATAGAGAAGAAAGGGTGAAAAGGCCTGAGACTTGTCAGGAGGAAACTATAAATGCCTGGGTGTCTGTAGAAGCTGTGAGAACACTGGAACATCATCCGCTATCACTGCGGTTCCACCAAGGATATCAGAGGATTGTTCTCATGTGAGCCACAGATGTACTATATACTCTGTGTGTGTGTGCGTGTGTGTGTGTGTGTGTGTGTTTGACTGACTGTCTGTGTCTGACTGTGTGTGAGTGTGTGAGGCTCCAGAGATTTTAAGATATACTCTGCAAACAATTAGGAGCTGGTAGTGTTTCTCCTGTGGCTGTCTCTAATTAACACTGCAACGAGGCCTTAATTGGGAAGGAAATTTTGTTTTTTTCTGCTGCCATTCGGTGGCTGTCTCAGTGGTTGTGTGAGGAACAACAGGAATAACTGTCCACCATCAGACTAACAACTTGTTTGTCAGGACTGACTACTTAATGTTTTAGTGTTTTCAGGGGGATTATCGTCACTTACAGGAATAAACGCAACAGAACTACAAAATTGAAATCAGGTGAAACTCTCAGTATTTCTCATCTTCTACACTGAGGAACTTCACTATTTACAAGCAAAAGCTGTCTGATTGGAGTTGCAATAGGCAACAAATGGCTTCTTCATTAAGGCTAGTGTTCAGCGTCGCCAAGTATAGTGCACTCACCTCACCACACAGACCAAAAGTACCTCCTGGAAGTAAAGCAGAGTGCGAGAGCTTAATATGTTTTTTTTTTCTCTCTCTCTCTCTCTCTTTGCTCTTTAATTGTATTGCTGTATTCCAGTAAAGGGCCCAGTCACATGGAGACTCTGAGCTCGTATTCTCACAGAGAGCGCCGAGTTTCACTTGATAATGAATGTCTGTGGTGAGAATCCCATTATGGCACTACTCCATCAAGCCTACAGAAAACACAGGAGCGGAGAGGCAAAGGCCTTTAAGGGCCATATCAGTCAACTAGATGAGGGCTACCGTGCAAATCAGATCCTCCTTTGTAAACCTCCCTCAGCACGCATCTGAGTGAGTGTGGACAGATAGACAAATGCATTCACACCATAAGAAGCGGCCAGCTCTTACATTTGAACATCTTAATGCATTCTTGTCAATGGGAAACGGACGTATAGCTGTCAAACTGACAAAACTGCACATTCAAAACAATTGGACAGAGGGTGGGATGATAGTGGGAGGAGGTGGGAAGAGGTGGGGAGGGTGAGGGAGGGGGGGGTTGAGTGGAGTGGAGAGGGAGGGGAGGATCAGCACTCACCTCTGAGTAGACTGCTGCTGTAGTTGGAGAAGGAGTCAAAGATGCTGTTGGATGCCATGACAGGGAAGCCAGAGAGGTGTGAAGCCCTCGCTGCAGTTGATCTCCACCGACCTTGGAGAGGGAAAGCAGGATTGAAACACAGAACGAAAGATTACGAGAAAGATAGGGGGGGAGAGAGAGAGAGAGAGAGAAAGAGAGAGAGAAGAAGAAGGAGAGCACGAAAGGACAAAACTCCTGGAGCTCAGAGCCCGTTTGCAACCAAGAATCTAGGGTTTGCGACTACCGCAGGAATCCCAAGCCACAAGCCTGCAGAGAAAGAGCAGCAGCATGTGTTAGCAGCAGCACCAGGGCAGATTTGAGAGAGAAGTGGGGAGGAAAGAAAAGAAGAAATAGAAAGAGAGAGAGAAGGCAGTTGAGAGAGAAGCAGAGGGCAGTTTAAAGAGGCAACAGCAGCATTTGTGTCTCCAGGTGTTGAGGTGGACTCACCAGGGCTGGAGATGAGAGGGGGCCCACCAAACAGAGCCCGGGTGTTGGAAGTGGGCCGGTGAGGAGGGCTGAATTTGTGGTCCTCTGTCAAGCACCGGGCTGAGGGTCTGAGGTTAGCCAGCTAGCCTGATAGCGTGGTCTGTCTGTCTCTTTCTCTCACACGATGGTGGTGGCCTGACTGGAGCGTCAGTGCTAGTAAAAAGCTAAAAGCCACAGTGTATCTGCATCCTCCTCGCCATCCTCCACACAGACGCACACTCCCCTCCGTGAGTGGTGGAGCCCACATCACATGTCACGTGAGGTCACCGGGCCTCTCCCTCCCTCCCTTCCTCTCCTATCGTCTTTGCTTTTTCTCTGGTTTTTCTGCTTCAGTTTTTACTTTCCATGCTTCTCCTCCTCTGACTCGTCGTCTTCCCTCTCACTTTTCATTGGTCATCCAAGTTTTGGAAACGTTCTATTTTCTTTTGAGTTCAAACCAGGCAGCGGCCTACGCCACTGTGGCTCACTGAAGTTTGCACAGAGCACTGAAACCGCTGCAGAAGAAGTGGAGAGAGGCATTAAAATGTGTTGAACCAAACACAAACACAAGAGAGAGAAAAAGACCGGAGCGCATGAGATGAAGAGTAAGAGAAAATGAGAGATAGCTGCGGCTTTTGTCACTGCTGGGAGGCAGGAAGAGAGTAGAAAGTGTTGTGTCTCTAACTGCTTAACAACAGTGAGCGAGTTGTTCTTTACTGTGTATGTATGTCCTGTGCTAGTTTTATGTTTGTCTGACTCACAGCACATCTGTGTTTGTAAGAACTGGTGGTTTTGGCCCTGCAAAACCTCCACCCTCACTTACCACTTGATAGTATCATAATCTTAGTCTCATTAGAAGCAGCAGTTCCAGTTGCTCAGCTCTGACTGGTTCGTCTCCTCTCTTCTTCTCCTGTTTCATCTTTCTTTTACTTTTGCCATCTTCCATCCCTCACTCACGACTTTTTTTCCGTTTCAATTTCTCAGTCTCTTTTATGTTTGATTTTATAACACCTCCACAGAAGCAAACCCCCTATAATACTTATTTTAGTTTGAGTTCAGTTAGCATTTAGTTTGAGAACATTATGTTTTAACTTTCTATTTCTAATTTTTACCTGAGCTTCTGTGTGCAGTACAAAAAAAAATGTATTTGTGGGCTCTCTTTCCCACTCTGAAAGTGCAAAGCGATTTAACCTGTTTGTGGTTTTCACACTTTTTCATTTTCTGAGTTGAATTATAGAACGGAAAAGTTGTCACTGATGTGGCTACTTGTAATGCTTGTACAGTATCAGCCTGAGTTGTGATTTGAGACCAATGTCATGTTTTATTTTTCTTACTTTTCTTTCTATTATTTTTTTATTTAGCTAAAAGTTTGGCAGTTGCGCGAAAAACAGGAAATGATTCATATCCCTTCAGATTCAAATAGAAATTAAGTGACGAGAGTGAAAAGTGTGAGAAAAAATGCCGGTGAGAAAGACCGACTGTTTCCTGAGGTGCTGTTAACCTGACAATCCTATAGTACTACATGTCTATGTGTGTGTTTCAGCCTGTTTATGTGTGTGTAAGTGCACAAATCACTGGCATTTGCAAAGCTGTGGTATCCACACTTCCTCTCTCCTTTCTCCTGTCTCTCAGTGACACACTGACCATGTCTGGCCACGGGACAACAGACCCAAACCACCGTCTGGTCACTCATGTGACCCAGTTGCTTTCCCTAGAAACCTGGATGTGTGTGCGTGTGTGTGCATGTCTCTGTTTCACACTGCTTTGTGTATATGTATGTTAGCCCACGTTGTCCTCTGCTAATTGCTGGACAAAACTGCAGCATGGACCACAGCGTGTGTTTGTATGTGTATATACAGTACCATGTTCTGAGTGTGTGTGTGTGTGTGTGTGTGTGTGCTAGAGAGAGTGCTTGCCGCTCTTCCTGGTAGCCCGCACTGCCCTGTAAATGAGCAGTTGCCGTTGAGTTAGGCGGCAGCGCGGGCTAAATGACACGGCGCGTCGGCAAGTGTGGCCGAATGCTGAGGCCACAGCCGTGGCCCCAGGGCTTTTATCAGTCCGTCCACGCGGCCACTACAGGCCTCTGACTTAACCTCACACACAGCGAGGCTTCCTTTTCTAACACCTCTGCTGCCTCCCGACATGGCCTCGGCCCTGGCCTGCCAGCCCAGGGACAGATTACAGCTCTGTCTCTCTCCGCTGAACAAGAGGTACTGCTGTCACACAGGCCCACATGGAAACACTGCTCCCTGCTAGGCTACAGACACGATGACTAAATCTTTGTGCTGATTTATACTTTATTCAGCTTCTTTAGCTAAAGTCCCGGGGAAAGAAATAGGAAGCTGTAAACATTTGCAACTTTGTTTTTTTTGTTCTCAACAAGCCGGATCCAGTCTCTTTTCCCTGGTATAGTGGGTCTGGAGTATTTGGAGTGGAGGGTCTCTGCAGGGTTTAGACCTGGTGCTTGTTTAGAAAGGGGGATGTTCACGATCGCAGCCACTGCTTTTACAGTTCAGAGGCTTGTGGTTGTTTCAGTTTATAATCATTTAACGTGCATGTATTTGTGCAAGTGATTATTCGAGACATGTTGCTGGTAATAATTCATGTTGTTTTGTTTTTCAGATTTCATTTAAGTGAGAAATATATTTCTCTGCTTGTTGTCTTCACAAGAAGAGGCTGTTTCAGATTATTGTCAATTTCCTTATTTTTGTCCACTTGTGGAGAGAAAAACGTTGCATCTGGATTTTCAATGAGGAATAGAGAAAAGCAAAACAAATATAGGAACATCCCACAGCATTGTGCAAGAACGGGAATTGGCTCCATTGTAGTGTAGTCCAAACTTGACATTTGAAGAAAGCGCTGGAGTCAAGGCCTTTTCCTCTGTCCTCAGTCCGCTCTGTGTTTTTCTTCTTTGTCTAGGTAAACATCTGCTTCATGTTTTGAAATGTATCTCATGGCTTTGCACTGCCCATGACCGTGAGGGGAAAATAGTCTGAAGATCATTGTGGCCGTCTTTCACTCAATTCTTTTTTTCCCCTGCCCAGGCCTTGTTTATCAAGCCCCTGTATTTAAGCTTAATATAACTCCTGTTTTGCTGAGAAAACTGTGGTGGTTTAATCACTGTCAGTGGTCCTACGCCTCTCGGGTGTGGCTCGCGAGGCAAAAAGGACCCAGTGCGGTCGTGCGTCCAGCTGCAAAGGGGCTTATTTTGTGGTCTAAAAATTGCAGGCTTCCCCATATGTTCCCCATAAACGTGGAATGCAGCGTGGGACTTGAGGAGGCTTTTATAATGAAGTGGCCGTCATTGCATCAAACACCATGGTCCTTCCTGCCTCTAGGATAGGCCATGGGAGCCCGTTTTTGGGCTGCATGCACAGGTCCAATGTCCTAACTGCTCACTCACACCTCATACTGGCCATTTTCTTCAAATTATATTGCACAGGCTCATTTCTGTTCACTTTCACTAGAGCATACTCATAATCTATTCTTATAATGTCCACAGGTTATAAAATAAACAAGAACAAGAATAAAAAGGCAGACCGAAAAAGAGTCCCAACTCAGTATACTCGAAACTTTTATCTGTAACTCATATTGACACGAGACACTTTTTTCTGGAAATCTTAAATTAATTCTCAGTATTTCTAGAAGAATCGGCCCCACCAAAGAGGGAGTTGGCAAAAGTGTGAGCGTAAGAAACAAAAATATAAAACATATAAAAAATCCCTGACTGGTCACATTTGAAATAAACCTGTGTGAAAACACAGCAGCAGAAAAAGAGTTGACACAGTTAGTTCTGTCAAAATGTGAGTTTTTAGAAAGTTGCAGCTGCATGAGAAATTAGTTCACTGTTACCAACTCAGCATTAATTTGTGTTTGTGTGTCCGTACACATGTGTGTGTCTATGTTGTTGTTGTCATTGTAAGCGAGGCACTCCCAGATGCAGTGGTTTTAGCGTGCAGTATCACGGTTGGAAGTGATCACCGGGCCCATTATTTATTTATTGGCTCCAGCAGACATGGAGACTGTGGTAACCACACAGAGAAGGGGGGGCCCGCGGTGTCGCCACACACTGCGCAGGCCGTATCCCAGAGTTTCTGAGGAGCGCTACATGTATACAGTAACTTGTGGCAGGACAAAAACAACAGAAAGCCTGTGACGAGCCGTCACAGATATATCTGTATTCCTTCACTGCAACTGGCACCTCTGGCACCTGCCGCAGCTTTTTCAGACAAATTTACCATGTTTACAGGTAGTAAGCCTCCATCCTACCCGCTTCACCCAAGCTCTTCCTGTTATTCAGAAACTGTGCCAACGCAAAGACTGAGCATCCAGCTTCCTTTACAGCAGGTCGATTCAAAACCCTCAGAACCACTGGCAATGAGCTGTGTAGGCTAATTTGACAATTTATGGCTGTCAAATAGTTTCACTTATGAAATAAAAAAGAAATGCATTTCATCACATCAATCATGTCACATCAATTTTCAGTTATACAGATTTAAATATTCAAATTAGGATATTCAAAGAGGAACAAATGAAGTAAAGTTTGAAGTCGTAATCTGCTTTCTTGATTATTTATATTTTTGAAGATTTTTCTCTATTCTATACTCTGAACATTTCTCCATTAAGGAGCATTAGAATAACTACAATGATGTTTGAGAAATATGTCTGCTAAAAGAGAAGAAGCCTTGTGGACGTGCATTGGTCATGTGACACTCAATGTCACATTGACATACAAGCTGGTTCAACTTAAAGTGATGTGTTATGTGGCTGTTGGTGTTAGTTAACCTCAGTTAAGCTCTATAGAAATAGTCATGTAATAAAAGTCAATAAAACACTGTCTCAACTAGGAAGCCAGGTTACTTTTTCAGAAATAATTTACTCATAATATAAACCAGAACCTTGAAATTCATAATTCTATTCAGCCAGTTATCACTGCTTGTGTCAGCTACCAAGTTCTTCTACTTATTCTAAGCAAACCTAATAGATAAGATATTGTTTATCTATAAATGTTGGTGATTACTGCTTTAAACATAAGATAAGCAACATATAGAGCACAGTATTTTATTTCCTTACTTTTGAGTTAGACAGTGGTGATTTGTGTCTGAATTTACAACTATATTTCCAAAGTTTTGTGTCAAAGTGACTCTGGGATCATGAAGTAGTCTTGATAATTTGGTTTTTCCACTGTTTTCTTTATCTGGTTTCAGTATTGCTGGTAAGATTCAATATGTGACATGTTTACTTCTAAATGTGTGTCACACTCAAGTTGCTATTCCTTTTAACTTCAGATCAGGAAGATGTACCGTCTAGTTTTATCGTGTTTTGGTTCACAATGCTTATCACATTGTGTCTGTGTGTTTTGTGAACCACTTGTCTTTACCAGAGTGGTAAATTTACACTCGGCTTTGAGGTACACAGAGGCACCACATCACGGCAACGGAGCAGCTGGAGGGTGAAGTGCTGCAGCCTCACATAAAAGCACCCGTAAACCCGAGACCTCAGTTACCCCAAATGCCCCAACGCTCAACATACACACAGCTCACCCCCAGCCAGACCAGAATAGAGCAGACCATAGTCTTGCCACAAACCCGACTGATCCCATTGACCTCACTGCAGCATCGGGATCTGAGCTTCCACAGGTGGAATGTTGAAGTCTTCTTTCTTCTTTTCTTTTTCTTTTCAATATTTTATAGTTGCCGCCACCACCACTGAAATGTAACTCACATGGAAATACATATTTTCTGTGTGTCTCGAGTTTCACTTTGCAGAGTTGCAGTTAGTATGTCAGACTGCTGCTCTCACTATGTTTTATTACCTGTGCATGTCTGTGCGCGTGTGCTTGTGTATTTGTGTCTATGTGTGTGTGTCTACGTATTTCCTGTGGTTCAGACATGGGTTTCGGATGTGACAGACGAGCTTGCAAGCCTGCTAATATGTATGGGGCAGGATGTTCCTCTACAGCAGATGCACAGTGGTTAACTTTGACACTCTGTGCGTGTGAGCATGTGTCTCTGCATCGCTGCGTGAAATAGTCACTTCGGTACTACAGTTTGTTAAAGACAACAGTTCAAAGGAAACTTGTCCAGTGTGTGAGTGTGTCGGCTAGTCTGCACACGGAAAAAAATTACACTGAGATTCAACTCAATTAAAGTTATTCTGTTGCAATTTAAGATTTAAAGGCAGTGCTCGTATTCAGATTATCTACTTACGTAAAAATAGGAAAACCGCAATGTAAAAATACTAATTAAAAGTTACTGATGCATTTAAACTGTATTTTAATGTTGTATTTGGTCAATGTGAATGTTGTCAAAATTTTAACTGTTTACATATCATTAATAAGGCAATTTAATTAATAATAATCTACTGGATTATATTAGCTGATCATATATTATCATCAAGTAAAAGCCTCTGTTGCTTTCAAATAAATGTGGAGCAAAAAGTACAATATTTCCTTCTGAAATGTAGTTACAGAAATGCTCAAGTAGGGTACAGTAACTAGGACTGTACTTCGTTACTTGTTGCAAAAAATATTCAGGGATCGTTAAGAGTTGGTACCTTATGCGCATAACGAGTGTTTGCTATTTAGTTTCATTAACTCAACTTGAGCATGTGAGAAAAAAATGTTTGCAGCATAACACTTGACTGAGTGTGTGTTTTTTGAGAGACTACCAACAGCTGGTTTAACCAAATTAGTAGTGCGGTTTATTATTTGCACACATCTGAAACTAAAAACATCCTCATCTCTAATATTTAAATGATTCCTTTTTTCCACGTATTCTTAATGCCAATGTAAGAGTGCCACTAAGAAATCACTTCACCTTCTAACTTTAACGGCATTATGTGAAGTAAATAACTGGTTCACTTATATATAATGTATAATGTTTATTTTCTTACCAAGAATTTTGTGACTCAGTGTGATGAGCAGCATCGAAACCGTACCCCTCACACACTCTGCCACTGATTTCGGTGTGTCTCTTCTTCTATGTGTATGTGTGAGTGGAGCAGTGACCTGCTTTCATATGGCAGCCCACACATTTCAGTACCTCGGTGGGTTTTACTGACCTAGAACAAGGGAAGGGGGCCCAGGAAACCCATGGCTGTGTTTGAGTGTGAGTGTGAGTGTGCGCTCTTCTGTGTCTGTGTGTGTCCGTGTAACTGTAAATGTAGGCATATGTGCGTAAGCCTTTTATAGTCTTCTGAAAGCCAGTAACATGATAGCACACACCATTTTTCTCCAAAATGTCGTTCTCACTTTCCCTTTCACCCCTCCCTCACGCTGTCTCTCTTTCATTTGTCTCTCTCTTTGACAAATAGGAGCGATGTCCATTAGGATGCTTTATGAGGTGATGGTGACATAGGGCACTCTTGACGGCCCCTAACACTGTCTCAACTCCCCAAACACACACTCCAAAGTCTCCCCGTCTCGCTCTGCCTCCCCGTTCATCCTCTGTGCTCTTTAATATCAGAGCTCATTGCTCTTTGTCATCCATTGCAATGCATGCATGCCTGTGCTGCCTTTGAGTGAGTGCGTGTGTGTGTAGCTGAATCCCTCAGCTTTGGCAAGCCGTCCTCACAAGTCGAGAACCAGGCAAGGCATGCCCTACACATGTCTGATCTATGATCCAGGGCTGGCTTTTATTCTGACGGAGACATACAGTGTTTCCTTTGTGGGAGGGGAGTGTGTGTATGTGTGTGGGTGTATGGTGGGGGGGCAACGCTACTCCTAATGAAGGCCACTCAGGGCGGCCTCTCCCCCGGCCTCTAATGCATCCCAGGCCCCCTGGACTGGCTGGCAGGCTGGATGACTGGTGGGGCTCAAGGGTGCACAGCAGCAGAGTAGGTGTACTGCGTAAACCTCTCCCCTAGTCTATAGACCTATATGCTACATAGTGCCTGTAGTGTCATAGAGCACCTTGAGACCACCTCTAATGAATATCCTGCTCAAACTGATATGGAATGAGCTCCTCAGGCTTTCGCAAAGAGTGTTATTCACAGGAGGAAATGCACGTTTCTGCTTACTACTAAATTTCTCTAAATTTGAAATTGTACACAGAAGAAAATTGTTATTTATAAAATGCACACCATACGTTCTTAACCAAATATTGCATGAAGGAATTTTCCTTTTAAAGTCCAGATTAAATGAAAATGTCTTCTAAACCCTTTTAGATCAGTCATATTATGCACCTATTTAACAATATATACTAAAAAAATACACAAAATCCATTTTGTTACATTCTTATATCAAAATTCAATCATGTTTTCCTCCTGTCAAACAAAATGACTTGTGCTTATGTATATGCTTGAACTAACCAATTTCAACCAATAATATCACAACATCCACCCATCAGTCAGTCTTCAACTTCTTATGTTTCACCTGTTTATCATGTGTCACTCGTAAAAACACCATGATACAGAGGTTAGATACTCTCAAAATGCTGTTTCATCGGTACTTTAAAGTTATTACAAGGAACTTTTATTTTGTGTTGATTTTGGCGGCCCCTGTGGACAAACATGGTAATGTTTTCCCAGAATGAAGAATGCATTTCCCATGAGCACCATCGCCTCATGTCATAAAGATTTTGGACAGCAGTCCATTTGTTTTAGAAGATTGAACCAGTTAATTTTAATACTATTTTTCTTTTTTAAACACAGGTGTTTGCAGGATGCATAGTGATGAGGTAATGTGTCTGCAGCTATTTAAGATTAATAATTGTAATATAATAATGGTGAAGCAAATGAACTTTGTTTTAGTACCATTCATACACCTAGGTTACAAGTAAGACTGCATTTACCACCAAATTTGACAGCGCAGCACCTTCTTGCAGGGCTGTGCAGAGGTGTTGGCGTGTTTATTTGCGCTTACAACATAACTACGTGAAACACGTTTTATTAACGTTTTATTTCTCCGATTTACTGCTTTGTTCTCACTACCACTGCTCTCTCACCTTTCTTTCTCTTTCTTTCTCTCATGCTCTCAGGTTGCACACACACACACACACACACACACACACACACACACACACACACACACACACACTTTTTTGCTCATCTTTTCTAAAATGAGTCAGGAAGCCAACAACAAGTCTAACTTTACTTTTAACATTACCAAACAGAGAGAAATGTCCCCCCCTCTTCCCCTCATGCTACAATGCTACATAGCAGCTTCCAGTGGCGTATCCAGGACATTGTGACTGGGGTGGCCAAGATAGGACACAGGGCTAGTGTGTGTGTGTGTGTGTGTGTGTGTGTGTGTGAATGTGTCATATTGCTTCAAGCTAAGCACAGATAAATCATAATTGAATTCCATTGTAAGAGTATGTGCTTGCATCAGCTCCACTTTGTCTGAAATGTGAATGTGGAGCAATATGGACCTTATCTACATGAATAAAACTCTCTTATGTTCTACAGACTGCTCTTACTCAGTTTAACTAATTGAAAGTATCACATTACACCTTTCACTGTGTTTACTGAATGACCTTGACAATGGCTGGGAAATACAATAAACCTTGCTTTCCAGCCTACAACTCTACAGGCTCACAGGCATAACTTGGCTAATTAATTGCCTGTATTCTAGCAATAATCTCACTCTTATATGCGCTAAACACAAATAACATTACCTACATTACACAGTAAAATGCTTTTAAACAAAACTGAACAAACTACTGTGTTGCTGACTGCCAGCTTGTACATGCGATTGCAAGACCAGCTTTTTTGACTCATTGTCAAAAATCTGCTGACTAGAGATCAGCTCTCGGTCATACCATAGTAAGAGGAAATGGCAAGCTGCCACTATATCAACTGATGAGCTGTCATAATTGATGGACCAACATTTTCCCCACCTTATTATGTTGATGACCTTGTCCAACAACCTATCAGATCTGGGATGGCCAAAGAGGTGGACAATGACATCTTAGGGGTGGCTGTGGTGACCTTCCCCTAAATCGCTGGCATTTAGAATAACTATGTAGCCAATCTTCTTGTTGATGCATCAGTCTTAAACTGACACGGATTCATAGCCAGTTAAAAACTGTTACTTTGAGGTCATAAACTTAACCCTTAAAAAGCTGCAGGAAATGTCACTTGTTGCTGACTTTCAAGATGGAGAAGTTAGACAAACAGTTTGCACAATGGAAATTGCTTACAAATCCAATGAAAAGATTTACGTGCTCTGTAGGAATGAATGGAGTTGGAGCTGAGTGCCAGAGACAAACACAATAAAACCCGTTAAGAGATGTACTAGCGCATTGTTGGTTTTGCTCTTTTCATGGGATTTGCTGACAATTAGAAAATATAAAATATTTCCAGCCTAATCATTTAAAACCAAAAAGAAACTCACAATTTTGAGTTTGCACTGTGACAAGCTTCTTCTTGAAAATTTTGCCTAATTCCATCCATTTCGATTTTGCAAATTCCAAAAACAAATGACAAAGATAGCTATTTATCTACAGCTCAGATTTCAGATAGGACACACTACAGAACCAAATTGCCAAATGAGATTTCAAAACAGGAACATTTTGGTGGAGGATGTGGTTTCTTTGTTGGAATCATGTACAACTTAGAAACAGCTACATTTTTCCAAATTATTTGTGAATTGGCAATGTTACTCTAATTTTGTCCTTGAAGTTTGCAAGTTTACTAAACAACTAAAACACAGTAATTTACTTTGAACACAGCTTTGGACTACATGTAATTTTGAGCATCTTGTTGGCATCACTGAATTGTCTCCTTCTGTCCTCCTTTTGCAAGAACACAACACAAACACATGCACCCCACTCCCCCCACACACGTATATATAAGAAAAACAAAACAGAGACTTTAAAATTTACACTCATTCTCAATAAAAAATTGTTTCGTTTACTTATATTTTACTCTATATGGAGCGAGTATATCATTAATCATTATTGTGTAATAAATGAGGGATGGAGTGTTATTTAACTGCTAAAACATCTCAAAACAGAAAAGTTGCCACATCCATTTGGCATTGATACCAACGTAGATTGAGACCAACGTAGAAATGCAAAAGTTGTGAATATAAATGCTGGTTGTGTGGTTTTAACACCTCTGGCCTTAAAAGAGACTGATAGGAAACAATAAGATGATGCAGTAAATGTAACTAGTCAACTGAGTTCAGCTGTGTTTTCTTTTTACTGCTATAAAACTTTGTTTGAGGACGAGTGATTCGTGCTGAGATGGTTAAGAGAAACATGTTGGTTTGAGCTGCTCTGTGTGTGTGTGTGTGTGCGTGTGTGTGTCTTATTGGCAAACATTTCCACTGTATCTACTAAATCTATCTTGCCATCTACCCAGACTAACTTGTGTAACTGTGTCTAAATAGTGTGCAGACACTACATAAATGTGTCCATATATGAGAACATGGCTATAACTGCCTGCCCATGTCTGGCACCTTTTTTTTTTTTAGCTTGGAAATAGAACTTGAAAATTCTCACAAATATCAATATTAGGATGCTTATACCAGTGTTCTGTCATGATAATGATCCATTTTTACACACACATTTACACATATGGGGATAGAGAGAGATATATAAAGATGAAGATCATTTTCCGTACGGCTTTGGAAATAGGTTTCTGATCTGTCATACCGATAAAGATTATTTGAATTTGAATTTGAATTTGAATTTGAATTTGAATTTGAATTTGAATTTAATAAAGATGTAAGAGATATATATTTTATACACAGTATATTCAGGTTTTTGTTTCATCATGTACATGTAACACATGGTAGCACTTTAGTACAATTTCTCAGTTTTGGAGACAACACTTTTGATCTTGTTTCCCACGCTCATCGCTCTAAATAGGTCTAGAAGCTGCTGGGTTCATGTGTAACACACATGCATGCACGCACACACACACGTCGACACAGAAACTGTGGGACTCCTGCTGTGATCTATGCATTGTTTCACCTATATGCTGTACATTATACAGTATAAGGCTTTGAAAGAAGCAGGTGCTTTTTTCATCTTCTTCCTTAGAAGACTCAGGAAAAGCCAAAGTGCATCTTTTACTGCTCATGTGAAGATTGTTGCGTGTGTGTGTGTGTGTATCTGTGTGTGTGAGTGTATATGTGTGTGTTAGTGTCTGTGTATCTTCTGCCTGTCTGGGAGCGAGTCTATAGCCAGGTGCTTGCTGACATACTGGGGCTTTGTGGTTGTGGTTGGTGGCTTGCTTGCTGTGCAGACAACCGAGAGGGAACTGTCTCTTTTTTTTTGGTATTTCTATCTGCTCTGTGTTTGTGTGTATGTGAGTGTATGTGAGTGTGTGAATGTAACGTGAATATAAATTCTATTCTATATCGTTCACAGACTGACACGCGGTTTGTGACAAGACATGGGGGATTTGGTTTCCGTCTGAGTGCTACTTGAGTGCATGTGAGTGCTTGGAGCCTGTTTGTTTCTTTAATTCTCCTCCATGTTTAAACAATGTATTGTTTATTAAATGTGTCCAATGCAACATACATGCCGTTAGCCTTGCAGACAAAACGTAGCGTCACTGGTTCTGTTTTCTGTTTGCGGCCTCCACAGTGAATCTCTGTGTTTGTCATTTTCAAATGTAACTTTACTGTATACACCAACAGAAGCAGGCTGTTTTGGAGGCTGCAGGTTAGAGATCAGAGGATATAGTAGCATTTACTTTATCAAAGGCCCTGCTCCAACCCACATGAGGAGCTTATTGTGGGCTCACTACAAAGGAAAACAATGGTTGGAGTGGGAGTAGATAGCGCATTGCCATTCCCACAGCCTTGGCTCAGGGCTCATGGTGGCATGGTGTCACATGATGCTCGAGGTGACTATGATTGTGGCCTAAAGGTTTGAAAGCAGCAGCACAGGTCTGTGGCTACATAACATAACACGGGTATGGTAAAACCTGGCTAACCTAGACTCAAACACTGTAAAAAGACGCTTTTATCATTAATTGGTGGTAAAACAACAGATGACTTATGTGGAAAATATTGGTTCTATTTTCAACCCATCATGATAGACTACGTCACTCGCTCACTAATCAGCAATGAGTTTAGGTCAAATTTGTCTGTTAGTTGTTTTTAGGTCCTTTGGTCAATTTAGGCTTTATTTATGCTGATGAGTGATGCACTACCACACCCAGGACAACATCTAATTACATCTCAACTGATTCTTTTAATTAAATACAAGGCAGAATTTTATATATATATATATATATATATATATATATATATATATATATATATATATATATATATATATATATATATAACCAGAATTCACACAAACAGCTTGGATCTTTTCATATTGATAAATATTACTCAGTGTAACACCTTTTCTGCGCATGAATGCATAGAGAGACCGGCTACAAGGCTGATGTTGCCACAGAAACAGGACATACAGTATGTTGCCACATTCTCACGGTGTTGGTTAGCCAAACCTCCTTACCCAGAACTCTTGGCTAGGTTCTGCTAAGTTGAGTCATCTCAACACAGCTAAAGCTTCAGCTTCACCCACACATAAACCACGACTTACTATCTGAGTCACAAAGATGAAGTACTTCAACCTGCACACATACATATTAAATACACAGATTTAGCCATTGTCAAAGTCCTGATTTGACCTCATGCAGCTGTGGATTGGTTGATTGGAAAATTTCATTTTCCTTTCAGTTAGATGCCTACATCATGAGGTACAAGCGAAACTGCAGCAACTAAAAGTAATTTGTGAAGTATATATTAGTGTGTGACAACAACCCACATCTGCTGCTCGGTTGCACCTCACAAAATTAGCAAAAAGAGAAAAAAGTGGTTTCTACAAACCCACACACTCAAACATACTTTTCCACTGCAGCGTCAACCTATTACACATCACCTGATGTCAGTGAGCTGTCACCGTGATGATTCATGTGCGTATGGTAATGACTGGCCTTGTTGCATTACTAGCACTGTATATAACCCACTATTCCATGGAAGAAAGTAATGTTAGATTTGGCAGGGCATATATTAATGTTTCTAGAGAAGTCTACTGCACAGTAAAAATGTATGAATAAATGAATGGTTTTTTTGAATACATAATTTTGAGACAAACACTAAATGTATATTGTAAATTTGTAAAAAGGTTCAGCACCGCTTGTGCTTTTTTCAGACATAAATTCTTAAGGTCTTCTAAGTCTGATTAACCAAATAAGTTCTCAAAGCTGGTTAAGTTACAATAGTCACTTAAGTGATTGGGCTGGAAAAAGATCAGCTACTAGACACTGATTAAAAAAGGCAACGACAGCCTGAACATCCATTAATCTTCCTGTTGGCGAGTTTCCCTTATCAATATCTATTAAAGGACTCAACTTTCGTTGAACACGTAAGCATTTGAAAGCACTCTTCTATTGCACATAACTTTACTTCTATGAGCCATAATATTTAGCTCTTGGTTCTTAAATTTCACTTAAGGTAAGGCCCAAATGAAATTTGAAAGCTAGCTGGAGTGTGCATTTTCCCTGGTTGACATTTGTTTGCTAGCTTGTCATCAAGCCAGGTCACAGGACAAAATGTGCCCATACATGTAGATAAGAACGAGACATTATGGCTAGACAGCTAATATTTGCTGCACTTCACAATTCATGGATCTTAAGTGTTCATGTCCGAGGCTGCTGTCAGCATCAGTGGCCTACGGCACCAACGATAGAAAGGTGACCTTTACAGCTTTATGGAAATCCAGTTTAAAATAAAATGTTTGAATTGGCTACATACAAACAAAGAAGTATGCATTTTAATTTCAGCTGGACTGAGATATCCATCATTGTGCAAGAAACCTGAAACCACTTTCAGAATAACATAAAGCACTGGTGGTGGAATGTCAGTGACCTCTCACAACTTGAATCTTTTGCTTATAAAATAGAAACATGTTGAAGGATACAATTTCTTCTCTGAAGTGATTTTAAATTTTGCTGAAAGGTTTCTGTGTGTGTGAATGTGCTTTAGGTTTGTTTGCTATATGCAATGTGCAGACCTGACTGCTGTAGTTGAGTGAAATCAGAGACAGGTTGGCATGGGGAAGACTTGCCTTGGCACAGCTCAGCCCGCAGACGGGTTCCGGTATGAGTTTACAGTGTAGTTTGCCTCTCTGTGGCTTGACGACTCTGTACTCTGAGAGAAACTTAACCATGCGACAGGCATGCTATGCACTTTCCCACAGCCACTGAGCAGCTAAGGCTACTCTTATGGTTGCTTAACATTTACACTTGGCACCCTAATATTGCAGCAGCGTGTTTTTTCAACTTTTTCTTCCTCTTTAGAGAAGGGCAAGCCTTATTGTGTGTTTTAAACAAGAGAGCTGTGGTTGTCTGTCTCATCTCAGTTTTGACACTTTAGGTGGCTGACTAAAGGTCAAAGTTGATCAGTGTGGGCATATTTGTGATTGCTAATCTTGCAGTATTTGTTCAATATTCAATATTAAAATAATGCCACCCTTGAGAGTCTATGATCTTTGATTGGTTAAATATAATGAAAGATGGAGTGTCATTCTGTGTTTTTAATTTTTCTTCAGGCTGCGCAATTATAGGGGGATGACTCACGATTTACATAAGCATTGACAAAATCAACAGTCAAGAGCCTGAAGATGAGAGGCACATATGAATCACCTCATCCAACACTTGTGGTTGTAACAACGTCTCACTTAATAGCTGGATGTTTCCATTATGCTAATGAGGAATGAAGACCTCCTTCCAAACCCACTGATCTTGGTGACAAGCTCCCGTGTACACACACAGTGACAGAAGTATCTGAGAGTTTTGACTGATATCACTAGTGATGATAATCCTGTACTAATTACATAATTATTGCATTATATGAGTGCAACAGTGCATTTCAATACATCACCTGCATGTTAACTGATGGTTGCAACTTTCAGTTTGCTCAGAATTGCTGAGGAAAATGATTCATCATGATTACACATCACAGTGGCTGTATCAGCATTAATATCATATTTTTGTAGACAGACCTTTTTTTTTTTTTTGAGGGAGGGAGGGGTGTCACTGTGGGGAGATAGGCTGTTCCCAGTCATTGTGTGTTGTGTCTGCACGTCTCCCCGGCCTTCCCTAAATCAAGAAGGCAGAAGTGAGAAACGGTTGAGAAGTACGACAAGCGTCTTCCTGTTATGTGTGCGTGAAACCCCAGACGTCTGTCTAAGTTGCTCGCACGCAAACGCCGGCCCGGGAACCATGGCAACGACAGGTCCCCATATGCAGAAGGCGGAAGTGAGCTGACGCTGAGGAAGTTGTTGGTTTTTTGATGGCTATTGCCGTGGTTTCATGAGAAAGACCGTGACTCGGCCCTTGTGCTGCAACCACGGTCAGCCAGCGTGGGAATGTAGACTTTATAATGATGACACAAGCCACGTCTGTCAGACCGATATCCTCAAACATGTGATTTAGGATGAGAATCAGCATCAAAAAGGAGGAGATTAAAATATAGATTTGTCAGTCTGAAGCAAAAAGATGCTACTTGATAAATCTACAGCATTGTGTGAGTCTCACGACATTTTCCACATCATTCTCACAAACATGTCATTGCTACAGACTGCAAATCTGTCCTGCAAGTTCACCATCAGCTCTTCCTGATGCAAGGAGAGCCAGCTCAGCCGTCACTGTGTGTGTCTGCTGCCATGGAAACAGTGGCGTAGTTCTCACCTGGTCTAAGCAAACCACAGCACCGTCACCCCGTGTTTAACTCTGAAGTTCCTCTCTAAATTTTTGTATTGAGGTTGTAAGTGTAGGAGGAATTTACAAGATATCAACCACAGCTTTTTTTTTTTTTTTTTTTGATAAATTCACTAGAACCAACTTCTCTTCAGATAGAAAGACAATCACACAACCAGTAAGGTTTAACACCACCTTTCTGCCTCTCAGAGTGGTTTGTGCGGGTCAAACCACTCATTTTTTTAACCAATATGTTGCCTAATGACAAATGATCATTATTAAAGGTGTGATAAATGACACTGAGCCTCACTGGATGTCAGCAAACAACTATTTGCTATGTAAAGATATAGTGGTGTAATGGCGACCTGAGCAGTGAATGAAGTCACGCTCCCTCTATGTGTGTTGTTATCCGAGCTTCTCTGTTCTTTATTTTGGTAGCCACACTGGCCACAGGTGCATGATAGTGCATGTGAGAATGTGCTCTACATCCATTTCTGAGATGCGGCCGTGTCACAAACTTTCTAAAATTACTGCTAAAAAGTACACTAAAAAATGTTTCTGAAAGCATCTGAAGCGAGAAATAGACAATGAACTAACAGAATCTTAATCCATATTTGATCAGCACTGCCTGGTTTGACGGTTTGATTTCCGTTTCATGCGTTGTCGGCTTTCTTTTTTTATTGTTTCTAACTTTATTGAGTAAACGACACAAGCGTTTCTTTTGGTCCGAGATGTTGGTGCTATAGTGCGACATCTAGTGGCTGAATGTCATGTACTGTAACTTTAAATACTGAGTAAATAAGCTCAAAGTAACTCCAAACTCATGGCGGCTGTGGCTTCTGGCCCTCTGTGTTCTCGTGGTTGTCTGGCTCGTGCCCGGTGTCTCCGGGAACGAATATCTTACAACACAGATGAAATTTCATCTTCAACTCTTCTTCTTTTTTCTCTCTCTCTGCAGATATTAAAGACAATTTGCTTTCTGTTTCAGTTTATATCCATTTCTGCAGGCTATGATTGAAGTGGGTAATAAATCCAACATATGTCCTTCACTGACTTACACCATCACTATACGCCAGGCTATGATTTACACACTATTGAATTGCCCTTCTATCCTGCAGGAATTCTGTAATACCAAAATTATGCAGCTTTATTGTGACATGAAAATTATATTCTGCACACAGCCAGTAATCAGCTTTGCCAGAATAATCACACTCATTTAATAAAGTTTCATTAAAAACTTGAGTCATGCACATGAGCTGAATATTGGATCATCTTGTACCATCTTTTCCTTTCTCTTTTTCTGATATTTGCTGCTGTGCCTTTAAGTTGGTCAGTAATTATGGCTGTAAGAGTCAAATACTCCAATGGTTTTTTATTTCATCTGGGACATAAATCTTTGACCTGCATGAGCAATGAGTCATCAATAAGTTAAGTGTGTTACATATATATGTGTTTGCATGAATTGTGCAATGTATAATTGTATTACTGTGACTTTTGCAGAGCACAGGCGGCAATGCATCTTGCAGTTGCAGTGTGTGGCTGTGCATGTGGCTGTTTCCTCCCATATCCCATAGCCACACCTGCCACAGCCTGGCTTCTGCTTGGCCTCAAGCCTCCTCTGAGCTGCGCTTAGGTTGACCAAGCATGCCACCAAGCACCCTTGGGGACAGGGCTCCCCTCAGCCAGAACCCCACAACCCCCAGGCCTCAGCCCGCCCGAGAGCCAAAGAGGGAGCCAGTCTGAGGCGAATGGGGGAGAAACCACCCTCGCCTCTAACTAAGTTCTGTGGTGCTCAGATACCAGAGGCTGAAAGCACTGCCGAACTGGGACAAAGACGAAACTGGAAACAGATCACATGGAAACAAGCACCTGATACTAACTGCAGTGCGTTTGTGTGTGCAAAGCAGGGAGAGAGTGAAAGAGAGAGGGGGGTGAGGGGGTGAAGGAGAGAAAGAGCGGGGAGAAGTTTATGGGCTGCTAAATGCCAGACTCACCACAGGTGGGAGCTCCTCTGTCAAACCCATTAAAACCAAACAAAATGGAGGGTCTGTTCAACGACTCTGTGACTTGACATTCAACAATGCTGCAGGCAGTAGCCACAACAGCACAGACCAACAACTCAGCAATAAGACTGCACACTTGATCATTTTTTTTAAGTGCGTTGACACAGTTGTAAATGCCATGTGGTTTGGTTAGAGGGGGGGACAAACTGCTAGGGTCTTCTGGGAAGTCCCCCGCTGTTGTGGATGTGACTGCATTTATGAAGGTCACCAGCAACACTGTCATCCAAATGTAAGTGCGCCACTGGTGACTCACTCATTCACTGAAAAAAGGAAAAAACAACATTTCCTGACCTAAATAAGAAATAGATGTTTTTACTTGGAATTTGGGAGTGTGAAAATCCCCCTCAAAAAGTACTGGCCAGCTCATGTTAGCTTACGATTAATGTATACGTGCAAACTGTCAGATTTAGTGAAGATGTTGCTTATCTTGTGAAATCTACCACGCAAAAGTGTTTCCTTTTCGAATTTTTGTTTATTTTAATTACAGTTCTTTGCATATTTGTCCTATATTTTACAAGATCTTCAATCCACATTGTGGCTGAATTTTTTCAATGCCTGTGATTTTGTGGTAAGGTAAGCAGATCCTATTGAGATCCATTACATTGTCCAGTAAAAGGCCTGGTTTTAGGACCCTGGTTAAAAACACAAAACCAAGCCAGGCTTTTAGGGTTGTTGCAGAGGAAAACCACCACTCCACGACAATGAATATTTTACCTTGCTACCGGCAGTCCAGCAGCATTTAGTGACCACAGGCAGTGTTAAGTGTTCCTGACCAGAGGCGAAGGGGGCACTTAACAAATGATAATGCCCACTATCTGTCAGTGCTCTGGGCTGCCACTGCTGCCTGAGAGCTCCGTGGTGGCTGGAGCCAGACCACTCTAGGCCCACCACCAACCTGCCAACTAACCACACACTCCACAGCCTCCAACACACACACACCTCTACTTCCTGGTGGGAAGAGGGACTCTGGTCATCAGTCAAATGACAGCTGCCACTCTGGTGGCTGGCTGACCCTCTGACCCGAGCCATTCGTAAAAAAATGACCCCAACCTGACCTCCTTAAGAGGCTTTTTACAATAACAACAGATACCACAACTGCATTCAAGGAAATGGAAGTGGAGTAGAGGTTGACATGGGGTTACTTTAATCTGCAAGAATGGAAGATCCAACAGTTATATTAGAAGTTTTTCAACCTCAACAGAAAACTACCTTTGAAACATCCCCAGTCCCAAAATGAGAATATGTAAATAAGGCCTATCACTAACCCCCATTGCTTTACAAGACAGCAGCAGAGGCTTTCTTTAAAGAGTATTTCTACTCACAGTATTTTCCTAAATCTACTGTATGGAAAAGTCCGCTTTTCAGGTCAACATGATTAGAGTGGAAGCAAATCAAATCTGCTGCAAGTGTGTTTCAGAGGTGGTTGGGAGTGACAATATCAGTCCGTGTGGGATGCTGGGTAGAGGCAGGACAGCCAGCGATAAGTCTTGCCTGATTAGATTTGCCACCCAGGGAGACTTCCAATGTGAGCTAATTGTTGACTGGCAGTGTGCCAGATGCCCTCGGCCCACTCCAATGGTTTCACATGACACGATAACAGTCGGAAGTCTCCAGGGGCCGAGGTGCTGCGGACAGAGTGGACATGTGAAATGATGCTTATCACACATTGGTCGGCTCTTTGGAGGTCGCTGTAAACACAGGGCTGTTAGTGAACCAGCAGTCAAGACGTGTGTGTATTTTTTTATGTTTTTTGATGCACATTTCTGCACATTAGAGTACATACAGTAGTTTTTCTGCCTATTGCAACCAACATCTGTGTTGTTTTATGGCCGCTGGCTCCAAGACATCCAAATGAATAAATGGAAGTGTATCAGTTTGTTTTTAAATAAAAACCAAAAAGGGAAAAGGAGGGAAGACACAAACTACACATCTCGCTTTCCTTTAACCTTGGCCCAAAGAGCAGCAACAGAAGCATTGAGAGTAGACCAAGTAGTGAGGGGGAAAGGGAAAAAAAGGAGAAAGAGTAGCCAGCGGGCCCTCTGTGTGGTCCTCCTTCAGAGCGTGTTCTGTTTAACTCTCGCCAAAGTGTTTTAAAGTGTTACAAGTGCATTAGTGCCGTGGGTCACGCCTTTGCTTGGCTAACCTCTGACCCCCCAGCCCCTCTAGCAGCTCTGAGTGGGAGAGTGAGCTCATGTTGAGGGTTTAGGCCCCACTGTTTGGAGAGGGGTTTCGCCCCAGGGAAGTGGAGGGGTGGCTGCAGAGGAGAAGGCCGGGCGGCGGCCTGTAATGATCTCCTCATGGATCTTTAATGGCTCCCCTCCGTTAGTGTTAGTGTTCGCACTGGGGGGGACACTGAATTATTCAGCAGGCTAAAACTGTGATCACACACAGACATGCTCACAGATATGCACCCCTGCACACACATATTCACATCCTCGCTTAAATGCACACATTCACTCACACACACACACACATACACACACACACACACACACACACACACACACATACATATATATATATATATATATATATATACATATATATCATTCTTCCTCCTAGTGATTTCATGCAGTGCCAAAATAACATCTGTACACTTTTTTCTGAGAATTGTTGACACAGTGACTTTGCTGACTGTGCAGGTTATGATCACACAGTGAGCTATGTTTGAAGACATAACATCCTTTGATGACTACATGATGTTGCTTGTACAAAAGCCAGTGACATACAAAATGCATATCTCTGTGTTATCTTCAAAATATCTCATTGATCAGGGTTTACTCTTCACATTATGCTCTGGAACTTTAGATTCTGTGCTGATGTGTTTGTACATTTTATGTGTGTCAGTTGTTATCTCTTTATCAATCAGATACTCTGCAAAAACGTTTTGCTTTTCACACTGTGAACATGATGAAATGGCACAATGCTGCACCTTACATATGAGTGTCTGGGTTTGCTTTGTTTTGTGTATGTGCACGCGTGCATGTATGTGTGTGTGTGTGTGTGTGTGTGTGTGTGTGTGTGTGTGTGTGTGTGTGTGTGTGTTTGTGTGTGTGTGTTCAAAGTGACCATGCCACCTAGTGGTTCTCCTGCTACAGTTCTTTCTTAGCATGGGGTATGCTTACACTACCTTCACTATCGAACTGCACAACAAAGTCAGATTGACTGAAGATGAAGGTAAAGAGCTCTGACAGGCTGCAGAGTTGATAGCGGGGGTTCAAGGCTCGTCTGAAGTTTACAACCTGAGTGATCAGGCCCGTGACGATCCCTCTGTTTCCTCCTCTACTCTTGATCCCTAAACCAAAACCTCTCAGCATATGAAAATACTGTCAGGACCCACAGACCGTAACCACCCTTGTAAAACACACACATTCTCTGACCCCTGTGTCATTAGGAACAGTGTTAGGGAGAGGCTTCCACGTGGGCCAGCTGTGTGAGTCTTAAGGCTTGAAGCCTCTTGAGCAGCTCTGGGCTGCCTTAGCTAGGGAGTAGAGCACCAGGTTTACCCCACTGTCTGGGCCTCACAACCTGCACCAGAGGCCTGACCTTCATTAGCCAGGCTGCAGTGGGCTCTCAGGGCCTAATTCTGCCACTTTCACTGAGAAGGGACCCGCCACAAGTTTTTAATGACCAAGCTGTTGAGTTTATGCGGCCCCAAATATCTCACTTTCTCTTCTCAGTCAGCATGTTTCCTGCTGCACCGAAACAAGAGCTGAACACATCCCGTGTTTGGCTGCTTGATATATTTCAGAGTCATATTGAAAACATATTTTGTAGGTTAATAACTGTGTAAAAAGCCTTGAGTGTACACAGGATTTGATATAAGGCTGCTTTCATGAAGCTGCTCACTGTAGCATAAATGCTGCATTGTCTCCCCACTGTGCTGTTTGTGTAAAAGCAGCACTCACTGTTCAGTATCGGCTCAGTAAGTGCGTGTTTTTCTGTGTATAACACTATAACCCCTGATTGAACATGTCACTGATGGCTGATGGGGGGTCCCTGGGCATTAAATGACCCATCGCCTCCCAGGGCGAGCTTCATCTGTCTCCCTCTCTCTCTTGCGCTCTCTTGCTTTTCCTTCAGCCCCTTAAGAGGCCTGCTGCAGTTTTCGCTGTAGACCCAGGGGTCAGATGGAAAACATACACTCATAAACAGCATCTATTATTCATGCCTTACAGCCCAGTGATCCACTCACAGCACGCACCGGCTACAACAGCTGTCCAGCCACTCCAGTCACTGACAGACAGATAGGATCGGTCTAACAGCAGTATGTTTTCAAGCCCATTCAAGTTAATATATGGCTGCTTTAACTAGCTGCAGTTATCACTGTATCTTACTGAGATAAACACATCTGTGTTGCATCTGTGCTCAAAATAAGGCAGTCGTACAAACTTTTGACAGTACATGTTGATAAAGCTGATGATGATCATTTGCTGTAAATACACTGTTTGTATTGTTGCCTTTCTCTAATCAACTGCCTCAAAACATTGGGCACAAAAAATGAGTCATTTGAGCATTATGAAGTCCTCTGTTGATGTCTAACAGGGGCAATTAGGACTTTTCCAGCGCGGTGATTGTGTCATTTTGACAGTGTTAGCAGTTCTGTGTGAGAGAGTGGGCCCAGCTTGGCCCAGAGTTGACAGTGTGTTAGTGTACTAATCCATTAGGGTCCCCAAAGGCCCTGTGATTACACACACAGCTAATACACACATTGGTGCTTTTCTTCGGAGACTTTTGCTGATGGTATCAGCGGCAGCTTGGGTGGTTTTGATGTGTGTGTGCGAGTATGTGTAACTGGTGGAGGTGGACGGGTGGGGCAGATGGATATTTGTGCCTGTGTGTGCTTTTGGGGTCTGGTAGCTTGTAATGCTTTCAGTTAGGTCAGCGGAGAGAGTGATGCTCGCGACAATCCACCCTCACCAACCCCCGCTAGCTCCTGCAACACCCCCTCTAAGCCCCTTTTTCCTCCTGACCCCACCCAACCTTCACAGCGAGCTCAGCGGTAAGTGACTCCCGCTAACGACCTCTAATGATTTTAATCGTCCGCAATCAGGCACAGGAGTCATGAATCTCTGGACGAGAGGAACAGAGACAAGACAGAGAGAGAAGGAGTGCGTTTTCTTTTGGCAGGGCAGCAGAGAAACAGAAGGCTGGTCATATGGAGTGTAGGAGCCTGGCACAATTACCTCCAGAGCTCCACGGGAATATGACTCCCCAACTCCAAAGAAGGGGAGACGAAGAATGGGAGCGCCGTTCTGGCTCAAGCAGGCTTGATTTGTTGGCTGCCCGCTGTGATATCTGTAACAGGAGAATCTAACGTCTTCCTCGTGTAATTTGACAGTCGGATTCCAACTCATCACTGTAGCCCTGCATAGCAACCGGCTCAGCGGATGATTTCACTGCTCTTTCTTGATGATTTTAACTTTTGGTTGCGGTTCATTGAGCAAGGGAGAGACGGAATGATAGATATGGTAACAGAAAGAGACAGAGTTAGAGGAAAAGTTGTGTAATACCAAAGAGAGACCTATCCAGAGGCCAATTTGAATGAAACAAGAAGACATCTTTGCTCTCCGTCAGTCTGTGTGGACCATCAGCAACACCTTTACCCAGAAAAGCATGCAAATATGTAAACTCAAATTCATATGAAGACTAAATATAAACGTCCCAGCCTACAGACATTCCTTTTTCACTTTTCACTTCTCCAAAACCCTCAAAAATACAGTACATCCACATCCTCCCGTATGATAAAAATATAACTTGCAACATTGACTGATTCTCAGTGGAGCTCCACATTGGGAACACAGCGAGGTTGTTTGCGGCTGCCGGGGGAGCCAGAGAAGAGGAGTGGGGAGGAGGAGGAGGGGGGGCATTTGAGCAGAGCACTGCCAGAGCCGCATGAAGCGGGACCACCCAGGATGGCGTCAGGAGCTTGGCAGGGGTTCAGGGAGGTTGGTCGGTAGGCCGGCTGGCAGCCCGTGCTCGGGGCTGAGGCAGCAGGCGGCAGCAGGCACTCTGAGGCCCTGCCAGAGTGGACAGAGATATTCAGCTCAGCCCACAAAGGCCACTTCAGCCTCCCACAGCATAACACAGCAGAGCCACAGTGATATGGAGAGTGTGTGTGTGTGTGTGTGTGTGTGTGTGTGTGTGTGTGTGTGTGTGTGTGTGTGTGTGTTTGTGTGTGTGTCCGTCCATGTAGGTCGGGTAGAGTCTGGGGCAAGTTGAGGGAGATATTTTTAGGATCTACTTTCCCCAGATATGAGACCTCCCATATGGAAATGAAGAGGTTAAAGCAGAAAATGTTTATTCATGAGAAGTGTATCTTAAAACTCTGCTTTACAGTGCAGCACAACTCTGCATGAGAGTACTGTCCCTCCTCTCTGCGCATGACGAATATTATAATCACAGTAAATGTTAACCAGTTCCTCTGTGCTGGCCTCGCAGTGGTCGATGAGGCTGCAAAACAAAGACTTCTCCCTCGTGTTTATCTCTTCCAATGGGGCCAGTCATTTCATCGCAGCACTTACAGCTTATAAACTCCTTGACAAATCACATTAGTATTTAGCTTCTCTCAGCAGTTTACTGCCTTGCTGCCAAAGTATCGTTCATCACCCTGTAATTCACTTTACTAGGTAAATTCACTTTGGCAGGTCTGTCGGGTCTGTCTGTTGCAGATGATGTCGGAGGAGAAGGGAGGCTGTTTGAATTTTAAACACCTTTAGTGATGTTTTGAAAAATCATGTATTCGAGGTTTCCTGCGACAGTGGCACTGAACAATATTGCTGTTGTCAAGTCACTTCCGTATTTTCATCCTTTTTTCTCTTACTATCTGTCTCCCTGGAGAGTGTGCATCATTTTCAGGCCTGATTCTATTTAAGGCTTATAAAAGTTTTTCTAACACAGAATAATATTTGCTGTCAAGGTTTTATTGAATTATGGCAGAGCAGGAAAAGAACAGAGAAAGAAGGGGCTCCGGAGGGACCGATCTGTGTTTGTAGCCCCCAGACTCTGGAACGAGTTGCCTCTGCATGATAGGCTGGCCCCTACACTGCCTGGTTTTAAATCCCATAAAACACATCTTTATTCGCTGGCTTTTAACTCAGTATGAAAGTTGCCTTTCTTTGGCTTTTTGTCTGTTAAACTGCTCTAAGTGTTTTTATTGTGTTGTTTTATGGCTTTTGCTATTTTGATTGTACAGCACTTTGGTCAATTGTTGTTTTTAAATGTGCTTTATAAATACATTTGACTTGACTTGATTTTAAAAGATTAATTTCTAGAAGTGTTGCACTCAACACAAACAAATAGCTTCTGCCACTCAGATAAAACAGTTATTCTCCTGAGATAGTAATAGAGAATAGAATAGTATCATTTCTACATACTGGTGCCTTTTTAACATTTTTTTTCTTTCTTCAAAAATTTATTTGACATGTTTTTTTAATATATTTGATATTTAATACTGATTTACAGAAAAACATTTTGGGCCATCTGAGACCTGTAAATCCTGTGGAGTAAAAGTCATAAAAACTATGATGTCAGTGCTGTTAATGTCACACACACATTAGTTTGAAGTGATTTCCTTGTAAAATCTTCAATGTTAAAATACAATTTAATTGTTGATTTGTGTCAAACTTCGGAGGTTAATTAGACCAATAATGTGTACAGGAGATTTGGAGACAGAAATGCATGTAATATAATTATCTAGTTGCCCCAGATCCAGATTTAACTTCGTGCTAATCTGCATCTACAGTGCCTATGCACGACAGGCAACAATAAACAGTAAAACTAAAACACGTCATATTATTTTAGAAAATATATTTGTGCAATAAAATCTAAATTGAAAGAATGATATTAAGCCATAATTTCTCTTCTTTAAAATTAGTAGGGTGGGGATAATTAGTGGGTAGGGAGTTTCATGATCTGACTACATGTTGAAGAATGTCTGTGGCTGACTGAGGCTCCAGTCTGTGTCTTTCTCTGCGCCTGAGAGCATATTATTTTAAAGGTGGAGGTGCAAGATCCTGAATACATTTCTACATCAGAATGCTATAGTAAGGGTAAAGTTTGGTTTCTTATCTAGACATAATGGATTTTCATTGTTAGAGTGTTTGTTTCTAAAGGTTGTACAGTGGTTTTATTTGTGACGGAAAAGCTGTAGTCGGCTCAGTAGCAGTTTGGTATGTGCATAGATCATACTGTCATTAGCATAATACAATTCAAATCTGTAAAGTGTTATGTTACCTATATATTCTATTGTTCTATTTCTGTTATAACTCAGATTGATACATTTATTTATATTACAAAATTGCACATTTTTAATCAGAAAGTCATAGATCTTTGTGTCTGAGGATTGATGCTGCCGTATGCTGAACAGCTTGTAAATCCCTTTGAGGCAAATTTGTGGTTTTAGGCTGTATAAATAAAATTAACTTGCTAACTTAACTTGTTACAGCCTTCAAATTGTGCTTTATTTGAAGAAAATGAAAGTGTAACAATTCAAAGTGTTCATTTTTGAAGGATTTTTTCTTTGGCTCATATTATGTTATTATACTGAAATATGTGAGATGGATTTAAATACATTTATTTGGGGAAGAAGGTGCAATAATTTGCTCTCAGCATACATTCACTTATAAGTATGAGTAATAATGTAATTGGTTGGTGTTAATCTTTGTTTTACATCATAGTCACTTTATCACTTTCTCCTTGGAGCACAGCATGACTACTGTATGCGGTATGCTGTTAAAAAAGCCACGAACCCTGCTTCTGTTTTTGGAATGATAAACCTGTCCATATTTTGTGGCTTTATAATAACAAAGGGAGCAGTGGCATTGGCAGTGGCAGAGAGCAGCCTCCTTCTTCCTGAGCTGGCGCGCTGCACTTCCTGCTCCCGCATCTTGTTTGAGTTGAGTGGAGCTCATGCAGGGCAGGGCAGGTGTTTGACTGATCTCCATAGCCTATTTCCCCAGGCCGTTTATCACTGTCACAGCCACAGCCCAAATCAACCCCCCCGTCCCCCAAGTTTCTCTGCCTCCAGCAGCCAGCTTTCTTAAAGATTAACAGATCTGCTTCGGCTTTCAGATGCACTAAAACATAGCTACCCACGCCACATAACACCCCACTGCTCCTTCTTTCTTACTCTGCCCATCGTTCACTTGGTTGAATCTGTGCACCTCATCACCTATGTTGCTTTTCGGTTGTCTCGTGCTGTTCCTCATTCTCCCACTGTCAGCTTACTTGTCCTGTCCTCGTCCGTCAGCACAGATAAATCGCCCCGATCTTTTCCCTTTGCCCCCCTCCACGATACATTTGCAATTAATTTATTTTGCCGTGGTTTCCTCTCCCTGTGCCTCTCCTTCCCCTTGATCCATAGCGAGGCGGTCTGGAAATGATTTTGACGCTTTAGTTGTAGCGTGCAGCTGCCTATTGGGGACATTTTGCACTCCCTGACTTTTTATTACAAGGGAAATACCATAATAAGTTGTGAGGGAGAGATTGTTTAATAGAAAATTGCAAAAGGATTTTTTTTTTCTTTAACTGTAAAGCTTTTAAGTATTGCAGTTATAAACACAGCAGCTTTTTCAAGAGGACTTATTGCTCTCTTTATTTATTTTAATAGATGATATATTCAAGGAGTGAGTGAAATGCAAAACAGCCTTTAAGCAGCTATGAGGATATTGCAGAAATGTACAGTATGCGGTGCGGAAGTGGTCAGTTAAGGTAGGTGTGAAGTTGTGAAGGCGTGAGCTCTGAGGTTTGGTCTGTTAGAGGTGCTCCACCCTGACACCTCTCTCCACCCTGCTCATCTGCTAGCACTTCAACCAAAAACAACCCAACGACCATCATGTTTACTGCAGACATTTAGCTGACCAGGCAAATCACTTCTGGCACTTCTGAAGTTAAAAAAAAAATGTGTGTGAATAGATGCTTAGCTGAGGTGTCAGATCAGCACAACTATCACATCCCATATCTTGAGAACAATTCATTCTGTAAGTTCTCTGTGTAACGTACATGACCCGCTGAAATGACACAGTCTGTTATCATGCTGAAAAAAATCTGTTTTAGCAAAAGCAGTTTTATAAATGACACATTTTATAATGATTTTTATTTAATTTATTTACACATCTCATTATAAATATTACATTAATTTGTCTTTTCAACATACAGTAAATACTTACTTATTGGGCTATTCAACTAGAGGACAGCAATGATAGAAAAGCATTTTTAATTCACAATACAATGTAATTATGCAACAAAATCTTACACTCAGAGACTGTCCTAGCAGTGACATGTCAATTATGAATCCTGTGAGTCAACTGTGAGTTATCAGTCCCTCAGAAACTCCCTATGGAGGTCTGGGTGATTTGGACATGTGTTTGCTTACTGTTACCATAAAAGTTACCTTTATTTCTGTAAAAGCCATGAACACAATATTTCTTTAACCTTAATTTTCTAATTTTTAAATATTTCTTTAACCAAACAAACATTACAAACCAATTTTGATTGATCAAAAGCTCCAGAATAGCAACTGAATGGTGGTAAGATTGCTTTGTCAATTGCTGTTTCCAAATTTAAGAATGAACTTTCAGCGTCAACTTTTACGCCAATATGGACGAAAAGTGCTCAGAAAAATGAAAATTGAAATATGGCAAACTCAAAAAAAATGGCAACTCAAATCTGCTTAGGTACAGCTGAAAACTCCAGAGTAGACACTGAGTGGACCTCGTGGTGAGATTGTTTTGTCAACTTATCCAAGTAGCGCTTTCTACCGTACCCTAACCCAAACCATGAGCTTTCCCTAACCTCAATCAAGTAGTAGTAGCTAAACCTAGCCAAACATTAAACATAGCGGTGTCAGATAAGAAAACATAATATGAATCATTTCTTTACAGCTTTTGGAAGGCACAGACACACAGCATATTTCGTCATATTTCGTCACCCTACCTCAAACACACCTGGCTATATTTCCTGTCAGTGCTAAGCCTCCGCATTGAAGCGCAGTGACCGTGTGGGTTGTGTTTGCCCTGCAGATGTTTAATCTGCACTCAACAGCAGCACGTTAGCTGTTTGCTGGTAATCTATCAAACCAAGTGAAAGCCATAATTAACCTTTGGAGAGACTTCAGACATCAGCTTTCACACCCTCCACTCTGCCCTGCACCGCACAAAATAACAACGTTGTGGCCTATTAAAACATATGATAGAGCTTGAGTCGTTGAAAAAAAAATTACATAAGGACAGATGCCGCTGTGATTAAATACTGTGGAGAAAGCTCCCTGCAGACAGTGAAAACTCGTCCTGCTTTACAGCCAATTATGTGGCCACTGGTCAAACAGTTGTTTATATCGCCACCACTTTGGTCAATTTGTTACCCTCCCTCCATATTTCAAGTGCGTGTTTGTGTGTATGAGAGTGTGCGCGCTATCCCACAGTCCCACAGCCTAGTGGTCGTCTGGCGGTTTTAGAGGAGGGGGATCTCCTCCCCAAGTACAAAGTTGGCTAATTGCCCCCCATAGCCACACCACACACCCATGTAGACATACACACACACACACAAACATGCACACATATCGGTGTTCTCTGTTGTTCTGCTGGTTGGAGGGAGGAGGGAAGGATTAATCTTAATTGCGGTGTGTGGGAGCCTGGAGAGAGGCCAGGATTACCGGGGGCTTCTCCTTGATCCAGAGATGCTGATGGTAATGCTCCCAGCCCATCCCCTGGCAGATGCCTGCGCTGTATACGCATATGCATCGGACACACGCCACTCCCACACACACATACAGCGGAGTACAGTTTCATGAACGCAGCAGCCCATAAGTATAGGTTCTGTGTCCTGAATCACCAGGGTTGGTGATTCACTTCTCCCAGTGCAACGTTAGCCTCTCTGAGTGTGTGTGTGTATGTGTGTGCGTGTGTGTGTGTGTGAGGCCATGGCCTTGCGTCAGGGCTGCTTCGCTGCTGTTTATGTCTGCTGTCGTGTACGCAAGCTGCACCCCCAGCTGACGCACTACCACCTCAGTGGGGTTAACCCAGTCTACTATGGGACACTGATTTAGCTTTTTGCGCGCTGTCTGCGCACTCATTGTGACTTTGTCGACTATTTATTTAACTTTCAGAAAATAGCCAACTGCAGTGTACCTTAACTTTATTAACATAGATATGGGGAGCATAAGGTGCCCTGGTGGCTTACTGGGCCATGTGCCTATTAAAGGAATAGTTCCACTATTTTGGGAAATTAACTTTCTTGCAGAGTTAGGTGAGAACTGATACAGTACCACTCTGATGTCTATGCACTATAAAAGAAGCAACAGCCAAGAGATGGTTTTGGTTTGCTTAGCTTTGCATAATGACTGAAAAGAGGGAGAAACAGCAAGAGTCCAAGTTATGATTTTACTCCCCGTAGAACCACAACTTGTCATCTTTACACTTCAAGTTTTGTATGGATTAAACAAACAAGATATAATGTGTTAATTAGTCAGTTTTAGAGGGGCTTTTAGAAAGATTTTTTTTCCTTTGAACAGAGCAGGCATGCATTTTTCCCCTGTTTTCTTTTTGCTAAGCTGTAGGCTCATTTTTAATAGACATTTATGAGAGTGGTATCAATCTTGTCATCTAACTCTGGGCAAGAGAGAAAATAAGCGTATTTCCCGAAACACTGAACTATGTCTTTAATGAGTTTGAATCTAACCCACATCCTTGTTTCACTTTGTTTTTTCACTGCCCTTTCATTTCTGCAATTATTCATGATGGTAAATAAAAAAAAATCATAAAATCTAAAACTATATAGTCTAACTAAATTACTAGAAATATCAGTGTTATCATGACCTTTAAAACAATTTTCATAGCCATTATTTTCAAGGCTCCTCTTGTGAGGTTTCTCCCTTCCTGCTCCAAGTTGGACCCTTTCTGCCCCGTCAGGCTTCTCCACCATTATACCGGCTGTTGTGTGAGAAGCCGCAGGCCTGCCCTCCTCCCTTAACAAAATCATGTCAAAAAGCAATTAATATCTTAATACCTCCATCAGCGCCAACCACCAAGCCGCCAAAAGGCCCGACTCTTTGTTTTTTTCCGCCTCGGTGTCGGCTGCTGTGCTGCTCTCGCCTGGCCCGTGGTTTCCTTGGTTTCATTTCCCAGTGCCCCGGTGGTCAGCTGTGGTTTTCCAGGGGGCACGGGGTAGGACGTTGTGGGCAGGAAGGTCCTCCACTCCCCCCGAGCATTAAGTACTACTCTCCAAGCCTGAGAGCTTCAGTGGCCGCAGTGCTGGCCCCATCTAATGCAGCGGCCTATGGATCAAACCTGACCAGAGACACTCATCCACTCTGCATGCTTTCCATCTATTAAGGCCACACAGTACAAGGCCTGGATAATGGTCAACACCTCTGATTATTGCAGTGGTTTGATCTCAGGGGATGTTTACTGTGTTGGCCCGAGTGTAAAACCAGTTTTTGACTGCTTTCCTGAGCTGCACTGCTCAGATGTTGTGTCTAGAACAAGAATTACTTTTGCATTTTCTCTTACAGATCAAGACATGTTGGAAAATGATTAATGATGTTGTCTCTTCTGTTCTTAAGCCACATAAGTTGAAAATGCTGACGTGGCCATTTGTTTTGTCTTTGAGTAGCTTATATGAGCTTATGTTGCACAAGCCAGGTAATATTAACCACACAAATTCTTCTCATATCACTAAACCCGATTAAAGTGTTTTCGCTGTCTCTCATCCACACACTCTGTGAATACAATACCTGGTCCCAGTTAGGTGTTTCTTTTATAGCTCAGCTCTTCAAAGGGAAGAAAAAGATGGGTTTTGACTTCTGAGCCATGGCTCCACAATATTTGGTTTCTCTACATTTTCATTCATTTCTCTTGGCAGGCACAACCAGTAACTGGTGGAAGGTCTTGGCAGAACATGCGATAAAAGCTCATGATTAAAGGGACTAAAATAAGTACTGTATATAACTCATGTATCCATTAACCACTGAGAAGAGAAACAGAAAGAGCAAAAAAATTGTTATTCTTTTCAACCCTCGCCTGGCCAGTTAGTCTATATTATAAATGTATAATATATTCATCCTCATCTCTTTTCCTCTCTTTTTATGCCTTTTTCTTTCTGCTATATTGCAACTTCTCCGTTGGAAAGCTATATGTGACCTTTCTTGGTAATGATTTTTTGTGATGCATGTACTGTATGATCAGTGTGGTTGACCTACACCCGTACCTTTTCTCAGCTCTTGTTCACACATACACACATGTGCACAGTGTGTGCATGTCCACACGCCGACTGTCCAGGGTCATTCGATCCCAGCCAGCAGGCCCACACACCTTGGCCGGCTGGGTGGTGGTGCCGGTGAGTACACTGTAGTGGTTTGGCCCCGGGCCCCTGCCTAGCTTGCCTGCCTGAGTCTGTGCTTTAGCTCCTCTGGACAGTCAGCCTCACAGTGCTGTCAGAGACCTGGCTATACAGCTTTCCTTTACCTTCAGACGGCAGCTAAATAGCAGCTGTATAAACACATATACATTAAACCAGGCCTGTATTAATGACTTTATTTTGGAGCCTCTCTGCGGCAGCGGTTCTGATATTCTAAGAGGTTGTAGTGGTCGTTGTAGTGGTGGTGGTCTTAAGCATAGAAACGCTGATGTCGGCTGACTCTTTCAAGGACACACTCTGGTGGGGAGTGATGGCGCGGTACCAGCTGGACCGGGCTGGACCTCAGGAAGTGGATTTTGAAATGTGTAGTATAAGAGTGATTGCCCTGACTTGGACAATGTAGGTGGCTATAAACTATTGTGTTACAACTGCTTTGGCTATAGTGAGGACATTGTCTTTTTATAATGACAGGTTTTATGATTATGGACTTTTTATGCTACATCTGCCAACCTTTTCCAGAACTTTGATTTATTTGTGAAGGGATCAGACAATGAACCAATTGAGCAGTTTGAGTAGTGATTGTTAATGGTTTAAGACAGAGAAAGGTTTGTTCTAATCCATCCTGCACAAGCTCTGAGTGGGGCCCATTGTAGAAAAGATTGATTTACTATTTATCCCTCTGACAGCACAGATAGGGAAGAGTCATAATTCTGTGCACTGGGGAGATTAAATTCCTGTATCGTTGTCAGCTACATTAACTGACTTCCTGGATCTCAATTCAATTAGCGCAGCAGCATTCTCTAGCATTAATAAATCAATAGTGATGGCCTGCTGATAGGCGTGCTGCATGCAGCATGTTGAAGATGCTTTCTGTGCACACATACACACACACACATACACACAAACTCATCTGTTACAGTATGTCCCTGTACTGTTCATTACCGTTCATTAATGATTCCCAGCCCCAATGTAGTCAGAACAGCCAGCTAGCATGTTAGCTGATGTTTAAATACATGTTCACATGCAGGATTGGGCATGTTCTTTAAACATCAATGGATTTATGCACGTTGTAAACACACAAATAACACACACACCTATTGACATAATCTCTGGCAATATGGGTTAGTATAACTTCACAGAACAATTTATCAGTTTGCAGTTGCTGCTGCTTATCCGAGTAATTAAAGACTGATTGTCCCTGCAGGCCCTTAACTCTTCACTCACTGCTTTATCGACTCAAGCCAAGAGACGCTTGTGCCTGTGAGCTGAAGAAAAGACATAAGCCATTGTTTTCCAGCCGTTAAACCTCCACAGCTGTTTGGAAACTTCTGTGACAGCCAGTGGAGAAGCGGAACCAGATCCTGGGTGCCACTGACAAGGAGGAGGAGGAGGAGGAGAGAAGACATGATATTGCAGCTGAATTTTTTTTTACACACTTTTCAGCATGAGCAAAGATGTCCAGATGGGAAAAATAAAACCCACACATACACTAACTTTGCTTCACCAAAAGCCATTCATTGATCGGTCACTTAATCATTTTATTGGCCTCTATCACACACTCATGCAAACACTCACGCGTGGCAATAAGCGTACAGACAAAATCCTGATGTGTGAGCCAGTGTGATCTGACTGTGGAGGAGGAGATGTCCAGTCAGTCAGTGTGGAGTTGGCAAAATGCCCATTGGATCAGCTGTCGAGTAGTTTAAATATTATTTCTGTCTGTCATATCAATCTTTTCAAGTTCATTTACAAATGCATCTTGTAGATCTTTCCTGCACTGCTTATCAATCTAAAGGCTATCTTGGGTATAAGGCGTCTTTCAGTATCTGTGATTTGTTGACTTGGACCTTTATCATCATCTTCATCTGTTTCTGTCGCTGGCCATTTCTCTAGTTAACTGTTCTGCTCACTGTTTTTCCAGTGGATACTCTTTCTTAGATGTTGATTTCTCCCTGATTACACAAACTATGCGTCACTCTGTGAATTGCCAGAGGCTAATTTGGCCAGTCGTCCTGATGGGACAGTTGATAAGGGCATTGATTGGCTCTCTTTCTGAACGAGGGAAGGATTTCATTGGGACAAAGATATGGGGGCAACACGGCATTCATTTCAGCAATCAGCCCCCATCCTCCCTCCTTCCTTTCCTTTCCCCATTTGGCCAAACTCTTCCCAGAAGTCTTTCAATATGGATTACACTGCATGGTGAGCACAGTGGTAATTCAAGGTGAAATAAAACTCTTTAAATCCTATTGGCTGCGGCAGTGAGAGAGAATTGGAAAGTGTAGAAGGACAGACATCAAACTAGAGGTGATTAGAGTTATAGGCTTTTCCTTTGATGTCCGTATCTGCCTATTCCTACCTCTGGAAGTTGATTCGGTAGTAACGGTCTAGTGAGCACGTCCTTAGTCAAGTCCCTGTCTCCTCCTTTTCTGGATGCGAGCGCTGCTCCAAAAAATCATAGGCCTTCATTATCTCCAGTCAGGCAATTTTGGGAACATAATACTGTTTTAGTATTGGAGAGCTTGCCCCCATCAGGGCTGGGGCCTGATCAAACCACTTGCACTGGGAAGGGGAGTTAAAGAGAAGCACGCCCGCCAGTCGGTTCATCTCCCTTCAAAGGCATATGGTGCAAATTTGATCAAAAGTGGAGGGAGGGGAGGGTTTGAGGGGGCATTCACGTCGCTGATGTGAAAAATAAGGCCAGGCTGTAAAAAACCAAATCAAACCATGCTTGGTTCTCTGGGAGTGATTAGAGCCAAAGAAGAACCAGCTGCAGCATCGTCAGCCGCATCTCAATCTCCTACACACACTGGCAGCCTGCTGGCTGGGCAGGGCAGAGGCAGAGGCAGAGTCAGAGGGAGAGGAGAAAGACAAGTGCTCATCCCTTCATCTTCCTCAGTGGCTCCTGAGCTTTGAGGAACCACAGAAAGAAAAGACAGCGTTAGACATGAGGATAAGGAAAAACAGAATGTAGAAAGTGAAGGAATTGTAGAAAAAAGAACAAAGGATTGAGTGAAGAAGAAGCAAGAGAAGGGAAGTAACGGAAGTGCAAAATGTGACGGAGGTCAGGGTTAGGAGAGAGTGTAATAAAGCAGGAGTGCGAATAAAGGGGCCTGCTTCACCCCCTCTGGGATGTCAAATGGAAGAGTCCCAGTGTGTCCTTAAATATTCATGTGTAGTTTGAGTTGCAGGCCCCTCTAATGCTCACTAGTGGCCCTAGGAGACCAGGCCCTCTGTGGATGAGTGTACACTTCATTTCAAATTACAGCCTATTGTTTAGACAAACACATATAGATCACTGTTTTATAGTCATGAGATCCTGTTATGATGAGGGCCATTCATGTCAGACGGTAGTGCAGTTTATTTGCTAATGATGTAGTATTATTTATTGGTAATTAGTGTGTATATGACAACTAACTAATATGTAAGTAAAACTTTTTTCGTGACTGATTTCTTTGAAAACACTCACAATTCCTTCTTCAGGTTATTTAATTTCAACCAGCATTTCTATATATCTCAGTTAGCGGAGAAGCATCTCCATTCCCAAAGGTTTAGTGTAAGTGTCACTCTGGGCTACCTCCTCCTCAAAGTCCTCTCAGCCTTAATGACAGCAGTAATTGAGATGAGATAGAGAGAAGTCATCACCTCGTGACTCTGACTGCATCCTCATCAGGGCTCTAAAAGCCCCTTTGTCCTCCACAAGGGAGGGGTGTGAGATGGAGCTGAGAGGGTGTAGGGACCAAAGGGACTGTATACTTTGTATTTTACGTCTAGAGGTAGCGAGTGTTTGTCATCTCCATGAATCATTCAAAATGCTCAACAGAGCCATACAACATCCATCTTGTCCCCATAATTTAAGGCCATCAGTTTGTTCTATTAGCAATGCTTACACATGCTTATGCCCTCACAAACACACACACACACACACACACACACACACACATACACACACACACACACACACACACACAAATCCTTGTGTCCAGGAGCAGTAATCAATGCCATTACCAATACAGCCATAGGAGTCAGTGCAGGGCACAGCCCCCTCTCTATCCACCAAAGCCATGGTCAGGTCCAGAGGTGAAGGTCAAGTTGCCAAAGTGACTCTCCCAGCTGTAGCTCAACCACAGAGCAGAAGGCTCAACCCTGTGTTCCGTCTGTTTGCACATTTTACACTGACCTGGGCTTTTGTCGAGGCTGTGGACCCCCAGATTGCGAATGGTCCCTCCACGTGGCCCTTGTGGTCACGGTCCGCAATGACCATGCTGTTAGAGAGAGAGGGGGGTCACAACACAACAAAGACCTCTCCTGTTAGCTGCAGGGAGTGGGTTGGTCAGGGTTGGCAAGAGGGCAGGGTGAAGGGTGATGATATTGATTGGTTATCTTCTAGTTGAAAAGAAAAACACATCAGACTACTATGAGGAAGCCTAAGGCCTCACTGTATCAGGGCAATGATTGATCAGTAGAATTATTAGTCACTGCATTCATTGTAAAGGTTATTGAGATTGAGCTTGACAAAAACATGTTGGGTGCTTGAGCTTTGCCAGGGCTTTTTGCATCTTACATAATATGCAAAAAGATTAATTTATTTTGAAATACAAACTAATGGGGATGAAAGCATACCACAGTTCTGTTCTTGTTTTTATTTTATCCCATAGTGCATGCTGTGCATATTATTGTTGTGTCGCCATGGTGGTGTCTGTTTGTGTCTGTCTGTTTGTGCATAGACACATTCCTGCAAACACAGTTACGATGACTCATCGTAGTCTCACCACAGGTTTCCTGTGAGGACATGTTGTGGGAGAAATGTTTGCCAAATAAGTCCTTAATTCACTTAATTATAAGTGCTAATAAGCAAAGCTAGTTCCATTTAAAGCATAGACTCTAAAAAAAAATTGATGTATCCACCATGACATCACCCACTGGTTTGTGGACTCCTGTTATGATGCCTCAAGTTTGGCATTTGGACTGTCACCATCTTGGATTTTTGGAGCCAGAAGTGACTATATTTGCAGCTGCTAGCTACTAGTTTGGTTAGAATGGTGCAATTACAGTCTATGGTTAACTGTGATAATGCTAATGCTAATTTTCACTAGTGAAAAACAGGCTTAAAACCATTAAAACAAAATGTACTTACCAGAAAAACTGAACACCTGACTCCTTAGAGGGTCTTTAATTCAACCAAACACTGGACAAGACTTTTTTATGCAACCAAAATGTTACAATTAACGTTCATGAATTTTCTTTCTGAAAACACATTGAAATAGCGACAGCCATAACTATGCCTATACTGAAACTGGGGTTACGCCATGGTTACGTTACATAATCAACATTGTCTCTGTGGTACTTGTCAATCAAAACATAGTCACACCCTAAAATATACCCTGTTTTATCATCTATTTTACTCTAAATGAGACCATAATTTACAAAATGAACATTATGCTGTTTTGAAGAAGACTTGAAACTAGCGATTAAGACCATAAACTTTTGACCATAAACTGTTGACTGACATAATAAATCAAGTGATCAAGTCATTTTCTCATAGACTTCCATACAATTGGACTTCTTTTTTGCCACCAGTGGAGTCGCCCCCTGCTGATCATTAGAGAGAATGCAGGTTTAAGTCACTTCGCATTGGCTTCACTTTTCAGACCCCAAGCTACACGCGTCGTTTAAAGGCACTATTACTGAGAAATGGCTCTTTAGTAGCATCTAGTGGCAACTGTGGGGAACTACAACATCGGCAAAATCATGTTTTCTCCAAAATTGACAATGATTTTTTTAAGTCAAACATCTGGATTGGGATTTTTCTTATACATTGTTTTAGATATCCAATAAATATGCCATTTTTTCATCGGTATAGAAAGTTTAAAAAAAAATGCAGCACCAATGTTCAGTTGAGTTGAGGATATTAAATGGACCTATTATACTCATTCACGGGTCTATATTTATATTCTATTCTCTACTGAAATATCTTGAAATATCATGATTTACAGTTCAAAAACCTACTTATTTAACTCATACTGACCTTTGGAGCAGCCCCTCAGTTCAGCCTCTTTTCGAAACAGGTAATTTTTGCTTCCTGTCTCTTTAAGGCCCCCCTTCTGAGGAGCCCACTCTGTTCTGATTGGCCAGTTTAAGGAAGCTGCAGCTCTGGTAAATTCTGCTGACTCTGGAGGCTATATCAACATACCATGCAACAAACATAGTAGTAGGATTTCACTTTACTCAAATTGTGAAGTTCTCAAATACATCTGTACATGTTCAAGCCAAAATCAGATCCAAAATATGAGAGTGGACAACACAAAAACATAGAAATACCTTAGCAAAAACCTTAGCAACAAAGGCTACAGAACGGACAGCCGTTTATTGGCATGTACAATGACCTAACATCAGCAAGGTAGAAAAAAAGTTGTTAATGAAGCCAAGGCCTGGGCTTTTGACTTGCAGGGAGGATTTCTACATATGTTAACCTCAAGTTTAGATATCTGACATCATAACAGAAAATCACAAAAAGCATAATATGTGTGTAGTTATGGGGGGCAAGGAAGTAATTATGTGGAAAGAGACAGCAAAGTATTACTTATTGCACCTTTAAAATCATTACCAAGGGTCAATATCTAGCTTAATTCTGTTGTTTTGAATGTCAAATTAAAGAAAAAATACATTTAAGCTACATTGGCTTCCAGCTCACAACCTGGCAAGGTTCCTACACCTGCCCGTGACTAAAGGAATCAGCCTTATTCATAAAACCTCTGACTACTCTGACATATGGAGAAGTGAAAAAAGTTTGACAATTACCCCCCTTCTATGAGTTTTAGTCATTTTTCTTCCCCTGCGCTGGTACGTATGGATGTATTCAATCAGAAGCCATTCCCACTGAAACATGCTCTTACACAGCGAGTGAGTAAACCTTTATGTAACCGCCAGTCGAGTGGGGAGTTCATTTGATGGAGAGCCCTGCTTGATTTGTTTGTGGCTCCAAAGAGGCTTACGACACGCAAGCTGCCCCTGTTCTGCTCTGATAAATGGTTCTGGTGAGAGGGAGTAAGGAGAAGAAGTGTGTGTGAGACCTTGCCAAAGACTTTGGGGTTTTTCACAGCTTAACTATATTAAGAGACAATCTCCCGCAGATACACACACACACACACAGGGTACACACTTACATATTCAGCTAATAAATATGAACACACACACATATGTTAAGTCATGTGAGAATGTCCATAAACATTCTCACATTTTTCACTCTCACACACACACATACACACACACACACACACACACACACACACTGGGTGGTATGAATTGAAATAAAACAGTGCAGTGATGAGGTGGGAAGCTTTTCTGTTCAGACTCCAGAGGAAAGGGTGGCTCCTTTTTCTTCCACTCACTCTCCATCCTCCTGCAGAGTGTGTCGTGTGTTTGCTTAGTAATGCAACGCTGCTGTCTTTTTGTCTTCTCCGTGCCGACCATGCAGGGCTGTAATTGAATGTTACCTGTCCCACCCAGCCAGTCCCCGGCAAAACACTGCCACAGCCGATTAGCTCATGCTGTAGCTATGCTAATGGTCCGTGAACACACAGGGGCCCACGTGGAATGTCTGTTCATGACAGTGTGTGTGTGTGTCTTTTTTAGTCTTTTACATCTGCCTGCCTCTTTGTCTCGTTGACTATTATGTGTAACGAGTGAGTATTACTATAGCGACCGGCTGCTGACAGGCCACACAGAACGGAACACAGTGGTCATACAGTTGTCCTACCGACTCCCCGACTCTCCCCACCACACACACACACAAACAGTCCTCATGTCAAGACTGGGCAGCGAGTGTGCCACTGGAACACACAGATTTGCTCCGGCTGATGGCAAACCACAGCAGTGGAGCCTGTGGCGGCCTGCATTTCCTTTAATATCCTGGCTAATGTACAGAGAGAAGCCAGGGCCCCAGAAAGCCACTGGATCCCAGCCAGACTTCCTAACCTACCACCACACCAGTCTTATGTAATGTTTTGATCAGTACAGTAGTAGTTTAGAGTCGGAGATCTAAATGGGACTCATATCAGGACATGGCAGTGTCTCAGCTCATATGAAAGAGCTCCATTTGTCTACAGTTTTTCTTCACTAATAGGCTATATTTGATCTCTTGGCATTTATAGTCTCATTTTAGCTTTTACTCTAAACTCTTACAGAGCCAGTAGTTTGACAATCAAGAAAAATACAACTGAATTAACATGTACTATGTTGTGAAATAATGAAGCCCAGGATCAAGCTTTGTTGGTCCAGAGTAACTCTATCACCAGACAAGAAACTCCAGATTATGTTCAATGCCAATATTTTTTATGTGCAATGCCAATGCTTTCAAAAGTCCCACAATATCTATGCTTGGCAACTACTGTATGCTTAAGTTTAAAATAAGGTAGTGGTCATGGCAACTAAAACACTCAGTTAAGGTTAGGGAATGATTATGTTTATGGTTAACACAAAAGCAAGTATTAAGGTCACTGTTCTGAAGTAATTTCCCCAACTTTTTAGCTATAATTTCTTGTCATCTATACTGTTAGGTCCTCTCTGTCCCGCTGTTATTACAGACATGTCTGAACTCGCCGCGTCCCCTTGACTCACTCATGGACTTGTCTCTTATATTGAGCTCATGAAGTTTTAACTCAGATGGTCTAGGGCTGATGGGAAATGGTATTCATTAAAGACCTCTAAAAACAGAAATTTTGAATAGAGTAAATAACAATATTAGATTGTTTTTAAAAGAATTCTGTTCTGATCTAGACATATGGAGTGAACCACATGACACGCTGTTGAGAAAGGCTTTGTTCCATGGTTGGATTTATAGTTATTTCTGTTATTATAAATGTCAGTGGGATTTCACATGAGGTTACTTACTTCTGGGGTAAAACTGGGAAGTTCTGGTTTCACTTCAGCTCTCTATAGGGTGCACTACTTCATCCATTAACAATTAACACTGGCATCAGACATAAATTGGAAAGTCCAGAATTGTCCAATTTGGAAGTAATATCAAGGGATACCAGGCTGTCCAGAGAGAGAACACAAAAATAAAGATAAAGCAGAAGCTACAATTAAAAAAAATGGCGGGAATCTCTCTCAATATTTTATATTGAGAGAGATGTTGGAGCGAAGTGGTGGTGGGGGTGTAGCTTAGCCTCGACCACGCAAATTAAGCATGGCTTCATGCGCAGACCTTCATTGCAGGATTCACAGCAGCTGGAGAAACCACATCTCCTCCCATGGAGCGGAGCCAGGGCCACAACCAGACCCGAATAAGCATCATCTTTTTTATACCACAAAAGAAAAAGAAAGAAAAAGAGACTGAAGGAGAGAGAGCGAGAGAGGGGTGGTTGGGGAGTGGGAGAGAGGACGGTTTAGAGGGCAGCAGTAAAAGGGAGGCTGTCTGCATGGGGGTTTGGGGCCGAGGAGCTGAGGAAGGAAACCACAGGAGGATTACGAGCGAGGGGCTCTGTGTTTCAGTTAGACTTCTCTCTCTCGGAAACCGTTATATAGACTTGCTGACCCTTTCTCTCTCAGTCAGGGCTTCCTGCCTCTGTCTACCATGCAGAACCCCTCACCCACTTTGAGCCAAATCACACCTCTCCGTTGGACTGTGGTAGTTCATGAATTACTCCACAGAGAGGTGTTCTTGCCCAGACTCACTCCCTTGCTTCCTACTCACAACTGGGGGCTACACTCTTCTATTTTCTATATTCTAAGGTGGCTCAGCTTGAAACTGGCAAGTTTTAGGTTGGCTGTCACCAAGTCGTTGAGTAGACACACCTGAGGATTGCCAATATGACAACTTGGGACTTAACAGCTGCTTCTGGCACTTTGATGAATGGCAAGTGAAATATGAGTGGGAATATGAGAGGAAGGCTCACTCACTGGTGTCCTAAACCTGCCCAACACTGTGTTATTTCTCCCGCTCTGAAACTTCCTGTTGACCTTGGTCATGTGACAGGGGTGGTTGCGGCCAGTTGTGATTGGGTGTTCCGGCCTTGTCTGGTCAGGTCTGGTTTCTCTCCTGACATGGGAGGAGCTGCGCTTAGACTGGCTGCCGCTCTACTTGGGTTGGTGTTAACAATGGGTAAATGTTACGGCTAGTGTGTTTTTGTGTCAACGCAGGATAATTGCACCCTGTCCGATGGTCATCCTTGGACCAGTACTATATGCAGTATGTGTATTGACTTTACTTTTTGGACCCTATACTTTTCGTATTTGATATTTTTTCTATGGCTGGCAATGAGTCTTTTTGTTGTTTTGGTCTGGTTTGACGGAAGTGGTTTTGAATTGATGCAGAGAATAAAGTGTAGGGCTTTCTCCATTCACAACTGTCCAGTTAAAAAAAAAAATTAAAAGCCCACAAATAATTCTAATGCAGAAACACCCAGAACTGTCGCTTCACTGGTGTTTGTCTTGTGTGTCAGTAAGGTCCCGACCACCTACATTGTACAGTAGAAAGCCCTGCAGCCACTCCAGCTGCTCTGTGTTTGCTGAAGCCTTTGTAATCCAGCAGTTGTCATAGGAAATACATGCAATTAACATTATGCTGTTAGTTGCTGTCATATCCTGTTGCTCCCTGCTGTTGCTCACACTATTGAGGATTTTGCCATTTTCCATTTATTATTTACTATTTCTTTGTGGTTTATCGGAGAAGAACCTGTTTCAACTGTGTGGCTACAGTCTCCTCTGTTGGTACAACATCACGTTTCTACTCATCTCAGATCTGGAAGAAGGGAAGAGCAGGAACATCTGCAAAGAGCCCCAGTAATTATATCTGAAGATGTGGAGAAAGAGAGGGGGGTATAAAGGAATAAAATGAAGGGGGTGAAGAGAGGGAGGGGGGAAAGAGACACACACACAGAAAAAAAAAATCTGACTGTGAAATGACTGCCAGATTTCTATTTGTGCGTCTTGAAAGGCCCGTGTCTCTGCCGCTGCATATGGGATGTGGGATGAGAGCTCTGGCAAATCAAAGGCGCACTGGATAAAGATCTCTGGAAGCCCATGCTAGTAAACAGGCTCATAAAAGCAGCTTGCGGGGTGGAGCGTCAAAGAAAAACTTGAACGTCTGCCCACCTCCAATAAAGCCAGAGCTTCTGCAGGCGTCGGTTCCAGCACTACGCATGGCCAGGCGTGCGGGGCTGCCGGTGGTTTGGAGCTTCATCATTGTATCATATCCTCTGATTAAGGGCTATCAGTCATGCAGAATACTACTAAGTCTCCAGTGGATTTTCCAACTCTTCCTCCAGTCTTTTTTTCAGTATGTTCTCTTTTTCATCATTTTGTTCATCGCCCTGCATGCCAACTCTGCACCATTCGCTTTTAACCTATATTGCACCCATTTCAAACGCTTTATTTCCACCTTTAGTCTGTCATTATCTGTAATTACTAACCACCGGTTCTCTTCTATCTAACCCACTCAACAATTATTTTTCCAGCAAACAAGGCCTGCCCTGCAGTAGCAGTAGCATTAGCACTAGCAGTCAGTCAGTAGCCCAAAAACACTGAGTCAGCAGATCAGATCTGTTCTTACTCTGCAGCTGCTTCATTTTTTGCACTTTATCGCTGCCAACCGTCGTTGCACACTGCTTTTTTTTTTCCTCCATCAAGGATGTAAGTGTTTGTGACATTGTGGCTAGAGGGGGCGGAGGTGTTGAGGCCAAACTATTTCATATGAAACAACTCAAACCCGGTAGCATTCCAACGTAGGCAACCCTCCTGCAGTTTGCCCGGGAAGGAAAAAAAATAGGAAATAGAAAAACATGGCTGCGAGCTTTGCGGTAGAGGAGACTTCATGCTGTGTGGCATTTGTGTGTTGTTGTTTTTCATTTTGGTGAGCAAAGTACTTCACACCACAGAAATGCCCTTTACCTTTAGCATGGTTTATGATAAACACTGTTCATCATCAGCTTACTGTATTCGCAACAGAACCAATATATCACATAGGGAACACACACTAGGAATAAAGCAGCAAAGAGTGTGCTTCAAGGAATTCGTCTGACTTGGTATCTATTCTTTTGTTGATCATACAGTTGATCATACTGTACATGCAACTCTGTTTCCTGAAGCTTAAGAAATACCTAAGTTTGAAATTGACATCACACATGATGCAAAATGTGGTAAATATCTAATATAACCTGACTTTGTCCCTGTTAATCTTCCCAATACTGTGTGTCTGTGGCGAAAGCATCTCATCCAACAAAGAGCACTCTGTGTGAAGGCAGACGGAGCAGTGCCCTCCAGTGGTGTAGCAGCTAAAAGGGGCCCTTCAGAGCCTCACAGCTTTACATGCATTCCTGCTCAGCCGTAGTCAAGGGCTCCTGGCTGACAAAGGCACACACAGCAGCCTTAAAAAAAATCAGTTTCCACCACAGTCTGTGGAATGTTTATCAGTGGTAAGCACGCTGCCCTGGAAGCATATGGTGTGGTTTCACTGCTTTGGGTGCACAAGAGGTGAACTTAAGGAAAAGTCGTATGATCATAGGAGACCTAACGGATGGCTGAACATGTGAGTGTCTAGTAGTAATTTCTGCTCTGCGCTGTCCATCTATTCATCTGATAAAATTACTGGAAAAAATAAGGGCAGCATTATTCATAATCCTTTAATTTTACACCTTCCTCTGAAATGCCCTTAAAACTTACACATGATATCGTGCACACATGAATACATGTGCACATTCACGTGCGCACACACACACACATATGGACAGAAGATATAACGTATATGTAGATGTACAGTGTTTGTTACTGGAGTTATGGAAACCATTTTTTTTAATTTAGCTGCCACAACCAACCAGATCAGCATGACATGTTCCTTGACTGAGACTCTACTATTGTCTGAGACAAAGATTTTGAGAGAGGCTCTCCCTAAACATCATGATTGGATGCTAATTGGCGCATTAACTTTTGCGCCACACCTGCTTTGATTATAATTTGTATTTCCCACTTTGCATGCCGCAGATTGGTTTCCTGTGTCATTACCTGCATTCACTTTTTCAGATTAAATGCAGACTGATGCAGGTATACAGGGAGTGGACATTATAACAACAACGCCTGTACAGTAGAATACAGTCTGGTTGGCAAACCACACCCATGCTCTGCCTGGTTTTGCAGCAATACTATACTGAAATAAGTGAAACTATGGATACCATATTTTAGCATTCTCCCTGTTATTACTTGGTTGAACACGTCAGTTACCCTCTCAACAAACTGACAGGTATCTCTTTACAATTTCTAAAATAAAAGTATTTTTAAAAAGAATACAGTCTGCAATAGTCTAGCAGTGAATATTGCTTTTGTTCAGCTTATAATGTTCAGTTTTTCTTTGTGAGAGATGTTTATTCAACTTTTTTCTTTTACAGGTTGTGCAGTATTGCAAGTGTCATTGTGTCCAGTCTCTGTATCCAAAATATGTATACTACTATTCTAACTCCACAGCCTCATCACATACGCACACAGCCACCCTGTCTGTCTATGGCAAGCAGATTTAACATTTAATAGCTAGACTGGATATATATTGCAGATATCTGTAATTCAATTCTTCCTAGTCAAAAATAATGATTCTGATATCCACAATCAGATTCTTCCTATCCACAATTGTCATTTCAGTTATCCACAACATCATTCCTCCCAGGACAAATGATGTCACTTTTGCCATTCATGTGTATTGGGCTTTTTAAATAAATAGAATTCTTGCAAGGAAAACCTCCCATTTCTGATAAGTTACGGATATATAACAGCATCCTATCTACACAAATATATTGTGGATATCTGCAATTGCATTCTTTCTAGTCATAATTGTGGATATCTGTAATGACATTTTTACTAGTCACAATGTATTTTGGAAAATTACATTACGGATATCTGGAATGGTCTTTCATTTTGGATATCTGATATTAAATTATGACAGTAGTAACAACTGGATTGTAGATAATAGAAATGGGATTTTTTAAGAAGAATTCTTAAATTTCTTTATCTTATATTTAATTACCATTCTCGCCAGTGAGAATACAATTTTGACAAGGATAAATGCTGTATGGATATCTAAAACGTAATTACACATAGGAGTGTGGTTTAATTAAACGTCAAAACGACTTGCCATAGTGTTAGCAAGGCTTCCCGTGCCCTCACTTTAATGACCCTCTCCCCAGTAGGCCTTGTTAACTTCTCCTCACGACAAATTAGGAGGTGTTACACATGTCAGAGGTCACCCTGCTGCTCATATGGCAATATGCAGGTCCTCCAAATTCACAACACATGTTCTCATCATCTGTAACCCTAAAAGGTGTTAACTCAAAGTTCACCACCTCATTTAAATCCCTGGTTACTGCCACAGCTCAGTCTAGCTGAGTCATTGGCAAACAGTGACAGTTTAATCAGAAATTACTAGACAGGAGTTCCTGCATTGGCTGCCTCGCTGGCTGAAGCTACTGCTGAGTGACTGTTTTTCTTTGGTGCAAATAAATAGGACCTTTGGAAGTAGATTAAAGGACAGTTGGGCAGCCATGAAGTAGATGGATATATAGTTGTGGATATAACACAGTGGATGCAGAAATGTTGGACCAGATGATGTGAGCCACAGGTTCTTTATTTTGGTGTTATGCCACATGTCACTGGTTTATATTTAATATATATTATGATATTTTTAGCTCATGGGGAAAGAGACATTCTGCTGCGAGCTATGTGGTATTAAAATACTAGCCCATATATGGTTTCATCAAAAGCAGTAGTGTCTAAAAAGATGGTGATTCATCCCTTCAGGATTTCAACTTTGTAAAAAGGAAAAGCCTTTTTGCTCTAATTGATTCGGTTCACATTGATAAATGGTTCATTAAAATCTGCTGGTTCCAAACTTTTCCAATATGAATCAAATCAAGCACACATTTGCTGGAGATTATTAGTGAAATCAGATCTCACCGGATAGGATTCGTGTAACATCCCCTGCACTCTTTGGAATAAATACACTTGTTTATTTTGGTCTGTACCCCGTGATTTCTTGAGTGTAAGTGTAAATTACATGTCGCCACCATTAAATATTAAACCCAATGGAGCATTAATAATTGATGGCATCACTTCTTATGCAATGGTGGCCGAGGAGCTGGCCCAGAAAAGGCTCCTTTGCATTAGGCTCTTCTTGAGGTTAGAGACTGTGGCCACCATTCCCACCCATTTCTTTTTAGCGGGCTGATGGATGATCACAGGAAGTTCGTAAAAGAGGATCTCCCCCACCAGAACGGCATCGTCTTGGGCAGGGAATGGCAGAGCGCTGAGTGGATGTAAGTGCTTCTTCAACCACAACTAAGTATGTTCTGTGGACCTGAGGACTCTCAAGCTGTGGGCAGGATGGGTATAATGATTGGTTTGGAGGAGAACATGGTGTGTGTATGTGTGTGTATTTGTACGCGTGCATGTGTGGACAGAGTGGTACAGAGTAGGTTACCCACATGGCTTCCAATGCCTGAAAGCTGCCCCCAAAAGTGGTGTGTTTGGGGTGGCTCTGGCATCTCAAAGTGCTACCGCTTCAAAAGTTTGCTCAATAAATGGACAGCCATAATTATTGTGATGATAAAAGCTCAAAACCACTGATGGAATTTGATGGTAAATATGACTTCCATGACACAAGCCTGGAGAAAAATCCTACAGAGAGAAGCTGCTTAATAAAAATAACAAAGCTAAAAAAAAACAAGGCATGCCATTGGAAAGTGTGTTTATTGTCAAACCTGTTTTAAACTGTTCAATACTGTACATTACTACATTACAATGCACTATAGTGCAGGGAGCTGTAAAAGTCTCTCACTATACAGTTCAACAGTCTCTCTCCAGCACTCTTAGTTCCCCCTGGCAGTAATCAATAGGGCTTAATAATAACCTATAATCAGTCTCGTCACGTTGGGAGTGATGGTGACTGATAGGCCTCCGCCTGGCGTTCCTTCTGACACTAATGCACTGACTGCCTATGAACGGCTGTTTATTACTCAATAAGGACATTTGGAAATAGCCTGATCAATAATGAATGGTGCTCCCTTAACTCTGTCTGCATGCATGAAAGAGGAAGAGGATTAACATGTAAACAACAAGGCATCTTATCTCAAATATGTTGACTCCAATATCATGATTCTGGCAACAGTGAGGGGGAGCCATATCCCTCAGAAGTAGTAGCCTACTCCAGAAAAGAATGAGACCAGTGAAGGTCATTGTTGATCTGGTTTGCATATTCAATAAAAGAATGTTATATTTGATTGTCACCAGTGGTGGAAGAAGTAGTAGCTAGTAGTCATGAAACCACAGTGAATCACCTGACATTGTTCTCCAGAGCTCTTTGGAACATTTTTGCATCTTCCAGCTATTTAGATGTCCGACCCGCAAGGTAACTGCTTTGGTTCATTCTCACAGCTCTCATCAGCATTAATTTGAGAAACATAACAGCAAATGGATGTTAGTGTTGCTTTGTGTCTGCTGGATATAGTAGGCACCTGTTTGTTAAGTTTACCATATCAACTTTAAAAGGTGACAATATGTCAGTGTTGTTTTTACAGCTAGCTGCGCTGCCCTTAATAGGTCAAAAAGTCTTTAAGTAATGGTTTAAGTAATAGTTGTAATAAAAATACCCCATTACAAGTAAAAGTCTGGACCCCTCTCATTATTAAACAGTGTATTATATTATTAGAATATTTTTTAGCACTTGAATGTGTGCCACACTAATGTCCCAACTAGTCAAGGTGTGGCTAATTTCAATGAATTCAATGAATTTCTATATTTAGATAGTTTAGTAGATACAAATGCTATTTTGCAAGTAACAAAAATAATAATAACAATTTAATTTGTAATTTGCACTTTTTATTCATATTCAATGTTAAACTGCTGCAGCGTTAAAAACATAACATAAAGAAGATAAGAGTTAAGATGAAAAAGTCATATGTTCTGTGTGTAAAAATCTTCTGCAAAGTAAATAGTAAAAAATTACTATATAACTTTTAGGTTAGTTTAGTTAATTTAACAAAATTTAAAATGTAGTGAAGAAGAAGGAATAACGTTGCATCATTTGCAAATACTGATTATCTGACTAGTCACTGTATGCTGCTCTCATTGCAGAATTTTACTGCTTTACAAGGCTTTTCAAAAGGCTATTCAAATATCTGGGATCTTTTCAACATGACCACCAATAATTAAGGTAACGGACATTAGATGCCATGGAGGTGTATTTTACTCTGTGGACTTAGGGGGCCTTCCCTCTCAATAGAGGACCATTTCACATGGTCAAAACACTTTGATTCTGGCCAGTGAATGGTCCTTTTCAGCTGACACTCAGTTTCAAACAGCAAGGGCGACAGATATATAAAAGCAGCTCTTCAGGCCTTAGAAAATATTTTGGGAAACCGAAATAGCCTGGCACTTATGAGAGAGCTAGAGAGAGAGAGAAAGAGAGAGAGAGAGTGTGAGAGAGAGAGAATGACACTTTTTTTTCAATATAACTGGAAGGGGGACAGGCACTATATCTGCCTGTTGAAATCTCATTGGAAGGAGAAAATGTTTATTTTTTTCCTTTTGGCCACAACTTAGAAACCCAAGGAATCTGCTGTCCTCCTCGCTCCACCGTCTGATGGTTCAGTGTTAGTGTTTGCCTCCACAGTCGTCAGGGCGGGGTTGGGGGTTGGTGGGGGGGCTGACTGACTCTAAAAGTGGCTGAGGTTTCCTCAGGTCTGTTTGAGCATACCGAGGCCATCCTGTGCTGAGCCCGGCCTAACACCAGAAGTAACCCAGGTAGAGAGAGAGGAGACGCCCCGTCGTCTACCCATCTCTGTCAAAATATTTGTTCCGCATGGATGGGGGCTGGGTGTGTGTGTGTGTGTGTGTGTGTGCGCGCGCATGTGTGTGTGTGTGTGTGTTTAACAGGACGGTCAGTGGGACTTGTGGCACTCCATGTGTGGGCACTGCCCAGGCTGTCTTGCCATCCTTTGCCACCACACACACTCACTCATCTCACCTTTGCAGGACGAGTGTATGTCCTTCCCTGTCCACACACACGCACACACCAACACCAGAGTCAGACCACCCAGGCAAGTGGGGAACCAAGAGAAGGCCACTTTATGCTCCCAGACAGCCCAGTCCGACCACAGTGGCGCCCCTCTAACACCCATGCAGCCGCTATTACCCACAGAGCCTGTGTGTATGTGCACGCATACGCATCTATGTCTGCCAGTCTATCCGCTCGCACTGACAAATGTGTGTGGACGAGGTAGTGACTCTTCTCTTTATATTCTGCCAACCACAGGCTCCAGTACATTTAACTGGGTTAATTTAGCTAAATGACTCTTGTGCAACATCAGACGTTTTACATTTGCTACCTGGCAAACCCCTACTGAATGTGTTAGTATCAAGTCCAGCCTCAGTCATTACTCCACCACTTTCTCTAGCGCAACCATTATCCTTGCTAATATTTATCGTGCTGGTGTGTTGATAGAAACAGAATGGGAGGCTGGATTGGTCAAAGTGCTGACATATATCCTGTGTGTTTGTGGCTGCGATGGTTTGGTCGGGACTTGTCATGTGACCGCCTAAGCTTTGTTCTATCTCTCTCTGTAGACCATCACCCGACCATGATGGAAATTGCAAGGGACAAATTAGCCACATATGTTGAATAATGGTTACAACAATTGATTGGGCACAGCTTGCCTTTAGGGGAATTTCTATGTGTGTGTGTGTGTATGCGTGTGTGATTGAGCATATGCATGTGTGACTGTTGATTTCCGAATGATTGTTCTCAGGAATTAAGCTTGTGTGCATGCAGACTGGTATTTGACCCACTACATGTTTCAGCACAACAGCTGGTACGTGTGCGGCGCAACACGTACATTTGTGGGTTTGTGTTCATCTCGGTATCAATTCTTTGTCAGTGATCAACGATCAGCAACTGTCATTTTTCCTCCGATCGCTGTGACATTCCAGATGAGGGAGGAGAAGATGCAAGGGAATTGCACCGACAAATCTGGAAAAGCATGACTCATTTTCTGTGATGCTTTTTCCAGCCAAGCCTCCCTCACGCTACACATGCCATGGCAGCCATTCCACCTTTGATTGATGACTTCTCCTATTGTCGGCCCTCGTGCCTATGATCTTTTAATAAAGTTTGTTTTTACGCCCAGTCGGCCCTCGTGCCTATGATCTTTTAATAAAGTTTGTTTTTACGCCCACAGAGCAGGTTGGACGCTCTGCAGTGACTCATTGCAAGATGTTGCTCTGTCACAAACAGTACAGAGTGAAACTAGGTGTCTGTGTACAGTAACACATTTGTTCTGCTGTCATCTCTTGAGGTTTATTTGATATTACATCTGTTTATCAGCCCACTCTGCTATAGAGAATATTGTAACATTGTGACACTTGGCTTGTGCTTTTTATATTTCGTTCATGCAAACCAGTGTTTTTGGAGTTTGAACCATGCAGAGGCCAAAAGTCAGAGGTCAAAATCTAAACAACACTGTCAAGACACAATATTTCAAGGATAAATTGCTAGAGTATACTTTCAAATGCAAAAGATTATACCATACCACATTCTTGGAGGCTGGATTGGTGTATAATAATATGTTTTTTAAAAGCGTGCAATGTAGAGGCAATGTGCACATGAGAGATGCTTTATTTTATTGATTATGTAATGTACAGTTGACTTAATTAATATCATTTTTACCACACCAAAATTATGTTTCTTGTGCTGTGGTTAAAATGGGACACCAATGGGAAAGATGAGATGAGGGTGAAGGAAAAACAGAAAGTAAAAACATTCTTGGGAATACTGTCGCCATCGCACAGGACACGCAAGCAGTATGATGAAACCACTGGTGCGTGCTGTCCATTCAGTGTCAGAGCCTCCTATTTATTTTTCTTTCCTGTCTTCTGATTGGCCGGCAGAGGTGTGCGGCCTGTGAGCTGCGAGCTTCCCCTCCAGAGCCCGATGACAGATCTAAAGGATAGTTCCCTATCCCCCTTGTTACAAATAACTTCCTCTGACATGTTTGGGCACGCTGACAATGTTTTGAATGAAAACAGCTTTCAGGGTTGGATGGGATACAAGCTTTCAACCCCTAGGGTGGGCTACTTCTTCAACCGCTGCTTTATCCCTCAGAAGAGAGAAGGCAAGAGGGAGCAGAGAGAGAGAGAAAGAGCCCAAGCAAGGCTGGGATTAAGAACTGCACAAGACAGTGAAGCGCCATGAATAAAAGCCGTCTGGACTGTAAGCATTATGGCTTTACAGTGTGACACAGGCCTGTTTTTTCTCTTTCACTCTCAGTCAGTGCTTTAAAGACAGCAGGATGAGGGAGGGACAAGCCAAAGCAGAGGTGTGTCATTGTTGACACAGACAGGGAAGAATGCCTGGACAGTTTTCCTCTGTTACTGTGACTGGATCCACTTCTGTGGTCTAGGCTGTGTGTTTAGAAGCAGTTCCAGGTCGTTGAAAGTGATCAGTGTCGTGGGCACAGACAGGCTTTGTGTCTGCACTCTGTCCTCCAGGTCTGAAATCATTGAGCAGAACACGTTCTACTGCTTTGTATATACCACAAATCCTTTGATTTGAGTCAGCCTATGCGTAACAGTATTGTTGTGTTTCCTCCTGTCTTTTAAGTTTATCACTAATTGAATGTTCCTTTAACTCCACCCCTGAATGTTGATTGTCCAATCATAGCTTAGCAACTGTAACTAGGCACCGCAGGCCTGAAAAACTTTGGATTTCTCCAAATGCCAAATCAGTGAGCATGGCACTGTAGCGAAAGGGAAAGTTTGCATTTAAAGAGCGTTTAGAGTGGTGTCTTTCATTCCAAAAGCCAAAACACAGAAATTAGGGAATAAGGAATCAATTAAACTGTGTTTATCTGCCCTAACTTAAGCAGTAATTGTTAGCATACCTTGCTAACTAGCTTACTACCTACAGTAGTAGTTAAGTGTTACTTCTAAGACCAAGGAGAACATAATATACATACTAACAGAACATACTAACTTCACTAGTTTGTTGGAGTACAGGTAATGTTAAAAAAACACTACTTTATTTGTATTTCCTCATTGTACGGAAAGTGGTCCTGGACACTAAACTGATCGGTCCAGGATCGCTTTCCATACAGTGAAGACACACAACACAGTGGTCATTAGCGGTGCTAACGTTAGCAGCTCTGTAATGCTCTTTATTGAATTGGGGAAGTTTACTCTCCAGCAACTCAGCCAACATTTCCAAAGATAGCATTACATTTACCAGATGGTAAGCTCTTATCCTAAAATCCTTTTCCATCATAAAGCTCTAAGTAATAACACACTGTTTGAAAACACAAACAAATATATAAACTCTGCCAAACAGGGTCACGATAGAATGAAAGAATTACTCTCACATTTTTCATTATCACATTTAAAGGGGAACGATCATTTTGTCATTTTCTGTTATTTATGTACTGTTATGTTGTGTCGGACATCTCTGCTAAACATGGTCAATGCTCCAAAAAGCCAGTGCTTCAACCCACTTTAAAGGCTTTGTTTGTGACATTTTTTTCTACCTCGCTGATGAGCTGATGTCGATGAATTTGAAAAGTCAAAGACATTTTGAATAAAGAATGAGAAAAAGTAGTAAAATCCTTTAAAATACCTTAGTTTGTTTCATGGTTTGTTGACATAGACTCTGGAGCCGGCAAAGGTCTCCCGAAGTCTCCACTCAATCAGACCAAAGTGGGGTCCTGTGAAAAGGGGCCTTAAAGAGACAGGAACTTGGATGACCTGTTTAAGACAGATGCTGAACTGAAGGGGCTGTATAAATTTGTTTAGACTGTAAAGCATCCAAAGTTATTCGAGTAGAGCCCCAGATTAAAAAATATAGATCTGGAAATGTGCATAAAAAGTCCCCTTTAAAATAATTGAATTAACTAGCAATGGAAGAACAATGCTGCTTATTTATTTCCATGTCTTTTACATGGATCAACTGGTAAGGGTGGTGACTTGGGACATGCGGCTTTAGCCTCAGTCTTTTAGCACAATGTCATATGAAGCCATAAAATACATATTTATGGCTCTTTTTGCGTGATTCTTGTTTTAAAACAAGTCAGCTGAAAACATTAAAATGTCATCTGGAGACAGCGTTTTGAAATAGCATTTTTATATTCAACTCGTGGAGCTAACATTAGTTTAATTAATTTGCTAGATACAGCTGATAATATCTGTCTAGAAATCTGAGCAGAAATGAGAGGCTGCTTTTGTCTTCTACTGTGCGAAATAAAGGAACCATTGTATCAAAAAATACTAAGAATTTTGAGTGTTAAATCTGCCAACGTTATCATTGTAAACAGCATGTGTGCCGTGCGCAAACTAAAAGCTTGACAGATGTAGCAACAGTGACTAAGGAAGTAGGGCTTAGTGAATGGTCAATTCAGGTCTCAGTCTGTCTTTTGTCCCCCCTCTCTCGTGCACTTTTTCCTTCTAATTTTTTTCAACTGTCCTTTGGGGCAAGTCTTCCTGATCAGGCATCGGAACGCTGGCATGTTCCCCTCAAGTGCCTAATCAGAGAAGATGGTGAAATCAATGAGGTGGAGGGATCCTAACAGGAATCTGAAATGAACACCAGCCCCAAGAATCAATGTGTATCTTCGTCTGTGTGTTTGTATGTGAGAGTGTGAGGGGCTGAAGAGATTCGACCTTCACCAGGACAGTGACACTTTCTGCTGGCTACATTCGATCACTTTTGGTAAAGGATAGTGGGGGGAGGGCAGAAATGGTGTTAATTAGAGGTCAAAGGTCTGCTGACGGAGTCAGCCACCACAAGGCACTTTAGGAAAATCAGAGCTTTATATTCTGGGGCCAAAGTCAATCTATGTATTGTACAAAAGGACAACTGATCCCATACGATCAACCATACGATCAATCATAAACATGAAGTGAATGCACATTGATTTAGTCTACAACTTGTCTACAGCAATTGTATTGGAAACCAAAGGCAATAAAAAACATTTTGATGGCAACAGCAGAGGACAACAAACGCAGACGATCTGACAGATAAGATAAGCTAACGGCAGAAAGAAAACCATATGGATGAGAGGTGAAGAGAGGAGAGATTCAGGAGTGGCTCGTCACCATCTCTTCACCATCTGGTCCCCATCACCTCTGCCATGACTCCAATGATGTCACTATGAGAGGGGATGGTACCAATTACCAACCAGATTGAAGACATCTCTTGAACAAGGAGGCACGGGCTCAGTCCCAGGTTCCTGTATCAATAGTCTGCTGCAGAGTCAGTGGGTCAGAAACCTAAAGGGCTTTACCACAAAGGCTAGTTATCCACACACCAAAGTATTGATCCTTTTTTTAATGGTGCAGAGCAAATCGCATTATCAGTATTCAGCTTTGTAGATAATGGCTGTCTGGCTGAGAAAATCCACCACATTTTAGAGCTCTACTGTCACCTCAGGAGCAAGACGAGCAATGCTGGCTCTCCTCTTATTTCTTTATCAGGACCGGAGACGGCTCAAGCGCTTTCCCAGAATCTGTCAGGGCCCGGCGAGTGCAACGCTTCATCCATCACAGGAGCCAGCTCCACAGGCTTTTCATTTTACTGGGGAGGCCCACTTCAGAGGCCAGGCCCATTAAGTTTTCACATTTGTGTCCCAACGCCTGTCATTTGGCTCACATCAACCGAAACACTCTTTCATTCTTGCTGTTTCTCTCTCTCGATTCCTCTTGTCCCATTTATCTTTATTTCTCAGTTTCTCCCTCCTTGCCCCCTGTCGTTCCATCACTTTTCTCACTTCTAATGAGGAGCGAACTCGTTTTGAAAATTATGACGTGATCCCGAGGTCAAAGCTGCAAATGAAACACACGTTTCGGAGCTCACCCAAGACAAAGCAAAGAGGGGATGTGCAGTGCTTCCAAAATAAAGCTGCTTCAGTGTGTGCGTGCATTTGTGTTCCTTTCATGGTGTGACTATTAGTTCCCAGTTATCCCACATAAACAGAACATCACACTGTAATTTTTGGTCTAACAAAACAATTTCCCTTAATCCTCAAGTCACGTGCATACCAAACAAAATAGTGAGAACAGCGCTGTCTCCCTCAGCAGTTAAGCAGAAAATTCCTCGATCTGCTGAATGGCTGAATTGACCATCTAAACACTATCAGGTTCCCGCTATTACTCCATTTCCCCTCCTAAAAGCATGGCGTGCACTGTGTGTCATTCTGGAGGGCCCGATCACAGACTAACATTGTTGACAGTCAGATTTAGTCTTGGAACAGACCTGATGCCTCAATCGCTTTCCCCCCTTCATCTTCTCTGACCATTTAAAAGTGGTTCTGGTATCACTGCCAATCATTCCGCAAACATTTTCCCTAATAGGAATCCGATGACTCAAGGCAATTTATCCCTCATTCTGGCACTGCCTAAAATTGTTTTGGGGCCACAATTCTGGCATGATAACATTTGGTCTCAAAGGAGGAGTGATGGCGTCTCTGAACTATCCTTGTTATGGTTCCATACTGTAACAAAGTGATGCAACACTAACCATCAAACATTCATGTAGTCTACAGCATATACCAGGGTACTCAAATCCAACTCTTAGAGGTCCGATTACCAGATTTCCACCACATCAAAGGTCCAGTAACAGTGCATTAAAAAAGGATATTTCAGTATAAATGAATAGAAAAAAGGAGATAGATAGATAGATAGATAGATAGATAGATAGATAGATAGATAGATAGATAGATAGATAGATAGATAGATAGATAGATAGATAACTTAAGAGAAGGTTACTTATTTAAAGCTCATATGGCTATTAATTGGAGAAATAACACCTTTGATGTGTAACCAAGTCGTTAAACTTGAGCATAAAAAGTTGTGCTGTCTAGGCAGATGTCCAAGCATGTTTATTAACGAGTGTTGCTGAGTTCTTCACTGCATTCATTGTTGAAAATGTCATTTATTTTATAATTATTCTGCTGGAGGCTTGATATGATGACTTCAACTGATTCAGTTTTGTGGTTCTTATCTCCATGTTCTGATGTTGGTTTTATTCGAAATGGACATTTTATAGATATTTGGTGTCATATGGATATTTGGTGTCATAGTGACATTTTACATTATCACTCTACAAATCATATTCCTCAGTCCATTCATCCTTTAAATGCATGGTTTTAACTGTCAACCTTACTTTTTCTGGAAATGCAACTTTTTTGTGTCTTTTTGATAAAAAGCATTTTACATCAACAACCGGAGCTCCAGCATCCAACAACAACAGTGGTGACTAGCAGGTAGCTGAAAGATGACAGCTGAGGTTACACGATAGTGATGTGTCACTCAAAAATGGTCTGGGTTTCTAACCCAGAAATAAAACTATTGTATGGTATAGACAGTATGTACCCCTTTGTATACTTATACTGTCATAACTTTTTTTTTTCAAATTCTTCATTTAAAGCGAGACTGTGCGACACCTTCTTCCTCTCAAAAATATGATTTTTTTAAAAAAAAGTTGAAGTCATCAGCAATAAATTGTATTCTTGCTTAAGTATATACACTCAGGGGTCTGCTGAAGTCTTACTTGGTCATACCAGACCTTGGTCATACCAAGTATTTATCATTACCCCATTAATGCCACGTCACCGGTTGTCACTGTTTAGCAAAAGTTACATAGGCTCGCTTTAACTAGAATAAATTTCGTATATAAATCGCCATATTATAAATGCCCCCATCACATAGATTATCAATGCTAAAAACACTCAAAATTTTGTTTGCTGAAGAATCATGAGATTAAAGGCACCCTGTGTCTACACTCAGTATCTCTCACCATGACAATTACCACGTTCAAAGCCTAAAAAAATGCATTCCTTCCCCATAAAAAATTGCAAAGCAGGTTTTTATTTATACACACCCATGTTTACATTGATTGGCAGTCTTCTTCTTCCCTGCATTTAGCTGGCACATTCATGCATTTTTAGCACATTATCACAACCAATTATCAATGTGTAGAAGCACATTAAATCTGTCAACGGGAATATATAATGCATAGAAGCTTTTTTTATAGCCAAACCAAAGATTAAGTGATTTGTTGTACATATTATTAGTATAATACAATGGAATAGTTAATTCATGCTGTCTATTATATATAATTTCACAGTCAGTAAAACATAACTGAAGCCACTAATCATTTTTGAAAGTAATTACCAAGTCCACAATAGGTTTTTATTAACTAGATGTAAAAATCATTAGCACCGAGACAAAAACACGAATTCCTAGTTCATTTAAAAACATGTCCCAACTACCATGAAATTTACCTCCCTTCAGCTCTTCATTACAAAACACGCCACAGAATTCAGTAAATCCCATGTAGTATTTCTGTAATAGGTGTTCTGATTGTAACCACAGCTCCTAACTCATTAGACATGAACAGACATGAACAGGGTTGGATTTTGCCATCTCATTTACATGTCTTCATTGTTGTTGTGCCAAGCAGACATTTGTGGGAATCCACATCAGACTGCCAATAAGGCAGCATTTAAAGTAAACATGCTGAACATTCCTGTGTGTTGTGATTGTGGTACAGTGTGTTCCTACACGTTTTGGGGGCAGAAGCACGTATCGCCCTCTGCGTGTCAACACTTAACAGTCGGGGTCCAGAGAGGGAGTATTGATTAGGGGTTGGTGGTGTGCAGACGGTTTATTTACTTTCCTCTGACGCTCGCAATTTAGAGGGAGGAGCCGACAATTTTTTCCTGAACAGCCTCTTTGTCGATTTTGACCTTTTCTCCTCTCTTATCCGTTCGTACCACTCGTACCTCCATTCAGGAAGGAAGCAGTTGTTGTGAAACACTCTGCTGGCTTCCTCTGTACATCATCTGTCAGCTTTCTTTGAAAAACAGCAGCAAAGACAGAAACGGTTTTGGACATTGTTCTATCGATCCATCACTGTGTTTAGGTTATCTTGCAGAGCACCAAACATTTACTTTTGAGTCTTTTTGCACTGTGCAGCACTCCAGTAAAAACTCCACTTTTATTTAATCTCTACATTTTGACTCTTTTACTCTCTTTCCCCCTCTCTCCGCGCTCTTTAAGGTGTTTATATAATGAACATATTGAATTTGTTACTGGGTCCAAGTCTTATTTCCACTTCACTCTGGGTAAATAAAAGGATAGACCCTATATTAAAACATATTTTTAAAATTATATGATAATTAAACCAATTAGGAGTTGTTTATGGGCCCGTGCTTGGGTTATGGCCACTTTGGGCATGCCATTGAACAATGTGGATCTTGTTTGGCTGACGTTTGAAGCGGTTTGGCTGTTTGGAGGGTCCTGTTAACTGAGACTTTTAAATAGCTGCTTTTTGAAGCTCTGTCGTGCGCTCTGCACTCAGCCCAATCCGTGGGCTCCTGGAAACCCGAGGGGAACATTATCAAATTTAACACAAAAACACGCATTCTGTTTTATATTTTGTCAACCATATCCCTTCTACCAGTCCGCCACCAATAAAAAGACACCGGTTCCTTTTTTCTATAGAGCTCCACCTACTGTATTCCACCATCTTTATCTTAAGTATCAACCAAGTGTTGATTGTACAAAGCTATATATATATATAAGCTCCTCTATCTGAACTACATTACTGCCACATTTTGCATCAAAATCTGTAATTATTCTTCTAAAACATCATTTATATTACAGTTATAAGAGGTTTACAGAAAACTTTTTATGTTTATACTTATGGAAAGTCAGCTTTTAAAAGATGAGATTATACTTTGAGAATTGCATCACTCCTACTCTCTTGCTGTTTGGAGTTGAGCAAAGACAAACGAGAAAGCATGCATCAGTGCCTTCCCCTCGTACATTTCAGAGAAGGCTTTCACAAACCACTGGTAAAAATGTTTGTCTCAAGTTAATGGTCCTCTATTCACACTTGAGACCAAACAGAACAAACAAAAAGCACTTATGTCAAACAGCATCCTTCATTACATAGGAAAGAGAATGTTTTATTAACTCTAAATAAGCCCCACACCTATCGTAAACACCTATATTACTGTAATGCTATAAAATAAATGAGCGAGAGGAAGCCTTTCAGCCTGATAAACAGCAAACAGCTCTCCATTTGCCTCTGACTAAAATGATTTAATGGCCAGATTGAATCAGTGAAATTAAGTTGTTGTTTCAGTCCCAATGTATAAGCAGCTTGGCTTGAGCCAATGAGAAATCATATTCCTCTAATTCCAGGTAACCGTAACTTCTCTTTGTGCCATATGATCTGGTTTATGATGCTCGGGTTTACTAACACAATGCACCCATAAATCTATCCACAGTCTGTAATGTTGCTGAGTACAGATTGACACGTCATTGCAGCATCATGCTGCATGATAAGGCCTTGTTTACTTTTGAATATCAAACAACTTGGTGCGTGCCCATAAAGAACCCACATGCCTTCATGTGTGGGAGGACTCCCGGGCCTGCACTCATACCTTTGGTTAACCATTATCTTACATCAGGTTTAGCATGCTAGGCCGCAACCCAGATCAGCCCTGAAATAGGCGGTTGATGTGAAGTGTGTGTGTATCTGTGTGTGTGTGTGTGTGTGTGTGTGGGGAGGGTGAGCGACGTAGGCCTGCTCCGGATCGGCGTTACCTGCAGCAGCGACGCAACTGCTGCTCAGGGCCAGCTTAGGGTATTTTTAACTGCCAGCACTAAATGCCTCATTCAGCCCCGGCATACCCCCCCACCCACCTCGTAACCTCAGCCAGAATACCTTCACTTCTGTGTACACAGTACCACAGGCGGGCTTGCCAGCTGTTTACACATGCGCACACACACTCAGACGCTCTCACACACACATACACACTTACACATACTTAAAAAACACAAATATGCAGCAGGCTTTCTCTGCTATACACACAGACAAACACTCATAACAGAACACATCTATATACACTCAGTCTCCATGAAAACATATTCATATTAGCAAATGCAGACACACAAACAGACTCTTCCACTCATACTGTACACACACACATTATGTGATTTGGCCCGGGCCTGTCCCGTCTGTTGGCGAGTTAGAGGAACGGAATGTGTAAGAAACGGTGCCCACACATCGAGAAGCCGCCCAGCGCTCGAATTGGCATCACACATAGTCGGGTAATATGCCGAGTGAACAGCAGGAGAGGAATGCAGACAAATAACTTGTCTTTATCAAACAATAGTGCTGCAATTAAACAAACATTTTCTCACCTTCTCTCTCTCTCTCTCTCTATCATGAGATCTTGGAGATAATGGGTGGCACTACGTGATGAGACGATGGTTATCTATGAGAGCTAGTCAGAGGCCAATCAATCATTTCGGTGAGACAGCTTTATGACTTCTAGTGAATCTCTCCCACGCCACCACCAACACTGGATTTTCAGTCCCAGCCAGAAGAAGTTTTTGTCCCCGGGCGGAAATTCAAAGGCGTTTATCTGACATTTATCTGAAGTTGTGCTTGTTTGGCAGTAGAAGCAATGTTTTTCTTGAGAATTGATGAGATGCCTCATAGTAGAGACGCATTTCTTTTTTCCACACCTACTGTTAGAGATGTTTCAACATTGCATCACCCTGTGTGCAGCTGTCTCGTGGGTCCCTGCTTTCCCTCTGTTAGCTCCTGTGTCTGTTCAGTGCTAATGAATGAACGAGAGGAGCTGTGGCTGAGCTGCTCTGTATTTTTAGGGCTGTGCGCCTGTGGTCTATGTGGCCTGTCCCATTCAGAGGAGCCATGGGGGGATATTTTTGGCCACAGGCTGAGTTGAGTCCAGGCCCACACAGAATCGCTGACAGACGCAGGCAAGGAGGAAAGAGGGATGTTTTCCTATTGGGAGGAAACCAGGCCTGATTATGGAGGGGAGAGAAAAACCAAGAGAAAAGGCAGATGGATCTGTTTGAATGTGTGTTTGTGTGTAACAGAGATGAAGAGAGAGAAAAGAAAATTTTTCTGCTTTCAACATCCTCCCTCTTTGTACCTAAATCTTTGACAAGCTTTAATATGACATTTTAGTCCATTAAAAATAGAGCACAATTTGTCATACAGTTATCAGCTTTTTACCTTAAATTGTTAATATTATTCACCGACACACACACTAGGTCAATGCAACCATATGCCACAGCAGGTTCACATGCAAATTAAAACAAAATAATGATAATTACAGTAATTGCTTCCCAGTTTTATATTATTTTTTCCCTCCGCAGTTGGTTTAGTCCATATTAATGATATTAAAGATAACCCTAGTCTTATTTATACAGCTTACCAGATGCTATTTCAGTTGGCTCACTGATTGGAGCGATTTGCATGCTCCATGTAATGTGGATACAGCTCTCAGGCTATGATTCCCCATATTAATATTTAATTGCCATCAAAGTGTGTTTTCAAAGTATAGGGTGACGCTCCAATCTTCCAGCCCAGTCACGATAGAGCTGATTCCGGAGCTGGGTGAGGAGCGTAGTGTGGTTCCAAAGCAATGAGTTCTCGGTCATCTTATCCCTCCCTCCTCATGCACTGGCACCTGTAGCGCCTCTCCAGCAACAGTAAATCACGTGACCATTTCCTCGCTAAGAAATCCTAATCCTCGTGCCAGATCCGTCCAGGCGCACGCAGCTGCCTCGGCCCAAGACATATTGAAACCCGAGGCGACGGCATTAAGAATTAAAAACGCTAGAAAGTGGTCCCTGTGCGCACCTTGTTTTGTCATCAATGTTCCATTAGTGTCACTTTATTCCGCGCCTCCCCTCCTTCTCCCTTCTGTGTGTTTGAGTCAATATCGGGAAAGCCGGCCCGTTTCTGCCCAAATGGTTACAATATACCATCTTCACGCCTAAAGAGCTGACAGAGGTTATTAAGCTGACCTGCGCTCTGAGCATCAGACAAGGCCAAGCAGATAAATCAGAGCTGCAACGGATATGTTATCACAAGCCCTGGGAATTTGCTCAGATATGTCTATGAAGAAGAAAGTGTGAGGGGATACGAGTATGTAGAAGTCCATTAATTATGCTGCTGCAAATGAAAACCATCTTGAAAATCAAGAAAAAGCAAAACAACATTGAGACACATTTTAATTTCACTTTAGTGTTGGTTGCAGACATAGGTACTGGACTTCCTGGACAGTGGCCTTTGTGTTTAGAGGCCTGTCTTGCAGCAGGAAGTCTCATGGATATAATACCTATGTGTGTCTCCAGCAGTGGCCAGTGTGGTGATGTTGATACAGAAGCAGACCTGACACACAGCTGTTGTTTATGATGTGGCTAGCCCAGGTGGACGGTGCACAGCCACAAGCCAACCTAACCTCGAATCCACAGATCTATAGTCCCTGGCAGAGCTGTTTTAAGTCTTTTGGGGGAAGTCTAGTCACGTCTATCCAAGCAAGTCTCAAGTAGAACCCCTAATCCTTTCGAGCAAGTCCACATCAAATCTTATTATGAATTGCATATGAAAGTATTTCAGGTTCTGGTGGATTTCAACATTTTATTTTAAAGCTCATTAAATAGTATCAATGGCTGAAATAAATCCCTCCAATGGAAATTGTTAAAAATCAAAAATGTGCTATAAAGAAGAAAGATTAGACACTCTTTTGGAGGGAAAACATCTAAAAGATGTTGGTAACCTCAAACCTACTCAAGTCTCATGTGTACAGCTCTGGTCCTCATACATATACACACATGCAGATGGTGGCATATATACAAATATCTAGATGTAGATTTAGACATACAAGCATATTCATGTATGAAAGTTGTAAATCCAGAATGTTGTGTCTGCATAACAAATTAGAAAAACGCTTCAGTTTCCAGTTTCGTAATAACTTCAAAAAAGGAGGTTGTGTATAACTGGTAATTTATTAAAAAAAAATCCTGGAACTGGACGATTATTATATATTTATATTCAGTGAAAGTGCATTAGGCCTTCAAGTTTATTTGAGTTTCTAAGAAAAGTTGAGTAATTATATAGTAGTTACATAAAAATGGAAGAGGTCAGTTTGACTGAGTTCACAAGAAGCTGTTAATGCCTTAAAAATAATTCACTGGACAGTTCTTTCCAGTGAATTATTTTCAGATTCTGGATTCATAATTGGAAAAAATGAGGCAGAGATCCACTTACTAACCCATGTAAGTGAGGAAAGTTTATTTACTGTATATGCTGTAGCACCTTTTTAGACTGAACATCACAAAATGCCTTAAAGACGATAATAAAAACACAGCGAATGATGAACACACACAAAAAAATAAACAACATGTCTGTCTGTCCAGACTAGATTGCTGTATACAGTAAAAAGACTGTACCAGGTCCAAGGAGCCGCAATGGGAAAAGCCTGGTCACCTTCGCAGTTGTATTTGAACTAAGGGACAGTCAGTGAGCCTTGGTCCAGAGTCCTTCCTGTACAATACGGTACTAAAGGAATTGTTGGGGATTTGTGGAAATACACTAGTTCACTTTTTTACAGAGTTAGACAAATAAATCAATCGCTTTCATATTTGGACACTAAATACGGAGCCAAAGCAAGTAGACAATTAGCTTAGCAGACTGGGAGCAGTTTCTGGCCGTAAAACCACAAGCGATAAAGTGATGTAACGTGTTAATTAGTGAGCTTTAGAGGCACTGCTAGCTGGATTTTTTTTAATGTTTGGACAGAGCCAGGCTAGCTGTTTTCCTTTTCTTCCCATTTTTATACAGTACATGAGAGTAGTATCAATGTTCTCATCTAACTTTGAGCAAGAAAGAGAATAACTCCCAAAATGTCAAACTGTCCTGTAAAGATTTCCCCATAAAATGAATTTACAATGAAATAAAAAGCAAATTTATATCTTTATATCTACATTGAAAGACAAACATCTTGTTTGACAAGTTGACTTGTTGGCAGCTGACCCAAAGGCTTTTTACACAACTGTAGGTATCCTGACTTCACATCCACAGCTTCTTGAGCATACACCAAAAAGGTTGATAAACTGAGCTCGTAAACTTGTAAGTGACCTAATACTGCACATTACATTGCAAACAAGTAATTCTTTTACCTCTATCTACTTCCCAAAATCATTTCCTAATGAATTATTTTAGGAATTATAGCTTCTCATAAACTTTTCTAAAGCTAGCTCTTCTGTTTTCTGTGAAACAACAATTTCATTTTATGGCTGTTTTGTAGAAACTCTAATTAATCAGGAGGTTTTAATTAACTGTGCCTGCTGTTCTTTTTGTCCATGTTCGCTGTTAGTAGTGCATAATGCTAGGTATTGTCCTAAGACATTACCATTTACAAATAAACCCAATTCTAGGTAGTTACCAAGAAACTAAAGGACTGGTACCTGATGGTTATCCATTGCTCAGGGACATACATTGCTCTCCCAGAGGCTTTCAACATTGTATAACAGTCTTTATATGGTTTTTATCTTATGACATATGATATCCATGAACCCATAAGCAGCAAGTGTCCTAAAACATTGTTAAAGCCTGATGCTGCATGTACAGCGCATGCATTCAGTTGTACTGATACACATCTACACACACAAACACAAAGGCAGAAACAGAGCTCTCTGCTCCCTGGCCTTCGAGTCATCTCGCTACATCAATAAATACAGCAAAATAGCATTAGCAATAACTTCAACTATATGACCAGGCTCTAATATGATAGAATTAGTATCAGTGTTTTAAGGTTTGGCCATTTAGGTGAAATTCTAAGCCGGGCAGGGAGTAATTTGGACACAGGAAAAATTGATTTTGACCATCAGCACTTTCTCATTTTCAAACAGCGCCTGCGGCTAAATGGGTTAGCCTGCTAAGCACATTACACAGGTAGCTTCTCCTTTCCTCCCCAATGATTATGTGTCCGCCTTGAGCAATTGATATTTCTTGCAAATAAGAAAATTATCATATTCCATGACTGGAAAGAGAAATTAGGGCCTGCTGTTATGGAGCGTAGCCTCAAGACTGAGTGAGGGAGACTGAGGTACATTTTTTCTTTTCTTTTTTTGTTTTTAAGGGTGCGGTGTGAGTATCAAATATCCTAAGCTATATTAGAATTGGGGCGCTGTCAGGCTTCATCAATAAAAATATACAGTGATAGACTGTAAGTGGTGGAGGGGGAACAAAGAGGGGATGGAGGGACACTAAGACAGAAAGATGGGCTTTTACTCTGTGCTGAGGCAGAAAGGACTGGCTGGGAACATATACAGTAGGGCGTGTCATAAGAAAGCTGTAATTTCATTACCAAACTATTCATTGGTCTCATGAATCATACCAGTCAAATTCCTCCTCCAAATTTTTATTTTGCTTCTGTGTCTGACTAAAAACTAGAGACAAAAGAAAGATTTTATGAAAAACATTTGTAGAATTGTATCAGTTTATTAAATGTCTTACATTAATCTTATAATAAATAATAACCAGATTGCTTTTTTGTTGCAGTGTCACTTCTTACTTGATCTTATCATCCCAAGTAAGCAAAGAAGCCTCGTCCTGAATAACAGTAATGATCAGTGGGCAGTAACACTTTCACTCTGGGCAGTCAGGCACCAAAGAGGCCATGAGGCACCAGTTGCTAGCGATGAGGTGTGTACCATTATGTGGGTTATTGAGCCTGCTCCATATCCAGCCGGTGGGGCCTTCCCCTGCATCTCTCCTGCCCTGTGGCCTGAGAGGCTGTCTGCAGACTTGTAGCCGGAGCCCCTGGCGGTCTAAGTGGAACCACATGGGGGAACCTGATAGTGGCGCTTGGCCAGAGGAGAAGTTAACCTGGGCAGTGTGGCAGGCAGCCCCAGGCCTGCAAGATGAATGGTCACTGCCGCAGGGCCTGACCCTTCAGCATTCAAACAGTCACACACATACACAATATCATTATGTATGTCTTGATACATGCACACTTAAATATACTGTATGTTCACTCACAAGGATGCTCGAACAGACACTTTCTCTTACTTGCGCTCATGTACACACCTCATATATCCTACACCCTCTCAGGGGTTTCTGTGGCTGCAGTGCCCTCAGGAGTGGCCGACCGATAAGGAGCATTTACCGTAGGGCCAGTCGGCATATGAACAACACCAAACACACTAATGGGAGGGAGACAAAGCCACAGGCCACAGACATCCAGTAAGCAGCAGACCACAGTCCACGAGATGTAAGCTCTCTCCTCCATTTGACCATGCAGGTACACCAACCAGAGTTGTGACTTCCTCAAGTCTTTTGTGTGTTACCGCTTGCTGTGTGGCCTGAGTAACTTGAGTAACTGTCTACAGTAGGCTTGTATAAAACAGAGAATGCCCAGCTACTGTGGAATAACAGTGTCATTAGGTGGGTTGCTCTCTTACACCTCAGTACCGTGAAGGATCTTTAATTGGTGGGTCAGTTAAGAGGAATGATCAGTCTCTCTCTGTTTCTCTCCTTCTATCTAATGTACTCTGCAGCCATGTGCTTCCAGTTAAGTTGACGCTCAGCTCTGAGCAGAGGTTAAGTGAAACTACCTGCTCCTCTGTGTCTGGCGATTATTTGCTTTGTCCACGGCGCTGCCAGATCATAAAACACTTGCGTCCACTTTCCTCCCGCTCTCAAAGTCCCTGAGGTTCATTATTGTTACGCCTGGACATGTGGCTGTACAAGGCCGCCTTTTTAATGTCACGCTGTGACAGCCCACTGAGGGTTTCACTAACAACACGTACCGCAAGCCAATATTTCAACAGCAAACTATTATGCACTTCAAACCTTCTCCAAAAAGATTTCCCCCCTCCTACATTTACACAATATTGATGATCATCAGTCTGGAAGTGATACAGTAAATAATGAAAAATGAGGTTTCTGCAGGCAAATGGGATGAGACATGAAAGCGGACTGGAGTGCTGGCTCTGGTTTCCTGTCTGAATGGCTGTTAATTAATGGAGCAGACGAAGGCCATAATTCTTCACTGGCCCGAGACTGCCACAGTGCCAGGCAGTTCAGCGATCACAATCATACACATGCTGCTGGCCTCATGTGTACATTGTTTTGGGGGGGCTTTTGTGTTGGATTTTTTTTCAGTTTGAAAGAATTCACGTCCATTGGTCCTCAAGGAAACTCAAGCCACTTTCCTCTCTCTCCATTTTACGCCACACACACTGCATAAAAAGAGAGATAGGGAATCAAGAGTCGAGATCAAGGCTTTTTCAAACCCTATCAGTTTGGAAAGTCAGTCCGTTCTAAATGATTTCCAAAACCGCAGGTGATTCGTCTCTGTCTCTCCCCCTGACTTCATTTGCAGGATTCAAAGATCAAAAGGGCATGGAGATCTTCTAAGATGAGCTCTAATCGCTTGAACTCCAGCACGGTCATTAAATACAGTAGTATGGATATCTCTGCCCCGGTGCCAGCTAAAAAGTCCTGCTCTAAATTTCTGCTCTCTTTAGCAGACGCCACTCATGGGGAAACATTGGCGCCTCCCATAGACTGTGATTAAAGTAAATGAATGAAATAAGATACAAGGAAATTGAAATGATTAGTTTTTATAGTAACCACGACGACTGGCAAGGCCTCGCTGCTTCAGAATAGGAACGACGGAGCCAATAAAGAAATTGCATTCAACTGTAAATGAGGGGGAGGGCAAGCAGGCAGGGAGGGTATACGAGGAACATAGCAGAGTAAGACAAAAATTACATTGATTATGTATTCCAACGCATGGATTTCTCTATGAAATATAGTCGGCTTTCAAACACGGTTGAATTTCAGAGGTACAGTCAGAAATCCCCTAAACAATGTCTGGTTTAGATCATTGACAGACACTGACATTTCTGTCATGCAAGAATGTAATTCCCAGAAAAACACAACTTTTAACATGCGTGTTTAAATGTTTAGACTAAAGCGTTACATTTTTTTTCCCAGGCATCTTGGAATTGACTTAATTGAACAACATATTTTTATTATTAGAATATGTAAAAAGCTAAATTCCTCTCTCACCATAACGAGTACCCAGTCACTCTCAGGACTCATTCCTTTATAAAGACCGCATTCGTATATTATATTCAAGCTGTTTTTCAGAAGCTTGACTTCTGAAAGGTAAATACAACCACGAACAAGAACAAGTAGATTTAAGGTAACCAAGGAAAGAAGTCTTGAAGTCATGGAAAGAAGTAGTCAATCTGAGTGAGTAAGGCAAATTATTCCTCTGATGTCTGATGGTGCTTAAAAAAGTTTAAAAGCATGTCTCTTAATTTCTTCAAAGATTCCAAGCACAATTAAAAATGTCAGTGAAATGTCTCCTAGAGTGAAGCAGTAGCCAGTTTAATGTGTCATATATGAAACAATGATGCGTGTGGTAAGGACACCTCAGGACAAATCTACATATTATTTTAGACCACATTTAAACTCTGAATATGTGTTTTGGAAGTGTTCTGGTATATGATATCACCATAATCAATGATGCCAGATAAAAGCCGTTGGACAGTTCATTTTCTTACTTGGAGAGTAAAAGAATTACTCATCCCAGTCTATTGCACTATCATCTTCTATCATCTTGAATAAAGTCATCAATATTTACGTTTTTACACTGCCTCATACTTGTGTCGGTCTTGGAGGAAGAATGGGGGGGGTTTAAATTTCCAAACACAGCAAATAACAGAATGGTCGCTAAAATGATCAGAAATCACACCCTGACTTGATCATCCTATCTGGGTGAGAAACAAGCATCAAATCTAGCAGGGATGGTGATTTTTCAGTAACTTGGATAGGTTCAGTAATGAGTTGAGTTAAAATGTATGCTATCAAAAATGTTTTTATCATTTGAAGAGGAACAATCAAACCAATTTACATTAGAGTCCCCTGAAATAATCAATACGGACAGATAATTGTAGACAATATATATTTAGTGGATTCAGAAGGTGCAGATGGAGGTCTCGAGAGATTTCCTATAACCAAATGTTTATTGTGATGAAAACAGGGTCAATTTGATGGACAAGAAGTTGTGACCTCAATCTAGAAATGACAAATATGTTACCACACCTCCCCCTCCACTTCCCCTTCTGTTCTAAAAAAATATATAGTCCTCAGTTTGATGTCATCATCAGAAATACTACTGTTTAACTAAGTTTTGGAAAGAGTGATAGCATTAGGTCAGTTTTGTGAGAATGTGCTGATGTTCAGATGGATAACTTAAACCTTGTATGTTATTAATGATGTGAAAAATAAATCAAAAAATGAGTCTGAGAACTGTATACATACACAGCTGGTCAGATGAGACAGGGATGAGAAAAGGAGAGAGCCACACCAGAGCACAAGACACACACAGACATAAACAAAACAAAAACAAGACAAAAAACAAACTAGCAAAAAAGATTTACCCACAAAAAAAAAAACAAATGGAAAAATAAATCCATCCGCCCACCCTCCCAGTTTTGCACTGTCAACTTATTTTTGTATTATATTTTGTATTTTTACTCTCCCTCTTCCTACACCTCACTCTCAGTCTGTGTCTTAGGCGTGGGTGTAAAAGGGACCGCATTCCCAGCGGGGACAGTTAAGTCCCTCACGAGGGGAAGCAATCAGACCCAAACCTCCAAATGATGAGTGTCGCCTTCTTCCCTCCCCATCCGGCCGGAGCCTGTGAGTGGTGGTTGGTTTTTGTCCGATCTTTACCACCACTTCTGGGCTGGGGTTCCCCACTGAGAACCCACACGGCTGAGCTGGAAGGGCTGGGATAATGAGACACTGTGGGGACAACAAAGGCATCTGCCCCTGCTCTGAGTCACATCGCTAGTGCAATATGTATGTGAAATTCCCAACCTCAAATACAGTATGCAGAATCAGAGTTTGGACAGTGACGCTGTTGACTGGCAAATTACAGACATTGGTCATAGTGGACAAAAAGAGTGGTATATTTCATAGAATATGCTTTGCTAGTGCACATGGAGTAGCAATTTGAAACATGACTGGAACTATAAATACCTCACATTAGCAACTGTTTTTCAAGTCTTTTAGTTGAACCTCTGCAGGGTAAACAGTGCAGAATCTATTTTCAGTTAAATGTTGTGTGTCATTTTTCCTGGTATTAAAGAGGGAAATGAAACACAGCATCTAAAGTTTCAATGAATGGGACATTAATAGCCTCAGTAATATTCCAAAACCAGAGATGTGGAAGCCTCATTAACACTAACAGAGAAGAGAAAAAAAAGCCAGAGGAAATGCACAGACAATTTGTGCAATAATTAATTTCATGTGAATTAAAACCATCCAGTCAATTGACCACTCGTCACACTCCTTGCACCACCACTACACCACCCTTCACTGCCTCTCTGCTGTTTGATCCCTGGCCTGTGTCCACCCCCCCAATGCCCTCTTTTATCCCCCGCCCACCTGGCACGAGAAGAAAGGCTGCCTCTAAAAACAAAAAGTGCAGAGTGGGCCGGGCCCAGTGGGCATCGTGCCATGCGTACATTTTCACATTCTCTCATCGCCTGTGCTGTGTTTCCTCTCCAGAAGCCATACATCAGCCACCGCTGGGTCTGCGCCTCACCCTGCCCAACTCCTTTACGCCTCACAACACAACTACAAAGTCATGGACCAAATGACAGGCGTGGAGACGATGTACAGGATGACAGGGATGTAGAGAGGGGGGTAGGTATTTAACATGGAAGTATTAAAGTGAACACAATTCACATTCACTCTCTGGTAAATTAAAACATTCAGCTACATTAGTGGGTGTCTTGCTGTGAAACTGGGTGAGGGTGTGGATGTCATGGCTGGTTGCCATGGTGGAAGCTTCAGGGCTTCCTAGTAGAGCACAAATTGTCACATGCACCAGTGGCCAAATCCAAACCACCATGACCATGGGTGGAAGTGACATCATTCGCTATGGCTTGGCAGGCAGCGATGATGGCATTATAATAGCAATGGCGTCGCTCTGAAGGAGCGAGCCAAAAATTGGTTAACCACTGAGGAAAAGACATGGGGGCACAGTGAATGACAAGAAAGGAAGGAGAGGATTTGTCAGGTGGTGGTTAATTGATCTTGTTTTTAGCCAAAGAGGCGTAGTAATGATCAGTTTTTAGCCCTGCTAGTGGCTATATGGATGACAATGATGGTCTGCCGGTCTGCTGGTCGGTCCATCATTTTGGTCCACATGGAAATATTTATTGGAAGAATTGTTATGAAATGTTGTGCAGACATTCATGGTGCCCAGAGGATGAAGCCTAATGACTTTGGTCATGAGTTTTACTTTGGTGCCACCATGAGGTTCACATTTGTGGTTTTGACTGAAATGAACAACATTCATATTCCCCTCAGGATGAATGATAGTTACATGGTGGTCCCGCAACTTTTCATGATCAGGACAAAATTTTAATAGACTTTGATTTATGACTAGATAATTACAATTATTAATCACTAATAAAATTATTCTTATATAACTTCTTCGTGTTTAGTGCTAATTAGCTTACGTTAACATGCTAACACACCAAATTAAGATGGTGAATATAGAAAACAATATACCTGCTAAATATCAGCATGTTGACGTCATTGCGAGCATGTTAGCATGGTAACCTTAGCATTTAGCTTGAAGCTGTGCCTGAGTACATTGTCACAGAGCTGCTAATATGGCTGTAGACTCTTCACAAATGCAACGCTAAACAAACACATAACATGTGGTCCAACAAAAATGGTGCATTATACATTTATAACAAATAAAATTTAAAACTAAAATTAAAACTAACCCTTTGCCAAAGTATGTATGAAAGATTTTATCAATCAAATAATAATAATCATTAAACTTGAACTGAGATGCTACAGAAATAATGTCTATCCATATATATATATATATATATATATATATATATATATATATATATATATATATATATATATATATATATTTATACCTCTTCTTAACTATTAACATCTTCCTAATTGACACAATTCAAACACCTACTTTTGCTTTCAGGACATTGAAGCTCTATGCTCAGCGCTGGGGCTTTCAAACGAATGATACTCCCGAAGCATCCTGAATGTGTGTTTATAAACAAGACTCAATATTATTGTGATGTCTGAGCTGAATTCGATAGATTCCTCCTCTGTCAGTTGGGCTTCCGCTGCAATACGATCCGAAATTACATTCAACAGCAACAGGAGACGGGCATGGCTCATTCTCTCTCTGCCGTAGCGCTCATACTGCCTCTCTAACTTCATCACAGGGGCTCAGCGGGCCCCGTGAGGGGCCATGGGAGTCTGAAAACACCCTGGTCCATTACTCAGAGTGAGAGGGTAACCTGGAGTTAGAGTGTCTTGGCTACCTCCATCAGAGTCCCATGTCTGGCTAGAAGCGTTCCCTCAGAGGCTTTTGGCTTTAATGGACTCTGCTAAACGCATTCTCTCTGTATATTACCTTTAGGATTGGCCCCTATCTGGTTTCTATATACTCTGTTTACACATAGCTCAAGCTTGTTCTGCCTCATGCTCCTCTTTCCTTTTTTCTCTTCATTTCTTCATATATTCCTTCTTACTCTTTCTCTACATTCCTGTGTTTTTGTTTTTTCATGGTTGACAGCAATTCTCTTTTTCCCTGCACATTTTTAAAAAGGACCTCTAGTCTGAATTTGTACTGAATATTTTCCACGGCACTCCGTCTGCTCCTCCCAAGAGGGTCAGATTATAGCCCACATTAGGGGAAACACCTCATTCATTCACACACATAACCCTACATCACTGCAGATTGTCTGGCTAAGACAGTTCATTGACTCTGGAATATCCGTCATTGTTTTCCCTGTCCTGTTCAGCGCTCCCACGTGCGCGTCTGGTTTTAATGACTGCAAGTCACCCACAGACTCCGTTATAACTTGACACACCAAATGGTGCCAATACCACACTGGAAATTTTTACACTTTAAAAATACTTTTTTTTTTCAGTCTATTTGAACAGCAGCAATTGTCTTTGTCATTAATTGTATTTGGTTGTCATGGTTTGGTTCTGCCTCTAGTTCTGAGTCATCGCTTTGTCATGCATATCATGTACCTTTTCTGTCATTTCAGCCCTGCTGTTACTCACCTACCCACCAGCAGCCCTGTTGAGTTCACAACCTCAGCTCATTCATCTGTGTATCATCAAAAATCCCTTACAGTTTTGCTAGAGGTGTGTTTTATGTGTTGTTACTATGTTTTCGGGTTGTCAGTACGTCCTTATGTCCGTCCCATTCTCATGAAAGCGATATCTCAGGAACACTTTAAGGGAACGTCCACTGATTAAATTTTGGTGGTCAAAGGTCAAAGGTCAAGGTCACTGTGACCTCCAGTTTTTTTTTATTGATTTGAACCCCTAAGGTACTTCCTCTCCCTGGATGACAACCAGCACAGGGGTCCTCCTGTTCCTCTGGTAGTTCACCACAAGCTCATTGCTTTTGCTGATTTGAGCTTCAGGTGATTATCGTTGCACCATGTGATGAAGCTCTCTATCAGTCCTCTGTACTGCTCTGTAAAAATAGTCTCTAAGTGAAGACAGCAAGTTTTACCAAAAAAATACACTCAATAATTTTTATGAAATTCCTTCAAAGTCTTCACTACAAATATTATATGAGTCTGGACAGACATGGATATAAACTGCAACTTGACTGGTTGGCGGAGGCATACAACCACGAGGTGGTATTTCTAGTTATTCTTTATTTGGTTTCTTGCTTGTAAATGCTCTGATGACCATCTGCCTGCCTATTCACTCTGCAGTCTGTTTGTGGACTTCTGAGGTTCAAATTATTGAAGTGATAATTGCTAGTTTCTTAACTTTTTTTGCTGTTGTTGTTGTACATGTATCTTTACAAGGCAATGGGCGGAGTGTGTTTCAGAGCTGTCTTATAGCACTGGTTTGAATTTAATATTGTTTTTCTGTCTGTTTTCAGTTTAATTTGTCCTTTATTCATCTATTTATTGTGCATTATGCATGCATTTCTCTTTTCCTCTGTAATCTGCTAGATATAGTTTGTGGGTTTAAGGAGAGGAGTGTGTGCAGTGTGGGTGGAGTAAGGTACTTATGAAATTTTGCTATGGCTGGAATGGGAAAAATGTGAGCATGCTGTATGGTCTGGGACATACAATGCAATATATATGTTGGTATGTGGCCTTATTACCATCTTGCTGTACCTGCATTGTGTGTATGTTTAAAGGATGTTGTAAAAGCATTTTTTTTTAAAAACTGAGCACTGTGTAAATGTACTTTGCATCCACGTACTACTCTTAATTGCAGCAATTCCCTTGAAATTAAGTCTGGTTCAATAAGTGTTTCGCCCTCTGCTTTTGTTGTCTGGTCTACAAGCCTACATTTTCACCAACAGTTTTATAAAAATCTGCTTTGTTTTCTTTGTCTACCTTCATGTATCAGATCTGTGTAGCTGTGTTACAGGGCATGTGCTATAATGTATTGTGACATGTAATAGTACATAATGCTATGAATACTTGCTGGATCATTTTTTGTTATGATTGTAAGGTTTATTTGAAAATGCTTGTGAACTGCATATAGACTTTTTTTTCTAGATGTTTCTGTATCAAGGTGTTTCTCACATCACAAGTTCTACTTTATTCCCAAGGGGGAAATAATCCCCACCTTGAAAATGACTAAATTAAAATTTTTTGCCTCACAAAATAAGTTGGTTCATGAATATAAAAGATCTTTTTAAGCCCTGAATAGTTCAGAGAATAAACCATACTGACCATGAAGAAAGAGCTCATTTAGCAGTTCACAGTGGTGTTGTTGTTGACACTTGTTTTAGATATTTGGCACTCGTTTGTTCATCATCAGATTTGGAATTAGATCATTGGCGCCTTCAACTTAACATGAAAGGAACTGCAGTTTTTGCCCTAAACAGATTGTTAGTTCTCAGAGCACAGAATTGGGTGGGAACAGGATTCACATTTGTGTGTGAGTGGTGTTGTGCGCCCACATGCATTTTGACACGTGTGTGTGTGTGCCTTTGTAAAGTTATTTGATCGGGCAACTGATTTTGCGTGTCAAGCCAGGGACAGATAGGGAAGACTGTTGGCCTACACAGCTGCATGTCCAGAGGCTGTTCGCTGGCCACCTCTTATCACAGCCCTCTACAACAGCGTATTGTTTGGCCAAGTGAGAACTTTACTCTCTCATTAAGGTCACTGGGTAAGAGGATGGGAACTCAGAAGCGGAAACCCATGACACTTCTGGGCCCCGCTCAAGGGGAGACACTCGTGTTGAACTTGTGTGTGGGTATGGTGGTGAATAGATGCTTCACAGCAGATATGGAGCCCGCTGCTTTCATCTGTGGTGAGAACTCAAATCTATTGGTGATTGTGGCTGTGGGAAACAGAGGCATAATTGCATAAGTAGGAATAGGCATGAAAATGTGGCATTTTTATTTAATACTCTAACTGAGGTTTAATATGAATGTCATTTCTGGTAAAACATCAGGGAAATGCCTCCCTCTTGTGGTAATTTAGAGTGTAATGAGTTGCAGGAGAAAGTGGCTTCAGCCACTCCTTGTCATCACTTCAGTGTATTTTCCTTCTCAGGATGAACATCTCACAAACACTTCCCTCTGATAGTCCCATTTGGCCCCACTTACCGGAATCGCTCAAACTTTTTTTTTTTTTTATTGCAGTCCTCTGAGTTTATATTTTTGCTGCACTTTAATTTTGATCAGTAATTATGATCATAAAGTTTGTGGATCATTCTGAGTTCCTTTGGATGACAACACAGGAGACATCTGTGTGCCCGCAATGTACGGGCCGTGGAGCTGCTCTCCCTGTGGTTGCTGCTAGTGGAAAACCCATAATGGCCTTTAATTGGGACTTTAATTGTGTGCGGTGGAGCAAAAGCATTGACTACAAAACTGGTGGTATTTGAGTGCATACATGCATCTTTTGTGTAAGTATATGTGTCGCTTACCAAATCCTCTTCTTCTCTTGGCCTGTAAATGGCTTCAGTGCGAATCAGAACGGCTAGCACTGTGTCAAATCATGTATGTCATGATCTATATGATGTTAGCATTCTTTTGCCTTCGGGGAAAGAAGTTAATTGGTGAGTCGAGCTCGAGAAAGACACACATACATTGGCATTTGTGCTGACACAAAGATGCATTTGGTGTGAGGCGTTTTATAGGGACTGCCATCCAAATAGCTCTGTATTCACCCCATTCATGCATGCCCTTTGGATATGTTTAGCAGCAGCAGTTGTGAAATCAATGGGATGCATTTTCAGTGCTATGGACGGCTGATAATGAGGTGATGTGAGGAATGGTTTCAGCTGAAAATTTGCTTGTTGACATATGACTGTGTGAGAGATTGCAGTTTCTCACATAAAGTAGAATATGTATCGCTGCAGTAAGTATTTGTAATTATTTTGGCAGGATTGCTGACACATGCTCTCTCTCCAAGGTCTTATCATCACTTTATATGTTATGTTAACAAGCATGCTATCTGATATGAATAAATAGAATTGGGAAGCATGGATAAAAGAGAGAATTGATGAAAGGCATGAATAGTATAAATGAGGTGGATAAAAAGGTGGCAGGGCTAAAGAACAAGAGGAGTGTGGAGGGGCGGAGAAAGGAGAGAGATGAAACAAGGCGGGTTGTGCCTGTCATGATTATCCTGGCACCAGTGGGAACATTTGGATGAGATGGAAAACAAGACGCCATCTTGTGTTCCATTCATGTCTGCAGTGCTTTGGCCCCTGTTCCCTATACATACACACACTCACACATACACATACACACAAACGCACACTGGCAGAGCGAGGCAGGAGCTTGTGGTTCCAGTCCAGTGACAGCGGCCTGTAGTCAGGGTGGCGACGCTTCAGGAGTAGCTCCTCGTATTGGAGAAGCATGTTTGTGTTGGCCCTGAATTAATAACTTTTCATTTAGTGCGGAAATGACAGGAATAGTAATTAAGGAAATGGAATGATTTTATTGGCCATGATGTTTATATTAAGTTCCAGATGTGAAGCAGCTGCTTGCGCAGCAAGAGGCCCAGCCCCCCATGTGCTATCTAGAGCAACTCTTATTAAGAGCAAGATAACAGCACCAGTCACATGTACGTCTGTGTGTATAAAAACATATAGTATCTCATTCACAGTATGTCAAAAACTGAACTAATATCATGTCCAGTTAGATTAATGGGAAACGGTTATGAAGGACTATGAGGTCTGTTCTGTATTTATAAATGCGCCCCTAAAGTGCAATTTATTTGCAGATATAATGTTACTCTATTTCAGGCCTGATTTGCCTGACTGGAAAAGTTAATATTGAGGAGTGGTTGTTCAGCATTTTTGGGTGGCCTCCCCCAACACATGTGAGAGCCATGTCATACTGCACTAAAGTTCAGTATCCCTTAAATGGCAGTGACAGCATTGCTGAGACCCTCATGCTGCCTGTCACAAAGCCAGTTTGGGTTTCAAATTTAGATCAATCCAATCTTTACTGTTACTTATGAAGCTGTTGTCGGCTCATGTCAAGCAGTGACACAGAAATGAAAAAAAGGCCTCTTTTTCCTTTGCTTAAACCATTTTGTGCATATTGTTCCTATATTGCACAAGTGGTGTATTCTCTTTCCTGATTAATGTCAACTATAATGTAGTTTATGTGTCCCCAAACACTGTTTAATTATTGAAATGTTGCTAAAAAGAAAGCTGCTATACCTTTATACACCACATGAACATTAAACATGAAGGTACAATTCTTACATGAGTTTGAGAGTTTTGTTTAAGCTTTTTGTTAATTTCTGGTTATTCTCCGTGGTCTGAAAGCACAACATGTTTTAGCTTCTGAGGAGGTGAGTGAAGACACCCTAAGGGGAGTTCAGCTAACATATGAAAATGCTTGAGAACTGTAAAAAAAACAAAAAAACACACACACACAGAAAAAAACCATGTGTGTACATTTCAAATAGATTAACAGATATTGATGAAGGACACACCCGTAAACTGTAAACTCTCACACTCGTTTTGTATTGATGTGTGGAAATTCAAAAGTCATATACACCACCCTCTCTTTTCCTGTTGTTTTGCAACTGTTCTGCACACTGCCATTATAAATTTAAATTAAGTACAGAGGAGAAGCTATTTTGCTTCATTCTCTCTTTTTTTTCTAGTTACTTCTCTCTTCTGCATGGCAATAGTAGAGTCCTGCCCATTAATGTAGCCAATGATGTTTTGTTCTGTTGTGATGTTCTCCCATCTGGTTTCCAGTGAAAATGCATCACTTCATTAACATTGCCTGTGATCTAGAGGATGCTTTAATCTAAGACTATAAACTCCATTTAATTACATCCTCCAAAAGAGCTCTATTAGTATAATGCAATCAAACAGGGAGCACATCCATTTTGGCAAGTCAAACATGCTCAAATGGCTCTTGAAAGTGTTTACTTTCGTCTTCTGATCAGATCATAGAATCATATTTGGAGGTCCAAGGTTATGTTCCAAGGCCCTGATTGATACTTGTGTTTTTTCGTGGGTAAAAATAAGTTGCTATGGTAAGAAGTTTGAGATTCCATTTCTCTACAGCAAAAACAACCATAACAATTGAGTTTAGGGGAGTCTAAACAGACTCTCTGTGTGGCACACTGATGACTTTATGGTTGATCTTTCATGCCTCTCACTGTATAACCTCCAGTCATATTCATAATTGCTGTCTGTGTGCATCGTGCCAGTTTCCATTAGTTTAGCAGTATTCTTTGAATTCAAAATTTTTCTTATTTAAACTTCAAAAGGCAGCAAGACGGCCTAGTTTAAAATTATATACAAAGACATTATTGTAAAACACAAGCTGCCTGAAGATTATTTTTGCCATGAGTGCCATGATAAAAAAAGATCTAACATACACACAACTGATCATGTTGATATATGAGATTTGTCATTGTTTTTATGTCTAATAACTTGGGTCTGATGACACAAATGTGCAGCTGGGTTGTCAAACAGAATAAGACTGTCAAAACCTCAGTTCCTGTTCAATATCCCCTGCTGCAAGACTTCCTTAAAAGAAGATAAAGAACATCTACAAGAGATGTGGTTAATAACAAAACACAATCTGTTCAACGAGTACAAGCCTCCAGCTCTTCAAGTACATCTATTTTTATGACACGGGTCAATAAAGGATTGTTGTCCTCTTTGGCATTAATATAGTAGGTGCCTTGAGTTGTTCTGTAAGCGACTGAAAAAAGTTGACACATATTTCAAAATGAATTCTATCCTCCTATAATTTATAGATGTAGCATCTTTGTTGTCAAGTCTCTTTTTCATGCAGTGTTACTGCTGTTTTCCGCAGCTCTTACAGCGCATTAGATCATCTGCTCCGACACATTCTTACTTAGAGTAAAACATAAGAAACTCATACTGTACACAGGGTCATAAAAAAACTATGATGTTATGTTATGAATAACTCTATAGTAAATAACTTGGAGATACAGATATTACATGGGTAAGATGCCTGTGTTTTGTCTTTAGGAGTTAAAAAAAAATAAAAGATTTATTTCATGATGAAGAAATACAGTTCACATAATCCAGATGCTTTTGAAATGTATTTGTTAACTATTTTTTCTTAAAATAAAGGAAAACTCATCCAAATTACAGTGAAGAAGGATCTGACCAATGTTTTTTGTTGAGCAATTTCAATCCATTTAGCAGAAGATTATGTTAAACAACTAATTAAATCTATTCATAACATTATTATGGTATTGTGGTATTGTATAGCATTGTATATATGTATATATTTTCTAACAATATAATACAATATAACCATTAGTCCATTTCGTCGTATCTGATACTAGGTCAGACTTCCACTGTGTAGTACAACAATGGGGTCCTGTTCTGCAATGCAATCTGAAATGGGGGAAATGAGAAGAAGGGAGAAGCTTATGTTGGCATGTTGGGTTAATTTGCAAGGACACAGTAGATCACACCCCACAAAGGCTATTTTGCAGGAGTGTAATTTTGCGGGAGCATAATAAGTCTGGATTTTTCAGTTTTGTGTGGATGGGGAAAGCTAAAGCGCAAAACGCAGGCCTATGTAATCTCAAAATAAGCCACGCTGTTCCATCATCAGCTGCATGATCTTGGAGATTTATTATGCCATGCATAGGCAAGGCAAGGCAAGTTTATTTGTATAGCACATTTCAGCAAGAAGGCAATTCAAAGTGCTTTACATAGATCAGAAAAGGCATCAAAACAGAATATAAAAGCAAGACAAGTAAAAAGACATAAAAACAATTAAAGAGTGTTACATTTGGAAATGAAAAAAGAAGCTAAAAAGGAAATAAGACAGATTAAAGAAGAGAATAAAAGTAGCAGTGCAGTGTAAAATATTAACCCTTAATGTGGTTTAATCAAAGGCAGCAGCAAACCGAAAAAGTCTTGAGCTGCAATTTAAGAGAACTGAGAGTCGCAGAAGACCTACAGTTTTCTGAGAGTTTGTTCTAGATATGTGGTGCATAAAAACTGAAAGCTGCTTCTCCATATTTAGTTCTGACTCTGGGGACAGAAAGCAGACCTGTCCCAGATGACCTGAGAAGTCTGTGTGGTTCATAATATAGCAGCAGATCAGATATATATTTTTGCCCTAAACCATTTAGTGCTTTATAAACCAACAGCAATATCTTAAAGTCAATTCTTTGACAGATAGGAAGCCAGTGTAAGGATTTAAGAACTGGAGTGATATGATCCACTTTCTTGGTCTTAGTGAGGACTCAAGCAGCTGCAGCTGTCTGATCGACAGATACAAGTCTGCAGCGAAAACGGAGAGAGAAACTGTTATCAACAGCAACATAAGATATTCATATTTACAGATGTTCAAATGAACCAGAGACTTGGCAAAAAGGTGCTGCTTTCTTCATCATTCATTGTGAAGCAGCAGTGAAAAAGAGAGCATCAGACCATCTTCAGTTTACACAGCTGAATTACTTGGAATATTGTTAGCTTTACAGTGGGTGGAAGAAAATAACCAACTCTGTCGTAATCGCTTCTGATAGCTTATCAGTGCTTTCAAGCATTAAGCCTGGAAAGTTGTCATGTAGGCAGATTGGTGTGTATGAAATCTTTCATGCGCTACTCAGGCTTCATTACAGGGGATGGGATGTTTCCTTCCTTTAGGTTCCTGCTCATGTATTGGTGGGAGGAATTGAGATGGTAGACATATTGGCTAAAAAAAATCATTAAAATTACAGTTAATTGACACACAAATATCATTCAGTAAAGCAGAGGTTAAAACTATCATTAAGGATTATATATATTATATATGTGCAAAACTTGGCAGGAATATTAGGGCTAAATTGACACAGGAGGACATCTTTACAGTATTCAAAAATATATCAGCGTTGGTGGAATATGGGTCAGGAGCCCAAGTGAAGAGATAGTTATTACCCGTTTGAGAGCAGGACATATAGGTTTAAATCAAACACGCCATAGAATAGACAAGCACCCTACTGGATTATGTACACACTGTAATAAACCTGAAACTGTCAAACATGCACTGATAGATTGCAACAGCTATGATGAGGAAAGAAGAGAATTCATATCAGTATTAAATGGTGAAAAGCACAATATTACATTGGGGAATCTGCTAGGAAAGTCATCATGGAAAGCATGCAATCTTCTAATTAATTACGTAAGAGTAACAGGAATAATAGAGAGAATTTAGGTTTTTTCCCCTGCCAATCTACTGTTTCTCACTCCAGTCCAATAGGAGGCGGTAATGCGTCTTTAAGCTGGTTTGCCAACCGACATTAAGATTCAAAATAAGAGAAGAAGACCTTGACGTAGACGAAGAAGAAGGAGGGGAAGAAGAAGAAGAATGGCGTCCTGTAGTGAGGTTAGTAGTTTCTTCATTTTAATGTCAAATTGCCCAGTTTCTTCCATTTTTAGGCGGATCATAGTTGGTTAATATAATTCCTTTGAGAACAATTTGTCATTATGCGGGAGGAGGACGTGTTAATGCTCCACACTTGTTGTTTACAGTCTCGTGTTATTGTGCTAAGCTAATGCTGCTAACGACGGACATCTTTTCTCTTAACTAGTCTGTAATAAACAACAGTCGGCCATAAAGCAGCCCCTTTTAACCGAGTATCTACTATAAGTTAACGGTAATGTTGTAATTTGCAGGAGTCTACTAACGTTACAGCCACCGAGGAGGAGGCGACGGAAAGTGTTGCATCCCAGAAAAGAGAAGCGAGGCTACGGAAATTTCGAGAGTTACATTTCAAACGGGTGAGTTATTTAGCTACAGCTGTTTGGTTGTGTGGAGGTGGTAAACTGGACTGACATTCCTTGACACACAGGTGTGACAAACACATTGAACACGAGAATCACTGTTTATGTAAACAGTGTTAGTTTGAGAAATATTCATTTTCATCAGATATTTTCCTCCACAGAATGAAGCACGTAAACTCAATCACCAGGAGGTTGTGGAGGAGGACAAGAGACTGAAACTCCCCGCTAACTGGGAGGCTAAGAAAGCCCGACTGGAGTGGGAGCTTGCTGAAGATCAAAAGAAAAAGGTATTTCTTAAGTGTGTATGTATAGTACTCATAAGCTCTGTGAAGCTCCACATATTCAGCATGATATATAAATGGTAAATGGACCATACTTGTATAGCGCTTTTTCTAGTCATCAGACTACTCAAAGTGCTTTCACACTATGAATCACATTCACCCATTCACACACATTCATACGCTGAATGGGTACAGGGGCTACCATGCAAGGTCCCAACCTGCCCATCAGAGGAAACTGAAGCATTCACACTCATTCACACACTGATGGCACAGCCATCCCAGCCATCAGGAGCAATTTGGGGTTAAGTGTCTTGCCCAAGGACACATCGACATGCGGACAGGAAGAGCCGGGAATCGAACCGCCAATTAGAGGACGACCCGCTCTACCTGCTGAGCCACAGTACCAGTCAAAAAGTGTGGACACACTTTGCCATTCAAGTCAATGGGAAACTGTGTCCAAACTTTTGACTGGTACTGAAAAAAAAGAAACTTTCTCATTTTAAAAAAAAAAACAAAAAACAAACCTTCATGGCCATTTGAGTATAGATTTCAGATTTTACGTTTTTAATTTTTTTACGTTTTTTTAGTGTTTAAGTGGAAATAGTGCAACCGCACCTCTCAAGTGTAGATGGAGTGATATGGCTGTAGGGTAAAAGTTCAGAGGAGATTGTTTGTGTGCAGCGGGGGCGGGGTGAATGAGTCAGTGCAGGTGTGTCCGTATCTGTTTGAGAGTATATCAGGGTGACACAACTCCAGAAATAGAAAATCAATATGTGGTGGACAAAGTTTTATTGTGGCAGGCTGCCACAAATAAATGAATATATGGAATACCCTGTACTGTAGATAGAGATGTTTTAAGTGAGTTAAACTAAGCTGACTGACAAAAGCAAAGTGCAGTTGAAGCATAATCTTGTTGTAACATCATGCTCCAAACATGACTAGAAGACTACCAAGTGACTTCCTAATATACACAGTGCACCAGCCACTGTGTTTCTGGTACTTGTTTCACTCCTTTTGCATTGCCTGGTCTATATATCTTGATTTCCTCATGCAGGACTTGTAGAAATATTTGTGTTAAATGCACACATTCAGAACTTGGATCTTATAGCAGTGCTTCCTGTGAGAGCAGATCAACGAGGAGTATTGAGAGGGTGCTCTTGGAAAACTGAAAACATCCACTAGTCATTGTAAATGTTGCCACAGACTTCAAACTGGGAAAAGTTGACTTACAAAGATTTTTAGTGAATAATTTTAATATCCAGTAAATCCCCAAATATTTTTTCCTCTGCTTTGCATTAATTAAATATCAACACTTGGCTTTCAGGATTGTGCTGCCAAAGGTGAGGACTATGACAGAGTGAAACTGCTGGAGATCACTGCTGACGATGCAGAGCGGTGGGAGCGAAAGAAGAAGAAGAAGAACCCAGACACAGGATTTGCAGGTTGGTGGAAGGTTCTCTAGTGAGGACAGACATTGATTGATTGCAGGTTAAGAGACATGTCATAAAGGGGCAACTAATACATTAGTCAGCAAGTCATCATCTGAAATAGTCACTGAGTCTGGTCAATTTTTAATTACTCTTAAAAATATGAAATCATAGATAAACTATTGAACATGACTAAAGGTGCCTTGTAGACCTTGTAGTGTCACAACAAAAGTGTAAGTTTATTGCATGTCACAGTGTGCAAGATGCCTGTGATTAAAATCTGTGCACTGTGCATTGTGCAGTGAGTACATGATGAATTGTAGCACTAAAATGAAAATAGAAAAGAGTAAATGAAAGCAGAGACACATCATCAGCTTGCATCATCCATCTGCTGCTCTCATGTTTAGAAAATGCAGCGAAGTCACACAAACTTGTTTTGTTTTTTCGTGTGCCATGGATGTGTGTTAGAGCGGTGTGTTTTCTCCCTGAACTTTATATTTAAAAGCTGCGTTTAGGAAATGTCACACTGGCCTGTGTACTCTGTCATTTCATGTCGTGTTCTGATGGGTTTGTTTATAGACGTCATAGCAACAGTCACATTGTGAGAATTCGGTCTTAAATTTATGACACTTTCAGAGTTTTGCCTGAAAATGTGGGAGGAGGAGCATCTTCACACCCTCTGCCCCTCCAATGCACTTTACAAAACAGCAGAGCATGCGCAGGGCAGCTTACAGGAAGTCATCGCGTCGTCTCTGGCGCCTTTCTGGAGTGTCATCTGTTTGGCTACTTCCTGGTCTTCCACTTTGACCTTTTGTGCAGTCAGATCTCAGGGACATGACAGCTGATTCAATGTCTCATTCAATGCTTGGTGCACTGTCTGCGGGGGAGGACCTCGTCTGGAGCAGACTCAGGTGTTTTGACAAGCGTCCAGCTTGTTGCTGGCTTTTTGCAGTCCAGTGCAAGGCCCTCAGGCAGTTGTCAGGCAGCTGCTGTTTCTTGGTTGCGGCTGAGTGTGGACTAGTGTCAGTTTTGGCCCAGATGGGAGTACATCTCATCCCTAACGACCTTCGCTTTAGGTTTTAACCAATAGCAATGCTTGTTAGAGGGCAGAGCACATATGACGATAAAAATAGTAGTTACCTGGACACAACTCCAGTTCTATGAGTATGTGTGTAGCCCACTAACCACAAGCCCAGCTGGCCCCAGTTGTTTGTTTTGTTGAGTTTCAAAGGGAGATGAGCAGCACGTGCGCTGGGGCTTTATAGGGGGAGGGGGCTGTGTGGTAGCTACATCCTGGTTGGGCAGTGATCATAAAGATCTCCGTCTTGTGCCAAGGCAAAGCTTCATAGGGTAAACCAATAGCAAAGCCTGTTAGAGGGCTACACACATACTCATAGAAGTGGAGTTTTTCTGTTGTTATCTGGCAGCATCGAGGTGTTGGTGTTGGATAGTTGAAAGGCTTCAACTATACAACCCTTATCCTGGTTTACTGTCCGTTTTGCCCCTTGAATTTTCTAGCTTATATCTTGTCTACTGTACACTTACAGCTTAACATATGATTTGTAAGCTGTCTGAAATGTACAATTCACCTCTTTGTTTGGAGATGTTTTGTCAAAGTTCCACTGTGGTTTGATGTATTGTAGAGATTACATATATACACATAGAAAAGAGGTCATAATAAGAGGGTTAGAAGAAGTGGTGCTGTACCGGAACTCATTATTCAAGTTTCAGGCTACTTTCCTCTCACAAATGCTGCGTGTGACTTTCCAAACAACTTGCATTGAGGTAGGTGGGTGGAACCATGTGGATGCCATCTTTTGATCACCCAGCAACACATGCTGTCACAAGCTTTATATTTCAACTAACAAATAAACAACTGTGTGACACAATTAGGCTCCAAAATTAAGATCTAAAGACGGCAAGCTTATTTAGCTTAAAGTTTTTAAAAAGAAATCTAAGCTGATTTACACATTTCTTTATCGATTATAGGAAATCATGTTTCGCTCTCAGTTACACCTAATATGATCAAGGTTGTTTTAACACACTGAAGTGGGTTGTCACTTTACTGATTGTATTGACTTTGGAATCCTTTTGCAGGCGTTTTATAGTCACGTCAGGAAGTAACCTGGAAGCACATAGCAATTGGATCAAGGCTGCTCTATTTTAGGCATGGGTAAACCCCCCCGTCACACCGTAGAACCTCAGTCTATTCATTTAGTAAATAGTAATTTAATACAGTTTACTGTTGAGGAAACAAGTGGTACACCGTGATTCTTTTCTGCTGTGTTGTAGCTTGTTTGTTTAAAAAAAGTCTTTCCACATCCTTATCACACAATGTTGCTACTAAAGATGGCTCCACCTAAATTATACATAGCAGCGTATAAAGCAACAACTGGTTGCATGTAAGGACCCCTTGGGTTATTAATCCTCTCAAACTGCTCCCAATTTAATCTACTAAAAAGGGGCTTGTTCTGTCTCCTAAATATGGCTGCCATCTGTTGCATCAAAACCTCGTCTGAATTAAAACCTCTGGGGAGAAAATTATCACCAGAGGGGCTTCAATAGAGGAAGGGAGGAGGAGAGTTGCCTCCTCGTCCCTTCTTAACCAGCCGCAGGTTGTGTTGCTGAGCCTCGTGCCTGCTTGCTGTTTGTTCCGGTAATTATAACTCACTCAAATTTTCTTTCTTTCTCTCTCTCTCTCTGTTCCTCACTCACACACACACATACACACACATTCACACACCCACACACAATGGGCTGCAGGTTATGCTGAGGCCCAATTCAGACAATACCAGAGGCTCACCAAGCAGATCAGACCAGATATGGAAGGCTACGAGAGACAGAGAGAGGAATGGTGAGTGAAGTCTGTCCCATCTTTTCTTTTGATGTGTTTCTGTGTCCTTGATACTTTTTCTCCAGACAGCTTAAACCAGGAAAAAAATGTCCTCTGGCAATACTAGACTGTTGTGCATTCCCACTAAGAGGCCCATAAAAATGATACATGAGGATAACTCTACTATTAAGACCATAACTGTGAAAATGAATTGTAAGGATTTTCTCGCTGTAATCATCTCAGCATCCACCCATCACATGTGCACAAAGCATTTCCTATATGTTAACTATAGTGCTCCGTCATTTTGCCCTGAGGTTAGTGCTGACATAAACGCACACCCCCCGAAATAATTTAAAGATTTTCGAATGTAAATTCAAGGCATACACGCTAAGGTCGAAGTACAGTTCAGAGCCTGCGTGTCTTTCACCATTTAAAGGCGTGCAGAACTGTGAAGGATGCACCGACACATTTTGCCCCGAAGTCACATCATCTTCTTTCATCAGGATGACCATAATTACAATGATGGGATAGAAAAGCCAGTTCAAGTATGTTAAAATGATGATTATCTGTGATTATGTATTTCTAATTTCCTTTGCCGGGGCTCCACAGCGGTGAGGACTTCCACCCCACGTCCAATAGCCTGATCCACGGCACCCATGTCCCTACAAAGGAGGGCATTGACCGCATGGTGGAAGATGTTGAGAAACAGTAAGTCATACTCAAAAACAGACGGATATGCCAGATCCCTTCATGACCCTCCATTAATATTAAATCAGTTTTAGAATCACTGCATGTAGACTGAGATAAAGCAGCGTACTGACTGATTGCTTTCCCTTCTATCCCTGCTAGCTAGCTAATAAGCTAAACACGAAATAATTGATAACTTTTGAGAAAAAAAAATTGATTTCTACATAAATCAACCATAAGCTATTTGTAAAAAGGTCCTCAATAGCATTTTGTCCCTCCATCACTATCAAACAAAATCACTGGTGAGCTCAGCTCTATTTAGGCTCAACCTTGCTGATTGTGATTGATTTATTCAATTAAAACAGGCAAATTATTTTTCCATCCATCTCAGCGTGACGGTGGGTTCAGTCAGACCTTTTCCGGGACTGGTACACCACAAACTTAATGTGGAGATAGTTCTCGGTGATGTGAGACTATTTCAATCGTAATAAATTGTCTGGAAGGACTGAGTTTGTGATCTCTTTGCCAATTTGGATGAGGGGGATGTTTTGTGTGAACCAGGGCCTATCTGATGAAATCAGCCCCAGAGTGGAAATCCTGATGCAAGTGGCTGATAGGAGGCAGCTCATTATTATCTGCATGGGGTGATACTTAGATGGGGGGAGGCCAACTTACCCAACTGGACTATTTTAAACATAATATCTGCCAGGGTCCTTCATCAACACATGGCTCCTGGTCAGTCCATAGCGGTCTATGTGCAGGACGTTTCATCTGTTTGATATCTCACATCACCACAAGGAACCTTGGTATGCGTTTTGGTAAGTGGGTGTTGGTAGATGGTTAGGCGAAGCTTTATGAAAACCACATGAGAAGTCAGTAAAATCATGTAACAAAGGATCAAACGGTACCTTTGGTGTCTCATATTTAACTGAAAGCTGCTTCAAACCGTTTAGTTCTTCCACTTGTCCTTTGTTAAGTTTTTGTCTTCGCTACAGAAGTCCCTTTCACCTTTGATTAGCCTGGTCTTTCCCTGAGCCGAGCTATATTTGAGACAGTCTAAGGCTTGTGTTAGAGATGCGACTGTGGGGCATTAGACAAGAGTTCAGCTGCCAGGGTATGACGCACAACAATGCTTTGAAGACACATTGAATCAAGACTAGGAGCTCACAAATTGACAGTATTTTCCTCTGAGTATGTGTGTGGGTGTGTGTGTGGGTGTATGTATATGTATGAGTATGTTACGTTTTCCATTGCCACTCTCCTTGCCAAATGTAAATGCACAGCCCCAAATTATTGCCTGCAGCCAATTATTGTTATTGGATATGCCATGGATAGTGGCCATATTGGTTTACGAAAACCTTCACTTAAGCTGCTTTTATTTGCGATTGTCAGAATCGAGAAGCGGTCCAAGTACAGCCGACGCAGGGCTTACAACGACGACGCAGACATCGACTACATCAACGAGAGGAACGCCAAGTTCAACAAGAAGGCGGAGCGCTTCTACGGCAAATACACAGCAGAGATCAAACAAAACTTGGAGAGAGGCACAGCCGTCTAATGGGCCCAGTCACCTCACTGACATGTTCAGTTTTCTCGTCATTCAGGAGTCTTGGATACATATTTTTCTTCCAAGAATTCGTGTATTTCATAGCTAAAATGAACCGTGTGTTGTAACGCTTTGGTTATTTTGAGCTGAAAGATAATTCAATCATCTGTAAGATATGTAATGTTTGGTGTTTCTTTGTACAGTATAGGAAGTGAAAACAGTTGTGTACTCTTATCCTTATTTTTTAAATAAACCACTTCTCAGTTTTCCAGTTATCTTGCACACTTATTGGTTTTTCTGCATGTGGTCTCATGACAGAGACCTTTCGAGCGTGAGAATGAACTACCATTAACTACCATCAAAACCCCTCGGGGGCACGTTGAGCAGAGGATGCCAGCCAACGAATGTTTTAGTGTAGGTGCACAGAGAGATAAGGACCAACAATTGAGCAATTCAATTTATTCATTATCACCCACATCTCAGTTTAACCAACTTGCCCCAAGCTGTGACATGAGCAGGAAAGCCTTGTGACTGGAGATAAAAAGAAAAGAAAACAGGTTCCCATGCGAGTCTCCCATCTCTGCAGTCCTGTCGGTCAGAAAGTAATGGCATTGCTCCCTCTACAGGGCAGCTAGCTGTCGGTATGTGTGGGTGGGTGGGGAGGGGGTGTAGTATTAACAGTGAATGTGTCCTTACTTGAATTGCAACGTTATATATCACCTGCAGTAGTCAATCTTCTAAATAAGCCTCAAAAATAAATTTATGAGATGCCCTCAAAGGGTAGTGAGCAAAGACGTTATGACAGAAGTTGTTTATGTTCTGCTGATGAAGGCTGGGGGGTGGTGGGGTCATCAAATCATGCCTTTGATATCTGTCTCAACTTAAGAGTTGTTATGGAGTGTATTAAGTGTTCATGTCTATGATTGTGATATTTTTATAATTTTATCTGATTAGCCCAAGGATATTGGCTGGGGATTTTATATGGAACAACAGCATAAATTGTTGTTGTGTCTCACAGATGATGTGACACCTTTGATTCTTTCAAGGCCAACTGCCAGTTGAAATGTTCTCCTTAAATAACAAAACAATTTAAACCTAATAAACATAAGAAAATGACTGCATAACAGTTGAGTGTCAATATGTGAGTTGGCCTGTAAATGACTTGAATTGGCACTAATTCTTACTTTTAAAAAAAAGAAACCTACAAGAAAAAACAAAACATGCATATTCATGATGAATCGGTCATAAAAGAATCAACAGGACAAACTTGTCTGTCTTCTCTGCATTTCCTCGTACAACTAGGAAGGAGTGTGCTATGTGTGCACATCACTACAGCTGACACGTTGCAAGAAAACAGTGCCTACGCCCTACTCTTCATTTCTGTAACATTTACTGTTTTACATGGGGTTTTTTTGTCACATCTCCTATCGGAGTAATTAATCACAAGTACAGGTCAGTTTACAGCAGGAGACATACAGTCTGGTAGTCAGAAGTACTCAAAACAGTGTGATTTTACCTTTTCTATTACGACAGATTGTGACACGCATCTAACTTATCAGTCTGAAAAATCTTGGGAGGATTCATATTTATCACTTACTCCATTTGATAAGTCACCTGTCTAGCAATAATTCACTAGTAATTTCAATTTAGGCCAAGAAACCGTCAAATTGAGTACACATGTGCTTTAGGGTAAGTAGCATATAAGCCACAACAGCAGAATACATTAAGTTACTTGAGAAGGAACATGTTCAAGTCTTGTCATAGCAGACAGTTGATGGTGATGGATGGTTGGATCATCTGAGCTACCAGAGAAGGAGCTGAGTTTATGTGATACATTACTATGTATGTGTCCCAATAAGCACAATAATACACAATACCAACTATTCACTTTATCATTTACACCTGTGATTGTCCTACTGGCCTATTGTAAAATGTGATGCACGAATACAGTAACACTTCATTCATATCTTACATCCCTCAACAAGCTGGACATGGAGGCTGTAATTCAGAGGTCTGTAACCAGGATATTACATAAACCCAAAAATCTAAGAATGAAAACACTCCTAGCAACCAAGTGACGCACTGTTCTGTTTTTTATTTGGAAAAAAAAAAAAAAAAAAAAGGTTTCTGCATTATGTGATAATGCTGACACTGTGTGGTCATGGTAGAAAATACAACGAACTTGAATGAGACCTGTTGACTTTGTGCAGCTGTCAGATGACAGAAATATCACAGCCACGACAACATGTATTTATGCTACAGGCAAACGTAAGACTAGAAGTGCACACAAAGTCAAAAAAACAAACCCAGCACCTTTTTTGTGGTGAAGTAAATGTGTCACCGTTGTCTCTCACCTGGCTGATATAGTAACCCACATGTACATGTTTTCAGTACTGCAGGATGATTTATAGGTTTCTTTCACTGGTGACAATACAACTAAAGGTTCTACATCATTGACACTTAAGGATTTTTATTGAGTGGCAATAACTAGTTTATTAATCGATCAATAGAAAATTAATCTGCAACTGTTGATAATCAATTGTTTGTCATTTTGCACATTTGCTAGTTCCTGCTTTTTAACTGAATTGAGTATCTTTGGGTCTTAAAACTCTTAGACAAAGACCTCATTACATCACCTTGGACTGTGATTGACTGTTATGGGCATTTTTCCCAGTTTTCTGATGTTTTATAGACCAAGTGATTTGAGATTTCTTGCTCTATAAAAATGGATTTAACTGGATTATTTTAAATGTGCCATGGACATTACTAGTCGATTGTCCATGAATGCACCATTACTTTCATACAGACTAGTAACTGACATGCACTGAGGAGCACTTTGAATTCCCCTTAGCTTTAATCATTAGTCTATATAACCATCATCTCTTCACATGAGAGTCAGTCTTGGGAAAATCTGAAACCTGACAATTTTCTTTCAAGGCTCGAAATTCACTCACCGACTGCAAATCAGCAATGCATGTGACCAATTAAAGAATGCACAAACACATTATGTATTTCTTTAATCAAATAGATTTTATTAAATTTATAAACAGCACCATATAAAACTAAGGGAAAAAAATTATCCCACCTGAACGAAATCTTCAATTCTTCCAACTTAACTCTTTAACATCTGAAAGAAAACATCTTCTGTGAAATGATTGAATATGTACAAAATATGTACAGTATTTACAGTGTCCATGTACTCTGCCACACTAGTGTGACGTTTTGAGTGTGTGTTTGCGTGCGTTGGACGTTTTTCGTGATCTGACTGGAACCCAGTGGCCGTAAGGCTTCCTGCTTTCATAGCTGTCCATTCTGGGAGTTACCTTAGCACAAGACGGAGCTGCCACTGTTGGTTTGGCCACAGAATTCTGGAGGGACAAAATGAGGAGAAACAAAACCTAATTAGAACATGTTCAGGGTGATGTGATGCAGTGTTTTTGGCTTTTAATAAACAATTTAGTCAAAATAAGACAATACTGCAATTTAAGTCACTTACATTAATGCTGAAAGAGATGATTTTCCTTTTAGGGGACATCTTTGGGCTGGGCTCATCAGGCTCCACATCACTGCTCTGTTTCAAAAAACAAAAAAATCAGACTTAGTTAGATATGAGTGTAAAACTTGTGGTAGAGCTTTGACAGTTTGTGAAGTTCATACAGATTGATTATAGGTTCCATTACTGATATTATAAAGCACTTCTATTGCATAAGTAATCATTTAAGTGTTAGCTTCAACAAACTGCAGCTCTCATGCACATTTTTCTCCTCACACTGCTGTCAAAGACTAGGTCATTAAATGAATGTTTCAAGGACAGACCTTGAAATAGAATAAAGACAAAAACAAATCAAAAAGACAAAACTGCAAACAAAATAAAGAAAAGAGGATCTCTTCTCTGTCTAGAGTGGCAGAATGATGGTGACGCAGGTTTCCCAGCCCCTCAGCACACGCCTCATGTACCAACTTATCTTTGGCATACGGAGAGGAGTTCTTCATCTGTTTTTAGTTCTCTTGACAGGAATAGTCACTATAATGCAGCCCACACGCCTGCGCTCCATCAGCGAGTGGAGGATTCTGCTAAATAACAATGACCCATTTCAACTGCAAGCACAAATACATTCGTCATGTCAAAATTCTGCAGCCTGTATGAAGTATGAAGTCAGTGAAATACAGTTTCTCAATTGCTTGTGTCTTTAAATATCTATGTGTGTAATTAGCATTTACAAGGACTGTGCATCATATCTAAATGTGAGATAATCTGTGTGTTTAGAATTAAATGCAAACCTCTAGTTGATGAACTACGCATTGTGTACATTGCAAGAATTATCAGTTAACCTTTCACGCAAACACATATTGTCGTCACCCAAGTCACATGACAGCCCTTTAATCCCAGGTGCCGATGAGTGAAGGAGACCACTGTCATGTTATCTATGAAGACAGGAATAAATACAGAGAGCATGTGTATTCCCTCAGGGGTCCAAAGGTCAACACAAGACACAGGAAATTCAACACAACATAGACCTGAAGCTTAACAATACACAACTTTAGACATTAGCACTCCATTTGCTTAACACTCTATTTTAGTTGCAACTTTGTTAAAATGGTGCAACAGCTAGAGGCAACTAATTAAAAAAAAAATTAAAAATTAAAAAAAAAAGGAAGAAAGAAAATGAAACAGTAAAGCTAGTACAGGCAAAGACGTGTGTGTCAATTAGCCATACAGTAATTTTTTTTTTTTTTTAAATTAATGGACATGCACAAGTGGTGTGAAAAACTGATCCCTAAAATTCTCACCACTTGTCTTGTCCATGATAGAAGAAAATACTTACTTCTAGACGTTAATTACAATTTGTGCCAAAGCCTCGTCTTTAGTGTGTGATACGTTTTGTGTGTATTCATCATTCACTCTCAGACACCCACCTGTGATGGAGTCTTTTCAGGGTCTTGTCTCACCCTTGTCTCTGACACTGGTGACTCCTCGCGCTGCTCTGACAGGATTGGTTTCACACTCTCAGGAAGTTCGAGCTTCTCCAGTCCTAGGATCTTCACAGCATTGGCAGCGGCAGCTTTTAGGAGTTCTCTTTTATCTGAGGAACAACAAGTTGATAGTAAATTATAATCAGTTGTATAATTTCACACTTTTATCAACTTCAATAGCAATAAATAGAAATACAAAAAATTATGTTCAGTCATCTCATCTAAACAACGTACCATCCAGGCCCAAACTGACAGAATGTCTTGAAGATCCGGACCTCGAGCGGCTCCTGTAGCTTCTGGGTGGGGATCTGGAGATTCGGTTTCTTAACTGACTCTCAGCCCTTCTGTATCTTCTCAAACCATTTGAAGATCTGGAGCGGGACCTGTAGTGTCTGTCTGGTGAGGGTGAGCGGCTGTATGAGCGAGAGTAGGCCCTGTAGCGCCGTGGTGGAGAGCGGCGGTAGCGGCCACTGCCATATTTGCGGTGGTTGTCACAGCGACAGCGGGATGAACGTCTGTGGCAACGAGGGTGAGAGCGGGACCTGGCACGGGAGGAAGACCTGCTGCTAGATGAAGAAGATGATGAGGACCTGTACCTTCCTCTGTAGCTACCTCGTCCCCTGTGGTTGCCAGATGTAGTGGAACTGCTGCTGTCACTGCTGCTTCTGGATCTGGACCAAGATGAAGGAGTGCTGTTCTTGTCAAAAATGACATTGATGCCATCACTCTGGCGAGCAAGGGCCATTTCAGACCTTGTGTCTTCTCCCTTGGCCATTGTGTTGTCTTGTGCCACAGGCTGAAATGAAACAGAAATGTGCAGGGATATTGAGGAAATGTTCACTTTTTACAGTAACCAATAAACTTCGAATGGGCTAGCACATTTACCCTTTCTAGTAGTAACAGCAATAACGTGCGTCATTAAATCTTTTCAGTTAGTGCCTCGGTGTTATCAGCTATAGTCTCTGTACAAGGTTATTGCTGTAACAGCTGGTTACACAACAGCTTTTCACTCAGTCCGGCCCACAGCAAGCACAGCAACGTTGCGTCACTGCAACAGCCGGCTGGAAAATTCCATACTGACGCAAGCTAAAGATAGCTTGGCTAGCAATAGCTTAGCTGTTTTCACTCGAAGATTTCATATTCAGTTCTGTAGCATTTTATTTAAAAGCATGTTCGACATTAACATTATAAATACGTGAATATTATTAAAGAGTAAGTTTACACCCAACTCTAGCTTGGCAAAACAAAGTTAACATTATGTTATCGCGGCCTTCCTTACCTCGACTGTAGCTCGAAACCTTTGTACTGTTGTCGTCGTTATAGGTCTGGAAAGTCGCCTTCAACAAAGTATCACGAGTTGAAGATTTTCAAATACAAGTCAAAATGTTCAAAAACGGTGGTTTTAGCTAGCAGGTAATTATTAAACGTATTAAATGTGTTCAAAAGCGCGACCGTTGTTACCTCTTCGAAGTTCAACCGTCTGCAGTCGTTACTCAAATGTAAGCGAGGCGGAGCAACAGACTTTAAGTAGCCTCTGGAAAATTCCAGTCACGTGGTGCAGCGAACGATTTGATTCTTTTGAACGATTCTTCGAATCTGATTGGTTTCAACTGGTTTCAACCGAAAGACTCGAGTTGCCAGAGTTGTTGCTGTTGTTTTTTTGTTTGTTTTTTTAAATATTCTTCAAATGTGATATTGCCGCATATGCCTTTATTATCCAACAATGTGCCCAGCTGTCTTGATTCAGGACAGCAGAAAGCCAGTTCATCAACATCATTTAAACTCTGACGATGTTGTTCAAAAGAATCAAATCATTTGGATCGACTGCAAACCAGCAGGAAAACAGCCATACAAGCATATGCAAGTGTAGCAGAAAATGTTACGCAGTGTTTTGATCTACCAAAGTGAAAATAGAGTAAATGCAGAAAGCATTGTTGCAAAGCCAAACAATCCCTCAAAGTAGGATGTATTAAGGTCCTACTCTGTCTTACATAGGCCTATAGACTTGTACTACAGACACAGTGTGCATTGCTTGGTATTTTGACATTGCTAAGTGTCTATCCATGTTGGTTCTAGCAAAATAAAAACATCATGAATATAGATATTATTTAACATTATATACTTCAGACGACAGCAATTATGTGATTCTGCCACGGCTGTCGGCTATAAGTAAACAATACGATTATATATGTATCATAATGTTTTATGGTGTCATAAGAATTAGAGTCCTTAAGGTGATGATGATTACTATTACTATTAGTATTAGTAGTAGTGGTATTAGTAGTAATATTTTGGGGTGTAAGAGTGTGAAAACGTTCATATTTTCGTCCTGGCATATAACGCAACAACGAGATCTCGCGATATTTAATATAACCTCAGCTCTGTTTACGTTAGTTCCTTCCTGTTTTTCCACCTTCCGCAAGGCTTTAAAGGGAAGTCGCGCTCTCGTATCCCTCGCATCTCGTCTGATCTACACGCCGTCGTGTTGTAAACCTGCAGCTTGAAAAGCAGACTAAGTATCGACAGGAGATGGATATTCTGACTGTGTTACCGTCCAATTTTGGATATGTCATATTTACCTACCTCTACAGCTGGATAATGCTGGGCTATCTCGCAGTCAAGGTTGGGTCTGCCAGAAAGAAGTACGATGTTAAGGTAATTAAAATGAAACTTAAGTGGAAAATATTGAAAACAAGTTAGAATTGGACGCTCAAAATTGTTTAGGAAGTACTTTACTGTGCCTCTTGCTCTTTTGTATGATTAATATTTGTTTTACTTTGCAGTATCCTACTATGTACAGTGACAAGGAACAGGTTTTCAACTGCATCCAGAGAGCACATCAGAACACCCTGGAGGTTTACCCTCAGTGGCTTGTTTTCCAGACCATTGCAGCTCTTGTCTATCCAGTATGTATTATTTTTACACACTTAATCATACAGAACAAGATCACTGTGTTGTTTTCAGTTTTTTACTGTACTTTTTGGGCATATGAGTAGATATTAATGTCTTCTAAAATTGTTACAACTCGTCATGTCAAACGTGTGGGAGGAGCAAGCATTCCTCATGATCTTTGGCATGATTGTCCAGATAACAGAGTCAAGGCTGAAAGACAGTGTCATAATGATTAAGCACATTTTCACTAAACTAAATCACCCTTGTTCTCTCCTATTGACTCTGATTCTGTGTTTATATACTCAGCTGTCTGCATCTGTGCTGGGAGCTATTTGGGTGACCAGCAGGTTCTCCTACGCCTGGGGCTACTACACCGGAGGTAAGACTGACACTGGTTTAGTGGAAGTGACAAAGCACCTGAACTCAAGTTACCCACAAAAAAGATTTAACATACATTTCAAGGCTGACAAAATAAATTTATAATACACACTAATGTAGCATCAGAGCACTATGTGTATATTAGGAAATATTATGGCAGTACGTGAAGTTATATCACGATAGAGCCTTTTTTTAGGATTTTTCTGAAAATATAATAATTTCTTTTTCTAGTTGTTTGCTTTGTAATGATCACTGCATAAAGGTAAAGGTCAAACCTGCCACTGCACTGCTGATAAATACACACTATATTTACTCTTATACTCAGCAGTATAATAGGACCATATCATTTTATGCATAATAAGATGCCATTGTTGTAATGATTTTGAAGACAATCAGTTTCTAATTTCCACAAAATAATGTTGACACTTTAGCATTAGGAGTGTAAAGGTGTCACAGAGGTTACAGAACAGTCATTTTCTGAACTTTTTTTTTTTTTGGCTCTTCTTTATTGCAAGTTTTGTTAATAATTTACATAAGATATGGACAAGTGGGTCATAGGTTATGAATAAACTGCCATGTCGATAAGACATTCATAAATGGGTTTTATGTGTTAAAAAGTAAATTATAGTCATTGCTGAAGTTAAGTGGTGGTAGAATAAGTAAGTTATGTATTATCTGCAAAATATTAGATTTTAAGAATTTTAAAATCAAACGTCCCCTGTGAACAAAATGTGTATTCACTGTTCATACTAAATTGTATTCATAAGTTTCAAATAATTCTGCCTTGGTTTATGTTTACATTGTGCTTTTTTGTGTTATTATTGCAGATCCAGCCAAGAGGATGAATGGTGCCTATGGCTACATTGGATACTTTGGAGTCATCATCCTCTCCATATCTATAGCCTTGCAGTTGCTTGGAGTTTTTTAAGATGAGCCCCATCTAACTGAAGAGTTACTCATTTATACTTGCTTGCATAGTACTTTGAAATGTAGACTATCAACTATAAAATAGCTGTTGTTACAGCTAACTTCAATTTATGATTCACAACACAATATTTTATGGACCACTAACTTGATAGTTGATGTCTTTTTTTTTCTTTTTTTTTGCAGTATTGATTGTGAATGTGTATTCAGTGTAATCAACAACAATAAAATACATGTTGACTGATGCTACAGCCCCAAGTGTCGTCTCTATAGTTGCAAACTCCCACAAGGGATGGTGAGATAAAAGAAGTCTTCAGATGAGGGAAATAAGGAATAAGCATATTTAAGCTTCACAAAGTTATACTTATTTTTATGTTTCCGTTTTATTCTTGGGAATTAGTGTATTTTCTTGTTCTTATCTTTCTTTACAAACAATTGGAAATAAATCTGACTTTGGTTGAATAGGTCACAACTGGTAGACATATTCAACCAGTGACAGTTTGTCCCGAGCAGACTATTCACTGCTTCTTTTCCAATGGTCACAAGCCAAAAGGGATGAGAACCCCTGTTCTTTCCTACTATGATCACAGTTGTGAGCAGTGTGTGAATAATAAAGGGTCAGCATCGGACGTGAATGCCCCATGTGACTCACACATGATGTCTCAGTCACTAATCCCCTAAATGCCTCCAGGCCAATCTATAGATCATCTTAACAGATCAGTCCAAATTTTCTGATAACTATCTCAGGAAAGTTGTTTCCACTGAGATAACCAAGTGTAAATTTTTTTTTTTGGTTTTGTTGTTTGTTTTAATAAACACTTTTTACATATGTAACTGTTTTCTCGCCAACGTGAACATCCCTGAACCCCAGAATAAGCAGTAAAATGCAAATACGCCAATATGCAAGGGAAGCAAGAACACGCATATCCTGTATTTATCACGCAATTTCCCTCATATTTATGTATCTATTTCATTATTTAAAATATTGAGTGTTTATTGTTCCTGTCCAGCATTTGGTGGAGTTTGCAGTACCTTGATGAGTAAATTTACTAGTGCTAAAGTCGTACGTCTGATTTAATGACCCGTTTATAACAAATGCATAGATGTTCAGACTTTTATGCTGAAATATTGTATTAAACTAGAAAAAGCGTGTGCTTGTCTGATGTTTTATATTTCACTTTTAGTAAGGACTGTTTACAGTATGATTTTACTCCCTTCTGTACTGTTTTATGATTAACGATGCTAAAAATCCCTACATCCCATGTATAGCTACCACTTTTTGACTCGTCTATAACCTTTTTGTCCCACGACACCTGAAGGCACCAACATCAACAGCGTCTCAGAGGTTCACTTCATCAAATGGGTGTGGGGTGAACTGCGCATGTGCATGACTGAGCTCTTTCGGAAGCAAAGTCGAGCTTAACCAGGGGGTGCACATCAAAAACCGAAAATAAAAGGTAACAGTTCCCTTTTTTAAATGGCATTATGCTAACGCAACGTCACCGAGATGTATGGTTTTCCTCGATACTACCGTTGTCGTTTCAGTTGTGTTATTATTTTCAGCGACTTCGTAGCGAGAAGGAACCTTCAAGGAAATGAAAGCTAGTGCCAAAGCGATGAACAAAAGAGCCCGACGGCACTCTTATGTTTTTTAACTTGCTTTATAGATAAACGGCGTGTTTCTACTGTTTTGAAGTGGATACGTCGACAGCCTTGTTGTCGAGTAAATGTCACTGATAATTTTCGGTTGAATGTCTCGCTGTTGTTAGTCTGTGTGGGAGTCAGGAAGCTGAGCATCATCTTTACTGTACAGCGATTGCGCACAAAGATATTCATTGTTTGTGAATTCCGATATAAGTTTTTTTGTGTTTTTTTGGTGGGTATCGTATTTGACTGTTACATGTTGGTTAGTAAATATAATGGATGCCTGTGTTGTCGAGATGACAGAGTTTTTCTATAAGTTTCTAACGTTGTTTTCACTTTTGTCATTGTTCGACCTGACGCTGTTTTTCCCAGAGTCATGTCAGGATTTCTGGACGGGATCCGGTGCGGAGACTGTGAGTGCAATGTGGACTGGGGTGAAAGAAGAAACACCATCGCATCCATAGCTGCTGGAGTCCTGGTTTGTCACTTATTTCCTCAATTAGGGCATACACACTTTATGTAACATTGCCTCTAGTTGCTATTTATTCAGCACAACTTTGAATTCCTGTTTAAAAAGTGATCATGTTACACATTCTCATTAAAACTTTACATGTCACCAAAATGGTCATTGATCTCTTCAGGCTTACTTTGCATCCTGTGTCGTTGCAGTTCTTCACTGGTTGGTGGATCATCATCGATGCAGCAGTGAAATATCCTGATGAGGGACAGTTTCATCACGCTTATCACACTTGTGGAGTCATTGCCACGGTGGCTTTTCTCATGTAAGTATGATGTGACTTTGCAAACTGTTCCTATCTCATGAAATATTGAATCCTTTAGTGTGATTTAAAAAAAAATCATTCTCATCACAAGGTCCACTTACTTGGTGTTTCTGAAGCTTTCAGCCATCTGTAGCTCAGTTGTCATCTCACGTTTATGTTGTCACATGACGTCAGTATGAAATTTCGGGCACATGATAACGGCTGTTTAAGGGGTAAGATTGTCAGGACCATCTCTGTTCAAAGATGACCTCCTTAATCTTTTTCCAGCCATCCACTGACTCCTCGTCGATGACTTTGTACCCCTTCCCAGTTGATGCTGTGATTGGTTTCAGTCTAGTGTCCACAGAACAAAGTCACATGACCAAAATTCCATCCTTGGGTCACGTGATAACAACTAAACTATATCCATGACAACTGAGCATATTGCTTTGGAAGACCACAAGATGTGGCTGAAAGCCTCTGAAACAGCTTCTCTAGCTTATGAAGTTAAAGTTTCTTCTTTCTTTGATCCATCTAGGATAAATGCTGTGTCAAATGGCCAAGTGAGGGGAGACAGCTACAGCGAAGGCTGCATGGGACAGACAGGTGTGTATAATAGGAAACATATGTATATCATGAGTTAAATTCCTCACAAACATTTCATTTTCTCCATTTCCTATTTGTAATGGGAGCCTCTTTACTGGCTAGCTGAATATTTTGATACTGTTACATCCGGTTGCAGTACTTACAGTATGCCCTAATTTCAGACTGTATGTATTACCATTACAACATATAGTACAGGCTGTAAAACACAAACCTTTAAAGATCCCCTCCAGACATGTAAAAATACTCTGTGTGTAAATAATTACCTGTGTTTAATATGATTTTTCCACAAAAAAGTTCACAAGTTCAAAATTCTTAAACTGACATCTTCTCCTTGCCCCTCATTGAAAATCCAAAAATCTATGAATATGCAAATATTTTTCTTATCAAAACTTTAACTGCTGGACACAAGATGTCTTCAGCTTCACTGAAAAGTCCTTTCTGAGTGTATGTGCACTGAAGGCTTCATGTTTCCACATTACATTCTTAAAAGCTGCATATTGAACCACGATTGGCTCCAAACTGGTTGCCATGACACAAATCCTGCTTGTACATACACGTCTTACACTCAGATTTAAGGTGAGCACAGAGAAACTTTCCCCCTTCAGTAGCTGAGTGTGGAAACAGCTTTCTAGTGTTCACCTCTGCACATACATAACTCTACACAGTGAAGCCATCTAAGCGAAGTAACAATATTAAAAAAAACTTGCGGTTGAGTGGAAGTGAACTTTAAAGAAGTGCTGTGTGGAGTCACTCAGTAACCCACCCTTTCTTATCTTTGTTTGCAGGCGCTCGCGTGTGGCTCTTCATTGGCTTCATGCTGGCTTTTGGCTCTCTCATTGCCTCCATGTGGATTCTGTTTGGAGGATTTGTAGTGCCTCGTAAGTCCTGTTTGTCTGCTTTCAACTTGCACCTACTGTAGAGTCTTCAGTTTTTGGTGTGGTGTGTTTTGGTTCTTTACGCAACACAGAAGTTTCAACATTCAAATCACTTGCAATGTTTTTTTTAGAACTGTAGTCAGAACTGGAGTCAGTTTGATGCAGTAACTGAATATACATACTATGCCTTAATAAGATTTTATATAGTTCTGGTGTGGTATTGTGCAAAACAATACACACTGCCTCATTTTTTAACCTCTGTAAACCTGTTGTCTTTTGCAGAGAAGCCTGTTGTGTACCCTGGTATTGCCATTTTCTTCCAAAATGCATTCATCTTCTTCGGGTAAGTTAATGGTCCTAAGCAGCATCTTGCTTACACTTCAGTGCAGGTTCTTTGCAAATTGCATTGCTGACATCACCCTCCTTTCTCCTGGTTTAGGGGTTTGGTCTTCAAGTTTGGACGCACAGAAGATCTGTGGCAGTAATGGACTCTGTGTGTCTGTTTGTCCACTGTTAAACACTCTGCTTTCTATATTGTATGAGACAATATGCTTTAGTGGTTATCCACTTTATATAGAGACTTTTTTAGCTTTCAGATTAACACGTTTAATTTATGTTGTTTTGCTGTATAAAAAGGCTAAGTCATATCTAAGCACAAATTTTCACAGATTCCTTGAAAGTTTGAATATTTTCAAATGTGGCACCTCTTTTAACATGTCTGTTTGCACTCAGACTGCATAGCCATGTTGTTATAATGGTTTACAACTTCTCTATAACAAAATGTGTATTTTGGGAGCTATACTTCCCTGAACTGTCCACATTTCCTTTGAGTATACTGACTTCTATGACATTCTTTAATTTGACGTTTAATTGTCTGAGTGGGAATATCAAATTATTATGGTACAAAATATAATTGAGAGAAATGCATATCTCACATTACTGTAAACACGCGCATATTTACTGAATGTAATCGTGGGATTGTTTGTATTCCTCTGAAATAACACTACATCAGGTTTAATACTTTGCCGTTATCCAGATTTATTGTAAAAGGTTCATTAGCTTCCAATGCTGACCTTAAGTCAATTCAAAGTCAAAGCTGATGCAACACATCAATTTGCTCGTGTAACATCCATGGCAGCATTAAACGGAAACATACGGAGCAGTAAATGAGTCTTATATTCCTCCACATTTCCCAGTCTTGCACACATAAAAATATCTAATAACTACTTTGCATATAAATGTATCGTATGGAATGTAATATATTGTATGAAATTATATACACTGACATGAAAGAATGCAAAAAAGGTTTGCACTTCCAGGATCAAACTTGGTCTGCTTCTTTTTCCATCTTCTTACTTGCGCACTATAAGATGGGGAAACTGCAAAACAGAGATATTTTGTTCAGTGCTTTCCTGTGAATTTGAAGAAAGAAGAATTCCAAGTGCATTTCTGGTTATTATCTCTATAAAAAATTTTCAGTCCAGTGAATTATTTTGTTTAATTTTGATTGCCTACCTCCCAGAAAGCCTGATCATCAAAACATTTGTTGTCTTGTGGGGGTCTCCAAATCTTCCACTTAAGTAGCAGCCCTTTGAACGGTGACGTAAAAGTCTTTAGGAAAACAAGCTAACAAGTGACATCTGATACAGCCCTGACCTATGAATGTTAACCTCAGTAAAAGGTGTTTACATGCTGTAAAAAGAGGCGACTTCAGGTGACTCCTGGATTTCACAAAAGTAGTGAAAACTTAACATAGAGTAAAAATGTACTGCATCTTGCAGTAATATTACACTTTTGATTACATTAAGTTACTACAGGATAGTGCAAAACAAACAATCTTCTTGTATGATTGTACAAACATGTAGATAATCAAAACCTTACCAGTAATGATTCCTGTGGACAGACTCAGAGTTATGGTGATGAGGAGAGCAGAAATGTGGAACACAGCAAACCTGATCGCCCTGCAAATGAAAAACTGATTATTAATAATAATAATAATAATAATAATACATTTAATTTGTACTGCACTTTTCATTCATAGTGAAACTCAAAGTGCTACAGTATTAATGATATAGAACACACACCATAAAGAAAATAATAAGAATTAAGATGAAAAAGCCTTCCTCAATACAAAGGCCATAATATTGTGTTACACCTTTAGTGTGTATATGTGTATTAATATATGTATGACATGATAGCATATTCTTACATTGTGGAATCATTAGAGTCTATAAGCTGCAGGATGAGATGTGCCAGCCATCCCAGTAGACCAGGGAGCCCATGTGTGCTCAGTACAGCACAGGTGTCATGACACTGAAATGCGAGCAGCATGTGGATCTGGAAGATGAGAGGTTATGAAGGAGTTGTGATGACTGGATTATTAAATCAAAGGGTTAAATGTTTTCATATGGTGATCCAAACCTTGAGGTATCGGAATCCAATGGTCGATACAACAGCAGCAGTGAATCCGATTGTCATGGCCTGCCATGGTTGATGAATCACTGACGTGGAAACCCCGACAGCAACACCACCAGCAAACATACAAGACTGCATATGGATCTAAAAGAGGAGTGAAGACATAAGTCCCATTGTAGATCAGATGTCACTGGTATGAAGCACATTGATAAGATTTATTAATGGTTGTCATGGTCTTAAAACAGGTATGTTTCTACTTCAGCTATTAGTGACTCTATACATGAAAGAGCGTAATGTGCTAACGTATTAAATGTCAGACATACTGGGTTGAGTTTTCCTTTGGGACTGGAGAGCACAGACACAGCAGCTGCCGTTACAGCACTAACAGCCAGGGCCAGGTAGGTGCTGCACACCACCCCCAGCCTCCTCCCAGGAAAACGATAATCCTCAACAAGGACTGAGTTAAAACTGGGCCAAAACATCCAGAGAAACACGCTCCCTGGAGAACAGAGACAACAGATAAGAGGAGTAAGAGGTTTACTCTCTTTCTCGAAGATGCTTCACCAAGGTGGATGCTTGCTTTGTCAACCCCCCCTCCTACCCCCAGAAAGACATAACTAACAACACACCTAACATGGAGAATAATCCTGTTTTGCGGTCAAATTTCTCTTTCTCAAATTGCTGTTCTGATCCTCTCCGATACAGGATCCATGTCAGCATGAGCCCAAAGAAGGCCCCGAAGATGTGAAGGAGCATGATGCTGTTGACAAGCTGGACCTAGAGTCAGGAAACATTATTATTAGCAAATTACCAACAAAAGCATATCATTTACTTGAGTAACATGCAGTGTGTATGTGTGTATGTGGGGGGGTATAGTAAGGTGTGGATTTTCTTGTTCTGAGGGCTGAAAAATAAAAGCTTAAAAGTTGCTGACCTTCAGCAGAGTCTGGAGGAGCCACTGATTCAAGACAAACCCTGACACTTCCAGCAGGCCAATGAGGATGAGGTGGACAGGGTTGGTCTTCCCCACCATAGTTCCAATTGCAATGAGTGCAGAGGATGCACACATCTCAGCAACTACCAAGCTATATAAAAATGTAACAAGAATTGACAAAAAGACATATTATATATTATATAAAGGTAACAAAAATTAGGAATGAAAAAATATTATGTAACATTATGTTCCTAATATTTGCACCTTTAACTGGTGTTTAAAATGATCTGTCCATAATGTAACTTCATCTTTTGATATATGACATACAGACATGTATAAGGACAAATGGATGCAGAAGAGATCCACTTGTCAAAATTAAAACATAATACTGTACCTTTTCACATCTAGCCTGATCTTCCCATAATAATACCAACTCTCGATGCCGTTGAGTATGATTGCCAACTGGGTGGCCATGACAGCCACAAGGAGGTTGAACCCAGAGCCACTGAAACCATACCGCACTAAAAAAGTGCTTATGAAGCCAAAGCCTAGAATCACCATCACATTGACATCCTGGAATTCTGCAAAAGAAGAGGAGAAGACTCAAAAACTGTCATACACCCGAATCACAATACAGTCCTGTATGGTTTTATATACAGTCATTTTCTGTTGTTTTCAGCCCAGTTTTCAGGAGAAAATTAAAAAAAGTCATCTGGTCCGTAAGTATGAGCCAACTGTATGAGCTTATCAATGGCCAACAGTAATGACTGCAGCCCCTCCCCAGTACTCCTTGATTCTGTATTACTTTATTTTGCTTTTTAAAGTTCCTATATGAAGTTGGCTTAAAGGAAGTTTCTTCATTAAATGGCTTTTTGAATGAAACATGAAATGCTATACATTTTAACTTCACCATACTCACTCCGAACTCACAACAAACTCACCTGGGTAAAAGTTGATGAATGTTTTCTCATCTATTCGCAGGTTGTTTTTAATCTCAGTGCAAAAGGCATATATGACAATGAATCCTATCTGCAGGAAAAGCAGAACAGGTGCCAAACGGGAGCGCAGACTTGGTGCGTACCAAGGAGCCATTGAAGATCTTTGCGCACTCCTCTTTCAACTGACGCATGTGTCACTCTGGTGCTGTGAAAAGGGGCGCAACCCCAAGACCTTCCCTTCGGCCACATCTGAAAAATATCTAATGATGCACAAATTCAGAATATTCATATTTACATATTTAAGTGAGCTCGTTAGCTTATTTTTATTTATTTATTTATTTATTTATTTATTTATTACCATATTTATATAAATTAACAACCAAAAAAATAAATCAGGAAATTTGTCAACTGCTTATCCATGCCCTAAAAAATATAAATTTACAGATATTTTAATATTATATTTTATATTATATTTAATTTTTTTTTTTTTTTTTAATATTTGCTAATTCCTTTTATATTTTAACTAAATGATCAAGGTCACTTCACCTTACATATTCTCGCTCTACTTTTATTTTATCTCAAGCCACTTTGTTATGGTCCAACAGACAATACTAACAAACCAGCCACAGGTAAAGTTAATTATATTATAGGCGACCGCCACAGACACCCTTTTGTCAAACACACGCTCACACTGTGCACATAATAATTAACGTGGTAACAAAACATAGATGGCATTCAAGGCCCTGGGGCAAATATGTCAATGAAAAACACACAAAGGCTCTGATATAAATAACCCCGCAATGCTGGAATGGATGTTTTTGTATGTGGCACAAAAGGAATTTTGTCCCAAAGACTGCATATTTTCTGTTCATAACAAACCAAAGGCAAAGAAAAACCTCTAAGAAAAATAGGCCCGCCTCCGTGATCAGCTGATTGGTCAGTCAGCGATGCCCGATTTGTCCACAAACAATCTGATTGGTTAAACGTCAACACGTCCCACACACAGCGGCCCTCGTCTCTTCCCTCTCCCCTGTTTGTCTTTGGTGGAGGCGAGCTGAGCGACCGGACACAGTGCAACGTTAATGGCCCATCTCTGTATCCGTCAAACAGAGAGGCCACGAAGGATAAGATTGGTTGGATATAAGGGCCGTCTGACAACTAAAACACAGCGCGGTTCGGGCTTTATTGAGCCTGCGCTAACAGAAAAAGAGGAGGTTCCCGAATAGAGTCCTTTATTTATTTCTTTGTTTCCAGTGTGGGGGGATAATAACAGCGACATACACCACAGGCACTTCATTTATTATCTTTGTCCGTATACACAAGAAAACTGGATAAGATTACAGTGGTTACTCGAAGGCCCAAGCCAAGAGGAGGAGGATGAAGCGGCGCAATGCGGACTGCAGCAAACTCCGACGGCCGTTAAAACGGAACCGAATCACCGAGGGTATATACGGCAGGTAACTTATATGCAGACTGGCTCCTCACGACAATAAACGGGGCACAGAATGCACATGGCTCAAAAGCTGCAGAACATCAAACTTTCCTGATGTTAACTGTTTATGTCAGTGAACTGCCATGTTTTCGTTGTACATTAGCTGGTAGCTGTTAAGCTAGCCATAGCGCTAGGCCCCAAAAACAGCCTGTTTTTGAACCATGTCACAAGGTCTCTTTTTAAACAGCAACGTCCCCGTTTGAAAATGAGTTGTAGCGGATGTTTGGATACTAGTTGAACAACACGGACTATCTACCGTTTGCTCACGTCAGTTGTCAACTGCCAGCCGCGTTAACATTAGCCGTTCTCCTTGTTAGCTAAGGTAACTTGAAGGAGCTAGCACCAGCAGCTTTGTCTGCTCATTGCCAACTTCACTACATGCGTCTTATTAATTCAGTAATGATACAGCTAATGTCAACCATCCATCAGTTAATAAAACAGTAGTCAGGTACTGTAGTGCTTCTGCAGCACTGTTTAGTTTGAACAACTTGGAAGTTGATTGGTTGTCCTTCCCAGTAACACCTGACAGGTCCGACCTCTCTGAGGTTTCCTACTTATCTGACAAGACAAATACTAAAGGCCACTAGTTACACATGTGGCACCTACACCTACAGATGTGGGGCAGTGCTTCAATTGTTGAACAGGTGCCCCATCACAAAACAGTCATGCTTTCAAGATCGAAGAGGAACAAACCCTGCTGTGTCACTTTCTGGTTCTCATTGCTCTTAACTACAAAAAAGTCAACTGCAATCAAATGTATGTATCCTATTTAATTGACATGGATTGTAAAACAGGAAAGAGAGCAGATCCATCACAACAACGTCCCTTAGTGTATGCACCTCCTCCACAACCCAACATGTTGTCATGTCCAAATTTTCAAAGCAGTATCACATAAGAATATATCAAGGTGCAGCCACAGACCTCTTACACAAGTCTTTTACATGTATTTGTTTGTATACTGTACATACACTCAGTTGCATTTCATCACATATGCCACCTCTACTGATCACAGAGCACACAGGCATCTAATCTATCAAACAGCAGCAAAAAGCACCAGACATACTACATATCTTACACTAGATCCACCTTCCACACATTCACAATAAAGCTGAATCTCTTTAATGTACTAACATGATGATTTCCCATATATCTACTGTAGAGGATGAAGAGGAGGGCCACTCTTGTCAACACAAATCATGTGGCCAATATGATGAAACATTCTTGAAGGTTGTTGTGTTTATGTGCTCCATAACATCTTGTGTCAATGTTTGTTGTCTCTTTTCTTTTTCTTTGTAGTACCTTCCTGTACCTGAAGTTCTTGGTGGTGTGGGCACTGGTACTACTGGCAGACTTTGTACTGGAGTTCAGGTTTGAGTACCTCTGGCCATTCTGGCTTTTCATCCGGAGCGTGTACGACTCCTTTAGATACCAGGGGCTGGTGAGTGGCTATATTCTGTCATTAAACATGCCTTTATCAAGATAGAGAATGAGTGATGTCTTGGAGATGGCTATCTCAACATTTTGTTTTTTCCTGTTTGACACTCATCATGTGCTCGTTGTCACATTTCGATTGACACGATTGCAGGAACTGTATTTCTTTAACAGCATGCAAATGAGAATGGCATGACTCTAGCTCGATAAAACTAAGACAGATTTCTGTTTGTGAAACATGACTTGTTGGCCTTGTATGTACATGCTTTACTGGGCTTTGAATGAGAGTGTATGTGCATGAAAAAGAAGAACAGAGAAAGTATCGCATTGACAGCAGTGTGTTTGAATGAAAGGAAATACGAGAACACATAGTTGTGTGTCTTTGTATCTAAAGTAACTTAATCCAAAATGAGATTGAAACTGAAAGTCTAACTGTAAATGGTTATTTCTAAAATACAGACACATGCACACAGTAAGACAAACGTGTCTCTCACAGTACATGACCTTTCTTATCACTGCACCATGAGTCCAATAAGTGAGACCAAAAAATAAACAACTTGATGCTTCTAGACTTATGAAATGTCAGCTTTGATTCAAATATGTCGTAGAGAGTTAGAGGAGAGATTGTTTGCTGACCAGCTGCAGGTAAACGTGGATTTTACAGTATTGCAGTGCTCTGATTTCTTGTCTCACCAGATTTCTCCCAATAACACAATTTCTTGCGTGCATGTAAACATAATCAGTGATCGAGTTCATTAGCAAGAGGAAAAGAGAGTGTGGAGTAAAAAGAGTCAGAGTATATCCTTTCAGAAGCATAGAATAAAACATAAGATGGTCACATTGATTCTTAGACAGCCAGACTCAAACAAAAGAAGTATAAACTTCATGAGAACCTGGGAGGCAACATAAGGCTGATGAACAGGAGCGAGCAGTTACAAATATCAGAGGTAGAGACTCAAATGCATTATCCATTGTGCAGCTGCTGCAGCAGAATATTAACACTGGGCGACCATAAACAAATTTCAGCTTTCAGCCAGTCTTCTGTCACCTCAGTTGAGTTCTATTAGACTGTCAAAAATAACAAGCTGAACTACAGATCTGATCAGGCTTGCAGGTCATTAGTCGGCTTGTTGTAATGTATGGTATATACTGTGTAAATGTTGTATGCTAATGTTAGTGTATCATAGTTTTATGTCCATTTTGATGCTGGACAGCTTGTTGCTTATTGAAATCCATTGTGTAGGTGTGCGTTTGTTTGTGTGATTGTGTCTCACAGAAATGCAGGAAGAGAGAACTGAAAATGTAATATTGATGTTAATATTCTTGGTATAATTTTCTACCCTTGTATCCCATTTTTTTCTCTCTCTTTTAAGGGAATGATTGAAATCTGCATTTTTATGTTTAGCAATGATATTTGATGTTGACTTGATGTTAACCAGGACAAACGATCTACATCTCTCTGTCTCTCTCTCCCGCATATGTTGCTGTTTTATCATAGCCACTTCTTTTCTCCCCAACAGGCCTTCTCAGTATTCTTTGTGTGTGTGGCGTTTACCTCGGACATCATTTGCCTCCTCTTCATCCCAGTACAATGGCTGTTCTTTGCTGCCAGTACCTATGTGTGGGTCCAGTATGTCTGGCACACAGGTAACGCCCTCCTCTGTTTAGATGTCTTAATATTTGTTCATTTAAATTCTGCACATGAGAAATGCAATTAATTTGACTAATGATTTGAGAGAGACTCATAAATGGAGAACGAAAGCTTGAGGCTATGACCTTTTTGTATCTACATTATTTCTGCAAATGCAAACGAAGGAAGGGAGGAAGAAGCTTTCTGTTTATTTACACTGTGGACTCAAAGTCGTAGATTGTCCTAATTCTTACATGTAGATCTTGTACAGGTTTGAGTTTGTTGTCCTTCAACTGCAACAGGGGAGAGCAAGTGTGAGAAGTGTTGCACAATGCCCGCGCACATTGCTGTTATTTACAAATAGTTGGCTTGCTTCTTAGAATTTTGCGTGGAGTGTAAGTGAGCTGCACACTGTGGATTAGTTGTCAGTCTGATTTAGCGGTATCCTCCTGTGTTGACCAAAGGCCAGGTGTCAGATTGAAATCCTAGTGCCAGTTGGGGGAGGGAGGAACACAGTGTGGTCCCCAGTTGCTTTCTGAGCCGTCCAACTTTACTCACCAGTGACATTCATACATCCATTGGTCATGGGAGTATTAATATCTCTTACCGCTCCGCAGCCTGGTGGTGAAAGTGTCTGAGTTAATTACAGCTAAGAAGACAATGAGTAGCGTTTGTATCTTGACCTCTCTGTGCTGCGGCACCTGGCTCAGTAATGGTGCGACAGAGAGGAGAGCACCACAGAAGTTTGCTGTGTGCGCAGATCTGTGTTAATCAAGTCTAATGGTCCCGCCATTGTTCATGTTCTAAGAAATTTGTATGGAACAGTCACATCACCCAGTGGGCACTTGGCCCAAGACAGCATTGTCTGACTAAAAGCAGGTCTGGGTGTCCTTCTGATTTCTTTTTTTCTACATTAGTACCATACCTAAGTTTTAGTATAAATGATAAAATATGATCAATTCAATATCTTTCTTTGCTGAGTAAATACATTTTCAACAAAAATATTTTTCTGTCATATAGAAAAACAAGCTCACATATATTGTTTTGACGCTGAAAGACCTATAAGAACTTGTGAATAGAGCATACAGTTATGATTCAGGCTTCTTATGAGAGAGTTAACAATGTAAACAATGACTGAGCATTCTTGCCAACTTTTGCAGCTTTTGATAGTCATTGCTGTGGACACCATGTGGGTCTTACCTCCAGTATTTAGGTTTGATGCTCATTTCTAACACCTTGATCCTGCTTTGTTTTTCCTCAGAGAGAGGCGTCTGTCTGCCCACCGTGTCTCTATGGATACTCTTTGTGTACATAGAGGCAGCCATCAGATTCAAAGACCTGAAGAACTTCCACGTGGACCTGTGTCGTCCTTTTGCTGCACACTGGTGAGCTCCTGTTCTGTTCAGCTTTCCCTGAATGTATTTGAACTAAAAACGCATGTCTTGGTTTAGTGTCTACTGCGAATGTGTCAGCACGGTGCGGAGGAATGATGTGGACTAAAGGCAGCATTACATGAATTAGTCTCCATCTTCAATGTCACATGATTGGTTACAGTGTGGGCTGCATGCCTCTTTTTTTTTTTGCTCATTTTCATGGTTAATCTGAGTCAATGCACTTAAATATGTCTGCTGCAAGTAGGAACTATAAAAATGTATCTCTATGTATAGAAATATGCAAGAGTGCACACTTGTATTTATGTTATGTTAGCCATTAGCTTTCAGAAAACAGTATTACATTTGGTTATTGGTTTGTATTTTTAAAAAAAAGGGAGATGAAATTTCTTTTTAATTCTCTCTAAACTCTCATAGTTATTATGAAGAGAAATTATAAGCAGATAATTAGCATATTTACTAAAAAAAACAACAGAAATTAGCATTGCTTCTATAGTGCATGTTCATATACTGCATAAGGCTAAGAGAGGTCCGCAATTTTAATCTAAGGCGCTTTTAAGACCTTTGAGCTGGATTTGGATTTGGCTATGTTAACTTATAATATGCTGTGAGGTCGGGCTGTTTACACGTCTCTTTGATTGAATCAGTACTTTGTGATTTTGATCTATGACGAAAGAGTAGACTCACGAGTCTACTTCTTGTGTCCATCTCTGTAGCATTGGTTACCCAGTGGTCACGCTGGGCTTCGGCTTTAAGAGCTACGTAAGCTACAAGATGCGCCTCCGGAAGCAGAAGGAGGTGCAGAAGGAGAATGAGTTTTACATGCAGCTACTGCAGCAGGCTCTGCCTCCAGAGCAACAGATGCTTCAGAGGCAAGAGCGAGAAGCAGAAGAAGGTAAGATTCACGCGTGCATACATTCACATGAAGCACGTGCCTCAAGAAATCTGAGGTTTACATACACTCTCTACCAGAACAGAACAATAAAATCACTTTATATCATTCATTTGACATGTATAACTTGCAGTATAGAGATTTCTTCAAGTGTGCATAGTGTTAACTTGTTGCTCTCTATCAAACAAACACTGCTCGTTACCATCTGGTTAGCTAGCTTGCTGCTGTGAGTCAGTGGTGACACACTCATGGATTGGGTATTTGAAAGATCTGCCAGTTAGTCTTGCATCAGTAAACACTGTTGTTGGAAACTATTGATGGAGCAGCAAGCAACCACAACCATAATGTCTTCTCGGTTATACAGAAGTGACACAGTCTTTTAAAGTCTTGTGGAGCATTGCTCTAATAATGAGAGGTTCTGAAGTGATGCTGTTTGTTTGTGCAACTGATGTTGTACATGAAGGCCTGATCAGTACAGAACATTGTGTCTTTGTGTATCAGTTTGTGTAAATTTGGTTAAAATCATAATCAGCCATAGCTTTGTTTTGTTCTTGAGTTTTGTCGTTGTATCTGGGGAGAAAGTAGGAGATTTTGGTCAGAATCATTCAATTTGATAATGAAAAATACGGATCCTAAAACATAACTTTTATCAAGTTCTTGTTAGTTTGTCATGAATCTGTTTTGTCAGTTTAACCAACATTACTTGAATGTACACTTGCTGCAACACATGCTTTCCCTCTGTAGCCAAAGTCTGTGGTTGCAGGTGCACCTGGCTTATAGTTTAAACAAACAATGCACACAACAATCACAAGAGGCTCTGCTCATCAGGTGTCATTAGGCAAAGATGTGAAACAGGGTTCTAGTTTTTCTTACAGAGTAGTACAAGTTGATGGAAAATTGTCACTAGACTAGAATATGAAAAAGACAACGATCAATTGAGACGCAATACAGCAGTGTGGTTGTGCTGTGCACTTATTTGGCCATTTCACACATTTCAGTGCTCATATTGGTTACAGTCATGTTTCAAATAGGATGTGGAGAGTTACACACTGGTCAAGAGAGAATGGAGAGCTTCAGGGGATTTTCATTTAAGATGAAGTCTCATGGCAGTCATATATATTTCATATGCTATATGTATCTCTTTCGCTTCCCTGTTTATCCATACAGCAGCAGCAGCAGCAGCAAAAGGAATATCTGAAGTGGACACACCTCCAGTGTCACAGAATGGCGCGCCTGCCAATAAAAAGACATCGGCACCACTGCCGGAGCTAGAGTATAGAGAAAAAGGGAAAGAGGGAAAAGGTGGCGGGGAGGCTAAAAAACAGCACAACAGCAACAGCATCCTGCCGTCATCAGTGGACTCTAAACTCCAAGAGATGGAGTATATGGAGAACCATATGAACAACAAGAGACTGACCACAGAGCTGGGCAGCACAGAGAACCTGTTGCTTAAAGAGGACAACAATTCCTCCTGCTCCTCCTCTTCCTCCTCCTCCTCCAAAAACTACAAAAATGCTAGCAGCAATGCCGCAACGCTCAACTCCTCACCCCGCGGCCATAGTGCTACCAACGGCAGCGTGCCCTCCTCAAACTCATCCTCCTCTTCCACGACGAAGAACGAGAAGAAGCACAAGTTAGCAGTGAAGGGGACGTCGGGTGGCTCCCACAGGGATCCCACAGATAACTGTATCCCCAACAACCAGCTGAGCAAGCCAGAAGCACTTGTTAGGTAAGAGACACATGCGCAGACCTATACATACTCATTAAACCTCAAGTACATTAAGCTTGTGGCATCATGTATGTTTTCTTTTTGTTTTTCTTGCATCACTTGCTGCTACACTTTGGCTCTTTGGCTGGCCGCTGTTTTATTTTATGCTTTGCTCAAAAACTATGTGGTTACAGTGTTGTTTTTTTTATGGAGTGCACCGGTTAGTTTTTAACAGCTGGTGTACCTGGAAGAAACAAATGACTAGAAATGTATCATGCCAAAACAGATCATCAGAAAATAGCCAAATCTGCCACTGATTCCACTGATCAGCTGATCAACCTCTGACCTCCCTATTGAAGTCTGTCCATGATAGAATGGAAAGCTGCACAAAGCAAACAGATGATCATGGTTGAGTCTCATCTGTTTTTTTTAATGTATTTTATGAGTCATTTCCCAGGTGTAAAAGTAGGTTTAGTGTTTGGTTTATGGTGGCAGATAATTTGGCATAATGTGCGGTGTATCATTTTCTTAGCGCCTCTCTGTGTGTGTCTAATTTTAGCAGTGGTTTACATTTTGCAATCTCAATTTTTTTTTTTTTGTTGCAGATTTTTTTCTTCCTGTGTCTCTTGGATGAAAGCAGATAAAACAAGACAAATTTAAAACAATATCTGTAGCATCAAATGAGATTCTTTCTCAGATATTATGCTGAAAGTTGGACTACGGCAGATAATATTTCTTTCCTCAGAGAAAGATATTAGAAACTGTTGTGAAGCTTCACTTTCAGCTCCTCTAAGAATTAGTTAACATCAGCACACACTCTGAAGCATAAATGCGTAGGTTGTTAGGCTGTGTATTCGACAGATTGAAAAGACTTGGGTTAGTCTTTATTTTAGTTTTAAGTCTAAATAAATGAATGTGAACATGCCTTGGCTTGGCTGCAGTAATAATTTTGGCAGTGCTTTGCTGAAGGAGCTGTTTGCTACCATCATCTAGGCATGTGCATAATCTGTGGTTTGACTTTCAGGCTACAACATCTGGAATCATGTATTCATAACTACATGCATGTAGGGCTGGGCGATATGGACAAAATCAAGTATCGCAATATTTTTGACCAAATACCTCTATGGATATTGCAACAATATTGTAGGGACGACTATTTGTGCTTTCACAAAATATTAACACAATGATATATTTGATAAATAATCATCAGTAATGTGATGTAATGACTAAGTGTGTAAATACAAGTAATAGCTAGAACAGTTTGGTAAGTTCAGACAGCAGCAGTGCAGCCTTAAAAGCAGGAAAAGACAACATATACCATATTATGATATCCAAAATTTAAGACCATATCTAATCTCATATCACACTATTGGTATTGCTCAGCCCTATACATATGTAACTGTCTTTTCTATTTTTTAGTTACGTTTAATGTCATATACGTAGCATGTCAAGGTGTCTTTCTGTTCTTGCTCACCTGGGACAGATTGGAGCAGGACGTTAAGAAGTTGAAGGCGGACCTGCAGGCCAGCCGGCAGGTGGAGCAGGACCTGCGCAGCCAGATTGGCTCGCTGGGCAGCGCTGAGCGCTCTGTACGCACTGAGCTGGGCCAACTGCGCCAAGAGAACGAGCTGCTGCAGAACAAGTGAGTGGCTCTACTGTCCAGCAGGTCGGAGAAAGGTCAGACTCGTGATCTTTTTGGTTTCGGATGATTACAAGCTTAGGGGTGTCGGGGTGCTGTCATGTCATGTGTCAGTATAAACAAACAGTCAGGAAAGAGCATCTGTCAGCAGAAAAGTCATCATCACATCAACACTTCCTGCCAAACAGCTTTCTATTTATGAGTTAATTTCTGCTTAGGAAATGTCTGCATATTTTTCAATCTATCTGCGCTTTCATTTTCAAAACGATTAGCGCAATGAATACTGATCCTTGCACCTCTTATTTCCTGTTTGCTAATGTGTTGTTCTATGATATGTATGTGTGTGCACTCGTAGGCTCCATAATGCTGTGCAGGCAAAGCAAAAGGACAAACAGGCAGTGGGCCAGCTGGAGAAGAGGCTCAAAGCAGAGCAGGAGGTTCGTGCCAATGCCGAGAAACAGCTCGCAGACGAAAAGAAGCGCAAGAAGCTAGAGGAGGCCACGGCAGCCAGAGCAGTAGCACTAGCAGCAGCATCCAGGTAAGCTAACATCGGATATTTGAAAAGTATTTTATCAGAATGGATGGTTATACTCCTGACTTTCTCTCTCAATTTATTTCCGTTTTTACTTTTGTTTATTTGTTTACTTATTGTGTGTTTATGATTTGCTATTGCCATCAAAATAAATTCACATTATTTTGTTTCCCAGAGGGGAGTGCACAGACACGCTGCGGCGGCGGATAACTGAATTAGAAACAGAGTGTAAGAAACTAACAATGGACAACAAGCTCAAGGAGGACCAGATCCGAGAGCTTGACTTGAAAGTTCAAGTAAGGATTTGTTTTATGAATTTAAAATTAACCATTTTTTAAAAAATGTAAGAAACCATTTTGTTCATAATCCTGAGAATTCCCACAGAAGCCAAATTTTTGTGTGCATCCCAAAATCCGCTAATGGGTGTTCAAGTCCATGAAAAGAGTGTAAAATCTGTACATAATCAACTTGAATGGCAACAGAGAGGATGTATGTGCTGAATGAATTTGCCATTCACATCTGTTATGGAAATTTTTCAGCATCTGTTGGGAAAATAGAGATATGAGCCAATATTTATGTCAGACAGCATTCACACTGCTCACTGAGCCGTTTACAAAGCATGAAATTGTGCCAAAGCATCCAATCGCAGACGTTACCCCTGACTGTATCTCTTCTCCTTCGTCTTTTAAGGAGCTTCATAAATACAAGGAGAATGAAAAAGACACAGAGGTGCTGATGTCAGCGCTGTCAGCCATGCAGGATAAGACCCAGCACCTGGAGAACAGCCTGAGCGCAGAGACCAGGATCAAACTGGACCTCTTCTCTGCGCTTGGAGACGCCAAAAGACAGCTGGAGATTGCACAAGGTCAGCCTGATTCACCAAATATTTATTCACACACATGAGACTGAGAATATGAACTCTTAAAGTTGCCTCACGTTTTTCTTTTTTGACTGACTTGTTGATGTGGATCTGTTTTCAGGTCAGATCCTGCAGAAGGAACAGGAGATAAAAGACCTGAAGCAGAAGATAGCCGAAGTGATGGCCGTCATGCCAAGCATCTCCTACACAGCCGACACCAGCAGCATGACCCCCGTGGCTCCCCATTACTCCTCCAAGTTCATGGACACCAATCCCTCCGGCCTAGACCCCAACGCCTCCGTTTACCAGCCACTCAAAAAGTGAACGCTTCATCCCGTCCCTCCATCCATCCTCCCATCATTTTTATTTCCCCTGCAGGCTCACCACCTTCCAATCTGCTCGGCATGTCTGCGGCTGAGAACGTTGTTTTTCTTGGGGTTTTTTTTGTTTTGTTGTTTTTCTCCTCGCCAGGTCAGAAGGATGTTGTATTGTGTGACTGTATTTGTTGTAGTTAAAACAAAAGACAAAAAAAAAAAACTTAAACGGACATCACATGTCAACTAGGAAGTCCCGGTTGTTTTTTTTTTGTTTTTTTTTTTTCTCATAAGTGTCTAGTGAAACCTCACAGATTCGGGTATGTATCTTCATCTCAAGGGTGTTGCTTTCCCTTTCCCACCACCACTGCAACTACCTGCAACCAGTTACCTGCTCTTTGGTCCTGGGGAATAACTATTATTTAAGTTGTTTTTTTTTGTTTTGTTTTTTTCCCCTCCTAAAATTGGAAAACAGAGTTCTCCTTTCTGTCATACAACCCGACTTGGATCCCAATTTATTTGACAGATTGCTTTTCTCCCAAGGTAGTATGGCAACATCTGTAAAACCAGAGGAATGTAGTGCAAAGTTAGCACAGCCTCTCGCCCTTGTTGTATTTAATTTATTCTTTTAATCCACAATCAGACACCAAATTAACCCTGCCTGCTCTCAGCTGCTTTTGGGGTTTGGTGGCAAATTGTTTTTTTTTGTTTTTGTTTTTTTTTAATGCATCATGTGGTTCTATTTGTTTGCTCTTGAAGAGTCAAGTGTTGATTTCAACAAGCTGGAAGTGTTGATTACAACAAGTTGGAAAAGAGCTTTTGATGTAAGCAGAAACAGACCTTAAAAACATCTGTAAAGTATGAATGAAACCCAGGCAGCACCAGTGAAAACAGCAGTTTGGTAACAACCCCCCCTCCCCTTCTCTTCCCTTCCCTCCTGCTTTGAAGAAATACTGCAGAAAAATAAGTTGTGTAGAAGTGCACAGTTCATCTTCTTCTGCAGTCTTTCATCAGCTGTCATGATCACAGTGCCTTGAGTGAGGACATAGAGTGAGTTTCATAATGAGATACAACCCACCCCTTCTGAATGAGTTGTAAAGCATCTGGCTAAGCTGGAAAGGATAAGAATTTGACCCCCCCACCCTGTGAAGTGGAACAAAGTTGCCCTCGGATGCTGATTTGGCTTTCAGACTCCCTACGGATTTCCCTCTCCGGTGGGGAAGCTGATCCATCACATGCAGGCGAGGGCAGCTTTGTCCCTTTTTATACATGTTACATTTAACAGATACACCAGACAGCACCAACTCCAAGACTTGGTCATTCTGTCCTTCTTTCTTTATAATCTATTTGCCAATTAGTCAGTAAGTTGAGATGATGTTAGCCACCACAGAGTCTACTGCACACAGGTTTCCGGCTCATCACATGTCCACTCATCTCTACTGCTGTTAAAACTCCCAAATCCCTCAGTTTAGCTGCTGCCACCTCTTTTTTTTTTTTTTCTTTCTGAATTTAAAGTTGCACTGTAGGAAACAGATGCTGTTTGAAAGGGAAAAAAATTTGTAAAGATGGACTGTGCAATGTAAAACAAGAGACAAAGCTTTGGAATGCCAACTCTAATATTGCATTCAAAATAATTGTATTTAATTGATCCTCCACTTCAGTTCATGTGCCAAGAATGGAATGCTTGTTTCTCTTGTAATGTGATCAAGAATGTACTGCAAATACATTGGCCGACATGTTTGTCAGATATCCAGTTAAATATCTCTTAATGGAAGTTTCTGTTAAGCAGGAAGAGAAAGTGGTCACCTGTTTGAAGTAGACTTGTAGTTAAAAGTAAGGGACTAGAAAATCCAATTTCTTTTTGTGAATGTTACAGTATTTGCAACTGTTGGGCAAGTGGCTGTTTAAAAGTTTTCTTTATTCCTGTTTCTGGTATTATTGTTATTTTCCTGCAGGGAGAAAATCGCTTGAGTCCGATGTGGTTCCACCATCATCTGAAATGGTCATTGTTGTGCGTGTGGTTTTCACCTACTGTATATGGAGAAGCTTTTTTTTTTTTTTTGCTCGATTGCTGTCATCGGCTCCTGGGGAAAAAAAAAATGTTGTGAAAATGACAGTTTAGCCAGTTGTTTGGTCAACTGATTGTTGAAAGTATAGAAAAGTGTTTTGGTTTTGTTTTTTGTTTTCTATGCCCACAGTCACTGCTCTGTTTCTCCCCAGGTCTGACCTTGGCTGCGCTCTCGCTCTGTGAGGTTTACAAGGAATAAACTTTTTTTTTTCTTGCATATTGACTTTCTTCTTGTTACTTTCAAAGCAACTTGACAGCTTTGATTAGCATGTTTAATTTATGTATGGCATCATACTTGTCATTCGATATTTGTTATATTGAAACATTTTTTTTCTCAGTGACTGAGCTCTGATGCAATATGTTGTACAGTATTTTAAATGTATGAGGCACGTAAACAAAATATAAAGAATGAGTTCTTTTATAAAATTTAAAACTTGATAATATTAACTTTGTTATATACTGTGTTAGAGATTGACAAGATGCATTATCATTTCTTTGCCACTAGGAGGCAGTATCTATGCATATTGCAGGTTAAAGGAGATTATCTCTGTCTACACAGACTCTGGTCATTAACTCTGTCAGGAACCACTAATTCCCTCTTTTCAAGACTGCAAAATCCCTTTCAGCTTTGACAAAAGGTACTTTTAATGATTTATTCATACGTACTACTAATCACAGCTAGTCAAAACATGGTGATAACCAACGTTTATCCCACAGTGCTATCTGGTAGATTTGGTAGGTAAATGAATTTGGCCCTGTGCAGCAGGGGGAATGCTAGCTAGCTATCTTTAATGTTCAAACTGGATTTTTAACCACATCTTTCTACACTTCTCTCTTTGTCTACATTTTAAACCCAGAGGTAATCACCATGGGGGACTTTCTGCACTCGGTTGACCTCTGGGCCTGACATTTCAGTCAGCAATGCAATCATAAAAGGGAGCAAATTATGGGCTGCCACACAAGTGATTTGAGGGGTGGGGAGGGGTGGGGGATAAAGAATCCCTCTTCCAAGGACACTGAATTTCAGTGCATGAAAGAAGCCCCTCTGCTCAGCATTCTGTCACATGCCAGGTTTCCCCAAATACGCTTGATTAACCTGTGCAGCAAGACAAATGTGGGTAAAGCTCCTTGCTCATTTTCTCTGCATTAACTGCTGCCTAGGTTAGACATAAATTTGTTTTACACTCAATCCTCTATATTTTATTGCTCCTCCAGTTCCAATTTTGGCACCACACTGTTTGGCACAGTCGACCATGTGGAATTAACAGATTATAAAAGGTCTTTTCTAGCAGTCGGCATTTGGCGCAGCTGTACCTGCAATGCCCGTTCGGCCTCTGAAATCTACAGTAAATCCAGCTGTTTGAAGAGAGGAAACTCCAGGCACAGCTCTCCCATTTTTCTTGAACCTACTTAATTAACATAATGTCCATGAGCAGTTTTCTCTGTGAAAATACACTTTCCACTTCTTGCCTCTAGGCCTCTCCCTCTGGAAAATATGGAACATAGTGAAACGTTAAAAATGAATTGGTTTTCTCAGATGATCATATAAGATAAGAGTGAATTTGCTGTTCAGATAAATAGCAGTGTCTGTATAGATATACTGTACGCACATGGTTCAAGCTGTGATACTGCTAACTTATGTTTGTCCTCGTGTATAAATAAATAATGAGTATTTTATCTTTCATACAAACCCTCACAGCGAAGAGTCATCTCTGAATGTTGGGAAACCTGCTCACGAGCCCCTCTGTAATCTGCAGTTGGACTTCTCTCTCCAAGCAGAAACTCATTGATTTTTTCCTCTCAAACACACCTACTGTAACTATTACCTGTGTTGCTGCTTTAAAAGTCAAAATATGTCTTGCACGCTTCAGTAACTGGCAGATTTACTAGCAGGGTGCACTCTTTTGTCTCAAGCCTCTCAGTGAAGCATGGTTGTAGCTGCCAGCGATTTAAAAGGAGTGCACCTGCCTGAGTACAGAAGGATCCTTTAGTTCACAATGCTACACTGATGTGGTGATAATTCTCCCTTTTATCTGTTTTTGTTTTTTTGTCCAGAATGAAGCCGGTTCTTTGTCACTGCTAACCCAGCTTCAGATTGAAGATAGGAGTGTGATGTGGTGTTGCCTAATATGTCCTTGGGGACGTTTTAGCCTGTTGCACTCTTGTGTCTGAGCTTGTCATCTCCTGTGAAATCTGGTACTGCAAGATTTTTTGAAAGCCATTCACACTGGAGTGACTCATTTACAGCGCGATGATGTAAGCTCAGTGAAACTCAGTATAGAAATCAGGCTTGGTATCATTTAAAATGTTTTCATAGTGGCGCAATTACAATAGCTAAATATCTTTTGAAGCAATATTTCCATGACTAAATGTGTAACGACTCAACATACACAGCTATACAAGAACTTTGCCTAGAAATAGTCTAGTATCATCCCACTTTAAATCAAGATGTTATCAAAGACTAAGACAAAAGCTACTGTAGTATGTTCTATGGACATATTTTGATCAGTGCTGGTATTGAGGATCCATATCCAAACACAGTTAGAAAAACATTATTTGCGGATGTTTTGGTACTTTACGTATAATTACTGTTTCCTTGCATTATCTAAAATGACAATACTTTGCAGTAAGGGGGGCTATAAAAGGTCACAAAGGGTCATCTTGAGCTTGAAATTCTAACTGTCATGTATTTTTAATCATGCACAGAAGAGGTCAATATGACATGAATTGCTGTTGGCTGGCCTCTCCTCCAGATGTTCATCAACCCAGGCCTGCAGTTTGTTTTTGAACAGTGACTCACTGACATACAGTGTGTCTTTCATAAAGAAGTCTAAGTTCTTTCCCCCCTGCAGATGATTACTCTTATGACATTGCGTACTGAGGGAGAACATGAGGGCTAGGGTTACACGCAGTACGAGGAAAATGATGCACTTGATCACAAATAATGCTATTATGTTTAATGCATATGTAACAAAACCAAACAGGCACCGAAATGACATATTTAGACAATAAATAGGAGAGAGAAATATAATTTTCATCATGTTACCATAAGGAAAATATTCACAATTATAAACAAAAGACTTAAAGAGAGTATATGCTGAGAGGTTTACGTTTTTATAGCAGCTTTTATAGCGCTTTATGTCAACCAGAAACGGTGAGTCAACTGAAGTAGTTCCCCCTCCAACCTATTATTCCTGGTCATGACATTACTGACATTTCCTTTGAATAGACGACGCTTTTAGGGGCTCGGGAAAGAAGAAGCCATGTGGCTGAATTAAACATGAGAGAGGTTTAAGCACAGACCGTGATATGACTACCAAATCATTTGTCACAAAAGACACTGGGTGGGAATAAAACTGTACCGTGTATTAACAGGAACAACAGCAGCAGCAGTGGCAGCAGCAGCAGCACCGCCCGCCCGGGATGCGAGTGTTGCAACAACCTCACTCGCGTGATTCTACAAACGGGCGTCACGCACATTATCCGGTTAATTTACATACATAACACCGCCCACGGGGACGAACATGATAATCTACCATCGATTGAAAGCTAACCGTGTGGAGGGGAGAGAAAAAACAGTAGGAAAAAGTTCGCAGGGGAGAGGGCTGTTTTAAACCAAGCCAAGTGTTTCGACAGAGACGGACAGGGTTGACGGGGTGTTTGCCCCACTTTTGGACTGCGATATGGACGCTTTGAAATCCGCTGGAAGGGCGATTATACGGAGCCCCAGTATCGCCAAACAGTCGTGGGGCTCGGGCAGACATAAAAGTAAGTATTCAATCGTTCAATACATCAATACGAAGGCGCTAGCATGTGCTAATTTGGCTAAACCAAGCTAGCCTCGACGAGCAGCTAACGTTTACAACCGGCGTTTGACGTTACTTAGCGTTACTTTACAACTCGCCAGCTACAGTTGTTGGGCACAAAGTAGCTGTCAGTGTACGAGATGTTTGACAGACCCAGCAACTCAGGCGTCTTATAGCAGAACACTGGATTAGCTAATTAAAGTCGGAAATGTTTTGTTATGCTTTTGAACTTGACTCTCAAACTGACATCAGCGCCCCGCAGCTCGTAAACTGACTCCTGTTGAGGCTTTTGCGCACAGAGTAGCAAGTTCAGCACCCTAACTGCTTCTCCAAACCTCTAACTAGTCTGAGTGAGTCGCTCATTTGTGTAAACTGAGACTAAAGGCGGACGTGTATCTTAAAAAAAAAAAGGAGAAAAAAAGTTTGAAGGTCCAGTGTGGAAATCCTGTTGTTGTCTGCCACGTCATTCTGCCAACCAACTGACTGACACGGCTTTGAAATGGACAACTTTGGCTCAGCAGCGGGGAGCTGAAAAATGCTGCGATGTGGACTCCTGAGCGACAGGAGAGAGGAGCAGGAGAGACAGGAGTGAGAAGGCATGATAAAAAAAAAAATGAGTGGTCGTCTTCCTGGCAAGGCTGTACAATCCTAGCAACACACTGTTGCTAGGCGATACACTTTGTGAAACAAAAAACGAGTGGCTGTATAAGGGTTGATAGATAGATAGATAGATAGATAGATAGATAGATAGATAGATAGATAGATAGATAGATAGATAGATACTTTGTCATTGCATGTTAAACACCTCAAAACTTGGTTTGGCAGCAGTCGACTCCACTTAGCAGCATATATAGGGTTGCAGAGTCTTTTAAAATCTTATAGAGTTGTCTTATTTAGCTCGAATTAGGGGTTTAATGATCATGAGAGCCACCTCAGGATTAGCTCGGGATTTCCCCCATGATGCCTGGCTTCAGCTGCTGCTCAGCACCCTCCCATGTGTACAGCCTTCATCACCCAGGCACCATCACACTGACTATGCTGGTGTAGCTTTCACATGCAGACCTTTTTTCATGTTTGCTTACACAAAAGGGAAATGTCCCCTGCATGCACCCACGCCCTCCCTCCCTCTTTTTTTTTTTAAAACATTTCATAGACAATAGAGCAGTTGGCAGAAAGATGTCACACGTGCCGGTCGGTGCAATTGATGCTTTGTTTTGATCCACTCCTCTCTGAAGAGGGGGGGGGGATGCACAATCAGCACACGGCTTGTCTACGTCTGACCAGGCAGTGGAGGCACAGAAGGTTAATGACCAATTAATCACTAATGCTTGAAAGCTAAGGCTGGTAGCGAACTTTGCAGAAACTCTGCATTCAATCTGTGGCAAAAGTCAACATCTTCCTCATGTCCTCATGTCTCTGTCGCTCACACAGATAGACAGACAGTCGAAGAGAGAAGAGCTGATCCTGTTAGTCATTTTGTATCTGTCATAGTAATTTTAGAAAATTTTTTTTTTAGACATATTAGGTTCCTGTTTTTCTCTGCGATCACATGACTGTTCATCATCACCTTTTTTTTGCCCCCTCCATCTACTGGTGTGATTTATAGGCTGAGCTGTGTTTGAGAAGGTGTCAGTGTACTGCAGAGTCATAAGTAGAAAGCCACTCGTTTCATCTTTTTAGTTTCAGTTAATTTCGGCTCTTTTTCACATGTGGTGCATGCATGGTCATTTTGGACTGCTCTGTAAAAACAGTGGGAATTCTTTGATAATGTACTTTCATACTTGGGTTGTTAAACAAATACGCTATTTTTAGTTTTAAACAGATCCATAATTTGAGTTAAAGCTTTGCCACATGTCTTAAGTATAATTGTCTCTCCGTCCTGCGTGCGTGCGTATGTGTGTGTGTGTGTGTGTGTAGGCTCGGCCTTGTCAAAGCAGCGTATTCACATCTTTGGCATCTATCAGCGCTGCATTCCTTTCACCCCACCGTCAGTTTTGCATTGCAACAGCTTCCAGTATTGTTTTCACCCCAACTGCCCGGTGTCTTGGTGATGATCATTATGTACCAAAATAAAAAGGCACACAAACACACAAACGTGTGTGTGTTGCCCTGCTTTTGCGGTTAGGTGCCTCTGCACAGACAAGAATGTGTCGGCTATGTCATTTCCTGCATGGTTTTAAACGGCTCAGTTGCTTTTTTCGGCAGTCTGCTGAGCCGACAAAACCTTTTCACTGCACTGCCCTCTCATTACATCCAAATAGTTCCCATTTTCAGAGGCGGGGGGTGGGTGTGGGGTGTGGGGAGTAGGGGGGGGGATAAATGGTATGCAACATCAACCATCTTTTTAGGTCATGAAGACCCTGCTTTTCTGTCTTTGCCAATCTGAAAAGTGTGGGAGGCAGAAAATCCCTATCCGCATTGAAGAGAGACAGTTCCCTCCCACGTTCACGGTCAAGGAGCTGTCTTCTGTGAGGTTGTCAATATTGAAACGGCTAGATATCAGGATGTCTGCTCAGCCGACACCTGCAGACGGGTAAAGGGGAGTGAGTATGACCTTAAACGCCTAGATGTGTGATTGTGTGATTCAGTGTTGTTGACACTTTCCCCCTGAGGTGATAGTAGTCGGTGTAGCTGTCAACTAATTTGCATTTTGTGCATTAGCCTACTTAGATAGTGTCACTGCGGTGATAGAAGTTGAGGCTGCTTTTAAATAAAACATCTGTAGTTTCAACTTAAATGTCATAATGATTAATGACAGACACAGCAGGCACTTCACTTTACAAGCAGCTGTTGGTCTGCCTCCCCCCAAACCACATGCACCTCTGGCCCTGCTTTGACCAGTTAGTGGTGTGTCCGCTGCACAAAGTCATCCAAAGGCTGGTCAGGTTGTAATGGAGATTGCTTCCTGCAGGATTCCTTTATGGTGTTGTAAAGCCCTTATTGATTTATAGCCCTGTTGGGTCTTCTGTATCTCTAAAGCCGGGCTCAGACTACAGAAGTTTTGGGCCGATTTATCCCCAATTCACCCCTCCTGACAAATCGGATGAGAAATCTGGTCTGGGACTTTGGTCAGTACCGATTTTCGGCTTATTATCTGGTAATGTGAGGAATTTACAGATCCAATCTTAAACCTCCAGAAGTGCTCACAGACTCTTCGGGGCCGCCCTGATAATTTCAAACATATTTGATGTTCAGGATTGAAAATCTGGATGATTACGTCACTACTTTCCAAGCGGGACCACAATAGCAAATGAGGGAGACATGTTTTAAAAGGAGATGGAAGTGAATGAGAGAGACTTTTGAGATGGCGACCACAAAGAATCGACAACAGGCTGTTGTGCGGGTGCGTCGGACAGCTGAGATGAAGGAAAGGCTCGTCTGTGCGGCAAGAACACGGCCGCCTGTATGACGTGTCTTCTGAGACGTATTGTAAACGTACGTACTAAGAGAAGAGATTTACTAAAGTTGCTGCACTATGTCAGCCTGGATTTTGTTTACATCTGATTCCTCGTGAGAGCACGTGTGATGGTGCGTTGCTCTCTCTAGCATGATAATCTTAATAATATCCTGTAGTGCATGATGCGCTATTATTTTCAAATCTTGTGTGTGTGTGTGCGCGTATTCGAGATTAGAGCAAAGAACATCTGAAGTTCCTCCTTTTTTATGTGCGTGATGCATAAGCTGCTTCTGTGTGTGTGTAGTCAGTGCATGCAGTCACGTGTGTGTGTGTGTGTGTGTGTGTGTGGATCGGCTTGCACAATCATGCTTTGTCACTGTTTCTCCAAGAGGACTGCTTTTCATCCTGCGGGGAAATAGATGTTTGACTTTCTCTTGCTTCAGCTGACACAGCAGGAAAAAAATATGATACTTTAAACATCACAATTATTATCATTACAGCAGTAACTGCATAGGCGGAAAATGAGCGCTAGATTGCAGAATTTGTGAAGAAGAAACTCATCTATTTGCATCTGTTATATTGACCGTGTTGTATTGCATTCAGTCGTCTATGATTAGAAACGTACATCTGCTCTCGTGTGTTTTCTGTCTGCTGTTATTATTTCAGAGTAAACATCATTTCCTTTTTCCACGTAAACTGCAAAATTATCCCAAGAAGATATTAAAACAATAATAATAAAAAAAAACACACACTTATGGCAGAAACAAAATTATAAACACACATTGTATGTGTAAAAAAAAATATTGCTCTCATATCAGTTTGTTACATGACAATTTTCTTATGTAAGGAAATGAGTGTTTTATATCGTCCCAGTTTTTAAAGCAGTGGCTTCTTTGAAAGACTGTGCCATACTGTTAAACCAATGGGGAAGTCTGGGCTAGAAGCACTGTGGCTAACCAGTTCGCCTTCCTGGTAAGAAATAATTAATGTAATCTCCCTTCGCCCATATGTCTAGACATATGGTCAGTGTTTTAGTTCACAGTCCTTTTAGCCTCATTGTCAGTAGGATAGTCTTAGTGAAGCGACGTTTGAGACCTTTTAATGGCAAGGGGGGAGGGCTACAAATCCCAATTAAGTATATTTAGACAGTTATCTCAGCCTGGAAACGATTCCGTTGTTTGGTCGTTCTCAACTCTTCAGCAATTACAACTCCTTTCCTTTTTAATCTGCTTTGAGCAAGTGAGGTAATGATTTGACAGGTACAACTGTGAGAATGCCAAGAACATTGTCTAAAGACTTTATTGGGCACCCACAGCAGCAGAGGAAGGCTCCAAGTTGTCAGTCAAGCTGTGGGGGTTGAAGAATGTCTTTGGGGTGTTTGGCCAGTACTCATGTAGCTGATAAGCAACCTGTCCTTCCTCTCCCTCCACTCCAGTAAGCATGTAATTCAAGTAAGACTTGCTTTTTTTTTTTTTAGTGCCCACTCTAAAACTTTTCCTGCTAAGACCTTCACATGCTTTTAACTCAAAACCACATAATCGCAACGTGACTGGGTGAAAGAAGATGCAACAAAAACTTGTTCCTCTTTCTTTCTTTCTTTCTTTCTTTCTTTCTTTCTTTCTTTTTTTAAACAAATCATCAGAGCTATAGCTTGGAGAAAATAACTGTTGTGCTCTGCCAGTGCTAATGAAATCTTTTGAAAGCTCACACAACACACCCTTTACCCTAAACTCACCTTGCATATGAAGTCTCCAGGAATGCGAGCCAGATTATTTTTCTTAATGGAAGATTCCTTTACATCTCATTGACCTGTCCCTCTCTCCTCCTCCTCCTCCTCCTCTTTGTTATTTCCTGCCAATGCTGTTATAATTACAGGTTGAAACATGTCTCTGCCAAGAAGCACATAAACATATTTGAGTGTTGATGCAGAAGAAAGGCTTTCTGAGTATCCACGGTTTGCAGAGACGTGCAAAGGAGCTGATGTGCACAACTCCAAAACTGCGTGTGTAAATCAGCGATCCCGTGTGTCAAACACTGACTGGTTGAACAAGAGGAATATTAATCAACCCTCCTGGCGGTATGCAACTAAAACAAAAGAATCAGTCAAAGCAAACAACTGATTTATTTATTTTTCAATTCATGCTGGGTTTTTTTTTTTTTTTTTATTGCGCTGGTTTGGTACTGAGGTCTTAACGGCATGTCTTGGTTTCTATGTAATGAGACCTGACCCAGGATGGGAGTTGGGTCAACTCTAAATTATATTAAGTCTAATTGGATCCAGGTAGTTTCCTGTTCTGTTGTCGTAGGTCTCAGGTCAGCGTGTCTATGCTACCAGCTATGATCATATGATGCGTCATAATCATTCCAGAAGAAAAATGTTTTTAGGCTTTTTGACTGCTGTTAGTTAATTGGTGGCACATCATGTTTTTTTTACCAGTTTTTATGTTCTCCCTCTGTTCAGGAGCAGCAAAGTTTTATATCAGGTTTAATGATCCTTGCATTTCAGACCTTTTCTGTCTGTCCTCTGGTTCCTTTCCAATGAGGTCTCTTTCTCTTTTTGTAAATGAATCTATGCATGTCAGGTTTGGGTAGATTTTCTACAGATTTAGACTCGTGAAGGCCCCTAGTTTGAGGCACACTGCTCCCCGGTGTTTTCTTTTGGTGAATTATGCACATGTTCATAGACTTGAAGATGCACCCAGCCTGCCCTCTGCATAAAAAACAAAACAAAACACATCTTATCTGAGCTGCAGTGGATACAAGCTTCTCCTGTTTAGCGTGGCTATACTCGGAGTGCTTTAAGGATCAGTTTCATAACCCTGATGCTTGTTGTGAGTACATTCTGGCCTCAGCTGGTCATCAGCTGTAATCCCTGACTGGCATGATCACTCATTTCTCTTCGCTCTCGCTCTCCTCACTTTCCTTCTTTGAGTGGATTTAGCCAACACTGAAAGACACGTGTCTCAGTGTTAGGATGGCTATAAGACTTTGATCCTCGGCAAATCCTTTCCTTTACCCAACTGGAATTGTTTTGAATGGTCATCAAATTAAAAAACGGACTGTTTCACAATCCTGCAACACTTCCTTTTGTATCTTTGGGAATGCTCCAACATGGATATGTAAGAATATTTTAAGCCTGCTGGATAAGCCTGCTAAGATGAAACTAGAGGAGCATCCTGGTGCCCGAGGACAAAGAAAAGAGGACAGAGGCTGTAAGGGCATAAAAGATCCCCACTGACTGTTCATCTTACTTACTTTGTATCGATTGTTCCTTTTTAGTGAACTGGCCTGTCTTCTGCGGTCATTTGTACCTTAATGCTGTTATTTGTGTATGTCACACATAGAGACTTTGACCCGGGTCTTCCGATAATATATAAAACATTTCCCGTAATCTATTCCCCCAGAAGATGAAGTAAGGAGCAGGAACAATAGTACTAGATTAGTCTTTGTACGAGGCAGGGACAGCGACAGTCGCCCCATGTGTGGTAACACACTTTCCCTCCTTTTTACAATGCTCTTTCTCAGCCTTCTTCTCACATAATGTCCATTGTTAGACGTCGGTGATGTCGGTGCTCATCTCTGACCTGCACTTGAATGAACAGCCTCAACAGAATATATAAGGTTACTAATCACATGGCTAAATGAGGTATAACCTCCTCAGAAGATAAGTCTGCAATAGAGATGTAGGACTGAAGTTTTTCTGTGGTGTAGTTAGAGGTTGTCCAAGGATCTCTCTCTCAACAAGCTTTATGCTCTGTCTCTGTGTATCCCTCCAGGCATCTTTCCTCATCTGACTCAGCAGTTTCTAAATTAGCCCAAAGTGTCCTGATTGGAATCTAATAATGCTGGAATAGGGCTTTTTTTTTCTTTTTTTTTTTTTTGCATGTGTCTTGTTGTTGTGAGATAACAGGAGGTCATCTCGCCACAGGCGGAGGTCGACTCCGGCTTTAAATAGCTGACGATCCACAAGCAAATGTTGCTTTAGTAATTGCTCCCACTTGAAGCGAAGTCATAGTAGTTGCCTACTATTGATCTTTTGGACGCTTCTTGTTTCTGACTGGTCTTAGCGGACTATGACTTGCACGTGTACACACAAAACACATCAGAGCTGACCACGTGAAAGTCCGCCAGACGTTGCAGCTTTTTTTTTCCCTCAATATCCCAGGCTGACGCACATCTCCAAGCAAAGTAAGAATTCAGAGACTGTTATTCGCCAGATTTCTGCACACGCTTCGCAGTGTGGCAGCAAATGTGTTTTTAGAGCAACAGAAGCCCCAGTGGAGATGTATTCATTTCTCCATCTTGTACAGGAGAAGGCACGCAGGTGGGCAGGAGTGTGTCCAGCTAGACTGAAAACAATGAGTCATTCACAGTTTGGGATCCAGAGGGCTCAGATGAATACGCCGGGATTCTCTCCTCTCACTCATTGACTAAAGCCAGTGCGACACCACATGCGGAGAGCTCTCAGTGCTCAGAGGCTCCTTTTTCAAATCTCAACAAAAAGGGAAACTGTTGATATAGCAGGCTCGACTCGTGGAGCCTGCTGTGGAGTGCTGGGACATTTGACGATTGACCTGAAAGTCTTTTTATTTGTGTTTGTATTGCCCCTTTCTCACTACAAGGTAACACCTCAACATGACTCGCCTTTTTTTTGTTCGGTTTTCCATCGGGCAAAAGTTGTGGATAGTACCCATTACTTTTTTTTCCGGCATCATCTCCATTGAGGTTCCAAGTGAGCTGAGCCGATACTAAAAGGTGACATGAAACACTGCAGAGTGCTGATTGATCAGTCATCTCTGTCTTTCTCTGATTTCTCTCTACCACAGCTCCCTCACCTCACTCGATCACTGCTGCGCTGTCTTTCTCTCTCTCCCTCGCCAGCATTCACACGCTTTCTCTCTACTCACTCCTTCACCACTATCATTCTCTCTCTCTCTCTCTCTCTGTCTCTAATGCTCACTCGTACTCTGAGCTTACTTGCACGCTCTTTTTTTTTTTTTTTTCTCTTCTCATCTTTTTTTATTTTAAAAATCAGTCAGGAAGCCGACAACGAAGTCAAACTTTTAACATTATCAAACGAAGAGAAATGTCCTCATCTCATCTTAAACTGGTCCTAAATCGATACTATAAGTACACAACTTTAAGCCACTGCGCTGTGTGTGTGTGTGTGTGTGTGTGTGTTTGATCGATCAGCAACGGTCATCCTTGCATGCCCCAACCCACACTGAGGGGGTGCTGCAGTGGAAAAAAGTGAAGAGAGTTGAGCTGGTACTGTGTAGTGGAAAAACGGCAGATGTTTAAACCAGGCTGGGCCAGTTATTTGCTGCTAGTCCCCCTCCCCTCCACCTCTACAATCCCAAAATAATAATTCATGACAGACTCGGTTGAATATCTAACTGCTCCAACTGAGGATTTCAACACTGCAGTGCCTCACTCATGTACTCACAGCTTTACTAACTCGATCTGGTATCACTTGTAGAATGATGTCAGGAACAAGGATGTGAAAAGATTTTCCGAGATGCTGCTAAAACGTTAACTCGCGCCGCTAAGTCTGACTCACGCCAAAGTCATGTCATCTGGTCAGCTTTGTCATTGACAAATTGGTTTCGTGTTGAGAACCGTGTCACCGACGGTGACGAAGAGCGGGCATTTTCGTCTTCGATTCATCCTCGTCTGCTGGGGAATTATATATTGTGTTGAGGGGGAAACATTTTCATCCGTTTTTCCAGCAGAGAAACACTATTAATGTGAGCTGGCAGCAAGCTAGATCACAGTGATGAAACGAGAAGTTGTCAGATTGACACTGTGATTTGTGTTTTTATGCCTTTATCGCTGCATGCATCTCTCTCCCTCTCTGCTACCCCCAGAGTATTAACTTCATTATTTAGCATGCATTCACAGCATAGCAGAGCACTCCTGCTGTTTCCACGGTGATTAAACTGTTACACCCCCCCCCCTCTCCCTAATTGTCCATTACATTTGTTGTGAGAAGGGTGCGCGTATGTGAATTTATGGTGGGAATTTTTTGTCTCGCTGCTGTCATTTGCATTACCTCACTTCCTATTTCTTTTTTTATCTGCTTGTTCTTCATTTATGAATGTCTCGATGCCTCTGCCTGTCTTTTCTCCCTCCCCCTCCATCCGTCTGTCCGTTGTCTTCCCTTTTTAAGACCAGGGAAGAGCAGATCATCTCTCCTCATTATTGTCACTGTCACTGGCTGTTAACAGGGACCGTGACAGCGATCGTCTCTGACCCTCCCGCGTCCAAATCGCCAGCTTCGTGTTCTGTGTGTTCACTTCGACCAAAATACCCGCCTCCACCACCACCACCTCATGCTCCAGTGCTGCACAGACTCAGCCTTCAAATCCCTTGTGATTATAATTCTCGAGTAGCGGTTGACTGATGTGGGTTTTTCTGTGGCCGATATTCAGAGAGCACAAGCGGCCAATGACCAGTATATAATGCTTTTTTTTTTTTTTTGCATCTGATAAAATACAATAATTTAATAACAACAAATGAACACATTTGCTGAACTTAAATGAACGTTTATTTAACACTAATGTTATTGTCTGCATTGTCTATGTATATCTGTGCAGTGAACTTATTTTAGATTTAAAAAAAAAAGATCAACTAAATAAATGTGCACTTAACAGCATTAATTAGCAGATGGCATCTCTACTGCTGTCTGAGAGAGAATGAAAATTTGTAAACACAAAAGCATCTCTTTATTTCCAAGATGGCGGCGTGCTAGGTCGCTTCCATTTCATGGGGCCTTTAAGGAAGACTCTAATACCTTTCCAGTGCGTTTTCCTCCAACACGGTCTTGTATAAGTACCAAAGAATGAGCTGACCACCGCTTTGCCTGACACTCACAGCTCTCTGACAACAGAAAGACTGACTGGATTTCTGCCCACATCCACTCAACCCCACAGCTCCAGTAATAACCTGCCTGAAATCTGAAAATATTGGCCTTTGTATAGCTTACAATAATTATTTTTAAGACCCTTACACTTTAGTAAAAAAAAATCCAGGGAGTGATATGGTGTACGCTAACGGTGTAACGTAACGGAAGTTGATCCGTGTTTCATTGCAGACAAAGTAAACAAACCGCTGTAGCTCTGACTCGTGGACAGACAGCGTGTCGCTAACCGGGATTTTTGAAGAATAAGCATCTAACGGGTCTGAAGTGACGTCTGCTGTTTGATGTGCTGCAGGTAAACTGAGCACTTTTCTCCGGTGGATGTTTGTTTGGTGGCTCATTCAACAAGCTGAGCTGCAGGATAAGACGTGTTCATGTTTATAAGTTATCATCAAGTTCTGTTGATGTGGACACAGGCTGTTGTTTCATTCACTACCATGTTTTAAAAGGGGAAGGTATCAAGATTTACATTGTGAATGTTTTTTTTTTTCATTTCAGACGATGGGAAAAAGTTGCTTTAAGAATGAAACCAAAGCAAAGTTATATGTGTCTTCCTGTTTTGTTTTTCCTTTTTTTTTTTTTTTTTATCTGAAAAATGATCTGTGACTCAAAACTGATCTGAAACTGAGTTTTGTGATCTGCTCCACACCCAGTGTACGCCCAGTCTTGAATAATCCTCATTGTTTTGAGATTTTTCTTTTTATTGATTTCAGAAATGTGCTGAAGCATAGACTAAATGTTTTAAGGAACTTGAAATGTGGGTTAACACATTCTAACATTCTCATGCCATCTAAAATACATTTGTTCACACTTCTTTGTGCAGAATCAATAGTCAGATGTTCCTGTATGGTGAAATCTTTGTCTGCTCAGTTGACTGTGTGATATAGACGTTGTAAATGTTTGTAGACTTGTCCTAGTTCAGATGAGGTGAACTGCAGAGGGAGGAAGTATCCGCTTGTATTTTCTTTGTTCCTCTCCTTGCTGAGCTTCACCGGTGGAGTGTTGAGACTTGTCTGAAGCAGGAGGAGACACAGGCAGGAGACACAGGGGATGGGACTAAGTTTCCATCTGACTGGCAGAGTGGAGTTCACACCGGCTGTGTGATTACAGGCTGATTACGCTTCAGTGAGTGGATGCCAATGGGGTTTTGTTTTGTTGAGGGTTCTAAGTATGGCAAACTGCTACACTAACAGTTATCCCAGCACAAACTAAACATCAAATGTGTAATTATAGGCAGTTATGTGTTGTCGTTGCACAACGTCATTGCAAAACTAGACAAAAGGTAGCCAGAGCAGTTTTATTTTTCTGAAGCATATGAGAAAAAGTGGTTGCTGAAAGTTGCAGACGTTCTTTCCTTGGAGAGAGATATAATTACTTATGCTTAGAGTGGTTAGGGACATAAAACAATTTATGGAGACAAATAAAAAAATGTTCAGTTAAGTTACCATTTCCTGTCACTTGAGTTTTTCCTTGTGTGCTGAGGAGCCTTTCCTTAGAAAGCGTGGGCAGGGTCAGGAATCCCACTGAGACCTTGTATGCGAAATTGGGCAGTACAAATAAACGGAGACCTTTTCTGGGTCAAATGTGTCTCATGATTTGAGCAACTGTAGACTTTAGGCCTTTCTCAATACAGAGTACACCAAGTTTCAACTTGTGTGCTTGGGAGTTCAAACTTGGCAAGTTGAATTCGGGAGGGGAGGATGAACACTGACTTTACACTTGGCACAACAGGGTTATTGCTGATATCACCAGCTCAGCCTGGCTCCAGTCTTCACACTTCGACATAACTAAATAATCTCCAATAAAATAAATAAAATAATTGCCCAATAAAAATAATGGACCTTAACTTGGCTTTTAGACAAACTCATTTGGCACCAAAAAAAAACTGGTTTGGACTTTAAGACCTATGTTTGTCTTTTTTATTTTCAAGTAGTAGTTATTTTTGTGGAATTGCTTACATATAAAATACTTTTACAGAGGTATAAACTGGTAATTTCTCACTTGGAAAGAATATGAAAACTTAATATGGTGACAGAATAACAGCTGTGGGACAAAAATGATAACATTTGTGATTCTGGCTCAAATTCTTCCATCAAACTGGTTGGCAAGAAATGCATGCTGGCATATGTATTTTCCCTCCAAGTTAAGACGCTTCCCAAAGCCTACTCGACAACACGGGTGGAGAAAGAACACTTGGGGTCATTTGGACAGATCTTTACTCGATGGAACAATTCTTGGGCCGTGACTGAAGTTTCACAAGCCTGTGAGAAGAGAAAGTATTATAGACAGGAAAGATGATTGAGAAAGACCTACTGCCTCTCATGAAGTCATCGTGTCTAAATCTTCCAGCTGTGTGAATACTCATAAATGTCCGAGGTTGCCTAAGGAACTCAGATGTGAATTGTTTTAGGCTCTTTTCGCTTGTATATTTTCATGCAAGAGCCCTGCGACAGAGCAGAGGGGATTCTCACTATTCTGTTTGAGCACATTACTATAAGCAATTCTTTATTTAGTAGACCCCCCCCTCTCTCTATTGAGTCTAATTTGGGATTTAATCCAAGGTTGACAGATGCTGGGAGAGATCATTTCTTATCCCCCCTCCCTCTTTCAATCATTTGGCAGTTAACCAGCTGATATTTGTTTTGCTTCTGTTCAGAGACTCTTCCCTTACAAAACTTCCCTCATCTGGCATGAACCTCTCTGTTGTTGAACGGTTGATATTTCTGTGATGGTTTATGTGTGTGTGTGTGTGTGTATGTTTGAGCTGGGCAGCTGTAAAAAGTTTTCCAGAGGATCAACATTCAGGCACCTGGCCTTGCAAAGACTTGCAGAGCAGGAGCCAGAACAAGACAGAATGAACCCCACTGGTTCATTATCCACACTATTCTTTGAAGATGATTGGCTAATTAAACACCCACACCTCTCTCCCCCCCCCCCCCCCCCCTCACTGATGTTGGCAGCAGCTGTGGCCCTCTACCTGCACCCCCCCCCAATGCTACCCCTTTGCACTCAGCAAACATCAGTGCTCCTTTACGTGCTCTCTCTGGCTTATTTACAGGCAGTGCCACCCGGGTGAGCAGCGTTCACTGACCAGCCAGAGCTCCAGCGTAGCCAAGAAGCCTTTGAAGTTTGCTCTAATCAGTACCCCAGCTGCAGAGAGCTTCCATAGAGGGGAGGGGACGAGAAGGGGAGGGGAGGGGAGGGCTGGTGATGCTGGTGATGGGTGGGGGGTTGGTTGTATGAATGCAAATGTGACCAGTATGAAAATGGATTATTACTCTATACAAAGCAGCACTCACTGGGTAAATACACCAGTCTAAAAATAGGTGCAGCTCATGAATTGCTCATTTGAACTGCCAACATGGTGTTTTTTTGTTTTTGAAGAAAGGTGTTGTTTGTCGAAGGTCGAATGTTTTTGTTATTTTTTTTCTTCTTTTTTTGTGGCTTACTCTTCCTGAAACAGAATACACATCTGTGTGTTCTGTTTTCAGGCTGGACTAAATATTTCCCATCATCTGCGTAGTCCAGTCTTACAGTAGCCTCCTCAGTATCTCATGGGATGAGGGATTCCTAACACTATGCAGTCAGGGTGAACTGCTGCTCATCCCTAGAGACCTCTGCGAGCGAGCATTAGTATGTGCAGTCTAAGCACAGGGGCTAACTCCTGATATCTTTGCTGGACCAACACAAACCGGCTGGTTCTGCTGCTGCTGCGTGTATTATGTGAATGACAACTCTCCTAAGCCTCGAATCACTCAGAGCATCTTCGAAGCACATCTGACAGATTGTTGAAATTCAGAGGAGCAGACCTGTCAGCAGCGTTACCTTTTGTAAACACTGAAAATCTCCGGACTGAGCGTTCACTGTTGCTTTTGTGAACACAAGCATGCACCGAAGGTTAGAAATGCTCATGGTGGCTGAGGTTAAGCCTGCAATACTCCCCATCGTATTTGTGTAACTGTCTGCAAATGTTCTAAGTGGCTACACCTCATAATGGACATTTATAGTCCAGCAGGACCACTTGGTAACTTGATTTAGGTCACGAATAGCATCTGGTGATTCCTCACCACAGATTATATTACAGTAAGGGTGCTACTTATCTAGGCACTAATGTAACTACAGGATCAGCAGAGGACAGCCTGATCTGTTCCCCGCACTTAGGAGCTTGAAGACCTTGACCTTAGAGTGGGTGTTCACTGTCAGCCTCACCCATTACTTAAGTATGGGTTTGGTTAGAGCTGCATTTTTAGACCATTAAAACCATTCCCCACAACCACTCAGGCTTGACATGGTTTGGCTGGAGAAGAAATGAGCATTATAGTTTAGAGTCTGCTGCTGTCCCCAAATGGTTTATGTTTCCTAAATGATGAGGTTCTAAAGCCAAGTGATAGTGTTCACAAAGAATAAAAAGCTTCTCCTCCTTCACTTACTGGGCTGACTAATGGCTACTTTATCAGGTTAATTGTATTGTGCAGCTGTCAGTCACAATGATTCACAATATGTTATTGTATCTTTGACTTCCATCATAAAGAAAAAAGGTAGGAAAAAGCAAATATAATTGAAAATGACTATACTATCAATCATTTTTTCATCATTGAAGGTTTATAAAACACAAAATGCATTTGCTCAGTAAAACCTTATTTAAACAGTTGACTTGAGGAAGCAAGTAGCACATTTTTACTGCACTGAGAATGAGGTTGTCAGTTAAACATTGCAAAAAAAAAGCACATGCTCCTCAAGATAATTAAAAAATATATATATGATTAGAAATTTTGTTATAAAAAAAATAAAGAGAATAAACTTCATAAGAATAAACCTGTACCAGCACAGAAAATCCATTATCAATTAATCGGCAGATTATTTTCTCACTCTATTGTTTGATCAATTAAATATCAGAAATTAGGCAAAAACATTCATGACACTTTCCCAAAGTCCAAATTGACAGAATTTAAATGTTTTGTTTTTAATGGCTAATGGTCCAAAAACCCCAAGATATTCACTGTACTATCATTTGCAAAAACAAGCAAACATTCATATTTGAGAAACAGGAACCAGTGAATTCTGGGCATTTTTTACTATTTAAAAAAAACAAAAAACAAATAAACAAAAAAACAAACAAACGATGACACAATACAATAAAGCTGGGACAAAAACACTTCTATTTAGATCACCCTGAAGATATTGGTTGCCATGAAGACCACCCAAGAGGGAGGGGGTGTTATTGATGGTCATGTTTTCTGATGGGTCTTTTAGGAGACAAATGGACCCCTCTGACCCCCGCTAGCTCTCTCACCACTTGCAAGTTATGAGCTTCAAGATTACTGATATTGTCAACTTCCTCTCTGAAATGTTGTTGCTGCTTTGGCTTTATTGAGAAAAAAAAGGGTTGTGCAGCTGGTGACTTAAGCTTGCTAAATGTGGTCTGAAAACCGCTGAATGTAAAAGAACTGGTATTGACCATCATTGCAAAAATAATTTGCATGTTTCACCATGAAACAGGAAGTTGTATTGACTAGAATGCACATTGCCCAGTCTGCCCCAAATTTTCTCACACTTTATAAGAGTTCAGGCCTGAGTGGCTTATATATATATATGCTATCTTCATATTGATACAGTATGAAGCAGCTCACCCAGCTTCCTCTGATAAAAGAAAACAAAACTGCAGGCCCGGTGTTAAATTCTCAAAACAAAGTTTGCTATACTGTGTTCTGGATGTTACTGTCTCCTATGCTGGAGGAGATGAACTTTTACGAACGACTTCAGTAGGAGTAGAGGACAGGAGTGAAAACAAATTCTGGCAAGTAGTCAAGGATCCCGTTTTTTAAACATTTTATTCTCTTGAATTTGGTTTCATGGCATCTATGCTTCATTAGTCCGTATACAACATAGTGATAGATGAGAGGAAAGTAAGGGTTTACGAGTGAAGAAAATAGTCCATGTTTTGGTCACTATAAGCTGTCAGCCTACGAGTGAAAATGAAAATGAAATGGGGCATAGAATAGTTATTGAGCCTGTGCAGGGAAGTTAAGTGTAGCAGAAGTACACCACAGCTGCATAGATAAGTATCATAAAATGTACTAAATATTATTACACCAACATAACTCAATGAAAAATGGTCACAAATGGGGAAATAAACACCTGTAGCTCTTTACCAAATTCGGTCACTTGTGTAAGGCTGTCAAACCACTGTCAAAAAAAAGTAGCAAACAATGCCCAAATATAGATATTACTGTTGATATTATACATTTACAGTAGCATGATGTAAATTTGCAAGAAAAACTCTGCATGTCATTCTGTATACTGACATGAAAAAGGACCTGAATTACTTTAGCCAGTAAAAAATAAATTCCACAAGAGCAGTTTCCTGCCTTCAAGAAGAAAAGGCAAAAACATGTGCTCATTACACACACACACACACACACCCACACACACACCCATACACACACACCCATAATGAGGACATGGTTTGACCTTAGTCATATCTGATGTAGTTGAATCTGTTCTCCTACGAGTGGCTTGAGAGAAAGCTGCGGTGTACCGACACACGCCTGACAGAGCGTCTCTCAGCCCACTTTACAGTACAAGCAGCGGGTTTGTCGCGATCAGAAGTGTCACCGGTGCGTGTCTCTCATCTTCAGAGCTTCCGGAGAACTGGACGGACACGAGGGAGACTCTTCTGGAAGGGATGACGTTCCATCTCAAGTACCTGGGGGTCACCATGGTTGAGCAGCCCAAAGGAGAGGAGCTGTCTGCGGCGGCCGTCAAAAGGATAGTGACCACGGTGAGGAAAAAAAAAAAAACACTTATGTTCTTGCATAAGCAGGCAAGACACACACACACACACACACACACACACACGAGCTTTGGAATAGCTTGAACACAGGGTACCCCAAGTCTCTCGTCAATGCAGCGCTGTTCAGAAAAGTATTCCCAGAAAATGAGTTTCTGTCAAGTACCTATAATATTTTTTCCACATCATCACCCCTGCCACTTGAAAACAATAGACATCCAGTAGTTTCCTCCTGTTCATGACCTGACAGACACCTCGGTGAAAAGTGGCTGGTTGGCTGCCTACTTCTCCCCCGAGGCCCCAGATGACATTTAGAGGAGGATGCAATTAGTTTGGACACTGTTGCTCCGTATAAGGCTCAGCCAGCTTTATCATGGTAGAAAAGGCTTAATGTTATTGGATCTGGCAGCTCGGTGGATAATGAAGTTAGCAGCGGCAGAACGGTGGGACTCGGGACACGCTGATGTATAGAGGAGGAGGCGGAGGCTCTGATTGGGCCTAATCTGCTGGATGCCCTTGTTGACCCTCCAAAAAAAGGATACTAGGCTGCTGAATTGGATATGTTTTAACCTGTCGTGTTGTGTAATCTGTTCTAGTAATGTTTTGTCAGTTCTGACTCACACACAGGCTCGTTGTTGTTAAACTTGTTTTCTTGGATATGTTTGTTTTAAATTTGTTTCTGCTTGTTTGACAGTGTTTCTTTTTTTTTTTTTTTTTAGACTGTAATTTTTGGTTACAGGGTCTTTTAACGCTCTTCTTTTGACCACACCCTCCTTTCTTTCTCTTCCCTTCTTCCAGGCCAAAGCTAGTGGGAAAAAACTCCAGAAAGTCACATTAACGGTCTCCCCTCGTGGAATCATCCTTTACGACAGTGCCTCCAACCAGCTGATAGAAAACATCTCCATATACAGGTAAGTTGTCCTCTTTTGACTCCACAGGTGAATGTTACTGGCATGTTCTGTGTCTGTGAAGCAGTTGGGTGGTCCCAGTTATGAAATACCTTCACCAGAAACTTTTCCTTATCACTCGCAATAAAACCCAAGTTGTAATTCAGCGCTTGCTCTCATTCATCACCGGATGGGTGTGAGCGTGGGGAGGTTTGGCACTATTGAGGAGGTGTAAAGTGTTTCTGCGTGTGTGTTTCTGCGTGTGTGTGTGTGTGAAAGAGAGGGAGAGTCTATTAGCAGTAAGTCTCATCAATCTCAACTCTCTTGGGAGCACTACAACAGCTGTACGTCTGAGCTTTCACCTCAGGTGTGACTGACTGTGTGACACACACATACACACACTCACACACTCTCGTCCTCTCTAATAAATGCCTACAGATCTCACAAAACCCCTTGCCTGCCACAGCCTGCATGCTTAAAGCTGCCCAGCCTCCATTGGCCTTGAGATTATGAGTCAAGCTTGAATCACTTTTCTAAAATTCCACATTTATGAGTCTACATATCAAGGAGAGATGGGACAGCTGTGGCTGGAGGCATTATGTTTTCGGGTTGTCCGTACATCTGTCCATCCAGCCCATTCTTGTGAACACAATATCTCAGGAATGCTTTTAGGGAATTTCTTCAAATCTGGCACAAACGTCCACTTGGACTCGAAGATGAACTGATTAGATTTTGGTGGTCAAAAAGTCAAGATCACTGAATTTACAAAACACATTTTTTGACCATGACTCAAGAATTCATATGCTAATTAGGACAAAGTTTATGACACAAGGCGGTGGTGTGTGCGGGAAATGCAGTCTCTATTCCTGGAAAACACTACCGCTTTTGTCCACAGGGGTCGCTAATATCAACACAAAATGAAAGCTCCTTGTAGTAACTTTAAATTCCTTCAAAGTCTTCACTACAGATATTATTTTGACTCTGGACAGACATTGATTTAAAATGCAACTTGACTTGTTGGTGGAAGCATACACCTGTGAGGCGGTATTCTAGTTTTTTCAAGCATAGACAACCCTGTGTTGAATAATTTCTTCTAAAATCTGACAGATTGAGGACAAAATCTCAATTGCTGACAGATTTCTTAAGTTATCCTGGAACAGTTCAATTGATAAGTCATCCTCACTGACCATACTTCTGGATTTCCAGTGTCACCTTGGGATGCTCTTATATTTCAGAGCAAAGTTTCAATTTTTCCACCTGTTCCCTCTTCCCAGTTCAGAATTTTGTGAAAACAGGATGGGAGTTCATTTCTCAGGCATACAGCATTTATCTATATTAAATCTGGTCTCTACATCATTGGGCTGTTTTTTTAAAGTTTGAACCCAAGTAACATTTCACATTCAAGTCCCTGAAAGGAGGGGCGAGATAGAATGACAAACATCTGTCTTGGGCTGAGATAAAATTGAATCGATATGGTTCTTAAATTGCTGTAAGCTAAGTGCATCTGAACTGAACAGACGTCAACATCGACTGGAGTATTTCCTGTGCAACTTGGATTCACTGACAATTAGTTTTCCTACTAATGATTATTTTCACCATTGATTCATTTGACAGTTACTGTCAGTTGTTTGGTGAATGATAATTATAGTGTTCAAATTGCTTGTTTTGTCCAAGGAACAGTCCAAAAAAAAAAAAAGAGTAGCAAATCTTGCATTTTTACTTGAAAAATTACTGAAATGATTAATTGACAATGTCTACATCACTATTTTCTCAGAAATCAGTTGCACAGTCTCGTTAGTTTTTGTTAAAAAAAACAACAACAAAAAAAACAAGGCTGCAGCTAGCAATTAATTTCATTATTCATTTCTTGATTAACAGATAAGTCGTTTGATCTACAAAATGTTAGAAAAAGGTGAAATAATGTTGATCCGTGTTTCCCAAAGTCCAAGGTGACATCCTCAAATGGCTGGCTTTCTCTCAGCCAACCTTCCACAACTCTTTACTATCATAAAGGTCTAAAGAAACCCGAAAATATTTACATTTGAGAAGCTGGAATCAGTACATTTTGGCATTTCGTCTTTATAAAACGACTCAAAAAGATACAAATAGTTGCTGATAAGTTTCTGATTCATTTACAAAAGATTGCAGCTCTAAAAAAAAAAAAAAAAGTTCCCACAATCCCATCTTTTTCTAGTGGAAGTCTGCCATGAATGTGGATTCTGTTGTTTTGAAGAATATCAATTAAAAAGTGCAGCAATTAAAAAGCTGACTGTGTGAGATGAATCCAGCTGTGACCTCAGGATGGTGTGAAGACATAAAGCAGCTTGTTGTATCTCGCACCCCACTGGAACTCTCCTCCTCAGACATCTGCTAAAAAGATGGACGACCAATAAAAGAAATAGATTAGCTTAGACACCCAATTTCCCCAACGCCCTCCCTCCCAACCATTTCCCTGTAAATCTCGGTTGTGTTGTTCCGACCACAACTTTGATTTTTAAACCTCTCCAAACTTTTTCTCCCTCGCTTGTTTATCGATTTATCATTTCCACTCCTTATATTCTTTACTCATTAGTTAACTGAGTGTGTGACTATGCCACAGTGAAGTTAACAGTTGGAGCAGAGTGCTGATGCTTGAAGGAGAAAGGAAGGACAGATGGCAGACATTCATTATAGCCTTCCTCCGTCGTTTAGGGTCTCCCTCCCCAACTGGCCAGCATGCCCATCACTTTGGTCTTTGGCGTAATGGCATCATGATCAAACAGTGGAGAAAAGCTATTTGTAGAGCATTACAGCGTAATTTAAAACCCCACTCTGCACCTGAGACTGACGAGCAAGACTGACACCTCTTGCACATGCTACACAGAAGAATGCGACGGTGCAGCTTCACACCTCACTAGATCACCTTCTACACAGTAACAAGCCAGGAGCACTCACCTCTGTCTGTGTGTGTGTGTGTGTCTTTTCATGTACCTTAGAGTGGCCTGGCCCAATGTAAAAGCATCATTTAAAACTCTGTGTGTGTCAAGGTTGTTAAACAGGTGGACATTATTAGGGTGTGATGTAGCAACTTGTTTAAAAAGCAGAAAGGAACGGTATGCATTCGGTGGAAACACAGTGTCCATTCTCAGAATTGTTCAGCTCTGTACCTGCACACAGCTGGTGTGTTTATTTGATCATGTGCAGAGAGTTATGGTAAGTGCAGCTGGCTTCGAGATTGCCAGGGATTTTTTTTTTCCTATAATAGTTTAGAAAATTGCTAGATTGAAGAGTTTAAATCAGATTTCTGGACTAGCTTAAGGGCTTAGTGCAGATGAAGTTGCACGATTACCCCACTTGATCTGTGATGACTCTATAAAGTCTTTGAGTTTTTATTAAAGTGTGTGTGTCTCTGTGTGTGTGTAATTTTTTATTTTTTTTTATTTTTTATTTTCCAGAATATCATATTGCACGGCGGACAAGATGCATGACAAAGTGTTTGCCTACATCGTCCAGAGCCAACATAATGAGACTCTTGAGTGTCATGCCTTCCTCTGCACTAAGAGAAAAATGGTGAGTAAATGAGTCTGTGTAATTATGTGTCTCTGCACAAGTAAGCTGTTTATTCCAAAGTGTGCAATAAAACACTCATCTTTACACTCACCAAACATTTAAAAGCGATTGCATCAAAATACAAAAGAAAATGTTTTACAGCCTTTCCAGTGTCATAATCCAAATAAATGCTGTGGCTTACTTAATAATAAATGCAGCAGAATTCTGCATGCAGGTAACCAATGCAGCTTTTGCTCCTGGCAATCTGTGGAAAGCACTCTATGCAGATATTGTATGTTGCAAAGAGACCTCAGAACAACCACACAGCCACTTTAGTCACACTTGACTTGTATGTACTGTATGCAAATGTCCAAGTATTAAGTCAGGAGCTAGACAAGGAGTGAGCACATGAAGGGCGGGGAGGCTGTCATCCCTCTCTGGCATTCTCTCCATCCCTGGAGGTTTGCTGAACGAGTGAGCCGCTCCCTCCTCTTCCTTCCCCTAACTAATTTTGCTCTGGCCAAAAGGCCACATATCCTCCCAGTTACGTAAACAAGTCGTCATGGAGCACACGGGTTTCTCTTCCTCCACTTCAAGTATCTGTGTAGGGACTCTTCCTTATATCGTTGGTCGGTTCCTGTTTATATCGTGCTCATAGTTCCTCGCGATCTTAGAGTTTCCTTCCTGTGGATGAGATGGATACGAGTATAATTCATCTAATGTTTCACTTTATTCTCTCTGTCTCCGTGTCGTCTGTCTCTCTGCTTCCCTCCAAACAGGCGCAGGCGGTAACCCTAACGGTGGCTCAGGCTTTCAGAGTGGCGTTTGAATTCTGGCAGGCTGCCAAGGAAGGTACGCATGGTCGCCCCCGACGACCAGAGTGTGACGGATGAGTGAAAACGTTCCCCTCTTCTCTCTCCTCCCCCACTGTTGTTATTCTCCGCTCTTACTGTATACATCCGTTTACTAGCATGGGGGTGGCCAAACAATGACTTTTATCCTGAGGTTTCCCCGGCAACGTAGAAACATACATTTTCTCATGTCTTCCTGGTCTTGCCCTTGACACCCTCTAGGGGGGTCATGTGAAATACTGGAGATCTGTTTGGCTGCTCCTGCCAGTCACTGTTATCTTTTTCTCTTACACACTCAGACAGAGGAATGTCTCAATTGATTGAACCTGTTCCTCCCTGCAGTGGTTAAATCACCACCAAGGGAACAGAGAGACCTGTTTTAGTTTAGCGACGCCTCTTTATTACAGGCAACTCAGTCATGGCTGAGACTCATCTAGGTATCGACAGAAGGGGGGGGGGGGGGGGGGGGGGGGGGGGGGGGGGGGGGGGGGGGGGGGGTGAGGAGAAATTAAGGCTAGCCCGGGGCAGAGGTGGTCTGAACGGAGTAAATCTTCTTCATCTCCTTTATGGTGAGAACAGGACTCAGATGTGTGGAGGACTGGGATTTTCCCTCGATATATTTCATCTTTACTGCACCCCAATCAAAAAAAATACTCTTCCTCCTCATTACATATTTATATATTTTTTCCCCCCATTCTTTTATGTCAGACTTGTAAAGCATTCAACCCCTTTTTTTGAAATCGCGAGCACCCTGAATAGTAGACTATCGCCGGGGAGATAAGCAGACGGTGCATGTTGAGGCACCACCGTGGACACAGCAGGCGATCAAAGTGCTGTGTAAGGACGGTGTCACACACAAGCAGCTCGTTCTTTTGTACAGCTCAGCAGAACACGCATGTAATTTACTGCATGTATGACTCCAGTGTAAATGAGCAGTTCTGAGGACACATAATATTGGCTTCTACGTCACCCCCACCCCCTCACCCCCCTTCCCATCCTCATCCTCATCCTCACATGTTGGTGTTATTTGAATACTGTGATTATCCATTGTTGCTGTCTGTCTTGTTTTGCACCTGGCACCTTGAGTCTACAACCCAACCCCCCACCCCTCCATTCCCTCCACCTCCACCCCCCCTCCACCCTTGTTGAGTTATTTTCTTTTTTTTTTCTCCTCCCCCCCATCCCAGCACTCGCTTCTGTTTATTATAAAGAGGCGAAGACGGGTGAAGAAGAGGAGAGCGGAGGAGGGGGATGGGGATGAGGAGAGAGGGCAAGAGAGCATGAAAGGCGGGGCGGAGAGGGTGTTGGGATGTCGAGAGAGAAAGGAAAATGATTGTGTGCGTGTGTCAGTGGGAGCTCAACCCCATGACAGATTCAGTGTCAGTGCCATTGATCCTGTCTCATGCGAAGGCGAGCTTATTTATTCAGTCCTTTAGAGACCCGCACTTGCACTGTATGAAATTCCAGACCTGTTTTTTTTTTTTTTTTTTTTTTTTTTTTTTTCAGTCACTCCACATTTCTACCACGTCTTCTTCTTCTTCTACTGTGGTGCTGAGGAATGTTTTAATGTGGGCACATTTCCATTTTGGAGTGAAGGAGGGGGTGGGAGGGGGGGGTATTTTTCCAAGATCAAGGCTGTGCTTCATGCCTCTTCATTTGTTATTTTTTTGGATTTCTGAGTTGAATATTAAAAACTGCAAATTAGTGAATGCACCCTTCTCACTCTTTCACCTTACACTCTTTCTCTCTCACTTAAAAAACCCCATCTTTCTTTCTTTTCTTATGTATTGCTCGCCCGTTTTGTCACATTCTACAGGCCTAGTAAACCGTTTAATTTGGTGAGCTATTTTCTCCTAGTTCAGTACTGTGTCACTGATGAAGGAGAACTGATGCCGAGCCTAGTACGAGGTTACAGCGGGGAATGGAAGGATCTTTTTTTTTTTTTTTTCAGAAAGAGTAGTGGTGTTCTCTTGTGGCAGAAGAAGAAGAAAGTAAGATGAAGAGAAGGGGGGAAAAAAATCCTTTCGTGTCTGTTTCATTAAAGTTACAAGACCCCAGAGGATCAGGGCAGGAAGAGAGGGTATCTATCTATGAAACGAGCAACAAACTAGGCAGACAAACTCTCCTCCACCACCCACCGCGGTTCTCCACAGCCCACCACACATTCCTGACCCACATTCCTCCGTATATTACAGCTTCCATCTCTCTTTATAGGAAATCTGTGTTTGTAGAATATTCACTCTAAACACTGCCGCTAGCTTTGAACTGGTGTGTCTTTAAGTTGGTTCCATGTTTTGCAGATACTCAAGTCAGAGTAAAAACCAAGGCCACAGGGAAGGGGAAAAAAAAAAAAACAGGTGCCCAGGGAAAATTTTGTAACATTGCCATCGCTAAGCTACCTGAGCTCATGGGAAATGGGATGTTGTTTTCCAGACCAAGAATAGTTATGAAATAAAGAACACCTCCTTTCTAAAAGCATCTTTATTGTTTATCTTTAAATGAAACAGATATGGCCATTTAATCTCTGACCACATCATTGAAAGCCTGAGTTACAGTGGTTATTTGATCTCTGGACCACCGTCACGTGAGGAGAAAGGAGGCTATTTTAAGTAAGGCAGAGATGGGTGTTTATGTCAGCATTTTGTGAGTAGACTTGAAGTAGTTCAAGAGAGCAGTGTTGTGCAGGAGATACAATGAAACTCAGTGACCTGCACTATGTTATAAACCTGCTTCTCAGCAGGTGAGAATGTTTGGAGCGAGCGGAGCTTATTATCCATCTGACACAGTCTATTTAAACACTGCAGTTACTACACTAACTGCTATGAAGTATGAAGTGTGTTTTGGTGTCTTTGAAGCCCTGGCCCTCTAGGTTTCCGCTAACAGATGGCTTGAATAACGGCCGTAACCTTATCTGCTAATTTAGTCCTCCTAATTTATTTACATACGCTTATACGCTTGGTTAGTGAAACATTTAATACAAACATTTCCAGCAGTTAGACAAGTAAACAGCTCCTGCACTCACTGCGTGGTCACAAGTTCCTGAATCATCGCCATTCTTTACTGACAGCTCTTTCTTTCTCTCTCTTTTTTTTTTCTTTTTTTCTTTTTTGTCTTTCCCAATCTCCTGTCATTCCCCCGCACAGAGAAAGAGAAGCGTGTGAAGTCAGGTTCAGACGGGGAAGGAGCCAGCAACTCTCAGTCGGAGAGCTCGGCCAGCCTGGGCAGCCTGAAGGGAGGAGGTGAGTCACGTCGCCCATCATCACGTCTTTCTCTCAACTCACCCTCTCTGTCACAGTGGTCGTAGCCTCAGGGGAAGGAAGAGTATTCAACCACTTGTCTCAAAGGTTGGCCTATATTGAGGTTGCGGTTCAGCTGACAACAATCTGCATTTCCCCGGGTATTCTCTCTCCATCGCATCATCACAATGAACAGCAAATTACATTTTTGAGTGATTATGTATGATGATAATGGTAATGATGATGCTCTCTTTAATTTGGAAACATTAAAGCGAATTGCCATATTGTGTATCCATTAAAAACAAGTCTTGGTTCACAGATTCCCTGTGACATTTTACAATATTAGAGAGGAACTGCTCATGGAAAATATAAGAGACAAACAGTAATGTCCTGTGCAACTACGGTGACACAATTGCAGTCCTATTTTTTTGGTAAAAAGCACGAAAGAGGCCTACGTTTCTCCGACCCAATTGTTCGATCAGATTCACTAAGATTCCAGGGCATGAGACACGATTCATGCCTTATAAACATGTAGCAGACAACCTTAAGGCATTATTAGCTCCATGTATTGTCCTCAAATAAAAGAAGACAAGGAGCATCCTGTTGCCTGTGGCACAGTGGCTGCACACTCATTCTTCTGTGTTTGTGCATATGCCTTTTCCCTGTCGCACTTTGTACGCCAACGACCTAATGTTCACATTCTCCTTGATCCGTTTGAGACGGAGGCAGTCTTTTTTTTTTTTTTTTTTTTTTTTTTTTTTTTTTTTTGTGTGTGTGTTGTTTTTGCAACTCCAATAACATCTAAAAACCCCAGCTTTGCACTGAGCCTCCCCCTCTGCCCAGCCAGGTGGCCTCCAGCCAGAGAGGGATCTCTCTAAATCTGTTCTGACACTTTATTTGGGGCTGTGGCCCTGGATATGTTGCATTTTATGGCTGACATGGGTTTTTATGGATGATCCCCAGTGAGAAGACTCAACAAAGTAGGACTTGGAAACAAATCGTGGCAACAGAAAGGCTCGTCATGCATTTGGCCTGAACATTATCCCGCTGACCGTTCGGTGGATCATTTGGTTGCCAGTGGATTGGATTTCTGTAAAGCAAATTGGTATAATTGTACAGCTGAGTAATACGTGGTAGAAGCCTCTGAGTGCCTTTATGAAACAGCTGAAGCATTTCTCTCTCTTCGCCAGAGGTTACGTCCTAAAGCGGTGATTGGGGACAGCACAGCTTTAGAGCCATCAGAAGGTTACATTTATGTACCCTTCACTTTGGCAGATCAATTGGCATGCCACTGAGTCAGAGGGACTCTCAGGATCAGTGGTGTTATCAGAGTTGAGTCAGCTTTATTCATGAGATATGATACCTACGACTCTCTCCCGGCGCCAGGCTTCTTACAGTGGCTACATATTATTAATGCTACTTCATTGTTAGGAGGTTCTGCCTACTTGATCCTCTTCTTTACATGATTAAATGTATCAGCTGAATGTTTGCTTTAAGAGCCCCGCTTCCACCTTATCAGACACTCAAGCTGTTAACTCAGAGGCATTACCATCAGATGACCCTTGAACGACAACCCCAGCCCCACAATATCGCCTTCTTCATAAAGGGAGCATTCTCTAAATGCCTTTGACTCAGTGTTGACAGAGAGAACAGGCTGGAAAGAATCGCTATCGCAGGCTGACTGTGTGTGAGCTTCTCTTTTGAGGAAATGGTGAAAAGGTCAGTTAAGGATATTAAGCTTTGGCATAGAAGAGTGAAAATAGAGTTAAGTTTAGAGAAGGTATTGAGTTTTTCCTGTTTCCAACAGACAACATTAGCTTAAATACCCGACAGAAATGAAGGGTGACACATTATTGACAGACATTAATCATCAGGCGAGGCCATTACAAGCCAATCCCATTACAGATCAGTGGTGTCACCGTGCTTAGGCGTGCAAGTCAGGGGGTTACTCCATGCTCACTTATCAGAGTGACAATGCACAGATGGTCATATTGATGAGATACATTAGAGGCTTGATAAGAAAATGTGGAAAAGACTTTGCGCTGAGCTACCACCATTAATGTATTCTTACTCTTACACTGAGCTTTGAGGATTTTCATGCATTTATATGTAAATTGGCTGACATCTTTGCTGTTTTGTATTGCAGAGGTAGCCACAGGGAAACTTCTGGATTTGGCAGAGGGGGCCAATATGGCGCTGGTCCACTCAGGAACAAAGCAGACCGAATCGGATCCCTTTATGGTGCATAATCACGCAACAGAGAACAACAATACTGTATGGGTAAGACAAGAGTCGGGGCTGGTCAGTGAGTTTCAGCTGTTTTGGCTCGATATGATGCACTGTACCTGTTGTATTCAAAGGAGTGGATTCTACAGTTACGCTGCTGCTACGCTGAGTAAGACAATAGCCTATTGAACAGAGCTGGTCTTATCAAATGGTCACATAGCTGCAGAGGGTGTGGGGCTGCACATAGCCTGTATTAACCTCTTCAGACCGTTTTATGCTAGAAAAAAGGGGTGAGAGGTGATTGTGTCATAGTTCTCATGCAAGCAAACATTTGCACGAGTAAGCACTGTTTACTTAATCTCCTATCCAGAATTGATTTTTTTTTTTTTTTTAACTTTATCTTTAACCTCTTCACATGTTCTGTCTGGCAGGAGTTGGAGGACGGTCTGGACGAGGCTTTCTCAAGGTGAGAAGAAGTGTGGATTTGGTTTTCCTCATATCCCAGTCCCAGCTAAACAGCCACACAAGCCGCTGCTCTGGAAATAGCGACCTGTGGTTTTGGGCTGCTCTCTCCCTCTGCTTGGCTAACCCCGGTGCACTCCTAACTACAGGAGACAGGCTCAGTTTACAGGCCCTGGCATAGCCGACACCCGCCCTGAGTCACGCTGCTTCTGTAGGCTCCGTTTACAATCGTCGTCTCAGGCCCACGCACCCAATTCAGATGAGCTCTACCTCTCAGGAAGCCTGTTATTTTTTTTTAAATGGGGGGGGACACAATGCTGTAGGATTTATATCACAAACCTAGCGGGGAAGTAACTTATTTTGCTTCAGAGATTATTTAAAGGAAGCTACAGTATTGTGGTGGAATAAAAACAATAAAGACTCCAGAAGAGTTCAAGTCTCCTAATTTTCTGGTTCAAGGCTGACAGGAAAGTGCATTGCCTATGCTAATTGGAATTCCTTAAACTCGGTCTACGCCATCAACAAAGTAATCAGAATGGAGCCGGAGTCCTCTGTGATTAATGTTTCAATTTAGTCTGTATCAGTGGCGCACTCAGATAAGCTTTGGTGGTCTGCTGTCAGGTTGCACAGTGCAACTGTTTACAGCTATTTGTTTTAGGCCGCTGTAAAGACTCATTCAAGCCTTTATTAGTGCATTTATTAACTTTGGCTCTGCTTTTCATTGCTTCTGCTAATTTGACAGTGGGCCCTCTTTATTCTTACTCTCATTTAGTGGAAGGAGAATGGCCTCCACAGTCTCTGCAATCAAGCACTAAGAAGCTATTTTAGCCCCCGTTATCGGATGATTATTTGTCTGCACACACTGTAATTACACCCCAACACTGTTAATCTTCCATTCTGTGATTAACGAGGACGCTCCCACAATAAGCAGCAACGTATCCAAATGTATATTTCTTTAACTGAAGGCGCCCGAGGAGCCAGGTTGACGTCTTTGCCCGTCAGGAGAAGATGATTGTGTTGGTAGATGTTGGAATCAGAGCAGAGGTGATAATTAGAGACAAGTAATGGTTCTGTGAATGAGGATAATGCTGATTGATGGTGTTATTTTCACTTCACCTGATGTTTGGTGTGTAGCACATGGGTGTGGTTGTGCGTGAGGACTGAAATACGCTCCGGATTAATGAAATGTTTTTGAGTTGAGTAACCTGAGTGTGTCTTGTCATCACTGTACTTTGAGCAAGCTCCTCCACTATATTATTTCACACAAAACACTATAAACAGCAGAGAGTAGTAGTTAGAGAATGTGACTTAAATTAGCACTAGAGTACTCGGTGTGGAAACATTTCACTGGCACCAGAGCCTCGTGCCCTAAGATAACTTGAAAACTGAATCATGTAATGGACAACATCTGCTCCCTTCCTGCAACAGCAAAGTTTTCAATCTGAGCATCAAAGTGGATATTCCCAAGTTGAACTCCTTTTTATCTTTTGATTTGTGACATTTCAATTCTCTTAGATGAGTTGTTTTGTTCATATATCTTTTCATAGAAACTGCAGATCTGTTTATAAGTTATCATATTTTTTTTGTTGCAAGAGACTGCACTGCCATCTGGTGGCTGTGAAGTGTGGGTTTACTTTGTAGATGTAAAAGCCTCTAAAGTGCCTGTTGATCATTATAAGAAAAAAAGCCAGTATGGTGTGCATGTGTTTTTTCCGTCTTGCGAAAATGAAAAATTGTGGTTCACCCTGTTTGTAGGTCAACCCATTCACTTTGTTGTAAGGTAGCTCAGAACAGAGTTTAATTGTGATGTTTCCTTTGCACCCCCCAGCCGCAGTCTGGATAGCTTTGAATCCTACTCAGGTAACAACGTCATTCACTGGGTCTAGTGACTTCCACCTCATTCCCCTGTAGTCACCCCACTATTCAAATCTGCTCATCTGTCTGGATATCAATGTTCGACCAGATAAATTAAAGCACACGTAGTTTTGCATTTTATTTCAAGGCCATCAACACAGCTCAGAACCCTCATTCGACTTGTTCGCGGGAAAACCCCCTCCTATCACCATTCCACAGTTCGATCCATCCCTGTGCTTCACAAGACACGTTTGCTCTGCCACAGAACCTAATGTTGTCCTCCACTGTGTCCACTTCATCACAAATATGTTTCTTCAACTCACATCATCAGTCTTGTACTGTTTAGTGTCATGTCACTGAATGAGAGATGTCACGGTGAGACAAAATGCTGTTCACATCTACATGTAGGTCTAACATGTTTGTGTTTAAATAGGCCTTGTGTGCGCATATTAGAGCGTTCTCATGTTGCTAATTTTTATGTCCACACATCGTCCAATTGTTCACAAGTGTTTTAAAATGTCACAAACTATATATTCGTACTATCAGTAAGCTTGATTACTCTCCAGGTTTCATCTTTGCAGCTGCTAATACAATGTCTCTTTTCCTCTGCTCCTCCAGACTCGCTGAGTCTCGCACTAACCCCCAGGTCCTGGACATTGGGGTAAACCCTCAGGACTTCAACACTGAAGAGTGCCTGTCCCCAGGCAAATGGGACCAAGAGGACACAGACTTCCCCGCACAAAAAGACTCTTTTGGGTTCTAATGTGAAGCCTCTGCCAAGAAGGAGAAAAACAGGGAAAGATGAGGAGAAATGGTGGGTTAAACATGGTTGGATACCGGAGAAGTGTCAAAACAAACATTTGTTACATCACTAAGGTTTCCCACCTTCTCCCTGCTGCCAAGTCCTCTCAGTGGTGCAGTCTAGTGGCTCTCGGATGCTTCTGCATCGACATGACCAGAGAAGGGCAACATGAGCAGGCTGCTCACAGAACAGGCCAAAGCAATACAAACCAATTTATCCCTTTTTCTACAAGAAAACATGCAGTCATTTCATGTTTGTTACAGTCAGTGTATTACTTCCTTTTTGGTGTCTGTTTACCCATTCATTGTATGTAATGTGTTTGTGGTATGTGCTTTTGTACATTATGTTAAAGAAAGCGTGTGTGGATGTACAGTATATAAATGTACAAAGTGAGACATGACAACTAGGACTTGCTATGTTTGGAACGGTTTTTTTTAATGTGAGGTAAAGGTCAACAAGGGTGCTGTCACATATTTTATTTACTTCAAGATTTAGAAATGTAACTGGATTAGAGGGAAAAGTCACTGGTGAAGGTCACCGACGCACCAGTACTCATATCGGTCAAAACTATAAAGTTACTACCTGTGTGCTTCAAGGCTTCAGCCTTTTTTTGGGCAACAAAAGCTTTAAAAAATGTGTGTATGTGTTAGTCAAAGGAGTGTGTGTGTGTGTGAGTGAGTGTGTGAGAGAGAGAGAAATTGATGAGAAAAAAATGACAATCCTATTTTTTTTTCTAATGCAAAATCTATTTTTGCACTCAGCATTAAACCATCTTTAAAAGCACATATCTCATGTAAGGGAATTTATTGTCAAAAAGCATCAAACCCATGACCTAGGCTAATTTACACTGCCTGGATTCACTCTTCCCCTTGGATTTTTTCATGTGATGTTGATTTACGACTTTTTATTCACAGTGAATTAACTAAGCTTTTTGGATTGAGCCTCAAGTGGAAGATTTTCTGATGTTTTGGATAGCAGCGTGAGTTTAATTAGCAACACATTTCAAGCTAAGTCAGGCACACAAACATGTCTTGGTGGGAAATTGGACAGAAGTCTTGATTTGTATGGAGATCACCTGTATTGCACAAGTCGATCTCCATTCAAGTTAATATTCTCAAAATGATTAGCTATACATGCGATGATTTAGGTTATGTAAAAGAGAAGCTGTCAATTCTGTGTGTTTGCTCGATTTGTAGAGATTCATTTTCACTTTAACATTACAGATCATGTCAGCAAGCCTCATTAATCCACTGTGATTCACAGCTGTAAAACAAAACATGAGTCCAAGAGGGTGATGGTGTTTTATCGGCACTCTACCACTGTAAATTAAATTATATTGTTACATTGACTTTGCTCTTTTTTTTCCAGGGATGGTTCCCAGTGTTATTTTTGGCATTTTGTTTATGTATGAATTAATTTAATTCATTAATTTACATAAACTTAAATAAAAGCACATTTGTGTATGAGTGATATTTATTCCAAGATCAAATTGTTCAACTTTTTCCATAAACTCTCATGTGCACCTAACTCTAACTGCTTCATGTTATCTCTGTTACCTCATTTTTATTTTCTTGCATCCTTAGTCTGAATCTAACCAGTGCTCCAGCTTTGAAGAACTATGGCGAACTTCAACCCATTATATTTTAAATGTCCTGTGTAAAGTGGGAAAATTTGATGTGTGATGTTGAACAGAAGGTGGCATGGTTACCATAAACAGTGGTTCTTCCTCTGAAGAGGCCTGAATTTCAAGAGCAAATTCAGTGGATGTATTGTATTCATACATTTTGATCAAAGGAAGTGACCAGTTGAGAAACTGACATCATCATCCCTGAGCTTTATTATCCTTGCAAAACACACAACCACATCTGAAACTATTTTAAGGTAGTAAGGCAGATATGTACAATTTTCAAAGTAAATGTCAGATATTCTCTAATTCAAGTGTTCTTCACCGTTCTGTGCTGCTTTTTTCCATTTTTATTGAAAACTTGCATCTTTGGATATTGGACTGTTAGACAAAACAAACAATTTGAAGATGTCACCTTCATCCAATCTATCAATCTGTACCATCTGCTCTTGCCACACATTCAGAAATCCTTGTCTCCATTTGTGAGCAGCAGCTCTGTAAAGCAATTCAGCAGATTCACTACCAGATCTCGCCCAGGGGCTCTCATTTGTACGCTTAATTTAGTTGTCATTAATATTACATCAAATATTTCTGTATTACTGTATTTAAACATGTTACACACCAGTTCAGCAAATAAAAGACATGCACATGCAGGCACATAATGTTTTATTGTTGTTTAGCATCTGGAGGATCAGTAGCTGAGGGGTCATTGTATGTGCCTGACCTGGAATGACTTTTGTGGTTACGTCAGTTTGTACAAACATGTTTTCTGTTGCAGGCCAGTAATCCCAGACATACAGATAGGGATGTTAGAAAGAGCTGTATGAGCTTTTTGTCACCAGACTTATAAATGATCAAGGTATGAACCTGATTTCTACTAGAGACATGACAACCACTCTGAGCCGGATCTTTGTGAGACTGCACTGCCATCTGCTGGCAGTTTGGGAAAAGTTTGTTAGTTCATTAGTTTTCTGTCAGACTACGATACAAGCGATTAGACTCATTTACTTCTCAGGTTATATACCAATCATGTACATGGATGACGGTCTGATAGACCAAAAGCTCGCTCAAAATAAAGTGAAATACTACATATATCACTGTATGTGGAAAGGTCTTTTATCAAACATGGCTATTTAACAACACATCTCAGAGGCCTGGTTTGACTGGTTTGTAGAAAACCACTCACTGTCATTCCACAGTCTGATTGATCCCTATTCTTCTTAAGTTTCTCTACAACAGACCATATTACTGAATATGAGATGTGTGTAGTTCACATGTAGCTCTATCATATTTTTTTTTCATGTTCAAATAGGCCTATGTACATTATAGCAATCTCAATTCAATTCAATTCAATTCAATTTTATTTATATAGCGCCAAATCACAACATAAAGTCATCTCAGGGCACTTTTACATGGAGCAGGTCTAGACCACGCTCTTTAATTTACAGAAAGAGAAACCCAACAGTTCCCCCCATGAGCAAGCACTTGGCGACAGCGGAAAGGAAAAACTCCCCTTTAACGGGAAGAAACCTAAGGCAGACCCCGGCTCTGGGTGGGCGGCCATCTGCCTTGACCGGTTGGGTTGAGAGAGAGATTGACATTGAACTTGTCACTGTAAAGTGAGCAAGGGAATAGTTTTTTGCAATTCTTTTTCATGGTGATTGTTTTGAGCATCAGGTTAAACCAAGTTCAATCTAAGACTGAAAGGTTGTACAGTAAATGTCATCAACCTGCACCAAACCTTCACCTTTATCTTCCTCCTTAAGTTGAGCTTGTTCGCTTCAGCCTTGAAGTGCAGAATCTTTATCCACAGTAATAAAATGGGTCAAGACAGAGGTCAAAATGCATGATTGTAGACACAGTCAGCTATGACGAAGGTATCAAACTCCCTGCAAGGCTGCAAAACTGAGCACGATGGTGTTATCATATGATCATTTTTACCACATGCTGCGTGGAAAACTACAAACCTGAAAAAACCTGAACCTGAGAAAAATGGTACAAAGCTGAATTCTGTCTACTGGTGAGACCCATATGGAAATGTCCAGATCACCAATGGACATCTAGTAATTCACTGAATTTGTGTCCAGAAGATGTGAATGTAAAAAATATGCTGCCACTGTACAGGTGGCAGTGATGCTGTAACAGGATGTAAAAAGTTTTAGTATTAATAGCAGAAATTAGTTAAGCAAGGTACAAAAAAACATGTGCAAAATACAGAACTGTGTGTGGAAAAAAAACTGATCATCTCATGCCATTTATACTATGGAGACAATGGTTGATCTTCTAAATTTGTGAAGAAATTCTTGAGTTTCAATTCAATTCAATTCCATTCAATTTTATTTATATAGCGCCAAATCACAACAGAAAGTCATCTCAGGGCACTTTTACATGGAGCAGGTCTAGACCACACTCTTTAATTTACAGAAAGAGAAACCCAACAGTTCCCCCCATGAGCAAGCACTTGGCGACAGCGGGAAGGAAAAACTCCCCTTTAACGGGAAGAAACCTAAGGCAGACCCTGGCTCTGGGTGGGCAGCCATCTGCCTTGACCGGTTGGGTTGAGAGAGAAAGAGAGAGAAAGAGGGAGATGGGTTGGGGGGGTGGGGGGTTGTACACAATGAAAAGACAACAGCAACAACAACAATAGTAAGCAACAAGCAGCAGCAATAGCAGGAACAGCTGGCAGAGGGCAGAAAAAGGACGTCAGCACATCAGCATGATCTATGGTTTATGGAGCTTCCTGTGGATCAGAAAGCACAAAGAACTCCGGGGAAGAAGTAAAGTTAGTAACATGCATTAATAGTAATAAAAATACAAATACATAGAGATGGAGGAGAGGAGAGAGGAGCTCAGTGCATCAATGGAAGTCCCCCGGCAGTCTAGGCCTATAGCAGCATAACTAAGGACTGATCCAAGGCGAGTCAGATCAGACCTAACTATAAGCTTTGTCAAAAAGGAAAGTTTTAAGGCTACTCTTAAACATAGAGAGGCTGTCTGCCCCTCGGACCGAAACTGGGAGATGGTTCCACAAGAGAGGAGCCTGATAGCTGAAGGCTCTGCCTCCCGATCTACTTTTAAATACTGTAGGAACCACCGGTAAACCTGCATTCTGGGAGCGCAGCGCTCTAGTTGGATTATACGGTACCAAGAGTTCTTTTAGATACGATAGTGCCTGACCGTTAAGAGCTTTGTACGTAAGAAGAAGGATTTTGAATTCTATTCTTGATTTTACAGGAAGCCAATGCAGTGAAGCTAAGATGGGGGAAATGTGATCTCTTTTTCTAGTTTTAATTAGTACACAGCTGCATTCTGGACCAGCTGCAGAGTCTTTATGGACCTATTAGGGCAGCCTGATAATATTGAGTTACAATAATCCAGCCTAGAAGTAACAAATGCGTGGATTATTTTTTCTGCATCTTGTTGTGAAAGGATATGAAAAAAGTGAAAAAAGGCAGTCCTTGAAATTTATTTTATGTGGGAATTAAAGGACATATCCTTATCGAAGATAACTCCCAGATTCCTTACGGTAGTGCTGGAGGCCAGGGTAATGCCATCTAGATTAGTTAAATCATTAGATAATGTGTTTCTAAGGTGTTTAGGGCCAAGCACAATAACTTCAGTTTTATAGTTTAGCAGCAGAAAATTGCTGGTCATCCAGGTCTTTATATCTTTAAGGCACACTTTGAGTCTAGATTACTGATTGGGTTCATCTGGCTTCATGGATAAATATATTTGGGTATCATCTGCATAACAATGGAAATTTATGGAGTGTTTCCGAATAATATTCTCTAAAGGAAGCATATATAAAGTGAATAGTATAGGTCCCAGAACAGAACCTTGAGGAACTCCGTGTCTAACTTTTACTTTTATGGAGGATTCATCATTAACATGAACAAACTGAAATCGATCTGATAAATAGGATTTCAACCAGCATAATGCAGTACCTTTAATGCCAATGAAATGTTCCAGTCTCTGTAACAGAATTTGATGGTCAACAGTGTCAAATGCGGCACTAAGATCTAACAAGACAAGTACAGAGACACGGCCTTTGTCTGATGCAGTAAGAGGGTCGTTTGTGACTTTAACCAGTGCTGTCTCTGTGCTATGATGCGCTCTAAATCCAGACTGAAAAGTCTCAAATAAGTTATTGTTATCTAGAAAATCACATAACTGATTAGCTACTGCTTTCTCGAGAATCTTAGACAGAAAAGGAAGGTTAGATATGGGTCTATAATTGGCTAAGACGTCTGAATCGAGAGTAGGCTTCTTAAGGAGAGGTTTAATTACAGCTACTTTAAAGGACTGCGGTACATAGCCAGTTATCAAAGACATATTGATTATATTTAGTAAGGAGGTGCTAATTAAGGGTACGACATCCTTAAAGAGTTTAGTTGGGTTTCAAGAAATTCAACCATGCCTAATAAGAGCTGAGTTAACAAAAAGTGATAAGACCAGTGTGTGTTAACATTAATTAGTAGTAAATTCAAACTAGACTGAAGGAAAATGTGTTTGAAATTAGTTGGTCATAAACCAAAGTTTGGCCTGATGATGGTACTGGTTTAAAAGGTCAGGGAATCATCAAATGAATCATTGGGAAATATGAATGTATGTTATGTCAATATGTCCAATAGTTGAGACTCAAAGCTACTGACAACCTCATTACGTCCCTGTAAGACTCTGGGCGGGAGGTCAGAGTTCACATTGTACAGTTGTACAACAGTTGAGGAGCTGATGCCGCCTTTTACTAATTTAAACATTGACCAGAAGTCCTCTCCCAGCTACACCATGACCATTAGGATATGAGCATGCTGCACATACAGTTATGTTCAACTGCAGTGCATGGTTTGTAAATAGATTGTAAATAGATGAAAATATATATACAAATATCCCGACGTCTCTCAAAAAATGTCCGACTTTGTCGGTAGAGAAATGGCTGCAAATGTCCCAATGACTTGCCAAAATTACCCATCGACAAATGTCCTAGGGACTTACCAAAAATGTCCGACGTTGTCGGTAGACAAATTGCTGCAAAAGTCCTGATAACTCACCAAAAATGTCTGACTTTGTCGGTAGACAAATGGCTGGAAATGTCCTGACAACTTTCCAAAAAAGCTTGACTTTGTTGGTGGAGAAATGGCTGTAAATGTCCTGAAGTCTTCCAAAAAATGCCCATCGGAAAACAAAGAAATGAAATAAATGAAAATAGCTGCAAATATCCCAACATCTCGCAAAGGATGTCCGACTTTGTCAGTAGAGAAATGGCTGGAAATGTCCCAATGACTCGCCAAAATTGCCTATCGACAAATGTCCTAAGGACTCACAAAAAATATCCGACGTTGTCTGTGGACAAATGGTTGCAAAAGTCCTGACAATTCGCTAAAAATGACTGACTTTGTCGGTAGACAAATTGCTGCAAAAGTCCTGGGAACTTGCCAAAAAACCTCAACTTTGTCGGAAGAAAAATGGCTGTAGATGTCCCAATGACTCGCCAAAATTGCCCACTGACAAATGTCCTAAGGACTCACCAAAAATATTTGACATTGTCTGTGGACAAATGGTTGCAAAAGTCCTGACAACTCACCAAAAATCTCAGACTTTGTCTATAGAGAAATTGCTGCAAATGTCATGACAATTCGCCAAAAATGTCTGACTTTGTCGGTAGAGAAATGGCTGGAAATGTCCTGACAACTTGCTAAAAAACCTCAACTTTGTCGGTAGAGAAATGGCTATAGATGTCCCAATGACTCTCCAAAATTGCCCAATGACAAATGTCCTAAGGGCTCACCAAAAATGTTCGATGTTGTCTGTGGACAAATGGTCGCAAATGTCCTAACAATTCGCCAAAAATGGCTGGAAATGTCCTAACAACTTGACTTGAATGGATGAAAATAGCTGCAAATATCCCAACGTCTCTCAAAAAATGTCCGACTTTGTCGGTAGAGAAATGGCTGCAAATGTCCCAATGACTTGCCAAAATTGCGCATCGACAAATGTCCTAGGGACTCACCAAAAATGTCCGACTTTGTCGGTAGACAAATTGCTGCAAAAGTCCTGTTAACTTGCCAAAAATGTCTGACTTTGTCGGTAGACAAATGGCTGGAAATGTCCTGACAACCCGCCAAAAATCTCAGACTTTGTCTGTAGAGAAATTGCTGCAAATGTCCTAACAATTCGCCAAAAATGTCTGACTTTATCGGTAGACAAATGGCTGGAAATGTCCTAACAACTTGACTTGAATGGATGAAAATAGCTGCAAATATCCCAACGTCACTCAAAAAATGTCCGACTTTGTCAGTAGAGAAATGGCTGCAAATGTCCCAATGACTTGCCAAAATTGCCCATCGACAAATGTCCTAGGGACTCACCAAAAATGTCCGACTTTGTCGGTAGACAAATTGCTGCAAAAGTCCTGATAACTCGCCAAAAATGTCTGACTTTGTCGGTAGACAAATGGCTGGAAATGTCCTGACAACTTGACAAAAAACCTCAACTTTGTTGGTAGAAAAATGGCTGTAGATGTCCCAATGACTCGCCAAAATTGCCCATTGACAAATGTCCTAAAGACTCACCAAAAATGTTCGACGTTGTCTGGGGACAAATGGTTGCAAATGTCCTGACAACTCGCAAAAAATCTCAGACTTTGTTGCTTTGTTTGCTGAAAATGTAAATATCCTGAAGCCTTGCCCAACACACCCCTTTTTTTTTTCTTTTTTCAGTTCCAGGTGGTTTTGAATTGTGCCCTCTCCTGCTTTCCAACTTTATGCCATGAAAATTTGAAAAAATCAAAGTGATGAAAATGGCTGCAAATGTCACAAAGTCTCACCAAACACGTGTTTTTGTTGGTTTCAGATGGTCTCAAACTGTGCTCTTTGCTGCTTTTCAACTTTCTTTCATCTTTCATCTAATGAATTTACTAGTCATCCACCAACCCTTCTCCTCCCAATCAGGAAGTCATCTAAAATAGATGGGCATAGTTCACATGGCATTGTAGAAGTATTGTAGAAATGTTGATATGCTCCATCTTAAATGCCGTAAAATGTACGGATTCTTCGTATCCATGGTCTGCAGAAACATACAATGCCTATGTTTTTACCTTGCAATCAGGCTGCTAGAGGAATACCTCTGATTCAGGACCCTAGTCTTTGCAGCAGTCCTCAACTTTTCTTCTATTTCCTGCATCTTAGCCTTCATATGTTTCAATCCCAGTCCTGTGCAACACAAATAAAAAAATACATGAAAACATTTTCATGTCACTGATATCTCTATTTTTCCTTATTGGAAAACAGTAATATACAGTAATAACAGTAATATACTGAGAGGAAATAGATATCATATTTACATTATATCCTAGAACCATTTGATAAATCATTTATTTATTAAATTTTATCTATTCATATCAATCTGAGTAGACATTCACAGGTATCCATGTTTTCATCTGACTGACTATGAAAGATGAGTTTAATTTAAGATGACATTGTAAAATTGTATGAAATGTAATGTCATCATTTATCTCATTACAAACTGCATCTGTGCTGATAAAAAATGTATTTTTCTATTGTAAGCTTTAGACACAATACAAAGCAATTAAAACATACACAGTCTAGTGTTAGTAGTGCAGTGGTGTGTCCTGGGTTGAACATCTTACTCTGCTGCCTCTCCCCTTCCTCTTGTCACAGTGGCTGATGACACTGAAAATGATCCAACACGTGACATACAAGTAAGATCTCGCTGTGTATCTGACAAATGATTTTCTCTGAAGACAAATGTGTTAGTTGATATGTTGAGAGAGAATGTATTATGCTTTTAACTTCTCACTTATAGACACTTTGCGTTCTAGAATGGATTTGTCATAAATGCTGTCATCATAAACGCCCATAGCAATAATTCAGGCGCGCTGTTTGCATCAAATTTGAAATGCCATCACCACAGAACCAACACTGATTTGTCCTGTTGTTTGTATTAACTGCTGCCTTAGTTGGATGCAGTGAATGAATGAAAATTAGAAATACATAGGAGGAAAATTAAACTAAGAACGTCTGTCTGTACAGTAAATCACCAGTTGAATGTTTGATGGTTATTTATTCGTTCTGTATAACGTAACCGCCGTGAAATAATCAGAAACGGGCCGACAAGAGCACTAGCGAAAGAGTGAGAGAGCAGCTGTGGTCGAGCGAGCTTTATAGAATGAATGAATGAAGAGAGGGTAGTGAGAAAGTCGGTGAATCAGATCAATAAAACGTTGTATCGTTTCACAGAGGTCACATCCCACAGCACAAACTTCACACACACCTGCGCTCAACGCTGTGGCTGCTCACGCCGACCTAGAGACCTACTCAGCTGGTTTTGGAGTTTGCCAGAGGCGCTGACGTCACAGGGAAATCCCGATGGGGAGTGTCTCCCTATGTCCACCAGCTGTATAAACAAATCCAACAACAGTTCACAAGGTTACACAGAAGCTACACTCAGGATGCCCCCTGCACCCTCCGTGGGGAATACAATCATCATTGTAACCTGAAATCAGTGAACCACTTTTATCATTATATTTCTTGCATGATTCAGTCAAAGGTGTGTAGTCTGTAGCTTTGCCCCCTCTTGGCTCTTCTAATAATCACAACACTATACTTCTTATCACAATCTATAAGCCACTCCTTAACAAGGGGCAAAGTGGAGCCACTACTGATCTTGATGAGAGGGCTGAGGTGATATCCTTTTATATTCTTTATCTTAAAGACTCAATCATCCCAACTAAACGTGTGAAGGTGTTTCCAAATAATAAACCCTGGTTAAATAAAGCAGTGACAGATGCACTGCACAGGAACCATATAATGCTGTGGGGTTTAGGATAAGGAGGAAGCTAAAAAAAGAGACCAGATATGAAATCAATATTGGATACTATTATAATATAATAATATCCAATATTAATATTAATATGTCATTGGAGATTAAACTCCAATATAAAAGTAGAATTGAGGAGAAATTTTGCACCAACAACCTAAAGGCAGTGTGGATGAAAGCAATGACAAGCCAAGATAATAATAGGTCAATTGATGGTTTTGATTCAAATCTAGAGCTTATAAATGCACTGAATGATTTTATTTATATTTTAATGATGAGCATGATTTTACAAATGTGCACAGTGAACTGTTTGATCTGTTGAGTGACTATACTGCCACCTCTCAGCCCACGATCAGTGCCCATTCTGACAGATCCATAGCTGAGTCCAAAACAAACCTATTTATAGTGCACTACATTTACCCCCCACCATTTTATTTAAGTGTCTGAATGCTGAGTGTGTAAATATAGCCACTATATAGTGCCCTCAAAAAACCCACAGGGGAACAAAAAGAGTAGTGTCCATGGCAGGTACACTATTTTCTGTAAACAATCCCACAGTGCAACGCATTTTAAAGATGTGAAACTACCATCACATGACTCTACAGCCGACTATCTATCTATGTTCCAGATATGTAATGTTAGAAAGAGCACTGGGCCTGACAAGATCACCGGCAAATTTCTGAAAAGTTTGTGCAGGTCAGTTTTGTGATATTTTAACTCATCACTTACCCAGCACAAGGTCCCAAAACTATGGAAGGAATCTATTGCTGTACAAGAGCAAATTCCCCAAAAAGCTCAATGACCTTAGGCCTGTGGCCCTGACCTCACCAGTGATGAAGACTTTTGAATCCTGACTAAAAAGGCTCAGGGCCTGCTTGACCTGATGCACTTTGCACATTGGGTTAAAAGAAGGGTGGATGATTTTACTACTATTTGTTTGTGCAGTTGTCATCCACAGGCTCACCCCAGGGGTGTGTCCTGTCTCCATTATTGTATATTCTACTGTATATACAAATGACTGTAGGGGTAACTACGAGAAGGCATCTCCTGAAGTTTGCAGATGACACTGTTTTAATCAGTCTGCTCCAAGATGCAAAGGTTGATCATGGGCGAGTTGCGACTTTGTAAAATGGTGTGACAACCACTTCCTGAAGTTGAATGTTCACAAAACTAAAGATATGGCTATTGACTTCAGGGAAATCCCACTCAACCCTCTCAGCTATAATTAAGTTCTCACTTGTTGAGAGAGACAACCTCAATACATCTGCAATCTTCAAAAAGGGCCCTTAAGAGACTTCACTTTCAGTGGGGACTGAAAATGAAAAAAGGGCCCACAGAGACTTCACTTTCAGTGTAGACTGTTGCTTATAAAAATGGGCATGAGACTATAAATATTCTAATTGTTTGTCATATGTGGTTTGACAAAGAAGTGATCTTTTTTATTTATTTATTTTTAATTTTATTTATTTTACCTAATGTCAAAATATACAGGATTGTCCACTGCACATTATCTTGAACACGACGAGTAACATTTCATCATCACTGACATTCCTCTGGCCTGATTCTTTCCGAGCCTTGCATCACCATCACCGTCACCAACCAGTGAGAGTAGTTTCCTGTTGGCTTTTCAGAACAAAAGCAGAATTAGTGCACGATCTCTTACTAACGAGAGAGAGAAACATTCCACCAAAACATTACATTGAAAATGAAGTAAAATAGTAACAAAAGAAACAGTGAAGTGGAATGGCCAACAGATATTTCTGAATAACTGTGCTGCTCAATTTAAACCCATAATTGCCTTACTATTGGTCTCGGCTTCAGGTAAATAATGTAGAAGTATATATTGTATGTATCAGTGATTGAAACTGGTTCTGACATTTCAGCAGCAATGTTTTGAAATCAGCACATGCTGCTTCAGTGGCTTCAGTGCTTTAGCTCAGCCTTTAGATTTCCACTGTTTGCATCTGAGACGCTGTTCATTTGGCTTCAGCTTTATAGAAGCTTACACTTCTTCCATACTTTCACAAAATACAACCTGAAGTTCTTATTAGCCTGACATTTCTTACACAAATCTAATAACTGTAGCCTGATGAGATACTAAACAATGTTCAGCTACGTTTCTTTCATGTTACTGCATTTGAATATATTTTGTGGATTCTTTTTTTTTTAAATGTCGATTTGTGAAATGTCAACTGTCTGTATAGTTGTAGATGATCAATCTGATCATCTACAACCGCCTCCAAATCTTATTTTGAAGGCGACCCATGCGGGTTGTACCGTGTAGATCAGCTAACTTAACTTCTTTAAATCATCATTTGACCGTGCAGATTGCTGGTAGTGCAGATGCGTTTAGCTGCTGGCACGATGCTCGTCAAGATGTTGCGTGTTATTTCCACGTTCATAGTAATTTCATGTAAGTAATATATTCTTTTAATTAATAATTGAAGCCCGAGCCTGTAAAATACATGTAATATGTAATATCAAAGACTAAAGGGTTAAAGATTTGTCTGCTAACTCAGCGTTTGACTCACTTTCCATTGAAGTTTGTATTGCGTCACGGTGTGAGAAAACCTCTCGGCTTGTTGAATGAAACTTTGCATAAATGACGATGCAATTTATTATTTTCAACAGGGGCTCGTCATAGCGATATTATTATTATTATTATTTTTAGCAAAACACGACACGCCAGGATTTAACCGCTCTATATGTCAGTAAATGATGTAGTAAAACACTGCATGGCAGAGATATTTACAGTGCAACATGTATATTGCTTACTTATAGGATATTAATATATCGAAAGCAGTTCAGTTCAGCGAGTAAAAACAAAGTCAGAATGAATGAAGTTTTATTTTATCTGTCAATAATAAGTAACAATCTGATACATTGCATGTTTTCACAGACGGTTTAGATACGATCTATCTTCGTCGGCAAAGCCCTGTTAGCGAGAGTGTACTGTATCGCTTTTCTAGGCATACCGTCATACCCTCGCCATCCTAGGAAAAAAACCAAAACGTTTCAACTTGTTACCTTTCCGGCATATCTGACAGGGAGAGTGCAGGGGTGGGACCGGGGAATACCAGTGCATGTGACTGCACTTTCTCGAGAATATTTTTGACTGACGATCATTTTCTTAAAGAGGAAACATGGCTGTTGATTTTAAGGAAAGACGTGCTTTTTTGAAGGAAAGGAGTACTTATAAAGGCTATAATGTTACTAAACTTGCGCTTGATATTTAGGAAGTAATATTATATTCACACTGGCAAATTCTTAAATCAAACTTCAGTGCATTTAACGTCACTTTTTATATGTATTTAGACACCCTGAAACTTACTTAGAACTGTAAGGCCATAAGAACTATATCTACTGTATCTGTGTGTGTCCAAACTTTTGACTGGTACTGTATATGTGGGAAACTGTCTCTCATATGCTAAACCCTTGAGCACCACTCTTATTTTAAAAAAAAACTTTATTCTGTTTTTTTGTGTGATATCTGAATCAGATAGCTTTCTTTCCTGTTATCTCTGCACCCTTGTTGAAAATGTCATGTTCTCAATGGAAAAAAACAAAACAGTGCACAACAACTATCCTAAAATGTAGATTTTTTTTAAATCAGATTATAAATTCTGGATTTTCACCACTTAAATCTTAGCATTGCATTGACTGTGAAACAAATGACCTGCATCAGGATTCCTTCCAGTATAGTTACATATGACAGCAGTGCAGAAGGCCTTTAAGGATCCACTGAGTGAACTGCTTATCTGGAAGATCTTTGAGCAGCAGTGTTAGGAGCTGTAACCTGCACAACACTTGTTAAGAAGTTATTTGCATACATAATGTTTGACATAACAATTGCCTTACCACAGCCTATCTAGACCAGAAGACCTTTTCATAACCTAATCATGCTTCTGCCTGTGCATTGTGGTTTTTTCCTCAGATTGCTGTCTCCAACTTTGTGGTGCACAGGACTTAACCTGTACTGTCACTCAGGCTGATGACTGCACGGTATACAATATCTCAGATGTGTCACATGACTCAGATTTCCAAGCATTGGACTGCTACTACTCATGGACTAATGAAACCGTAAGTTAGACATTCATGAATAGATTATCTCAGTGTTCTCTAACTTTCCTCACATAGTTTCTGCAATTCCCATATTTCACATGGTGGATGTTTTTATTTGCCACAGGTGTGCTTATCATTATTATCAAATCTATGGGCATTTTGATCGACATAAAACCACATCCTTACTGAAACAGACAGTGTGCTGGGTGCATGGTATAGGTTTGTGGTTTGTGGCCTGTTTTTTACTTGTTTTTTCTTTTGCACTTTGACTTTAGAACCATGTTCTTGCAAATCAAATTGAGCAAACCGCTGGGCTGGTGACAAGAAATGACATAGACATTCTCATTACCTCCGAGTGCTTTGACAAGATCACCCTTACACGAAGCTGCACTGTCAAGTCACAGGTATTACACTTATAACATTTAAAAACATTGCTGCACACTGACCAACTCCAAATTAGATTGAGGAACAAGATTCTGTGAATTATGTGAGGTAAACTGTTCTTGTCCAAATAATACTGTGTGTAGGAGATTGAAGAGTAATATTAGTTACTTGTAAATTAGTAAGTTTATTTGAAAAGACCATCATTCTGCCAATCTCCAGACAATAATTATCTCTGTATTGTCCTTCTGTTTTCTCTCCATAGCTGAGAGAACACACAGCCTACTGTACCGGTGGGTATTGTCACACTTTTTTTAGTATGTTTTTCTAATGTCATTGTAAACATTTTGTTAATCCAGATTTTCTCATCCACTTGTATCTTTTGTTCATCATATATTTTGAGCTGAAATGTGCATTTTCATTCATCCATCATCCTGAAGTACATCTTCTTCTTTTTTCTTTTTTTTTTTTTACAGCCAACTGCAGTGTGATGATGAAGATAAATGAAGACAAAGCCCAAGTTCTGAAACAAGGTGGGTAGTGACAAACTGAGAGTGCTGAATTATATTACAGCTGATATTTGTATCAGGTATGGGTTACATCCTGGAAGAGATATGGACTGTTCATTTCTAGAACTTGTGGGTAGGCTAAAGCGACTGACATAGATGATGGATGAGTTCTTGGTTTGTGTGGTTTAAGAGAGAACAAAAAGTATTATCATGAACAAAGCATTGATAACAAAACCAAAGATATGACGATAAGTTATGAAAGATGGATGAATTACATCTCACTCACATGATGCACATGACAGTCAGAGAGGGAGAACAAAACAAAGAAGTATCATATATGGCCTGTGGGGTAAAATGATTACAGTTGAGAGGGTTGGTCCTTTCAGGTAGGACTGTTTGATCTGTCCTGCTCTACATGAGAAGTGGTCAGGTGACACTTTTGTGGGGACTTTTGACAGTTATCTGAAAAAAAAGATAAGAATCAGACATAAGAAATGATTTGAACTGAACAGAAAGTCCAGCAATGAGTGTGTCCATAGTCTCTCACTGTTTTTACGGTGTGAGACACAGTCAATATCATGTGCCCACACTTTCCGTCTGACTTGGAGTGGGGGCAGGCTGTGAGCAGACATTATAGCGTGTCATACCAGGAAAGGCACAGGTGTAATTTTTATCATAAGTCTTAACAGCATTACATTTAGGTGGACAGGTTTTAGGGCCTTTGAACTATACATGCTGGCTCACTGTCATGACCCCTAAATGGAACAGAGACATTGTTAATGTTATTAATAACACCTATAAAAAGCCAAAATGTCTGCTATGAAAAAGGCTTAATGTAACACCACACACTTTTGCCTCAAAGCAGTTCATAAATATCAAATTGCAATTAGTTGTCATTTAAGAAGATACTGAATGACTGAAGAGTGCCTTTTTAGTCATCAGGTAGCACTGTCAAACCCATGACACCCAGCCCAACCAGCTCATTGATTCATTTGCCAATAAATTGTAATGCATGGCTCCTTTTTGCATAGATTTCCATTGAAATTATGCAGGAATTGTCATATGATGAAAGCTAAATGCCTGTTTTTTTGCCTGGCTACTGTTTGTAGCCAGTAATGATGCAACTTTCATCAGCTTTCAAACATGTTTAATGGCCTAAAGTTTATTGTACTTCAGAGGTAAAATACAAAGTTTTATGTGGATGGATTAACTGTTTAACTTTATTCTCTTGACAGAGATGTTTTACTTCTGGATTGCTCCTGTTGGTGCTGGTATCATCCTGGTGCTGGCGGTGCTATTTGTCCCAAGCTTCATATTCAGAAAGAAAATTAGAAGGTTTGTTTTAATCATGTCAGTATAAAAAAGGAAATGCAATACTGTCATCAGGCATGTTTTGAATAATGCTCTATTTTCATTGGTAGGTCTTGCAGCCAGGACGATCCAGATGTACTGTAACAACTCAACTCAAAATATGCTGTTGTGAAAATGAGGAACGTGTAAGATATTTCCCCTGAAAGGGATGAAATTCATTTTCCATTTCATCTGTGAGAGTAGTGTCATGATCTGATACATTTTCACTTCCTGGGAATATGTCTTCCATTTTGACTTCGTCCTTTCAAACTTGATCACATTGAATATGTGAAACTATACTGTCATTTAGAGTAGTTTCTGAGCAAAGCGACCTTAAATTTTGCATTATTACACGTCATACGAAAAACAGTATCTATGCTTTTTCCGGTGTTTCCCCTTCATTCTTTTAGCAGCAGCAAAGTCAGTGTTACGTGCCTTTTCTGTTCATAACCTTCTGTTTGCTGTTTTACACAGCGCAGTACATTCCCTCTTAAATCCATCCATCTATCCAAATCTAATTTTGACTTATGCATTCATTGGTTCTTAATTAATCCACTCCGTAAGCCGTCATCCATCATGTGAACACACCAGTGCTGCAAAAAAAAAGTTTTGGGGAAACACTGTTTTTTGCTCCCATATATCTTTTGATGCTGCAGTCTTTCTTACATTCTCCATGAATTTAATCATTTCAGCGGAATCATGTGTGCATTAATGTGATTTTTAAAACAGTCTATGTTTTTTTTTATTACTCACAGCGTGATACATGTTGAGATACATTATTCCATGCATCTAGCCACTATAAGCTTCAATTTACTCTTTCATTGTTCCATAACCCACCACAGACAAATATGTATGACTGGACATGGGAGACTTAATATGCCACCTAAAAGAATTATGACCATTATGGCTTTTTATCAGTCACCTTTATCATTTTTAACACATTGTACTTAAGTTTCACTGCTATCAAACTAGTCTTTATAAAGAGGGAACATTTTTACCAGGATTTTACTATTTATGTAAAACACATCCCCTATAGTCCAGAGCATAGCTGAGAGATGTCCTCTCATGTGGCTCATAGACATTTCGAACAGTGAATCCCCTGCCCGTTTCTTAGATTAAAATTCTGTTGTGTTTGAGAAAGCAGCATCTCAGTTCAGTGGCAGGGTTGTGATGCAAACAAAACACAAACAGTCTTAGCCTTGATAATAATTGCACAGCCAGCAGCTACCTGTGAAGTATTAGTGCACAGATGAATAGTTCTGGAGGCTGTGGAAGCTGACGAACCCTCTGCTGCACCACAGAGTGCACTTTGAGGACCATGTCCCAGTAGCAATGTAGTATTGTCCCCAGGTCCAGTCAGGAACTCTTAATTGGTGTTAACATGAGCCAAAGGCTGTGGAAGCTAGGAAACTCGTAATGCAGCACCAGAGAGTGCCCTTTCAGTGTCCTGTAGCTTTAAACTTTACATACCTCAATCAGCCATCCCTTTATTTTTCCTAAAGCTTTACTGCACAGAGAGATACAGATGGATTTAAATATAATAATCTGCAATTTGCAGATAACTAAGATAATGTGCTATTAAAATATATATATTTTGCTTATTATATACTGTATATCTTCATATGGGTGTATCTTATTTGAGAACTAGATCCTATATTATCCTATAAAACATACATTATTCCTAATATTTAAAATAGTTTTAAATATGCAAATATTATAACATTAATGTACTAGTATTAATGTATTTTATAAATACACTATACAGGGTATGGATGCAATAATGTAGTCAATCTAATTACACCCAATGCAGTTTTTTATGAAGCCACATATTGAAGACATATTGTAGTTTGTGTTGGATTGGATTATATTGTGAGGTGGTTATGTTCAATCTTTATATGTCTTTAAGTTTTGAATTTTACTTCATGTGTCCATCTGTTTAGTCTGTCTTCCATATGAAATTTGTATTTTATACCATTCATCATGTCACTGTAGTGTATCAGCTGTTTACTTTATTATTTGCTTTAGTTGCCAAAATCCATTAAAAAGCTACTATTTCAAAAACGGGTGTTTTTATTGTCAAATTTCATTCCAAGTGTAAGTTTCTATAGCAACAGACTGTCTTCTTTTATCTGATGATTTGTCTCAGCCAATGAATGTGGGTGAGGTGGTTAAACTGTGGCGATGTGAAGACAGGCAGGCAGGAAGTGAAATTAAAGGTTGTTTATGTTAAAGCTCCCATCGGTTGCCATAGGGGGAGGCCCGAATTAAATATTATGAATGGCCTACTTTTCTAGTCATTTCAAAATGAAAGCAACGGCAGAAGTTTCTCACCCATAAAGAATATATCTGAAGGTTATGTGAAGGTAACATTTTAAATATTGGACATTGTGCTGATGAAGAGGCAGCAAACAGCTGCCTGGCCTTTTTGTTTTAAGCCAGGAACCTAAACAAAATTTACTGTATAAAACGCATCACTCCACTTCTGACTCACTGGGTTAAGAAGCATATCATGTGACGGCTTTGTAATTTCATAATTATATTTGGACGTCTGTGTACGTACATATGAGGTGTGTAAGTATTCACATGATGTGATGGTTTACAACTGCAGATGTATTGATAGTAACAAGAGCTACAGTAAGACAGTCATGTTAATGTTTGTGTGAGGGTGTAGTTATATTAAGCTAAATGATAACAGCAGTGTAACATGCTCACAGACAATGCCATCACCATGATGTTTAGCAAGCAATATGTTTACCATACCATATTAGCTCAGTGTGGTATCATGCTCAAATTAGCTAATTGGCACTAAAGCATGAGTTACTGGAGGTAAAGAAAGGTTTTGTTCTATTTACTAATATATAGACATTATAAACAAGTGGTTTTTAAGAAAGTATAGATGAGTAGTGTCCCCCCGAGGCAATAAATCACAGTAAACACAGTAAACCACTCTTATGATCCATGGGTTACATTAATTATATTGGCATACTGTACTTGTCTATCTTGACCTTCATCTTACTTTTAGTCAATAATAAATAATGATAATACATTTAATTGGTACTGCACTTTTCTTTCGTAGTGGATCTCAAAGTGATACAGCATTAAAAACATTCAAGACAAAACATAAAGAAAATAATATGATGACAAAGGTTCCTGAGAAGAAAGGTTTTTAGGCTTTTCTTTAAAATAGTCTAAATGGTTAGCAGCATCTTCTCAAACTGCTGTGTTACATCTACAGCAAGATAAGAACAATTGCTTCCTGTCTAAAAGTCACTGATTCAGTATTGAGGTTTTGTGTCAAGATTTGTCAGTTTCCCCTATTTAAATGCCATTGTGTTGCTCTTGTAAAAGGTCAACTCCTGCACCCTTCATCCTTTTGCAAATCATTTCACCAACATGTTTTGTTAAACACTCTCTTGCCTCATTCACTTTGTGATCTATTGCCACAGCTCAACAAGACAGTCACATTACATTACAGTTTATATTTCATGTAGCCTCACATGGTTTTAAGAACAGCCATGGTCAAAGAATTTTGTTCCACACTGTTATTATTTATATCTAGAATTAAGTGTCCTGTTGTATTAAAAGTGATTCTTTTGTGAGTAAACTGAACTTGAGGTAAGCTAAGGTCACTGAATGCACCAACTATTGTGTTAGACAGGATGGAACTGGTCATAGCTTGCAGTAGTTATGACCACATTTGGCATTTCCTATGACAGTGAAAGGAATGTGGGGTTATTTGACTGTGCCCGAAAATGCTGAGTCATTGTCTGTGGGAGGAGTAGATGTTTATATATAATCTATTGTTAGGTTTAGTGATCTAGTCAATATTCTATGAGTACTGTTTGTGAACTTGAAGAGGCCGATTAAAGATGAGAAAATCTAAAATCAAGAAAACTTTAATGTAGTTTTTCTGCTTCTGAAGGGGAACTTGACCTCTGTTTGGAACTTTAAGGAATTGTTAGAGAGTCAAAAATGTGTCAGGTAACCTGCGGTGGAAGCAAACAAAAAGAGGAACTTTGTCACTAAAACGACTGTAATGTTAAAATGTATCTACTTAATTTGACTAATTTGGATGGCTGAAGCTTTACTAGGTTCAAATAAACATAGAAATAGATTTTTGTGGACTTTGACCCCAATCACTTACATTGAAAGTGCCGCCCTTTAAGGCTTCAGGAAAGAAAACGGTGTTAGAGTATTCTACTTAGACAGACAACAGCTTTTTGCTGACTGAGCCTAAACATGTTAGTAACTGATGATTTCTTGTCTTTCCATAAGTAGCAGAGTATAATCTATGAAGACAGAATTACTGATGAGTCTGAGTGTAGTCAAACGGCTCAGCATACTCTCCTCTATGCATCAAAATCAACTCTGTTGTGTGATGTAGAGTAGTTGCCAAGACAACAGTTATATCTTGTGATTTACCAAAAACACAATGGGTCCATATTTCTGGGAACTCTTCCAAACCTGAGAAGTAATGATTTCTCGGAAGTCATGTGAGTTACTGTGAATGTTTATGTCACTGTAGTGTGTAACCATCTGTTTGGCTGTGTTGTAATATGATTGTGTAATAAAGATAAGATGAGTGTGGACGAGTTTTCCACTTTACAATCTTCACAAGAAAGAAATGTGGGAATCCCCCTGCTAAAAAAAACCAAAACAAACAACAACCAACAATCAAAGCCTCACAGTGACAAACACATACATACAGCATGTTGTCCCTCTCACATTTTTCTTACATTTGTAACCAATTGACCAGTGTCCAACAATTATAAAGCATTATGATACTTGACCTTAGAAGTCATTATAAAACTTTATATTGTGCTGATGATCATTGTTTTAAAGCATTATGAATATTTATCAGTGCTTATAACTACAACTATACAGTGCTATAAGCAGATTAAAATGCATTATAAGTATATTTATAATGCATTATAGACATGGGTGTCATGGGAAGTGTTAAGTGTTAATTCTTGTAATTCTAATGTAATGGACAATGAAACAAGAAAATTCAAGGAAATTCAGACTGTGTGATAACTTGTGTGCAAGCTGTTTTTTTTGTTTGTTTTTCTTGAGGGATGATTCTATCTGTGAGTGGGGCTGCTTTGTCTGCCATCCAGATCATCATTGCTGCTTGTGGATCCTTCATCTTGGTGGGATGCTGACGTGTGAATGTTGTGCCGTTCTGAAGGGGCAGTAGAAACCAAATCAAAGGGAACCTAGCTAAGGAGAATTCTATTTTATTTTTCTGCTTTTTCCTGAAATCTCAGATTATATTTTCTTCTCTTGCACAAGACAGATTGAAAATTGACTAGGACTGATGTTATAAAAAAAAACCCTGAAAGTTGACAAACAACCATGAGGGAACCTAAGGGAACTAATGAAAAAACAAAGACTACCAGGAACTGATGACTGGTATATCCAAATTTGCATTTTGATGCACTGAGAGTTGAACACTTCCTAATTTCTAATTTATTGTAATTTTGGTCGTACATTCGTGGTGTAATTGAGTTGACATTGCATTAAACAAAGACATTTTGTTTTATCTAAAGAAATGCTCTGAATACATAAAAAGAAGCTATTAAGGAAATGAAACAAAACAGAATGACTTCATAATTCATGTCATGTGTGTTATGTGTGGCCTGGAGATTTTACTTCTCTCGTTATAGAGTCTGCTACCACCCAACTCCTTACTGAACCTAGAACCTGAATGAACCTGTAATCAGACTGAACGATTAGATCTTGTGTCTAAGATACTTTAGAGAACCCCAGATATAGATACTATAGATACTAAACCCAGGATCAGCGGCATAGATTCCCTACCACAAGGAGAAGGTTACACACAGGTTACATTTACTTCACATCCTCAATTTGGTGATTGTTAGACATAAAGTAAGCAAACATTTTTGAATTTCATGTCCAATTTAGTTTAGCTACAGTTTAGTTTTTCAGTATTTTGTTTTTATTAGTCTTGTTTTTATCACAGATTGTCTGAGAGCGTATTGAAGACTGTCGCAAGATGGTTACATCCACTATCACTTTGTGCATACACAGACAGGGTCTCATACACAACACATTGAGAGAGCCTGGCGTTCTAATAAGGAGAACATCTACCGCTTCAGGGAGAACAAAACACCCACAGCTCTTAAGAGGAACATCAGATTCATTGACTGGAACCACTGGTTGGGCAGTTATATCTCTCTGAAATTTGTTACAAAGTTGGACTGATATGCTGAAATGATACAGAAACTGGTCAAAAACAGTCTACTGGCCTGAAGAAGTTAGGGAGAAACTAAAACTAAACTGTTCAGCAGAAGTTAGAGAGGAACTACTTGGAAGTTAAGCTGGCATGATTAACAGCAGGCAAAAACTATTTTGAAATTAAACTGCAACAACTTCAATATAGTGGTCTGCTCAGCAGAAGTTACTCACTAAATATCACTCACCTTTCGTGAAATTGCCATGAAATTTGCAGACCTGAATGTGGAATGCTGATGTGCTGCTCTATATGACCAACAAGTTCTATTTACAGAAAACAACTTTCATTTCGCAATCAGTTGCCAAGACATATCTTAACAAGAGTTATATGTCACAGAATCACAAGATCAATCACTAGATTTTTATAAGAACAGCTGTGGTCAATGATCCTTTTACCAATGATAAAAAAATTGAAATCAATTATTTATTTAGAAGGCGAAACTCACACCTCTGTCTTTCAGTTCAGGTTATGGTTATATGATAGGTTAAAGTAGGTTTGTTTAACTGCAACGTGATGTAATCTGACATTTCTAAATGGCTTGATTAGTGGTTTTTTTTTTATCTCAGAAAGAGGAAACGAGAGAGATTTCAAGCAGACTTTTACTCATTTTGGGAACATTTGTGTGCATGTTGAGTTGGTGTTCTGTGAACTTTTAATTGCCTTTTGGAGAACTTGAGGAAGCTATTTGAAAGCTAAATCTGAATTCAAAGGGCAGAGTTCCTCAATCTGACCTTGCATGCAGTTTCATCATTGTCATTGTGTACGTTTTGTCATGTGCTTTGTCAAGTTATCACAATTTTTGTTAAATTTAATCCTCAAATTTAGGCCTGTGAGCAATCTCATAAAAGGATGGCATTTAACCACAGAACTGGTATTTTCTTTTACTCTCTGATTATAAACTGAATGTCTTGAAGGTTTGAACTGTTGGTTTGGACAAAACTTGCAGTGTGAAAAAGTCAACTTGGGCTTCAGAAAACTGTGACGGGTATTTTCCACTACACTCTGACTTTGTATAGATCAAACAATAATCAATTGGCAAAAAAAACTATACATATTTACATACAATTTTCTACCTTTTGGAAGAACTGGTTCTCAATGAAAAGTCCATGGTGGAATCTGTGGATTATCCTGAGCATTAAACAGACGCTGCTTTAGAGTTTTCTACATGTAATTTGCCAGTTCAGTAATGACCATAGATTGCATTCAACATCTGTAGTATTTGTATCTGTTGTATTCACATCTTATCTCCAAGGCTGACCCTTTACTAGTTGATAAAGGCCTGTTGGATCTGGAAACATTTTTTGTTACAATGTGAGATGCACTGCCATCTGCTGGCACAGAATTGTCAAGTATCATAGTAGGGAAAAAAGCCAACATGATGTTATCTATCCTCTGGAGGAGGGAAAAAAAACAACCTGGACTTAGTTGTCTAATTGATTAAGGTACATGTAGTTAGATACATTTACCTCTAAGGCCATGAACCAACACACCTCTGAACCCATGTTTGACTGGGTACAACAATAGGGTTTCTCAATTGTGAGGATTTTGTTCTTTATCTTGTATCTTTGTCTTAAATGATTAAAGGAGGAAATCATTTTCAGATAAATCAATGTTTTTTTTCATCATGGCTTTATTTTCACCATAGTACTTTTAATTTAACAAATTATTACAAATGCCACTGTGTTCATAACCTCTGTTTATGTTCTTACATACCGTACACTTTACTCTCAATTGCCCATGAGATGTGAATACATTAAACTACAACCGTGTCCAGATGTTCAGACAGTTCTGATCTTATCTTATTTGTTTTAAAGTTATTGAATTGCAGTCAAATATTCATCTTGATCACCACTCAGGTTTTATTTTTGCAAAGACTAATAAAATGTCTCTTTTCCTCTGTTCCTTCAGAAATCACTCAAGAATGCAAAGAATGCTTTGTTCCCTCTCAGTGGATTTCACAATGACACCAGGAAGTGACCAGAAGGTGGGCCTGTATCATCTACAGTAATTATAACTGAAGATTAGAATAAAAGATTGAGGTAGTGAGCAGTTGCTCCACAAAGAGGACATGTGATTACTTCAGTCTTGATGATGGCCATGACTCTAATGACTCATGTGTGTCTCATGACCCATGAGACACACATGAGTCATTAGAGGGCTCAATCCAGATAAAGGGGCATCATCTTTTTAAGATTGTGGTAGTGAACAATTGCTCCAGATGGAGGAAATTAGATGATGCAGTCTTGATGATGGCTATGAGACTCCAGCAAAAATGTCTTTTTCTCCATTGTTTTTATTGACTTCTAATTCCAACTGATATTGAGTGCCTTAGAAATATTCCTCTTCTTTTTCAGTGACCATGCAGCTGATTTATTTGAAATATTTTGTTATTAAAATGTAGTATAATGTAATTTTTTCTTATGAAGTGACTTACAAGCATTTTGACTTTCCATCCCCTCTCAACTAATATACACAATCAGCTGCACCTGTGATTGTAAGTGTATAGAATTGTTTTCACTTCAGCATTAGTTTTTGATCATGTCAGCAAGCCTCACTAATACACAGTGATTCATCATTGTAAGACACTACTTGAGGTCTTCCAAGTGTGTGAATACATAATGTTAGATGCCATTATTGTATTGACTTGTCTAGTTAACTATTCTTCTGTGGCTGATTCTCAGTGGTATCTATGGCATTTTGTCTGAATTTAATTCATTAGGATTCAATAAAAGTACAGTTGCGCATCAGATTGTTCTTTTATTGTGAAGAAAGTCTCCAACATTGTTCCTTTTTTGCAGCTTTAGTCTGAATGTAACAAATGTAAGACCTTGTGGGGATTTTCCCAGTGAGTTTGCTCTGAACTGTTTCAGTTTGGTTTGTCTGAACATGTCCCAATATGTAGAACTGTGCTTGCACAAGCAGTCCTTGTCTGTAATATGGATTTTTTCAATGCTAAATCTCTTGATTGCATTTATATATACTAGGTGTTATTTGTATCTTAATAAACAAGTGTATTTCTGGATCATTTTCTTACAGTTCTCGTCTAGATGAGCACAAAAGGTTGGTTTCACTGAGGTTTTGATCTTCAAAGACTCTTTCAGCTGTTCATTATATTAATAAATTTACACATTTACATTGACTCATCACATTCACACATCTCCACTTTTGTGCACTTTTGTTCACTCTGCAACCCTGTAGAAGTGAGATGGTGCCACCATGTGATCTGTTTTTCTTTTCTCCACATGCTGAAAGAAAATGATTATTGGAGATGTTCATCCCAGTGAACATCACGGAACAATATCACCCATGTTCATCCCATGTTCATCCCAGTGAACATCACGGAACAATATCACCCATTAAGAAATATGCTAAGATCACTAGTGGACAATCATTTATTGAATCTGAGACTAATTCAGTAAATGAAAAACGGCCTATTTGCAATGTAGTGGTGAAGGTATAATAAAGATTTAAAATGTATAGTTGAAATGGCAGAAACTATATGCACACACAGAATTGTATCCGATTTAAAAACAAAGATAACTAATATTTTTACTTTATAAAGAAATGCACTCAAACTCATACAGTGCAAAAGTTTTCACTGATCCTCTTGTTTCTGGGTCATCACGTGAATTTTGAGTGACTTTATGTTTACGGTGGCGAATGTGATACTGTTTAAAATTCGTTAAAATGTTTGAGGTTCTAAAATTCACTTGTCATTCATAAAGAGCCAAATAATCAAAATGATATAACAGTGCAGTACCCTCTACAGATCCAAGTACAATGTGGATTAAAGCTTGAACTTGAACAGCGCCCCCCACCCAACTTAACGTACTCGTGCACGCTGGTGCGCGCGGCCGAGGGAGCGAAGCGTTTGCTGATTTTTGAACGGAGGTGAGTAACTCATCGTTGTTATTTGAGTACTGTTGCACTTTGGTTGAGCGTTCATACCAAATTCAGTTGTCTGGCGCCAGTTTGCCTTGATTTACAGCTTGCAGTTGACGTCTTGTAAACTATCAGTGACGAAGTTAGCAAACTAACATTAGCCAAAGTCTGCAGAAGTGCCGCTGCTAGCTAACTTACCGTCAAATGCCCGCCGAGTGTTTCTGCCGCCGTCATCCAAGTTCGCTCAATGCTAAATTAGCTTAAATTTAGCGTTTTCTCAGCAACATGGAGGTAAAGTGACAACTGCAAATTGCCAGCTTTACTACGTGCATCTCTCAAAATTTCCCATCACCAAACATTTTCAATATTTGGGGTTTAACGTGCTAGTTTAACCTAATACTACAGTGAAGGGAACAATTAGTTTACAATGGGTGAATGTATGACACTTAGACTTTTGTAAGTGCATGCTGACATCTTGGATGTATTTGAGTAAGATTTAAACCCAAACGTTTGAGGACTCCGCCCCTTAAAGTAGTGCATAAATACATATTTATTTATTTAAAATCACGGTTAATTTAGTGTTCTTGTAAATCATTTGTTATTTTTGTTTGTTTTTTTGTTTGTTTTTTTAAAATCAGTATAAACTATTTTGGGTTCAAGCTTGGACACAATTTGAGTTTGTGAAGATGAACCCAATAATATAGCAAGTGTGTGTTCAGTAGTTTCTGGCTCCAGTGGGATTTGGCTTAATCATGTACTACTAATTGATGAGGGCTCAAAGCAGTCGGTAAGTCTGTGCCAAAACAGTGGCCTAAATCATTTTGCAGTCAGTATGAATATGCATTAGAAGATAATAATGAAGACAAAATAAGATGATGGTGTCAGAACCCAAAGTGATTAGTTTTACTTTTTACTAGGTGAGGTATTTTTCCCCACTGAGAAGGTGTCATCTGAAAGCGCCCTTGTGGAAGCAGTAAAGATCTTTTCTCTGACATTATTCAGCATAAGACATTGTGCTTATGTGAGACTGTATGTGTTTTCTGTTGCAGAAAACTGGGCTTTGAAAGGAATGGAGAACGACTTCACTGGGAAGGAGGTTGTAGACGAGGCACTTGTAAAAAGAAGTGAGTAAAATGTTTATTAGTATGATTAGATTTTTTTTTAAAAAAAGTATTAATTTGGAGTTGATAATATCATTGGAGTAGTTGACCTGATGTTTTCTGTTTTGTTTTGTTTTTTGTCTTTTTCCACAGACATGGATAAGAAAGCACCTTCAAAGAACACTGTTTTTAGTAGGCTCAATACAGACAAATGCGAGCACTTGAAACCTCTCTCGGTATATTCAAGGATGATCACTTGTGATCAAAAGTCCAGTCTGCATCATGTGAGGACGTTTCCTGATCCATTTGTTAACTTCAAAATTGAAGTAGTGAACAATTGTGCGAAAAAACGGAAATTAGATGATTCCAGTCCGGAATACAGCTGTGAGACTCCTGCGAAGAAGTCTTACAGTCCAAATGCTCTGTCCCCAGACCATGGGTGTTTCATGGACTACTGCAGCCCTAGCCCTGTACGACAGGACTTGGTATCCCCTTTAGCCGTCTCTCAGTCTGCATTGTTAGATAAAACACAATCTGTCAGGAGTGAATCAAAAGAAACTGTGAGTTCTCAGCTAAACTCGGCGCATGTGGAATGTGGGTCCACAACAGAGCCAGGGGGTAATGAGGGGACTTTAACACACACTCTAAAGTGTGAGGGGGTCCTCTTAAATCTCGGACCTGCCTTTGACTATGATGTTGATGACATCATGTGTCTCAGTCCCTTAGGCACTTCTTCTGCTAGAGGATTATCTGACCGTTCTGAGAGCGGCAAAAATCCAAGTAGCAACACTGTGGCTGGTGGACGAGAGATCGGTAGAGGAGATGGGCATGTGGTGGAAGGACGAGAGAAGTTTAAAAAAGATATTCATCTGAATGTGCAGGATGAGGAAGAGGATAAAGGTTATTTCTCAATGTCCTACTTAAAAGACTGTAAAAGAGTAAACCCCCAGCTTTCCCCACCTACCTCTAGCCCGGTGCTCAGGATAGGTGAGGTCAAGGCGGCAGAGGATGAGTGTCGTCCTGAAAGTTCGTCTGAGTCGGGTTGTCATGCACAAGCTGCGCTGCATAGCCCGCGCGTTTCTTTCACAGCGAGCAACTTGTGTCCTACTGTGAGCGTGCTGCCGTCAGAGCCAGTGGTTTCTCCTGTAGAGGCTTTAGAAGGTGACGTTGAAGAGGCGTGGACTATCGGTCCACCCCTGTTTGAATCGTCTGTGTGCCACAATGTCACAGTGAAGTTGAATGCTGATAGTGAGCAGAGTAGACAGGTGTCAGAGGAGGTGCAGGGAGGTGTGATAGAGCCTCTCCATAAGTGCCAGACCACACTCAGTGGAGAGGAAACCACTCTGGACACCAGTTACGAAACTACATTACCACTCCAAGTACAGGTAAGCCGTCTCAGCAGGAGGCACTGAAGATGTAGTCCTGCAAACATATTGTGGTTTGTTTACTGAGTGTGCATACTGTATGTTTACACAAACATATACAATCTCTGCTTTTTGAAGGTGAAATCAGTCGTGGTGGCTCTCAATCAGCTCACCTCCAGCAGTAAACCAGTTGCATCTTCTCTGCCAGACCAGAACACGAAGCCTGCCAAGTCAAGCCCAACTAAAAACAGAGTTTCCCAGACTGCCAAATGTAGTGCCAGGAGTCTGAGGTAGTAACCTCTGTTACCTTAAGGGGGAGCAGTAAGACCATATCAGACACAGTGGGGATGTTTTGACTTGGTGGTTTTAAGGCAAACTGTCTATATGCGTCTGCTTTTCTGTGTTGTCATTGTCTGTAAAGCCATATTTATTGAGCATGATTTTGCTTTTAATATATTCTGAGACATGAAACGTCTTGTGTGATTGAATGTCACTGAGCTTGCTTTCATAGAGATACTGTCTTTTTACAGGCCGGTGATCTTCAAAAGAGAGGCAGACTGGGAGCATGAAAAGAGTCTGTACGTCTCTTCAGTCACCAGACACATGAATGAGAGGTCAACTGCACCTCCAGGTAGGAATCACTCTACCTCAGCCTTCATGGGATTTCTCATAGATTTTAGGTGATATCATCCAGCCCCACTCCCCCATACGTGCATCAAATCACTGCATTTCTATATCACTATAGACATTTTTGAGTAAATATATCAGCAAATGGCATTTCCTTTTGTTGCCTCCCAGTCCTGTGGTCATCAATGGCATCTCATGGTTTTCCTCCCTTTAACATAATGCAAATATAAATATGTATTTTTAAATCTGCTTTTAAAAAAAAACAACTTTTCTATTTTCTGAAGATGTCATGACTGAGCTGCTGAAGCTGATGACAGATGTGGCTGACCAGACACCAGGCACTGCGGGGAAGCAGTGGCAGCATCCATCTGACCTCACACGCAGGTACATCATTCTCACTGATTTCTTTATAGTTATGAGGTTTGGATTTAAAAAAAAGGCAGACCTGTTTCAAACGACGTACAATACAAGGCTCAGGATCTGTACTTACTTTCAGGAACTACCAAAGACGGTTTGGAAACATGGTGCCAAAAATGTCCCTCCATGAATGGCAGACCAAAAACTGTCCAACACACAAGCGCTTCTCCAAAGTCCCAAAGATTTTCGAAAGGAGTCCATTTCCCTAAATTAGCACTTTTGTGGACAGTGTTGTCGTCAACAGATTGCACATAAACTCATAAGAATCAGTCCTATCAATGTTTGCACTTTTTCTTTCTTAGTTGAATTTGTGGTGTTTCTTGTTTTGTTGTTTTAGTTTGTCAGTTTGAGTGTTATTCTGTGTGTTTCTTTGAACTATGCATGTACCCGAGCATGAAAATTAATGCATGTTTTTAGGACTTTAAGTACTTTGTTTGTTTTAAATATGTATTTAAGTACATGTTAAGTCAGTATATTTTATATTGGGGCAGACAAAAAAATAGTTTAAGCTTTGTGTCCCATACGTTGGATTGGTGTTCACTGAAAGTGATTGTATGGCCTACCTTTTTGGTATACAATAGTTCTTGTTGGAACGTGTTCACCGCTTTGGATATTCCTGAGAAGCCCAGCTTTTGAGTTTTTTGAAAATAAACAAAACTCTTTTTTTACCTCCATTGTTCAGCGATATCAGTGGATGGATAATTCAACACCATGAATAACATGAACCGAAATCCTAAACTCTGGGGAAATGTTTTTAGTGTTTTGTGTGAACTGACCCTTTAGTTGTAGAGCTGACGTGACCGCAGTGTATTCTCTGCTGCTTGGAGATTCTTTGCACAGTGGTCTCATTACACTCTGTAACACTGGGTGTAGAGCTCTTTCCCTGGAGTCAGAGTAAGGCTATGTCCGTGTGGAGGTGAGGCAGTGCTGCTGATGAAGTACTCATAAAGCTTTACCTGTTCGGTTAACTGTTAATGTTCGATCAATAATTCTGCATCTTTTGTCAGCTTCATTCTGAGTCCACTACACAGTGTCTTAAGTTGCGTGCACAGGTACAGACTAACAGAAGTGGCCCCAGGGAGCCAAAACACTTGGACCTTATCAGCATAGGTCCCAGTCATTGAATAATGCAGGCCGTTAAAGTAATCTTGTCTGTACAGAGAGCAGGGCAGCTTGTCCCTGACCAGCCATCCAGAAAGCAGTGGTTTGTGTGGGTGTCGGTGGAGACGTCGTGACACGTGCTGTGCAGACTGCGGGGCACGTGTGCAGCGGAGCAGCCAACGGCACCTCTTCACACCTTCCAACAATGGTTTACCCCTCCAGAGTCATGGTTAGGATTTCAGCAGAGTGGAGGTTGTTTGTGTTTATCTCACAGTTCTGCAGCAGGGATTCTGTCAAGAGACCGTCAAGACACTCTTATTGTATTAATGCAAATGGAAAGACAACCTTAAACATAATCTAATTTGGAACTTGAAAAAGTGATTTGTTGGGTCATGGTGTCCAGGTGTAATTGATTTCAAAGTCATTACTAATCCTGGCACGTTTACTTACACTAGTTGCTGACTCAACATTAAATACCTGAAACCATGTTGTTGGCTGGATTTTTCAGGAGGATTAATGTCTACCTTAGACTGAGCTCCATTCCTCCCCAGTAACAGTAAAACAGTGAATTGTAGGCCTATGTGCTTTTTCTGATAGAGAAAAGTCTGACAGACTTGGTGAAGACAGTTTCACATGTATTATTCACTACAGAAAAAGCCTGACTTCCTGGATGCTTTAACACAGTTTTCTTTAAAAAATAGTTCACCAGCCTGACATATTTTGCTCAGAAAAGGTTAAGACAATCTTATAGTTTTCATTTCCACCACTTCATTGATTATTTTTTTTGCCCCCAATTAAGCACAAACACAGACATTTGTGGAAAATAATAGATATTTTTTTATTTTATTTAAGCATACACAAGTAAGCATACACCATATTCTTCATAATTGAAGTCGTGTAACCTTGTGCATAATAGTTAAACCATGCTAGCCCTCATTAAGCAATGACTGCTGTACACTTCATACAATGAATATAAACATGATAGCACTAATAAAGCAGTTCATTTTTCTAAACCATGCTTCTTTGTGGATCTCATTCCTATATTTCAAGAACTCATAATGAAATAGCTTGACTTCTCTGTAATGTTGCAATGTTGAATTTCAGTTTCCAGGTGCTCATACAACATAAACAGTGTGTGTAAGTTGTTTTGTCTCTATACTGCAAAAAAGCCCATTACTATCTGCTACCAAGCATATTTTTCAAGCATTGTATGGGACATATAACGGGGAGTCCTCAAGTGTCTTGATAAAACTGGTTTGCCACCACGGGGCCCAAGTGGAATGTTTAAATGTGGAATGTTCCTATAGTCGTCACCATATGTTGAGTGAGATTAAGGGAAAAATAGTTTCCATCTGTGGTCGACGGGTGTACGCTCAATCTGTCTTAATACTCGCTGGACCTTTAAACAACCTCAGTCCATATGATCAGTTTGTTTGGTGTACGAACAGTAGGCCTAATGTCCATGTATGGCTGACTGAGCAAACTTCAGTTCACAACACCACCACATATAAGTGTGTGGACTCCTAGATACCCAAATGTCTTCCATTAATCTGCCAGACATATAAAACCTCTTTTGTTTAACAAGGTGAAATCAAATGATATTCCACAGCTGTTTACCATGAAACTGAGGCTGCTGGATTCTCATCTGCTCATATGCAGAAACTGCAACTTTTAACCTTAAATTTGGTCAACCTGCCACAAAGGTGAATGTTCACAAAAATCCTACATTTAAATCAGTAATAAGGAATACAGTATTTACACTGGCAACACACTATAGAAGAAGAGTTGACCAGAAAAATCTTTGTAGCCACTTTAAAAGTAAACCTCTCGTTTCTAGTTGAAGTTTTGCTCATTTAAGCAACTGAGGAGGAGGAGGAAAGTAAATAACTCCAATGCCAACAGGGATTGCTGTTGAGAAATACATTGCTGGCAAATTTAAAACATGGCCCCAGTTCAAAGAAATCATCCAGTGAGACTATCATCATTATCTGTTACTGTGTGGATGGATGCCTATCGATTGGGGTGCCTGCGACTGTTGCAGTGTTCCTGGGGAAGAATGGATTCAACCTTCAGCCACAGAAGTTTTCGATGAAGTGCTGATCACTCTGGGTAATGCAGCAGAACAGCCTCTCAAGACTTCACCAAGTTTGTCCTGGCAACAGCTCAACGTCTGGGAGGCCCTTGCGATTCTTTCTCCCTTATCCAACACTTTGCCTTTGCTTTAAACCCGCTCTTGCCTCTGACATGAATCAGTGCTTGTTGGAGGAGTGCAATCTTGAGCTTTTTCACTCTTATTAAGAGTGGAAGTGGAGGCAGAGGGAGGTAGGGAGTGATAAAAGCCTGCCATTGCAGCAGTCATCATTCTACCCACTCTGCTCAACCGTAACCTTCATTGCTCTCTCTATTTACCACCTTTACTGCCTCCATCTCCCGCCACACTCAAGGCTACACAGTGTGTGCATCGGCAGGGAGTTGTGCCCCTGTTTGTTTGCATGCACACATGTAAATGTCTGTGTTGACAATAAATGACTAGCCGGCATATCGTAGAATGAGACGGAGTCCGTGCAGAACAAGAGCAGCTGATGAGTTTATCATTCTACCTGTCAACACAATTTCCAGCGACTGAGTGGCTCTTAACCATTATGCTTGGATCATTATTTAAACTATCCAGAGTCTTTTCTTATTGCACATAAACAGCACAATGACATAATGTAATAGAAATACATAACAGTAGATAAGTGCTACAGGTATGAAAAGCTTGTTAATAACAGGACTTTAACAGCGGAGTATAAACAAAAAAAAATCACCTTTTTTTTCACCAGTAGCAGTACCCTCTTACATTAGAAATATACATTTTCCATGTTTGTTTCATCATATTTCAATAAAAGGCTCTCTAAACTGACACCACCAAACAAGAATGAAATATAAAATGTATTTACACATTAAATGTTTGAGCTTTTCAACAAGCCTCTGCCAGCCGGATCTGCAGACTTACCTGCATGTCAGCATTCGGTTTCCTTTTACTTTCCACACATTTGAATATTAGGTGAAAGGTAAAGAATATGACATAAATATGAGATACAGGGCCTTCCATCTTGTTAAATAAAACATATAATTATTTTTAAGGCAGTACTACTGAGTTTGAATCAGCCCTCAGATACACCACTTGCTTTCTTATCACCACAGCCAACTTATATGTCTGGCCTGGCTGCTGAGCAGCAAAAAAGTTTCCTTTCAGTATACGTTTCACAGTACCGTATGGCGACAGTTGATCCCTTATCATTAAATGAAACCTCTGCAACAGTGAGTTTCTACACAAATGTTGACTTTGAATTGAGAAAAAGTCTTGATAGAAGCCCTTCTGTCTCGGTGACATCGGTTCAGAATGTCATAAGGAAGTCTCAGGGTTGAAGGTTGGGCCCATAAAAAGTTTTTTTTTTTCTCCATGCTCTCCATCAGAAACCAAAGTTTTTACAACAGCGCTTAAAGAATTTTCAGGGATCATTTGAAAATGAGGCTACAGAGCACTCATTTCAGAAGTCCTTGCTTCCGTGCTTCACTGAGGGCTGTTATTGCTGATTTAAGGGATCTCTTCCAGTGTCTCTACAGAGGCAAGTCCACTTCTCTGTAGACATGAGTCCAGCCCATTTTAAAGTTCATTAATTAGATGATGCGCTCCATTATGGCAGTTCTTTTTTTTATTCTCCCCAGAATGCTTTTGAAATTCATCACCCTCCAAGAGAAAGACACAAGGAAATACTAAAGGGTTCATCCTGGAAGTGGAATGTAACAATTTAGAAAGCTAAAATAAAACCATGAAAAAAGTTAGAGGACGCGAATGTGATACCAAACTTGTCCTGTTGCAGACATGTATGTGTTAAGATCAGAGACGCCTTTCATCTTTTCCGACAAGATTGGGTGATTCAGCTCTGGTGGTGAGCGGAGTGATCCCTCTAAAGCTGCTCTGGCGTCATTGCAGCACATCTAAGAAATGGCTGCTAAATTGGCCAGGTGGAGTCTGGATTCCCTGAGGGGGGAAAACAAGCTCGCCAGAATGAAACATTTCCCACAGGACAACAAAAAAGTTTCTGCCTGAGGGGTGGTCTAAAAAAAAAAAAAAAAAAAAAAAAAAGATACCAGAACAACAGAACTGTTCTGGTGGCACCTTGTAAAGTGAAAAAAAAAACAAAAACTACAGTGACACACTTGAATGATAGAATTAAGAAAGTGTAGAATAGAGGATGTTATGAAGAAAAAATAGGGTTTAGAAAGTGAGATTAGGAGAATATTTGTGGATGCAGTTTAGTGCCACCCAGAAATGGAAATCAGAGGGAGAGAAAGAGAATAACAAGGTCTCTGGCTCTGTTTATCGGCTTTGGTCCCTGGGGTTGGTGGATCTGCAGTCTGTCCACTGCCGGAGCCATTTGGCTCTGCTGCCCCATGGTACAGTAGTTATTGAGCACGGTGGAGCCACTGAACTCTCACCACAGTCTCTCCACGGCGGGCTCCGCTTTCAGACCGGCTCTGGCCAGGCCGTGCCCGGCCCCTGGAGTCCTGCAGCTTCGCTTCATCAGCAGGCCGTGTGCCAAAGGAGAATAGGCGCCGCTGAGGGGGCCCAGAGTCCCAGCCTCATCTTGACAAGCAGATGGGCTTAAAAGGGGCCCGCTTGTTTGTGAGAACACAAAGTCTTTTGGATAAAGAGAAGACGTCCTGGCAGTCACACCTCAATGATGTTGACAGATGGCATCCTATTGTTGTTGTTCTTAGGGAACTGTGGGAGCAAAGAAGAAGATGACAGGTATGAGAAGGCTGGGGGACTCACAGCAATCATACAATACGCTTCTTCAATGAGCATGAGGATGCCTCTGTGCTTGGATGTTTTATTGATGTTTATAGAAAGAGAGTGATTTTTTTTTTTTTGTTTTGTTTTCGACATTTGTTTCCTGCGCTGGTTTGAACATAAGAAATGAATATGGTATGAGGCTCCGTGCATTGATCAAAAGAGAACTTATTAAACATCATGACCTGAGTGTGTTTGCTATTTGATGTTGAATGTTGCAGTCATGCACAAAATGGTGCAACGTCAAAGCATTATTTAGCTTTCGCCTGAAGCTGATGTTCAGATGACACTATGAGTGCACATGAAGTGTCAGTGGAAAAGGTCTAGAAGTGGCCGGGACCATTCACCTGCCCGGCGCCGCTGAGGGGGAGGCACCCGGGGGGGGAGGAGGAGAGAGGGGTGGGTTATACCTTACTGCGCAACAGCCCCCCTGTTGGGTGTTCAGGAGTGCTGCACTCTGAGGAGTTTTTGGCTTTGTCCTTGTTGTTGTTTGGCTCGTTGTCTTTGATTATGTCATACTGGCGACAGAAGAGAGCGATCACACCTTGGGGGAAAAGACAGAAAGTATTCACGATCAGCCAAGTCCGATTATCCTCTCAACGCATGTGAATGCACCTGCTTTTGTAAGCCACGGGAAGATTACAACAGACAGAAACACTGAAGCTTTTTGTGATCCTGGCTCATTACACATTTTTGTCCTCACCTGCCCACATGATAAGTACCACCACGATGATGATGAGCTCCCCCGCCCTCAGCTGGGTGGTCTGGCCCACTTCCTCCATCGTCACTTCGTCTAAGGGAGTCAAAAGGAAACACGTTTGTTAATTTATTAGTGTAAGTGTGTCACGATGGCAAATTTCTAATTATAACAAGAAAACAGCAAAGAAATAATCAATGATTTAACATTTATTATTCCTCCAGAGACATTTTTTCTTAAAATATTGTATCACCGTTAATGAACCGAGGTCAATTTGGCACCAATCTTCATCAGAGCCCATAATTACATTTTCAGTTTTCAATTAATTTTTCTCTTGATGTTGCCAAGAATGACAGTATTGTCCATCAACATTAAACCATGAAGACACTGATGAGCTGGTAGATTGAACAACTGCTCCATATGCATCTGTCTCAGCAAACCTTTCATGGTCTAAAGTTTTTGCATCATCGCAGCCTCTTTTTGAGGAGGAAGTGTTTATGAGTCAGTGTTGTGCAGGCAAGGAGGAGCTAATTGGCGCAGAACTGCACAATTATAAAACATATCAGCAAAATGTTTTGCTTTAAAATCAAGTTTTTTACTGATACTTTCACTATTAATGATTGACACTTCAAACATACTGAGCTGGGAGGCAAATAAGTCGGCATATATTTAATCGGTGCAGGTCTCTTGTAATAAGAGATTCCAGATTGCTCTATCGTGCCCGATCCAGCAACTTAAAATCAAACGTCTCTTTGGTTGACACCTCTCCCTTCTCACATGTAAGAATTCATGTTTGTGATTGAGTTTGGCTCTTTTAATCTCTGTCAACACCACTACTGTATGTCACTATTGTCTCCCAGCCTTTGCAACACCTCCATACTTTCAAGATTATTTCACCTGTCGACATTTCAAACAGCTTGATATGTTTGTTCCAGCTAGCTGAAAAAGTGACACAAACTTAGAAATCACCTCCCCACATTTGGTTACAGTGCTTACAATTTCTCCCAGTTTTCAAAGTCTCATCCTTTCACCATCAACCCCCCTGTTTTCTGCTGTTGTCAGTGCACGTCGTTGTAGAACAACAGCAGACCCGATTGAACTACTGCTCAGTCATTTAATCCATTCGGGGTTTTTATTGACGTACTTTCTTTGTTGTTTTCATTTCAGACAGTTGATGATTAAGTTCTGCATTCTTACCCTTGAGATGTTGAACTTCTTTATTCAGAGACTCCTGACTTGCTTTCAGTTCTTGAATCACACTGAGTGCTTGTCTAACAAATTCACAGCTTTTCCACATTTAGCTTTGCACATCCATAAGGAATACCGGCACTTGTGAACTCTCTTCTCTTGTCGCTACTATGTCTTAAATTACAGGTTGAGCAAACCAATGGCAGGGAAACTGTGGCACAGGTGCTGATAAGGAGCTTATTATGAGATTGACTTCATGCAGGCAAGCATATTAAACCATAAAAACACCCAAGTGCATGTGCATGCACAGACAGCCAAGGAGATATCACGAAAAGGCTGATTCTGTGAGTGCCTGATGGAGTCAATAGATCACAAAGAGGCAGAACATGAAGAGAATAGTTTGAGCTTCATCTGGGCTGCTGGGGATCCCTCCAGAATGTGATGAAGAGATGAAGCAGTTAGGAACAGAGTGAATCACAGGAGTCAGGATCAATTCCTACCAGCTTCAATAAAACTCCATCATCATCTTTGAAGTCGAAACGGACAACAGGAGAAATATCAAAGACAGGAGTGTGTTTTATCCTTGTTTGCACATACAGCAGTCTGCCTATATAGATGCCTGCAGCTTTCTATCGAACAAAGCAACAACACGTAGTAACTTTTTCTCGCACCGCTGAATGTTGTGGAAGTCACAGGCTTGATCTAAAGTTCACCTCAGCGTAGAGAGCACTCCTTTTATTAGATACGGCGGGTGACATTTTGAGGGCCCAGCATGGCAGGAACCCCACGCTCCAGTAGCTTTTAGCAACAAGCAATTCTGCTGATCGATTGGCCTCTGTTGCTCAGTATTAACTAATCAAAGCACAACAGCCCAAGGGGCCTGACACTGTTGTCAGCTGGCCTCGCTGGGGCTAACTGGTCAGCTGTAACAACTGTGATGCTCACTGACTCTAGGGTGAGGTTTTATGAATTACCAGCTTCAAATATCCAATTACTTTAAACTTTTGAGAGCTGGAATATATCTGATTTGTTATCTCTCGAGAAACTGACTGCTATGAAAAACTTGACACAACTTTACTTTTATGATCTGATATTTAGGTTTGGCAATTAGTGAGGCTCTTTAGCTGTCAGTGCTCATTACAACCATGGATGTACCTTCATTGTATTAACATGAAACTGGCAAATGAGTAAACAAAAGTAAATTAATGAGTAACAAAAATAACGTAATTATCTAATTCCCTTGAATTAGTGAAGTATTGTAATTATTTTTTCAGTGAGTGATATGTAATGAGTAATTGATTATGTTTTCCCATCGCTGGTTGTTGGGCAGTTTTTTGAACTTCGGACAGGGTCGGACTAGCTCAGCTTCGTATTTAATGCACAGTCATGATAATGATATTGATCTTCTCGTCTCACCCTGAAAGGAAGTGAATACAGTAAGTGTATTTCCCAAAATGCTGAGCTATTCTTTTAAGGTACCAAAGTCATGTAGGATTCTTCCTTTGTCTTTCATACAACTTCTACTTCTACTTCAGTGGCCAGAGAGCGTGAAAGAAAATCCAGAAGTAGCTTTGTTCATCCTTGGGGATGTAGCAGAGCTAAGGGAGATATTTTACTGCAGCCCTGTTTTGACATACATATTAAACGTCTATGTGATAAAAGAAAAGGAAAACTTTTTTCCATCGTAGTTTTTTGAGAATTTTCCTTTGGTGCCAGAAAGATAGTTTCCCCTTTTTCAGATCTGAGGAGACCATTGAACCTTGTTTGCAGTGCTCTTCATTTGACATGTTTGTGTTTCTGGTTCAAATAATTTGCCCAGAGAGTCTACATGTATATCTGTGCGAGTGCACACATAGTTTGTGTCCTAGAGCAGTGGGATTTACTTGTCAGGATTTCTTATTTTCCTGTAACGCTGCATCCTCAGAGTGATTTTTTTTCTCTTTTTACCTCTCTGTCAGTGAGTCTCTCTTCCTCCCTCTTCTCATTCTCTAATTCATTTTCTCTTCCTCCTGTTTTGTGCACAGGTTGTACTGCATTTTTTTTCCACCTCTCTCGTCTCCTTTGATCTCCTGAAGCTTAAACCCATTGTGAAAGAGGAAATGAGAGGAAACGTAGAATAATCCAGCATTTCAGGCTCATCCTTTGCTCTTTCCACTGAGATCAGCATGATATGGCAGAACAGAAGGGCTGAACAACTGAGCGAGGATGGCGGAAACCTCCCTTTTCTTCTCAGGACGTTCGTCTGTCATATTGAGACAAAGGTCTAAAAGCTGTACTGAGGGACAAAAAAAATGTTCTGTTCTTTTTGGTTCATGTTGTCCATCAGTACATTAGACTGATCGCACAGCCAACTGCTCTGTTTAGGCTTGTTGTCCCTTTAATGCAAGTCAATTCAATATTTTCACCTCAATTTTAACTGTGAATATTTATGTTGTGTCTGCTGATGCAGAATGATGAGCAAGTAACGTAAAATTGAGCCATTATTTTAACCTCCTAAGAAGAACCGGAACAGAGAATAATTGGAAATGATTAGGGATTGTCTGTGCAGTAGCAGTTATTTGCCTAGGTAGAACTTTGTTTAAAAGTCTAACATATCCTGGAGGATTTAACTAAATCACTGCCTAACTCGTATGGAAAATGGGATAAAAGTGCTTCCTAACTGCACTGATTTTTCCACTGAATTGCAAAATGTTGACTTCAAGAACATTTGCTCATCTGTCATCAAAAAGTTTCATTGTTTCAGTGTAGCTACGCTAATTAAACAGACATCCTTGAGCAAGCAGCGCAAATGAGACAGAGAAGGATGTCTTGTGTTGAGCTAAATTGTGAATTTGTTGTTGAGTGAAGGATGATGAATCACAGACCTGCTCGCTGCGGAGACGCTTTGTGAAACGTGTGCACGGTGGGAAATGTGTGTCTCTTTTGCTCTGTGGTGAATAGGGACGTTCATTCAGGGTGTGTTTGTGTGTGTGTCTGTGTGTGTGTGTGGAGAGACTGCCAATATGTGGAAATCTTATATTTTTGGGCAATGGATGAGTAGTGAAGTGAGGCAGAGTGCTGCTTCCTCAAACAGCCTTCCAAATCAAACAAGCAAACAAACATGTTTTCAACTCAACAGCCTCATTTTAAAAAGTGGAAGGTTGCTCTCTGGAACACGAGACACAACCTGCTTAGTTTAAGGATTGTGTTATTTTCCTGGTGTCACTGTCCTTCATAAAAATCTAATCACCACTCTCTATAAAACTATATCTGTGTTTGCTTGAGTGTTTGTTTGAGGTTATGAGGCGCATCTGTTTATTTCTGTGAATTGTGCATGAGCTGAATCCACTATTCTGTCCTCATAACGCATGAAAACAGTTGGAGAGACAATCATATCTGCAACCTCAAGAAAGCAAGCATGTGAATGTACACAAAACCTGCAAAAAACAAAAAAAAATCACTTGTTTATCTGAAGCCTGTGCAGTTATTGATTTCTGTAAATTCTTTCTCTCACAGAAACAACACAGACAACACTTCCTGTGCTAATTAGTCCTCAGTGGTGGAAAGAGCATGTCTTCACTGCTTTGCAATGATTGTATTTATATTCTACATGTCTCTGCCAGCCTATTCGCCATCATAACAGAAGTTCAGGCTCTTCCTGGCTCCGCTCTCTGGGAAGTATTGGACTATAGCAGTGGCTCTCATGAGAGATGAGTGTTAATGAGAGAAAGAATAGATGGAGCTGGGACTTCAGCCAAAAGCACATCGATTTGCCACCCCTCGCAGCTCTGACTACCTCCTCTCTGCGTCTGATAAATGCCTCTCCTCATTTTGGTTTACCGTGGACTTGTGCTGCGTGCATGCAGGGTGTGGCCTGTAGAGGCACATCAATACACAGTGAAGTATGCACCCCCCTTGGCTGTTTTATTCCCGAGTTGTGGTCAGCAGGGATGAGCTGTAGGATCACTGTGTTGTGAAATTTCATTTCACGCTTTGTGTGCCTATTGATTTTTATTGGTCTTTAGACAAAATCAGTCAAGATATTGTCAAAAGGCCAAGTCCCCTCTGCACTCACTGTCATGAAAAAGACAGAAACAGATCGGAGAAATGTACAGGTTTTTTCCTCTTTTTAAGTGTAGATATGGTGGGTGACCAAGCAAGAGTTTGAATTCATCTGTTGTGTTTTACCTTTACTCTTAGAGGCCTGAGTCTCGGCCTCCTTCGGCGTTCGGAAGCGCAGGGGTTCGCTCAGCGGGCTCGTCCCAGACATGCTGATGGACTGAACATGCACAATGTAGTCTGTCTCTTCCTCCAAGTCCCATAATGCACAGGAGCGTGTGGTGGTGTTGACTTCCTGGATGAACCGCAGCATGCGCACGTCTTTCTTCTGTTGGACAATGACACGGGAGAGAGGGATGAATACTGTTATACCAGCAGGACAGATATTTTGTCATATGTTCTTCTCTACAAGAGCATACAATTAGTGGCAATTTAGCTAACTGGAGGGACACTTGGGCCAACCAGATGGGAATTAACAGACACTTGGGTTGCTCAAGAGGCCTTCTGGTGTGAAATTATAACAAAATGATGTTTGGAAGTGTCCCATTTGGGCACAGACAAATCCTGGTTGAATTAAAGTTTCACATAGCCAATGGATTTCAACACTGAGAATGCTTTACTGTTAAAGGAGTAGTTTTACATTTTGGGATATATGTTTATTTGCTTTCTTGTTGAGAGTTAGATGAAACAATTAACGCAATTTAACGTCTGTTAAATATGAAGCCAGAGACAGAACATGGCTAGCTTAGCTTGGCATGAAGACTGAAAGGAGTGGGAAAGAGCTAGTATAGCTAGTCTGTAGTAAAGTTTAAAAAAACAGCTGTTTAATCATTTTTTGTATAGATTAAACAAACAAGAACATTAATTGGTGTGTTCCAGAGGTGCTTGTTAGGCAGATTTTGTTACCTATGGACAAAGCCAAGCTAGCTGTTTTCCCTTGCATTTAGTCTTTGGGCAAAGTTAAGCTAACTGTTTCTTGTAGCTTCATATTAAACAGACAGACATAAAAGAAGTATCACTCTATGCAAGAAAGTAAATAAGCTTATTTCCGAAAATGTTGAAATATTCTTTTATTTATTCAAATCAATAAAATGTTCCACCAATAATCACAATGTAGGAAGATTTTTATTTCTGTTATAATAACTCAAGTTTATTAGGCCTATGTTATTTGTAGCTTCAGACATCACAGTTTTTCATCATTTCTATTTCCTCCACACACACCTTGGTACCACTGCGAGCAGCTGACCCTGCCGCTGTCCTCCTCAATCATATTACTCCCAAGTCCTGTGTCCTGACTATGTGTTTGTATCCATAAGATTGTGAGGTGGCAGCTTGTAAAGTAATGTGATTAATGTCTGAGAGTGTGAACAGATTAATATGTGTGGGAGTTTGTATGTTTATTTGTGCGTATGCATGTGATGGCAGAAAATAATATCACTTTTCCCCTTTCCCAGAGCTGTCAGAGTCTTCTGTTGTCAGAGAGCAGACAGGCAGTCCAACAGGATACAGCGTACTGGGATAATTCCCATAATGCATACTGACTACAAGCAAGAGAACAACACAATAAAGAGAACTAGATATGGCAGCAGCCAGTGATGAACCACAACTTAATTCAATTAGTGTGTCTGTTTGAATAGCTTATACATGCATAAGCAGGTGCATCGAGGCTGTTGATTTATTTACATATATATATCTACTGTTTGTTGTGTCTGTAGTGTATATGTGTTGATCACCTGCTGTGTGATGGCAAAGCCGATGACAGGGTCTCCCTCGGGGATGTCCCATGTCACCACAGCAGAGTTCGCTTTCACCGCTTTGATGGTCACATTGACGGGAGGCGACAAGCTATCTGCAAACAGAGAGAGAGAGACAAAGGCTTATTTAATCTTTTGTGTTGTGAAGCAAATGAGAAGTTCGACTCCATTATATTTCTACTGGTTGGAGAAACGGCCACCAGCATGGCAAGAAGCCAAATTCTGTGGCGTGTATAAATGGCTCGGCTGAATCCATTATGGAAGGTGGAATCGATGACAGAGTATAGAAACCCAAAACAATTCTGTGGAGTGTTACAGTGGTGCTGCCCAGGACCCAGCAGACACTTCACTATGTATGATGTGACAGGATCAATGCAGTCTGTGAGGGAAAATCAATCTCACCATTCATACAAATAAAATTAAGATTTGAAAGTTTGAAATTATGTTTTGAAAGTTATAACTCTGGTTTAAACAGTTAGAAAACAGAAAGTTTAACAACTGTTGGATAGATTGGCAGGAAATTTGGTGCAGATATTCACGGTGCCCAGATGATGAATCGTAATGACTTTGTTTATCCCCTGACTTTTCTATCTATCTAGCATATTGACGTTTAGTATAGTTCACATCAAGGCTGCATCTGAATAAATATAATATAGCCTCACAGAGCCACCACCATTCAACACACCATTGAGAGCTGCTTCTTTCGGTTTTGCTTGTAGGGATTTTTTATACACAGTTTTAATGATGAAAAGATCTGAAAGTCCATAAGACATAACCAGCTTGGGTGGGAACAAATGAAGGGCCAACTAACCATTTGTGTGCTGCAACCATTAACAACTATATCCATGAAGATTGCACTCTGTCATGCATGGGCTCACTTTGTGGCTGCTAAAATTTATTTTTAAAAATGTATTTTTAAAATTTATTGAAAATTTTTTTTTAAAACTGTTACCGGAAGAGCTGCATTTTTCAGCACTCCACACTAGGTTAAAGTACATATCTGCAGACTTTTTAAAGTGCCAGAAAAAATACAAGATATTGCAATTGCATAAAACAAAACATTAGCATATAGCAGAATCTTCCTCTCATTAAAAACATATGTGAGAACATCTGTCAAAGCAGTTGTCAGACAAGCTAACTTTTAAAACCATAATTTCTTAATAAGGACTTTAAAATCTTACCTCACAACTGTCATATCTTACTTTTATTTTCATGAATTGTGTGGCTGATTTTTTACCTCCTGGTAGCGCTGACAGCTAGACAGTAATATGGTTTCATCAGTCATTCTCTATCTCTCTGTCTCTCTTTAATTGAAACTGGTGAGGCTGGTCCATAGCTCAAAATAATGAAAGTCTTATGACTGACTATAATAAATCCTCATTAAATCCTTTTGCTCACTTTTTCCTGTGAGTGTAAAATACATATCTGTTTCAGTATGTTTGGCAATTGTTATGAATTTGTATGAATTTGAATGAAATACAAGGAGAATAAAATAAAACAGAAGTATGCAAATGTGTGTGTGTGTGTGTGTTTTCAGAGCTTGGCGTCATGCTTTATGCTCTAAATACACCTTCAGTTTACAGTAATTAGGGTCACAGGCTACAAGATATGAAAATAATGATTTGGTTTCATTATATAATTAGGTGTGAGATTGTGTGTGTGTATCTGATGCCTTAGCTGCCGTCGCATAAGACTCTAATTACTGTATGTACTGCTCCCGCCTGCACCTAGAGCTGAACTACACACCTAATGGCCACAGTCTATGAATATGTGTGAAGATCAGATGATCAAAGTGCCTGCGGCAGAGGAGCATACATCAGTTTGGTTCAGATTAGTGTGAAATGGATTTTTCTTTCACAGTTTCTACAAGATCAGATCTTATGTGCATTTTCTTTTATTATAGAAATAATTTAAAGTACAAATTGTCAACCATGGTGGACAAAAAAGTTCAGGCTGTTTATCGTCAATCTCATAATGTCATGGCGCAACAATATGTCATGGTTTGATATGTTGTGATACAGAAATGTGACACAATTGAATTGAATTGAAATGCTGAAAAATGCATCATAAATTAAATCAGTTATGGCTCCCAAAGTGTACTCCTTGTTTTCATTTAGATGTAATAAATGCCTCAGGGTGAAATTAAATTTTAATGACATTGTAAACTGTCAGAAGTCTGAACTGCTGCCTGAAGATGTTGACATGCTGGTTTCCTGAAGAAGCGCAGAAAATAAAAATCAATTGATTTATTAGTAAAACTGGTTGACATTAAGGTATTAAATAGCTCAATTGTGACCATATTTAGCAGAGATATCCAACATCATAACAATATATAAATAACAGAAACCCACAAAAAGCATAATACGTCCCTTTTAAAGATACCCAGTGGAGTTTTGGACCACTAGTAGTGGTATGGAGCAATGTTTTTATGAGTGGGCCTGAAGGATACATGCATTGTGTTTCGTTGAATAATAGTGAATGTGAATATAAACATTGTTTGTTTACAAGAAAACTCCACAGAACACCTTTAGGTTTTTGAATTCTTACTATAAAATTTTTGCTCTACTGTATGTTGTGCCGTAAAATTAGCCCTCACTGGAGTAGAAGATGTAGACAGCCGTTTCACACTACATCCATCATTGGTGACACAAACTGATGATGACTCACACAGTAAGTGTCCTAAATCTCACTTTATTTTTCACTATAAAGTAATCAATTAAGTGTTTATCGTGTAGTGACAGAGAATGAGTGAAATAGGGAACGAATTCATATTTGTTGCTACTGTCCAACTGAACTATCAGTTAATTTAGACTAGTTACAAATATAGAGACTGTGTTGAACTGATCACACTGAATCATGAGCAGACTGAATCATTATACTGTTACGTTGCAGCAGGCATCAATTGTTATGCATCTCTGTGGCCTTTTTTGGATTGACATATATTTGGAATGCGATACAGATCTGAGAGAGATCAATGGAGATGAGGAGAAGTGGTCACTTTCAATGATGCTACTCTGCTGTCTTTAATGGGGTATAAATCTAATTCAGCAAACCAAATGCAGGCAATGAGTTATTGAATAGGTTAACGCTCACTTGCCCCATGACAGGTACAAATCACACAGCTGGTAATTACAGTACGATGGGCTGCTGTAGCACATGTACACACACTGTACATTGGAAAAACAGCAGACCAAATCCAGAGCAGCCTCCCTGTGTTCCATGTTTCCGCCCCGCCTACTGCTGATGTTTTGATGAATGGCCTGACTAACAGTAGATGACAGGATGGAGACCTGCTGCATCTCTTCATCAGGGGCGACTCTGAGGTTTGAAGTGTCTTTGCCTTTGTTTACTGTCTGCTGTTTGTTTGTTGTTTCCCGGGAAGCCTGAGGGACAGGTGTCCTGGGCGGAGGAGGGCTGATGGGAGTCAAAAATCAAACTCATTATCTTGCTGCTAGTCCTCTCTTTCTCTCTCCCTTGCACTAACTCCCGTCACGAAACACACAGTGACAGTTAACGTTTAGCTCTTCACACCTCTCAGGGAACACATTAATTCCTGCAAATATCTATGTTGTCTTTCTCCTTTTTCAGCTATAACAAGAAACTTACCATTTATTAAGGGGATACTCCAGTAATTTACTATAGCACTTCTGTATGGTTAGAGGACTTGCAAGATTAAAGGCCTTAAAATGGTTAAAATCAGTGCAGTACAGACTGAGATATCTTGACTGTTAAATTACTTTTACACATGCAGTTTGTTTCAGTTTGGTTGGTAAAAATTGAAAAAAAGAAACCTATCTGAAGTTTATCGATGTCAAATATCTTTAACAACTTGAAATAATGGGGTAGTATGAGCATTCCAGCTAGAGAGATGGAATAGAGACTGGTTTTATATGTGCTTGCCCATACTATATTGCCATAAGAAATTAAAGAATAATTAGAATGGCAAGCAACAAAAATAGGTAGGTGGTCTGATATATCAGTAGATACTTCATGTTTATTTGAGTTATTAATAATATTGTCTATCATTGACTTACTGGATAAAGTGATTCTAGTGGTATGCGATATAATTTAGACTTTTATTTAGATTTAGACTTTAATGTGACTTCATGAGTCTGTTATGAATTGAATAGAAGGTTCCCCCTTTCAGACTTTATAATAGCACCAGTCTGGTGTCACTCCTCTTTTACCCCTCTTTCTTCTCAATAATCACCTGACAACCGTCTGATCTAAGCTCTATTTGTAAAGCTCAGAACCTCACATCTCATGTCTTTTAAAACCTATCATTTTATACAGAGCTGGTATAGTTATAATAAAGCCTCTAAATTACTGATCTTGGTGAGTGTGCCTTCTGTTTGTGCCTTAAAATGAAGCATCCTGCTGTAAAAAAACGAGAAATTCTTTTTCTCATTTTCCCAAGTGTAGCATTTCTTTAGTCTTCTCCTTTTATTGTAAACAATATATTGCTGACTGCCTGATGGAATGTGTAAGTGAGTAATTGTGTTTTTAAATCTCTCCTGAAAAACAGATTTTGATCTCACTGAGACAAACAGATTAAATAAGGGATAAATGAAAAAAGAAAGATACAAGTATTACATATAGATTGCTGGAGATTGCAACAAGGTGGGGAACTTGTTATTTCTCCTTAGCTCTCTGCAAAACAAAGTTGAATCCTCTCTCTAAAAATCCTCACATCCTACAGCTTCTGGTCACTTTTTGTCTATCTTTGTCCATCTCCTCTCCCCCGTATGACTGTGTCACATTGAGGGACAACCAGAGGGGACGCTGGTGGTGACTATGGACCTTAAATATCTACATGTGACATGAGAGTCATCTCTAATGAAACACCAGACAGATGTCTTCATAAACTCTCTCTCATTGCCTCACTGTTAGAGATGGGGGTGACTTTGAGCCATGTTGGATGTTCCTGGTGTGTGTATGTGTGTGTGTCTTCAGCCTGAGGGTGATCAGAGTGACAGCTAGTTGTCTATCCCATGCTGAGCAGTGTGAAGGGTGACAGCTCCTTAATATCCCTGTTCATTAGAGAACTCACTGGGAGGGTTCATGTGTGTGAAACTGTATACAGTAAAAGAGAGGAGGCCAAGTTTCCCAACACATGATGTGAACACACACACACACACAAACACATTGAACAGTCTTGGTCCATAAAGCCTATGATTATTTATTGAACTGTTCTTTCATTTCGTCCGATGTGCAATGTAATATTTTTTATGCTGATGCTGAAGTTTTCTCAATGGTTTCTACTGAATTAATTTACTTGTCAGCAATCATTTTGTAAAAGTAAAGAAAAAGCAATAAAAAACATTTACACCTGATATTAATATCCAGCCATATTCTTAAAGTCCCTCTCCACTGGTTACTTCGCTTCACTTGAATGTTTGAACTTCTCTGCACAGAATGATGTATGTGCAGAGTTTGACAGTAGAAATCTGTTTTCACATTCATCTGCTGAAGGAGCAAAGTTTCTACATGCTCACCTTAAATCTTAAAGTTTAAAGCGTGTACCTATGAGTATGGCTTGTGACCTCACAACTAGTTTGGATCCATATGTAATCCAGTATACAATTTACACAAGTGTGATATGGAAACTTGAAGGTGCACATATACTTAGAGTGGTCTTTACAGTCCAACAGTTAAACTTTTGAAATGAAACATATTAACATATTCATGGATTTTGGATTTTTAGTGAGAGAGAAGGTTGACAGCCAGCTCAATATGCATAATGAGATCTGATCACAATATGGGCAGAACTGAGATAACATGAATTCTCATTAATATCAGGTGTAAATGTAAAGATCAGATGTCCTGATCCAGATACTGTATCTGGATACATAGAATGTAAATACCAGGCATAAATGGAACAAGGGCAGATTTACACACTAGGAGGCCTGGACAAGATTGAACTGATCACTAGTTCCACATGGCAGCTTCCTAAAAAGAGCCCCAGGAACCAAACAGTGGAGCACCATGAAGGCTTAATATTAACTGAAATAATAAATGTAGTGAAACTAGTTTTTGACACAAGGGCCTCTAACAAGATTAGGCCTAAAGATTATACCACATTGGGTCAAGGTCAGTAAGCTAGCAGAGTGGTGTTCCAACTTCCATCCACCCTTGTGGGGAAATATTACTGATTTATACCACATTACTACAGCTCTGCAATCCTTAGAAATGCATTTCTCAAAGTCAGGCCCCTGGGATGGTTCTGCTCCCCGGGATGCTAATGTCACTAGGCGTGTAAACTAACGTGAAAACTGCCTGTTAGCTACATCATATCCCACTGTTACCTGGCATTTTAGGGGCAAGCGCAGGCCTCAGGTGTTTGTCACTTCCTGTTCTTTTCTTTGAATCACTTTGTGGATCACTATGCTGCTGCTAATTCGTATTTAGCAACTCAAACTACTTTAGCTCATTTCACAGCTTATAGTAAGCAAACAGTCACTTTGTATAAAAGGTGTAATAACCAGCAGGTGGGCGTGAATATCAAAGCAGCATGCATTTGGAAGGGGAAAGAGATAAAACTTTGTGCCGCAGCCATAAGCGGGAGGCCACGGGGGAATTAGCAACTATGAATTATCACATGTTGATTAACGTGGCACTGCAGCTAACAGCAGTGCTGGGGGAATTACAATTGCTTGCCGCTTGTTTCCACCACTAACATGTTATTGAGTCTTAGAGCTGTGTGTGCTGTGGTCTCGCTGTGCTCTCGGGGGTTAGAGTATCCAGCTGGCAGGGACGCCGGCTCCCCTCATTCATACTTAATGTGCCATGATAGAGCCATCAGGATTTTGTGCTGATCTGGAGTTTGCCCTTGCATATGTCAGAGGAGACCTTGGCACGTGGTCTTGTCCTTGTGGATGCATGCACACACACACACACACACACACACACACACACACACACACACACACACAGACACACACACACAAAAGTTAGGAGGATCACAGTGTGACACTCTGGAGAGGCGGCAAACACGAGGCGTTAATGTGTCTCATTTAGAAGCTAAAGCATCTGCTGAATAATTTAGAAGTGCTATCTAACACATGTGCCCGCATCGCAGTCACACTGTAACACTGTCATGTTTTATAATTGATTGCCTGTAATGCCCTTTTCATTAGGGACTGCCTGCACAGCAAACCTTGTTCGGACGGTGACATCGTGTCCTCAGCCAAAAGCGGTTCAGTTTGGACGCCAAAAACAGCAACATGCACATGAAACTAAGATCATGAAACGCTTTTTAGTGGATGTGTGCACATTTTTGTAATACAGATATACATGTGTAAATATCAGTTTCTTGTTCTAATAAATGTTATGTCTGGTTCAATTTTGGTTTAAAAACTGTTGTGAGCAGACGGTCACAGGGTTTCATCCTTTCCACGTTCAATAAAGGGCCTGTCTTCACTTTTAACTTCACACTTAACTTCATGAAGTTGGACATATAGGATGTATGAAGCTGCAGAATGGACACTGTGTACACAAACTTTAGCCCCCATCACATATGTAAATAGGGTAGACATTAGGAACAACATTCAATGTAATGCACTCCAGTACACCACCACCACCCATGACCTCAATAATAAAAATAAAGTAGAATTACCACCTCCCCTGACAATATCATCAATAACTGAAAATGTATAAGCTTCATAAAAGTAGAGCAGAGCTGTTGTACTGGATTGCATTAGAATGCACAGGTGTACCTAATCAAGTGGCTAGTGAGTGTACTTCGATGTTGCTGACACAACCCTTGTAACTATTTTTGAACCGTAACATGACGTCCTGATGGGATGTTCAGCAAACGGTCATTCAACATCTCAATATTTGCTGCGCACTGTTTCACAGCCGCTACACTTATTTTCCATACGACTATTTAAAATGTTACATAAACTACAAAAGAAAGCTCCTCCATGGCTACCCTCTTTTCCTCTTCTTCAAGAGGCACAGAGCTCTTGCATCTGTATCCACTGCCTCCTTGTCAGAGCATTTCCTGTATTTCTTCCTCTACTCACTTTTGCTTTCAACACCTATTTTACTGACTGTAATGGACGCTTGGTGCTCAAACCTCCCCCCCCTCACGCACTCCTGTGCCGTCTATCTGTTTTGTTCTCTCTTTCTTTTCATCTGTCTGTCTCCTCAACACTCCTCGCTATATTTCTGTGCAGCTACTACACCGGGGCTTTTTGGCAGCTCCTCCACAGCCTGGTGTGTGAAGCTCCCTCTGCATGTAACTGACACTTCAATGGGAATCTGGGTGCAGAGAGGAGATGGTGGGTGTAAAGGGGAGACAGTAGCCTAGCTGTGACTCACTCATGTACTATTCTACTATTGATTAGCCTCATGCTAGTCACACACTGGCTGTTGATCAGCTGGTTTACAGTGTAGGCAGATGTGGAAGAGAGGCACTGTTTTGAGGCGGGAATATTACCCGCCTAAAGATTTCAATTTCATTTACGATGTCTTTCTTTAGCAGTCACAGAGGGCCTGTTTGTGTGTGTGGGAGGCTGAGCGTGTGTGTTTTCTACATGTGAGCATATCGAATAGAACCTCATGTGTTCTTTGTGGTCCTCTGTTCACCACAGCCTGGTGCTGTCAAATAATCACACCTAAGGGTCTTTTTGTCCCTTTGTAGAGAAATGAGTTATTTACTCATAGGAAATGAATTTTCCAACCCCGCTGGCCACGAGAGCGCTGAGGTGAGGAGGGTGGGGTTGCAAAACAGCAGCTTTCTCCTTCTTTTCATCAGATGGACACACACACAAAACACATACACACATACAGACACACACACTTTTCTCTAATTAAATGTCAAAAGGCAGGGTATGAAAATCAATGCAGCATTGTGTCAGAGAGAATGCAAGCCAGCTAATTCAAAAAGGCAAAGGAGTGCCGAGAGGCTGATTATTTGACAAGCCCACTGCTAATGAAATCTACTCTCAAATCCCTACCCCCCCCCTCCGCCCAGGCGGGGAAGCAGCAGTCATATGGGATGGGACTGATAATACTACAGGAGCTCACAGCTTGATATAAGGTTATGAATATGATATTAGTGCCTATACACTTCCCTCTTTTCTGTCTTTCACTTCACACATACTGTAGCTTCTCTGTCTGTCTCTCCCTGTGGAGATTTCCCAGCCCTGCTGTGGACTCGGGCACAGCTGGTAAAATAACGCCTACAGTAGCTGCCTGGGAGGATTGGTGTCACAGGCAGGTGGATGGGGAGAGCAGGAATAATACTCACTCTCTGATTTTTTTCTTACCCTCCGTGGTTCTATCTCTCCTTTTGCCATCAGTGTTCTCTGTCTCTCTGGGTTTGTCTTGATCTCTCATGGCTAGTACACTAGCACTTTCTCCCTTCTGCATGCATTCATATATTCTCCCTCTATCCATCCCTCCCTTCATCTCTGTCTCTCTCTCATCTCTGTCTCTCTCTCTCTCTGGCAAGTATTCCTGTATTAAAAGCACATACTGTGTGACTGACTACTGGCCCCTGACTGAAGATAGAGACGCCCTACTCAAACCAGGCTTGTAGCTTTGGGCACAGAGATTGATCATGGGAAACTGACTGACAGGCAACCACAAAAGCAAACCTATTTCTTGCAAACATGTACACACTCACACAAACTCACACACACGCATACACACACATACAAAAACACCTGACTTATCTGTGTCAGACACAACTTTTGCAAAACGAGACAAAACTTTTGGAAGAAGCAGCAAAGAGTGCAAAAGAAGAGCAAAAGTGTGTGGTAGAGTTAGTGCAGGTAATCTCCTGGGGGCCCACCTGTACTGCAGACAGCTCAAATGTAAAACACACCATCTGGGTTGCTCCACACCCCCCCACAAATAAAAGTATTTTTAAACTCTGCTGAGGGGAGGAGGTTGAGAAAGAATCCAGGACTTGTTCGAAAAAAAACCCATAACACAAACTCACTCTATAATGTACACATATAAATGAGTCTTTGATGCACAGTGCCACACAAAAATCTTTACATCCAATGCATTGATTCTTTCCAAATGGCAGCTCAGACCCTCCTTCCACCTGCACACACTCGGACATGACACTGGACAGACGACAGGCTGCGTCAGCGAGCTGCTGCTGCCACGTCAGTCTTTTTGGCATCGCTGTCTCTTTCTCCCACAGGCCCAGGGTCCAGATGATCGCACCAATCTGTCCTCTAATGCCTGTTTCATTCCATTTTCATAAAAAAAAATAACAGCCAGCCTGATGGCACTGTACGAATGTGGAAAAAGAAAACTCCAACTAAATTACATTAAAAACAATTTCTGAGGAAAAAAAAGAGATTTAAATCTAAATTGTTTTCTTTGTGTTTCTTGCTCCTGCTGTTTGGGCTTAATCACAGTTGCCGTGAGATCTGAAAGCTTTAGCGCGTGAGCTCTCGCTATCAACCACAAGGCCATCGCTCCATTCATCTGCATCTCGCTAAGCCACTGGCGAGCTCTCAAAGAAGAACTCAAAAGAGACTCTTTGAAAAGAAGAAGAGGGTGACAAGGTGGCAGAGGAAAGAACACCAATGCTAGTATGTTGATTCAAACACTCAGCAGTGCAGGCACTTATGTAAGAGAACTTTGAAAGCACACTGTGGAAATGGGCTCTCATCTCAGATCCTTTAATTCAGCTTGTCAGGTGACAATTAAAATGTGACAAGGAACAAGCTAGATTATGTGGGCAGTGCTGACACAGAAACAACAGAAAAGCTATGGGGACTTCTTCCTTTTGTCCTCCCAACAATTCTTTGTTCCAAAAATACACAAAGTCTGGCTAATTAAGCTTATAAATTAGTTCTGGCTTCATCTCAAAGCTCATACTGTATTTACATGCAGATCTACATACATTTGCACATCAATGATACCTGTGTGCATGCAGCTAAAAAACTATGTAAAATAGTGGATTTGCTTGTACACAAGAGTAATTGATGGTATGTATGTGTGTGTGTACAATGTCCTCTGGTTCATCCCCACTGTGAAAGGGATCAGTGATCTTATCTCTCTTTTTCCCTTGTTTTTTCCCTCTGTCTCATCTTTCTGAAAGTAAAAATAAGCAAATGTTGTCAGTGTGGTCACAAAGTAGGTTTTTTAGCACGGTTACATGAAATTGCAACATGCTGTATTAAGGTATTTCCCTCACAAAACCTCCGTATCTGATACAAGGAAGAACATGCAGTAACTGCGTGAAAAGAAAATACTGCTTTTATAATAACTTCGAAACAACAAACAAGATTACAAACAGCTTATAATTACAAACGGCTAATTGCGCGCACACAATTGACTAGACTGAGACTAATGAACAGATAATTACATGCATGCACACCATTCTGTATCCCCCTGCGAGTCTTACATGCATACTGGAGTGCACACACACACACACACACACACACTTTTCCCATCCTCCCCTGTTAAAGAGCCTATTCAGGGGAAACAGTGATGATTCAGCTCTCCAATCAGGAGGCTGCCCCAGATAGCCAGCAGGTCTAAAGGACACACATTTGAATAAAATCAGGGCAGCAGTGTTGCATTTAAAGGACCGAAAACAGACCGCAACACATTCTTGCTGTTTTTAATGTACGGTAAAACGGTAAAGCTGATGACATCATTGTTTTAGTGTTTTCCTGTGAACATGGGTCCTGCACACTGTCTGCTTATCCTCAGATACAGGAGTTATTTCATGCATATAGCAAAAACTGCTGTCTGGAAACAATAACATCACTGCCCTGAAGACTGATTTTTTTTTTTAATATAATACAGAATGATACGTCTACCAAACAGTCCTTAAAGCATAAACAAGTATTTCTAATGTGTGAAATAACTCTGTGTGTGAGTCGCAAAAAAGGGCAGAAAACAAGCCCATCTTATGAAACCACATCAATTTGTGTTTTGGCTTTTTCTGCATTTCTCTGACTCTGGTTGGACATCTCAGGAATATTCACAAGTCTGTTTCTTGTTTGATGGTAATTTGGCGTGAGAGAGGAGAAGATGGGTGGCTTTTACAAACTTTGGCTTATACAGCTGAGGCCTATAACTCCTCTCTATGGATGCTAGATGGCTTAGCACTTGACACATAATATCCTGCACTCACTGACAATTTATCACCTGGCAGCTCATTGCCAAAACATTCCTAGGTTTTTTTTTGGTTTATAGTATCAAAAAAATGACCTCTGTGCTCTTGAACGACTCAACTTTCTGCACTCATTATCATAAGCATCTCTGAGACCTTTCCACTGCTTACATCAATGTGAAATTTGTTGATTGATTCATTGATTTTCTTTATTTACTGTAAGGGACTGTGGAAAATTGCCCGTGAGGATTTATGGACTCATTCAGATGAATGTTGTTAAGAGAGTTAATTTACATTTTAAATGGAAAAATTACCTTTCCTTTCCCGGGATCAACCAACTGTTTATGAGTCACTGTAAATGTAGACACAGTGAAGACGTCACCGTACTGTACATTTTATGGTGCTGTAGTGTGCTCCCACTCACTCCTGCCAGTCCACCTCTGTGCCTCCACATCGATTTGGCCTGGATTTCCTGGTGCAGGTGTCTCACTAAGACTTAAAATGGATCAAAAAACTTGAGTCAAGTTGAAATGTGAATCCAAATGTAACACCTATACTGCTGATCTTTACCTGTTCCCAATATTTAGCTTTTATAAGCAGATATAAACTTTTAATTAACGATTTATAACACACTCTACTGTACAGCTTTAAGTATTTGTCAGAAAATGAAACATCCATTTTTTGGATTTCCTGCTTTTCCTGTTTTATATCATTGTAAACTGAATATCTTTGGGTTTTGGACTGACAGAGAAAACAAGACATTTATAACATAAAACAATAAATTGAGAAAATAATCTGCCGATTAATCGATCATTAAAATAATCATTAGTTGGAGCCATAGAATATATATCGTTATATATGATTTCAACTATGTTATTCTGTGTTAACAATCATTCATTAACTGTTTATTTATCAGTTTTGGAGGTCTCATAAGAGGAGTAACAAATGCTGACGAGGACATTAACAAACACTTAAAAATGTATAAAACAAAATCATCAAAGATTACAATCACTCTTGAGTGTGTTAACGAACCATATGAACCATTTATTGGTGTTTACATACTGCTTATAAATGTTAAATACTAAAATAAATGATCAATGATGAGCACAAAGGTGTCGAAAGTCTTTTAAAAAAATTGAGGACAGCCTTGCATACTTTATAAATCTATATTCTTCTCAAGTGCTTCCTCATATTATAGAGCTGATAAAATCAAAAGAAAGCAATATGAGTCACAGCTTCAATTAAAGACACGCCACTGCCTGTCAGATGAAATGCTGTGTGCTTAAAAGTTTCTGAGCATTGCTTTATAATACAGCCTTTTTACTGTATCTAGAGTCTATAATTCTTCATGTTTGTAAGAGAACAACAAAGGCACACATGACAGAGAGGCTGTGCAAGTTAATTGTGTTTCCCAGTAAACAGTGTAAGGGTACGTGTGTTTGTGTGTGCGTGTGTGTGTATGTAGTGTTCAAGTGAGAAGAGCAGCACAGTGATCCGTCATCAGAGGAAAGGTTGAAGAGTGGGAGGATGCCGAGCGAACCAGATGTGCATTCTGATGGCAGGAGTGTGTCAGGAGTGAATTGTGGCTCTCTATCGCAGTGAGTGGTCAAAGTGTGTGTGTTTACGCGTACTGGGCTCTAAAAGCAAGTTATATAGATCCACACATGTTTGACATCAGTACACACACACACACACACACACACACAGAGGCACAGCACGCATCAGTGGCGTTTCCATGGATCTACAGTATGTGAGAGGACCACTGTCGCTTCTCAACAGTCTCATCATGTTTCTAGTAACCAGTGGCAGTTTGTCACAGTCACAATTTGGACTCTGGGGATAAAAATGTCTGACACTGACCAGTAGACGGACAAATCAGCAGCAAATGCTCATACAATATTTCTATTTTTTAAACCATTGTTACATTGTTAACATACAACTCAGGTAAACAATGAGCTTGAAATGACAGATTAAGGTTGAGGTTCTGTCTCTCTCTCTCTCTGTCTGTCTGTGTGTGTGCAGCAGTTTATAGTACCTGCCTGAAATGAGATTCAAAGGTCAGCTTGGCTCACATCAAACACACACACACACACACACACACACACACACACACACACACACACTCCTCTATGAGACAGACAATAGGTCAATTTAGCCCCACTAATCCACACATGACAACAGTCTGAAGCCATCGTCATTCTTTGTGGATGTATCATATGTCAACGCATACCTGCTGGAATCAGCTTGTTTAAGTGGATTGTTTAAACGACGGATCGTAACATATGCATATGTTTGTTTCTATAGATGACAGCACAGAAATGCCTCTAGTATCCTGCAAACACTGTCAGCCTTTCCACAAACACAACAGCCTACGCAACGTCTCACAACAATACCGGTTCAAATCTACATCCTTGCAACAACACAGCTCCGTGTAAACCAGCACTGTTTTCACCCACATGCCGCTGCAATCCCTCCATGGCTCGTTTAATTAGGCAATCAAATATCACTCAGCGAGGGATGCAGCGAGCTGCTGCGCTAAAATTCACGGAGACATCCCCCTAACCGCACATAAACACAAACTTACCCGCTGACACTCGAGGGACACCGAGACAGCCGAGGACGAGCAGGAAAAATCTCTCCATCTTTCTATCGCTCGGACGACGTGCGGTCCCATTTACTCTGGCCGGGGGTGCTGCGTTAACCGCCGAACTGTGCTGTGTTGTGCTGCTGCTGCTACTGCTGCTGCTCGGCATTCACGTCAGTTCATGCGTATCGTCTCGACTGGAAAAGGGACACCGACGGTCTGTCAGAGGCGGTCCGGCAGCCTTTCAGCACCTCGGACAGCGCTTCCTCAGCAACACCTCCAGCTCATTCAACTGCCTCCACTGTCACCGAGACACCGGCAGCTTACAGCCAGCCACCGGCACCAAACCTGAGAGCATCATTATCGACTGGTGACGAGCCTGGCGGTGTTGATATGCGTCGTCGGTCCTCCAACTGTGCTCCAAAACCCTCCCCGATTTGCTGTTGCTGCTGCTGGTGATGCTGGAGGTGGTGCTCAGCACCGCTCGGCTGCTGCAGACAGACTGAAACGTGCTGGCTTTGTATATGAGCGCATGGACTGTCCCTGCTTGCCTGCCTGAGGGCTTTACAGTACGAGAGGGAGGCTGCAAAACAGTCAAAACAACGTGGCTAATATGTTCATTAAAACACAAGTTGCTAAATCATCGAATATAAAATGAAACTTTCAGAACTTTCTTCACTTACAGGCCTCTAACCCTGATCCTATTGTTTTCTGTTGTTCAGCAGTTATGGCCTACTTTTAGACACTCTTACAAAACACACGCCTAAAAAAAAACAGTCATCAAAGCTGTAATAGACTTCTTCGGGGCCTCCAGGAGGACAGCACAGTTGATCAAGCGCAAACTTGTCACCAAAGCCCTTCCCTATGATCCAGGATGACTGCTGCTCACTCCTTTCCTCCTGCTCTAGCCCACTTGGTGAGCCAGTACTCTGAATTACTGCTGCCCACTCGTCGATTAAATATGCATACAGTGGCCCACGCAAACAGTCGCCAGTGCAAAGATAAGGTCTCTGTGGCGCTGCTTTCGACTGTTTCATCCACTTCAAAAACAAACACGTGCCTCTTGACTTTACCACTGAGTTGACTCCCTCCCCTCCCCTCCTCTTCCCTCCACCGCGCATTTTTATGATCAGCTCACATTGTTTCAGAAGCGCCCAGAGCGCACGATGAAGCGGGTAGAGAAGTGGATAAGTCTGCATATACAGTACCTGCACTTCAGATGGTTTCCTTGCAGCGCGCAGTGGACGCATTCCGATGTGTGAGTGTGTGTGTGTGTCTCTAGTGTGTGTCTGTGTGGGTGTGTCAGTCCCGAGTCAGGAGACTGGCGCCGTCCCCTAGCTGTGTCCCCAAGAAGTGTTTTCTTCACCCCGCTGTGCACCTCGATTCATAGCCTGCTGCCTCTGACGTGCTTCAGAGGAACACTGTTGGTGGTGTGAGGTTATTGTGCTGTTTTTTTTCTTTTTTTGCATGCTTCACTCTCCTGTAGGCTACAGCTCTCTCCCTCTGTGTGTGTGTGTGTGTGTGTGTGTGTGTGTGAGAGAGAGAGAGAGAAGGAGTAGGAGAGTTTGTAAGGGCACAGGAAGAGATGCACTAGCCAATACCAAACTCCTCCTGTGCACCTGAGCAGCAGTGATGGAGGAAGTAATCACATCCTTTATTTAAGCAAAAGTAGCAACACCACACTGTAGAAATACTGACTACAATAGGTGCACGTGCAATAAAAAGCACAATATTTGGAATAGAAATGTAAAGCGGCATGAAAACGAAATACTTATATAAAGCACGTGTAGCACATGTACAGCAGTACATGTTTACATTCCACCACTGATGAGCAGCATTTTTATATTTATCTCTGTCACACTTGGTGTATTTTATAGTAACACAATTTGCCATATTCTTGGTGTTATACAGCAGCCAAACATACTTTTAATTGCAGAGACTTAAAAAGACAACATATGTGACACTTAATTAACATATTGCACATAAATCTTCTTCTCCAGGAACATTTTGATGGAAGGAGTAAAACACTCCAACGTGAGATGTTATTCAAGCAGCTCCCACCAGATTTAAGTGAACAGAACAACATTTCAGTCGAACAGTGATCTTCATCAGGCATTGTCAAGTAAACACCACACAGCAGAAGAAGCAATATATACAGACACAAACACACTTGTCACTTAGGTGGTGATCTGCATGATTAAAGAGTCAATCTGCTCCAAGAGCGGACCAATCAGAGCGAAGGTGGATAACACTTTTGGATGCTCCCTAAAAAGTGAAAAAGCACATAAAATATACATATATTTGAAGAACGTGTCTACATCAGAAAAAATCAATAAAATGTAATGCGCAAATCAGTTAAATGAACCATAAAAAAATGATGATATGTTACATGACTAAATACTTGCAAGTATGCAAAGCATGAGTGCACGAGGTATTAATACCTAAAATAAGGACATAAAAAATTAAAGAAAGTAAAAAGAGATGCACCAACATATATTCCCTCCTTGGAGAGGCAAGTCAAAAATAATTATCTTGAAATATGACAGTAAGAATCATTTGAAAATTTACTTGTTTCAACTAGAAACGTTTTAAGATCAAAATCTAAATTTCATCCTGTAGGTGATAGGGTGTTCTCTAGATACAAACTATGAAAACACTCCTCTCTTGGTTATTCTGTTGGAAGTCACTGCTTGTGCACCGATTGGTAATGCATGTGATCTACAGCGATATGATTTCCTGACTGATAATCAGAGAAAAGGGCTGCAGAATAGAAGAGCAAACACGGCTATGGCAAATTTACTTCATTCATTTCAAGTCCAGGCTGCACAAAGACGACCCACTGAATTGTCAACAGCTTCCACACCAGGGGGAACTCTCAGAGATCTCTCAAAGTCCTGGACCCACAGAATGTTAATGGTCTTTAAATTCAGCACTCAGCAAACACATAAAGGACTCAACCCAAGCGAGTAATTTGTTTCTGGAAATTGGCCTCACTGATACCTTACAGTCTACATTAAACGCAGTTCAAGCAGAAAATCAGCAATAAATCTGACGTCTTTATGGACACTCTAGTTCATCTATGTTCCTGTGAGCTTCAACTCAGTGGAGGGAGATGTTGTTTATCTCACTGTGTGTGTGTGTGTGTGTGTGTGTGTTTGTGTGCATGCGTATCTGTGCACATGGTAGTGTTTGTGTTTGGCAAGGGAAAAAGGATTTGTATGGTCCCTGTAATCATTTTTTAAAAGGGGGAGCCGGGAGCCATGAAGTGGAACATGAGTCTAAAGTTATAGAGGTTACGCTCAGCTTATCCAGCTCTTTGAAGTGTCCCTTCTGCTAACACTGACTTTAGGAAGCTCTGACTGTGAGGTTCATTGCTGGCAAAAGGCCTGGGTCACACCTGATAGGTTACTGACACGCTGAGTAACACTGAAAGCAAAAGCATAGGGTGTGAACTGATTTGGCGACACGGTATTTTTCCGTGTTGATAACGTAATTGGTTGTCATTAGAGGTTTGGATCAAGCAGTGCACAAACAGTATAATCTCCTACATTATCAGCATGCACAACTCAGTTTGGAGTAACAGCTGTTGACATTTCAGTGCCAGTGTCTGTTCTGCTATATTGTTAGCAACACACCAATGACGCCACTCGATGGGGAATGCATAAAACACCTGGTGTTCTATAGTTTCCTCTTCTTTTCACTCCTCTGCAGTCAAGGCCAGGATTTTAAAATGCAGAGGTCATGAGTCCCAATCTCATCCAATGCATCCCTTCAGGCTTGCTCACATCAGCATTTAAAACAACAACATTTTATTGCTAAAGTTGCTAAAAATCTACAACCTGGCTTGATTTGCTCACAGGGACAAAGTCAATTTTCACGTAGAGTTCAATATTGGTGAACTTTGATTTGCAAATTTTGTGCCATTGTCTGGTAGCAAGCTGACTTCACAGTACTGACCATTGAGAAAAGTATTGCAGCTTCTTATCCAAGTTCACTAGCTTGAACTTCTTCAGCCAGAGTATAAACAGGTCCACACGAAACAGTTTAGTTATGAGACAGAAGTACAAATACGTTTTTTTGTTGTTTTTTTTTTTTTTTAAATAACTAAGTATACCTTGAGTTAAAAAGCTCATCAACTTGGACAGAACAGAATGCCAAGGGAGAGAAAACAGCCCAGCACAGACAAAAAAGTAAGAAGCTTGAGGTGCTTAAACTTTGCCTGATGGTGCTTGCACCTGGCAGCCTGGTGCATTAGTTGTAGTAATTCACCAACTTGCCCTGCAAGCTTTCACTTTGGCAGAAAAATGTGAATAGACAAAAGAAAAAGAAAGTCTCTTTTTCTTATTAATATTTAATTTTAGATTTTGTTATTGAGTTCATTTATGAAATCCCTCCTTGAAAGTATAAATGGTGCCTTCTCCACACTACCAGTGGAGAAAAATTGAATTCCTTATATATTTGTGGATTAAAAATGAGTCCAATTTAAACATCTTGGGTCCAAAAGTACTCAAATCTATAAAATATCTTACATGTTACATAGTAGAATGTAAATTCCCCCCATGTTGTTAAAACAATCAACCCCCCTCTCTCCCATACAGAAATACAGCAGACATGTCCTCAGTGTATGATAGACAGGCTACAGGTTGCAACACAGAAAGTGAAACATTTTCCATTTTCATTTTGTTTTGGGATAAAAAATAAACTACAGTTTATAGTTCAGCCCACATAGCTGAGCAGACAGATAAAAATGACAACTTTAAAAATTAAAACCTCATGACCAGAAAATCCAGAGAAAAGACATCATAGCCGAGGAGTCACTTGTTGATTGACAGCTGAACTTTGAGAAATGCAGTCCAGAGTGTGATGATAAATACTGAATAAAAAGCATTTATGGAATGGATCTAAAATTGTGTTCCCATTCAGCCTGGGAATGCTGTTTGGAAAGTCCAGAAGGAGCTGGAGGATGTGTCTGGGAAGAAAAACAGCTGGGCTATTTTGTTTAGTCTGCTGCTAACACAACTTGCACCTGGATTAGTAGCAGAAAAAATATGGTTGGATGGATGGATCTAAAATTATGAGATGGTTTCTCAAAGGTAAACAAATTGCCTCAGTCCTGAATCTCTATTATAGTCTGCGCATCCATTTTTAGTTGTAGTTAGTATAAAATACAAAATCCTGTGTATATTGCAGCCTGGGGGCATTAGTCCATGGTTGACTGAGACAATTCAGACATTTTGTTATGCATTCAATTTAAAATTACTGAGGCATGAAGCTGCAGCCATTATCAGTTTTAGTCACAAAGTAAAAAATGCATCTGACCAAGCACCATGGCCATGAAGGATTATAAAAAAGTCAAGACCCCAAAACAGTTTCTAAAATCCACAACCTGATTTAGCAATTTTTAAACAGTTTGAAACAGCAACTGGCACACCCTGGCATGAATATTTTACACGCACCAATATTTCCTGATGCGACATTGGAGCTTACTGGGACTTTTCTGCCTTCAAAATGAGTTTGGATTATGAGCTCCGGCAGGTCGCACAGAGGTGAGGACCAGGACCAAGAGGGGATTTTTTAGAGATTGGTGTGGGGTGAAAGTGGGGGTGGAGGGAATATGAAGCGAGGGACAGCGGTCTTTGTTCCTGTTTCAGCTTGATAGGATTGGGACTGTGGCCCAGGGAGAGCAGAGCTGTGAAAGCAGGGGAAGGTGTGATTAAACCTGGAAGAGAGCAGAAAAGAAGTATGCACATGGAATACGTTCAAAAAACTTCTCTACTTTTTTCTCCCCTTCTTCAGTCTTAATTTTATAGTCAAATTTTTGATTGGCACCCACTTTTGACACTTTAGGAGAAGCGAATGTGTTGGTTCAGCTCACATGTGGAGCAACTGTAGCTCTTGGATGATTGAGTTCTTGCTCATAATCCCATTACAGCTCTGTGGATTGAGAGTTTATTTGTAGCTTTGTGCGAAGACATGCTCCCATCTGAAATTGGGGAAAATCTGAACTGGCAGCAGCTCACTGACTCAAAGCTTCTTATGGCAGAAGACGGAAGATGAAGATTTTTTAACTGACCGAAAATGAAACCAAATTAATTTTGACAGTAGCAGAAAGCACAGTCGGTGTTCTCCACATGTTGAACTGGCGTGCATGGAGTAAGAGCGATACTCTGCATTTAAAGTTGCTATAATCAATATTACAATATAACAAAATTTTATAATGGAAATCTATCAAATGACAGCGTGTAATGTGAGTAGCGTAGCTTGTAGTGATGACCCAACAGAGAATTATCAGTGACTGTGCAGCTCTCAGCTTTACGGAGCTTTATAGCAAAATTCAGCTCATTGTTTAGCTGTCTGGCCCCAACTACACTACCTGCTCAGCACCAAATGGCAAACAGACAAAGTTAGCAACTAGCTGGTGAACTTAATGGAGCATTTAGCAGCTAAAGAATCAGATATTTTCCTCTGGAGTCAGCAGAGAACAAAAACAGAGATAAAAGATGGTGAATATTGGACTTGCATTCATTAGGTGGACAGACTCCAAATGAATGATGTTGTTGCTCTGTAACAGTTCATCACATCAGCTTAAAAGGTTGATCAGTGTTCTTGTTCACAACTTGGTTCTGCTGACCCCAAGTGGCCAAAAAATTACTTATTGCAGGTTTGAAGTGTTTTTAAGGGGTCGCCTTTCTAAAACCAAAAACACAAGAACAAAAATATGTGCTAACTGTATCTGCTTTAACATAAGCTGCAAACTTTAGCAAGCTTAGCTAACTAGCTTACAACATAACGTGGCGTTACAAAAGTGGAGGAGCATATCATTAACTAGCTTATTATGTGGGTGTGCAGACCAGTTCAGATAAATCCACTATGTGGGATGCAGTTTAGGGTAATGTTAGTGGCTGCGTCTTCTGTATTTGATGTGTTTACACACTGTTTGCTAATCAGTTAGTCCTCATCATAGAAATTTCTCTTGTATAAAGACAAAGAGGTATAAGGAGATTTTAATCACATTTTTAGTTATGATACTGTTAAGACAGACTAGCTATCTGGATGTCATCTATGGGGGTTATTAACTGGTGAGAAACAGACTTGAACTTCAGTCTCAGTCTTTTAGCATGTCATGTATATAGCCATCAGGTGCATATATAATATATAATACCCTTTTAAACAAGTGAGCTGGAAACATTAAAAACTAAGCTGGAGACAGAGTTTTTGTTTCTAATTCACAGAGATAATTAGCTAGCTAGCTACAGCTGATAACATCTACAAGGAACAGGTGTCATTTCTAGCCAACAAAGTTGATAGTTGTCAGCTAGGAATGAGAAGCCAGCTTTTCTTTAATTCTGTGTGAAATAAAGGACCCATTGTTTGAAAAAATATGGCAAGTACTAAAAGTGGAAAATTTCCACCATTAATATTATGAAATGCATATGTGCTGTGCGAGAACAGAAAGCTTGATGTAGCAACAGTGACGGGGTAAGTGATTACGTTAATGTGATTAGAGCCTGACCCATACCCATTTTTGAAGCCATTACTGATAATTGAAAATAATAAAAAGATGAAAATCTATTAATTTATTAAATATAGGCATAAAACATAGTCTCAGATTTATTGAAATGTTGCTGTTACTTTTACAAATTACTAGACTGCATATCTGCCAACATATAGGCTGATACTAATATAGATACTATATACTGTATCTGTGATCTCAGCAAATCATAATTGCCCTCTGATGTAAATACTTTCAATTTTGACCACTGAAAGTGTACATGTACTTCTTTCCACAGTTTGTGTAGTTTGTTAATTTAGTGTACTGTATTTGTGTGCAGTCTTCCTGCACCAGCTGCTGTGTGACGTTGGATGAGGGTGAAGCCAGAGGACTGTAAATCAGCGACGGCAGAAGGCAGACCTGACTCCCCTCCCAAGCAAGGAGACCATAACCAGCTCACTCTAGGACAGATAAAAAAGAAGTCAGGTCAGGAAAACAATTACAGTCATCTGCTTCCTCCCTCCCTCCTTCCCTTCCTCTGTCCCTGCTGTCATCTCTGCCTCCACCCTCTCTCTGTCTCAACTTCTCCATTCCCTGTAGTCTGATGATTTAGGCTTAATGACATTCAGTCTCTTCCCACTCTGTCTTTGAGCACAACAGACTTTTGTTTGCTTTTAGTTTTCTTTCAGGTTTGATTTTCTCCTTTCATTCTTTCTTTCAACATTGTTCCATCTATTCATTTCCACAACATCTTCACTTTTCATTTTGTAATCTTTTTAAAATGGCTTTCTGATACTATCTTGCTGTCTTTAAGCTTTTGCCTATATGAGGCACTGAGATTTAGAGCAGGTCTCCAGGTCAGGGCTATTCAGCCTGTTCATGCAGGCAATCAGGCCGTCCACCCAAATAATGACCGCCATGAATCAACCTAGGAATGAGACAGCCATTGGATTCAGCACCATGGTCAGCACTTCTGCCTTTAACTAACCCTACTAGCGTGAGCATTTCTGCAAAGAGGACAATAAAACTATAGTGGAAGCCGTTTGTGTTGAAATGAGTGTCACAGACGCCTGCTTTTAGGTTAGCCCAAGCTGAATGATTTGATTTGGTGGAATAGTTACAGTGGAGGGTGAACATTTCTTCACTTGGTGAAGAAGTCAATATAATTGGCCACATTTTGCAGCACTGTTTTTTTTTTTTTTTTTTACGAGAGGCTGTTGCAGTAGCCTTGAGATGGACCTGGAAAAAGGAAACAAGGGAGGCCAAAAACAACCTGGCAGAGAACTGTAACCTTGGAACTGAAAACGGCTAACTAACTTGGGGCGAGGCACAACATGCTAAACAGGATAGGACCAGATGGAAGCAGATAGTCACAGCCTGATGTTCCACAGGGAACAAAATGGATTAAGTAAGTAAGTAAGTTGCAGGTCTCATTGGAATAAAGCTTACTGACGCCTGCTGCAGCACCTATTAATCAAGACTGTAATCTTTACTTCAATGGGGAAGAGTTAATGTTTACTATGTGAAGAGAAGGCCTGTTGTGGAGTAGAGAGGAAAAACGAAAGTCATTCCTCTTTAAGTTTTCTGTGAAACGGTAGATGTAGTTTGAACTTTTCATTGATTTTACTGCACCATAAGCTTAGATGAGTGAGAGTGGTCTTCATATGCAGAGAAGGTTTTTATTCACCTTTCATTTTAAGATGATCTTTTTGATTTTTACAGCTCTTAGGAGTAAAACTTTGCAGTGCACTCAAATGAAAGTGATAGATGTTCCCTTAAATGATCATTAGAAGAGCAAAAAAAAAAATAGACAAGCTTAGGTAATTCTCTGTGGGAGTGTGTGTGTGCTGAACTCTCTGATTCATAGCCCAATAAGTAAATCCTCTCACTTTCTGGGATATTCATTCAGGCCAAACGATGTCCTGCTTTTGCTCAGCGATGTTGAAGATCTAACATCCAAACAAAAATTGGCATTTGCAGATTCCCCCCACCGGTGTTCATCAAAGCAGCATCGAAATCCACCACTTCTAAAAGCTGAAAGTGTGCACAGATCATCTGAGATGAAACAGCAGAGATTGATTGAGAGAAATCCCCTAAGCTGCTTCTGCATCTGGTTTCTGCCACTCTGACTCTTGATCTGCAATGTCATTGAAGTTCCAGTGCTCCAAGAAAGCACTCAGGAAAACTACTGCGGTGGCTGGGAAAAAAAAAGAAGAAAAAAAAAGAAGCTGACATCACCTTCCACTGGTTTGATAAATATTCATGAAGGCGGAGGAGTGGTGAAGGTGGTGGTTGTGACTGCGTTGTCGGACATGGCACGAGGAACTGGGTGGACAAGACTGTCCTTTATCATGAGTTGCTATTTGTGGACATGTGTGCATGTGACAGTGCGTGTTTGAGTGTGTGCACACAAAAATGATGAAGGTGCACATTTGACAAGTGTCTCACTAGTTTGTGACAGGAGAGAGATTAGTTGCATACACACACGCACACACGATAAAATGTTTTTTTGTTTTTTTTTTTATCAAATTTGAGCAAAAGTCTGTTAAGTCGTCAGCATGCTTCAACTGAAGTGCTTGTCTGACAGCTTCGGCGACGCCCTCCCCTCCACGCCTTTCTGATGTCAGAATTGGCCAGGCTCCAAATATTTTCCAAAAACATGCACTGTTATCCTCACATTTGATTGATCACCCTGCCTTCAAGTGTAGCCATTTAGAACAGCTATAAACGCTTTTGTCTTCTGATGCAATCAGGCGACATGTCATATGAACTAGGTGGTTTTGAGCATAACTCAACCTTAACTTTCTGAACACCCTCTTCATGCAGCAGCCGGGTGTGCAGAGGTGTGAAAGTGATCAGGATTTGAACTTCTTCCTTAACTTCTTTTTTTTTTTTTTCCCACACAACTACTTCTGTAACTGTTCATGTGAACAACCGACTGAACCAAGAAAAGCCTGAAAGTATGCACCCTGTTTGAATGATTAATGACACAAAGTTTCTACCTAACTTCCGCAATATGACACTCAAAGGACAGATTCACAGGATTCAAATGTTTTATTTGTCACATACTCATACAATATGTACAGTGAGGGTGGCATACTTTTGAGATTGTGCTAAAAAAGGACAGAGAATAAGAAATAGAATGATCATAGAAAAGGACAATTCTGGTTTATTGCAACTTGGGTCTCCTTTCTGCAGTATTCGTCATTTCTATCCGTGATCTGGGAACAAGAAAGTCTACACATCCAGAAACAGAAGTGGTGACACGATCCGACAGGTTGTAATCTTATCTCAAGTTATCCAAACTTATATTGAAGAGAAAATGAGAAATGAGAAATTTGAAGATGAAACTTGAAATCATTACCCAGACTGTCATTAGATATTTTTGCTTTTTTACTGCCTGGTTGAGCATATTTGTGCCTGCACAGAGTTTTCCTTCCTTTCCTTATTTCTTTCATTATTACTGACACCTTGGGTGTGTTCGCTATCAGTTTTACCTCAAAAGTGGTTTAGATAATCTGCCAAAACTGCTTCACATAAGCAATTCAAGACCGCTGCTTCAAAGCATCATATTTCACAAATAAGTACTTCTCACAATTTCCAGATAAATTTGCCAGTTCTACAGGACTTGTGCATACTCATGCATTGGTTGAAAGTATGTCGTTTGTTTTAATTAGAGAAATGTGTCAAAACCGACATGAGAGGCAATTAACTGACATTGGTAATTGCAAGTTGAAAATTTGGCTGTATCAGATGTCACTGTGTTAAACCTGCACAATTAACTTACTGATTATTATGTTATTATTACTGATTGGTGATAAAAAAAAGGAGAAGAAAATGAAGAAGAACATTTTCCTTTAAAGCTCCTGACAGCTCTGCCTAGCACACACATTAGAAGCTGAGGATTAGCAGAGAGGAATGGGGGGCCCACACAGGAGGAATAAACACAAATTATAGCAACAGGAGAATAGAAATGCACTCTCCATGCTGCACTGTAAGCAGTCACACTGAGCTTGTGTGGGCGGACTGACTGGCTTGAGGAACACAATTACTGACACACTACAGCGCTCATTTGCTTCCTGAAACAGTGGATTGGCTGCTCCATTCTGTAGTGCCGCTCTCTAAAGCATGCTTGTCGTCCTGCTGAGCTGATGTGTACCCCGCCGACCCCCCCCCCAAAAAAAAAAAAAACAACCCTGCCCTTTGTGTGTGTTTCTCTTGCTCTCTGTGCCCTATTGGTGTTAAGACGCTGTAAGGATGCTGCTACAGCTGTGCTCTGCTTTGCCCTTTCCACTCTGTCAGCCTTTTCACTTCATCTCATCCTCTTTTCCATCTCGGACATTAATACACAGAGCGGTAGCATTGTTTAGCCTCTACACACACACACATGCACAAACACACATACACACACACAATAAACAAATGTCTTGCACTGACGTCATCCCACTTCCCAGTTCTGCCTTTGTTAGTGTATTGCTTGTCTTCTTGCTCAAATGGAGGTGGTCTCAGATCCACACGCACACAGACAAACTACTAGATATTTAACACACTGGGATGTAAAATATGGATTTAACATAATTTAGCAGGCTTAAAGTCATCATGTGCTCAGTTTTCAGTGGCAGTTATTACATTTTAATTCTCATTTCCTTGCAACTTGCCATGTGAATTTCACATTTAAGAGATTAAAGATGCTGAAATGTAATATCCTTTGCGTGACACACAGCACGAATAAGAATTCACTCCACACAGAAGCGAAGCTGGAGCAGCAGCCTCTAACTATCTGTTTGCCATTTCTCCTCTGCTTTCTCTCTCTACGTTGCGGCTGTGGCAGGTCAGTAAATTGAGTGCATCTACGCAGAGCAGGATCCCCACACATCCACCTCGCTCTGGTAGCAGCCTCCCTGTCATCCTTTTCACCTGTCACTCAGTGCCTCTCTCAATTAAATGGACCACTAAGCACCACTGTCAATATCCAAGGAGAGATTTCCTTCAAGGCGAGCAGGCTGTGGATTCACAGGGCCTGGCGACAGGGCGGACAGAGAGACACATGTGTTTGTGTGTGTGTCTTGCTGCTTGGATCATATGTTTTTGTGTTTGTCTACAACTGTTATCGCACAGGAAACCTGACTTACAAGCTTTAGTGACACTGATCTTTTCACGGTTGTCTAACCATGGAAAATACCGATCCTGTGTGGGATCACCCTGTTTAGGCAGACACGAAAGAAATCACATTTGTGCCAATGAATTTAACGTCAGGACTTTGAGCCTGTGTGAAATCGACCAAACAGCCGAGCTGCGGCGCACTGTTCGAATCCGAAATGAAACTCATGTCAGATGACATATCTTGGATGGCTTCTTCATGGTGATTGTACATGATTTGTCTCTTGATATTACTGCCTCCGTCTTTCATCCTCTTCCATTCCTCTCCTCACTTTTCTCTTGCTTGCTGTTGCTTCCAGTTGCGTAAACCTGGTGTGCGTCACATACACGTGTTTGTGTTTGTGTGTGTGTGTGTGTGTGTGTGAGAGAGAGAGAGACATTTGGGTATTCAAGGAAGCCAGCCCACTGGGGAGCTGCAGAAGGCAAAGCACCAATGCTCACTTCAAAGTGCAAGTTGAACGCTGGCCTCTAATCGAAAGGCTCTCTCCCTCCGAACGCCCCCTCAGTTCAGCCTCTGATGTAACAGGTCATTTTCACACACACCTGCACTCTTTTACACACTGTTGTTCATCCTTCATTGAACTTGGTCATACAGTACTAGTAGTAGTAGTATGAGCTTTTCATATGGGAATGCTTTGGCAACAAGCTGATTTCAGGGAGAATTTTAAAGGAAAATATCCCTGAGAATATTTTGACGAGCAGAATTTTGGAACGATGTCCTGCTGCAGTGCTGAAAACATGTTGAAATGGAGTGGGAAGATGGGAAATTGAAATGACAACTACTGCTGTTTTTTTAGACTGCATACGGGGATGGACCAAAAAACAGGAACACCTGTATGATATAGTGCAAACCAATTGAATGTACTGAAATATATTGAAATACTGCCTTTGTGATGCTTGTGATGTTTCCAGTTTTTGATGAGACTGATTATATACCATATTGACCCTGGTTATAAGAGAACCCCACTTTTTCAGATGAATTTCCTGGAAAATTCATCAGTTGCAAAATTTTGTCCCTCTAATAAGTGTGCTGGTGGTCATTTTGGGAATTCTTGCTCCGTTAATAAGATTTGAAGACTTATAGTAGCTTTGATGTCTGCTGTATGGATTTGATTGACAGCTGTGATTGACAGCTGGCTCACCTGCTGCTCTTCTCGGCTCTGGGATTGGCACTGAGTTGGAGTATTGTCACAATATTTTGGTAATTTTAATGTTACTTGATTCCTATACTTCTAGTGTTGGCGCAATTTAATGAAAGTAGCTAATGTTAGCCCAAATGTTCCCTGCTAGGTGTTCTTAGTTCTCTTTGGTCCAAGGAGTGCACGTTTCTAGAACGTGAAAGGCAACACCCCACACTCCTTATTTGGAAGGTTCTGGCTCCAAACGTTGACACTGACTATAAGTTACAAACCAAAAGGGTGATGTCACACCTTGCCATGTCCATCTTTACACAGTCTATGGTCCTGGCTACTAAATCAACAGAATATCACAATGTTCTGTAACGCCATAGCCATTGCTCATTTTGTTTGTTTCTGCAGGTATGTTTCTGATATCAGCTTCAAATATTTCCTGTGTTGTTATGAATTTTTATCATGCCACCATTATCACCATAATTGGTTTTGGGTTACCACTGAGCAAAGTCACCTCCCACATTAAATCCTTGCTGAGAAACAGTGCGATCATCATTAAGACTGCCAACTGATTTTGGTACATTGATGATGAACCGTTAGATGAAGAGACATTTTTAGAAATGAATTGTTTCCCTGCCAGTGAAAAATTATCTGACCATAATTTCTGTCTCAAAGGCTCTTAGGTCAGCAAAAAGATGTCGTCATTCATCATAATGACTAATGGCCGTCCTCGTATTAATGTTAATTAACAGGAAATACTTGCACGGTTGATCATTCATGTACAATCACCGAATTAAGTGTCATTGTGTAAAATCTTTCATTCTGTTTTTGCATGTCTTGTTCTCTTCACTACCCTGCTCTCCCACTTCCTCTTTATGATTATTGTTTTTTTCTGCATTTGCAAATGTAATCTCCGCAAAATAGACTCCATTCTTATTTAATGATAAACACCTGCTCTTTATCTGAAAAAAAATAAACCTATGTAATTATGTTGTGCTAGTTCACCATGAGGCCAAATATGTAAACACTTTCTCCTGCTGCACTGTAAACCTAAATCATCCTCCCTTTGTATCTTTCTTTCCTTCTGTCCATCTCTTTCTATCCTTTTCTTTCCTCCTCATTGTCTTTGTGTCTCCCAGGTTATTCCTATTAGACATTATTCAGCATGAGGCTGACAAAGACCTGCCTGCAGCGCGCTGATACAGCCACAGAGCACGGCTCCAGCCTCTCCTCTCTGATGTTATGCCATGCACACACACATATACACACTCCACACAATAAACTCTTTCTATTTGGAGCTGTGTGATGTGTGTATAGAAACTGAGAGAGGCAGAAAGAATTGAAGCATTAACAGCTAAATAATTTTTTTTTTTTTTTTTTGCTTGGCCAGAGAACAAAGAAAGGAAGGAGTTTCAGTGGACAATGCAGCAAACACACACATTTTGATTCGCCAAAAAGAGGATAGCAGTGCATTCAGAAACAGACGAATGGGCCACAGACAGTGATGGATGCACACAGACGGTGGGCGACAGTGAAAAATGAGAGGATGGGAATTGTTCTTGAGGTGACACATACTGATGATAGCGGCCACGGAGCGAGGGATGAAAGACAAGAGGGATAGAAAGGGATGTATAAGATGAGGCTGAGCAGCAGGGTCAGTGGAAGTGAGTTTCCCACTGTGCAGCCTATTCATGTATGTGTGTGACATACATGTGAACACATGACTATCATGTAACTTGATCGGTGTGCAATGAAAGCAGTGACACATGCAATGGGGTGGCTACGCAATTAGTGATGTGTTTTTGAGGAAAGGATAAAAGGGGAGGAAAGTAGGAGGAATTTGTTAGGAACAAATGAAAAACTACAAATGGCAAGAATGAGAAATTACAAAGGCATTGAGTTGTTTTTTGATGAATGCAACGTTGAGCAATCAGATCCAGTTTTATCAAAGTGTTTAAACAAGCTTAAATGGACATTTAAGTCAGCTCAGTTTACTCAGGGAAGTGTGAGAAAAATGATGCAGCTCCGAACTGCAGTCATTTCATATCAGATGAAAAATGTCACAACATTTGCCAGATGTGCATCAATGAGTTCGGGGAGCACCTTGATGCATAAGCTGTTATTGTCAGTGTTTTCTGGGAGTAAAAAGGAAGGAAAAGGGAAGCGAAAGCGGAAAAGTTTTACTGTTTGCTTTTACACAACCAAACCATTGGGTATATTACATGTTTGACCTGATGATGGCACTATGAAAGTTAAGATATCACCAAAGAGATTACAATCATCATCCTGAAATGATGATCATGAGTGGGATGTGAATGAGTGTACCAAATTCCATGGCAATCTATCAAATAGCTGTTGACATGTTATTCAAAACCACAAATGTCAATCTCATGGTGGCACTAGAAGAAAAGTCAGGGAATCAGAAAAGTCATTATGAGTCATCCTCTCAGAACCGTGAATGTCTGTCACATATTTTGTGCCAATGCATTTAGCAGATGTTAATATATCTGAAAAATATGCATGATAGAGGATATTAAAGGGAAAAAAATGTATTTCGACAGTAAAATTAAGACCAGACTCCCAGGCAAGGCGTGTATAAATATTTGAGTAGGTACAGTATATGAATAGATGTATGTACACATGTATGTGCAATGATGCATATGTATTTGCTTGATGCATATGTGGATAGATCATAAATGTGTTTCTTTTTCACCTTGTAAACATTTCCATTTGTCAAACTTAAAAATGGAGTAAAAACATAAAACAGATGGTGTAAAAGGGGCACAGAGAGCCAGTGAGAAACCAGCTTTCGCACCACCTCCAACCTACAAAACACACGATTATTCACAGGCCGAGCTGTGTGTGACGCATGGTGTGATATTTGGGTCCAACAGCAGCTGTTGTGTACGAAATGTCACATGTAGCTCAATCTCACAGAGGAGAGAGAACTCAAGAAAAAAAATAAATAACAAACCCCGATTTATCCTCAGACAGTTAAATTATAACTTGCACTTCACCTCAAAACATATTTCACTGATTGGAGTTTCTCTTTGGCAACAGGCCTTTAATCTAATGACCTAAAGCACCAATATACTTAAACCCGTTGGTGCTATAAACATACATCTCTGCACGCTCTTTCCATTAGGTGAAGAAATGCCCTTCAGAAATATGTAAATATATACGAAAAGTGCTGAAGCAATTAGGAAAGTGAAGTCTTTCAGTCTGATCTGATTGATCAGAGCAGAGATGAATCACTTCTTATTTAATGTGTCCAAGCTCAATAAAGTACTGATTAGCAAGTGATGGATAATGAGCTGTTCTTAACCATCAGAAGTACATCTCCTTCTAATATGAGTCATAAACAACGTACAGTAGGAATATGTCATGGATCAGGCAGGCAATCAATCCTTCATTCATTTGAACCCACTCAGGAGGACTAAAAAGGTACGTTGCTAAAATAGTGTGATGGGCTGTCAACCTGTCAACGCCACAGTTAAAATATACTGTACTGCACTTTGACTAGCGTGTGAATGATGAGGAAATCAATCACAAAGTGGAATTTGGCAGTAGGATGATGTTAGCCTCGTGTGACCTCCTTTTCCTGGCTCTTAAGCTGAAAGAGAGCACTGCTGGCCAGTGAAAGCACCACTACTGTAATTGAACCAAGTGGAGGCCACATCCAAGAAGCCGCCCTCGTTACTTCGCTGGGACTGGAAAAAGAGATCATAACCAGGAAATTATCTCCTGCATGGCATCAGAGTGCTGCTTTGCCACTTTTGTTACGCCGGGTTCGTGTGTCTTTGTTGTCTTTAAAACACAGGGGCACACCAGAAAGCCGAACTTCAATAGGACAGCGGTGTCATGTAGCTGAGTTTAATGAGGGCGTCTGTCAGAACAAAGGGCTTTTCTTTTGATGTCTGGTGGTCCTCTCTTCTGACAGCTTTATCAAAGCTGCATTAGTTTGTAGTGACTTGACGTTTGGTTTTCCTATTTGATCTAAAGCGATTCATCTTTGCATGAAATCCATCCGTCAAGAAAAAAAATCAAAAGCTCAACTTTCATCTTGATATTGTTCAACAGTGTGCTGCATCAGGAGAAGCAAAAGTTCCCTCTTAATCTTGACAAAAAGAGAAACACACCCAAAAAACAACATCTGCACTAACAAAGTGGAGCTTTGGGTTTGCTTGAGATCGGTCACCTCAAATCCCCCGGCTTGGCTGTCCACTGCTCAGCTGCACTGCCATCTGCTTCAATTGTCCTAATGAAGCACATCCTTCTCTGAGGTCCACGGAGACGTCACCTTCACACTGGCATAATCAGCTTCCGAAAGCATCGGCCCCTCTGGCGGCATCCGGTCCGGGCCAGGCCCTTTCTCAGCCCAGAATGGTCATTTCATAAACATCCGGTGCCTAATGAACTAGAGGATGGAGGGCAACGAGATGAGAGGAAGGAGGGGAAACAATCGAAAACTATGAGAGTAGGCCCTTTGTACTAATAAAAGAGACTCTCTGCCTTAGGAAAGTGGCGCTTTTGTTCCATATTGGGCACACTCAGAGGACGGGACTTAGCGGTCGAGGCGATCTGACCACTTTAACATTCAGCTCTGTGATAAATGGTGAAGCAGTGAATTATTTCTCCCTTTTGGGAGGTCTATCTTCTCATATGCCAGGACTGTATTAAGCTCTCATTTTAACTGATTGGCTCCTTTGTGCTTTGAGGCCTGTGTGCCGCACTGCAATCTCTCATTCTATGCAAAATGTATATTTCTTTGCAGAGGCAGCTCTTTCTCTGCTCTGCGTCAACTGAGGAAGTCACATTCCTTCAATATCAGAAGAGAACTCCTGAATTACGGAGGAGTTATCTACATGCAGTATGGTTGATTATTTTTATTCCACAAAGAAATGTCCACACACAGTCATAAAATTAATAGAACTAACTGATGAGTTACTCAGAAAAAGCGATTAGCTGAGATGTGTCTCCATTTAAATGAGGGGGAAAGTTACTGAGAAGTGGCCTTGAAGAATATTACTTACAGCACAGTTTCAATGTTATAATCGAGCATATTAATCATTTATATAACCCCCATCCACCACATACCCTGCTCCACCTCATGCCAGATTGTGGCTCTAAATATAGCCCCTCCTGTTCTCTATCTCTCCTACACACACACACACACACACACACACACACGCACACAGACAGTAACAGTAACTGTCAGAATTGTGAGACTTTCTCTGTAGCCATGTGTTGTCTTTCTAACTCACTTTTGTATGGACAGATGCCAGAGGGTAGCTAGTCAGTTTGGAGCGAAAACACTAGCCATCTCCTCCCATGATCGTGTGCGCATGTGTGTGTTTCTGATCATCTGCAGGGCGCGGAACTTTATGCCAGGTTATGAGGCTCCTTTTCAAACAATCTTGATTTATGTGGTTATTCTCGTAAAGTAAGCCCAAGCGACGATGGTGGTGCATTTCCATTTAGAGGAGTTTTATTGAGGCTGGAGAAATGATAAAACGAATGATTTATGAGTGGGAATGACATGCCAGGCTAAATCTAATCCCGCAGCTGGAGGGGGAACCCACCGATTGCATTCTGGAGGAGGTAAGAGGGCAGTTTGGCAAATTGCAGATAGTGCAAGGAGATGAGAGCAAATATGTGATGTAAAGAGATAAAGGTTTTGTGTGCTGAATATTAACACTTTAACATGACAGTGTGATGTATCTTCGATCAAAATCTACAGAGGTGGTGTCATACTAGTGAAATTTTGCTTCGCTGCATCCCTGGCCGAACATCGATGAAATTTGATGGTTGTGCCAAATCAACCAACGATCAATACCTTTGCTTATTTCTAATACTGGCTACAATTGTAACAATGTTGTCTAACCATCAGAAAAAGGTTCAAATGAAGCATATCTCAAAAAGTGCTTTTTTGGAATTGCCCCCCTAGTGTAGCATCTGCCAGTGTCTTCTGGCTACTCGGCTCTCATTAGCAGGCAGACTGGTGCAGGACTTTCTCCATCTGGTAGCCCGAAGCAGCACACAATGTACCGCACTTAGCACCACATAAAGCTCATACTAAATACCACCACAGTGCAGAACATGCTCGACATGCATACAGCTCACAAAGCCTGCAGTTCCATATGTGAAGCTCTGCGTGTAGATGACAGAGATTCTTTTCAATATGTCAAGTATTAACATAGGAGACCTTAAGATCTAATCAAATGAAGTGCCATATTTAAGTCCGGTTCATTTTTCACAACGGTTTTGCACACTTAGTCCAGTTAGTTTGACAAATTAATATACGTGTTAAGCATTCACATGCCTGCACAGTAAATGTGAATCTATAGCCAGCAGCTGGTTAGCTTAACTTAACATAAAGACTAAAAAGGTGTTGGAAAGACAGATTTCTTTACCTTTTGACGGAGCCAGGCTAGCTGTTACCCCTATTTCTATGCTTTTACACTAAGCTGAGCTAATCGCCTGCTGGCTGCAGCTTTATATTCATCTCACATATTGGTATCAATCTTCTTATCTACCTCTCGGCAGGAAAGCTGATAAGCATATTTTCCAAAATGTCAAACTAGTCCTTGAAGAAGAGTACCATTTCTGGTTTTCCAAAATCATCCCAGATGATTAAGTTTAACAAATCTGAAATTTTCTGTACATGTTCTTTAAAAAAAAAAAAAAAGCTTAAGTAGAACCATCTGTGAAACACATATATTGGAAAGTGACATGTGAACACAACAATAGCAGCTTTTATTGAACCGGGGGTGTCTGTCAAAAAAGCCATTACGTCTGCATAAGACTCCCACTTGGCACAAATACAGCAACTCCCATAAATTAATAACAACCACAATTTTACTTTTTAATGTATGATGCTTCACTTTACTCAAAACAGCTGCTTTTTGACATTGTCTTTGTCAAAACATCAGTGCAAACGCAAAGTGAGCACCATCCATTTTTTGTGGTTGCTACTCATTGTTGTGAGTTGCTGACATTAGAGAATCCATAATGCATGCATTTTTAGTGTGATTGCTTCCAGTGAGAGGTGAGCCACTAACCCCGGCACAGTTAATGACATATGCTACAGGACAAAAACTTGCTTCCATAAGTGTTTTTCTGTCACAAATTAGCTATTTTTGAGTGTGGGAAATATGATGTACTGTCGCTATGGGAGGCATGCTCAAAAGAATGAGCCACGGCCCTTAGCTTGTAAAGACCGGAGTCATTTTTCAGCAATGTGAAAGCCATTTTAAGTAGCACTGACAGTCATAACAGACAAACTAGAAATTCTTTGAAGAACCTGGTCTTCTCTCTTTTTGGGCTGTCTATCGCTCCCGTCACTCTTATGTCAATCATCATGCAAGTCTATCGTATGTTAACATTTTTGGAATGTTAGATGAGACATTTGACAACAGTATGGCACATCTGTAAGCTGTGTTATTTTCAGGAACATGCACTGATCCGTGGGAATAACAGAGGCTACTTTTTTCTCTAAACCCAGCACTCAGGTGAAAAATCTCATCATCTAATGTGCCTGATAAAGATCAATAAAAAAACTTTTATCAGCTCAATTTCCCTGAAGCTAGAAACAGTGTTCGCTTTAAAGCATTTTGTGTGAACATATTTATATAACAGACATGCCACGGATTCACCCAGAGCAACTGTACGACAAGGAACACAGAGGAACACTGAACATGTGACAGTGTGGACGATTCCCTATGCAATTCAGGCGGCACAATGGCAGGATTAACGCTTTTCCATTCACTGGAGGGATTACATGAAGGGGGCGGCGCAGACTATATCTGTCTGTGGTGCAGATGAGACTTTCTCACACACTTAAAATGATTTATGGGGTGGAAAAGGCTGGAATACAGAGAGAGGGAGAAAAGAGTCAAAGGAGAAGGCAGGTGGGAGTGTGTGTCGGGAATGAGAAGGAAGTTAGAAATGAGGTTGGCTCGTATGACAGGTATGTGAAGTGTCTGTGGAGAAAGAATGAGGTCCATAATGTACAATATGGATGAATGTATGCAGTTCAGGTGTAATTACATACCAAAAGGAAAGTTCCTTCCTATGCTTAAAGCTGCACTAATCAATATTTTTATGTTAGTATGGATCACACAACTACTTGTACATAAAAAGGGATGATTAAATGATGAAACCATGGGAAATGATCACCCAGCTCTACAATTCCCCTCAGTTTTACCAAGCCTTTTAGTGCCTTTCAGCTCATTGCTTTGGTTTTTACAGCCTTCAACTTTACTGTTCACTTTTACGGCACTCATCAACGTTGGCAGCTGTTTTCATCTCCTTATACACTACCGGCCCAGCACCAAACTGCAGGCAGATAAAGTTAGCAGCTAGCTGGTGAAAAAAGTAGAGCATTTAGTGAATAAAAAGCCACATATAACACATATTTCTCTCAGGAGTTGCTGGAGACTAAAACAAAGGGAAAAGTGAATATTGGACTTAAAAAGAGACATGATTCAAAACAAATGTTTTTGTTGCTCCGTACCTTCTGGAAACAATTTAATATTGCATTACCCATATCAACTTTATAAGGTGATAATATGTCAGTGTTGTGTTTACAGCTTGTTTCTTTTTCGTGGACGCACACACACATGCATGTTCACTGTCATCGCCAACTGCGGGATCTCCCGTCAACAGTGAAATTTTTACGACATTTTCCGCTTCACAGGCAGCCAGACACTAATAAGAACTTTATACTACCTAACGCAATTTATAGATGCAATTTTAGTCAGAGCAAAGATTAAACTTGAGCATAAAGAAAGATTCACAGAGTAATCCTGTCTGGAAGAACCCTCCTGTGCCATTTCCTGGAGTGAGCAGTCTTTGAGAGATGGTAGTTATTTTTCTAGACATAGACACTTAAAGGTGGTTGGAAAAGCAAAATACAAGACAGAATCATAAATAATAAACTGCCCTAAATCTAAGTCCATACTCTTATTTGATTTCGATTGCTACATAGGAATCTCTCCACACCAGCCCACACACATCCCCATCTGAGGAGTGGCAGGTGTCAGTGAGGCATTTGTCACTGATGGACGAGCCTCCTCTTCACCATATCCAAAGGCCACCAGCCCAGATGGAGACCTGATGGGTGGTTCCTTATTGATCAGCTCCACACACCAGGGGAGTGGGCTGATGGAGAAGAAAAAATGATTTAACCTGTGAATTTGGATTGACTTTGACTATAAATCAAATGGCACCCACTTTCACTCACAGGGTCAACTAATATGTACATTATGTGAATAAATATCAGCTGCTATGATGATCTGATTTATGTGTAAATTATAACTTTGCACTCACAGGTCTGCACCTAACCCTGGCGCTATTCTTTCTACTCACACTAGCCAGCTGTAATGCCTGCAGCGTTTAGCTGGCGAAGCCTAATGTCATATAAGCAATTAGAGAAGAGCATATTTAATGATTTCATCAGGCTTGCAGCTCCCAGCATTTTTTAATGGCAGTCCAAAGGAAGCTTGTGGTGTGGTGAAACAATGCCAATTGGCCACTGCCGGAAGGAAAATGCTGCCGCTGTTGATGGAAGTCATATACAGAGGTGGAGACATGTTTCAAAGGAAATTCAATTGCATTTGTTCACTGCCACAATCGATGAATAAACAGTAGGGGTGGCACTTTATAAATTGGATTATTTTCAGTCCAAATGGGATTTTTATTTCCAAATAAAGGGATGCGATGACAAAGCACATTAAATTCTTCTTGCATTTTCAGAAGATAGTGGCCTTAAATCTTCACCTAGTCTCCCTACTTCTGAAACAAAGACAGAGGTATGAAATTGCTTTTATTTAAACTGAATGATGGTCCTGTAGTGTTGTTGTTTACAGTATATTCCATTACTTATGAGTCTGACTGGAAAACAATTTAAATATATCTGCTGCAGCTCACAGAACGTTTTACTTAGCTCAAACATCTAAACCTTTTAGAAAACACAAAGCGTAAAACTATTACTCCAGTTCAAAGTAGTCAAGTCTATTAAACTAAAAATATATAACATGTTGTTGAGAATACATATTATTTTTCTTGTCAGCACGGTGTTGAGCGATATGCTTGTCCTGACTGCCCCAGATTGCATTAATATGAATATAAAGACCTAAAACTTATTTATACATTACTATCTGATCACAATACTTTTGCTATACTTGTGAGCTGTGCTGTATGCACCTCACGGGATTCTTAACATGGTAACTGTGATCATTGGTTCAATTTTATGAGCCAATGAACCTGTGGACAAATGTGATGAAATGAACCGTGTCTGTTGTTGATAAATAATGTGTAGGTGCACTCTGTGTTACAACTAAGTGACAGAGTGTGCCTTTCACCATGTTACTTCAGTAAATTATGGCTGTGTCAGAGTAAACATCTGTTTGTGTGTGTGTGTGATAGACTGAAAAATGTATGTGTGCCTGTCTGGCCTGTGTGTGTCTGCACATGTGTTGGAAAGTTTCATTTCATGGTGCATACAAAAGGAGAATCAAGTGCACTCTTTGGATGGTGCAGCGTAATGGAAAAACATTTGACAAACAAAAAGGCCAGGCAGTGTACACATAAGTGACAGCTCTGCATTCATGTCTGGTGTTCTGTTGTATCTTGTAGTTTGGTGGGATTGAAATTGAATTTTTTTTTTTACTTTGTACAAGTAAAGAAATAAAGGGATGTAGTATGTCTAGATTTAGAAATCTGCACATACTGCATTATAAAGGACACACAGCGGTGTGGTTGGAAACAGTGATGGAGAGGGAGGAGATGGTGGAGGGATGCTTATGTCTAACTTTATTTGTCTTCAAAAAAAAGTTTTAACCTTGGAAAAGACCATCTACAATTTTGTGCCTAACATACAGTACTTACACTTACTGAATATGTGGAGGAAAACCTATTAAGGTCCCTTTACACTGTGGGGTTTTGCGCTGTCTAAGACAAAAGTTGACAATCATGACAGAAACATGGAAAAATCTATGGTCATCAATCGAAAGCGTGAAACTAATGCACCGATGATGGATTTAGAGCTTTAGCGACCAAACAACTCATGAAGAAAAATTCTGACAGTGTCAGAAATTTAAGACCAAATTCTCACAATGTGACTGCTGTTATGACCACTGTCTACAAATAAACTAATCAGAATATGACATGAATTGACACAGACGACACCAGCCAGTGTGACATTTCATAAGTGTAGTTATATAATAGAATTAAGTTTATGTATGTGTGTATGCTTATATTCTCATTCAGACAAATTCCATGTTCAGTATATTCACACACCACATGCTGCTGAAGGAAAATGTCAACTTAAAAACACTGACACCAATGAAGAGGGTTCTCACTTCACACACAAGCTCAAAGGATAGATTTTGAAATGTATTTAGCAGTTGAGTGGCTGTTTATCCACGCAATATGATTTACTGAGATGAGTGGTAGGGATTATTGGCAAGAATGTATTATGCTACCCACAGATTTGTGCTAAGGGTGAGCATTGGGCTGAATATATACATAAACCTTCTAAGAATAGGGAAGACATCAGAATCAAAGTAGTTGGTGCAAAGGGGATTGAATTGGTTTCCCAGTTACTGTGTTATGATGAGAAACAGTGTACCGGTTGCAGCCACATGGTCATACATGTTAATAAATTACTGTACAGGAAGCCCCAGTGCTCTAGTGGTGTGTGGTGTGTGCCATGGGATCCCAGCTATAGGGGCCATTGTTGCATGTCATTCCTCTTCACTCGCACCCTACTGTATGTTTCCACTCTACTGTCGACTCTCTAACAAATAAAAACCAAGCAAACTAGGAAATCAATACAATATTCGTTCATTTTTATAGTCTTGAAACTTAATCACAGCTAAACATCAAGAAACAAATCAAATAACCCATTGGAGAACATCTTCAAAATCAAAACATTCATATTGACATCTGGAAACCTTAATGATACAGAATTTAATTTCTAAAGCAGTCTGTTTAACAAATGTCCTGTCCTGCTGGATAAAAATCAAATAAATCTAAAGTCTGCTGCCGACTGAAAATGGTTCATTGCTGCAGCTGCTTCACATACTACGTTTTAAAACAAAGCATTCCCAACAGTATTAAGAGTCTACAGCCCTACTAGCAGCTCTGTGAGGCTGTATTTAGTAACAGCAATCCTTTGAGCTAAATGCTAATGCCAACATGTTCATAATGACAATGCTGACATGCTGATGTTTAGCATAATGTTTATACGATCACCATCTTAGTTTGTTAGCATGCTAAAATTTCCTAATTACATCTGAGGTTGAGTAACAACTGGACTTGATTATTGTGCTCCAAGAAAAGTGAGAGATCACCAAAGTTATCAGGAAACATTGTCTGGGAACCATTTAGCCTAGCAAGGCTAAAACATGCTTTTTTTTTATCCACATCTTGAAATTGGACCAAACAAGCAGTTTGTCTGACACATTTCATTTCTTGCTGGATAAAAATACAGAAATCAAATATGAAATTGTTTAGGTGTATGTATGTAACTGGAGGTTCTTGCTCAGCTGCTAACCGACAAAGGGTTGGTGCTGCAGCTGTTCCACAAGCTACACTTTGAAACACTCCTTGTATTTCTAAAGTTAAAAAAAAAGTGCTGGTCACTTAAACCTGTTGGCCCAGAATAAAACAACTTTTGACATTGATAATGTTGTCCCTAAACATAAACCATCACACATTTCATTCTGGCTTTGAAAGGAAATAAGGGTCAATTCATAAGACCTTTCAGAGGTTCACCTGCACCAGCTCCGTGTTGGTAGAAAAGCCAAATGTATGTACCTGATCCTATCAAGCTGGCCCGTGTCCCAGACCTTCTGTCAACTAATGTAGTCGTTTTTTCATCATTGGCCATAAGTCAGCACACAGTACCTCTCTGAGCCGCCCTTCCATTTTCTCCTGCCACCTTCTCACCCCAACTCTAATCACTGCCAACATCAGCACAGGAATGCTAATCGTACCCTGAGATGGGAAGACTCCAAGCTCACTGCTCCCCAAAATGATAACCTCCCTCCATGTTCTCTGGGAGCAACAGTAGAATATAGCCACCAGCATTATTTTCAATATACACTTAATACTCCAGCAGTAATAAAGGGGCTTTAGCTGGAATATCAAGGTAATGTTGAGGAGGAGATGGTGAGTTCTGGTCATTATCCCTCAGGACAAAACTATCAGCCACTCTTTAATTGTACACCAACACAAGGACACCATATATAGAGGTGTATATCATCATTGTGGCCATTTATTCAGATGAATATTACTGTTTCATAGTGTTGCAGCCTCAGACAAAGATTCTTCACTGCTGGACTTGAAATCCATTGATCTGAGCAAAGGAACTGCAACTAAAAGTAAAAAAAAAAACAGAAAAAGGAAGAATAAATTATTTTTTCCGCCAGCACATTATTGATCAGGAATGTTCTGAGCTTTTCCGCTCCACAGATGAGGAGAGCGAGTAAGAGAGAGCAAGAAACAATTTTAAAAATAGACTCCGGCGTGAAAGTGTTTAAATAAGATTCATTGGAATGGGAAAATAAATCCTCTCTGTGTTTCATTTAATTTCTCTCTCTCGCCACAGTTATTAATGTCTGAGCCTTAATTACTTTGTTGACTGTGGTGAGTCAACGCTTTTATCCTGAGAAGGACTCATTTTTTTGTCGAACATGGAGAAGCTCTTTACACGAGCTCGTTCTTGAGAGTTGCTTTGGAGCATAATTAATGGACAGGACAGAAACCATGAATAGCAATGCGGCAAATATGTCATTTTTTGAACACCTTCCACTCTGCTCCCTCCTTTCTTTAGGGAGTACTTGTGCTGTTTGACGGTCGAGGTAATCCATTTGCGGGGAGGCTGTTTAAAAAATGGATGTGTGTTTAATCATGAAGCCCGTGTTAAAGTGAGAGAGGTTCGGGTGCTCCGAATCGTCGTTCATCTTAATCTTATATCAGCATTGGGGTCCCTCTGACCCTGATGATATGTTGCCAGAGGCAGGACAGCTCCACAGCGGATGTTCAGACACAGCCTGATTAAAAACATATACGACTGCCCTTAGCCTGCTGTAAATTTCCCTCATTGCCTTTTATCATTCAGTGCTACAGGATGATGACAACATCTTGGATTGCCTTTTTGGACGCAAGGAGCGTTGTCAGCACTCAGAGGACAGAGCACATCCCCTGGTCACGTTCTTTTTCTTGAAGGATGTGTGTATGTGTGTGTGCGCTTTCCTGTTTATTCATCTGTGACAGAGTCATGTTAGATAAATTCCCGGCCATTTGAACAGAATGGATGGCCGTCATTAACGAGGCAGGGTCTAAATCATTCGGCCTGATAACGGTACAGGCTGTGACGGCTTTGCCTATTGCATTACCACACAGCAGCGAACCCTGTAATCATCACAATTCCTCAATCGATGAGGCGTCCATTCAGTGGTCCAATTGACAAATCGACTCCTTAGCCTCCAGCTCACCCGTCCCTCCCTCTCTCTGTCAATGGCTCCAGATGAAAGTAGAAAAGACTCAGGATCTCTTTATACCACATTGTGTGTAATCCCCCCATTTCCATAGCTTTGGGGTATTCAGCCTCTGGATGGAAAATGCTCTTGGAGGGCGTTCAGCACAATAATTCCATTAAGTGTTCAGCTCCGCAGCAGCATAGAGGCCGACATTTGCTTCCTCAGCCTCTATTCAACGTGCCTCCCTCTGAGAAGATGCTTATTTCTGCCTCTGTACACATGCACATCAGGGATAGCTCATAACCATGTTTCCATGAAAGTGGAGCTGACGCCGTTGATATTTAAAGAGATGAATCTGCGGTTCCGCTTCATTGGTTCAGAGGAAAACAGCTAGGTGAAGTGCTAAAATAATACATTGAAATTCTCTTGCTACATCCTCTTGATTTCTCTTTTATGATAATTAATAATAATTCATATTTTGAAGATCAAATATTAGCCATTTTCAGTCATTTATACCTCTGTTGGTTTCTATATTAGACCACTTAGAGATCAAACACTGTCCTTATCCGCATGGACTCAGTGACCTACAGGAACATCAGAAGTGCTCACACTGCTATGATTGACGAGGAACAACTCCCCATAGGTGTATTGAAAACCAATTGTCTATCCGTCTATATCGTGTTCTGTCAGTTCAGTGCTTCAGAGGGTGATTATTAAGACCTTAAGGGAGAATGATTCCTTGTCAGTGAGTTGAAATCTTGCTTAACTTCAGTTGATGGATATACAGTACTGTATGTAGACCAGTGCTAGAGAGTGGAAAGTAGGGATAAAATTATATAAGTAATATTTAGAAAAAATGGTACAGCACTGTATCCACTTAAGGATAAAAAGGGATTCAGTTGTATGTAGCTAATAAGGTTCCATCACCTTGTGTTTTTATAAAGGGCAGATTATGTTGTTTTCTCTATGGTGCTGGTGATATGGTAGCTCAGATTCTCGTCCAAAATTCAATCATTTAAAATGTATATACTTAAACGATTTTCGTCCTATATACCTCATGTCTTTGGAGACCTGTTACATAACAGATTGAGCTATAACAGCTCAGATTGAGCTATAAATGAAAATAATCTTGCTTTTTCAGAACACACAGTAATATTAACACTAATACCTCCCACACCCTCAAAAACACGTTTTTTTTTTATTGATATCTTTCAATGGAGCATATTATACTATGTTTGTGTGCATATTAAACTGTGTTACACAGAGGCTACTGTAACTGCTCAATGACTGACACTTACCAAACACCATTTTTCAGTACAGTTATCACAAATCACAGTCCCTTTCTTGAGGTTATTGTAACATTGCTGAGCGGTTCATTGTTGTATTATGAAGATCATGTTTCTTATGTTTCTGTTCGCATTCTGACTCTGTGTCCCTAGCTGCCATTCACCACCAGTCCTCCAGAGGCCCTCAGACTTTTTCCTCCCTTTTTGTTTACACTGGACTGAGTGGGAGAAAAATGTTTTGAGTTGTGTCTTTAAAGACTTCTGGCATGATATAATTTAAGTTGCCTTTATTAGTTAAACTGTATTCATTGTGTTTCTGGGTTTTTGGTTGTCTGTTTTCGCTGTGTTTTCCCTCCTGTGTTCATGTTTTACTCCTCATCGCTCTTTTCCCTTCACACCTACCCTGCATTCAGTCTCGTTAACCCTGCTCTACTCTCTGTGTCTTCCCCAGCCAATCAGCTGCCAGCCTGCCCTTGTGTCTTGCCAGCTGTTCCTTGTTGTTTCATTAGTTCAGTTTGAATTTAAGTCCTGGTTTTCAGTTCAGTTTTGTTGGATCCTCTGTTCAGTCTGCTCACTTTGTGCTGTGTCCTGTTTCGCTCTGATCTGCCAGTTTTGTTTTTCCCTGATCCTAGAATAAAGACATTTTTTTTTCAGCCTTGCTTTGCCTATGGTCTCTTGTTTTTGGGTCCACCTTCTCCACTCCACCATAACAATGTCAGATTTATGACTTGGCAGAAAAATATAATCCTTATCATGAGCTGAATAGGACATTTACTGTCATCAAAAAGGATAACAGCATAACATAAAGAAACTGTCATTTTGTCTGCATGAATTCATAATATCTGTGACACCAAAGAGGAAAACATGACTTTTCCTGCTATCTGTACACTGTACCCTGATAAAAACAAAACAAGATGTTTTCATAGCCTCTGTAAATTATTCGGTTCATGTATCACTAAAGCACCATAATGAGACAAATACTAACTATTTTATGGGTGTTAATGGCTTCTAAAACTGATGGTATGCACATACAAAATAATTCATTAACTGCAGTGAGGAACTTCCATTGGCTTATGTGTTGTCTGTGATAAAACACCACTATTGGCCAACATAATTCACCATACCATTTAATAGCCCAAGAACTGAATACATGTGGTGGTGTGTGGGTGTCATCTTGTGCGTGGTGGCAAACAATTTTTGAAGTGAGCAGGTCAGAGTGGCCTCCACAAAGCTGCCACTACAGATGGCTCATTAGACTAGTGTTTGATACCCCCCCATCACCACCCCACTCCACTTTGCCTCCATCTCCCATCCCGCCATCCTGTCATCCTTTTTTCATCAGTCTAACACTCTACCAGCTGCTCACATCTAACAACCACAAGAGTTCAGACACCAGAAAGAAAGCGAGAGCCGTGCAACATATTGTGCTGTGAAAACTGCAAATAAATAGTTTCAAGTGAAGATTTATACATCACTAAATTAAATTTGGATTGCTTCACACAAACTAAAGCCCTTTTCACACATGCAGTCTGTCCCTGAAATGTTCTACATTTCCTGCATGGGGACGTGTGTGAATAGGAGCAGGGATCAATATTCAGGGAAATCTGTATCGCCAGTGTCCCACCTCAAGACTCAGTAACATTTTAGGGAAATTGTGAATGCAATAACATTGCAGGGAAAAGCATGTAAAGGGTTACATCAGTGTGACGAAAGATGCTTTAATGTGGAGCAAGCGAACCAATCACAACATTCTACTGATGATGTATTTGAATCCGCAATTTGTTTACAGTTGCCTTGCCAATTCTTTCACAGGTGTTTGTCTTGTCTTGAGTGATGGTCAGCATCTTCAGTGGAGAAAAGCGCGTGCAAGACTTTGATGTCTTAAAGCCGAAAATGTTTATTGAAACATGGCCAAGTGGAGAACCAAAACAGCAAACACCAGAGTGTTCTGCTCCGGTGCTGTATCTTTCCGATTCTGAACTCTGAAAGACGGAGCCTAGCCCTTAACTCAAGCAGAGATATTAATCTAATTGGTTCACCAGTTTCAAATCATAGCTCTGTGACCTCTAGTTATGTTGTATCTCAAGTCTTTGTCTTGTTTCATCTGGCAGTGTTCTGCATTCTGGCCTTGGTAAGCCTTTTTATCAAAACAGTGCATGCATTATCTTCTGTTTGAGAAAACAGAAGGTACAACTTGACCATTTAGTTATGGAAATATCCACAACAATTACAAGGACATTGGCACCAAACAGCTCCTTTCCCACCATGTTCCTGAAAATAATACAAGATGTCCAATGTGTACACATACATCCAGCATTTCTTCTTCTTCTGTGTTATGGTGATTGGCATCTATAAGCATTGCATGACCACCGCTTGCTGGAGCATCCCTTCCATTGCCATGGCATGTGTGAAAAGGTGCAAGACTGAAATGTTCCTGAATGTTGCTTCATGTGTGAATAGTGAAAATCATGAAAGGTTATCCCAGTGATTTACTGGTGACTATGTGTGAAAGAGGCTTAACTAAATTTCTACTCTCCTGCAAAGTGTAAAAGTTGCATAAATAACTGAAGTGACTGACAAAGCTAACTTTAGCTTGCTATATCTCCTATTTAGATTGAAGAAGTCGACGTCTGACTTGACACTCGCTAACATGTTGTTTTTAATAATACCGTAAACTGCGAAGATTTTTAACTTACATCTCACAAAAGTAACACAATACACCTTAAATTATATATTATGCTAATTACAGCAAACTAAAAGATTAGCATTGTTAGGTTAGCCAATTTTCTCCATGTATGCATAAGGTACAGACATAAAACCAAGTAATGCCTACATTTAAAAAGGATCAGTAATTAAAACCCCTGAAAGTTGGATTAAAAGCCTGAGTATATTAGTGACTGAGAAGTAAATAAAATCTTTCCATCTTTACTTGCATTGTATTTATTTTGAGTTTAAAACACAAAAACTCAACACTTATCTGCTTCATCAGGACTGTGTGGTAGTAGTTTGATCAGACTGACTGGCAACATGAGCGAACAACCACACAACATATCATTACATTTTGTTTCAAATATGGTTAAAACCTGATTTGTTCAGAGAAGTATGTGACATCACTTTATTTTTTTCCAGCTGAGCACCTCTCTCCTTACACCAGTGAGGGTCACAAAGATAAAGAAGCACAAACAGAAATCTCTGATGGGAAATCATAAAAAGTGTTGAAACTTTGGCTAAATGTTCATGTACTGCAGATACCTCATTTCCTAGAGTTAGAAGCTAGCTTGAAATAGGTTTTAAGGGCTTTTAATATAATTCTTGGCACCCTAAAAACATTTTAGGGTGCCAAATGATGTGATAGCTTGTAATGCCACAGTGGCTCACTCTTTACATGGTTGTTTCCTTTTGATTAGACTGCACTACAACAAATCTAACAACAAATTTACACATTACTAAAGGTTTTATGAGATAACACATTACTTAATAGTGCAACCTGTTTTAGTAAATCACTAGTTTGAGACTAGCTAGTTATTACTGAAGACTTTACACACAAACTTTGTAATGGATTTACAATTAATGGGTGCAGCATAATATGAAAATGAGAAGAGAGCTTGATGATGATGATGGAGAGGTTGTTCTTTTAAGTACACATGCAGCAAATTTTATTGATTTATTATGCGTTTGTATATATGGTGCCCTGCATTTTATGACAACAACAGTGTTTGTCTCCTTTTCTCAAGCAATTACTAAAATGGATACATTTATATGTGTGTGCAGGGGTGACCCATATTCTGTTCTACAACATAAAACACACTTTATTGCATATGCAGGCTTTGCAGCCCTTATATTAGAAAGTGTTGGTCTATGTACTGAAAAGATTTATTTAACCAGCGCTAAATGCAATGCCACACATTTCATCAAACTAGCAGCCATGCATTGTTCTCCATCGTGGCAATGGAATGGGTGTGTTTTACGACACTTTCATCATCACAGTGTGTGTATCTCTGAAGTTTATTAGACATTGTTTATGGCTCTGGAAGCAGAGCCTCCATGCCTGCTGCTCATGTGAGTTATTGTGTGTGTGGAGTGTCTGTCTGTAATTGTGCTGCGAGGTGTCCTGTCTATGATCAGGTCATTACATGAAGTCCTGTGTTGACAGACAGAGTCCTTGGTGGTGAATATGTCACTGATTAAATGGGTCTGATTGAAATGTGTCCCCCAGCGATGGTCTTGACCCATAAAGAGCCAGCGGGGCCACACTGCCTCATTGGCTCTGTAACAACCGCTATATTTTAAGATGCTTCCTTGCACACAGACATGCACACATGTGCAGCACATCAGATGAACAAAGCCTTTATTGTACATGGATACAGTATGAGCACTTGAGGCACAAAACGTCAACATGACCTACATATGGGATTAGTTTTCATGCTTGAGTGAGATGCAACTCTGCAGCCATAATATTACATCATGACTATTTTTTTTAGTTTTGGGGTTTTTTTTGTGATTTTTGGAGATTTTTTTCTTCAATTTTTCAGCATTTCATTTATATGCAAATTAAAAATTATATATAAACAGCTGGCAGCATGTGAGAGCAGCGCATATGGTTCCCCACGTGAAAATATATACTACTCCTACAGGTAAAAAAACAACAGAAAATATCCATTAAGTAATGGACACATGGAGACTAGTTCCTTGTAAGGCAGATGCCACTGTGCATGCGTGGGAAAGTGGTTCTGTTTATAGAGCTTCACTTGCTTGTTGTGCCACATAACACAACCTCTTGACTTTATTCTAAGGTTCTTTACAATGTACAATGCACAATGCAGTATAAATGAGCAAGATACAGCAGCAGCTCAGTCACTCTGCTCTGTTGTGTTCGGGCTAACATGCTGTGACTGAATGTGCATTTTTCGGTGCAGTGCCATTCCAACAGTTTCCGTGGGTCTATGCGATAATGGATTTTCTCCCTATTTTTGCCTATTTCCTGCCTATATCAGTGCTTTCTTTAGGAAACTTAGGGATGTAAAGCGGACTGAAAATACTGACTATTTTGCATACAGTTATGGAACAGGAAAACTATAGATACGCCCTGGCTGTGTTCATTTGGAAGTGCTGGGCTCTAGAGGAAAACTGTGTCTGAGAAAAACAGGAGAGAGGGCAAATGAGCGAAGATCAAAGGTATTTATAAACCAGGCAAATTGTAGGAAATTTCCATCAATATTTAAGGATGGCTTATTGGCTGTCTGACAGAGGGGGGAGAGAATGACGAGAGTGAGACAGAATAGTAAAGAGTTTCTCTAAATGTGGTTTCATCCTTTTTATAATACGCTGAATATTTTATCACAACTGTAGCAATTAAGCAGCTATAATTTTCATCCTGTATGAAGTACAGGGTCATCTTCTCTTCTCTACTCTTTTCTCCTCTTTTCCCTTCCCTTCTTTCCAGGAAACATCAAAGAAGCAAACAGGGTATTTAGAGATTAGTCTTTCCTCCTACTTCTTGGAAAGTGCTACCAAACACTTCATTCACCTTGAACTTGTGGCGCACTTACAGATAGCAGGCACAGGGACTGGGACTTGACTCAAGTAACTTTTCCACAAGGCTGTCAAGAGGTAATTACATTAAATTTTCATTCATGAAGTGTTATGCAGCAGTAAAACATGACCCCTAGCTGTGCACAGATGGAAAGGGAGAAACCATGCATGTCTAAAACCGAGCTACAAAAACAGCCCTGGGGACTGACGTGTTGCCAGACAGAGGGAAAAATTTCCCAAGAAAATTTCCTTGTGAATGCCTCCAACTAGGTTACATCATTCCTGCATGCAATGCCCTGCAGAGAATATTAGCCACATAAAGCAGAGCTCTTTATCATCCGCAGTTTTACAGGTGGCAATGTTTGCTCTGTATGTAAATGCCTCCTCTCCTTTTTGATTGCTATTGATTGTATCCCCCTAGGGACATGTCATTCCTATCAATCAATAATTATTGGCCAGTTAGGTTTCATGTCCCCAACATCTGTCTATATTTCTTTTACCTTGCCTAAAATAGCCAGAAGGATATTAAAGCCCCACTCACAGTAGAAATCAGTGAGCACCTACTGAAGCATAAACAGTCTCTTTCCTTCCATCTCACATAAAGTCCTGGAAATTGACTGGAGTTTCAGTGTGTGAAAGTGCAGAGGTGGCTGCAAGAGAACACATTGATTCCATCTACAAGGTGCTGTTGTTTGGGTGCAGGTAATGTGTCTGAGTGTGAGGAGAGAGACTCTGGAGATGGCTCACAACTGCTTGGTTACATTGTCTAATGAAAGCATCATTTTCTCTGCTTTTGGATCGGGCTCACCTCATCCATCACTAGAAGCCCATCAGTGAGCGACAATGGGAAAGTGGGGAGCCTCTGGGACTCCCTCCATCCCAATCTCTGAAAATGAGAAAAGTAATAATAGAACATGGCTGGGCATTATCGCAGAAGGCATCATATTGTTTACTGCTTTTACTAGGTTGACAAAACCACCCCCTTTCCCCACCCATTGGAGCAATATGTGTGTGTGGTTCAAAGATCAGATGTGGCTTAATGAGATAGGTCAAATGTCAGGATCCAAACATCACGCTGTAACTACTTCTACCATGACACATTCCTGCAAATTTTTATTTTCTTTCAGCATCCAATCAGACATTTCTGTTTATGTATGAGTTGCATGCTACTGTGAATGGCTGCTTGGTATTTTCCACTCTTCCTGTGTGTCCTGTAAGTGCCAGAGAGACAGAGTGAGGCATAGATGGAAGAAGAACCTTTAGATCCCTGAGGGAATATGGCGGCGGCTCCACTGCTACACTAATGAACCCTGACTTAGCTGACCTCTCTGGGCTCCAGAGAGTGTTAGCAGCCACACACACTGCAGCCAATTAGACCCGATCCAGAGCCGAGACACACAAGATTATAAGGGAGCAGCAACAGAGTCACTGATGAGTGCATGCTATGAGGAGGGATGGTATTGTTGTGAGGATAGATAAGGTTAGATGGTGAGTTGAAGGCTTTAAATGAATATGGACATTGGCCAGTTAACAGCCAACGGGATGGAGGTGAGGATTTTACATGGCAAAGTCATCAGTGTTAAAGCTGCACTAATCAATATTTTTATATCAACAGCTGATCAAATGACTGTGTAACATGAGAGGGGTCCTTTGTAGTGATGAACCAACAGAGAATCATTATGCAACTCTCATCTCTATGGAAATGTTTTAGTGCTTTTCAGCTGACTGTTTTGGTTTAGTCAGAATTTTTTTTTGTTTCAGGCTCTCTTCAAGAACGCAGTTAGTAGGCAGCTATTTTCTGAGAAAAGGCTTGGTTAAACCGATTGTATGCTACCTGTCCAACACCAAATGGCAGACAAATTTAGCAATCCAGATGGCACCTTAAGGAGTTGATGAAGATGTTGCTACATGTCTACTGGATGTGTAAATAGCCATTTATTTTAACCTTGCCATATCTACTTTATAAAGTGATGATATATGTATCAGTGTTGTGTTTATAGCTTACTGCTCTGTCTCCACTCAATACTAGCCATTTCAGACACTCATCAGTTCCACGAGTGAACAAATAACACTGCAACACTACTAAATTCAAGAAATTGTCACTAGGAACTTGGAAAAAAGACACCTGTCTAAACCAGCTACCTTACATGACCTACTAACAGCATCAAGTTAGCATCTAATTACCGTTAGTTTCTCATGGTCTTAATGACTTTTAGACAGGTATTTCAGCCCTGAAAAGAAATGTAAAGCTTAAAATTCTCTTTTGCTGTCATCATTTTTGGTATTAAAACACTGGGGATGATAAGATGTGTATCTTCACCAGATGTATTTTCCCCTGTTGCTTTTTCTCCTGTGAGTTGTTGAATCTCTCTTTCTGTTGCAGTAGAGATGTTGAGCTCTCCTTCACCTCCTCCACAACACTCCCCGGGGACCCCATCACGCCCACTGTCTCCCATGGATACCTCAACTCTCGTTCTCATTACTGTGGAGACCCAGCAAGCCGTTTGCTAACAGCAGGCATTGGTCGATTGCACAATTCAGCCAAGCCCCCAGGAAGTGTGCCGGGCTTTGAAACCAATTTGGCATAGTGGCCAAACTCTTTAATTACAACTTATGGGTCTGTCATGTGATGCTATTTGACCCAAAAAGACTATTTACCATAGACTTCCATCGTGAAAGAGACATTTTTTTTATTGTTACAACCCCCACGAAATGACTCGTTTCACTACTTGGAAAATCTAGAAAAGCTGCAAAACTGAATTATTTTATTCCTATTCAAGTTATTGGAGGGATAAACTGGAAGTTAGCTGGCTCGGCCAGTGTAAGTCTCTGGAGCGTTTGCTGTATGGGCTCAATGATCAGGAACCGTGAGCAACATCCAGATAATTTCTTTATAGCAGGAAGTGGCTTTTTGAGCTTCACGTGCCACTGAGCAAGTTTCATAGGAATGAATGGGGCCCCACCTCCAACGCTGTATAGAGTTTTCTTTATACATCCATGGATTCAACCAATAACACTTGTCCTAATAGAGCCATTTAGCAGTTCACATTCCTCTGAACAACTCATGAGTTCCTGCCCTCTTAAAGAGTTGAATGACTTCTAGATTTGTTTCCAGTCCCAATAGACTTCACTTGGAAAAACATGTTAAAAACGTGTAAATGAACAATGAATGAATCAATGAATGGAGTTTCTGACCTTCTAATGAGCATCACATATTAAATTTCCTCTAGCTAGTAGCTACAAAGAGTTGTCATTCTTTGATGATAGATTTTGCTTTCAATTTTTTTTATGTTTTTGTAAAATATGACTATAATTTTAACTTTTCATGGTAACCTTTCTGCATTTTCATCTTAACTGTTTTGAGTTATTCCTAGGGGAAAAAAATACAAAAACTAAAGAAATAAAAATAAAAGGGAATATTTTCCCTTGTAACAGGTTCAGTTTTCTTCTCTGAGGCTTGGTTGGGATTTGTTATCTCCTTTGCAGAAACAAATCTTCAAGGTTGCTCTGTTATCCTGGCAGGAAACAGTGCCTGCAGACCTGATTTATTCAATTAACCCAATCTCTGGCGTGACATTCTGTTGTTTATATGCTTGTGATTTCTCCATAGGGTTTCCCACCTCTTCCCACTCCTCTACTCCTCTGCCTATAACTTCATAAGTCTGCCCACAGTAATACCATTGTCGGGTTCATATTAAACAGCAATGTGTGTAATGTATATTAAATAGGTGGGTTTTCACAGACTGCCTCCCATCTGAACCTGCCAGTTCACTGCCTACAACTTCCAAGAATCCATCAGGACCCTCAAATAGCGGATTTAACATCTTTTGTTGAATCTGTAAAGACCACCAAGTATTCCTGTGCAACAAATCGTATTTCTTAGTAATCCTCAGTAATCTTCTATCAAAGACTGTTTCAACTTGATGACTCTCAATTTATCATATGCACTGCACATCCTGACAAAGATTCAAAAGACCTCCTCCTGGGAGACATTACCACTAAGGTCAAGAGCTCCTCCCCTGATGACTATTACTTTTGTTAACCTAACCTTTACAATGCTGTTTTAGCTCACTTATAGGGCAGGAGCATTCCTCTGGGAGATCTGGTATTGTCTTTGGCAAATTAAGATTTTATATGAAGTATCATGGAGCCAAACAGGTCACAGTTTCTCATACTGTGAGTGCTTGTCAAGTCACAATCAATTCCTGAGGAATCTTCAGTAGTTAAGTGTCTGCGGTGTCACTCTGCAGATGTTCTATTATTTGGTGGCTCAAGCTATTGAGCATCATAGACATGCCTTATGAATGAGGATGACATTTTTGTGTTTAGTGAAATGTGAGATGGACACATACTTGCAAAATTTAAGATATTCAAACCAACCTCAGCTGTACTGTGTGTTTATAGTGCTAATTAGCACATTTTAGCATGCAAGCACACTAAAGTGGTCATTGTCATGTCTATTTTACTTTGTCTATTTTATTTCACTATGTACTGTATATATAATAATTTGTCATTTGCACTTATTTTTTATTTAGTATATCATGTTACCATGTGTGCATATATACAGTATTTTATGTATACTAAGATATGAATATATATTAATATTATTTATAGAAATGACTTTTGCTTACAAAAAATGTATTTTTCTTCTTTGCAATAAAAAAGTTCTTATCTTATTAAATGAATAATTACATTTTTCATCTGATAATCAAATAGCCCAAACAATAATTATATATAAAGGATGTTCTCAGTGGTTGTTAGTGTACCAGTGCCAAACATACCCAATCAAAATTAGAATTACAGATTATTTGTTTTTGAACATATGAACATATGTTTCTGCACTCACAGACTCTCTCTCTCTCTTTCTCTGTCTCTCTCTCTCTCTCTCTCTCTATGCGACTCAATGAGCCAGTGCTCCCTGGAGGAAGCAGTATCATCCATGTGCAGAATCTGTCTGTTTGTTTGATTTTGCCCCCCAAGCGTGTTTTATATGCACTCTGATTATCCATATAGCTTACAGCTATCTGATACCAACATGTTTAGATCATGCATTACAGTTCACCCAGGGGCCTTACTGTTGCTTTGATATGTGCAGCAGCAGCTGAATTGTATTCAAAGCCTGGGGCTCATTCACTGGTATCTGTTCACATGCCCGTTTATCATATAAACATTAATCGAGAAAATATTCTTAGGTGATATACTGTAAGATATGAGGCAGTTTAATTTTATCCTTTCATTATTAGTGTAGTTCAAATGTTCATGATATACATTTAAAGGTTTTTGTAGTTACATATGGAACATGACAGAGAATTGCTGAGCCAAAAAAATGGTAGATGAAAGCAATATGCAGTGTTTCTTTTTCTGCCTGGCTGGCGTGAGGCCACTGGAAGCTGCACATGGCCACCCTAACTCAAGCTGACACCCAACATTACGGCTGCTCCAGCTCCACTCCCTCCTCTGGTTAATCCACAAACCCTCTCTGGATTTCCTCAGCTCCTCCCCAGTTTTCTCCCTGTTAATTATCAATATGTCTGTAGAACTGTGAATCACATTCCCTCCAAAAAGTGCTCACTTGTCTTTCAGTTACTGCGCAGGTCTGGTGCACTGGGGGAGTAAAAGCCCTCTGCTCAACGTGCTCGTAAAAATAGAAGCTACAGTGTCCTGGGCTTGTTACGGTGGAGTGAGATTGAGGGGGATTTTTATGAGAGATGTGTGGCCTGGTGTAAAGCCTGGAAACGTACGTGACAATGCCAAGAGCCAAGAGGAATCGCAGACACTGAAAGTACCCACCGAGGGCCAAATCCCTTTTTTAAACCTTAAAGACATTTCTGTGCAGGACTTCAGGCCCATAGGAACTAGAGGTACCCAATAATGTTCAACAGAGCCTTGACTAAAAGCTACACAGGCTGAAAATCTTCAGTCTGAAACTAAAGCAGCAGCCAACATTGTGTCTATACTCAAACCTGTGCTCGCTGATCCTTTCTGGCAAATTGAATGATAGACTTTTTTTCATGTCACTGTAGGAAAACTACAGGTGTAAAATTATTGATGGATGAATTGCATTTAGCTGGTTCAGTTTTAGAGTCCAGATATTGTGCATGATGGCTCAATGTCACACTGTCATGGCTTACTTGGACACTTTAACAGAATGTAGCCAACGCTGTGCTTTTTGAGTCAAAGTGCTTAACGTAGTTTGAGACTACATAACCTTTCCTGACACTGAAATGACATTTTTAAATTTCTGCTTGTGTGCAGATTAAATAAACAATGTGTTAATTAGTGAGTTTTAAACATCCTGGTAGGTGGATCTTTGAACATTAGACAGAGCCAGGCTAGTTGTTTCTCCTTGTGTTTCCTGCCTATATGCTAAGCTAGGCTAAAATTGTTCCAATCAAACAGCAACTCAACACAGTTGAGTTGAGGCTGTGGCCAATGCGGAAGTACCTCAAGTTCAAAGCCACCCCATACTCCTTAAATGGACAAGATGGCGCCAACCATAAGCTGCAACTCTTGGCTTCAAACTAGCTCCAATGCAAACCAATGGGTGATGTTAGAGATTTACAGTCTATGGTCCCAACTCCAGCTGCATACTTAATATAAAGACATGAGAATGATACTGATCCTCTTGTCTACCTCTCAACCAGAAAGTGAATAGGCATATTTCAAAAATGTTTAGATACCTAAAAGGATAAAATTATCCAGTAATTCACATGGAAAAAAAGAAAATATGAGCAGAAGGCTGAAAAAATAAATATTATTTTGTGAACATTTTGTGAACAAAACATTTTTTTCAGCTTTTCTGTCTGTAAGTTATTGACCCAGACATTCTCGTTGTGAAACACTGCTCACTTTATTCTTCCTTTTGGTTCCTTAAAACATTTGTCCTTTTATACCTGTTTGTGATATTTGCACATAACTGGCTTCCACATACTGTGCTGTTGTATGGCTCTAGATTTTTATGGGCTGACAACTCAATCTCCCCTTGTCTTCCTCTCCCTTAGACACACACTGCAGGTAAAACAGCCTCTGGGGACACCCCGCGGCTTTCTTGCACTGCTGGATTTTTTAAGGAGATTTAAAAACCCCCACAGAGAGATACTTGATATCAACCTCTTCCTCTTCCTGTCTCTCTTCGTCTCTCTACCAATTATCACACTGAGCAACTACAATAACGAGAGCAGCAATCAAACCCTGTGTACGTTGATTGCTTAGGATGTTTGAATGTATCAAAACACATTTATATTTCACTGCAAAGGATGTGACACAGCATGTAACAGGGTAGATGCTGATGTGTGATTTTGTATGTGAGAACATGCCAGATCTGCTTACTGTACCTGCTGCTGTTCACATGGTGGAGTCAGATTGGAAAGGAGATCCACAGCTCCCCCTGTGGGCCACCAGGAACACCACAAGATGGATATTCCAGATGTCATGGCATGTTGGGGTGTGTTTTATTGCACCCCAGTAGCCTGTCTGTATGTTAACTAGACTACCACACATAAACACGGCGGCAAAAAACACACAAACACACAAGATGCAATTACTCTTGTGAAGTCTAATAAACTCTCTAAAGCACTATACCTCACCTCCTACCTCTCTGGACTCTCTCTCTCTTCAGCTCTCTCTTTCCCCTGAGGTCAATGAAACGCCACGTAATGTTTGTTCGCCCGTAAACACACCGTAAAATAGATGGTCCTGAAGTGGGGAAAGGTTCTGCAAAGTCACAGTGACATTGCTGAGAGAGGAGCGAGAGTGCTGATGGAGGCACGAGATTGTACACAGATGAATATTCCACTGCTGAGAAATACCATTAATCAGAAGCTTACCTTTTCTGTCAGGCTGTGTGGTTAGCTTGCCCCAGACAGGCGGTGGTTAAGGTCAGGGTGTGATGTCTGATACTAAAAGTGAAAAAGTTTTACCCTCCTTGTCCTTATCTAAACCTTTTCCATTTTTTTATTCATTTCCATATGCAGAGTATCACACGTGCTCTTTATTAATGAGGACAGGTGTAATTTGAAAAACTAGTGTTGCCTCTGCATGTGTTTGAGCATGTTAACACCTTTTTTTTATGTTGTTATATTTGGAGACTCTATTGTGCCCATGAGGTATATGGGATTAGTATGTTCCTCGACACCCTTACATGTGATCATGACATCCTTGTTAGCTCCAAGCTTTTGTTATTTAGCATGAAAGACGGTAAAAGGAAGGACAAAGTTAACACAAGCGTGAACCCCTCAAGCTCTTCCTCTCTACCTCTTCATCTCTTTTATTAAAAGAATAAACTGGCAGCAGAATTAAATTACTTCTCAAAGAGTGAGGGGAGTAGGAGGAGTGGGGGGTGCGGGGGGGAGAAAGATCCTGCCCAAGGATATCGCCGCTGTCTCCTTCCGCAAATTTGAGGAGTTTTGGAGCATAGATTTAGAGAGAAATGGGAGGCGATAATATGACAATTTATCTGCCAAATATGAATGGGATTCCATAATCCGCTCTCACCAGCCGCTTGAGGAAGAATGGGATGATTTTTCTTGGATGTGCTATTCTCACAGCAGTCTCACAGCAGTTTATAAAATAGCCACAAACTTTAATCTATAGATTTGTGTGTATGGATACAATTTTTTCATATTTTAACTATAACTGCTACATTACTCAGCATTCAATCACAAGATTTTATCCTTATTTTTATTTCTGTATCTTAATTTTATCATTCTGTATCAGTCGAGTGGGCAGATTGCAAACCTGCCTGGAAATATCTAAAATTTCTCAACATAAAAACATGAAAGTGTCCTTGATAACTCAACAATAGGTTAATGTTAAGGTCATCAGTTTTATTTTTTCCGAGATGTTTTTTGTTTTTTTGTCAGTTTGTCTTCTTCTTTCTGTCCAAGCCCAAATGACCCTGAAGTATGCAAGGCTGAGCTGAAGACCAAGCAGGCACAGGTGAGAAACACAGTCAGTGGCTACCAGAAGTATCAGGACTACCTGCAGGCTGTGAAAAGCAACAGTGAGAAACCACAGACTGAGCTGGCTAAGCTCGACTATGAAGGTACCTCGTGTGAGAGCAGCAAATAGACTCATTTGTAGTCACACAGCTGCCATTCCATATATTATACATTTTGCATTAATGTTTGAGGTATGTGTGTCTGTGTATATGCAAATGAAAAAGAGGAGAGTCTGCTGAACTAAAGAAGAGTCAACCATGCAGAAACTACAAGAGGTGCAGTAGGTTGACTATAAAATTCACTCACACATTTCATTCACAGGTCTGAAATATGACCACAAAAATTAATGTTCCTGTATTCAATTCTATGTCATTATTCACTTTTTTTTTTTTTCAAACTGTCCCTCCCTCTCTGCAGGAACGATCATCATACCTGGAGTAGCAGAAACTTTTTGACTACAAGGATTTACTGAATGAATTTGCTCATTTATTTTACTGTACAGTTACAATCTAGTTTGAATGTAAATATCCCTACTTTGTTAGGCTCCTGATAACTGCCCATTTTATCAGAGCAACATAATCATTCAAAAAGATTATTTCACCCACACAGGTGTTTTAGTACACTGCACCACTTTTCCAAAGTCTCCCCTGACAACTTTATAACTACAGCTTTTCAAATTAAATATTTTCAACACTTTGTAAGTTGTACTTAGACTACATTTGCATTTGTTATTTTTTAACCAAAATGTTACATTCAATATTTTAAACTGGAATATTTTTTGGGTTGTATTTTTTCAGAACTCTCTCAAATGTCATGATGGCCAGGATGAGTTTAAAGGGGAAATGTCGGTGCTGCCATTTTTTAAATATCTGCTTTGCCAGATCATCTGCTGTAAATTTGAAAAATAATTGAAAATAGGAGCAGGAGGAAAACTCCTGTGGTCCATTTTTAATGTGATACTTCAGGCTTTTGTAATTTAGCATGAAAGACGGTAAAAGGAAGGACAAAGTTAAATTTCACCAAGTAGTCCTAAATTGTAATTCAACATTTTGTGCCTCTTTTACTTCTAGTGGACAAAACTCGCTGTCTCACTGAATTTTGATGAAAAGCAAATTCTATCAATAATGCATGCAGTCAAATAGGTTAGAAAAGTTTCTTGGTTGGTGTGCAGTGAGTAGAATATGGTCCTAATTTGACATGCAGTATATGGAACTCATCACACACTATCCAAGAGAGAAAGTTTTGGACAAATACTAGATCAAAGTTTTCATGAAATCGGCTAAAAATGCTGTTGAAGATGCTAGCCAAGTAATATACCTGAGAGGAGTGTGGCTACCTGGCAACAACAAACTGGTTTTCTGGTTTGATAAATCAAGAGAATTTGTGCACTTTGCATTTCTTAACATGCAAAGTGTGATCTAAATGTGATCCTACGTAAACAGCTGTGCACAATACACAGGATTTTTCATACATGGGCTAAAATGTACAGCATTTTTGACAATGATGTAATCTCTAGTTTGTTTTTCCTCTTTAGACGATGTCATTAGCACATACAAAACAACACACCCAAAAGTAATGGAGACCATGACAAATTACTTGAAGTAGACACTGGGAAGGATGGCTGGTGGTGACTGTAAGAAATGAAAACTCTCCCTCCACACCACTTAGTTTTTAAAGGGTTTGAGGACCCATAGTTAGTGTTGGTTTTAAACAGCTTAAAATTTTGTTTAAACAACTTTCAGGAGAAAAAAAAAATCAGGATTTAGCTGTTGTAGTTGTGTAGATGTGTTTTCACACACCCCATTTTTGCTTAAAATGGTGGCTTTTATAAATAATAAAAGTTGCCTGGGGTGGAACTTGTTTTTGTTTGTTTTGTTACAGTTTCATGTTTTACTGTTGTCGCCTGAGCAGTTCCTCCCTTTCTGAATAATATATACTACAAAAAAAGGGGGTTTGTGTTTTTGTTTTATAGTGTGTTTTTTTCTCCCATACAATGTGGAACATCCTCAATCCTGAATTGCAACAGCTGTGAATGTTTATTCACGAAGGTGCCATAATCTCATTTAATCACACACAAGCTTTACTGAGTTGCTGAGTTTATTTTTGTGTATAGGGATAGTAGTATTGAAAGTTAGACACAGCAAGTTGCATACATGTAATCAAAACCTGAACAGTGTATTGAAAATATGGACTATGTAAATCACTGATTCAGTTAGTATTATCATAATAGATCCAATTGCAAATTAGATTATAAGGAAACACAATCTAGTTTATTCAATATTGAAAAGTAAGACTTTGAAAATAAATTGCAATTTCAACATTGATTCAATTTGCAAAATCAATACTTAATTCAACGTTAATTCAGCGTTGACACAAGACTTTAATTCACCCATTGAAAAGTAAGATGCTCAAACATCGCAATATCAACATTGATTCACCAATCAAAATCAAATCAAAATTCAACAGTGATTCAACCTTCATTCACAACATTGATTCACTTGTGAATCAATGTTTAAATGCCGACTTGCAGGTAACTGTAGAGATGTGCTGGTCTGTATGCAGAGAGAGGTTACACCAACTTCATCTCCAGTATGAATAAGAACTCGTAGCATCACTAATACTATTATTATAGTAATTCTAAGTGTATCTATGTATCAGAATGGATGTATTAGCCTCGGCTTGACTTTACACACATTGCCCAGTAGGCCAGCTTTATGTTCTGAGTAAGTTAACTGCTGGATGCTAGTCAATGTTACACAACATTGCCAAGCAAAGGAATTCCAGCAGTTTGACCATTTCTTTTTCACACGTGTATCATTACCTTCATGGCATGCCTATCAAGTACATTTACATAATGTTACAGCAGCAACACACACATACCAGCGAGGATCACAGAGCAGAACGGGCTTCCCTCCAAACAACAAAGCTAGCTGCGCTAGCACTGCAGTATAAAGATTCACCGAAAGCAACATGAAAACCTCCACCATCCAACCTACTACTGTCATTATTTAGTTGGCTTTAAATGAGGCTTAACATTCACACAGTTTCTCTCGACTGTCCCTCAGTATTACATTTTCCTTTTATGATGTCATAAAGGGAGCCAAATTAAACAGTATTTTCGCACACACGTTCACTGAAAGATGGAGCAAAAAGAGAGAGGATGGTCTTTTCTCATAATTTGCAGGTCTTTAGACACACCAGGGACACACATTTACGTTGAAAAGAAAAAATGCATTTTGCATAATATGTGACCTTTAAAGCTGGGTGAGTTTTTTTCTATCAGATGATATTTTCAATGGAAGGAAAACTGAAGGTGGGGGAATTAGCTGAAGTTGAGTAAATTATCTTCATGTCCTTTTTGAAGGACTTTTTGAGATCGATTGATTAAGATGGAAAACTTTTTTTTTTTTTTTTACTCTTTTCACATGTCTCTTCTGTCTCCTGCATAAATAAAACTGAAAGTTGCAATTACATAACAGTCATACTGTGAGGAGGGACAAACAACCCTGAGGGAAGCCAGGTTGTTTACGCAGAACTTTCTGGTGATGCTCTTTAATCAGAAATGCAGGAGATTAGCACCTGAAAAGTCTGCTGCATGCTTGTTAGTGCAAAAACAGGAGGTTCCGACTTTCCAGGTTTATCAGCATTTCTCTAACATATGCATAAAGGAGGCATTCTAGCAGGTAGTATGCCAGTGAAGTCCACAGCTCCTCCTGCTAGCAGTATGGTTTATACTGCTGCTGATTTGTAATTTCCTTGTGCTCACAGGTCTCCTGTGGGAGGAGGTTTTTCTGCTTGCCCTCGCTCTCTGCATTAACTCTCATAAATGATAGAGGAGGCACGTGTTGGCCTTGGTTTGGGCCATATCTTGAAACACACTGATGCTATCAAATATGAAAAGGACATATCCACTGTGCAGATATGAGAGGAAGCGGGTAACATATGGATAGAGATGACGTAATTCTCAAAGGAGTGAATTCTCATAGAGAGAAAGAGTATCTCACATCCTATAAATGGCTATGTGATATCTTCGTTGTATTTTCAACTGCTTTATATGAAAGCAATCTTTCTCATAGAGAGACAATCCAGGAGACCTGTGTTTCAACCTTAATAATATTACAATAATATTGTGATATTATACAATAATTTAGCGTCAGAAAAATATTTAAATTGCTGTTTCTTTCATCACTTCTGTATCTCCTCTTTAGAGACAAACCCAGCCAGGATGGTGAGTTCAGGCCCTCTGGGATGACGTCGAATCCCCGCAGGAGGTGAAGGTGGTGGGGCGGCCTCTTCAAAGGCAGGCTTGTCAGACATCCTCAGCCACAGCGCTCTTATGTAACTGTGTGCCTGCCTCTCAACTTGACAACCAAATGTGCCTCATCAGCTGTCTTCGCTGCATTATTCATGGAAAGAGTGGAAATGAGTGACTCGAATACACTTCATCTATCTTAAATGAGTGTCTTACCCTTTGGTAGAGCATGCAGAGGTCTGAGCTGGGAGTGTGTGTGTGGTCAAATCGGGAGATTGGAAAGTGCACATAGTTCACTGCAACTGATAATGAATGGAATCATAGAGGTTTAAATGAATGTCTGATATTATTACGCATTACACAATGTGTGCAACGTGACGCATCTTTATTGAATAAGCTTGTCAATAATATAATCCTGCTGGTAAAATAAATGTCAGATGTTAAATGTCAATGTTAATGTTCCACAGTTGGTTAAACAGCATTTAAGACAGTACAGGACCTAGGGGCTGGTGTGTCCTTGTCTGTGGTTTGCACTGGCAAGCGAGTGATATCTCTTAGTACAGCCACTAGAGGGCATATTAATTCCTAAAACTGACTCTTGCAAAGCCCTCTGTGGAGTTAATGATTATGATAGCCTCAGAAATGCATGCATCAACACATTATATGATGCTGCAAGTCATCATACAATGCAAAGAAATTTATTTTAGTTGGCTGGAAGTCTAAAATTTATTAAAGGTTGATGAATTTTCTTTCTTTTTTCATCGAAGTTATCTTCTTGGGAGGTAGATCATCTGTAAATCCTGTTAAGACAGACCACAGACTGAAACCCAGCAGAGCACACAGTGAGATTTACCTGTAGCAAGTGTCTTCACTTCCCAGAAGATTTTCAGTACCAGGTGTTGCCACAGCATGTGCAATAGAGCACTAACTTCTGCACAGATGCCAGCATTGATCTGAGGGGTTTTGATCTATTTTAAGTTTCAAGGAGATGATATTTACCCTATGTGGAATTTTTTGACTGAACTGTACCAAAGTAGATAATATCCTTCTCTTACTTGACACAGTATGTGTGCTGCAGATGTAGTGGAGGAGATCAACAGCATACACAGACCTGGAACAGTTCCTGCATCACAAATGGGGATCTTTATTTCCAGTAGCTGAATTTAATCTGAAAGTATGAATTATATATTTGTTAAAAAGGGGACTTATAAGCGCCCAAAGACAACACTGTCCTGCAGGGTTTATGCTTCTATGATGATATGATTTCCCCTTTTTTAAGAATCTGTGAGGAGAGTTTGGGCACTGCATCATACTTTGTTAGGCAGTTATTTACTCCATGCAGGTTCTTCCAGCTTTACATCTAGCCTGTTCCCAACATAACAAAACAGAGAGTTCCTTTTATGCCATCAAGACTGTGGAAAGAAATTACTCAGGGAAGGATATTAAACTTCAATGTTTCAGTTGTTCCCTGTAGAGTCTCACATCAGCATGTTAGATGATCAACCAGCAAGCTCTTCATGCATCATGTAACCAGTTGCTGAGAAAGTGATCTAATGTCTGTTTGTTTTGATCCTAACTCTTTCTCCCCATGCTCCCTGTATGTGACCTTTCCCCCGGCCCCTCCCAAAGCCACGTACATTTTCTTTGGGGACAAAGGCAAAGTCCCCGAATCCCGCTGACTCTGTGGCAGCGGTCCAGTCCCAGGGCCGCGCCACACTGAGCCTCCTCAGGGGCCCACGTCCTGAAGGCTGCAGCATCAAAGAGTTCCCGGGTCAGGGGGCCGAGTAGAACCTGGTTTAACCCTCCCGTGCCCTTTGCATCACAATGTCCGGGTACATTCCCACTCTTTAAGCCTCACTTTCCCCGTGATATGCGTATATCAATGATGGTCCCCCTCCCTAACAACGTCATGTGTCCCTCCCACTGGTGCCTGACATACAGATCACACTCTCAGCCGCATGACTCTTGTTATCTGACCTTGATAAAGGGGTTAAGAATTATGGGATTAAGAAGCCAGAAATGAGAATTTATGACAGTTTGAGTTTGGAGTTAATAATAAATCTTATTATTAGTGTCCTTAAAATATAAATATACCTGGATTATCACTGGATAATAGTGATGTCAGGAATCAACCCACATTTCTGTGGGCACAATAGATAATCACACAGTAAAATAATCCATCCTAATCTTTCTGTAGCAACCAGCTATTTGAATGTCCTCTTTTCCATTATTTTGAAAAATTAGATGTTTCACAAAAACTGTATTTTTAAATACGTTAATCTTTCAATGAGAAATGCACTGAATTCTGATTATGGTTCTTATATTGTACTTTTTAAGGTTCTTTATTCATTAAACAAATGTACAATGCAGATCCATCTAGTAAAATGACATGAGGAGACCTATAACCTTTAATGAAGTTATTTTCTTAAGCATCACTCATGCTAGATGACATTTCAGATTGGAAGAAGTAGATGGCCCAAACTTTCTGAGGGGAGCTTATGGTCCCACCAACCATACTCTATCCATAAAGATGTCAAAGGCATCACAAATCCCTTTATCTCACTGCCATTTCCACTGAGACTGTGATTATCCATGCCGCGCGAGACACATTATGCAACAGAGTATTAGACTTGCCATTCAAAGTTAATGGGATTATATTTCAGTCTGTGCTGCTCTGACATGTCTATAAACAGGGTTTTGCTGAGGGAAAAAAAAGTTTCTTGCAATCTAGATTTTGCAAGACACAATAGCACTACATTCAGGAAGTGTGGTTAATCTTTTAAGACACATTTTCAATTGTTCAGTCTAGCCCACGGTTATTCAAATAGCTCTGTAGAGGTTCAGTATAGTGGGAAAGGCATGTGTCTTGCATCATAAATAAACTGAAATACAATAGTTTTCACTGAAACTCTTCACACAAGCCAGAAAGTGAAACACTGCAGTCATCCCTTCTGGCTAGTTTAACATAACAAAATTCAATGTATTATCATGAGTTTACTTTTCAGGGGCTGAGCAGAAGGCAATTGTTTCAGAGGGATGATAGACTTGGTTAACTCGAATGGGAGGAGGAGAGGCGGAGGGCAAAGGGCACAATCTTACATGAGTTTCCTCTTTCTCCGATGCCCAATAAAGTTGTGAAAGGACTGAAGTGAATGGCAGGGATGGGGTCACTGAAAGACACAATAGTAACTGAGGAGAGAGGAAATCTAATCAGCTTGGAGATGCTAATTTTATGGAGCACCAATTAAGGAGATTTTTTTTATGACACTTTTTTTGAGAAAACAAAACAGCATAGCTGTCCTCTCTTGGTTGGGGGCCCCTGGTCGAGTGGTCCTCTGTACTAGTGAAATGCCCCCCTCTGCCTCAGCCTGAACAGCATTGAGCCCAGGTCCTAATGGGATGGCACCTCCTTTCTGCCTGCCCTCGCCCACATTGGGGAAATGAGGCAGTGTCTGTTTGTTGTTCTGGAAGGCTGTGTGTCCCGTTTATCACTGTCAGAGCACAGAAACACACAGAAAGAGGTGGACTGAGGGGGGGCTGTGCTGTCCAATCTGTCCTCCTTTGGGCTTTACGACCATTGGCCCCACGTGGCGAGTACCCCACCCTGGACCCATACATCTCCATCTCTGCCTTTCGGGCATCGACGGCCTTTGTATCGGCTCACTCCGGCTGCCAAGATATGTGTCTGCGCCGCTAACGGGGGCCCGGGTAGAGCTCCTAACTAGACAATGACGGGAGATCCAAGACGGCCAATGTTTAACCAGCGAGCGGCCCACTCACACCCCTGCCTGGCCCCATAGCCCTCTGTGCCTTTGTGGGCTCAGGGTTAATCTTTTAAAGGCCGGAGCTGGGGCGCACCCCCTCCTGCCCACTGTCCCCCAAATATACTACCACACAGTCACTAGAGCTGTACTTTTATGGGACCTTTTGTTTAAATGCTGCGTACTCTGCCTTTAAGTATACAGTGCTTCATTACTCTCTGATCCTTAAATCTTTTTTTTAGGAATTAACACTATGAATAATAGATCACTTGGAAGACAAAGCAGTGTGAAAACTTTAGAGGATGCTTTGTACTCTTTAGTGCTAGTCTTTGGCAAACATAAATAAAATCATTAATTAATGGTGGAAAGATGTGCTGTATAACAGATTATGAAATAAGGTTTCGGTTGTAAAAGGACAGGATGTTTGCTCACAACCCACAACAGCTGCAACAGGTGGATAGTCATCTGACACCCTGCAGTGGCCCTTTCATATCCCTTTACATTTCTGTCTATTTTCCATTTCTTCTCCTTTCCAGCTCTGCCCCAGTTTACATCTTCATGCACATGGGAGAAGTGAGGCCCTCTGTCCTCTCGTTCTTTACTCCTTTTCTGTAGTAGTAGTAGTTGAGTATTTATGGGCCCTTGTAAACATGTATTGATATTTAATGCTGCACTCAGCAGGCCAGGGTATGCTGGGCAGAACTTAGAGGCCCTTGCATATCTGAGACAGGAAAAGTGAGACAAAGAATGATATCAATAACAAAGGTGCTATAAACCCACACTCTGCCCTCATGCCACTGAGAGGCCACACAGCCGTATGACAGTGGCCTGGTGAGGCTTTTTAGAAACAGGTTTGTTGCTATTTGCTTTGAGGCAGATAACCTTAAGAAATCCCTTGCTATCTCTTTGTATATAAAATTGACAATATTCACATACTATAGTGATGAGGTCTAACTTTCAAGATTTAAACCTTAAGCCTTCTAATTTAGCTGATGAACTGAAGTAAAAATATCAATTTGTTTGGCGCTTATTAAGATGTTAATCTGATAAAATAATCATAGTTCCAGTCCTTAGTTCTCAACGGCCAAGCCATCTATGAAACTGAATACAAATAAATTCAAACATGCTATTGCATAAAATTTCATATTAATGTGCATCATCACGGTTACCAACCCATAAAAATGAAATTAAGTAGTAAGGGATAATAGCAATAATTCAATTTAATTCAATTCAAAATACTTTATTCATCCCACAAGAGGCAATTTGTGGCATCCAAGTTTGCAAACAGAAGACAATTCATCTACACACTTTTTAAAAAAATGTAAAAATACAAATATGACAATGTTAGAAGGAGATGAAATACACAAGGATTGATGGCATATATTACTAAACTGTACAATCCTTAAGCTATTCTGAAAGGAATTGTTCTGCAGAGCATCAGAAAACAAATAAATTACAACAAATATCGCAACCAAACAATGTATTTATATTTTTATACAGACATTTTTTAAAAAGAGAGATCAATTTGGCCTTTTGCATCAACATTGGCAAGTTGTCAGTCTTCAGTTGTTTTATGAATACTGTAAAACATTATTGGCTATCATGAGTTCTAAATTGAATGCATTAAACACATTGTTAATTAAGGGCTACATTAGTGGAAAGGTAATGAACAAGGTGAATAAAGAATAATTAATTCATGTGGCTAATTAAATCATCAGTCGTTATAATTAAGCATTTATTGAATATCTTCTTTGTGTTTGTTCTTTGTAGTGTCAGCCTTGTTTTAAGCTTCTCGTGACTACTTCACCTTCTTGTTGAACAGTGACAGATGAGCTGATTTAAAATAGCTGTTCAACAAAACCCCTCATGTCTTATGTATTAAAGAGAAGCCTGAAGCCTGACAATACAATCACGTGACGTGAGTAACGATGAAGATATCCCAACCAGAATTTTAAAACATCTCCATTCAATGACAGCAGCGGGACACAGATCTTCTATGATGGCAGCAGGTCAAGAGTGCTTTCCCTCTTCGTCCCTCCACTAGTTACACAACAGGAGGTCTATAAAGCACAGGGTCATGGCCTGTTTTTCTGTCAGCAAAGCGGAGAAGAACAACACAGCCACTATGCGTTTGAGAGTCACTCTGTGTGTTTTTCCTTCATCTGTCACTCCTACAAGCACACAGTTACAGATCAGACCTTGCAGTAGAAGCGGTTCCGTGTTGCAGCCATGTTGGACACTGGATGATAATGTGCCACAGGAGCACTTCTCCTCATCAGTATTCACATCCAGCCATATGTGAATTAAGGTTTAATGTGTGCCCGTAATCGCCCACCTGAGCCCCTTGTCGGTGACTCATGAAGTGAATATGTGTGTGTGTGTGTGTGTCTGGGTGTCATGGGGGGCAGGGGGTTGAAGACAGCAAAAGAGCAAGACACATAAAGAGAAATGATGAGATGAAAATGACAGGCTGAAGGAATATGGCAGAACTTTAAGTTCAAAATCAGTTTTTACACTTAAAACATCAGTTTTTACACTTAAAACATCAGCTACAAGACAAGAATACATAAAACATAAATACAAACAGAATATTACAGAAAAACAGCTCCATTCAGTTTTTTAATGTCCAGACCAGGCGTGTGCCTATTGACCTAAATTGCAGTTATTCATTTCACTACATCAAGCTAAAAGATAAAGAAGTCAATTGTGTGTCACTAACTAGTCTGATGCCTTCAAAAGACCAATACTTAAAAAACAGACACGCTTGATTCAATGGGTCTGCAAGGCCTGTATAGAAACCAAACATGTGTGGGTGCACACACACTCACACTGACCATTGATCAGCTCGTCAATCACGGGCCAATGAGGATAGCCAGTGGCCACCAACACTCAGGTTATTGTGCACGGTGACCCCAGGGTCAGCGGTAAGTAGCTGAGGACTGAGCCCCACACAAAAGGACTGCATCATGTACTTTCCACATACAGTTGCGTTGCCGCCGGCACCCTTATGAATAGACACATGGCAGGCCTATCCACAGATGGGACGGGGACAAGGAAGAGGGGGGAGTGTGTGTGTGTGTGTGTGCGTGCGCATGTGTTGCCGTGGTGAGGGAGCACAAGCGGAGGTAACAAACTGAAACAATGGTACTGATGAAAGGCAGTAGTCGTGCCTGGGCTTCAGGGAGGGAGATTATTGGGCGAGCAGGTCCTCTGTTTTATCAGAGTGGATAACGTGGAGACAAGGGGGATGGAAGAGACAGAGGGGGGCACAGAGCGGCAGAAGTCTGCAGATCGGGGACACAAAGCCAGTCTCATGCACCAGTGAGTGGCCAACTGTTCAAAAGTGTGACCAGCACAATGCCGAACAGATACACTTTGTGTGTGTGTGTTGTGTATAAGTGTGTGCATCTGTATGGGCTTGTGGGCATGTGTATGTGATCCTCTTGATTGATTAGTATTAGGAAGTAACAATTTTGAAGCATTTTTTTCTCATCTGCAACAACTATTTGCATCTCTTGTGCACCTTCTATTTCTTATGCATATACAGTTTTTCTTGTAATTAACTCTGTTTCATTGAATTGGTAAGATTGAATCAGTGGCATTCAAAATCTTTAAGGGTCAGTCCAACTAAAATACAAGATTTTACATATATTCTTACATACCTGAAGTTGAGCTATGTAGCAATGCAGATAACTTTGGTTTTATTTTCCCAGGTTTTGTGTGTCTGTGTCTCCGCCCAAAACAACAGATTGGAACAGATGGAATTTGATTTGTGATTCTCACTGCCTTAAAAAACAACATTAAAAAGGTTCAGCAGCAATGCATGTTTCCAGAAATAGTGTTCTTACTACTCTGTATATCTGACAGACCAATCTTTATACAGTTTCCATTGTAAATAGTCCCTTTGAAATCTGTTCTGAAAAAATGTTGCTGCTAATTTTCTAAAAGTCATTTTACAAAGCTATGAGCACCACAACAACTATGTACCCTCATTTCATGGCGGTGGAAGCAGAACTCTCAGAGACAGATGCCTGAAAACTTACAAATACAACTTTTGCATAATTTGGGCAAACTGATCCTTTGAAGATGCACGTACTTGGACAGTGATGGTACCCACCTTTGAAGTTGTCATCCTTAAAATATAGACGATTTTTATGCTTTTGAATCAGCTGCACAATTAGTTGATTATAATGCATTTTTAGCCCAAAACCCTTCAAACTATGCACTTCATGTAATATATCTTACTTCATGCACCTGCAAATTCTGGCACTGTGTCAGGTGGAACTTGAAACTGAGCTTTGAAGCACATTCATGCTTCTCCTTGATCTATTGTTTCTTGGATTGTACCTCATTTATATGTCACTTCTGGACAAAGGCACCTGCCAAATGAATAAAAATAAATGCAATTCCTTGTATTATTAATAAAACTAAGAGCAGGTGCTTGTGTGATGTATCTTGGACCCTTCAGAAGTGAATCTTTCTTATTTTGTGGTGACACTCTCAGGGAGGCAGTTATCATTTGGGTCCCAGCAACCTGAAGGCCAACATCTGGACCTGGGCCCTACACCTCCTGATGACGGTCTGCTCGGCAACTGGTTCTGCTCTTTCCCCTTTCACTCTCTCCCCCTCTGGCCTGTCTTTCCTCCCTTGGTGTCCCCCCAGGGTAATTGTGGGGTAATTTATGAAGTTCTAGCAGCATGGAGCAGGCCAGTGTATGGGACAGCCTGCTGACCTAGCCCCATTCAGCTCCAGAGGAGAGGGCCTGAATTCCTTTTATCCTACCCATAATCAGCACCTCTCCGTGGGCCTGAGTCTCCCTCCTGATTCCCCTCGCCCTGCAGCCCTCCACAGCATGCAATCCTCCATGGCTGCTTAAAGATGAAGGGGAAAGTTATTGGACTCTTTAGTGACTCATAAACATCCTAGGGGATTTTCATAGCGCCTTTGTGTCTTTTTGTTGTGGCCAAGATAATGCAATTGTTTCAGGCAGTGTAAATGAATAAATCACCGAGCAGTTTGTCCCAGCGGTGAGCGATAACAAAGGGCAGCACTCCCTGTTCTCAGAAACACTTGTCAGCCCCGTTCAGACACTATGTGAAACAATTTTATATCTCTACCCAGACATTGGTACTCGAGAGAAATGTGAGAGATGTGTAGATCTGAAGTTGAACCAAACTGAACCATGTTCACATATCTGCTCCCCATGATCACTTTTCCTGCTATGATCTCGATCTCAGAACCCTGATATCTAAGCGACATTGAGAATAATGGTGGTAAACAAAGGCTGCTGGGTGTCCTCTATGGGCTTTGCTCTCGACTACATGCCCAGATTAAAGCCCCAGTGTGTGTGTGTACAGAAGATCTAGCCACTGATCCTGTTAAACAATGACCAACAGAGAGTGAAGGAGGCCTTACGGTACACAGCACAGGTTTGCTCTTCAGCTTAGTGCTTTATTGAGCCATGATAGGTCCTAATCTAGCCTGATCCTCTGTCGCTACAAGCATATGCCTATGATAATGCCCTCATTTTCTGGTCACCTGAGCACTTTCATTGGAGTGCACCCCATGAGGCAGCAGAAAGGGGGTCTCTAAACCCTAAAGAAGGTCTGTCGCAGAGCTCTTGAATTGGATGAAAGGTCCTGAAAGGTGCCATCCAGAGAAGAAAGTCAAACACCCTAATGCAGGGTTAAAAATTGAAGGATTATGTGGAAACATGGAGGGTGGCTATGCTTTCATTTGTAAAATGCAAAGCTCAGAGATCCTTGTGTCTCTCTGTGTGGCCCGTTGCCTCTGTAAACACATGAATAAGAATAAGAATGAGCAGGAGAATGGGATTTATCTGGCTCATGCATATATCAATAGCGTAAGAGAAGGGATGATTACACCTCTTTTCTTCAGGCTCTGACAATGATCTATATATGTCCATATATCTATATATGTGTTCGTAGTGATTGTACTTTTACTAATACACAACTACAGCTCATGGCTGTTTTCTTATTGATGTGCTGTAACATTTTATGAGTGACAATCTCACTAATCTAACGTCATGTAGAATTAATGAGTAGTCTTGGCATATTTTTGAAGTTATAGATAATTTATTAAGTCCATTAAAGAAACATTATTGATCATTTTCTTCTCTTTGGACTGTGTAAAGCACAATGAAAGTTGTGGCATGGAACCAGCCATCAAAAGGTCTGAAAGACTGAAAAAAGAGTGAAATCCAGACCATTGTGTCCAACATGGTTAATTAGGACCTGACCCAATTAGCAGAAGAGAGTCCAGCAGCCATGTTGGCTCTGAGCCTAACGACGGGAAAATCCATATGCTCCAAATAAATGGCCAATGTTGGCTCTCAAAGTTCCCCAATTATAATATCACTGAATGTTGGCTGAGCCAAAGCACCCTGCGGGGCCCCCTGATGGAGCTGTGGTGGGGGTCCTCAGAGCCCTGCTTGATTCCCACTCCTAACTTTCTGTGTGTCCGTGTTTGAGAAGCGCACACAGTATAAATCAAACACTACATCATTGTCCGTGCAAGTCTATCAAACCACCAAAAAATACAAACACAAACATATAAATTGCAAGTCAGTGGTTTCTAGAACAATCATGAAGCTGCACAAAGAGGCCTACGGCTGGAGGAGAACCTCTACTGGTGTTGGGTAAATATAAACCAGGGTATCCTACTGTGTACCAAGAGGAGAAAAGCAAATACTTTCTTAGATGAGCTGACAGATCAGGAAAAAACAACACTTTCAAGCTATGAAACCTCTGAAATGTTTCTTCCATTTGAACTGAATAAAATCCTGTATAATCACAGCGCATTTATTGCGCTCCAGGCAAGAATCAAGAATCAACGCTGCATCCAAGGTTCACAAAACTAATGTTTTTGCAAATCTCTTTTTGCTACCCCAGATGGTGTAACACATGAGAATTATCATATGTTTAAACTACTGGCCCTCTAGCACTGCTTCATTGGAGGCTTTGCTTGGCAGAAGGAGACAGGAAATTCCTGAGCTGAACAGCGAAATCCAGCCTCAAAGAGAGACATGTTGAGAAGAGAGTGAACTCGGCTTGATCTGGCCACAAGATTAGATCAACAGATACATGCTTGACATCAAGCTTGGTGGGATTTCATGGAAACTTCTCTATCTGAGATGAGGAAGAAACAATACTGTACAGCCATTTTTGCCTTGTGTTCCTGACAACTCCATATCATATTAAGAAAGGGAAAATGTGGGGGGAAAAAACCTGAAAGTCAAGCAAATTTGCAAAAAGCAACATTCTGTAGATCTGAGAAAGTGCTATTAGCTTTATGGTTGAATTAGGGGAAGACAATGCCATGCCCACTCTTTAGTATCTTTTTAACTACCTCCTCCTCACTGAAGGACCCCCTTCCAGTGATAGTGATGTGATTTCACAGACTGTTTGGGGAGCCAAGTCAAATTTATCTGACCCCTTTTGTCCTGAGCTCCTGGTGAATTGTACCTAGTCTGCCATTAACGCTGCTTTTTACATGTTTAAGCACCTCATATGGTGCTTCATACCTTTCTAAGTGTCTCATGGATACCGTATGTAAATAAGGCCTTCAAGGCATCATATATCTGTTGTTATGGACCCAGGGTAATAAGTCTGTTTCACTAAAGGTCCAAACTCTCACTTTTACTTTAAACAACGCCTCAAAACCCATTTATATTGGCAAGCCTTTCTGTAGAGTTCCCTTCTTGTTCCCATGTCCTGCTTTATTTCATTCTGGTTGATTTCTCTCTGTGTCATGATTGTCTATTTTATTAATCTATCTGTTTCAATTTTGCATGTGTCCGTGAAGTGTTTTGTAACTGTGTGTTTCAAAAAGTGCTTTATAAATAAAAGCTCACTTACTTACTTTCAGTGTTGATGTATGGTGAATAATGCACTATATTAGTGTGACTTCAAAGATCAAACATGTGAAATCTCCATTGTTTCCATTTGAGATTGATTACATTAACCTTGTCTTCCTTAATATAATCTAATCTATGTTCCTTAATCTAATCTATTTGCTGAATTTCAACTTTTATCACAATTTTATCATCATATGACAAAACATGCACCACTTTGTCTGCCTTTAAGGAAGGTTTTAACAGTCCTAGTTAACTTTTGGGTGTACAGCTTAACACGACATGTGAACAAACCCTGTTTTGGTTAATGTGTAGGGGGTTCATCAGGGGTGGGGGAGTTAAATGTGGGTGTGGGAAGGTGAGGTGGGGGCTGCAGGAAGGCTGTGTGAAGAGGGGGGGGGGGGGGGGGGGGGGTGAAAGTGTGTCCCTTCTGCAATTGGCTGTGGCTCTAAGTGTCTCATTATGCGACTTATTGTTCCTTTGTTGTGTCGGCCATATAAATACACCCCAGTGGGCCCAGAGGGTGACAGTTTAGACAGACTCACTCCTGTGGACAGGCTGATCATCACATTGAACAACACAAACTCTGTGGCAACACTACAGGCAACTGAAACAGCTTGAGAAACATAGAATTAGGAAGCATTTGTAGAATTTAAGCTCTTAGCTCAAGTTCTCAGCATTTAGAGTCATATTTTTGGACAGTTTTTTGATTTCTCCCGCACTTTTCCTCTGCTTCAACCAAGATGGATTCTGATGCCGGCTCCACCTGCAGCCGCTCCTCATCCCCAGACCTCGTGGTGGATGACTCTCCTGTGAGCTTCTTCTCCAACAAGATGTTCCAGACATACTGCCAAGAAAACAGGGCAGGCAACGATGCTGGCAAGGGCAGGACGGAACACTGCATTGGGGGTGGTAAGAACAAGAACAGGTCTGATCTCAGCAAGGAGGAGGTGCAAGACCTGAGACTGAAAGTCAACAGCCGGGAGAGGAAAAGGATGCATGACTTGAACCAGGCTATGGATGGCCTGCGAGAAGTCATGCCCTACGCTCATGGCCCCTCAGTCCGCAAGCTATCAAAGATCTCCACTCTGCTGCTAGCCCGCAACTACATTCTCATGCTATCCAGCTCTTTGGAGGAGATGAAGAAGTTGGTAGGGGATGTATATGGAGGTGGTGCTGCTGCCCAGAGCCGCAATGCAGCCCACCCCACGATTACCCCTGCAGCACCCACTGCCCACCTCCCGCTGCATCCTCTGGCCCAGTCCCTGCACTCTCTGGTGGGCGGCACGCCATCCACTCTGCATCACACACCTTCTACAGCGACCCCCGCCCCACACTCACCACCATCAGCTAGCTTCCTGGGTTTCCATGCTCCAGTTCAAGGCCTTCTGAAGGACCCCCTCCACCTAACCAGCTCCTACAGGCACTTCCCTGGCATGCCCTGTCCCTGCTCACTCTGCCAGCCTTTGCCTACCACTACCTCCACACTGCACAGCCTGTCTATGAACAAGTGAGCAGGACTCTCTTAAAAACTGACCTCTGATGTTTGGATGAACGCAAAGAACCAAGCAGCTCAAAGAAAATTGTTATACAAACTGCTAATTTGATGGCTGGTGCCTGAACTTGTATATACTGTACATATCTTCTGCCATGCAAACTGCTGCTATTTTTTATCAATTGTGTCTTTTGCATTGTTTATACAGAAATATTCTAAATGCACAAGGGATTTTATCAGAGTAGAAAAGACTGTAATTTATCTGATATCTGTGGTGACAAAACATTGTCAAAAATGGATCTGATGTGTCCTAATGTGCAGGATTTCTATTTTCCTAAATTAAAATTTTGTTATAATAATAACTCTTGTTTGCTCTCTTCTTTTCATGAATGTGACTCCTCAATTATTATTATACATCATTGTTTTCCTAAAAGGTTGTGATTTGTAGTCAATGAGTCAGATCTCTGGAAAACAAACCATGTCTTCTGGGTACTATTTGTTTTTATAAAGCAGCTACTTTTCTAGAAGGGTTGGAAGTATACACTTATAAATGCACAGCAGCTATATCAAAATCATACAGCAACATCTTTTATAACTGTTTTTATTGGTGATATAGGAAGGACAGAGGATATTTAGGAAAGGGTGTCATTGACTGCTAACCAGCTTTGGAGAGACCAACCTCTAAAGAACTAAAGAGGGACAGAAGGGCGAGACAATACACCAGAAGCAGCACAGAAGCTGAATGTGGTGTTCTTGAACCAGGGGACCATCCATCTTCACCTCAACAGGGTGCATGAGATGAAAGGACGACACAGGCGCCAGGAAGGCGCGTCACTTTTGTCTGACGCAGGCGAGGGACATAGCTATGTCCTTAGCTCTAGGCCAACGATTTGTCACTGTCTCATAAGAACATGGATATAGGCACACAAAGGGCAAATTTAAAGTAGGGGCTGGTCTAAAAAAAGTTGCTTTAAAAATATATGGTATACTTCTAATAAATATTCCCACATATTAAAAACTGAAGTGTAAACTAATAAAGAATGATTAATCAACTGAACTGCAAACGTAACTATTATACACACTGATTGCCATGAACATGATTTAGTCAAACAACGCAACAATGACTGGCCTTCACTTAGCAACAAATCAAGCGTGTAAAATACATGCTTATCCTCCCACGGCTGACAGATGAGTTGGAGATCAGGGGAAAAATGAAGAGATGTAACTCATTCTCACCCACCTCCCTCCTCCTCCTCCTCTGAGAGCCCTGAATAGGTCTGAACAATGGCCATGCGTGGGACACAAAGGCCGGGGGAGTCCAAGCTCTCGTGCCTGAGACACAGGCCCCCTCCATTCAATCTACATTTCATCATGGTAACAAGCGCTGTCGGGCCAAAAGGCCTGACACCCTCACTCACCACAAAGGCGGTTAGCTCTAATATATGAGGCTATTGACACTGTAAAGAGCCCCTGTCAGTACTGGGGGATTGTCAGCTGTGGGATGTCTCAGTGGGGGGAGGCAGCTGCCAGCCAAACCAAGCGGTGGAGCTTCTGTCGTGGGGACCGGCGCTGCAGCGTCACCTGGTCCCTGGTCCCTTGACACAGAGACCCTGGGTCCTCCCACATGGCCCCCCTTTATTTGGGCACAGGTGGGAATGGGAAGCAGAACACATTGTGGAGATTAGTGGGGATCGGCCTCCCTTTGCTCTAGGTAGATAATTAGAGACACTGACTTGTGCAAAGCTGGTGTTTCCTGATCGGCACCAGATGGTGTTAACCCACGGTGTGGCATCAGCAGGCTGGAGTGAGTGTGTGTGTGGGTGTGATGTGTGTGGTGTGTAATGGATATGCTCCTTAAATCATACAATATGGGCAGGTCCTCTGTGTACCATTATGGTCAGCCGCTGCTGTCATCATGGTGCTCTTTAGCGTATGCTAACCAGCAGTGGCAGCACCACTTTCAGTCATAATGTTGTGCACAATTAACTCTGAAAATTAAACACAGTGATACAGAAGATGGTTATTTTAGTATTCTACACTAACCACAATGCACGTAAGGATTTCAATAGTTTCAAATATCGAGCGACAATCTGAAACCTAAATATACCAACACTGGACTATAATTATTCACAAACATCTGCACCTGAGACTGAAAAGATCAGAGAGGAAATATTACAAATTTTTGCTCATCAACTTAGGTGATATCATGCACAAATTGCAAGAATCAAAGACACTCAAGTCTTAAACAACACCAAAGACTTACTGTCAATATTACACAACCCTCCCCCCTTTGTGCATTAAACCTATGTCATACAAAAACTTTCACACCATGGCCATGTAGACAGATGGATAAGTTAACTGGTTCAGATACTGATCAATAGAGGGATACTCGTCCAACTAGGCTCAGCACAACCTGCATTGATAGAGTTAATTGGGGGACTGAAAGACCCAATTAAGGGAATTGAGGGGCTGGACAGGGGAGACATATTGCAGGACATACGCACACATTGTGCAGCGTCTGGATGAAGGGGAACTTCAATTAAGAGAGAACACACTTCCAGAGGCTTGTTGCCTGTTCTTTTTCATTTTGTGCTCAGTAAACCCTACAGCCCCCTTTTCACCCGGAATACTGATGAGGAGAAAGCACAGCTGCTGGGGGTCAACACACATATGCGTTTGGGCGTGCACATACGCTCACACACAAGTCCACAGATGTACTGAGAAGATGAGATTGATGAAGGGATTCAGGTTGGAATTGCTAAACACTGATTAGTCAACATAATGCCTCAAGAAGGAAATGTTTGGTCTTGATACATTTGTTTTCATGTTGAGCTTATTGGTTAAATTAGTTTTAATTAAAAGAAAACAACTTGCATATGCTCAAATCATTATTTTCCATCATGGAAGAACTGGATTACAGTTTTTTTCTTCTTCATTGTTTTCATGCATTTCTGCCAAACTGTGCTCTAAAACTGCAACTTCAAATGCATTCACTTAACCTCAAATTATTCTATTATTCTAGTTAGTTTAAAGCATCGACTGTATTTATATACAGTAAATTTGCTTATTTGTTTGCAAAACACCTCATCTCATATCCAGGTCACACTATGAGGTCACAGAGTACTGCCAAGGTGGATTTGTCACATAAAGCTTTTTAATCCAAGGACCAAGAAGAATTTACAGTGCAGTAAATGAAAGGCGAGGTATGGAGAAGTAGCCTAAAATATTTGGTATTATTATAATATAATTATTTTGTTTATGTTATATTTAGCTTTGTTAATTACAACTAAATGGTGCATGTGGAAACTTGGTTTGAATTGGTTGAACTTGATGATTTGATGTTTTATCCAGTGTTTTCTTTGTAGACACCAGCATGGCATTTTTACTGATGTCATGATTTTTGTATGAGTGTTGTATCAAAACAATACATAAAAAACGTAAATCTTTTATCCTCCGGGTAGCATGACGCCTACAATAGTCTTCAAACTACAGTAACATTTACCACGTCTTTACCGTTAACGTCTAATTTGGTCATCTGCAGCCACCGTAGAAAGTGCAAAAAAATGCTGAGAAAAACATGTGCTGTTTATTAAATGCAAAATATGAGCTTTGTAAACAGTAGTTTCCCTCTGTGTGTGTATGAACGTGAATATCTTTTACGAAAAAGCGAAACGAAATTGCATCACGTGTGTATCTTTTCAAAGCCATGCAACCGGGGTTAGAGTTCAGTAAATACTGATGATGTCATCGTCTGAAGATGGCTGAAGGGTGAGAGTCAACCATTAGTTGTAGTTTTTTAATTTAATGTAGCAAACAGCACTGTCTGAGTATAATTATGATGTCCCTTACAGTGTTGCGTCGCTTATTGCGTTCAGTGTAATTACTCTGTTAAAACGCTGCGTTGCTCAGCCTGCGTAATCAGTTCAGGAAGTGCATTTGTTTACCAAACACAGCCTAGCTAGCGTTAGCATAGTCTGGCTAGCTTTGGATTTATAGCAACCTAAACAACAAAACAACAACAAATGGGCTGCATGTATGTTTTATTGTAACGTCTGGTATCAACTTTATCAGTCGCAGTCGCGTTAAATTAGCGCTCTTTGCAGCGATAGGTGACGTTAGCGAAGTCATTTAGCTTGCTAGGCTTTATGTGTGTAAGTTAGCTTTCTAGGTACATCTACTAGTCAGCAGATGACAGTCAATAAGTTGTAGTCTGAAGATATTTGTATTACTAGATGGACGCACAACGGGAAAATGTGTTGCTATGTGTGTGTAAATTTGTCCGCTCTGTATTCTGTTTATGAAAAGCAGCTAATGTCCAGATGTGTGTGTTTTTACAGAGAAGGCTGGTGGGGAGGCTGGCTTCAGCAGAGTTTCCAGGCCGTCAAAGACAAGGTAATCCTTTTAATAATGAAAAGCATGCACAGCAGAGAAAATAGCTCTCTTCAATGTGTCAGTAAAGCAGTTCATCAGCAGCTGAGATGTTATTTTTGCAAAGGTTGCAGAATATTTCATCAGCTGTTTCTCCTTCAGTGTTTACATTTCACTAAACTCAGTGGATGCATGAAACGAAAATATCGATTTTTGAGACATTATACACACAGCTGTTATGAAGTCCCCAGGCCTTTGTTATGAAGGGACAGCTATTACTGAGCATGTGAAAACAAACCTAGGCAGCATGATTTCCGACAAATTGAAATTTGATAACAAAAGTGTTTAGGGCCCAATATGTTGTCAGTGTCAGCATGCATCAATGACATTAAGCTCTTTGACTAAAACTGGTTGCACAGCATTGTTCAGATAACATGCAAATCCTAAACTCAGCTGTTCCCAGCTATCTGTTTGAATAAGCAGGGAAAACCAAGGAAGCCACAGTGTTGAGTAACCAGATCTTAGAAATTTGAGCTTTAATGTTCTGCAATTTTTTTCCGTAGAATAAATCAAATGAGAGATCCATCTATCCACACTGTTGTTTTAACACTACTACTAAGACACCAGATGTAAATCAGACCTTATTAGACATATCTTGTTTTTAAAATAGTGTTGGTGGAGAACTTAATGTATATTTAATGTGGTTTGTATGCTATGTTTTCATGTACATACACACTTTTATTCCTAGTGGAGATTTGGATTTGGATTGTGATTATTGGACTCTTTTCTTTGCAGTCATCTGAGGCCTTAGAATTCCTAAAGCGAGATCTGACTGAGTTCTCCACTGTGGTGCAGCATGACACCGCCTGCTCAATTGTGGCCACAGCCACTGCTGTCAAAAACAAACTTGCGGTAAGTTGCAGCCAAAGTTATTGTTTTTTCTTTTAACTAAATATCTCCTCATAGTCTGAGATAAATGGGTTCAAATGCAGGTCATGTGTGTATGCCTTGTATAAACTGGTTATTTGTCACTAAATACCAAATTCCACCAGTATATTTTACTTCTTTTTAGGTTGAAGGCTCCTCAGAGACCACAGAAAAGGTGAAGAAGAGCCTCTCTAGTTTCTTAGGGGTGATAACGGATACTCTTGCTCCACCTCCTGATAAAACCATTGACTGTGATGTAATCACGCTGGTGGCAACACCTGCAGGAACTACAGAGGTCTACGACAGTTCTAAGGTTGGCATTTAGTTTTACTTGTAGCTACTGTTAGCAGAAATCTGGACTTTATAGTGATACATTTATATGAGCAGTTAACCGAACCATAAAATGATGAGTTTCTAAAGAGCTGAATGCTCTCCCTGTGCTCTTGAGCGGGGATTTGAAGATATAACAGTGTTGTGATTCAGTACAGATTTAGTTTTGTTTTGTTTTATTATAAGTGGCTGCAGGACTTTAAAAGTGGGCACATGATGTGCGTGTGGGAGCAAAACAACCACATCTAAGCATTTGTTTTCCCTTCAGGCACGTCTCTACAGTCTGCAGGCTGACCCTGCAACATACTGCAACGAGCCTGATGGTAAGATGCTGTAATATACATGTAAGATACTATACACAGTGAAGTAGTTGCACCAGGATGTTGGACTGATCAGTGATATTGTGTTTGAAGAAAGAAGTTCTGCTTCCACCGCTTTTTGTTTTCTTTTGAATATTTCTAAGTAATAGAATTATTAGTCAGCATATTTGCTAGATTTGTGCAGTGACTCACTATTTAATTGAGGATAATAAGTACCACACAGACGTTGAACTAAAATAACTTAATGGTAAGTTGTGTGCAGAGATAGGCTGGGTAATGCATTCTCACTATATCTGTTATGCCTTTCTGTACCTTTCTAGTGTATTTCAATCAGACATTATTTTTGTTTAGGTCCCCCAGAGCAGTTTGACAACTGGCTGTCTGGCTTTAGTCTGGAAGATAAGAAAGGAGAAATTTCAGAGCTTTTGGTCAGCAGTCCTTCTATACGAGCCCTCTACACCAAAATGGTTGGTATTGTTGTTTTGTTACAGAGCACAACCTCCAGTTTTGTTTTGACCTAACAGACCAGATAAGGACAGACTTCCTTTTTTGAAATGCACAGGTGCCAGCAGCTGTAGCGCATTCTGAGTTCTGGCAGCGGTATTTCTACAAAGTCTTCCAGTTGGACCAGGTAAACTCGTCATTTTGTTCAGTTTATTGTAAACTCAAGAATATCCTTATGATGTCAAGTAACCTTTCATGTCAGCTCAGTTCATTGTCTTGGCTGCCACCTGCTGGCCATTTTTCTTTTTTTTTTTTTTAAATGAAGCAAAATGTAAACATGTGCCACGTCTCACACTGATGCCAGTGGCTTTATCTGCCTGTAGAAAGCACCAGCTATAAATTAGACAATCTTGTAAGTCTAATTGAAAACAATGATAGTGATTTGGTCTTAAAAGTTAACAGATTGTACGTGCATGGTTGTCAAACAAAAAGTACAAATCATTTTTCTTGTAAGGCTTTTTTTGAGCAGACCGCCTCATCTGTTACACAGTTGCTACCCATAGATAATCTTTTTTCATAGACTACAATACCAGAAAAGTAGGAACCCCAGTACAATCTAATGCAATCCAGCCTTGCAATAAATCTATTCTTAGTGAAGATGACTGTTTCTGCTTTTTGAAGTGTTGAATTGACTTTATAGTTACTTTGAAGGCTATTGTTTGTGATGCTGTTGTATTGGGTTGTATTAACTAAAAGATGTTTCTTATATTTTTTTCCCCTGAGGATGAAATGTCATTATATGTATTTACTTTCAAAATATGACCAAATAGTAATAGTTGGTCACTCATGTTTACATCTCCCAAAAACAGAATCAAATGGGGATGTTTTGAAATTTCAACAGGGGTTGACAGGGACAACTAAATGTTACCTTCCTGTTTTCAGTATCTGCTGCTACTATAAGCAACCAATGACACACAACACATATGGACTTTGGTTCTAATGACTATCTCTCCTTAGCTAATGTATGATCTAGTCTTTATATTTTTTTATACTGTATTGTAACATACATTCATTTTTTTTTTACAGCTTTGTTAAAAAATGTATTTGGTTTTGTTCTCTAGGAGGAGGCGAGGAGAGTAGCTCTGAAGCAGAGGGCAGAACAGAGTACTCACACAGAGACCCTGGGCTGGGAGGAGGAAGAGGAGGAGGGTAAGCTAGCAACAGTTGTGAATTATAAATAATCAGCTTTACATTAAACCTTCCTTTCTCACTTACACTGCCTCTCTGGTATCCTTGCTGTTACTGTCAGATGACTTCCTCGGCACCCCGTCGTCATCTCATCTCAACTTTACACCCCCGTTGGACAAGAGCTCAACCCAACTGCTCACGACCTCAACAGCTCCCACAGGAACAACTCTGCTGAGCCCCGCTCTGTCTCCCAGTGACGAGCGTGACGCCACCCTCTCTGTCAGCAGCGACAGCGTCAGCCTGCCAACGCAGGTGGAAGTGCAGCCAGAGCCTGTTGTCACGGAGCTGGCCAAGAAACTGACAGAAGCTAGCGTGGAAGATATTGGAGACAAGACACAAGAAGAGCAGAAGCCGGGCAAGAGCGACTCACCTCCTGAGGCTCAGGTAGAAGCTGTTACCCAGCCAGAGGTCACTGTTGATGGGGCGTCAGTGCGCGCTCCTGCCCCTGCCTCTAAACCAGAAGCCGCGAAGGAGGAGGGGCCCCAGGACCTGAGAGTTTTTGAGCTTAACTCTGACAGCGGAAAGTCTACGCCCTCTAACAACGGCAAGAAAGGTACAGTGACCCGAGGATGTTTTTCAGCTGACAGTGAGATTCGTATTGTTCCAGTTTGGCGCAATAAGACTGTCTAAACAGGATTAAGTTTGATGACGTGGTTATGAGTTTTCCACTAAATAGGCTTAAAAGAATAAACAGACTCAAGGTGACAGAAAGTTCCAAATTTGTAATTTGTCTTTTCCTCTACAGGATCAAGTACCGATGTGAGTGAGGACTGGGAGAAAGACTTTGACCTTGACATGACAGAAGAAGAAGTCCAAATGGCACTCTCCAAAATTGAAGCTTCTGGGGAGGTAAGTTTGAGTTTTTTTAGTTTTTTTTTTTTTGGTTAAATGTGAAGTTAATATGTGAAAAGTGGGAATCTTTTACTAACCCTTGTGTCCTTTCATATCAGCTGGATGAAGACTGGGAGAACTGGGACTGAGAGCCACCGCGACACGAACTCTGTCCCGCCATTAAAGCTAGTTCTCGGCAGATGAACCATGCTTAACGTGTTTTAACTCTTTGTCCACACTGTCACCATGTCATGATTGTCAGTAGGGGATTTTTCCGACGGGTTCGGACCACATTGGTAAACCTGTTGAAAAAGAGCAACAAGAAGACCAAGGCAATAAGAATTAGACTGCTCCGTCAGCTTAGTGCAGATAGCGAGGGTAATGACTCAGGTCTTGGCTATTTCTTGGAGTAACTTCTGACTTAGAGAGAATATGACACTAGTAATAGAGAAAGGTTTGTTATCATTCTGACCTAAAGCTTAAGGACACAGTGACAAGTCAGAATGTGAAAGGTCTCACCACAGCAGGGGAAGAGCTGTTTCCGCTTTTTTCTTTATGCCATTAAATACATCATGTACATTGTTGCGAGTGTATTTCAAGTCGGGCAAAGATTTAAACCGTAGGCTGAAAAATAGCCTTAAACTGTAATGCTGCTTGTCACTTTTCCAAGATGAAATACTTTGCGAGTGATTTTTTTTTTTTTTTTTTTTTTGAATGATGATGATCGAATCAATTTCAATTCTACCCATGCCCAGCTTTCTTTCTCATCTTTATTATGCAAGTGAATCTTCAAAATGGAAACAGATATTTTGGCCTTCGTTCACAGAGCGTTTTTCATTTTGGATTCACTCCCAACTCTATATACATGGCCTTGTAAAACACACTGTAGTGTGATAATGTTATCCAAATGTTTTTGTTATAAGTCAGTCAGATCCCCCCCCCCCTTTTGTTCATATCCTGACTCATTTGAATATATGAGCTCGTCGCAGGCTACATGTTATTTTCTGCTTGTTTCACTCCTATGAGTTCTTTATCTGTTTGTCTTACTTCGGTAGAGGGAATTTGTTTATTAGTCATTAAGAGAGAAGTCCTATTTGATTTAATAAAGAGAATTCAAACTGCTCCTGGTGTCATGATACCAGGCTCTTTGGCTTGAAATTGAGCGTAGCATCTCTTGTTATTTACGTGTATAGGAGAAAATTACAAATCTGAAGTTTTAAGTTTCTCTGTCGGCCCATGTTTGGAACAAAATAGCTCCGCAGGCAGTGTGCCAAGTAGACCAATGAGCAATGCGAGCACGCTCCATGCTTTTGATTTCCTTTTCCATCATCTGTAATGTAACATGAGAAAAAATAAGCCTAGAGATGTAATATTTATACTAAAATAAATGCTTAATTATTGTATTATGTGCTTTGGATTGCATGTCTGTGCAATAATATTATGCAAAACATTGTGCAGATGTTTATTGTTGAGTTGTATGTTTTTCGGTAAAAGACATTGGCTGTTCTTCAGGTTTTTGTGTTTCGGACAATGTGTTGCATGTCTATAATTCTCGGCTGTGTATTCCCTTCAGATTCACACTTGGAGCTAATCAAAGCTGTTCTACACTCATCTGTTTTCTGAAACTGTCAAGTTCTTTTTTTAAGTCAAGTCTTTCACTATATTTTTCAAATGATCATTGTCATTAAAGCTTTCATGGCTAATGGGTTTAGTGTCTTGCATCTTAAAATAATCAGGCTGAGCCATTTTGCTGTTGAAGGAAAAAAAAAAACCAGACAAGTCTTTTTAAACCAGACTAGGCTAGAAAAGCATTATAATTAGTGGTGTGTTCAGTAGCTTCAATTACAGTGATGCAGAGGAAATCACCACTCATACCAAAACCCTTTCCTCATACCACCACCTAATGTTTGCTTAGCAACCAGGTTGTTCAGCTAATGTGCAGAAATACCAGGTCTATTCACAAGAAAAATGCTTTTCACAATAAAAAGTACACTCCAAGGAATTGGCTATGGACTTTTAAAACAAGGATTTCTGAAATAGACGACTGGAGTACACATTTTATTGTATTTTCTACCTGAGATAAGTTTTATTACCATCTGTGCCCCCGTACAAAACTATTGTGCTGTGTGAGCCCACACACTAGGGAAACAATGTGGGTGTAAACATTGTTTGTTTGACTCTTAAATATGTAGCTCAGTACATACTGAATATCCATTACACATTCTGGACATTCTTTTTGCACACTGAGGACCAGATATTAGGTGTGTAACGCACGGGTAACAACAATTTGACTATTACAGAATACGTAACCCTTAAACATACTGTTTTTTTTTTTACTCTTAAGTGGCTTTAAGGTTACAAAAATCATTTTTTTCCCACACAGTCTGGCACTATCATGGTATTCTGTATCAGTGTTTCCAGCTTGTTAATAACACTGACATATAGTTTCCACCAAATGAAATATTCAAACCTGAGATATGTTTTTAAGGCTGCACCATAACATTTAATGTATATTTTTCTGTTTTTTTGTATCATCTTTACTTATTTGGTAGCTTTGGAAACTTTAGGATCTCATTGTGTCTGAACACACAGCATGTGTTTGTAGTGGCTGTGAGGTCAGTGAGCTTTAAACAAATTAATGTGTATGCAAATAAGGAAATGGTCAATGTGTGATGAAGTAAAAATACCTGCAGGGCACAGAATGAGTCACCTGATGGCGCTGTTGCTCCAGTTTGGCAGCCGCAGTCAGAAACAGCCTTTTTCTTTCAGCTGCAGCATCCATCTCACAGACATGGATTGGCCACATGTTCTCTCACGTGCCGTTTCTTTATCATCAGACACATTAATTAACTTAATTCCTGCAAATTTCATTTCATTTACACACAGAATCTCATTTAATTTACCCACAGTAGATGCCTCAGAAAAAGCGGCAGTCAGCCATTGAAATGTATCTTTGTGCTCTTTGTGCTGGCATCAGCTTGGGGTAATGTAGGTCAGCATAGAGGGACACCTGTACATCGTGTTGGCTTTGCAACATGGACACTGCCTGTAAAGATGGCTTCTATCTTTCTGTCTCTCTCTCCCTCATTTGGTACCCAGACAATAGCAAGTGTGTATGGTGGGTGTGGCTGTAGGCTTGAGTGATGAAGGGATGAATGACCATTCTTCTGTTCCACCAATGTCAAGACAAACACAGCGTCAGTATGGAGGAAAAATCATGTTTGGCACCATTCTCCCTTTGAAATTTCATCATTTTAGGGATGAATGAACAAAACCTTGAACCTTGATCTCCTTCGAGTATGTTGACGGATATAATCAGAAGGGATTAGGCATTCAGAGCACAAATTAAATTCAACGTATTCCCCCGGCACACTGTCTAAACACTCTGAGCCATGAAGACTTTGAGATGTTTTTTTTTGTGTGTGTGTGTGGCTGCAATGACGCTGCAATTCACAGCTGGCTCCTGAAGATGAAATCATGTTTAAAAAAAAAACCTTGTTTACCTGCTATGTCGAATCACACTGCTCTTTCATTACGAAACCAGCACCCTTACACCCGCGTGGTAATGGCTTGTACATATGCTGCCCTAACCGGACCCCAAATAACACAGACACCATATACATTACATTCTTTCTTACTCTGTTCCCACTCGGAGGCCTTAGTCAGCAGAAAGGCTGTAAAGGAATTTCCTGTTGAAGCCCACTGCTCCCTTGGCCTGACTCTGTGTATGTGTGTGTGCGTATGTGTGCTTTACATTACCTGCTTTCACCAATGTCATGTACAGATCATTTCACAGTGCACAGACAGCGAGGAAGGGGGTAGCAGTGGACGACAATCAGACTGTGGAGAGAAATACTTCTCTCCTGAGGATCATCGCAGCATCCCCCCTTCCCCTCGTAATCCATCCTTGACCGAACACATCCTGCTTCTCTTTCTGCCTCTTTGACTTTCTCTCTCTGTCCTGTCACTGTCCACACGTATATACTGTGGCAAACCAAATCACACACACACGCCAATGCATACACGCATAGAGAGTCAGGATCAGGATGAGGTCATTGTCTTGAGAGTGAGTATTATTCTCGGCACCCTAAAGGGAGAAACCCTGTAACCCCTCTGCCTTTCAATAAGCACAAAAGACTCCCTTTGAGGGAGGAGACAGACTCCTATGGAATGTGTTACCAGGGTTTCTAGAACGACTGGCCTCCAAATTCACACTCTTTTCATGTGTGTGTTTGGACATCCCTCTGTCTCCGTGCTTTCATGCAATTATTGTCACTCAGCTTCAACATTAGTGTATTTTATCGTAGATAAGATAGAGAATGCAGTTAGTTCTGCTCTCCGTCTGATAGGAACTGACATCTTTGTGCGAACTAGATGTCCAACATAGTTTTTTCTCCCTGCCACAAAGAGAGCAGCCACCAGTCCAAGCGTTGATCCATCACTGAGCCTTGTGGGGGGGGGGGGGGGTGATTTGGGGGGAGAGAAAAAAAAAACTTCCAAAGGACTCTTGAGATGCCTCTGGATTTTTCCATGACAAACCATCGCCTTTCCCAATGTTGAGCGGTGGGAACTGGCCACTTTGTTTGTACGAAGCAGTGTCTGGGAGGAATGCGGGGTTTAGCCGGGGAGGGGACGGAGGGGGTGGGGGTGGGGGGGTGGGAGAGTATGATAACTCCCACTCCATTCAGATTTATGGTCAAGACAGAGGGGCTCCTCTGGATGCATGTCAGGGGACTAGTAGAACACCGCCCCTCTACTCCGGGCCTGCCAAAGCAAATGTTTAGTTGCACAACCCCTCACTATTCTTTACATCCCTATCTGTTTTTCTCTTCTGTCTCTCTCTCTCTCTTTCTCTCTCTCTCTCCCTCTCTGTGCCATCATATTGGAAAGTGAGCAGCTTTAACACAGCACACTGTGTGTTCATATTTCAGTCTGCACTTTGGGTGAACAGCAGCTACGGTGGTATGTGGTTTTCTCTTTAAAGCCAGGCACACATCTACTGAGTTTTAAACTCAATTATAAGCCAGTGTTGGCCAAGATTATGGATTTTCAAAAATTCTGAGGAGTCTGCAGAGGTAAGCACACATCATCTTAGGTTTGCAAAGTCTTGCCTTTTAAAGGAATACTCCAGTTGTTTATTATTTCACTTCTATTACATTTTACAGAGTCTTTTGTTAGACCCCCTGTGCCTAGTATGCTAACATCATTCAAACTCCACACCCCCAGTTGAGAACACAGACTTTCTAATATACAGTATAAACAGAAATTAATCTTTGGAAAAGGTTTAATGAGGAAGATCTCTCTAATGTGCTTCCTTTTTCATTCATTTGTGAAGTTTTGCTGTTTCCTCCTTTTCTAATCTTCTGTCAGTGTCCCTTCATTCATAATTCTGACATCATCATACCTGACCAATGATCTTTCTGCCCTCAATCACCACCATAATAATCTCCAGGATGTCCAGGGAGATTCACCTGAGAGTTTAACCTCCATATTTCTCTGTTGCTGACGATATATACTGTACATACTTCTAATTGATCTGTCCTTCCGTAACTGTTTTCCACAGGCTGAATATTATCCCCCTATGACAAGTAAACTAATATCCGTGTGCAAAATTGGTGGAGTTCCCCTTTAATTAAGTATCCGGCCAGGTCGATTCATCGTAATTACATTAATCTAATCAGATTTTACACCTGGAATGTGAACAATGTGAACAAATCTGAATACGATCGTGTAGCGTGAGCTGGTTTTAACACTTGAAATCTGAGTGCCTCGTGATGTGTCCTTCCTAGTCTTTGTAGATCTTTAAATGTTTTCAAGTTTCTTTCTCGCTTTATTAGTTGACTTTGCGGACAACAGTCATTTCTGCGACGTGTGACTCATATTCCCAAGTGGGTAGCGTCTTCAGAAATTCTTCAGAATTCTTCAATCTGTTCCCAGATGAACCCAACAGACACAACTGCACATAAAGCCTTCAGCCTCCGTCTCAGCTGTGTTCATTTTATCCTCTTTTTCAATTCTTTTTAGCAGCAACACAAACCGCTCTGAATGTCCTGTTCCCTTCCGTCCCTTCTCCCCTCCACCACCTCCTCTTTTCATTACTGTCCCATTCATTCATTCATTTATTCTCCGTCTTCTTCCCTGCTCCGGGACACCAGCAGACCCATTCATCTCTCCCTCTCTCTCTCTCTCTCTCTCACTCCCTGGTCTAATCAGAGGACCACACACTCCCTCATCTCATCTGATGTCTGGTAATTGAAGGTGAGATTGTTTTGGTGGCAGAGGAGAGGCGAGGCCAAGCCGGGTTTGACTGTCTGCAGCCATGCAAATTAGACTGTCAAAATTTCATGGTAGTCTCCATTATTCTATGAATAAAAGCCGACACTAGCTAGCCTGTTACATAAATCTGCCTTGTAAATGGCAACGACTAAGAGGGAAACCACTGCAGAATGCTCCCCTTGAGATGAGGCAAACGGTCTGGTGAGGACTGCTGTTGAACTAAGTTTAGTTTTAAAATAGACCAGTCTCTGAATCTACTCCCAGTGATGTAAGTTTTCAGCCTGTTTTCCAACCATTTTTATTTATACTACTCTCCTTTATTGGTTTCCCAAAGTGATTCTCCACTTTTTGCACTTTTTAGCCCTGCTAGCAACATGGCCTTAGGGATGAAAATGTTGGTTGTTCAGTTTGTCACTTTGGGTTCAGACTGATATACATCTCAACTACTATTGGATGGATTGCCACAAAATTTTGTACAGGAATTCATGGTCCCCAGAGGATGAATCTTGGTGATCCTCTAACCATTCTTCCAGCACCAGCAGGATGTTATTTATTGTGTGAAATATCTGAACATCTACCTGATGGATTGAAACTTTTTTTAACAGACATTCATGGTTCCTCTTAGTTTTGCTCCAGTGCCACCATGAGGTTCACATTTGCAGTTTTGAGTGAAATGTCTTGACAGCTATTGGATGGATTACTATGAAATTTGGTACACACATTCGAGGATGAATTGTTCTCACTTTGGTGACACCCCCCTCCCTCTCCCCCCATTGCCAGCTGTGGGCCTGACTAAGTTTAGAAACTGTTTCCCAGCAGGTTACCTGCTGTCCCACAGTGAGGACAACAGCTATAAATATATAAAACACAACAGGCAGATAATAAAAGTTAACAAGTTAGACAAAGACTATTCTTCATATATATGAGCTGAAACATACCTGTTTTTAAGAGTGAATGCCAATAAAATAATACAGCATTTAGCAAAAAATAACAAGAGTAAGCTGATTTCACATGTATACAGTGTATACAGACAAGCTAAACAGAGTTTAAAGGGAACAATAAGATTTATTATTGAAACATTAGTGGTTAGAATTTTGAAATTGTTGTTGTCAGTTTCAACCAAATAGCAAAACAAGCATGCTAACAAAGATGGTGAAGATTGTATATATATGCTGCTTTACCTCAGTATGTTAACATTGTGAACTTATGCTTAACATATCAGTTTACGCATTTAGGATAGCATAGGTGCAGACTGTTAGTCTTGTTGTTGAATTAACTAAATGTATCTAAAGTACTCCAAATAAAACCCCAAAAATATCTTCTGCATCTGCTATAGTGAAATATCTGTACACAGACTCCTTCCTCATAACAAAAGCATCTTAGTTGGCACAAAAGGATGGCAAGAGGCCACCAAGACTTCATCTCCTCTTCTGTCTGGAGAGGAAATTGTATCTTTGCTCAGGCAAAAATGCAAAACAGCAGTGTGAATGTGCATAAAAGCGAATCTTTGAGGTGTGTGTGTTTGTGTACAAAGTAAAAAAGGCCTGTTGCATCAGATCCTTGGCAAATCCCAAACCCAGCCTGAAATTGTGTCCAATGTCAGCCCCTTTGTTGAAAGTCATTTCTAGCTCTGGTCTAAGCCTGGAATAAAAAGGTGAAGGGACTGTCTGCTTACATGCTGCTGATGCTGCCTTTGGCCAGCCAAACCTGCTGATCCTGGCGCGGTGGCTGGCGGCCCCTGGAGAACTCTCCTCCTCCACCGTCCCAATCCAGGGGATCCGATTGACACTGTGAGAGTGCCATCTGCGCCTCGACAAGATTACACAGTGCACTAGGCCAAGAAATCCTCCAGCACAGCAGATTAAATATGAAATATAGGGCAGGAATAGTTGTGTCGCTGCATGTCTAGATTTAGTTCTGCCATGTAGCCCCTCCATATTTGTGCCACTGAAAGCTTTTTTTTTTTTTTTTTACCCAGGTGTGTGTCTGAATTTTGAATGCCAGGCTTGTGTATGTGTGTGTGTGTATGTGTGTGTGTGTGTGTGTGTGTGTGTGTACTCTACTTCAACACACCCGATCCTCCTCTTGTCTCTCCTCTTTAAATTTTAATGGATGTAGTCTTATTCCCACCTTTGCGCTGCTTATTTACTAAACTCCTTTGTGGTTGATTTACTCCAAAAACAGGAAACTGTGAAGGAAATGGAGGAAAAGACAGCAAATCAACAGAACACTGAGAGCGAGTGAAGACAACCACTTAGTCTGAAAATGGTTACTATGGAAACTGTGCCTTTCTTTCCTCTCTTCTGGTCCATTTGGAGTCACACATTTTTGTGTAACAGTGGTTACAAATTAGCACTACCCACCCCCCTGTATTCTTCCATACAGCCCTGGAGCGTTTACTTGGCAATGTGTTTTTTTCTTTTTTTGAAAGAATCGTCACTGGGAATACAGCCAATGTTGCCTTAATGTTACTGTTTGCAGGACTCTCCAGAAGAGATTAGGTTTTTGGATGAGTCTGAAAATGAATAGTGTGGCACCAATCAGAGCTCATTTGAAGTATGCCTAGAGCTGCCAAAAATCAAACATTTGAATGGAATTCCATGACCCATTTTTGTGTTTCATGTCGCTGTTGTATGAATGAGAGTCCTCGTCAGGCTCTGAATGTGTCTGGAGAGGAATTGGGAGGGGAGGGAGTGTCATCTCTTGGCTGCCTCAGAAAGAATTTTCTTCACTTTGCTTGAAACAATCCAGATCCACACAACCATAACCTCTCACAGTCAGGGTTCTGCAGCTCTACACATGGCTGCGGTCGAAGTGGTGTGTGTATATGTGTGTATGCTTTTTGTCTAATGCCTGGTGAATGAACGTGTCTCATCTACTCATATTTTCAGTGCCAATCTGTTGCATCACACTCATGAAAACAATCGTTTCATCATGCAAAGTTTTAGTCTTTGACTGGTTTCGTACATCCTATTGTCTCTCTGTCACATTCTTTTCTTTCCTTTCAGCATCACATTTCCCTCCATCTTTCAGCTTCTCCCCCTCTCAGTCCCTCTCTGTCTTCCCCACTCACACACACACACATACACACACACACACACACACACACACACACACACACACACACACACACACACCTCTCCCTCCTCACTACCTCTGGCTCATTAGGCCTGGATGCCAAGCTGTTTTCACTGAGTGCCCATTTGTGGATTACTCACCAAGAAATCATGTGGCACAATTGAATTACTAGTGGTTACAGAGGCTTCACTTACTGCTGAGGCATCTGGAAAATGCTCCTTTTAACCAGCCAATCCCAGCCAAAATGTCCATGATTCCAGCACACAAAGAGACCCTTCTCCGTTGCCCTTGTTGCCCCTGAGGCGCTACTGCAAACGCTGGCTTTTTGTATGTCCCTGGTGATGTTCTTCCCAGGATAGGAGAATCTACAACATGCACAAGAGAGTTCAGCAGAGAGCCCAGAAAATATGTTATGGCTGCTATTATTTGCTTTTTATTATAATCCATTTTCAGTTTTATACATTCAGCGATGATTCTCAGAGGGGGGTTTAAGCAGTTTTCTCCCTCCCTCTGTTTTCTTTGTCTTTTCCTCTTTATCCTTTATAGTATGGGATATAGTGATTCCTGACTGGCTTCCATCCATAGCTGAGCAGTCCAACATAAAGATTTCAAATGCAGCTTTGTGTAGTGTGACTTACAACTCATGTCTGAATCGGCCGAGGACCTCACAAGACAAGTTTCAACCCTGAGTATATTATCATTTGGAAGATTTGCACAGTTCATCCTCAAAATTTATTATTAGTTACTCAGGAAATACTACTGTAAATAAGCAGAGGCCCGAAACCAGGCCGGGGACTGGGGGATTGTTATCCTTCCCTGAATAAATTCCCATTGATTCCAAGGGACAACTACCTTGATAGGGAAGGTACAGCAAAATCTTTGAAGGTTTGACAAATTAATATAATTTAATAGTATATATTCTCATCACCCAACCCTAGTCGGTTGCAAAAGGGTATACACGTGCATATAGCCATGCTTGTGGCTCTGTGAAGCTGTATCTAGGCACAACAGTGCTTTGTGCTAAATGCTAACACTAACATGCTCACAATAACAATGCTAATATGCAGATGTTTAGCAGGTATATTTTTGACCATGTTCATCGTCTTAGTTTAGTGTGTTCGCATGATAACGTTCGCTAATTAGCACTAAACACAGAACAGCTGAGGATGGTGAGAATGTCATTAGTTGTATCCTGAGGTCTGAGTCCAATTTCATGACAATCAATCCATTAGTTGTTGAGACATTACACTCAAAATGTGAACCTAATGGTGGAATTACATTCATCCTAACAATAAATGTCTGTAATGGTAAATGGACTGTATTTATATGGTGCCTTTCTAGTCTTCCAAACACTCAGTGCTTTACATTGCATGTCAACATTCACCCATTCACACACTGATGCCAACCTGCTCATCAGGAGATCTAATCTAACACTCATTAACACACACACACACACACACACTGATGGCACAGCCTTCGGGAGCAATTTGGGGCTCAGTATCTTGCCCAAGGACACTTTGACATGTAGACTGGAGGGGATCAAACCATCGATCTTCTGATTAGGGGATGACACGCTCTACCTCCTGAGCCACAGCTGCCCTTGTACAACACGATGTGCCAATCCATCGTGTGGATGTTGAGTTACTTCACTAGATAAGTAAAAACTTTGACCTGCTGGTGGCGCTCGATGAAAAGTCAGAGGATTGCCAATGTCATTAGGATTAATCCTCTATTCACCATCTGTACATCTGCACTGCAATTTGTGACGATCCATCCAATAGTTACAGAGATATTTCAGTAAAGACCAAAATGTCACCAATCACCAAAGTCATTTCATCCTCTGGGGAACATGAACTTCTGTATAGAATTTCAATGCCAAACATCCACTGGTGGTTGAGATATTTCATCCTTAGACATGCTGCTAATGTGGCTAAAGACTGGCAGAGAAAGAGAGAGAGAGAGAGAGAGAGAGAGAGAAAGAGAGAGAGAGAGAGACCTTAGCAGGGTCCTCAGACTTTTTATTACCTGGTCATTTCCCTTTTCAAAATGACACATTTATATTCATAGTGCTGCTACTAAAATAAATACCAAGTCCTTTAAAGGTTAATGAAATAGCTCTGGCGCTCTCTCCCACTACCATCACCAGTACCCGGCCTACCGCTGGCTGCCATGGCAACGCACCCACTGTTGATTTATGCTGCAGATAATTAGGAGCAAAGATGACAGAGCCCACAGGTGTGAACACAAACACACAAACATGTACACACACACACACACACACACACACATACTCTCACACACAGAATGTTACAAAAACTCATTATCAAGTGGTTTTGCTTCCTAGATTTAATATCCCCTCCAATTTGGCAAGTCCAATCATCGTCTTTCATTCTCATTCAGACTGGCACCTTGGCTGGCTACACTTTCACTCTCTCGTTAACACACACACAAGTCTGTTGCCTGCCAAGCATGAAGCCCCGCCTCCGTTAGTCTGCAGAAACAAGCAGCATTCCCTTTGTTGTGGAGAGAGGCGGAGCCATTACACAGAGGTTCTTCTTCCTCTCCATCACCCGGCTGTCTGCAGCCCACTGCGGCTCGCTAATCCTGATTGGAGGCTCCCTTCACCTCAGGGTCCCATTGAGAGTGTGAAACTAATCCAGCCAAATGGCTTTCATCAGGTGAAATGAAAAGGTAATGATACCTCTGGCACTTTGGGCCCCTAAATGTCTCCTTCACTCTTTTTCTTCTTTTCTCTTCCTTTCCTACTGCCATGTTTGGAGGGGTTTCAGGTTCCTGCTGAACATGGGTGGGGTCTCTGTTTGATAAGTGCTTCACACAACAATACTGGCATACTTTCAGTGTGCACGTGTGAGCGTGCACACACTCACACAGATGCCTTTTTGACTAGGGAGAGCTTAGACGCATCATCCTTCCACCTGACAACCCATATCCACTCTCCTCACTTCCCAAAGGCCTTACTGCGGGGTCACTTAATAGACTGAAATTCCACGTGCCAACAGACACATGCAGGCACACACACACACACACACACTCGCAAAGTGACATTCCCAGATGGATGGTGGGGGCCACTGCAAGGCCGAGGGCTCCTCTTTCATCAGACCAGTTTATCTTAAAAGTGCACACTCCCCTAGCACACACTGTGACACACACACACACACACTCCAGTGGCACTTCTCCCGCCCCTTTACCACCCACTCCATGCTGCTAAAACGTGCAAAACCCGAAGTCTGCAACCCGGACTGTAAAAATGATGGATGATGGTGTGAAATGCGACCTTTCTTTTTGCATTTTCCTGTCACTCCCGTCGTCCTCCCCCTTGCAGCCCTCCTGCATGTCTGATTTGATTTCTCTTGGTGGAAAAAAGGTGGACTGCAGAAAAGTGAATATATGAGCATTCTAGTATGCATGTATTGTTAAAATGTTCATATATTTGTGGAGTGGAGACAAAAGGAAAATTAAATTAGGAGGAAGGGTGATAGGTCATCCTTTAAGCCAAACCACATTATATCCCAGATGGACTAGGCACTCAAAAGTTGGTGTTACTCCCTTGCTGCATTAGAGGGTTGTGTGAGGGAGGAATGAACACACCCCTGAGTTCCAGATGTGCAAGAACTGTGATATTTTTGCGTTGTACTTTACCGAAGAGGCTGGAATCTCACCATGCTCTCTTTCAAGTGTTGAGATTTCATAGAGGCAGATAAAGTCGGGGAGAAAAACGAAGAGTGATGGGAGCCAGGGTCGTGTGAACTCTCCTCCCCACAAAAAAACTCACATACCACACCATCACACACACACACACACACACACACACACACACACACACACACACACACACACACACACACACACAAGACAAACACATTATCTCTCCTCCCACATGGGCACTCACACACACACACAAACACATGTTCATTCACACCAGCGGAGACCGAGTCATCAGTCCTTCATTCTGGTATTCGATTTTCGACTCCTTCTTTCTTCAGCCTGCTTCCTGGCTCCATGAGTCTTTCATTGGTGAGTTTAAAAAGTGATAAACAAGTGAAGTGCCATCTTATTCACACCAATCGAACACAAGGCTCGATACTGATGGCAGTTGAGAAGTGCTTTTGGTTCCAAGAAAACTAGAAACTCAGCGACAAAAGCTCCGTTTTATGTTCTGAGATAGAAAATGTAATATTTTAATCATTAATAAGACAAGTAGACCTAAAGGTTAAAAAGGCCTGTTTGTTTGATTGACAGTTGTGTTTCAGTGTTCTCAAATCTGCATTCTCTCATTCTAATAACTTACAAATATAGCAGCAAGCAGTAAATCCAAATCCAAGTTCTGTTGTAAATCTGGAACTTTTTAAAAACACATTTCCTTACTTGATTTTTATAAATGACTTTAATTGTTTAATTATTCATACAGTCTCAATCCATCTTGCAGCAAAGAGACCTAATCAGCATCGCAGGAAGGGATGGCGACTCTGAATCATTCAGTGGACCAGGACAATGCCAGAGATTTTTTGTATTTTTTTTGTTTTGTTTCATGGCCTTTAGATTTCATCCACAATAAGTCAGAAAACAACAATGTCCTTGTACACACTGAACCATCTAAATGATAAACAGTTAAACTTCTTCATCCTCTTTCCATTGGCAGACAACAACATTGTGCATCACAGTCATCATCTAGAGTGGTACAGAAACATACAGCTGGGTTCAGTTGCTGAGTCTCAGCTGGGTAAACCTCTGTTCTGTCTGCTCTAGATAACCTATACTGTGTTATTATGAAGCTGCTTTATAAAGCAATTTCTTTTTTCTCATTTACATATTTTTCTGATTCTGTTGTCAGACTGTCTACCCTGTATTGGCTGATCTGCTCTATTGACATTTATTCTAAAATAAGTGATAACACAGAGGGTTAGAGGTGACATAAGGTCTGCTGCACAGCCCCCGACCATGTCCAGGTAGAACTGCATCAGTGTTTTCCAGAAGCTGTGTTTTCTTTGTCCACAGCAATGTGAGGTAGTGTGGATGCATGGCCAAAACAAAGAGAAAAAAAGAGACTGTCTTCCCAAGAAAGACAACAAATAGAAATGGTATTTGTTTACTTTCATGAGACAAAGCCTTCTTCTTTGCTTTGAGCAAAGGAGGTAGTCGGGTGACGTTATAGAACCTCAAAGTCTGCAGATGGAGAAGGAGGAGAGTCTGGGTGAATGAATAGAAAGAAAACATCAAACATTAACCCGGAAGACTGCTGTACATTTCCCATTTCCTACTGACAGTCAACGTTGGTTTCCTTTAACCGTGACTGCGGTTGTTCCCTAACCGTAACCACATTGTTATTATTGTAACCACGACAGCGAAGGTCTTCTAACCTTAACGTATGAAGTATATTAACCCAAACCACAATCTTTCCTTAAACCTCACTGCATTTTTTTGTTGTTGTTGTTCCTAAACCTAACCAAGCCTAAACCATAAATCAGAAAACAGTTTTATTTCCTTAATGGCAATCGTCCTCTCAATAGGACGATAGGGAGAATGCTTGTGTCGTTCTGGAAGACATGGATGAGGCAATTTTTTACTTTAATTTGGAGGACTTGTTGAGAATGGGTTTTCAAATGTCCCCGGCTTATTGTGAATGTGGTTTTAATGAGCTGTTATCAGAGGGCCCAGAATTCCCCCAGTCCTATTCAATGACCTGTCACTCAAAGCCGCCGCCTACACCTGCTAGTTCCCTCATGAACAGCCTTTGCCAGATCAAACTACGTCCTTCCTGCCTTCCCTCCACAGCTTCATGTTCACCCAACAGTCTCAATTCACAAGTCAAAATATGCATCATAAAACACCAAAGGAACTTTCATGTCACATTCCACATTTTATATTTCCAAGTCTAAAAAAAAAAAATGAAAGTACTCTTTTGTGAAATCCTCTGTGTCTTGAAGGACTTTAACTGACAGGGCCTCATGTCCCTGACCACTCCACACTCCAGAGTAAAGAGGGAATGCTGTAGCTCCAAAGAAGAATATCACAATAAACTTCCCCGCCCCGAACTGTGGTTCCCGGCCAAGCCTCAGATATTTCACTTTTGTTGACAAGACATTTTTCATTCCAGCACGTCCCCCCCCCACCCCCTTTCTGCACCCCTCTCTTTCTCTATCTCCTCACTTACAAACTATCCGTCCCCATGTGTACAGTACTGCATGTATAATGAAGACTTGGATTATGAATCCTCACAGATGTTTTGCTGGACGTCCACACTTAAGAGAATTGTGGTTACTTATAAGGTCCACTCCTTAATATGCTCAGCACACATATGGAAGAGTTTACATGCAGCAAAAAAAAAAAAAAAATGTTTTGGGGTCTGAATCACTCAAGGCCACAGGATCGAATGCGGGCCGGTGGAAAAAGCTGCATTTTTTTCACACTCGCACCAAAAATGATGGAATGATGTGCTCGTAAAGAGTTCCCCTCTGACCGCTATCCCTCTACTTGCATGTGTTCTGCATTACAACCCCCCTTAATTTCCGTCTTCCCCTGTTTTCACTTGCGCTGCTCGCCACTTGGTATGTGCTCATCCATGACCATCTTGAAGACAAACTTGAGAAATTTATCTGCATTTGCCTTTTCCATCACCTTTTTCTTCCCTCCTCCTCATCCTTTGTCTCCATCAGTCACCTCTCACACAATTCACAGAAACGGATAATGAAAAGAGGAATTCTGAGCTTATCTCCACCTAGGTCCTGCTCTCTGTCACTGAATGAAAAGAACTGTCCTCATTGTGTTTTATGTGATTTGGGGAGCAACCCTGGACTTATCTTTCCTATCTGGAATCCCCCCCAGCAAGAGTAAAATCCTTGAGGAGTGCAGGCTTGCAGTTACATCACCCTGTTATGCTGATGTTACATTAGCAAGCTGTCCACATGTTTCTAGTTGAACTTGTACTTTTTCGCTCACAGAGCACATTCAGCCTGTGTCATGTCAGCCTTGACCAAGCATGGCATTCTTCACCACGAATCTCCATGATCTCATTACAGAGCTGAGGTGGCTGGAATGGTGCGACTGATTAGCTCCGATGACCTTAAGTTTGTTTTCCAGCGTTGGAGAGCAGAGCTGGAGATGTCCTCTAGTCATATCCAAGGCTCTGAAGCACCCTGGATACACAATTTATCTAACACAATTGTTCCCGGGGCTGTTGTTCAGATTGTTTAATGAAACATAAAGAGAAATAATGTGTCAGGCTGACTCGAGCCAAATGGTCTCATACTGTTAGTGTATTCTCAAAAGGCTCACCACACCCCATTCCTGTCTTGGCGTGGGCCAATGTACACAGCTGGGATGAGCGGGTGGGACTGTCCACAGAGAGTGCAGAAGGTGACTTGGATGGCTTTATCAAGTGTGAGTAATGAGTCCTCTCCTGATGTGCACAGAGAGACTCCCTCGCAGCAGATCAACCCTGCCTTCAATCTCTCCATACTTCTCCCCAACTCCCTCAGTCCCTGATCTCTAAACACTGGCCCCTGAACAACTGTTCCCCAAAACCTCATAAAACCTCTGGGCAAAATATCACACCTATGAGTCTATCTATCTATCTATCTATCTATCTATCTATCTATCTATCTATCTATCTATCTATCTATCTATCTATCTATCGATTTGATTCTCCTCCATCCACAGCTGCCTTGGCTCTCATTAGGGAGGAAGGGAGTAATTACACGATGCAGTGAAAAAGAAATAACACTTGGTTATAGCTGTCCACCGGGTTGGATTATGCTGATTGGCTGGTGGGCGCACTCCAGGCCAACTCTTTGAGAATTTGTTATTAAATTTCTGGCTGGCTCTGCCTGCCAAAGGAGAAGAAATACCATCTGCACCTTCTGCAGAGTTCCCTCTGTGTTCTGGCGTTGATGTAGGGCACAAGATGCAAATCATTGTCTAAGCGGGAAATGATGGACTCACATGAGCCGTGTTACGTTTTTAAAGCCCCAAACAGCTGCAAGGTAGCCATTCAGCGTTGCCATTTTTACTGCAATCAAATTACACAATCTGGAGCACTTTGGCCCCTGATTGGATTGTAAAACATTGGCATCCTTTGATGTAAGCATCAATGGGGCCATGACAGATGTACAATCCTGAGATAGTATCCCTAAGAATTACATCCATATTTGGATCATTTGACACTTCGCAATTTAAATTCAAGCCAACATTCACTGTTATTGCAGGAAGTAGTGTGCCCATTATGTAATGCGTTGAAAAGTTTTGACTTTACAACTCTATTGCCACTATTTGAAGATTCTGCCAAACCTTGAATTACGCTCAATGCCAACGTTTTTGAAATTCTCACTTTCTACAATATCTGCGCATAATAACATTGCTATTGTTAAAGTTAGTTTATGACAAATAAACAATGGTTAAGATTAAGGTTAGGCGACTATGGGCATTTTTAGACCTATGCTGTTTAATCCAGATGAATTTGGGCGAATCTGAGCAAATTGTACTCGGGTGTGGACCAAAACAATCATACCGAAGCCCTTTAGAGGATGTGGTCTCAGTCCATTCCCAAATGAAACCTGCAGCAGTTTGTTTGCAGTGGGAACATGATCCAACTTCAATCCTACCCAACTACAAGGCATACTCTGCAAGCTTGATCTAATCTGCTCCTGAGGCCTGTGTGCTTTGCATGCTGGTATGCGGATGAGCGAGCTCAACGGTAGCTAGCAACTAGACAGAGTGCATCAAGGTCCGACCTGGACTAGCACTAATTGTTGCATTTTTTATATTTGGCAGATAACACCTTCTTCCTGTGTTTAACTTCTTGCTCCCGCCCCAGACACATCTAACCAAAGAGCTGAGTGAATGCTCAGGTAGCTTTCAGTGTGCGAGGTTTAAAATGCCCTGAAACATGGTTGAGGTTTGGGGAAAGTCTTGTGTCAAATCATTAAAGAAGTGAATGTTAATTGCAGGTCTGTGACAGGATGTGCACTCCAATCTTCTGCATAAAAGTCTGACATGATACACACCTATCCACCACCCCGACCTCCACACCCTTACTTTCCATCCTGCTACACTACACACTGCACTGGCAAGTTGCCGCTGGACATAAATCATGAGGTTCAGAGTGTTTTAATTGCCTAACCCTAACCATACCTTAACCACCTTGATCATAATCTGTCCCTAACCTGTACTGTTATTGCCAAGCACAGATACAGAAAGCAAGAATTCTGAAAATGTTGGAACTGGATGTGTTCTTTGGTTTTGCAGAATTGATGTTCTTGTTTGCTGATAGGGTTGGCTGGAATGCTGTTCTCCTCTAAGACCTTTACATTGTGCAGTCGCCTTTAAACATCATAAAATCATAAAAGTCACATCATCTGAAGTTTGTCAAGTATGCCGCACTTTCATTGGTAAATATTAGCTAAAGCACACATGTTCTAAACATGTTGTTATACACATCTAAAGACGACTGACACCAGACATAGAGGAGCCTGCAACGCCATAACTGAATAAGTAATTATAATTTAACCTCTGAGGCTTTCAGAAGAATGATTGATGGGTTTACAGACAGACTGCTTATTGGTTCCTCCCGTTCATACTCCTTTGTTTACAGACACCTCTGGTTACACTCTCAGTGTTTACACTGCCTGAGGAGTAAGTTGTTCAGATGGTGTGTGTCACGTAACCTCTGGGGTGCACTAACAGGTTTTTGTTTAGTCTCTTCCAGGACCTGTAACCAAATACTGTCAGATATACTATTTGTTTTGTATGTTAATGCTTTCAGATACTTTCTTTCAGCAGCACCAGTTAAAATTCAATGGCTGGCTCATCAATCAGCTTGAGACGACAAACACAGAACCTCATTAGTTTGCAGTTTGGCTGTAATTGCGTTTTATTCAGGATAGGATTACAATACTGTATGTGACTCCAAACAATATCTACACTTTAGAATTGCTCAAATCGACAGTATGCATAAGCAGTGTTTTTTGACATTTGCCAATCATGTCAAGCGTACCATCAGTGCATTTGGGTGCATACATTATTTTAATTGTGTGTGCAGAACAGAGACAGCTGTCTGCCACTTGGAAACTGTAAGAAAACGACACATTTTTCACCAGCTTTAGTGTGATAGAGGCCGGGCGATTTAATCCTTCAGTGCGCAGAATTAATTTGGTGTTCCTTGACTCCCTGGCTCAGAGCGTAGGGCCATATGGCACGACTGGCCACTGCGGGCCCTGGAAGACACCGCTCCAAGTCAGAGGTGAAGCAGAGTTGAGAACATGGGGACTATACTGTCATAACTGGATCTGGATCATATCAGTTAAGTGGCCTTGCAACAATGCGAATGAGTTGGAAATACCAGCCTGAGAAGCAGGAGTGACACTTTTCATGTCTCTGAGGAACATCCCAGCCACTTCCCCTGCCACACTGTGACAGTTTTGATTGACACTTATCAATGCTGCCACTTCCTTTATGTCTAACTTACTGTAGTTGTCACTCCTATCATATCATAAAACTCACTGGCTATCCAGAGATTTGAGGCTCCTTGATGTGCTATCAATGACGGCGGTTGTCTGCATGGTCGCCCTGCTATGACAAGTCCTGCCTCAGTTTAACACACTGGGACTCACATGTAGTGAATAGACATTTGACACCTGACCCCAAAGGGCTGGAGGGAAATGGTAGTGACATCTCCTCTGCTCCACTCTGGACAATATACTGTACTGTACGCCTTATACTGACATTCAGCACCAGCCTGCAGAAAACTCAGCTGTCAAAGCATTTAGACTATTACACATAACTCAGGGTTTTTGTGTTCTATCAACCCACTCTTTCTCTTTTTTTTTTTACTACAAAGACTCACCGAATGGTTGTTGATTTTATTTCATTGCTCTCTAATCCATCAGACCTGACTGAAGAGTCCTCCTGCCAGTGTGAGTATCATAAATATAGACATGTTTCATTCTGGGGGTAACAAGTTGAGGTGCTACAGAGACACGTCAGAGCATCACTATGACATGACCCTCCCACCATCCTCCTGCAGTTGCTCCTAGCAACAGAATTTTCCTGAATGTCAGGAGAGTGAGCGATGGCGCCGGGTGTCTGATTATGACGCAGTGAGCGGCTCCCGTGGCTAGAGACAATGCAATTATCTCCTGCGTCATCTCACCCGTCAAGAAAGCGTGGGCATGGGAACTGAAGTGTGTTAGTTGTATGTTATGTGTCATGCATCAGTCGGTTTGATAATCCCGCCTAGGCCGTCTCCTTTTTTGAACAAGCTGTCAGGTTCGCACATGAATGGAAAGTTGAAATCCGATACGCTCTGTCATCGCATTTATCTCTAACTTCTTTTCCTTGTATATCTCTCTTGGGTTGTTTAATACTTTGGTGCATTTTCTTCTGCCGCATGGATCAATAAAGTCCTTTTTGTTCTTCTGTACAACATAATTCATCTCATTAAGACATCTTTTGTTGCAAATGACATCTCCTTCTTCTATCTGAACCTCATTTTCTCAATTTCTCTCTCTTTATCCTATTCTCCTCTGCAGGCAATCTAGAGCGCTCCTCTGGGATGCTGGCTTTGCTGTAATTCAGGAGTAGATTAAGAAAAGATATGGTATCTAAAGGCAGCAGGCCTGAGAGAGACAGCACTTGAGAGACAAAGAGAGGAAGAGAATGAGAGGAGAAAGAAAGACAAAGAAAGAAGCAGAGACAGGCAGAGATTGATGACTGCAGAACTCCCGGTGTAGTAGGAGAAAGTGGATCAGATAAAGAAGAAAGAGGGACAAAAAGAGAAAGAGACAGACACAGACATCGATAGATGCAGACAGACATTCTTTGTTATTGGCCCACAGGGACAAAGTTAGACCAGAGCCACTCAATTCCTCTAAGTCTTAAAGACTCTCTGTTAATCGGGCGACATCATACAGTTTCTCCTTTGGGGCCTTCCAGATGTTTGACCCAAGGCATGCACATCACAAGCTCCACATTGTCACACAGGATGTAAGGATTATCACCATAAAAAGGACCAAACATCATATGATGATAACGAATATCACAGATAAAATAAACATCCACCAGCTGCCTTGAAAAACGACATGTCCTGAATTAAACTGTCAGCCTATTAAGCTTAATTTAAGAATAGTAACTGAGATGGTGGCAGTATGGCAGGGATCAAGCTGCCATGTTATAAGGCAACACATATGATGTCAACATATCGGAAAGAGTTCATTAGGTGACTAATTATGTTTGCCAGGTTCCACATCTTTAAATTGCCACTTATATTTCAATTTTTGTCATATCTCCTGGATTTGCCAGAGCCAGAAAAAATGACTAAGAAGTGATAAATAAAACTAAATTAACAAAAAGTGGCAGAAGAAATTGCCACACAAATGGCAACAGACATGGATGAGACTGACACCATAAGGTGATATACTGTACTTTTACTGCACAACATTAGTATGATAACTACAGTTACTTTTCATATTAAGACATTATATACAAAACAATAATATAAGCATATCAAACACAATTAATTGTTCCCAATTGTTTTGGCTTGTGACCCAGTTGTCAGCAGTTCCACTTAATGTGATTTCCCCTTTAAACTTCTCAGATGGTTAAATAACTGTTTGAGGCCCAAAGCTGTCAAATTATCTGTAATTTCACACAAAAGCAAGTATTAGTTAAAGTCTAAAAGAAATAAAGACAAATCTGTGTAGAAGAAGCTTTTTTTCTTTTTTTTCTTCTCTCTCTTCTTTTCTCTTCCATTAATCATCTAATGACCCAACAGATTTATCTTGGGACTCTTTGGAGGGGCCTGACCCCTAGGTTGTAAACCACCAGACTAAACTAGCTAAGTGTATATATACAGTAGTTCAGACCCACTCTACCTCAAGCAGCTACAGCAATATGCTGCTTACACATTGATGCATCACTAGTAACAATTTAATAAAAGTCATTTGTAATAATTTTTCAGTCACAGTGGACATTCCTACAGAACGAGTGCTTTGATACTTTAAGTACATTTAAGTCATTTTACATGAGGTACTTTGACTTCAGTAAAGAAGCAGAATACTCCTTCCACCACTGGTTACTGATTGATTAAGGCAAAAGAAAACATAACCCCCCTAAGACAGAAATCAGCAGACCTGAACATGATGTCAGGCTGAATAACGAAGTGAAACAAAATGGAAATTCAATGTGATTATCAGGTTGCAGTTATGAATGGCGTTACGATTAAATCAGCGATGTGCACTTATTGGGTGTGCTCAGGTGCATTAATTTTAACAGCAGGCTCCCACTCCTCCACCTGCAGCCTCACTAGACAACCACGATACCTCAACCTGCTCAGCTTGGAGCAGCTCACTCCAATTCTCCCCCCCGCTGGCCCGTGAAGCATGGCGTCCTACTGAGTGCGCCCGTCACTGTGTCATAGCTCTGTGTGTCTCTGACAGCTGGGACACAGGAACAGTTGGAGAAGGGGTCTTCTGGCTACGTCCCAGCGCACTGCAGCACAGCTTGGCTCCGAGATCATCGTCATCATCCTGAGGCAAAGACAAGGAGCCGTCAGACTGATGAACTGTGCAGCACCAGTAACACCAGTGGTCTGTCTGCTGCGGTCATGATGACATCAAACATGAGGGCGTGCAGTGGCGCTGTGCTGTAACTGGAGCTGAGCTGAGGTGAGGCACATACAGAGAGACTAACCTTTTCAAACACATTACGGTTGCTGTGCCACATTCAGTCAGTGTCTGAACCCGATCAATAGTGCATGCTGGGTAAGACAAAATGTGAATTTTTCATCTATATTAGAAATACAAAGATGCACTTTCACTGTGAACCTGCCAATCTCAATATGAAGACCAGTAATGTGATATGGCTACGTCTCGCCTCTCGCTATGCACCATGCTGTCCAGACATCACCAAAACATGATAACACAGCCTGCCCCAACAGGCGGCACCCTCTCCCCTCCATTCTCTTTTTCTCTCCCTCCCTGTTTTTCATGGAGGGGGGCCCCGCAGCCCAGTAACAGGTTTGATTGGAAAGCATCTAGCCCCCAGCAACCAATCCCCCACCAGTATCGCACACACAAACACACACAGGGTTTCCGTGGCAACTGTAGTGCAGGGGGTAGACAGAATGATTTGGTCTACGGAGCGAGCCAGACTATGGTGATGAGGGGGACGAGGCCTCCACCAGAGAGTGAGCAGGCGGAAGGATGGGGTGGAGGGGGGGGCACCACTGGTCCATGGTGGAGAGAAAACAGATAGAGAAAGAAAGAGGAGACAAGTTAGGTTTAATAAGGAATCATTTGTGAACTATTTTGCAGGAAGAATGCATTCACAACACCTACTGAATTCAATTTGTTGGACTCATAAGATCCCAAATGTGCATTCAAATCTAGAAAACGCACAGTGATTCAAAGTGTAGATACAACAACTTGCAAAGCAAATGCGTCTGCAAAGTTTGAAAATGATTTGGCTTTTAGTCTCATCTCTGTGCAGTTTGTTTACAACATTACTCCTTCCTTCTGATTTTGAACAGGCGATTTAAAAAAAAAAAACACAGGGCTGTAATGGCCGACTAGCTGGCTGTCTGAGTTGTTCTACTTGGAGCCGGATGTCACACAGCTTCCAAAAACTGGGCTTTTTGGAGATTACTGACTCTGAACCAGTTTTCTCTGGTTACTGGAATGGGATTAACTGTTGTGTGTGTGTGTGTGTGTGTGTGTGTGTCTGTGTGTGTCTGTGTGTGCCTTGTATGTGTATGTTTATGTATCCATGCACATATGTACATGTGCGAAAAAGTAGGAGAGCGGGTTAAAAAGAGAGAGAAGGGGAGAGAGAAAGTGAAATCGTGTGTCTGTTTGTGCTTTACCAGCATCCTTTGTTGTCTGGCCTGATAACCGTGGCTTAGCCCAGAATCGTCTGTTTAATCTTGCCGCCATTTTGTTGTCTGGTGTCTATGGCTCTTCTCTCTCTCTCTCTCTCTCTCTCTCTCATGGCAGTCATAGAGGCAGGCTTAACTTCCCAGAATGGTCACCATGGCAACACAGACAGAGGTTTATCAGTGGCCATGGCGACGGCTGATGCACCGAGATGTGCCTTGCCATGGTTTTGGGATGCAGGAGAATTGGGGGGGAGTGAGTGGGGATGTCAGCCACACCTTGATGAGGAAGATGGTGCAAGTTGAAAATTTAAACCCTCCCCCTTTTTTTTCTCTCCTTCATTTAGAGCCAACTAACCTGCTGTCTGCTTGTGGTTCATTAAAAACCAGCAGTGGGGACATGCATGCATGAGTGAATACATGAATCTGCCTATTTTTTTGGTTTTTTTTTTCTTCTCTTTGGCTGTGTGTCAGAAAAGCTTATTTCTGTGAGTGAGCGAGATAGCTTGACTGTGCACCAATCAGCGCTGTCTGGTCTTAAGAGACTCAAATCTTGCCTCTCCAGTGAGGTGAGAATTCTCAAATCAATTTCTCTGCCATTTTCCCTCTACCTCGAATGGATTGGATTTTTTTTTTCTCCCTCTCTCCTCCTCTGCAGCCGAATTGTAATTTAAAAAGCGTTTGGTGTAAATACTGCTATTGTTGGAGGTGTAATCAAACATTCATGAGGGAGAGGGATCTAGGGAGAAGCAGAGAATCTAGGTCACGGATGCGCTGGCAAGTCTCTGAGACGGCTGCTTCGCTGAGTACGCCGCTCTCTCTCTCTCTCTCTCTCTCTCTCTCTCTAAACCTCTTTCACTCTGTATTCTCCTCTTTGTCTTCTCAGCTATCTCTCCGTTTCCTCTCTCCTCCACTCCCTCATCCCTCCTTCCCTTCCCTCTTCTCTTTCTCTCATCTCATTCTCGTCATCTCCCCTTCTCCCTCGTCTCCCCTTCACCCCCCCTCCTCTCCTCTCATTTGTATTCCACTTCTCCCTTTCTCCTCTCATCTTCTGCCCTCTCATCTCTCCATGGCTCCTCTTCCTCCTGCCTGCCTTCTCCATACTCTTCTGTTTCTTATCCTTTTCATTTCTACAAGTATATTTCTCCAGGCAACTCCAGTAAAATAACACATGATTTCAAACACTTTTTAAAAAAAAAAACATTACGTTCATCAGTGTTTGAAAAAAAAAATTCAAAACACGTCTGCATCCTTGAATAACCACAATGTAACGCCTGCAGACAGCTTAGACAGTAGCTCATAGTAATGGCCCTCTTGACCATCATCAGTCAAGGAGAAGGTCATGTTGTCAGTGCTTTTACAACCATCTCCAAGCCTACTGTGGCACACTGAGCAACACATTAACAGAGGCTGACCTTGTGTGCGTGTCCACAGAGTCAGCAAGGACGAGACGCCACTAGAGAAACATAAGGAAGAGAGAGATGCTCCAAGCCGAGGAAGTCAGCCTCCAGGTTCTGTTTTAGGAGTAAACAAAAAACTTCATTCAAATTCATATCAGCATTTGTAAACACAAATATCCAGCCCTGGAAAACCCTCATTTTACTCAACTGTGCTGCATGTTGTGCATCATATAAAATTTGTTTTGGGTGTTTGTTTGTTTTTTAAAGAAAGACTGAAAGATTTCACTTAATATTGACTTAATATTTCTCTTTTTAAGGAAAACCATTTCCCATAAGTCTTCACTGCTTGCCTTGACAGAGGGAAGTTTGTGGCTAAGTCGAGAGGCTGAAGTAGATTTATTTATATTAGAATATGGATTTCAATTTTTCAATATGATGAAAGATGCTAAAGGCAGTAGTGTGACAGATTTGGGAAATACATCTATTTACTTTCTTGCCAAGAGTTAGATGAGATCATTGCTATTCTTATAACTGTCTGGTAAATATGAAGCTATAGCTAGTAGCCACTTAGCATAAAGACTTCAAATGGAGGGAAACAGCTAGCCTGACTCTGTCTGAAAAAAAAAAGTCTTGTCCTCATGGTGAGGTTGAAAGTCAACCAAAGGAGACTTCAGGGAGGAACTGCTCACGGCCAAGAAGTAGTCCAGCACATAACCCCCTGTAAAAATAAAAAATTGACATTTTTACACATCAGTTTTTGCACAGATTTACAATAAAACATAACAATACATGCAATATAATACATGTTAATTTGTGAGGTTCAGGGGCACTGCAGGGTGTGTTTTCTTACCTTCAGAAAGAGAAAAGGCTAACTGTTTCCTCTGTGTCCAGTCTTTATGCTAAGCTACGCTAACCGGCTGCTAGCTGTAGAGTGACATTGATCTATTAGTGAGTAGAACCATGGCTAGACAGGAAGTGGACTTTGGTTCTCCATGGGGCAAGAAACATGAACGGTCAGACAGTTTGTAAGAAAAAACATGTGCGTGCAGAACAATACGACCGGACACGGTTGAGCCACAAAGTCAACTGTGACAGATGTCCACCATGGAGGTTTTGGGTAATAATCGTACCGTCGTTTTCTCCTCCATATCCTTTAACCTCTTCAAGGATAAGAAAGTGGTGCATTTGGTGGTGGTTTATCTCTTTCCCTGTCTCCCTCTTGTTTTTGTGTGTGTGTGTGTGTGTGTGTGTGTGAGAGAGAGAGAGAGAGAGAGAGAGGGGGAGAGAGATAGGGAAAGAGCTTGCATGGTGGCCTCTAGCCAGTACATATATACCGTATTAGTGGACAGTTCTGTGTGTGTATGTATGTGTGCATCTTTTCCTCTAACTGCCTCTGTGTGTCTGCATGTTTTCCTTTGAGCACATGTTGATTTTAATACTGGTCTCGCCATGTTCCAGCTGATCAAGAACCTAAATCCCTGGATCTGTCCATCATCCACCCCCTCACCCCCTCCCCTCCCTCTCTCCCCCCCTCTGCGGTATTAGAGGGTCCGAATCCACTGGCCACTACAGACCCAACAGACTCACTGGCATTGAACTCTGTCCAGCTAATCCATTTGTATGTTTTCAATTATATATCGGGGGCTGGGGAGCAAGTGGACAGTAAGCTCTCAGCCTCTGCCTGGAAAACGTCCCCTTGTGACCTAAATATCAAGCTAAAGAAGAGGGATGGGAGGGTGGATGTATATGGGGGGGTTAAAACAAAACAACAACAAAAAAAAAAATAGGTCACATAATTCCCAGTTCCATGCCACAGGATTGGATTTCGCCGAGGAAAAATAATCACGGTCATGTTTGGATCTGACAGGCAGATTGCCGGACTGCCATTCCTCTCGGTCATCTTGGACGAGCCAACTGGCTGAAAGGATGACTCAGTTTTCTGTGGCGAGTGTCAGAAACTCCATGTTGGCTCAAATGTAACCTCAGACGGTAAAAAACGAGAGGGATGTAGCCAACCTTCTTCAACTTTGAGCTTGTTGGGAGTTTTGTGTTGGCTGCTAAATGAGTTTGCACATGAAAATAAATCACATGTATTGAAAAAAATCCATAAGATATTACATGGTTGAGATGTCAGGGGTAGAAATCGACTGAGCCACATTAAAGAATATGACCTGTAGCTGCCACATCAGATTTTATCTCAGTTATTTTCAAATCCCTCAACTCCATTATTATTTTCTCATTTTAATCTCACTCCTCCTTTCCCTTCATCTTTTAGTCTGCCTTTCTGTCTGGCTTCCTCTCCTCTTTTCCTCTTCTTTTCTGTCTCTGTTCATTATTCACCGCTACTGGGGGAACCGCTTTTAGGCTCAGCAGACCTTAAGCCAAACCGTCCTCTCATCCCACCCCTCCCTACTTCCCTCTGTCTCGATCCTCTTCTCCCCTTGATCTCTCCCTCCTCTTGCTTCCCACAACCTGATGAAGAGTGGCCTTGACAGGCTCATCAATAACCCAAGATGGCTTAAACACACCTGCAGCTCCAGCCCATAGCGTTTTATATTTAATAATTAGATGCTGATGTCTTTTTTTTTTTTTTTGCTCCTTGACATCCCTTCTTCTACAATACTCCAGTATTCTTAAAGCTTTCTCCTCCATCCTTCTCCTTTTTCGCTTTCTCTCTCTTGGATGCTCTTCCTCTTCTTCAGCCTGCTGGTAACACAGGGAAGATTGGCCGGGTGACCACATTCTCTCTTTACTCCCTTTCTCCTCCTCTCCTCTGCTGCCTCCTACCATCTTTCCTTCCATCAACCAGTCCTGAGGGCTGGACTTTAATAAATGTCACATCACATCAAGCACAGCATCATCTGCGGAACAGACAGACGCAAAAGGAAAGAGAGAGCAGAGGGGGGGCAGACAGAGTGCGCCCTGCTTCTCCTAGCTTCATCTCTCCCTGCCTAACCTCGATATGAAGCCACTTCAGAGGGGTGGAAAGCGGAGGAGAGTAGGATGACAGTGCAATTAAGTTCCCTTCCCCTTTGGCTTTCCCCATGTGTACCTTGCTCTGTCTGTGATATCCCTGTGCAGCACCAATGACCTTTTAACCTCTGTGTCTAGTTCAGAAGTACTCTGTTCATGTGTAAAACACAAACTAACATATGTTTGTTTGTGCTGCCTCACAGTGCATCCTCCTCTGCTTCCTCCCTTCTGAAGAGGCGAGTGGAGTGATGATGCAAAGCAAAGGACTGTGGAGGAGGTGAGACCTTGAATGTATGAAACCATGAAGTCACAGAGTGAGATGGGGTTTTTTTTGTTTTTTTTCTTGTGGATGTAACTGTAAAAGGATGACGAGGAAGAAGAGAAAGTGTTTAATAATGTAAACTACAAAGATAATATATGCAGATCTTTAGGGAGCATGTGTTTATGCATTAAGTTCACACATGAATGCTTCAAATCTATCAGCATAATAAGTGTGTTTTCATGTTTGCATACCTTTCAACTCTGGAATGTATGTTTGATTGCTGGCATGTAAGTGCATGTTGCTGCATTTACGTTGCCACAGCCAACCTCTACTTCCTGTGTTTCATCCAGCCAACCCAAAAACAGATACGAGTTTACCCCCCACATGCATCAGTGCCTCCGTATCGAGAGCGCTCCATTGAGCAAGGGAAAGTTTTTCATGTTTGGCATTATTTCAAAGTGCTCCTTTAAAAATGACTCATGCATCAATAATTGGCAGTCCTCTGAGTGCCGTGCTACGGCAGGAGCTAGTTTGACCGTCCGTGCCCCATATAATGTAGTGTCTACTGTCAGGGAATCAAAGCTAGCCGCAGTTCAGGCTTTTAAAAAACAATGCCCTGATCCAAAATAGAGTGTAGTCTGCTGCCTTGCTGATGTGTCTGGCTGAAGAGCTTCATGTTCAAAGTGGGAGAGTATTTGTCCTGCAGTCAAACTATTCTAGGCCAACTCTCCTCTCAACCCCCCATGACATCATGAAAGTTTTAGTCCACTCTGTATTAAAGGTAACAGGTATCACCTTCCTAATAAAACATACATTATAAACAAACTATGGCTTCATTAACAATCAATAAATCATTTATAATGCTTTATAGATCAGTAATAAGCCATTGATTAGTTCTGATATTACAGATGTTGGCTGATTTTTGCTTGGTTGCAAAACATGCTTTTAGCTGGTGTATATTTAACATACCCTTTGTAGCTAGATTTATTAATCGAGCAGGAATATTTACAGCTGCAGACATTTTTAAAATTCTGATTACTAATTAAACTACAGCAGAGCATTAGTGCTGGAAGAAGTTTTCAAGCCCTTTAAGAAAAAGCAGCAGTATAGCAATGTGAAAATTCTAAGTACAAGTTCAAGATTCAAAATTTTACTCAAGTAAAAGTACAGTAGTATTATCAAGAAATTACTTCAAAGTATCAAATTAAAAGTACTCATTGCAGAATGACCCCCTTCAGGGTGGGATGATATTTTGTCACATTAATGAATTGTTATTATTGATGCATTAACATGTAAGCAGTCAATTTTACCATTTGTTTTGTAAATAAATAAAATGTATGATATTAAAACTGCAAATTTTCTGTATGTAAAATCTTAATCTGGAAAGTACAGTAATGAGTAACTAAATGTGTCAGATAAATGTAATGAAGTAAAAGTGTCTCTGTTATGGAGTATAAGTATAAAGTAGCATCAAACAGTAATATGCAAAAATAGTACAAATACCTCAAAATTTCATGTGCTTAGTTACGTTTAGTTACACTGGATAGATAACTGCATGAACACATTTTAAACTAACTTTAAACTTAAAAGATCTGGTGGATTATTGCAGTGGAATAATGAATAAAATGTATTCATTTATTGATTTAGTAACATTTATAACAGTAAATCTGATGGCTTATGAAGTAAGAAACGCATGACCTTTTGTAAATTACATATTTTATAATGACACGTACAGTCTTGGGTAATAAATATTCAAAAGTGTAAAGGGTCATGGGTTATTCACATTGTGATAAATAAAGAAAAATGAATAAAACAGCTGTATCCACAAAGACAGCAAGCTATGCAACCTGGCAACCCTATAAATGACTTAAAGTTAATATTAATAAAACCACTAAATACAACGTGCAAAGCCTTAAATCATAAAAACAAACAAAATTGTCAGTGTTGTATCACTAGGAATCCATCCACAGATTTCAACCATATTGAATATCAATAAGAGACAGAAGATCCTTATAAGAACAGTTAATTCTCCACGAGGCCGCAGGGAACAGGTAGGTCTGAGCTCTGCCTCTCAGGTGGTGTCAGGGGGGGTCAGGTGCTGGACGGCTGCTTCTAATTAGGCTGTCTCAGTGACAAGTGTATCCACAGCCTTCGCAGGCCACGCCACGCGGCAACGGGCTTAACTGAGCGAGTAATGGGCACCCAGAGAGAGCAGCGTGACCTCACAGCCCCTCCCCTCCGGCTACGTGGCCAATTAGATGAACATTGGGTAATGACAGCGGTGGCTTTGTTTATTTCTGAGTGTGTAATAGATATAGTGTTTATAATTGTAGTAGGGAGTGTGTGTGTGCATGTATGTATGTATGTATAAGTGTGTGTGTGTGTGTGTGTGTATGCGTGTGTGCGTAGGCCAGGCCCTCACCACCTGTTTAGGAAGCATTTTTAGGGCAGCTTGTGTCAAATGATGACATTAGCACTTCTAATAGAGCACTGGCACTCTATGGCAGATACACAGGCGCAGCCTAAGGTCTACTGTTGGGGTGTGTGAGCCAGCTTTGTCAGCTAAATCAAATTTGTCACGCTCCATGGATCTTCTATTAGAACAGGCTATTTCAATAAAATGTGAATACCTCCCACTTTGACCAGTTTGGAAACACCATTGCTTAACTTTACTGCAAATAAGTCACATATACGCACGGGCTTGCTTGTTGGTGGGAGATCAGTGAAACATATACACATTCACACAAAGGCGCACACACACACATATGCACACAAAGGCACCCCTCGGCAGCTAAGTAGCTAAGCAGGGTGCTTAGCAGAACCAACCGCAGGGGAAGGGAAAACAAACAGAGGGGCCACCAGTAAATCACCTCCATCCGCAGCAGCTCACCGGGGATTGGATGGCACCGGGAGGCCCTGTGAGAAACAGCAACCAGGGACGTGATGGAAGGGGACCCACAGTCCTGACGATCAAGCCGAGGAAACCTAGTGAGTGATGGATACTGCTGGGAGATCAAGAGGCAGCAAAAGGCAGAAAAAGGATACTCACAATAACAAAAAAAAAAAAATACCTTCAGCTCACCCCTGCCTCTTGGCTAATTTGTCCAAGCAGGAGAAAGGGGAGGGAGGAGGGCAGGATGGGTGGAGAAAGAGGAAAAGATAGGGGCATTGTCACAGCTGCACCAGATATCTAACCTCCATGTCCCTCCCTTTCACGTTCCTGTCTCCCCTTCCCCTTCACGCTCCTCCAATCCCATCATCCCAAATGGCAGGAAGCAGAGCGTTTGCCCTTTGACCTGTCAGGAATGTTTTCCTCCTCTGTCCCAGCAGCAGCGGCGGCGGCGGACGGAGCTCCCTGCCCCTGACAGTCAGGCCTGTCACAGAGCTGACAGAGAGGAGCCAGTGAAACAACACTCTGACCTGCGCTGAGCCCATCCATCCACACACACACATCTATATGTACAGTGTATATACAGAAAGGCTTGTTTTTATCCCCACTTCTCTAAATTTATGGTATAATCACACAACTCATAGCCTGTGTCATTCCGTAAAGTGTGAATGAATGTCAGAAAGATGATGCCTCCGATAATGATGCGACAAGTGGCCTGGCAGGCTCAGATAGGGGCCTATCTGTCCCCGTGGCACACTGCCAGCCAGCGAGAGAGGTATTGCACCATGGTCCTCGGTGAGCTGCCTTTGGTAATGACTGTGAATGGGCTCTATCTATGGGCCATTACTCTATGGACTCAGCTGAGGCAGCAGGGTAATGCTGACTAATGGAGATGAACTTTTCGACTGATGAATAGTATATCCTGCTCATGACGCTACGCAATGGCCACTGTCCCCCCCTTCCTGATGCTTATAAGTTCGTTTCCAAAGCAATGACCATTAAAAAGAAAATGAGTTGGCACAGAGCTGTAGACAACTTGTTGTTGAATGACCGAGGAGAGTGTTAATTCTTGTTGGCTGTTAAACTGTGAATCTATTAGTGTGTATAAACCAGACAGCAAATTAATTTGGGGATGTATTCTATTGTAGCTGTGATATTGTTTTTCCTGCAGTAAGCTCTTTGTTAATGAGGTGAGCGGAGGGCAATATTGCACACCGAGACACAGAATGTGTCCCCTATTACATGAGCTGACAATAATTTGATTACAATATTTTAAGTGCTACACACTGTGATATTAAGCAGGAATTCCCTGTTGTTTCACATCATCTTGTACAGTAATCAATCAGGCATACGTCAGCGTTATAAAAGTGACTCTCTGTTTGCCCCCTGCCCTCCCTCACTGACCATTTCTGGCATGAGGCCTTTAGGCACTTTTCAGGATGGCTCAGTTTCCTCTTATCGCCTATTAGATCCAGATGAGATCCAAGCCTCTCCTGACCACAACCCTGTCTCAAATGTTCGCAATTTAAAGCAGATGGTGGCAATAACATGAGCCAAAGGGGCCTGCCGAAGCTGCTGCGGTGTGTGTTTGCCAGGACAAGACGGGGCTGTGTTAGCTAACTCACAAATTCTCTTCCATTAAAGGGAGTGTGATTGAATGTCAAAGGCTGTTAGGCTGAGCTGAAGCTCATATACTGGAATAACAGTTTGATTTAAAAACATGGATCTTAAATGTTTTTTTCCTTTTTGCGTAACATTAACTGTCAGTCATGATCGTATCGGCATTACGGCTGAGGCATGATCTCACAAAGGTCCAAGGGTAATATGAAACAGGATTAAGGACACCCCGAACACACACATCAATACATACAGACACATGCCAGAGATATGGGGCATGTAACGATGAAGCTGTGTGATACTGTCACACACCCATAAAAGTCTATTTTATGTGTCTAATGTTTGAAGTTACCCGAAGTATTCCACTTATATTTTAAACTCCATTTGACACACCCATTTCATAAACAATATATGTACAGACAATCTCATGCCAAAAAATTCCTGAAATTGTTTAGACTTGGCAGGGCGGAGAAATCTAAGCATTAAGTGCATCATGGGACTGTACAACTATACAGTGAAAGTCATACTAATAAAGTTCGGTGAGCAGCTCCTCAAAACAGGTTTCATTACAAGTGTTACAGGCGCAAAAACCCTAAAGCTGTATTCACTCACTTGTCCGCTAAAATACGATTCGCCATCTTGAGAAGAGCAGCTAAAGCACAGGATAATATAACGCTATAATAATCATCTAGGGGAGGATTTAGGGGTGTGACAGCCTACATTACTCTTGTACTCATTCACACTGATAGCCTTTAAAAATGAAAGATAGCCAAGTAAAAGTAACGTTTAGCACATCCCTTGATAATGTTACATTAGCTTACAGTAAATGTTGGCGTGTTGCCCTGTATGTTATATAGTTTGTCCCAGTAGTTTTGATTCTGCTTCTTGCAGAATCCCTTGTTTCAGTGAGATTTTTTCCTCCCAAAAACCAGTAACGTTAGCTAACATTACTTGCAGACACTATGTTACTGAATGCAAGATGCTGCTAATTAGTACAAACAGCAAAATCAGCTTCTGAAGAGGTGATATTGTGGGGCACTGTAGATACTGTTTTACCATTTAGGAGCTATAATTAATATAAGTATAATTAATTTGTCCATTCATGCATCTATCACCTTATCTCATAGGTTTTATTTGTTAACCTATAATTGTAACACATTTCTTTGTAGTTTTCATGTCCAAAGGTAACTTAATTTACATTTATTTAGTTTAAGGCTCATTGTGGAAAAAAGTTCCTCAAAGAATGTTTGTCGGCACACTTTTCATTGATGTAACACTGGTGTAGGATGTCATTACGAGTCAAATTCATGATTTAGATTAAAAGACTAGCATCAGCACCAGTATACCCAACCAAATGCTGATATTCTCGGCCTCTATACTCATCACAGTGTCTGCGGCTGTTCACCTTCCCCGTGCCTGGAGGTCGAAGCTGGTCCTGGTGCTGATATGCAGGGGGTGTAGGGGGGTCTCTCTCTCTTCTCTAATCTCTGTTTACGTTGCTGTCTGTCCCGAGCATTCAACACTTAATCAGGTTCGCCTCAGTACCAGCCCCCATCATATAGCAAAACAGGGCTTCCTCTGACCTTTAGTGACTGGATGACCCTTGACCTTTAACTTCCACATATGCATTCACACATGTACAATACCAGGCCTCCGCCTAAAAAAATGTGTTATGCAGTTCAGGAGGCAGCTGCACTCGTGCTGGAGAAGGAAATAATAGTCTGATTGAGAACAGAGAGAGCTGGAGTATAAGTGATTTGCTGCTTGTCTGGTTTTTAACTGGGGATCCTCTCTCTATTTGATATATTATGTTGTCATCTCTCTGTCTGTCTGGCTGTTTTCTCTCTCTGTCGCTTCCCTCCCCCCCTGCCCCCCTTTTCTCTCAAAAATGGAGGATAAGTAAAGCTTTTGCCCTGGTGGTGGTGAATGGGGGGAGCGAGTAATGAGGCCAATAAAAAGATAGCATATCACATGTTTCCATGCAGACCTCCTGAGCTCATCGTATTGGAAGCTTCCAACTCAATCTTGATTAAGTCCAGTTTTTTTTCCATTTAGCAAATAATTATTAAAACCACTTGGGGACAATCTTCAGATAAGCCACCTCACATTAAATGGCTATGACCTTTATATAACCCAACATTTGTATATCCATATGCGTATATCTTCAAATGATTAGCCTTATAAGCATTCTTTTCTTTTGTGGGTTTTAAAATGGCTGTAATTCCATCTCTCGTTTTATTCCTTAAATGTGTGTTTAATGACTCGTGCTAACACCAACAAAACTTTCCAGAAATAAAGATTACATTATTATAATTATGAATTAATAGTTCCCAGATTTTCTTTTCAGAGTTTTGTTGCAGTATTAGGAAATGTTTTTGAATGAAATTACTTCAACATGACAATTTCTATTCCTTTTCTGAGCTTGTCAATTTCAGATATTGTAAATCTACTCAACTTCACCTGTTAGGCTTCAGTTTTGCACTCAGAGTGCACCAAGGAGGCAGTCCCAGCTGCTGATTTAATAATCAGGATCATATTCATTCTTTGATCATTTTCAAAAATGTCTGTTTTGAGATCCTTTTTACTGTAAAATCTTACCTGACTGAAGGGACCCAAAGACCACTAAAGAGTTTTAAAGCATTCAGCTATCTAATAACATTGAAACCTCAGTCCTTTCTGATGTCACCAAACTAGGTCTTGAAATATGTACCAGCCTTTTTGCAGACTACAGTTTGCCTTGTTAGTGAACATTTTCTGCAGCTGCCTCTTCCACGCTGTAAATCGAAAGACATTTTTTGGGGAAACTGTAACAAACACAGGTTCATTTTCAGGGATTTTCAGTTCCAAACCAAACCAGACACTACACTGAATGTGCAAAGTATCAAAATTCCTCTCCAATTTGCCTCTTGATTTGTAACTTATGGATGATTCTACAGGATCTCATTGGTGTAAAAAACATTATTTGTGTATTTGCAGAGCTTTTGATTGTCTCGAAACTGCTATGTATGTTAACAAATTCTTACAATGTTGACTGTGCTGCCCAAGGATAGAAAAACAACATCTGCACATTGTGAACTGCATGGTGTTTCCCTTTAAAACTTCTCCCCCACAGTATCACTGTTTTTCTTTGCTGTTCTTATACAGGAGGAATCCAACAAGGACGTTTATTCATCACAATGGACTTCCTCAGTGTCCCTGTAAGAAGACAGCACTATTCATTGGAGTGCAGACAGGCCTCTTGATTGCCTTACACACAGACAGAGCCTAGTCAATATCTACTGTACGATGGGCAGGGACAAAGCGGAGCGCATTTCCTCCAGAAGGTATCTTTGCTGCTCATTTGCTTTGATGTACGTGTACTTTATTAGGTTGCAGTATGGCTGTAATCAGTTGGTCTGAGGTGTGTTTTATTGCTAATGTGAATGCAAAAGTGTGTGTGCATGCGCCGATGCGTACGTGCACTCCATTGATCGTGCTCTAAGCCCGGCAGCAGCCAGTGAGGTAATGGATGATGCTGCTGAGCGCTATCTGAACCCCTTGACCTCCACCAGCTTGACTGACAGAGCAGGGAGAGGATCAGAGAGGAGATAGAGAGGGTTAGCCACATACCATACATCCCAAAGACAGCAAACAGCATCTCAGAGCTTAGAGAAAAGGGCCACCAATTTAATTTAATTGTGCTCCAAAGGGTCCGGGACAGAGATCCTTGACTGGGGCGGGAGGGGGACAGTTAGAACAGTGGGATGAAGAGATGAGAAAGAGAAAGACGTGGGAGGATGATTGATTGAAATTATAGGATGGAGAAGATAAAAGATAGCCTGATGAAAGGATAGTGGGATTTGCTTTTGTGGGTCAAAATGTGTCACTGGTTGAGTGATCTTTCAAATATGGACTTCAATCAATTTGCTTCCACAGGAATGGCCTGAGCTATGCAGTGAAATATGCTTCTTCATAATGCAGATTGCCAGTAGTGTTAAAATCCCATAAAAGTGCTGTACATCCGTTCAGATCAGATGCTGGAGGCAGAGCAGCTACACGTGAAGATGCGTTAATCCAGCTGTGTTTCTCAATATTTCTCTTTATGTCTTCCCCACTGTGGTAGACCACAGAGACAGTCCTATTGTGGCCTCCATCACCCACCCACCACCATCTGACACTCTACAGCATAATTGGGATGAATCTACACAAAGGATTCACAATCACAAACCACTGATGTTACCATCCCATCCCACCACCCGATGTGAGAAATTTCCCATACCCCCCATCAACTCCCTCTTCCTTCAACCTTCCTGGTTGCCACTGCACCACCGGCGACGAACAAGATCCACATGTGGAGCCTGGTGCGATCAAATTGCACGGATGGTTTCAATGATTTACAGTTGCACAGTAGACAGGATGGCTGTGTGATTGCATCTGGCTCCTACAACTCTCTCAGCTATCTCGACATCTCATAGGGATGACTTCCCACAATGCCGCTAGAGCCGGCTCGTTAGCTGCCACACACACACACACACGCACCACAGGAGGTTTTACAGCACATCAAATGTGTTGGGGATAAATGTAGAGCCAAGCAAATGTATTACATGGTGAAAACACTGAAATGCTGATTAATTGTACATCTGCTCTAAATCAAATGAATTCCTTCAGTGGTTTTTGAACTTTCTTTTTTTTATTGCATACATAGAATGTTTTCCCCCCGCTGGGGACTATTACAATACAGATATTCAAACCACCAAAGCAAACACTCACTATTCCAATCCCATTCCACTGGTGCAGCCAATCTTGAAGGAAATGAGAGAGCACCGCATTTAGTTTTGCTGAGCTCAAGATTTTCCTATGTTTCTAAAGAAAGAATCAGCATCTCAAGACAAGGGGGAAGTGATGACAGTGAACTTGCTCCAGAGTAAACTTTCTTCACTCGAGTCAGCTCCTGCAGTCTCGTTTGAGTGGATATCCTCTTGTGTCGTCCATTTAGATTGTCCGCTGTTGGCACTGGTTGCTCGTGGTGATTAGCTGGAAGTGAGAGGGTCCAGAGCAGCACACTTATCCTCTATTGATCTACTGATGGTGATCGTGTCGAGTTGTTCAAGCGAAAGCAGCATGGAAATGAATTTGATTCCCCACATGCTCTTGATAAATTGTAGCATTTCTCTTATAATGATACTGCAACTATTCTGTAGATTTTTCCATTTTTGAAAAGAGTTGTGTTTTTCCAACATTATTCAAAACAGACGTGTTTTTTTAATGGGTCCAGTATCGACACTGTCAGTTGAAAATAGTCTCCTTAGAGAACACTATGCGGGGGGTGCTGTCATGGCAGAAAAATTTAAAAAAAAAATTGTTTTAGTAATTACAATTTTGACAAAATAAGTACACAAGTCAAAAACAAACAGCAGGATGTATACACTGGTTTCTTAGCAAAAGTGAATGTTCATTGTGGTTCAACTGTGAGGAAATCAGTGCTGCTGTGATGCTTATAATTGAGCTCTATTGTTGGATAAAAATCAAATGTACCATGCAGACAACAGCAATAACCACTCTGTTGTTTATTTTTGTTATTGTTGTTATCAAAACTTCATATCCATGGGAAGCAGAGGGCTGGATGTTGGTATGTCAACACTCTCCAACAATATTGGTTCAACTATTTCCTGCAGTTTATTTACACTGAGTCTGGTGGCAAAAATTGAGCAACAGTTGGAAGTTTGTCAGGGTCGTGATGAAGGCTTCCATAAACAGTTTGAGATTGTAATGCAGTCGAAGTCCCTCCATATTTCCTCTGTATAATTACTAATCTACATTCAGTGAATTGCTTTCTGTGATTAAAGGACTAAGTGGGAAGTGGAACAAGTTAAGATATGACAAAACAATAACTTGGAGCTAATTCTTTTGCATGCATTTATACATTTTTTTTCAGTCAGGTTATAAATAGCTGAGGGCAAGCTATTGGCCTAATTTGTGTGTGTGTGTGTGTGTGTGTGTGTGTGTGTGTGTGTGTGTGTGTGCAGGCTCGTCTAGTCACTGCAAATGCATTCCTAGCTGCAAGGAGTGCTGATGGGAAGTTGGGTTTGGTCTTCTTGTGTCCTTCCTTTTCTCTGAAGCTGAGCGGTCAATGCTGTGCTTACGGGAGCAGAGCAGCTCAGAGTCAGCAGAGGTGTCACTGCCTGCTACTGAGATGAAAAAACAAACATATAACCGCTCACTTGCACAGACAAAGTGACATAAAGCAGGAATTTGGCAAACTTTGGGAATGCAATGTGGTAATTCTAAATACAAATGCCAAATTGTTGACCTGACATTTAGATAAATGCAAACATACATTCCTGGATATAAATAAAAGAGAGCAGATAGCAGACACACATTTTTATATGTGCAGAAGTGCAAATTAAAACACATACATATGCAGAGCCTATGTTTACACATTGACACTTCTTGTGTGATTCACACGTTATGTGCCATGATGATAATACTCAGCCAGCTTTGTATATGTTCTCATAATAACTGTAAGGCCAAATAATGATACTTTATTATTACCATATGACAAAATGAAACTTTGTAATACTGCTTAATTTCATAATAACAAGATGTTTAGTACATAATAATCGCAGTTTGGTTTCACAAATCAACAGCTATACAATCATGAACTGTGTGTATGTGAGCTCAATATATTATCAAAAATATACATTAAAAAAACATAACCTTCTAAACAGCAGCATATTAGCATTGCCGTTGTGAGCATGTTAATGTTAGCATCTACTTCAAAGCAGTGCTTATAATTGTGTCTGCACTGGAGGCATTTCATCCACGTTTTTCATCTGTTTCACACGCATCTGACAGAACAGATGTGCTTTTATTTTAAACGTTCTATTCGTAAGAATCAGACATTCCTTCTCATTAGTGGAACCAGTGGCCATTAAATGAGCTGCAGTCAACATCCCATTGCTCATGCTTGCTCATGTGCTCGCTCGGCAGCACAAGATTATTGCAGGTGATGTCTTTTTCCTCGCTCACACTCATAATAACATAAAAGATCTGTAAACTTGTGTTTTGCATATATTTCAGCAAAGTATCTCTGAATCCCAATCGGTCCCTCATACATGCACACACATAAACATACACACAGAAAGGCCTGTTGCGCCACGGCCACTGGCCAGTGACAGCCAATCTTGACCACCTAACCTGCAAAAATATGCAATATTAACCACTCAAACCTTTTTTTTTACCAACTATGTTTACTAAATACCAGTAGGCTCAGCAAGCTATGGGCGGGGAGCAATATATTGTGGCCGGGCTGATCAATGAGCTGTGGCTAGGAGGCCATGCGCTGTGGTTTTGTTGTGAAATGTGTGATTATTACCACCTTTGGACTACCAACAGACACAACACAGGGTAATGGGGTACTCTTTGTTCTGCTCTGGAGATTGTTTTCTTCTCCTTTGTTGTGGGAATAATGTTTTAGCTGTGTGTGTGCTCACGAGTAGGCAACTTGTCATTGCAGGGGTGTTTTCTTGTGAAATGTGTTGTGGCTGGAGAGCTAATATCTGCAAGGTGTTTCTCCTTGGATAGCGCTGTTTCTGTTCCGTTGTTGTGTTGTTATACTGGTCATTTGTAGACATTAGCAGGAGAGAGGCAATGGCACTCAGGAACATCACATCCTTTGGATTTTCATAGAAAATCCAGCCTGGGTCCTTCCCATAGAAATCAGTTCACAGGCTCTTAGGCAACCAAGAAAGTTTGGGAAGGTGTCATTTTGTCAAGTTATGTTACAACCCGTTCACTTGTTGGAAATAAAAAATGCATACATACATGTAAATTGCTTCACAATTCTTACATATAGAACCTTTAATCAATACAGCTCTCTGCACAGGCCAGATAAAGGCTAACGTTTCACTTGTGCTATATGTGGGTCTCCATAACCTGAAGTGTATTTTTATGCTTCATGTCTATTTTCTTTTGTTTTATCGGCGTAACCACTGTGATTCTGTGTGTCTCTAAGTGCTGCCAAAGTGTGCCACATTGTGCCTGAATACATCCTGTGTCGATGGAGGACTGAAGCTGCTGCTGCTTCTCTGATAAGGTGATACTTTCACTACATAGCCTGTGAACACACTAAGCACAGCAGACTATTAGTCTTCGTTCTGTATATTGGCTTGACAAACACATTGGGCCCTATCTTACACCCAGTGCCGAGCAACGCTAAGCGCAGTGCAGCGCAAGTCTCTTTTCTATTTTAAGACCCGTGCAGTTGTCATTTTCCCATCCAGCGCCCACGTTATTAAAATAGCAATAACACTTGTGCACATTAGTGCGCCCATGGGCATGTTGGTCTAAAAGTAAGGTGTGGTCAGGTGCATTGTTGGCGCATTGCTATCTTGAGGCAGCAGAGAGCGATTGTGCTATTGACCAACAAAAACCTGGTCTAAAGTCAATGGCGCAATGTTTCACTGTTATTTTAACGGTGCATTATGTAATATGCAACTCTATATGCTCTGTAGTCATTTTTGAATGGTGTGAAATAGTGATCTAGAGTGTTTATTCCCCTTGAGATGCAGTCAATATTTGATGGAAGTCAGGTATAACCTTCTTAAGGTTAGCCTGATTGAAGTCTCCAGCTACAACGAGATGAGCATCAGCATTCATCATCATCAGTGTCTGTGAGCTGTTCAAGCCTTTACAAAGATCTGACAGGGCAGCTTCTGTAGTCACCTGTGGTGGGATGTAGACCGCTGTGATAATGACTGATGTAAATTCCCTTGGTAGAAAGAGCGTCTGCATTTAATTGACAATAACTACAGTGTGTGTGTGTGTGTGTGTGTGTGGTTTATGTGGCTGCTATGCCAAGTGTCATTTTTAACGTCACTGAGCATGTTGGTGTCGGTGTACCTTTATCATTACACTTGATTAATGATGCTGCTATGTCTGTCAGCTGTGTGTGTGTTCGTGTGTGTGTGTGTTTGTATGTGTGAATGTGTGGCCGCCATTCCAGGCTATGCAATGCTGTTAATCTTGGGGTCTATAACATTACTTCTGATGATGTATAAGGTTTGTATGATTAAACTGTGGCGCATTCAAGTAAATATAGTTGTAATGGCCTACTTTGGTGAAGATATGCATTTCAGAAACTAACTTAACCTAGCCTATGATTGCTCTCAGAGGAATTTAATTTCAACCTTTATTTAAGATTCTCAGAAAACCACTGGAGGTGAGCCTCATTTACAATGATGCCAAGATTACACATGGAAAAACAAACAACAAAGAAACATACATAGTCAACTAAATCAATCAAAACAGTTACAGACAAGTAGTGAATGGTTATTAATCATATTCCTGAGGTGTCCAAGAGATATGAGAGTATTCAGTTTTAGGTCACATTGAGAGATTCCATGAGTTTGCTGCACTAACACTAAAAGTAGTCTTTCCAAGTTCAGTACTGGCACGAACTACCTGAAGAGCCAGACAGTCGCTGGAGGAGGTTAGAAGTGGACCGGCGTTCTAGTGCAACAGAAATGTGATGTATGATGGTAATTTTCCGGTCAGGACTTCATAGATGTACTGATACCAGTAATTATTGCGTCCCTCAGTCAGAGAAGGCCAGCTGACCTTATCATACAGGATACAGTGGTGAGTATTGTAGCCATCACCAGTAATAAATATGAGGGCTGGTAAACTGAGTCTAAAGGCCTAAGTGTGGAGGCAGCAGCATTTCTGTAAATTACATCCACATCAGTCTGAGATTAACGAGGGAATGTTGCAGTGCATGAAAGGAAAGTTGCATTTTGAAATGGTTGTCTCCTTGATTGAATAAATTTAGGCTGTGAACATCAGCAATATTTCTTAGTATCTTTTATTCACTATAGAAATTCAGAATGTAACACTTAATAATTTGCTGATACCAGCCAATAAATACACGAAAACATAAATAAGGGGACTACTGGCACTTATTTTTTTCCACTTCAAGCACTGGTTATCGTCGTCCAATATAATTGACAAAAAGTACAACAAAAGTAAACATAAAGAGTATAAATTTGCATACATTTAGCAGAGCTAACGGAGAGGCGACTGGAAAGGTCTGCGCCTTGTACATGTTGATAAATGATGATAGATTTATCATTTGTGCTGGATGCTTCTGAAATAGACATTTGGACAAGAGTGCAGACAGTGTGTCACTCGGTTCTTTTCCCCAGCTGACCCTATGATGTGCCTGGCGATAAAAAAAGATGATCATAAAGCATTTTACGTAAGAAGGAGATTGTACGGGATTATGACGGTGGTGAATGTACATGGCCTTCCACATAAACACACTGCGTTGGGGGGACAACAATGCAACAAGGCCACACACACAGATGTGATTTGGGTCAACCAGTAGTGGACCAAGGTTTTAATTCTGCTAATGACTAAAACCTGTCTGTCTCTTTCTGCGGCCTTTACCACAACTCAGTTCTGCCAAAGGTCACAATCCGAGGACACACTCATCAGTAGGCTGCTGGTTTCTGCTGTTGTTTTGGCTCTGATGAAAAGAGAGATGAAAGGGAGGAGGGAAAGAGAGACAGAGCGTCTTGCTTGTTTCCTCTCCGCCAGCAGAGGAAATACTGCTTGAGCAGGGGTGTGGGAACGCCAAAGCCAGCAGCTAGGGGCTCAGCAGGGCGCCGAAGGCCTCCTTGGCAGGACGCAAGCAAAGGGGATTGTGGGAAATTACACGGGATTAGAGCGGGCGTCTAATGCCTTCATCCAGCGGGACATTTTCATCAAGAAACAGGGCTGTCGGACAGGCACAAAGAGAGAGAGTGAGAGAGAGAGAGAGAAACCTCAGCCGACCCTTTTTTTTCCAGCTCCCCAGGATTAGACCTTGCAGAAACCTTTCTTCTCCTTTGTGCAGCTTTTGCAAGCTGGCACCTCTTTGAGCAATTGTCCGAGCACACAGAAAAAGAGGGGGAGACAATAAAAAGGAGAAGGAGAGCAATGAGGATGCTGACGGGTGGAAATCCTGCTGTTTAAGTTGTGATTGGGTTTGCGGGCTTCCACTACGACCTACCTTCCTCTCTCCACATGAGGTTTGTAACATGGTAGCTCTTGAGTCCTTGGAAGTTAGTCCGGGCCTGCGCAGAACTCCATGAACAACAAGAGTTCAGTCTCAGGCCTTGAACTTTCTTTGAGTTGCTTTGGCTTTATTAAGAGGCATAAAGAAAACAGAAAGAACTCAACCAAGCAGTTAATATCTAAAATTGGAACCAAAACACTTAATTTGATTTTCTTGGAGACACTGGTTTATAAGGTTTAAAGGTTGACAGAGGCACATATTCTATGACATGCTGAGACATTATCAGCAGACAGACAAATTGCACTAGAAGTAGACATTTAGTAAACATAAATTCTCTGGTAGGGTTACAACCTTTTCTTCTAAAAGTGATCTTTACATATTACTGAATGTTTTTTTGGAGGAAACGTAATAGCTGCCTGGATTATGTCTGGTGGCAGCTGTTTTTCAAGTTCCAGAAAGTTTACTGTCTCAGACCACACAGAATTCGTTGAGAAGCGGTTGGGGTGGATTGTGGGTGTAGAAAGAAAAGACCTTTGACACAAGAGCATTTACATCCTGGATCTTGCATGTGGTTAAGTTTGGGCTACTGAAACACTTCAGTTAAGGTTAGACAAAGATCATGGTTTGGTTAAGAACTGACAAAGTAAACATATCTAGTTCCATGCTTTAACTCAGTGTTGATTTTTTAAATATTTAACCAAAGTCATAATCCTTTTCCCTCACGTTAACCATGTGCTTTGAGTTGCCATGGGTAAACATTACCATAAAAATGTTTATCATGAGGATTGGATATTGGTAATAGACAATAGTAGTAGTAGTTTCCGAAACTGACCATCCAACATCCACAGCAACTTCATACAACATTTGGCCGGGCGTGTGGAAGTAAGACAGTATGGAAGACATGACCTTCACTTTCAAGTGCTCTTCTTCATTCTTCAAATAACTGCTTCAGTTACTTTGTGTGTATAATTGCCTTTAAGGAAAAACTATCCTGATTATGGCATCTCACTCTTCTCTATGACAATGGCTTCTCACCCTATATTTGAGAAAAGCTGTTCAAAACATAAAAACTTTACATTTCATACAAAATAGTTTGTTTCTAGTATATGAAAAGCATTATCTGGGTGACATTAAGATCTGCTGTTGCAAATTAGTAATATATAGACCTATTTTTTATTGGTAGAAAACTTCTTCACTGGCGGATGTGGACAGTGTCTCTCTGTACTTTCGGATATCTGTGACCATTTAGTGTCCACGAATGAGCCATCAATTGTCACTCAGTCAAAATGTACCACCGCTTTGTTCTTTCTCCTCATTTGAATTGCCTGGTCTATGAGGCAAGGGAGTCCATAAAAATGACAAGATGAGCCCAATCCCTGCTGCTTTTAAAGACAGGCTGTAAAAGCAGAAGACTTTACTGCCACTTTACTCATCCTAATGATACAGGACATTTTAACACACAGAGAACTGGGGAGAAAAAAGAAATCCTCCGCATACATTTCCTATGGTTTGGCAAGGTTGGAAAAACAGGAAGCCACTGTCTTTATAAGGAAAAATAAAACCTTAATGGCCTTTTTAATATTTGGGTTGCCAGGTGCTGCCTACTCTGGCATGCATTTCCCCCTTGACTTGCCTGGGCCTATTCTCTATAGACGTCTGTTGAATGCTGTGGGAGAAGCCACTGAGAAGCCATTCACTAACCTTGTAGTGGTTTACATGCCCATTAAATCAGGCTTAAACAGTGCCTATATAGACATGACTGCTTTGTGTAATTAGTTGAGGAGGGATAATAACAAGGTCACTGAATGTTATTGTGTGCAATCTGATGAAAAATCCTTCATTTCTGGCCAGCTGCTAACTAATAAGATGTTAGACCTTGAAAAGTAAGGGATTAATAAAGCTTTGCAGATTTATTCAACAAAGCATTAAAATTTAACCTTTCACATAAGTTTAAAAGATATTATATAATTTTTTAAGGTTATCTCTTCATCTTAGAATGTAACCAACTTTTTTTTTTGCATTTGATTTACATCAGAAGATCAGATTGTGTCCTTTGTTGGGTGTGGGGTGTGGGGTGGGGGTAAGCTATGAATGCCATACTTTATAAACATACAGAGGTATGTTTTAGATCCACAGCAGAACAAATCAGTAAATCTAACTCTTGACTTCAAAGTCCCATTGATATTTGACACTTACAGGGGTTTTCCTTTTGACTGGTGCATTCCAATTATGCTTTCCACTCCTCTTTTTCTTTACTTCATCTTTATTCTTTTTTTACAGTCTCTCTCACTAAAAATACATCTGTAAATTACATTTTGAGTCATTAAATTGCCATTTTTGCCTTTTTTGTTCAAACATCATACAGCTGGGTCCAAAATTGCATTTGCCAACTTCTAAAAGAGACTAGTGTTATCCTATGAACTTGAGAATGCAGCTGGTGAAATATATGAAATATGAGTGCAATACTAGCATTTTTTGTTAAGTACTGTACAGCGCAGCCTATAAAGCAGTACTTTTAACACCACAGATAGCATGTTGCACTGCCAACCAACACAAACTTGAGGTCACACAATTTTGGTTAACTAATCCTTCCAAGAATCAAAAACTGCAGGCAGCAGGACTTTCCAAAGCAGAACACCACTAATATGGAATAGCCACAAATAAGGACAGACAGTCTCAGCAACCCAGTCTCTTAGAAATTCAGTACATACAGTAAACAGCTACAACAGTAAATGCATTTTAAAGGAAATATATTGTGGCCTGAATTCTGTTTTCTTTGAGACAATGAAGAAATGTTGACTCATTTCATATTGAATGTAGTAATTGAGAAACTAAAACATAAGACAGAAAAGAAATTACGTTTTTCACCACAACATAGCTGGGACAGGGTTGGTCTTAAACCAGAAGACTGCGGTTGTCCTCTGTCTCCTCAGATCTCCAACATACACTAACAGCATGGTCCTTCTGCTTGACCCCACCCTGCAAGTCCCTTGTCTCCAGGAAAATGCAAATCACTTCTACAGTAAGGGCAAGAAGCATACACACAGTGATGAATGGCTTGTATTTGATGATGCATAACAAGAGTGATTAGTCAGAGAGCTAATTATTCCTTTGGAGAAGTGCGGGGAGACACCGTGAGCTTTGTGAGAAAGTATTTTTCATTTTGAAGTTAACCTCAAGTAACCCCAAGCAGGCAGGGGAAATACACTGTAGTGGTTTTTGTTTGCATATTCTCTTATTTGCCACAAATAACACATGGTTCCTCTACTTTATTTAGGTATTTCCCTAAGCCCTCCTCTGTGTTCTTGCAACATCAGTGATTCGGCTGTGACACAGAGCGTCGAGTGTAAAGAGCCATAAAATAAACAGTGTAACTTGAGAAATTCTTTACTCCGCCAGGTTCAGGATGTCAGTGACACAATATCAACAGTTTTAATCTTGAAACATACCCCAGTTCTAACACCTTTCATCTGCGCCCCTCCTAACATTGAGAGAGTTTCGCACATTCAACCCTAAACTGTGTCATTACATGCTGCTTTGCATTGCTGCTGAGCAAGTGAGCCACATTTGTGCAACATTCTCGAGACAGGAAGTGGCATATTCAACAGTGACATAAAGGCAATAAAGTTCATTGGTATCGTTACTATGGGGATTTTTTTATCAGTTGTTATTGCTTCAAAATAAAACGTTGTATCGGAACTATAAAAATAGCAACCTTGCTTGTCACTCATATGAGCAAAAATGTGATGAATACAGGAGAGTTTGAAAAGGTTGCAGCAGGTAGTAGCCATGACAAATGTTGGCACAGTGACTTCACACACAGCCACCAGTGAGTGCACTAAATATACAGCTCGTTCAGTGAAAAATCAACAGTGTCACAGCTGGCAGGTTGTTTGTACTGCCCCGACAACAGTCAAGCTCTATAAACAGTACCGAAGTGCTGCCGCTGCCCTACAACTCACACATACACACACTCACACACACACGCACATGCACTCCACCGGTCCACTTGTTTGCATTCCCTGCTGCATGACATCACCGCCCAGGGTCAAAACCCCGCGAGCTGATTGGTTGGCTGTGCTGGAATTGCTGATCAGGTCCAAAGATCACAAAGTCGTGCCAAGAGGTGACATCAGCGTGTGGAGCTTAGCCAATGGCCGAGAGATGCCTGGATGACTCTAAAGCAACATCCTATTTACACACACACACACACACACACACACGCACACACACACAAAGCAAAGCAGCTTTCAGCAAATGCAACCTGCAAATGTGGCCCTTCACTTCATCCAGCTGATACTGTATGTTGGAGAGGATGTGAAGCAGCTGACAATAAGTTGAGTCATAAATAAAAAATGTGCTGTGGTTGAGTTTGGGGTCTCTGTTTCTTATTGACTCTCACTTCCACTATTTATGATGAGTTGACGGTATGATGGAGTGGTGCGCTTTCACCCCTAAAACACGTGTCTACAGAGTGTGCGTGCCTTCATGCTTGCATGTATTTCAGTGTGCAGTTTATGACTGCTTTTATCCACATTAAAAGGAATCAGATGATGCATGTGTTGCATTACTCTGATAATTCTGAAACCCACAAGAATTTAGTAATTTAAGAGATAGACTTACTCATGATTTGGATTTCCCCATTCCTTCCAAAGAAAACATCTCATAATGATATCAGCTGTGTTTGTCTACAGATGGGCCGCATATGTACAACCCACTTAAGTTTCATCAGCATTTTTCACTTAGAATTCATAACCTAGAAATCACTTTATTTAAATGTAAAGCTCACTGTTTTGTTTTGTTTTGTTTTGTTTTTTTTTTTAACATTTTTTGTTTAAAAAAGGCATTTTTAAAAAATGAACACATTAGTTTCATGTAACATGATAACAGAATAAGAAAAATGTAGAGAAAACACGCAAAAGATGCTGATTATGCACCTTATGTGTCAGAACTCAGATATTAATTAAAAAAACAACAACAGTGAAACAGTGATGTATATTTTTTCAGTCAGGTTTTACCTGAATTAAACACAGATAAACTCATAGACTTTTAAAATGAGTCCTACCAAAATGAGATTCTTCCAACAATTTATAACAAGACATAACTTTCCCACTGGGGTCTTTAAAGTAATAACTTGGCTTACTTGTCAAGAGTTAGATGAGAAGATGGATACCATGTGTATACGGTAGATATGAAGCTGCAGCCAGCAGCTGGTTAGCTTAGCTCAGGATAAAGACTGGAAACAGGGGAAAATAGCTAGCCTAGCTCTGCGCAAAGGTATTAAAATTTGCCTACCAGCAACTTTGACGCTCACTAATAACACACTATATCATGTTTGTTTTATCTGTGGAAACAGGTTTGTGGGTTTACAGGGAGTTATGTGATGAACTATCATGGCCAGGTGCAATGACTTCCTGGAAGCAACCAACAGAGGCAGGCTAGCTCATGCTCCATTTTTCTAGTCTTTATACTAAGCTTAACTAACTGGTTCCTGGTAGCAGCTTCATATTTACAGAGACTGAAGACATATTCATCCTTACATATCTAATTGGAATCTAATCTTGCACTGTTCCTTTAATACATTCAAGAATAGATTCATGAACAGGTTATCAGTCATTTAAAGGTGAAGCCTAGCATGCTAGTGTGTACATATGTGGGTAAACGTGCAGCAGATGTGTGTTTGTGTGCTTGCGTATATATGTGTGTGTGTGTGTGTTTGTGTGGGTGTACACTTAACACAGTGTGGGTCAGCTGAGTGAAAGAAGTGTAAACCACCAAGAGAGACATTATGCGTGAGTCACCTCTTGAAGGGCAGCCCCCTAATAAGTTTGCTCCTCACAAGCCAGTTCCAGGAAAAAAAAATTTTATCGACTCAAAGTGGGTCTGTTTTCCATTCAAATCTGTTTGATTTTTCATTAGGAAAAGAAAAGCTCGATCCCACCTCAACATGACATTGATGAATCATTTGTCTTTGAAACGGTGGTTAACAAACTTTGACTAACCAGACTCCCGGAGAGCTTCCCACAAAAACTCCCAGGGTGCACAACAGGAGGCCACGTTTGCTGCTTTAGCAATGTGGATAAAAGCCTGTCCCAGCGGCCCCTGTAAGACTTCACAAAGACTCTTGGGATTAGGCCTTCTCTAAACTTGACTGTGTTTGGAACAAAAGGCGTAGATACTGCTCAGTATTACTGTTGTACTGACTGTTGTTAATATATATGATATACATATGACACTCAGACATAAACACAAAGATAGGATGATAATGTTTTCCATGCCTTAGACTCTTTCCAGTTTAAAATCATGACATTACTGACCTGAAAGTGATGAAATCCATAAGTCCTTCTAACACAGGCACCATTTTGTGGTTTTAACACGTATTTAAAAGTGGCATTTGGGGATTTTGGTAAGCCAGTGTGTACTTTTTGTCCCTGTCTGTCCCCTCCTCTGATACAACAAATTAAATTGCCTGTACACCCCTGTTAGTTCAGGGACTTTTTACTCTTAGTAGTAGCTGGATATTTACCCAAGTCTTTGTCACGCAGAAAGCTGGGAAGGTAGGGGATTTTTCTAGCAACTACTGTACCCAACTTGAAATGCCACATCCAAATGTGGATGCACAAGAAACATACTTCCTCTTTTTTTTACTTTCATTTTCTCTCATTGTTGAATCTAGTGGGGGTGTAAAACAGTGAGAAAGTGCAATACGAACCTTAAGTAGAAATAGACTTTTCTCATTAGCCAGTGACAGACATTTCGCCCCACATTTCACAAGAGCGGCCATTGTTGAGGGCAGAGGGAAGCACAGCGTGTGGTAAGTCAGGGATGGGTGAATGACAGGGCTTAAGAGTAGGCTTCTGTTAGTCATTGTACATTATTGTTAACACGTCTGAATGCCTGGCAACAACTCCACTGTACAAGAAGGAGCATGAAATCCCATCAGACTGTACCATCATGCCTCACACACACTCATATATAAACACAGTCATGTCATAGTGACACACAACCCCCTGTCCTCCTCCCATGCAGGGCCGGTTTGCCTGGTGATAGATAGTTTGGTTGGCAGGCACTAGGGGAGGAGTCTGTGTGCCCTCTTGTCTGCTTGGCGAATAGGCTTTGACTCAGCTTCCTGCCACTGAACCTGGTGGTGGTGCAGAGCAGGGTGAAGTCCTTCTGACAAGTCAAAGGCAGCAAGCATCTATTAATACCAATAAGATGGTGACAGTTCTCAAGCAAACAGTGGTGGTTACGGCCTGGTTTGCTTGTGGTGTGTGGTTTACAATCTGCACTTTCTATACAAAGTTAACCTGAGTAGCTCATTCATAAAGTACTATATGCAGGGCCATAGCCATTATTTAAAGTGTAAATTCTCAGAGAAGAACCCACATCCCCATTATTATAAAAAAGAAGACCAAGAGTCTACATGCTAGTGTTTAGCAAGATATTGTTGACCATGTTCACCAGCTTAGTTTAGTGTGTTGGCATTCTAACATTTGCTAACTAGCACCAAACATAAAGTTAGATGATGAGAATGTCATTAGTTTTGCTATTTCCAAACTACTAAACAAATGAAATATTTGACCTTTATTGCATCTTCTTTTTTAACTCACCAACTTTTCCACCTCAGCCACAAACATTTTTTGTGATATTTCAGCTTTTTCAAACTTCTGTCATCTCCACTTTGGTTTTGTCGCATGCAAACTGAAAATATGCAGAAAGAAAATTATGGAAATGTACATTACAATGAGTCTGAACACACTGCAGAGGCCCAAATTGTCCTTTCTATTGAAGTCCACCTTATCTGCTGGAAATCAGAGGCCCCCCGTTATTTTGGAAAAATCAATTAGAACAGCTTGCAGATACATACTGATGCATTGATGAACATAATCCATCACTGTAAATGAGACAATTCAATTTGTTCCTCCAAACATGACTTGATAAGACAACATCGATTGCAGTTATAATCCTGTCAACAGCTGTTTCATTTTGCTAGAATGGAATAAGAACAGGTTACTGCACATTTCCTGTCTTATCTGTCTAATCATGTTGCCTCTGTACTGCCACTAAAAGTATATGACAGTATGCCCTAAGTGAAAATGAAAAACTAGCTTTATTAAGTTTGGTAATCACCAGCTTTGTGAAGTCCTATTAGTCCTATTATTACTAGTTGTCTCATTTAACATGATGGATAGTATCTGTCAGTACAGCACTGTGTCTCTGTTGTTTTAATAGATTTTTAAGCAATACTTCTATGACACCAGACAAACCTTGAAACACTACTTACTTTTTCTTGATGGCACATTGAATATAATGGTTTTATAAGGTTTATTCCTCACTGATAGTCATCTGGGCTCAAGCTTAAAACTTAAACTTTTGTGGGGATGTGACATTTATCAAAACTTGTGTTTTTTTCCCAAAGATAAGCACAGGAATACCTTCAGGCCACTGGCTATTACAATATAAATTTGTTGGTGCACCTAAAGTTTTTGGCACCACATAAAATAAAATTTGTATCCGTTTGATGATAAAAATCTCTGCCTTAATACAATTTTTACCCACTGTGATTAACTATGTGCTGGAGCTGCACTGTAAAATATTTATTAAAATACACTGCAGTCATCGCTCACCTCAAATGTTCTTTAAGTCTTGAGAGTGATGAATGCTTCCCAGGGAGCTGTTTTTTCTTTTCTTTTTTTTAAATTCAGTACTAAGTGAGAAAAGGCCTGCAGCTCTTTAGCACAAGGTCAGCTTTGAAAATTCCAGTCTGTACATCAAGTCAGGACTGTAAATATTATATTGGCAGTCAGCAGAGAAATCCCCATGAGATTCAATGTGTTGCAGGACCTCTTGGCAGGAATTTTTACGTGACAAGATGGAGATGTGATTCTCATCAGGTATAACTGTGTGTTTTGACAAAGTGCGGGCCCAGAAATAATTGTTTCCCTATTCTGAAACTATATTTAAGCCTTATGTGTCAAAATATCCTTAGATCAAATCAGTCCTTTCATCACTTTAGTTATTAAAACTCATCCTGAGGGGGACATGAACATCTGTATCTAATGTCTTGATAATCAAGATATTTCATGAAAAAAGCGAAAACAGTCAAGGGATCACGAGTCAATAACGAGGACAATGACTGTCTTCCCAAAATCTGATGGAAATCCAGTCAATAGCTGACACTTCTGTCAAAGTGGTGAACTAGCACGTCTACAAAACTCCACAAAGGGGAAATGCTGTATACACAACAAGAGGGTATTGTGTGACACAGGGATATGTCAGGCATTTTGTGGGTTTTCTTCCACTTTTCAAAATACATAAGAAAACTGACCTCAGCAGTTCCCCAACAGTTGCGTCAGAGTTGGGATATTTTAGTAGTTCTGTATTTGAGAGAAAAGAAATCTGTGGGGTTTCCATCAGCCTTTGTCTGACCCAGCCAGCTGTCAGGTTTCTTCTGTCTGTCTCAGTGGCGTCACACACATCTCCCAGGACTTGACGTAACTTTCTTTTCCTACTCTCAGCAAGACTCTTGCACACTTGTACTGTAGTCGATGTCATAAGGCCATAAACAAGCTCTATGGGGAGTATGACATGATTGAGGGATAGTGACAGCTTTTTATTTTGTGTTGTTATATTATGAATATTTATTTCAACACTAGTTGACAGAGTCAAAACACAACTGCATGTTTCTGCAGAATTAAATTTAAGCTGCAGTACATGTTTTTCAGTGGGCTTTGATATTGAGAAGGCAGCGCAGTGTTTTGACAGCTTTCAGACTGATGGAAAAGGGGGGCAAAAGGAGGGAGATGGGAGAGGAAGACTGAGAGTAGGGGGGAGGTGGGTGTGGCAGAAAAGGAATCCTGGGCTGCTCAATGTCACACTAGGGAGGACTGCAAGGAGAAAAAAAAAAAAAAACGGGGGGATGGGGGATGTTAGAAGGACAGGCTTATCAGTGTGTTTGTGAAGATAGAGGGGAGCAGGCTGGCTGCCCAAACCACAACAGGATGGAGAAGTAATCCAAAGAAGAGAGATACACTGTGGAGCTCATGGAAACACACACGTATAATATGTACTGTACGCGGACACACGGATTAAAACCCTCCTGCCTGCCTTTCTTTTCTGTCTCTCTTACACACATGCTCACATTATGTCAAGTAACACTGCAGAAAGGCTCGGGGTGAATGGATATTTAATGAAACACCCACCCCACCCCACCCGCCCCCACTCATCCTCCACCAAATCTGCTCACTAGCACGGGAGTCCAATGGAGGAGGAAGCGGGAAAGTAGGGCACGTCTGCAGATTTAATGAAGCAAAAAAGCGCTGTATGACAAGCTTATGTTTTCTACTCCAGCAGAGCTACTCGCTGAAAAAGACAGACTCCATTCTCTCCTGACATACACGGCAGCATTAGTGAGGCCGTCTTGTATGATTTCTTTCGATTCTGAATTTTTGCGGATACTTAATAGCGGAGTAGAGGCCGGAGAAATGAGTCTCATCTATTGCATGTCACAGCAATCATGTTTGATCGTTTTTAGGATGTAATCCCATTGAGTAGGCTTACAGTGCATTAAATCCCAAACCCCTTTTCATTTCTGATGCGTATTAGGTTGAGTCACAATGCAACTGCATGTTGAGGGGACAATTATTGAGACCTCATTAACTTAAGAATGGCTGATTCTCTTCATATTTGAGATCTGCAAGGAAAAAAAGAGACTGTGGTGAAAAAAGAGGAAGATCTAACTGCTATAATTAGCATAAAGTGCAAAAGTGACGACAAAAGAAGAAGTTTTCAGATGATCATTAGGCCTGAGGGCAAACCAGCCTAAGGATCTATGGTGCTAGTCCCTACATGGCATTCTCTGATCCAACCACAGACACTCTATTTTAGTAGAGATGTGCTCAAGCTTATTTTACCTGGGGGGATTCTGGTTGCTAAAACAGGGGCACATACACACACAAAGGCCCCTTGGTATGGTAAGTACACACCCGTACGTACAAATCACAAATGAGTGCACATGTAAATACTTAACAGCAAGTGCACATACTTCAGAAGCAGCCTGCGCCGGCCTCAGTTGAGGATCAAGACAATAAAGACGACCATGTATCCAGAAACAGCCGAATATGTGGCTAATTACATCTTGAGGTAAGTCACAGCTCCTCATAAGACCTTGTTTACCATTTGCAACAGATTTCTGCCTCATGCTTTTTACGCTGTTTTACACCAAGTCATTGTATCTATAATTGAGGACATGGGTTGTCTCCAACAAGGTCGCCGTGTTTTACTGACCCAGTGTGAAGCGAGTGGCGACATGACTCAGATGTTTGTTCAGTAGGTGTCAGGGAGGCAGAATTTTCCAGAGTGGTTGTCAATTTGTTTGTCTACATTCTTACTGTGGAAAATCACAGTGTGACATTGCGGTTTGTGGTCAGAGTGACATTGCTTTAAAAAAAAAAAAAAAAAAACTATCTGATCTTAGGATTTTTGTTGCTATCATCTCACCACCTGCTTCAATCCTGCTTTCAATTCCTATGTTCCCTTAAGATTTATGACTGTTTTACTACATGTGTCTCAGAAGCTCTTTGAAAAGAATCCCTGCTTGAAATGTAATGACAGCCATAAACCAGAGCTGTTACATAAAAGCCTAAAAAGAAGGTCTTGTCAATAAGTATGTTTTTTCCACCCTGTCTCGGCCTGAAATGAAAAATGCATCTCATCACGTTGACTTTAAAAGTGCCTGTCATTTTCACCCTGGGTGAGCTGGAAGACGAGTGGACGCAGTCAGCGAGGTAGAGGGAGAGAATGAAAGTCGGATGCTGTTCAGTGTGCATTTGATTGCTGTCTGATTACAGTTGCTCCTGGTGGGACCCGGTTCAGATTTTTCTCTCACAAACACACATCAGTGAGTTCATTAGAGGCCTGCTGAAATCAGATATCTGGACCTACATTACCACTGTAGTTGGGACATGGTCTCACACACACACACACACATACACACAACATGCTCAAACATTCACAAAGGCACTCTCAAAAGCAACTGGAGACACGCTGATGTGTGTGTGCCTCCGTGCTTTCCAAGCAATAATGTAATGTATTCAGTCCCTCATGGGGCCATACGAGTCCAAATGCATTTGACTTTCTCATGATAAAACTGAATACATATTCGACCCGAGCAACTGCCTCTTGTTTTTTTGGGGAGTTTTTTTGCCAGTGGTTTTATAAGGGCTTTCTGCTTTGCCTCTGGTGGATATGAATGGATCAAGCTTCTCTCGTCAGGAGGAGATGGAGGAAAAGGAAGGATGTGTGTGTGAAAGAGAGAATGCGGCCGAGCCAAGCCAAGCCAAGCCAAGCGAGCCTCGGGGCCTGTATGAGGGGTTGAGTGGGTGGAGGTCCGGGGCCCCTTCCATGCCATCGTATCCCCAGGCGTCCCTCTAAAATTACCCACTGTCTGTGGCTGCGGCCTGCGGGTCTCACATCACTGTGTTCATTAAAGGCTTGCTGTAACCAGATAGCTTCAACTGGACCCACATCGCCATCATATTTTGCTCGGCATGTATGCGGTCACTCAGTCACGCACATACACGTATCCCTCTCACCTCCTTCAGCTCGTTCCTTCTACCATCGCCAATTCTTCTTTACTATACCATAGACCAGTTCATTTCAGGTCCACCGTAGTTAATGAGAGATGTGTGGCGCCAACAAGGTAAATCACGTATCACTTGACTGAGCTGGCACTGTGACAACACTGCTAATGCTGGGCTGTGTACGTGCTTGGAGATTGACTTCAGGAGAAAGTTACTAAAAAATAGAGGAAGGAAAAGGGTGAAAGAGAAGAAGTGGAGTTAATTTTCTTCAACTGGCATATGAGTCATGCCTTCTTGCTTCCGTTAGTTACACTCATGTTTCAAAAACACAATTGTTAATGTCCTTCTATCTCCTAAAACTAGATTGAAATATGTAAAGACCTTTCAGTGTGCGCGCCCTTGCTTTTATGTCTGTGATTAAATAAGGCCACACAGCTAGGAAATGAGTACACTGAGTAATGCTGTGGATGTATTGATTTCCTGTCTCTGCCTTCCTCTCTTTCTACTCCCCACCCCCCCATGAAGGAAGCCTCGTCTGAGCCTGTACGAGCCCCTGTACGTGAGGCGCTACTGGAGACCAGAGCTGCCAAATTTCTCCACCCCACACCAGGGGAAGGGAGGATACTGGTCCAGTCCCCAGAGGTACCAGGAGGTGGGGTCGACATGGAGAGATACGCGCCGACGTCGGGTGGTCTTCCCTGGGAACACCGGATTCTCTGACGTGCCTTCAACTCAGAGCGCAGGCTACTGTCACCTCCGCCCCACCTTGGTGTGAGTTTATAGATAGGATTTGGGTGGTAGACAGGGCTACAAGAGCACCTCCCTGCATGTGTGTGCTGGAACTGTGTTCTCTGGTATGTTTTTGACAGGCCTGCTTTTGACAAGCCTCCTCTTAAGTAGAAGTTTGTTGTCAGCACTCAGGGAGAAGCAGACGACAGACCAGCATGTACTCAATCAGCACTTCGCCGGCTTATCAGAGGCCAGGCGTGGAGCCACAGTCAGGAGCTCTCCTCACATTTTCACCAGGCTTGTATGTCACCAAAGCCACATCTTCACAGAGGGGCCATTAAGCCTGACAGAAAGCATGTTCGCCTACAGAGTCACCTCCTCATCTGAATGCATTCTTCCTATCTCCTATTGATGCTGTTGTCGTCACTAATCTATAATATCTGCCAAATAGGATTCTTGAATACTGTGCACCTCATACAGTTCACCAGCTAAGTGTGCAAGAACAGTGGTTAAATACAATTGAGATACATTGTACTTGAGTATTTCTTTTTATGCTACTTTCTGTCCAATACATTCCAGAGGAAATGTACTTCTTACTGTAACATAATAACATAACTTTGAGATTACGGTTTTAGCAAGACTAGGACTGTGTCTACACAGAAAGTGTAGTGTGGGCAGCAGCAGCAGCTGTGCGTCTACACTGGAGGCGTTCAGGTACTGTGTTGAGCCTAGCCTAAAAATATGCTTTGGGTTATAGTTTCATATAGTTGTGTGACACACAAGCCATTACACAGGCAGCGTAGACAGCTGTATTGATTAGAAGCGTACTGTTCAATCAGATGCGTGTGAGACGGACGGCTGAAAAACATGGCTGAGATGTAGACATAGCTGCTCTGTGAGGCTGCACTTCACCCAGCAGTTCTTTGCACTAACATGCTAATGTTTAGCAGGTAAAAAAGTTTAGTCACCATCTTAGTTTAGTTTATCTTAGTTTAGTTTATACACTCCAATATGATACATAATAATGTAACGCTGACAGGTGCCACTCTGCTGCACAATGACAACTTCTACTTTTGATTCATTTTGCTGCTGATACTTATGTGCTTTTACTTAAGTATTCATTTTCAGTGCAGGGTTTTTAATTGTAATGAGGTTGTATTGTTATGTGTCTATTGACACTTTTTCCACCACTGCCAAATTAAATACACACACTTGTGTTGAAATGTATTCCATTGTTCATCCCTAGAAGTACTCCAGCTCCCAACCTTAAATCATCACATCACAGTATCTCCATTATCTATCATCAAAGCAACTATTCCCAACCCCCCCATCACCAACCCAATATATATTATACACTGTAGATCCTCTACCCTCCAGCTACCCTTCCTCACCCCCTACATCCCCCCAGGAGGCTGATAACCCAGAGAACACTGACCTAAATGGATGGGCAGAGTAATGGTCTCCACGCCCCAGAGCATCTTGTTGTCATGACAGCAGAATAGTTGTGACCGCCTGGGTGTTCCCTCACACTGATCTGATTTTTTACCGCTCTGTCAATTAAGGCAGTTGGTATGGAAGAGAAGGAAAGAAGTGTTGATAGTGGGGGGTGGGGTGAAGAGGTGTGATGTACCAGTGGGTCAGAGGGAGGGAAATGAAACAAGTGAGGTGAACACCCATCACTGAGAGCCATTTCCTTGCAGGAAGCTGAAAAAGGCCTCTTCACTGCAAGATGGAGAGAGAAAGGAAGAGGAAAAGACAGAGAGAGAGAGAAAAAGAATGGGCAAAAGAGAGAAAAAGTTTGGACCTTGAGAGAAATTTTAAAAAGTGATACGGGGAGAATTTAGGAAGCAAATGACAAAGGCAAAGAGTTTGAGCAAAAGGGAGAAAGATTGATAGTCAGGGAAAAAAAACAGAGAGTGAAAAAAGGAAAGAAGTGGAAAGAGAGAAAAAGCCAGGGGGCTAATGGGCTCGTGGCTAATCAATCCTGAGTGATGGCCACTTTAGAGTGGACCAGGCTGACAGATGGAGACCATCCCTCTGCTTTAGCTCTCCCCTGACTCCCCAGCTCCTAACTCACAGCGCTGGAGCACATCAGCACCCACCCCGCCTATCTACCCCCCGGAGGGCGTCTGTTAGATTGTCCGATACATTTATCATGTGAGAAACGGCTGTATCAGGGGTCCGTACTGTTATTCCTGATATGGATGAGTTTGAATGAGTGCAGCATCAGTTGTAGATTGATTCTCCATAAGGATTGATTGGACTAAATGAGCGCTGGGATCGATTGTTGGAGATAGGAGGGGTAGAGGGTGAATGAGTTACTACTCACGCAACCAGATTGTACTTTTGTGCACTTGTTCTCAGTTAGCAGAGAGAGTGAAAATGTTCTATTTATACAAGATTACCGTATAAATCAGGGATGTACCACGACGGCAAGAAAGACACACATTTTCCACATTGCTGTACAAACCCACAGCACGCGGACAGAAATGGACAAGAGGATAATGAATGGAAAAAGGGGACGATAGATGCTATTTAAGGAGTCTAGAGATGGTGTAGTTTTTCTAAATACACAGGGACTGTTAAAACACACATTTTACACATTTTAGTAATATTGAAAACCAATTTTATAATGTGCTATAACACACACACATATATATATATATATATATATATAGTATTTCTATGACTATAACTCATGATGAAGCACTGTAGCAACAGCCTCAAACCTAGCAACACAAATAACAATGTAATATTTCTATTTCACCCGCAGCATCCCACGCATAGTCCAGACACTAAAGGTTGTTTACAATCTTGTACTGAAACCAAGCCAGAGTCTGAAACAGGGCCAAACAAGAAAGCAGTGTCATAAATTGCTCTCTACTGGCCTGTTAAAAAAGATTAAAGGGAAGAAAGTGCAATTCAGTGGCAGGCTGCTTGGACAGGGAGTGGATGGAGGGCTTCTATCAGCTCCTGTAGGACAGCAGGAGGGAGAAGGAGGAGGAGGACAACAGAGAGTTCCACTGATAGATATTCAGCAGATAGTTACTTTCTGCCCACACTATCAGCGGGGATGCTGCCACTGGGTCATGCTCGCAGCCATACAAGCCTCTAACAGCTGCAAGATTCCAGTTGCTACTGTGCGCTTGTTTGCTGCTGTGCGTTCATCTGTGCACACATGCATGTGTCACTCTCATGTTTTCTTTGTGCGCACTAAATCAACGCTTCATACAATCCAGTGCGTTGTCTGCTCTGTCTTTTGCCAATCCTTTTGCTGGGGCACAGCTCTGTTTTCCTCACCCAGCTGTCATGTCGACAGTCAGTCAGTCATTCAGTAAAACACTTAGTCCGGCAGCAATGCAATTCTTCCCTGAGACCTCACTAGAGTTTAGATCCTTCACTTCCTGAGCCACTGAAAAGGGTCAAAGCACAAGTCACAGATGGCAGAAACGCGGGCAGAGCTTTGGAGAAATCCAACTCTGCTCAGGGGTGAGGGGAGAGATAGAGGGTCGAAAAGGCAGAGAGAGGGGAAAAAGAAATGGATCTGGCTGGAAATGAGGGAGAAAAGTGAGCAGCAACATGCCATTTTTTTTCCACAACCTAGCACTCACACACAGTGGAACACATCCATTAGGATTAGGCCAGAAACAGTATTGGTTCACAGATCATGAGGTCTTCTTTCAAATCACCTGTTTAATAAATTCCAGCATTAAGTTTTAATAGTGTTGATTTTGCAGTGATGTATTCTGTAAGATCACAAGCTCTCCAGTATGTCCTTTGTATCCGTGAATGGCACCTTTGAGAAAAGAAGCTTCTAATCCATTGACATTTTGAAAAGTAAAGTCTGGCCTCTTGGTGCTGGGAGAAAATCACCTGCTGAGCTTAGTAATTGAATGGCGCTGTTCTGCTATTATTATCCCTGTTCACCTCTGAAAGGCTGACATGCTCAATAATGAAGTCTTTGGTAATTAAGTTAGCTGATTAGGGATCTGATATATTAATTAAATTCACAGGGAATAGTTAGGATTGTCTGTTTCATTGTTAACCATTTTTGGCCTTATAGGAAATGAAAGATGTGTATTCACTGCCTTTATTGCCGAGCAAGTTACTTGAAAAAATAACACGTTACATATTACTTCATATATTACTTCACAGCAAAAGTAATTAGCAACACTAACCATTACATTACTTTCTAACACTTAGCTATAAACAACTCAAACACTTTCACATCCACATGACACATTATTTAACACATGCAGAATTTAAAAAACACACATTATGGTTAAACATATAGCAACAAGCTTAACGTTAGCCGGGTCTTATTCTCAAGCTGCAAGTTTCACCCTCAAATTAAACCAGGTCAACGTTAGCAAGCTAGCTAAGAAGGCACAAGATGTAAACAAATCCCATTCCATATACTGAATATGTGCATTTGTTGCTTTCCTCTATCTGTTAAAGTGACAACTTTTTGTTATTCAGACATTCTATTATGTTAGTGTCCCTTACAGTTTAATTCAGAGGATGATAGGACATTATTGGAAAGAGGTACATACTGTATTTGTCAGTTGATTGGGATGGGATAGGAGTATTTGTGTGGGAGTGGGATATGGGACAGGAGTGAAAATCCACTCCTGTGTCACCTTCTACCACTGAACATGAACAGTGAGAAATCATGATATGAAAGGGGAAGAGTTTGCTCTTTTCTCAAGCTGCATAAGTGATTGATTTATTGAATTTATTTTGCCCAATAATGTTCTCATCAGTGTCATTATTTACTGTTGTTACTGTAGGTAACAAATTCTGCCAGCTGTTTTATAACGTAGTATAAAAACACTGAATGGCAACACGTTAATTGGGACTCCTTTAATGTGTATTTGCTGGTCTGATTATTATTGCGGTTGTTATGAGGATGCCCCACGAGGGGAGAAATAAATGTTATAATCTAATCTAATGTGAGAAGAATCTCCTCAACAATTTAAAATTGGCTCAGTGTTTATTAAACTAATTTTATTTTCTCTGTGCATCAGAGATGATAATTAAATGATACATTTATTACAGAGATCTGAGAAGGCAGAACAAGTCACATTTAATCCCTCTCGCTCTGCATATTTAACCTTGTGCTGCTTTGCTCTTTACATTCATCTGACACGATTCAATTTCGACTTGTGTCGTCTTGAAAGTGTTAGAGAAATGTTCTGACCTAGCAGGATTTCCGTGGTGACTTTTATGTAAAAATTACTTTTTGTGACTTGTTAAATTGTTCTTCACATTTATGCAATGAGGTGCATGTCTGGAAGTGGCATAAAACAACTTTGGATTACTTTGGATTTACCAGGAGATTAATTTTCTTCTCTTTTGGTAGAGGCAAGTCGCCTCCAGCCCTGCTCCAAGCCAACATGTTCCACACCAGTCTATACAGAATGCGGAGACCAAACTGTGTTAGTGGTGTTAGTGGGATTAGTAACCTCAATTTCAAATTGTCATCACATGCATTACTCACACATTACTGTAATGCTTTACCAAGTAATGTGTTACTGCCATGTGTCATTACAGACTCATTTTACTTCGTCTAGTGGAAGACTGATTCCAACCTATTAAAGTGAGTAGAATAGACACAAGCTTAGACTGAACAAATGATTCTGCCTGAGTGCTCAAAGACACAAATTAGTCATTAAGGATTGAAAATCAGATAAGTGAAGTGCTAATGCTTGACAAACACCCTTTTTGTCACACCCTCTCTGTCAATTCGCGGAGCGTCCAGTGAAAGACGATGCCGGGCAGCAGAAGGCGGCGTGCTGAACAGGTGACAACACAGCCCCGTCCCTCCCTGAGACAGCCAGCCAGGCTCAGTTTACTGTAGAAAGTCACACAGCAGATGGTGTCCAAGGAAGTGAATTAGCTCAGAGAGGCCGTGTCCACACACACCAGATGGGGGTAGAAGAAGAGACAAAGAAACTGGGGGAGAAAAACAATGTCATAAAGGCAAAACAGGCAAGGTGGAAAGGGGAGTAGGTGGAGGGGGGCAAGGCTTTGTATGGGCACATTTGTTTGTTTGCTTATGTGTGTGTGTGTTTGTGTCTTTGTTGGCCCATTGTGAGCCTTGGCCAAGTTCATGGGTCTGTCGACTGCGATTATACCCATTCATTCACTCATTAATGGGCCAGATCTCAAATGTAACACGTCTCATCTTGATGATAATTTTACATGTGTTGTGCGAAGCAAAGCTGTTCAAACATGCTAAACTGTGTTTTGTTTACTGCTTTAAAAGGTGGCGATATCGCTGGCGAAAACTGAGGGAGAGGGTGCCACAAGTGCTGAAAGGAAGAGAGTAAGAAACTGAAACCTTTTTTTCCTCTCAAAAAATAAAAATCACAGTGGTGTACTCCTCAACCTGTTTCTAATATGATGTTTTTTTCCCCCCCTTTTGCTCCTTTTCTCTTCTAGTAACTTTCTTGTCCTATGAGGTTTCTATAGACTCAGAGCAACTGTGGCGCCCCAACACTTGATACGTACATATTATACGGGTGACAAATCGCTCTTTTGAAAAACATAAATTACTGCTGCAATTTGTATTGGAGATGGAGGAAAACAACCATGTTTTGGTCAAGGTAATCTCACAGAGTCAGTGGTTCAGGAATGGGCTTTGGAATGTTAATAAGGGGCAAAAAAAGGCCAACACGACTTAAATGCCACACAGATGTGGCTTATTGGTGATGCAATCTAGCAAGGAAATGAGTTGTAGCACTCTCAGCTGTAATATTGTGTTGGAAGCTGTTAACTTAATGTATTGACTGTACACGGCTGTGGACAGAAATGTCAGAATAAAGTTGTCCTGTAACCTTACTCTGAAAATGTGCTATCTTGTTTTTCAATCTCTCTCTCTGTTCACGCCCCTCCACAGCCCATCTGGCTGTGATTATTGGCCGTGGCTTAATCCAGCACTGTGTCCCTTTTGACACAATGGGGAGGGCCAACTCTCTGTTGTCTCACTCATTCTTCTTCTTCTTCTCTCTTTCTCTCTCTCTTTTCTTTCTCTTTCGATCTCTCTCTGTTTTAACTCTTGTTCCTTTTCTCCTCTTTGCCTGACTGCTACTGCATCTGTCACTAGTTGAGCGGCAGGCGCCTGTGTGGCACTCTGCCAATGCTGACAGCTGGCAGAGAGAAAGAAAGAGAAAAATAAACGGTGTAGGGGAGAGGGCAAAGAGAAAGAGAGGCGTGGGAGGGAGGGCGCTCGATAAATATCAGCACGAGTCAAAAATTCCAATATCACCTTTCTGACTTCACACAATATAGCACAAGTCGCAAAGGAAATCAATGATAGTGTGACAGATGAACAACATAAAGGAGTGATACAACAAAACAACACAAAACAAAAACTGCTTGAGGAAGCAGGTGGCAGGGCACCTTTTGTCCTTTAAAGGGGACCTATTATGCTCACTTCCAGTTCCAGCTCTATATTTTTATTTTTAGACTCCATACTTCAGTAGCTTTGCATGATTCACAGTTCAAAAAACTCCTTATTTATCTTATACTGGCCTTTTATGCAGTACCTCAGTTCAGCCTTCTGTCTCTAACAGGCAGTCTTAAGTCCTGTCTCTTTAAGGCCCCCCTCCCAATTACCCCACTCTGTTCTGATTGGCCAGCTTTCTGGAAGCCCTCTGAAGAGCAACCATATCAGAGTTGTGTTAAGTTACTGGCGATGAAAACGTACTGCTTCATATTAAAAGCTTTTAAATTACTAAATAACGGAAGACTTTTATTGTGAGGAATTTGCAGGAAATGAAACATGTTCCTCACCGAATTAGCCTTGTTAGCAGTGCTAAAAATTGGTTGACACAATGACATTTGGAGATATTTGGAACTCTTTGTTCAGCAGATCAGTTAGAAATAATGCAGGCAGGAATTGATGAAGAGCTGCAGACCATCAGCACACCTCCAACAAGTAGACTACTTATTGTAGAGCTGTAATGCTGTGTAATGAAAAACACTCACAGTGTGCCAACTCGACCCGAGTCATGGCTTGGTGCAACTACCCCCAAAACAATGGAAAAAACATAATGGGGAGCGGAACAGTGAACTTGAGCACTGTACGTGGGGGAAGATGACCATATAAAGAAATCCGTCACAAGTTGACATCAGCTTGGGCTGAAAAAGAGCAGTTTGAAACTGGTGCTTTTTGCTCACAGGGATGACTTCTACATGCATTTACCTCATTATTAGACACTTTGACCATGTTTAATATGAAAATCCAACATTGTAACATTATATATATAACTGAAAATAAGTAAATGCATAATAGGTCCTCCTTAACTCCAAGAAAGATTATTCTTTTCCATTTTGCTTTTGGCCTTATTGGAAATAGTCTGAGGAAATTCTCTGTCCCTCTGTCCTCTTTCTATTGGCAGGCTGCCATGTTTCATGACGGGCGGTCCACTCAGGAAGAGAGCTCTGACTCGATTGCTCTGTTTTATTGACCTGTGTTTGTTTACAGGAGGAAATAAATAATCAGCTGATGGATTTTGTGTTAAACTGAGAGACTGGGGAATGATCTTTAACGTCAACATTCAGCTCATCATCACAGAAAAAGGGTGGATTTGAGGGTTTGTTGGGCAGTTTCATGAGACCAAGAAAAGTCCCAGGATGCATTGTTTTACTCAGCATTCTGCTGAAAGACAGGCTGCAGGCAAGCCACACTTAAAGGAGGTCTGAACCAAATTGTCAGTGCAGACACACTTTTTTGAAGAAGCACTGCTTTGTGATGCTGAAGTCCCATAATCTTTACAATCATGAGAAAGTATAAGAGACTTCATACAAACTTGCTGAGCCTTCAAAGTTGACAGCTTAGCAAATTGCCCACTCTCCTGATGCAGCATCATTCTTTGTGTTAGTATTAAATCCTGCGTGCGACGTCAAGGGAACACAGTGGGTGACCGGTCTTATAAATATCAGTGGTGTGTTTATTTGGCAGCATAACACTATTCTTTCACTCCTCTGTCTGCAGTGTAAAAACAACAGTGGCATGTTTATAATACATACATAGTGATACATGAGAGCTCTAGTGGAAAAATATTTCTGTATTTCACAGTCTGGAATCTCAGGAATCACAAGGGTCCTTACTTTGACAACAGAGAAGAGGACTGCAGAAGGGGATTTGGAGGAGAAGGAACGAAACAAAAATGCAGCGTTCCAGGGATGAAGAAGATGTGGCACTTTTTTAGTAATGAAAGAATGTGTTACGATGAAAAATAAACGCGCTGCTGGAGAAACTGGAGGAGATGTATTGAAAAGATAAGCTGCAGGTCAGGTGAGGGGAAGAAAAGAAAAAGAGATGAAAGTCCACACTCGTTTCCACTGCAGTCCTCTAGCATACAGACAGGCAATAACACTCAAGAGAAATGAGACTTTTCCTGAGCAGAATACAAAATGGTTCAATGAGCTGGTCGTAGTAAGTCTGATTAAATGTTGGGGGAGGTGGGCATCGAGGGAGAAAAGGAGTAAATCTCCATTTTTCCATCTGCAGAATGTATGTCAGTGGGCTGCCTGGCCCACATCTCGCTCTCTCTCTCTCACTTTCTCAGCCTTTCTGAGTGGGACAGATTCAGTGCAGTTAAGTACAGTAGTCAGCTGCCAATGCAACCAATTCATATTCAGAGTGAGTACTCCACACTCTCGCACACTGCACACTCCCATTGACTGGCTAATGGACGAATTGAAGAGGTCTATCTGGGCAGCACATACTCAGCTCATTAAAGTCAGTCACTCTACTGTAACATCTTTTTTCATATACTTAAATACCATGAGGGAACTGCAAAATGAGCAACATATGGTATCATGTCAAGTGAATTAAGACTGTTCACATAAACATTTTACAGTCCATGGCCGAAAGTCTGTGGACAGCACAACATTTGCTCAAGACCCATACTGTTTGTGATTGTTGAACATGTTATTCCAAAACCATGAACATTTTTTCCCATTCAGCCACAACACCATAAATGAGTTTGGACACTGATGTTTGGTGATAAGACTTGTTCTGATTCATCCCAAATGTGTTGGATAGGCCTCTGCACATGTTAGTCAAGTTTTTCCACACTAAACACAGGAAAACCTCTCTTTGATGGGCTGCTGCCATGTTGAAAAAAGAACTGAAGCCACGAAGTTAGAAGCACACTATTGCGCTGATAGTGGTATGCTTGAGAATTAAAATGACCCTTTGTTAGAACTAATAGTGTGTGAAGAGCCATGCTGTGTTGCTTCAGGTACCTGTGACACAACCCAGGAAGACCAGCTGGAGTAAGGGCCGTGTTATTGTTATAGTTATTATTATTGTTGAGTTTGTACAATTTGTCATCCATCAGTAGGAGTGGACATTATTATTGTCTGAATATGAGGATAACAGTGTGCATTTTCAGTCTTTCCTGCGAGGTGTTCATAGTGCTGCACTTGGTTGTACACACGAAAAGCAATTGTGTAAAGAAATTATTTTTAAAAGGAGAGATTAAGCAAAGGTTCAAACAGTGCCAACTTTCAAATCTCTTCACGCCTGGCTAAATTTTGACATAGACTGCCCAATTCTGATGTCATAACAAACTGTTTGACCATTTGACAAGCACGTCTTATAGAGTATACTGGCCCCATAATAGATCCATGAGTTTGAAGTCTTGTCAAATGCTAAAACAAAACTGTTTATGATATTATGAGGAAGAATCTTGCTGTCTGCTCCGGAGAGTTATCACTTCATTAGCATCTTTTCCTTCATTGTGATGAATTTGAGGTAAACAGCTGAAATACTGTTTTCACATTACAAAGTAATCTACAAAGAATGTGTGCTTGCTCATATTTGATTAACCAATGTAGCGTCCTGCTGGATGGTGTCATATGGGCAAGAGTTTCTGGATGTCCCTGCACTTTTTTTGCCAAAGCCCCTGCGTCGATCAATAAATTATGAGGCTGCATTTTTCAACCTCCTCAGACCAACTTTGCAGGGCTAAAGCCAGCGTGACTGTAGCCCAAAGGCCCATTCTAAACCATGAAAAACTACCCATAGCTAAACTTAGTACCAAAACATGTGTGGACAGGGGTTGACAAATAAAATAAGAAGTAATATAATGTCATGTTTTACATCAAGGCTGGTGTCAGAAGGGGACATTCATTCCTACTCCATCCAACAGCAGCATGTATTCAGAGACATGCCAAGCATGACGAGATTGGGACGCTGCTCCTTGCTAGTTCAAATTATTCGACCGCTTGCATGATCAATAAGACCATGGAACGCATTTCCTAAATAGATAATGGAATTTCAAACTTTTTAAACTTTTTAGATTATCAACAGTGCTTGGGGGAATATCCCCCGGCACAGATACAATTATATGCGCACACCGCTCCTTCCCACGACAACCCCCCCATCCTCCACCCCATTCTCCAGATTGAATTAGAGCTTTAATGAAGAAGTTATTTACCTCAGTCTGTACAACCCCAAGCAAAGGAGCAATGACATCCCTGGTTTAGTAGATAGAAAAGTTCCCCACAGTCTGTTTCATTATCTTCAAGCTATCTGCATCAGTTGATATCTAAGATAGTTTCTGTTTGTTTGTAACTCAAACAGACAGTGAGAAAAAAGCTGTGCTTGTCTGCCTGAGAACTTTGCTCACACTCTGTTTCCTGTGTTGTGGTTCCAGTGCCAACAGCTGTGGGGGAAGTCACAGGGTATTTGTGAGGTTAGACTCTCATTTGTGTGAGTGTATATATATATATATATATATATATATATATATATATATATATATATATTTATATATGTGTGTGTGTGTGTGTGTGTGTGTGTGTGTGTGTGAGTGTGTGTGTGTGTGTGAGCGTACACGGCCTGTTCTTCCACCTCCCTGCTGGGGCTGCTCTATTTCCTGGTTGCAGGTGCTGCAGTGAGATCACTTCCTGCCGTCTCCCCCCTGTGTGTATATCCGTGGGCTCCAGCCATTTCCTGTCCACAGAGAAGAGGAAACTATAGGAAACAGGATGAGCCTCCCGGGCAGGAGGGGTCAGAGAAGGATGGGAGAGGTGGACGGAGGGGTTGATGACCCTGGAAATAAGGGAGACAACCACGGACACACGGATGCGCCATATCAGGGCTTGTTTGCCTAGGTGAGAGTAGATAGAGATGGCTTTTAGAGCCACTAGCACACACTCATAAGAGACAAGAGTCATTATTTTCACAGGGGATTTGTAGGGAAATCCCAGAATTACTTGTCTCTGATTCACCTTTATTTTGAACCCATCATTGCCCCAATAAGGTCACAAAACAGTATCATCTATTATAACGGCATAGTTCTAGATTTGAGAGCTATGCTTATTCAGTTAGACAAGAAGATTTATCTCATTTCTATCCATTAAATATAGCTTAGCATAGCATAAAGAGTGAAAACAGCTAGTCTGGCTCTATCCAAAGATAACAAAAGTCACCTACCAGTGTACCAGTCTCCTGCAGTTGCCTGGCTACCTCACAATGACATATATCAACAAGATATCAAGAATTCACTGCTGACAGCCATGACATAGTCCACAAGCACATAACTCCCCATAAAACAACTTAACTCTTTCTTACTGCTCTCCTAAATGGGTATAAATAATAAATACTTTAACGCGACAGCCCACAGACAGTGTATAACCTTGCCAGAATGAGTAAAGGTCAAAAGTCATGATGATGATGTAACAAACCCTCCTGTTTGTTTCCTGTCTTTAGCTGTCATATTTCCTCTAAATGACAAGGAACTTCCGTCCTACCTTGAAACTCACTGTCACTCGTAAGACAGATGTTATTCACGTATACTCACATGTAATCACACATACTGCACACTCTGACACACACAGGCCCATTCATTACCAAAGACCACGGGCCATGTGAAGGGCAAGCCCAGGCAGATAAGTCCTCCTTTTGACATTTCCACTACACTTCTCGCTGTCTGTCTTACTATGCTTCCCTTCTGGGAAAAATCATGCACTTGTGGAAAACATTTTGTTATGTCACCCTTTAAAGAGTGTCTCTATGTGAGTGTTGATGTAGAACAATGTAGTTTGAAAAATTTAAGGAAGATATTTCTTCACCACTGAGGAAGGTTATTTTAATAATATCTGGTCTACTGTAATATTGCTGGTCAGACTCTATTCAAAATACATTTGCTGAAGGGTTCCCGAATGTGCTATAACTTTGAAAGGATCCTTGCAATAGTAATTGTTTTATTATTATGATCAATTGCCCTTTGTGCACAGTGATTTGTTTTTATCATAGGGGTCACCTTAGACATTTACTTTCTTTCTCTGTGTGTAAAGGAGAAAGTTAACCCACTGTATCAAAAACATGTGAAATGCGTCTTTCCAGGAAATTCCTCTCCAATTCACAGCTCCATCTGAAGTTGAAGTGGAGACATCCGAGGTCAAAGGATGATCCAAGTCCTATTTATGTAAACCCCCAAAACCACCCACACAGATCCCAACTTAAAGCCAGTACTCAGCTGACCTTTGACCTTTTCATATCCTGTCAGAAGTTGCTGCGTTGCAATGACTGACACACAGACCTTCATCTGCTTGGCTCTGCTTGGTTATGCTCCGTACTCATGTGTTTTTGTGTCAAGATTTATGAATGAACCGGCGGGCCAAACTGGCGGAGCTTCCTGAGTTACTGGCGCATGTGCGTCGCTGGAACTTCCTGTCAAAAGATGTGCGATTTCCCGTGCTCACACAGCTGTGCTGTGAAGCACTCTGGGACAACATATATAGGGAATGCTTGGAGAAGGCATAGTAAGCTAAATATCCCGTAGTTCAATATGATTCGAGTTATATTGTTTTGAGGCAAATATTCAAATTTGAGAGAAATAGACCCAATTTCATTCATCCAGCTAGTCCTTGGAGCAATGACATTTTTTCACAAATGTTGAAACACCTCCTTGGTTTTCCATGTGTTTAAAGCTTCTTAGGTACATAAGGAGTCCTTTAAACTCTCTCAGCCAGCATTCTTATGGGCACAAGTCATCAACCTATTCAGGCATGCCAGGAATGTAAGGAAAGACAGAAGTAGAGAGACACAAGATGAGGATGGGGATGATTAAGTTCTTGAAACATCACTATCTGGAGCTTCATGAAAGCCTGAAACTTTTGTTTTGTCTCTCTTGGGGCTGGCTTGAAACTGATTGAAAGCTATGTTGTTTTGAGCTGTCAGCAGCAAGTTAGTCGCGCATTAAACTAAACAGTCCGCTAACACTTACACCCCTTTGTCAGGATTTGTCCTTAGAAAACTGTCCAGATCCCTTTGAGAGAACTTCCAGAAAAATCAGATAAAAATATATCTTAACATTCATCTCAAGTGACTGTGGTGTGTGTATTTGCTTGTGGTGAGATGACTAAGGTGATAGTCATGTAATTTTCATTGTGAAAGAATGCGGTCATTCAAAGATTGCAGATTTCAGGGTAAGAGTAGATGAATATCTTGAACTAAGAGGAAGCTATTTTATCTGTCTGTTTACTGGTGAGTTTTGACACACATTTTCATTTTGATCTCACATAACAGTCCTGTCTCTGACCACCTCCCTGTCTCCTATCACTTTAAACATATTCCTTCTTCCTATTTATGAGGTCCTAATTGGTGGAGGACTGCCTGTAGGAGGCAACTGGGATGGGGCCACACTTAAGATGCTCACTCCTCTGATCTCTCCTGGGGGTGGGTTAATGGGCCAAGATCAGGCTAACAGACTGACTGGTCCGCTAGTTAGCCCTTAGGACGAGTGTGTCACAGGGCCATTAACGCTTTAGCAAAAATGGCAGGTTTATATGAGGTGTCAAACCTGGTGGGACGACACATTTCCAAACTGTAAAAAGGAAAACACATTAAAAGTAGCCAAACTGAGAAGTTATGCTCCTTCAAGGTTATGTATGTATTTAAAATAGCTCTGTAGATTTTTTAAAAAGTCAGCAAATGATGAAGAAATACTGAGCTGATTAATCTGGTTCTGGACTGTATTGTTAGTCTCAAGTGGAGGCTCATTGGGTATGAAAGGATTTCCTCTTTCCTCCCAGGAGCCACAAACGGAAGCACTATGTCCAAGCGTAACTGCATATCCTCATCTTTTATATCTCCTACTTCATTGACTCCACTTATCTTGGTGGTTCATTTCTTTTGTCACTGAGAATGAATGGCCTGCTATCAATAGCCCCTTTTTACACAGCCTGATCAAGCCGGCAATGTTGCGCCGTTATTCCGCCTTGCCGTTCTGTATAAAAGGTACAAATACAGAATGGAAGGCTGATGTTCTTCCGCCATTAAGCCAGCAATGGAGGTAGTCACATTGTGGGATTGTTGTCTGGGTAAAAGGGACAGTCAGCATGATGGGACAGTCAACACTAGATGCCAACGCTGTTTTGTTACACACATTTGATTCTGGAACACCAGCATGCTATCTGTTTTTTTTTTTTGGTTCAGTGTGAAGAAGCAAAGCTGCCATATAATGAGTCATCTTTACAGTAATATTGCAGTATCTCTGTATAAAAGTGGCTAATGTTTAGTCTGCAGAGTCTCATTAGTTTGTGACTCAACTTCAGCGCAGCCACTATTACCCAGTATCCTCCGGTCCTGGCTCCTGCAGATGTTGTAAATTCTTTGAATGTTTATCAGCCTGACACCTTGACTCCTCAAATCTCTCTCTGTCTGTCTGCCTGTCTCGCTCTGACAATCCTTCACACATGTGTCACCTTTTCATATCTCTGGGGAAAACATGTAAGGGCACTTCCTCTTCCTGTGGGACGAGTACCACAGCATCCTGCATATGCTCCGCTGCCCAGCGGGGTACTGTCACTTCCTGTATGACCTGGGGGGCAGAGGGGGCGTTCAGGGAGGCGGAGAGGGAACCGAAAGCAGCGATGGCGGAGGTAAAACCATCATATGATTCAACGATTTAGTTGCATTCCAGGTGTTGTGCTTGCCTGAATATAGATCTTCATTATGACATGATGAAGGGATCATTTAGAAAGCGCCAGAGATGCTGAGACTGAAATTAATCAGTGTGCAGTGGCTCCTCTCTCACACACATGCAAGTCATTAGTAAGTTAATTTTCATTCAGCCTCAGTTCCAAAGCTTTTGTCCCACTTTGTAGCTGGCAGTGAGCTATTTTAAAAATGAATGAAAATGGTTCCAGCTGAAGAAAATGCAAAGCCTGTAGCAAAAAATATTCTACTAAGTATCAAATAATGTTATAACCAGTCAAAATGAAATATATTGTCTCTCTGAATGGGTTGAAAATGTAACAAAAGCCATTATTGCAGGGTCACAAGTATTCTAGGATCCATCATAGTTACATTCAACTTCATTTTTTCTCCTTGTTTCTATTTGTAGACATAATAATTACACTTTATTACAAAGATGTGGAGAAGATGGTTTCCTAAGATGGCTATAATGCTAAAGGCTGACACTGTCATGTTGGTAACATCAAGAGAAAGATTAATTGAAAACCTTGAATAACTTGAAGCCTATTGTGAGAAATATAGTGTGGTTGTAATCAAGAGCAGAACTCTGCAAAGATCTGCAACTAATTAAAAACACTTGAATAGACAGATTACAAATTATGATGCTCCATTTGGAGTTAAACAAAATTGTTTGAAGCTGCCTTCTCCTTTAATTTGTATGGGTGTCAGGCTTGGTTTTAAAGAGTTCACCAACTTAGCATCGCACTCCACTTTTGGACACACAATGGACAGATTTTTTTTTTCTTTTAAAGGATCAGAATCGATGTAGCAGAACCAGTGATATTGTCTTTTTTATCCTTTGCATTCTTCTTCCTTGTCAAAACCTGATGCAACTCGACTCAGTTCACTCAACCATACAGATTTGGGTGTGTTACGCTAGTAGCGGCTTATGTGGTATCGAGCTGTTAGCCTCAAGCAGAGATGAGGAGCGGGCTAAAGAGGTCTAGTAAACTCACTAACCCTCAGAGTTTTGTCATTATGAAACTTATAGCCTTCAGACCTGTTCAAACTGACACTGACTCATCACTTCAGGGAAATTTATTTGGGATTGGCTATTACACAACTTTTTTCACATATGTAGTAGTACTCCCCAACACATTTTAACAAACTTTGATGTGTAAAATGATGTGTTCCCCTTTAAAGTTATTTCAAATGTAATGAGACCCTCTACATGGCCAGAATAAAACCTTTGGAGTGAGCGTAAAGACCCAACTCAATGTGAACTAGTAAATTCCATTATAGTGAAATAAAATGACTAAACAGCATTATAATAAGGGCAAACAACATTTAATATGAAATGCAATAGTACATTCAATACTAAAACAATAATAAATAAATAAATTATGATGATTTGAAGTACTATAGATAACCTAATACTGTGATCAGATCTCATTATCTTACAGTTTAGGCTGTTTTGTTTCTTTTCTTTTTTTTACAGATGACTTGACTTCACACCTTTAACCAGCTGTTCACGATCAGCGCAGCCACAAGTGCTGTTTTCCATATTTTCACTCAAGCCCTGTCAACTGGAAACCCCAAACAAAGAAAGAATGCGCTTACAACAGTGCAGTATAATTACTACACAGAGTCAACAAGCATCCTCTCCTCTTCATTGTGAAAGAAATTCTCCACCACAAGTCAGTCAAGATTACAGATTTCCATTCTCAACGAGGAAGTGCCACAAAAATGACACTTATTCTGACACAAACATGAAAAGGAATGCGGTCAGGCACGCACTTGCCCACTGCGAAAATTGGCACCCCAAAAGTGGCGGATTGTTTGCACTACATTGTTATCAGTGTGTGTATTTGGTGTGGTGTGTTTGTATGTGTTTGCATGCATGTGTAAACGGTACCTAACTCATAGCTTTCATAGTTCAGATTCCTCTGGTTGCCCGTGTTTATCGCAGATAGAGATTCTCCTCTGCTTGTCTTCCTCCATCTTGAGCCGAAGCTGAAAGAATGTTGGAGTTTAGATAGCGAAGAGATTTAACCAGAAGTTGATGCCAATGAGATTTTTTTTTTCATGGCTGCCAAACATTTTTGTACATTTGTTTGGTCTAGTCGTGGTTTGAATCCATACACGGGTTTGCGCTGTTACTTTTCGGCTCCTTCTCACACACTCCATTCTCTGATCCCCATATCCATGTCTTTCCCCTCTCTGTTTGTAGCTCTTTCACTCCAGTTCTTTCACTGTCCACAAGGGAGGCCAATAGTATTTGAGCTGCAGCTCACGGGACTCAGATAAAACACACAACTAAAAGGAATTCCACAGAAAGTCATGCACATGTATGTGCACAGTCCAAGATATACAGGGACTTCAAATATGAAACACTGTTCCCTCTCAGCAACAAATATGCTGGTCCAGTTCCCGGTCGATGACTAGAACAAAGAAAATAAAAAGAAATGAGTGAACATAAAGAAAAAACATTGATATTCAGGGTGGAATTAGTGTGGAACTACAAGATGAATTGCAGTGACACGTGGCTTGGCATGGCACACATGCACACACAACACATGGAAGATCTGGAATGTGCTGAGAAGAAAATATGGTGGAAACACGATCACAGACACATACACAAGATCATATCTAGAGCTTGAGTGAAAATCTTCAGACTGTTTCCAATTTTGGAGCAGTCAACACCGATGACTGACAACGTCTGCTATACGCACGCTATCCACTGTATGACACTTCTGCAGCCCTCGATTTATGTCCAGTGACAACATTCAGTGTACATTCAGGAAGTATAGTGCCCTTTATGTAACACAGTGGAAAGTAAGGTTGTGTAATAAGTTATCTTTTTTAAAAAAAAAAACTGTAGCCAGTGCTACAGTTTCCTAACCTAATAGTCAACTTTTTTGCTGGATGACCCTGCATTGTTTTGTCGGAGCTCCTTGCGTAGGCACCTCCACTGTGTCAGCACACTGCCCCCATTCAAATGAATGAGAGGGCGGTGTTTTTTTCATGCAGGGCTCAAGTTGATCTGAACATGGCCTCAGGATGTGAACCCAGGTCTCCAGTGTCAATGTCCTGCATTGTGTACAGCCATCAACAACTTCGACTATCTCCCAAAAATTTGTACATTTATGTGACCCTTCCTGTGCTTGAAAAAATAGGCAGTGACAATAATCCAGGTAGCAATTTCTACTCTAAACGAATACATGAATGCATTTTTAGGAGACAGGGTTGGAATAGTCCAATACCAATACCATGCCAATACCAATACCAATACCATATTCTGTCTGAGGATAGGATTTTGACCCAACAGGGTCAGATCCATACACAGCATACAGGTAGCATCACAGTCTAAGAAATGTGTGACCCCATAGCAACTGATCATCAAACATGTTTTTCATGTTTGCTTTGTTTCAGGGTTTGTCCTCCCTGTTGATCCCTGTGTGGTGTTGGGTATTGAGCCTTTATTGAAAGGCCATAGTGGGGCTTACATGAGCCTGAAGGGACATGAGAGTGTGGTGGTGGAGGACCGTGTCAGGGCTTATTAAAAGGATCACGTTCCCTCCTTAAGACCCAGGGGAGAAGACTTCTTCCTGTGGCCATACGGCAAGCACCAAACTATAGATAAGACAAGATTTAACAGATGGACCTGCTAGAGTCCAGGGAATTGAGTATTTCCTCTGAAACTGAAACTTTTCTGCTCCTGTTCTGCACAGACTTGCCTCCAACTATCAAGACAACTTTCTCCTATACAATATCTTCAAATTATTTATTAATTTCTGTTTAACTCCTTGTTTCATGAGGCTCATTTGTTTTCTGCATCCAACCCCCTTTGTCTTTTCCTTCCTCTCCTCTTGTCCAGCTCAGCTATATTTTTTTTCTTTAAAGCTTGCACCTCATTTCCTTTGAATCCACTCCAAATCCATCGCATACATCCGCTCGCACTCTGTTGAGATACATCATTCCCTCTCAGCTCCGACGTAGACGTAGCCTTGCATCTCTTTATTCTCCAAGATGAGACGGGGACAGAGGTGTCAGATCTCTTGACTATGAACATCTGGACAATGTTAATGCAATCAACGCAAATCAGATTCCTCTAACAGTCATTGGCAGGAGTTCAGGGCTCAGGAGGAATGGAGCACAGAGAAAGGGACCGGTGCCAACAGGGGAATGAAAGAGGAGAAGGTTGCTGGTTTGTGTCGTAGAGATCTATACAGACGTGTCGTTAAAGAGGTGGCACATTCTCTTTTTTTTTTTCTTTCACTGATGGCAGTGGTGTTTCACCAAACTGTTTTGCTCATGCGTAGAGCCTGAGAGATTAGAGAGGAAACACTTAGGTGGTGAGAAAATGGGGCCCACTCACAAATGAAATCCCAACCCGTGAGATGTATGATCATGTACCATGGAAGGGGAGAGGGGTTCAGGGTCACACTCTGTGTGTGTGTGATTAGTGTGGCTGTTGAATGGCTGAACGTGAGAGTGAGCCATTTGTAATGCTAGCCTTTGACCTCTCGGTTCAGGGCTGTCATAACTACGTTTCCTCTCCCCTGGGTATGTGTATGTGTGCGCACATGTGCTGTCACAGGGGGAATCAGACGTATTTCCTGGTGTTCAGTCTCTCCGAGTCCCAATGTCTTGACTGACTGGGAAAATAATGATAATGCAGGAGCCTCTCTCTCTCTCTCTTTCTGTCTCTCTCTCTCTCTCTCTCTCTCTCTCTCTCTATCTGTCTCTCTCTCTCTCTCAGCCTTGACTGACCCAGATTGCAGTAACTGCCAAAGCAGATTTTGGTCCAACCCCCCCTCCACCCCTCCACCCCCATGGACAGAGCACGGCCCCCAGGCCTGCATGTGAGCTACACACTCCTCTTTCTCAATTCATGCATACTGAGTTTATCATTGTGAAACTGTCACTGAACACTACTCTACTGTCCGTGAGTTACCATAACCACTGATGACATCCACACATGCTGCTACAGTACGCTGCGCTTGTAGGCTCAACATTGTGTAAAAATGTGAAGCAGTGCAGCCTTCTGTTCCTACTAATGTTTGCATTTGTGATTTGTCAGGGGATATACACAGAAAATATATTATGTAATATATATATAGCATGTTTATTATCTTTTGTCTGTCCTCCTACCTGTTTTCCTCAATACAGAAAAAAGACTTGAAAGGAAGGAAGGCAGCCGAAAGAAGAATCACGCCGAGGGAAGGATGTGAAGGACAGGATGAGGTAAAGAAAGATACTGAAGGGAAGCCTGTAAAAGGTATTTATACCCTTCTGTTGAGGCGACTAAAGGACAGACAAGGAGGCAGACTAACAAGCGTACAGCCAATATAAAGGTGGAGGAATAAAGCCAGGTGACTGAACCAGACAGTATGCAATCAAAAGTGAAGATGGAAAATTCAAGGGTGAAATTTTTAGAATTTTTTAAAGACTTTGTGATCTGAACCAAAGCCAGACATCATGCAGCAGATGTTAGCGACAAAGGGCAGGTAAAGGCTGTCTGATACTGTCTGGAGGTGATTGTTAATGTTGCGAGCTGTTATTTTGAATAGATGGCAGATGACTCTTGGGGCTTGAGAGAGGATCAACTCAGGGTCCACACACACCAATAGCCCTAAACTCAAATCTTTGTCATATATTCAAAATTAAATCAAATACACCATACAATCATGATAAAGCCAGCAAAGATGAAAAATATTAACAATAATACTGCTTCCTCTTCCCTGCAATACTAGTGGAGTTATTGTAGCCTTACACTGCTTATCTGTGAGAGAAGAGAAACTGGAAACGCTGATGTTTGGGCTTGCTGCCTGTTTGCAGCTGTTAAACTACTCTGTCTAATGTCTGCTTAAAGACAAGCCTGCAGTATTACTGATGAAATTATTGCTTTATGGACCAAATACCAACTAGAACCAGTGATTACTGGAGTTTTGCCTTGGGTTGGTAGAAAGATTTAGAAAATGTGATTTCTTTAAAAGAGCAGTAGTGGAAAAATGTTTTTCTTGTTACCTGTATGGCACATAAATCAACAATAACATAACGTTTATTGCATTTATTTAGCCTATTATATTAAATGAACTGTACAGACTATAGTAATTACTTAAAGTCAAACTAAAAATTGAATTCTCCTCACTTTTAGTGGGAGAATTCAATTCAATTCATGAAATGCAAATGCAATGATGCAGCTATTGCTAAAGCTATTTTTTCACAAAACATATTTATGGAAACAGTGCCTTATCTTCATTTTTCAAAAAGTCAACAAAGTGTGTCAACTGTTACCAATACGTGTCCTTTTAATATTCACAACATTTCCTCAACATTGAACATTTTAAGAAGACACATCTGGGTATTATGTTTGTAAAATGAAGCTAGTTAGTCTAGCTTGCTAATGTTAGCTCTGATTCTCATTTGGTTTTGCTGTGCACATTAGATTTGTTCACAATAAGAAAAATATAGGAAAGTGCCAGCCAAATCCTTTAAATCCCAGTGCCATTGTCAAGCTCCTGCACAGTCAGTGTGGTTCGTCCCACTTTGTAGAAAGGAGGGGGTCTAGCTAGCGTTAGCTTTCCCTCTTTCATGGATCTGGTTGTGCTGATGGCAAATGACCAGACTGTCAAAATTCACAGTAACATGTAGTCCTGTAGTAAACTCAGCACAGAGTCATGTAGTGAGTGTTCAAATTCACAGATAGGACTAAGCAACAGCTAACAATGGCCCTGTTCACACCTGGCTTTACGATGTGTCTTGGGTGATCCGATCACAAGTAGACAGTTCTAAGTACAGGTGTGAATGCACCCAAGATGCATTGAGGATGCACTGAGATCCGATCACTCAGACCACATTCAGAAGTGGTCTGGGCCACACATGTCCACATTCTTTTAGTAAAGAGTATGCAAAAGTGTCCTGGGCCACATTGAAGGACCACTTACTCAACTGACGTGTTCTGCGTAAGCATAAGTATGCACTCATTCACACACCAATGGTGTCGTATTAAAGTGGGAAACAACAAGAAGAATCCACAAAAACAGGTCAAATGGATTCTGTTTTTAAATTATCCGCCAGACTAGACATGGATATGCATTGCTGCCTCCCGCCAGTTAAAAACAACAACGCATTTGGTCGTTGCAAACAGAAATGATGTACATGTTTATTTGCATATAGAGCAAGGAAGTGAGATCACAGGTGGTCACTTGAGATGCATGTGAATGCCAGTTGTGAACTGATGTACTTTCTTGCAAGACGCATGTTAATGCGTGAACAGGGTCTATGTTGGCTCTGCCGGGTTTTAACTGGCTGTGTGGAATTCAAGTGATAGAATGAACCATTTTTAGTGTCCTCCCACACAGATATTGCAGCAATCAATAACCTCTTGAGAACACTAACGTAGGCGTTCACTGCAAAAAGATAAATGAAAGTTAAATTTCTCCTTTTTGGCTCGTAAAAGTTTGAAGTACACCAATCAAAACAAACACTAAGTATATACTTGAAGAGGGGCCCCTAAAGAGATATCTGCCACTTCTATACCTGTACCACTCCTTGTAAATGGTGATAGAGGTTTTTTTTGTATACACATTTATAAACACGTATTTCATACACAGTCATAACATATGCAACACAGCATTAAGATAGGCATGGTTGGCCTTGTTGACTTATAAAATGAATGATCACCGAGCAAACAGGAAGTTGACCTTTTAACTTGCCATGCCTGCGAAGGTTTCAAAGAATATGAAAGTGTTTTGAAAGAGATACATTTTGCCTGTCTACAGACCTTTTTAAAGGTATTCTCTCTAGACATACTTTTTGCAAAGCTCTGTTTTTAATGGTGACCGCTTTGATGTGGATGAGGGCCAAAACAGAGAGGAAAAAAAGCTGTTTCAAATGTATCTCCATTAGTGTGTACATGGCCTAAGCAGGGCACAGAGGGTGGGGAGGGTCAAACTATCACCTTTCTGCCCCCGAGTTCTCCCACAGCTGCCACTTCCATCTCAAACAATTACTGTCAAAAGGCCCCCACTATATACTGCATACTCTCTCTCTTTCTCCTTCTTTGTCACACACACATCAAGCATACACCCAGACCAACTGCAAACCAGTAGGGAGTCTAAGATGTTACCATTTCATATAAATCACCACACATCCATCCCCTTTTAACTACAGACGTTCACCAACCCTCTTTCTCAGTAGTCTGGGGGAATTTTTGGAAGCTCCCAGAATTCACCAAGGAACACTTGTGTGGCACTTGTGGTGGGTCAAATTAGAGCAGGCATGCTGTGCGGCATTCTGTGTTGGCACAAGGCACTTAACCTACTTCCATGAAAGCATTAAGACCCAGTCATGTTAAGAGTGTAAGCCAGGGGCCAGGACAACGTCAAGCAATTTGATGGCCTCGTTTGATGAAATTCAGTACTTCCATCAGCAAAATAACATAATGTCAATGCTGTTTTCATAGATGGAGATGACAGGGTGTGGTAAGACTTGACTGATGAGCAGAGGCCAATCGTAATGACCCATAAACTTAGCGCAGGGTGTGGTAATCAGCTTAGAAGTTCACGACAGCTCCTGAGAGTTAGATGGCGGGTGGTGCGATAAAACCATGATGCATTATGAAATAAAGAGCTCAAGGCAGCCCCTAACAGAGTAATGTTATTGAGTTATCCCATAACTGGCTCAGCCAAATCCGCCTGCTGCACTTTGCTTAATGTACAACAGCTGGGGGCAGCTGGGGCCTGTGGAAGCCATGATGGATGTGATGTCATATCGCAACTCCCGCCCATCCTGACCTCCCATGATTCCTCATGTGCTGCAGGCTCCAGGAGAGTGGTGAGTCTGGTGGAATGAGCGGTGAATGTTTGTGGTATGTAGATCATGCACAACTTATGCCAACAAAACCTGCTTGTTTTCCCCTGGAGATGATGCATTTGCGAGGGGACGTAAGGGATTGCTAGAGTTGATCATATCTGTCCTATATATATTTTACTCTTTATCCTATTGCGTCCATCCTCTCTGTTCAAACACACCCCAAACTTGTCTTCTCATTAGCATGCGACAGAGAGCAGCAAGTAAAAATGGGATTCTGCTGACTTTTTCTCAGTGCCCATGTAACCGACCACGTGTTCAGAAAGTTAAACCAATTTCAACCTCAGCTTTGGGACAGTGGAAGGTTTGGAGATTGTGGTACAATATGTATTGCACTGATGTGTACTACATATATATATATATGTTTGCAGGTGGGGCAACGGCTCTACTTTCTCGCTGTATATGCTGTATGCTACCAGAGGTTCCTCTGGTTCAATCTCCTCCGTTCATGAGATCGCCATGCCAAATGAATTCCATCACTGTTGTCATGGCATTGTCATGGCAACCACTTAGATCCCTGTCACTGATGCCACTGCTCAGTCAACAGGGGAAACTGAGAGCAAGAGAAAAGCAATATAAGGGCAGGGGTAGGTCGAAAAGTGAAAGATGTGGAGTCATAAATGACAAGGGGGCTTTACAGTGATTGACAGGATGAGAGTAAATATTTCATGTGACCTGACCATTAAAATGTTTTTAATAATGGAGGGGAGCTGCGAGCGCTGCCTGAAATGAGTGTTACTAGTGACTAAGGGCTTTACATGGATCCAGTTCTGTTAACAGGCAGACCCACTATGACTGTCCCCTCCTCTCTCTCCTGCAGGGATACTGGGGAAAAGCTCGGATGTACAGCAGGTACATGGTTTATTCATGGTTATGACTCTATTTTGAGACTCCATGTGAGACAGGTTTGTCTGAGAGGGCAAAAAATGCATATACTCCCATACTTGATCTTTACATATCTGGGGGTATATGGCTTGTTTTTCTCCCCCTCGTTTGTGTCACAACATAGAGACATACAGTATGTAGAACAGATGCAATTTCATCACAACATAACCACATGTTGAGTTTCAGCTCTCTTGCTCTCTCTCTTCCCCCACCTCCTGAATCGTACTCCTACGATCTCTCACAATGAAACACATACATTCAACCCTCCTTCCTCCATCTGTTTTCCTCTCTCTGTCTGTTTTTTTGTTTCACTTTCGCACACACAAAAAACATGGATACACACACATGCATATTTCACCGTGCCCTGACACAAGCACACCACTCTACCCTCCCTTTAGACCAGGAGGTACAAGATTAATCCATTTGCACAGCAGCAGAGGGAGAGAGAAGCGATCAGAGGGACCAACAGGGAGAGAAACAGAAGGGGTAGAAGAGAAAGAGAAAGAGTTGTGCATTAGCTGTATTTTAACAGAGACTTCACTGTATCTTTTACATGTAGACAGTGAAAATCATGCTGTGCAGTCAAAGACAAAGGAGTTAGGGACCCTCAAGTGGCACAATATCTACTGCCACTGTATGTCTTACTCACGCTTCTTATAAGCAGTTACATTATAAACACCTTCCACCTGGTAAACAGTATTAGCACAGACTGAAAACAAGATATTGTCACTTGTTCGTGCATGCAAAGACTTGCACAGCCGCTGTTCTTTGATGTATCAGTGGATGATATGTGACATGTAATGATGCAAGCTGATGAAAAAGTGAAAGGGGCTTCAGCAAGGGAATGTGGTTCAAGTCTGCAGGGAGCATATCCGGGATGATGAGAGCTGTCTATGTGAGGATGTATCTGAGCCTAAGCGAGGTTGGAAAAACAATTAGCGAAAGGGTTACGTTAGCTGATTCTTCTCTGAGAAAGATAATGGAGCTGTTACCTCTGACAGTAGATTGTTCAAGCAGATATGTAAAGCTGCTGGATCTGTTTGCAAACACTAGCAGTATTAACAGACAGAAGTGGTCAAATATGTGGTCCGTTTGAAATCCGACAACTCACAGACTGGCTTTCATCTGCTGTGTCATTACTGTCTTCACTGTCTGTGCAATTGCTGGAGAGGCCCAGGCCAAAGCAAAGATGGGTATCTTTCCATTACGGTGCTCCCCTCTCATCCATTATCCTCATCTGAAAGGTGTGCCTTTCTATTGATTTTCTCCACCTGCCAAAAGCTTGGTGAACAGCTGCTTGGTTGGACAGCCACATTACTCATCCTGGACACTTAACAGATATCAATAATCAGCCATTTCCCTCTTCTCTATTTGGAATAACATGGCTATATAGTATATCAGGCCCAACAGTTACTAGCTTCCTGCCAAACTCCTTGAGGCTCCAAACTCTTTCAGCCCTTATAAGGTGATTCAGCCTGTGGTTGGACAAGTGAAGGAGAAGATGGGTCTATAGGTTAGGACATTAAAAAAACGCCCAGCAGTGCTGAGTGGGCTGCTGCTCTTCTGTGTCCTGTTTATGTTCAGCTCTGAATACTGAGAAATTCAGCTCATTAAGCTTTATTCCTCCCTATAGCCAAGCTATTACTGCCCTGAAACAACCTCTTGTTATACTATGACACAGCACATTGGGAACACACACACATGTGACATGCCCATCGATCAAGCTAGAGACCATGTCCTTGAACAGCCTTGAGTGTATCTGCATGAGTGCAAGGACTGATCTACGTGTGCATGTCCAACAGACCCTCTAAAGGTTTGAGGTGTTTGATGATAGCACGGGAGATAAAACTGGTCAGAGTACTTTGCCGCTGGTCGTTAATTACTCCAGCTTACCCTGACCTTGAGGAGGCCTGGGTCACTCTACCCATTAGGAGGGACAACTTGCCTCCACCCAGGCAACTTTCCCATGACACCCCCATAAATCTCCTTAAAAGAATCCTCTGAATGAATGCTCTGCAGAGAGCATAAAACTAGGCAGCACAGTTAAATAAGACACAACGCCCTTTCAACCAGTTTATTACCTGCCTGTCTTCTAAATCCTGTCCACCTGGAATAAAAGATTCTGGGAAGTCTGGGAACTGTGAGGACACCCCTTGTCACTTTTTGTCCACTCTCAGACAACTGGAATGTAAGAGTATTGATGGTTGTCTTTACTGATATATATTGCAAATTTGGGGGAGAAATTTGAACACCTTGGAATGTTTAAGGAATGAACCCCTTTTAGGCAAATTCTTAAACAGATGAAAAAGACGCTGACCCACAACTAGCCCCATCAACATCCATCATATACTGCAGGGACACAGCATGACACTAAATAGCCTTGATAGTTCAACAGTCTTTGCTTACCAGAATGAAACCGCCACTATCCCCAGAGGGCACACCGCACCAGCAGGCAACAGAAATCAGGCCACAATGGACAGTGATCAAATTGCTCCTGTTGTGCATGCATCACATCAATCTGGTCATCTCACAGTGACACAGGTTTTGTGCTTATGTTACACATCTATAGGCTTAAATCCTCCAATGACATCCATAAAGAACTAACAATCTCATCAAATTCTCTCTCTCCATATATATATATATATATATATATATATATATATATATATATATATATATATATATATATATATATATATAGACCATTGTCATTGGATTCACCCAGATTATCTGCCACACAGGCCTGATCGGCTTACACGTTGGGTATTTAAGTATGTTATGGAGGTCCAGGAGCACCTGATCATATGGCGCACAACCTCCTGACTCCTGCATCAACCGATGCCCTTGGCCCCAATACCATGCCTGCTGTCCCTCCTGATGGCGAAAGCTCCATTGTGTGCAGATACCAAGGGTCTTCTAACTGCTTTCCCATTGATCTTCAGTCCCAGCTCATCACTGATCCATGATAACCTTGTTAGTACGCCCCAAGGGGAAGACACACAAAGGAAGTCACGCCATCTCCCTCTGGAACTGAAATATGGCTTTTTCGTCCCTCAGCTGTTGTCAGAGCAGGTGTCTTTCATATTGTACCTGTCAGCGGGAGATATATTAATCCAGTTTTGTTTTTAATGTATCTTTCTGTCAGGGCGGTATCTCAGGCTCTGACAAGGAGTGAAAGTACGAGAGAATAATTCGGGCACTAACAGTAAATCTTTAGCCAAACTGACTGCACTTATTTCCTGATGAGACACAAACGTAAATAACTGCCCGCAGTACCCACACCCTTACCTCTCTCCACCTCCCTCTCTATTCCCTGTTTCAACCAATCAATCTCTAATCAATCACTTGCAATCATTGTCAGGCGGTAGCCAGAATGTTCTGGGCTAACCAGACCTAGGCTACCAGGAGGTTAATGCAGACTCAACTGGGCAGGTTGGTCAGGCTGTCATAGATCAATGCTAGCTGTCTCAGCAGACCAGTGGAGATGAGGTCAGCGCTACACTGCAAACACAGTCAGGCAGTTCAGGATCAATTAATACAATGATAAGAGGGTGTTAGGCATTGCTGGCACAATGGTAAGAAATGCAAGCTGGGTTGCTAGAAGTTAGAGGTGCAATGTTACTGACAGTGTGATGATAGAGTTGTAAAGGCTGGCTAGAGGTCAATACCAGCAGGTTGGGTGAGATTCTGGGAAGCTGTAGCCATTGTCTTTATAGCCTCATAGTCATTAATCTAATGAGGAGAGGGAGCTGTGCACTGTTCCTCCCTTCAGGCTGGAGACTCCTAACCTCATTTGCATGGCTGACATCTGCAGACGTTTACAGTAGTATAGACAAAGGTGAAGATAAGTATACCGACATCAGGACTTTTTTGGCAGTTACACCACCTTTTGCTTATTTTGTATTCCAAATAAACAACTGACATTTAGCTAATTGTCTCCATTATGCCACTTTTGAGCTAAGAATATTTCTTAGGAGTGAAATTTAAATAACCCAGACTCAACACCTTGCCCTGTCTTCTGAATTATTTAATAACTCAAAGATTTTCATGCCACAGTGACGGCCTCGTGCTGGTTCAAAGGGAGCTGTTTTTATGTAACCATGTTTTGATAAACTGGAGGAGGACAAGAGAGGGAATTGGGGGCAAGAGATAGAGGGGGTGGGTTATAAATAGGTCACTCACAAACAAGAGCAACACACGGCAATGATGCTCCATGACTACCCAGCTGCAATGGCAGATGGATAAAATGGAAAACTGGAGCAAAAATTACAACAAAATAATGAATCACTCCAAAGCTGAATATACTACACAAAAATCTTTTGATTATTATTATTTTTTATTTTTTTTAGTTCTGTTGCCTTGTGGCATAGTGAGCGAGAAGGCCATCAGCTGGAGGACCTGTATCTTTTGGGCAAAAGATGTTTATGTGCCATTGGGCTACTTGCTCAGTAACTGATCCTGCATTCAGATACAAGCACAGGAGGGCCAGGAAATAATAAAAACTAATTATCACATAATTATTCTTTTTTAAAAAAAAAACAGGTTAACAGTGTTAAAAAGCTCATTGAACCAAGCATGTAACTGTGTGCTGCTTTGTTCTTGTGTATTTCGAGTGCAATTCAGTGTAATCGCACACAGGGAATGAGGAGGCAACGACAAGAGTGAGCTGACTGTCTTTTTTCAGCGCAATCAGAGGCGCAGAGTCAATGAATCCATCCCACACACGGCTCATTAAAACACAATGGTTTTGACTCTAGACATTTATTTATTTTCGCCGGGGGCCTTTTTCTGCTCTCTGCCCTCCATCCTGGTGTATGTGAGTTGATGGGAGGGGAGGGGAGAGGAGAGGAGGGGTGCACTGTCAGTGGAGGGCAGTGGCTCAGTGAGGTTTGACTTCTTGCCTCTGTGCTCAGAGAGAGACTGGATTACACTCCGACAGCTGGGACAAGCGTGGCCATAGTTTAAGCTGCAGACATAAGAACTAGACAGTCCCAAAATGCACACACCCATACACACACATACACACACACTGGTCGCACACATACTACTACGCACCCTGACAACAGCTGAACAGTCTGTGTAAGCAAATTAGTGAGATTTCAGTACTGGCTTTACTGCTTCCATGCAGATAAAAATTGCAAATTGCAAATTATGATCGTTCTTCATTTTCAGTTAGTTTGATATGCTGTTAGTCTGTGATAGAGGGAACAACAACATGACCTCAGTGACATTAAGCTCATTATGTCTAGACAGAACAAAACGCCATAGAACATCCTATTCTTCTCCGTTCCACTCCTGGATGAGATTACTGCTGAATGAAGATGCGAGGGGCGTGTCTGCCATCTTTTATTTCAAGAGGTTGGGATGTTGATATCTGATGTCTGAGTCATGTATACAGACTGGGGGATAACCCTAGAAGCTCCCTCTGTCTCTCTCTCTCTTGGTCTCCCCTCCCCCCAGCCCACGCTGGACCGCCCGCTGAGGCACAGCAGGGCTGCCAGGTCATACTTAACACCAACCACAGCCTCCTCTCCACAAACCTCCTCTTTCTCCCCATCCCCCTATGATCCCATCCCCCACCCGATCCTTAAATCTGCATTACAATGAAGATGGTTGAGGAAGAGGGGGGTGGTTTGAGGAACCGGGGGAGGAAATACAGACGGGGGCTCAGGGAGAGTGATGATCTCACAGATTGGCCAAAAAGAAAAAAAAGCTCCAGCAAGCAGATAACCGAGAACTGAACTAGTTTCAGTCTGAGTCTGTGTATGCATGCTCTGGATATATGTGTGTGTATGTGTGTGTGGAGCAGTGGTGGGGGGTAAATGCATTTGCATGTGGTTGCACACAAGTGGTTGTTGTCGTATATACAGTATATTCTTTGTGTATACCAAACAATCAACACTGATGTTGCCTGTTATTTCTGTGTAGCAGGGGAGATGTCTGTGTCATCTTATGTCACTAGGCCCTTTTATAATATGCAGGAATGCAAAGCTGTCATGAAATATAGCCTGTTATGTTTTATTGGTCTGCTTTTAACGGTGTGGAGTGTGTCAGGCTGTCTGTGCTTCTACTTTGAGACCATTAAACTAGTTCCACAATGGATAATTGCTTTCTGTCTGTCACAGGGCAACTGATGTTTAGTGATTTTTGACAGACAGAGATGTGGTTTTGGTGTCTGGTAGTGATGACTTACTTCCCCTTTTGTCACCGACAGGTCCTTAACACCTGCTTGTGCTATTTTGCACAGTACAACTTTCAAGTATGTCACCCTTTGTAGGTGTTAGTGAGCTCTCAATAAAGGGTAATAGGTCTACTTCCCTAATAAAACATACATTATTCCATTACAAATGTTCATAAATGCAAATGCAGAAATACAATGCCGTGATGTAACATTTTGTCACACTAACCTGTTACTTTAAAGAATATAAAATAGCTTGCAACTGGAAACTTTACATGATGTATACCAACAATTACTGGGAAATGTAGTGAATATAGTAGTAACACTACTCCCCAAACACTGCCAGCTAAGAAGTAATCCAGCACATAAAATCCATATAAAACTTCACATTATACACTTCAGTTTTATGCTTTATAAAAACAAGATATTAGGTGTTTATTGGTGAGCTTTAGTGGTGTTGGTGGGCATTTTTGCTCTCTTAATTTTAAAGCCAGGCTATTCAGCATGTTTCCGGGCTGAATCCTAAACTAAGCTAACCTGGTTGTAGCTTCATGTTTACCACACAGGCATAAAATTGAAGTAATTTTTTAATGTTGTTGATACATACACATACTTTGATGCACAATTTTACTGTTTGCCTACTGAATAGAAGATGATGAAAATAAGATTTAGCCATTCTGCTATTGTTTAGGCATTACACTTTTGAGGGAGCTCTTACCGAAAAAGGCATGGGAATATTACGGTGGATGCATGTCATTTCCACACATAAATCATGTTCTTAAACTTAGCTTAGTGTTGAAAAGCTAGCTAGAATGATGGAGCAAGTGTCATGGTGGTTGGTGGCTTGGTGGTTGATACCAAGAAAGGGGAATTTTTACAACCTAACAACTCAAAAGTTGTTTTTAATAATGGCTGGTTAGCATCTGTAAAGGATTCATTAATCATGATTAAAGCCATTAGTTACAGTTTGTAATGTAAACCCCCAAAAAAGGTGCCTTTTGTGCTGAGAGCCTTCCAATATATGAGCATCTGGCCTAGGATGGCCCTAGCTACAGTATTACATCTCAACTTGGAGTCAAACTTTACCGACTTGCACTATCTGAGTCTGTTTAGGTTTTTATTTCTATTCTGTTTGAAGCCCGGTGTCTCTCCCATTGTGGTGCGTGTGAGTGAAGAAGAGAAATGAAAGAAAGCGTGGGAGGGATGAAGAGGGAGCGTGTAGGAGGAAGAGCAGGCTGTGATAATGATGAATGAGATGATGGCACACTGACCTAGTAACGCTGCAGTGCCGTTGCCAGTGGGGAAGAGCTGCCCTACTACTGTACGCCCCTGTCTGACACACACACACATGCACACACACATCGACTCTGCCCAGCCCCTATCCTCTCCCTCTGCTTCACTCATCAACGCTTTCTGCACTCCTTAACCCCTCACCCTCTCCTTTTACTTGTCTCGCCATCTGCTTTATCTCTCTCTGCTTTCTTACTTGGCCTGACTGGATGAATTTGCGTATAATGACTCAAGCCTTGATACTAGAGACAAAAAGCTGAGAGAAGGAGGGAGAGCCAGAGAGACGGGGCAAATGCGTATATAGTATGTCTGAATCTGAGAGAAGGAATTTATGATGAGGAAGAAAAAATAGCCTGACGGGAAGGTGGTGAAGGTTAATGTCAAAAGGAAACTTCGCTTGATTTCCCTGTGGTCACAGAGGTTGCAAGTCTCGATTGCATAAATTGTGGGAGTCAGAGTCATGTCAAATAAACAAACCCGAGATGATAAGGCAAACAAAAACAACACCAAAGCTGTATCCTCTTCCTCTCTCCCCTTGACTGGGTTCCCACCAAACCACGTCCCTCCGTAACATCAGCCCAGAGAAGTCGATAGAAGCAGTAGTTGCCATGGTAACCGGCTCTGTGGCATGTCTGCACACACGCAGAAATGTAGGGAGGGGTACGTCGCGTCATGAGTGTTTGTCACCTTCGGCACAGAGAGACAGAGACGACGAGAGGGGCAATCAACTGCACACATCGACATGATTATTGTTGGTTTCCCTTCATCTTTAGAGTGTGTGTGTTGTGTTTCCAAGCTCCCCCATGAACTACTATTCCATCAATGAGGCAAGTCAAACATGCAAGCCTGGCTAAGCATTGGACATCCAACTACATCCCTTCCTCCTCCTCCAAGCGCCACTGCCAGAGCCTGACCGACAGATACGTCTGCACAAGCCCCCGGCCAAGATGGCTGCCATGTGCAGCTTTGTGGTTGCCTGCTGGTGAGGGCCTTTTTGCAGTCAATAAGCCAGTTGATTGAATTAATTAGCATTACAAAGGGCTTTCTTTTAAGTCTACGCACCCCTATTCATGCCAATGAAGACGGCTGTGCACCTGATTCTCCTTGTAATTAGGTGCTTGGCAATGCAAATGTTCTGTTTATGCCGGACTAAATCAAACATATAAAATCAAAATTACATCTCGATTGATACAAACAAAGCTGCTTAGATATAACTTCTGAGCAAAATCCAGTGCTGCATTTGCATTTATGATACATTAAAATGTAATATATTTGTTTTGAAGCTGTGTTCTTGTAGTCATAATTGCAAGTTTGGCTATATACTTGTCACTTTTTGCTACCTTTTCCTCACATTTATTCCTATTATAAAACTATTTTATGACTTTGCCTCAAAAGATGGCATTACATTAGGTCTTGAGGTATTTGCGCCATTAACTGTGCACAACTGCAACAAATTTGTTGCCATCAGTGTATCACAAAACTGTAAGAAAGTGCACAGCAAACAGCTTGCACTCTCATTTATGTGATTGTGTATGCATGAATTGCTGACAAACTGTGGAACCCTGGGAAATTACATATTCATCAAGCTGATATGCTCAAGTCATCTGTTCAAGGTGACTGTCATAAAGACAACTTTCTCCTCCCTGAAGCAAAAGGAACCCCAGAGACATGTTTCTGATTCTTCTCCTTCACTCCAGCCCTCCTCCCTATCCTTTCTCTTTCTACTTGTGATGCTCATCAGTTGGCTCGCTAAAACAGAGACAATGGAGGCTTTTAGCAGATTTAAGAGCTCATCCTGTGTCAGGGCATGAAAAATGGGCAACCACACAAACAGGGGCATTGACGAGCTCAAAGGGAAAAAAGCGTGTGAAGAGGAGAAGAAGCACCACGTTTAACGTGACAGAAATAAGTAGGCAGGACGAGGCCAGAGGAAGTGCTCCAACCACAATCTCATTTTTCTCAAGGAAATCAGGCCTTGTCATCACCACAATGTGTGTACTACGAGTGTGTGTGTGTAGTAAATAAATGGTAAGGCTTTCATTGTCAGTATTCACTACAGTCTCAGCTTCTGACCACAGTTAAATTTATGTTTTTGGTGTCCTTTTCAGTGCATAAACTGTACAATCCTCTCATCCAGTGCATGGTGGGATAGGCCATCCCCCTGTGACCCCTTGTTTGTTTGTTATTTGTTATTTCCTGGAATCTGAGTCACCTCAGAGACTTTTACCTTCAAACAGAGTTTGGCTAGTTGTTTCTCTCTACGTCCAGTTTTTCTGCTAAGCTAAGGTAATCACTGGCCTGTGGTCATCTAAATCTTAGCAAGAGACTACTCATTTAAGTAGATGGATGCTGAAAGTTTTCACACTGTAGTTTACAAATTATTTTCTTAAAGCTTACTGTGAACACTGAAATGTAATACTATACTAGACTACGCAGGCCTCATGATTGAGAGACCATTTTGGGGGAGAAGTTTTCTGACATTTTGTAGTTTACAATTAACACAAAGAATGGATGGTGACAACTAATCAAGATTCTCAAAAATGGATCACATGACAGTCATATGGCAACCTTTTTAAGAAAAGCTTGTTTTTCTGTCCAAACAATGCATTACTACATATACATAACATTTTGGACAATAAAGGATTATTTTAAAATCTCTTTCAGTTGTCAGAAATTCCAACTTTTTGTGGACTTGAGGCCAAAACAGAAAAAAAACAAATGATCCACATTATACCTTTGTAGTTTATGGATTGCAAAAACCTAGGCAGCAGTGTCTCTGCAGAAGCTTGGACACCCTGCTGTGAAACCACCTCTTTCTTGTGCTGATCAAACCAGGAACACCCCTTTGAAATCTGACAACCTTAATGTGTAGACTTCATCAGAATAAAGACCCAACTCAGGCGTCCCACATCAGAAAGCAGCAAGGAATTCCACAGACATGATTGGGCTATGAATGCACGTTACACTGGATAGTGGTATGGGGGTGAAAAAAAAAAGTCCTTCAAACATGTTGTTCTCGTTCTTGACTTGGGATGGTGGTTGGTTAGAAAGGGTAGGAGGTGGGGTGGGGAGGTGAGGGGGGTGAAGGGGGTACAGATTTAAAGCCCCTGAGGGTGTATTCCACACTGGGAAGCTCAGCTTGCTGAATGGATGGAGATCATTCTCTGAGTGGCGTATGCATGCCTCGCATACCACAGCTGTGACATGTTTGTGTGAGTGTGTGTATGTGTGTGTGTGTGTGTGTGTGTGTGTGTGTGTGTGTGTGTGAGTGGGGAGGGAGGGGGGGTGCGGGCATTAGATTATCGGAAACAATGTCAGAAAGGGATTCCTCAGAAGAATATGGGACTTTAATAAGAGGAAATCATAAATTAATAAAATCCTATAAAGATGACAAACAGACAGAGTACCATTGTTAACATGGGTTCATCGCTGGGATAAATGAGGGCCTTGTTGATGGGAAAGAAGGGATAATTTGGTTAAAGTTGCCAGAATTAAGAGTAACAGCTTGAAAATGAGGCAGCTGGCATCTATAATGCATGTATGACCCTGTCTCATGGCTGGCCGGGCTCACTGGAGCTCATAACTCAGCTTAAAACATATAACCCTTGACCCCGCTGGATCACAAGAGGAACCCATCAGCTTTGGGCTCCCAAAAAAAAAAAAATGCAGTGTCATTGCTGCGATCGTGGGATTCGCTCGTCTGGCCAAGAGACCTCATTACTGTCTGACAGGCGGATTCACTGTCTCTCTGTCTGTGTTGGTGACAAAGCAGCCGCAGTGCCATCAGAAGGTCTCCTATGAATGCGAAGCTGGCTGCGTGTTATGTAACGACTTTACTCTTGGAAAGCCGGGCCTGTCACTCAAAATCCACTCAATCATTCAAACGTTGGTTTTCTACACCCTAAAATTGGATCGTCGAGATCATCTTAGAATTTATTATAGCTAATTAAAGTCACTGGAACAGTGATAGATGACCTTAAGCTTGAAACAGAGTTGACATTATCTTCAAACAAAGTCTATGTAAGAGGTTTGAATGATCTACTTTACTGAGCTCAGCCTTTATAGCCAAGTAATGCTGAAACCACAGGTTGTGTATTTCTATGAGCTGTAAGCAGTCGAACCAATGTGTGTGTGAGTGATGTTCCCTTCTTAGATTGGCTGATTTTAAGTTTTTAGAGGCCCATAGAGGCAAAACACGACTATTTCACAATAAAAAAACAAAATGAATGTGGTTGTGTGTAGTAAAATATTAGTTTTTCTCCTTTCTTATCTTGTTAATCGTTTTGCGACCTCTCAGATTAATCCTTTGACCCCTTGTGGGGTCTTGAACCTTAGATTGGGAACCACTGATCTGATGATAAAACATTCTTGAAGTAATTTGTGGTGTACCTGTGAATTTATAGCAACATCTACAGTATTGTTTGCTGATTTTGCCATTTCTTTCAATGACATCCTCACAAAGTTAATCACGACCTGTGACCTGTATGATTCATACGCAACAAGTGCTGCGTAAGTTCGTGAAAGAAGTTTAAGAATGTCCAAAATCTTACAGACATCTGAAACAGTAGAAAAAAGTCTTGCTGAGGATGGAGTCTAGTCGTACACTGTTGCAGTGACAGGGGGTCCATGAGGCCCACGTCCCCCCTCCCCCCCCGGCTGCAGATTGGACAAAACCCGGCCGACACGCCCAGGGGAGGAGACTCGGTCGATTGTGAGGCGCGGTTGAAATACTCACAGTCTTGTCTCTGACATCCTTTAATTTGTGCTCAGCCGCCGTGGGGTCCACACTCACAGAAGGGGGAACTTCTCGTTTCCAAAACCCAACTAGGGAGAAGGAGATCCGGTCGGATTTTTCACTTCTTTGGCAAGATTTCACCTATCCCAGAGCTGGATTTTTAAATCTCAAAAAACTCCTCGAGGTTTTTCTTTTTCGATTTTATTTTTTGTTCAGAACACCTAAAGGAAAAAAAAATGGGAGCCCAGTTGTCCAAGGGTGGAGTAGCTGTTGAGGGGAAAGCCGCCGCCGACCCTGCTGCTGCCAAAGCCAACGGCCAGGTGAGTAAAGTTTTCCTGCAGTGCTGCTCATCAGCGGGGAGCCACATGGCACCCAACGCCCACTGCCAGCATGGGTGCCACGGCGGGGCTCAGGGCAGCGATGGGGGCTTAGCTGTTGCTCATTCACACTCTACGTTGAGAGCAGATTCACGCCTCCACACACCACATGGCTGCAGAAAATGTACTTAGAATGAATCTAAAGCAGGTTATTTAAATCCAGGGGACCTCCAGCAGACCAGCCGTCGAGTGGCCATGCTCGTCCCCCCCTCTCAGCGCGCACCAGACCACCCTTTGTTAAATGCTGTCTACCGGTCTCAGAGGGGGCGATTTACTCCTTAAAAAATGATGCTAGAATGGCAGATTTGTGTCTAAATGTGTGTTTGGAGCGTGTTTTCTCTCATGAGTTGGCTGCAGTCGGGGAGATAGTCGCTCCCACGTCGAACAAAAGATGCGAGGCGAGCGGTGCAAAGGATGCAAATGCGCTCTGCTGGAGGCGCATTTTGCGGAGTTGCAAACAAAGCGCGGCCAGGCGCCAGCTCAAACCACAACTGCTATCTACAGAAATGCGTTTTTGTTCCCACATGTTGCTCGAGTGGGTTTAAAAAGAAAGCAGGGGGGGGAGAGAAAAATGCGTGTTCGATGACTTAAAGGTGATTCTTAAACTGCTGAATGTGTGGAGAGTGGATCTGACTCCTGGTGCGTTTTATATGATGTGCCGTTCAGAGATGTTCATGAACTCATTTGAATTCATCGACGTTTAGATCAGCGCTGTGGATTCACCGTCTACAATGCTTTAAATCTGTGTGTGTGTGTGTGTGTGAGAGACAGAGAGAGACAGAGACAGAGAGGGAGAGAGTGAGTGAGTGAGTGGTGTGTGCTGGCTGTCTATGGCCGCACCGTGCTGATGTGCGGAGCAGTTGTAGATGTGAGCTGCAGCTCCTGGATGAGAGCACAGACCTGGTTTCAATGGGGATTCCTTTGTTCCGCAACTTGCTCGCCGTGTTGACGTTTTGACGCAGCACTACTGCCCCCATGTGTCCGCTTACAGTCATGCAAACAGCTGTTGAATCCCCCCCCCCATCCAACCCCCCCCCCCCTCTCTGAACCGCTGTAGGGGCAAGCAGCTTTCCTCAAGTATAACATGGATTAACTGGGAATAAATGGGCTAATGCTAATCTGTCATATGTCAGATCCCCCTTTAGATTTATTTGCAATGTTAGCAGACATTTCATCACTTTATCCATCTGTGTATTTAAATGATTTCCCCTCTCTGCAGGCAATGTGTTTATGTTGACCCACTTTGATGAGTTTAGTGCATTACTAATGAGTCTTCTTCTCTGCAGGAGAACGGCCATGTCAAAACCAACGGCGATGTGTCAGCCAAGCCCGACGGGGAAGTGGCCGCCGCCGACGGTAATGGAACAGCTGAGCCAGCCAAGGAGGGCGAGCCCAGCGCCGGGGACGCCATCGAGCCCGCTCCCGCAACAGAGGGCGAAGCCGCCAAAGCCGAGGGCGAGGCCGCCAAGGATGGCAAGAAGAAGAAGAAGTTCTCTCTGAAGAACTCCTTCAAGTTCAAGGGCATCTCACTGAAGAAGAGCAAGAAGGGCAGCGAGGAGGGCAAGGAGGAGGCCACCTCCCCCACGACCGAGGACAAGCCCGAGGAGAACGGCCACGCGGCCAAGGAAACCAAAGAGGAGACGCCGGCCGCTGAGGTCAAGGAGGGCGAGGACGCAGCCGCCGCTGCCCCTGAGGGAGAGACCAAGGCGGCAGAGGAGGCCCCACCCACAGAGGCTGCCCCCGCCGAGGAGGCCGCCGCCGCCGCTGCCCCCGTCGAGGACACGACACCTGCAGCCTCCGAGGGCGAGGCCAAGGCAGAGTGACTGCACCCCGCCACGGCACCTGAACTGATTTTCCAAGATTAAAGTATATAAATATATATATGAGAGACTCGTGCCACGTTCTTAAAGTTATAAACAAAACTACAAAAGAAGACAAAGGATATATCACGTTTGCTGATTCAACCACCAGTTCACTGCCTTTTTATTAGTTCTTCGACAGACGGAATCTCACCGGGCCCTCTCGTGATGAAAGTGTCGGCTTGTGTCGCCCCCTCATGGTACACACAGGGACTGGCGTGTGGCGAAGGTAATGGATTGGATGTGGAGCGAATCAGGAATACTGACTTATTTTCCCAATTCATGGAGAAGCATCCTTTTTAACAGCGTGGCAGCCCTATAACATTTTATTTTTCTTTCTCATCTTTTTGGGATCTAAAAATTGTCACCGTCGCGGAGCAGGGCAGACCATCTCCTTCACTCGAAATGACTGTTATATGGACACATAAACCTTTCAAATGATCTTATTAATTTTTAGAATTCTACATTCCTATGTTTTACCCCCAAATTTCAAGTATTTTGTCATGTATAGAAAAGTGAAAAAACCGAGGAGGGGAGGTGGAAAAAGAGCTATGTCTTTGTTCGTGCATTTTGATTCTTTTCTGGCTAAAACCACATTCAAGCTTCTTGAGTATTGCAGTGTTCACATTTCAGAGTTTATGACGCAGGGGTTGGGATTGTGTACAAAAATGTGAGCTTTTTATCTGCAAACTGTCTCTGTAAATATGTTTTGGCCAATATTTTTGGTTCTCTTTATTTTGCTATCATTTGAAGATGTTAATGGTTTTATTGTAACTTTTAATAAGGGTAAATAAATGTTCGATCCCCTCTGTCTTGTGTTCTGCCTTGTGATTCGCACCCAAATGACCCACAGATATAGTGGGAGGGTACTAGAAGGTCAGACTTGGGTTTACAGTTTATTTTTTTTCTTTGGGAGGAGGCTGGGTCAGTTACTACATCATTCATACACCAAAACACAGTTTATATGATAGAAACAGGGTTGTATCAAGCATACTTTCTTACATGAACATATATTTTTGAAATCAACCCTGATGAATGAACATATAAGTTTCCACATTGCTATCAAGTCAGCTAGATGATCGCAGAAGAAATTAAAACATTGATATTATGTATGATAAAACTATAGACAGTTAGAGGGAATATGTAAATGGTAAATTAAAATGAACATGATCTATAGAGGCTATAATAACCTGAATCATCAATGTTCTGCTGCAAAGAACGTATTTTTTCCGATCTATTAAGGAAGCAGGTCTCCAGCACAGCGAGAGAGTTTAATGGGAACAAAGTCACATTCAGTTTTACATTAAAATCTCTTACATAATTAATAAGTAATTATAACAACATACTTGACATTTAGTCGTCACACGCCAGAATTAGACCCACTTCATTAATTAGCTGACAGCCGGCTAACCAACCTCATTTTAATGTGTTGGTCTGTGGCTCCCTCTGGTGGACAGCATGTGTATGACATGTGATTCTACACCCTGTTGCTTCCCGGTTCCAGTAAGCAGAATTTCAGGTAATTGTTCATGTTTGGTGATTAGTCAGGGGATTTAGCCACCATTTGTCTTCATCAAAGCTTATGCTGCAATGTAATGAGGCGTGGGAATGATTTTTTGGCATACACGTCTCTGTGTTTATAGATAGAAGCAACACGGTCTAGTAAAATGTAGGCTATAAACAGATCCAATAACATCAAGTGCTATAAATATAAAAAGGAAACGGTTATGACTGGTGATATGATGCCCAATGTCGGCTATATAGCAGACGAGGTGGCCGAGTGGTTAAGGCGATGGACTGCTAATCCATTGTGCTCTGCACGCGTGGGTTCGAATCCCATCCTCGTCGAAATTTTCATCGTGGTGTAAAGTTATGTTAAGTAAAATACGAGCAACGTGTTGTTCGTGCTCGTTGTTAGATTAATGCGAACAACTGAGCTTTGACCCCTCTCGAGCTCCGTCTTGGCAGTTGGCCAATGGCCATCCACGGCTTTGGTCCCGTGATTAAATCCCAGACAGCCAATCAAATGCTCAATTTCAACTTTGAGATTCCAACCGGAGAGCCGGATTTGTCTGGACTCTGTATGAGCGATTTTGACCAGTCCTGACAGTCTAACGTCTGACCCTGAAACAGTAAGTTAGAAAGTGAAACATTAATTATATTTTATTGAAACACCGCCATTTTTTTCACGTGTTAGGCCACGTGAAAAAACGCACAGGATTTCATTTTAAATCCCAGCATCATCACATTAATCTTGTATTTAAACTTTATTCTTACTTAGCTGTTTTACTAACGGCACTTCTACCTCTAATAAGGACAATGTAGTCTGCAGTGTTATTGATGAATTGTGTACAATAGGATGTAATTATTCAGTCGGTCAAATATCAGTCATTCAGAATAATTTTTAAAACTTTCGGTATTTGTAATTGTATAATGACTTATTTTCCTCTGAGAAAATCTCAGTTTTAGCTACATGTCTTGGTTTCAGTCTGATGTGTTGCCATTGGTTACCGCTCAGCATTTATGAATGACTGTAGTAACTCCTCTGTGTGGAGTCAATGTGTTACTCACATTCACACTCATATGTTCAATTTGGCATCTGATTTTGGTCACAGTGGGAATAAATTACTGTTAAATAACTCCTGTGAGATTCATGTATTCTACTGAGCAGAAAAAATGAATAAAGGGCATCATGTGGAATCGAAACAGTGTGTGGTCATGAGGGACAAGGAGCAGCAGCAGTCCTCCTCCTCCTTTGCTGCCACCAGCTCCTCTGCTGCTGCCAGGCCTGTCTCTGCTCCTGCCACCCCCTCTATATCATCCTCCACCGTCCAGAGGACCACACCACCCCATCCTCACTCCAGCTGGCCACCATTGAATCCTAGCAAGAGAAGGGCCATTGTCCTGTCAGGTATATGTACGGTCCTCCTCTCCTTACTCACATTGACACTGTATTTTCTGAGGCCTCAGCAGCAGTTATTTTATTGTTGGGTTATTGTGTTTCCAGGTGAGGACAGCAAGCTGCTGATGGAACCTGCTGTTGCTGAGCTGGATGTGGCTGCTTTAGGTGAGTGTCTGTGTTTCATCAAGCTGTGAATGAGGACAGAAGCCATATATTCTTTTACTTTAATGTAGTCAGTACAAGGAGAGGTCATAGGCAGTACATCATGTGAGCTGTGTTGCTACACCGGTTAACAGCATCAGCCGTCTCTGCTCCGACATGGTGGAGCAGCATACGGCAAAGCACTCACTTCCTCCTCACCTGCTGGAAATTTGAGGTCCCAGGAGTTAAGCTTTGTTTGGCGAAGGAGGTTGAGAGAGAATTAGAAAAAAAAACCCAAACACTAATGTACTAATATAACAGTATAAACTAACTTTTTTAAAACACTGGTTTCTTCTTCTTGCATTATAATAGCATTTATAACTGCAACATATATCCCCAACATTTAGGTTATATATAGCATAAATATGAAGCAGCACTATGTGCATGTCACTATAGGATTTGGTAAACAACATGAAGTGAAATCTTGCCATAATAACAACTGCCTCAAACAATACGCTGTTGCTAATGCAGGTTTTGCTTTCCCTTCCATTTAGCCTCAAAGAGCAAAAGTGACTGGTAATGATACTTCTGGTTTACTGGGATGAGGTTCAATTCACTGCAGCGTTCTTGCTTACTGCTGTTGAAACTACATGAAGGCCAATAGTATTTTTGTTTAATTAATTGTATCCAATAACTGTTGCTAAGTTTCATGACAATGGTTCCTACATCATGCATTACAATATGATCTATAAGAGGTACTGCAAAGGAAAACATTTAATTCATAAAATAACACAAATTGGAAAAACTTGTATATGTTTCTTTGTTCTATTTTCAGTCAACAGTGTTACTGTTTCTTCTATCTACACGTGCATTATATGGAATGGAACATAGTACATATTTACTTAGAGCTTTTACTATTCTCCATTCATTACTACATCATTTACTACGACCCCACACTGTTCTGTGGTTATTTTGTCTGCAGTTAAACTGCCTTACAACCGCTGAAACTCTTCTCTATCCTTGTCCTGGCCAAGGATTGAACCACCAATTTTCTGTTCCGCACCAGATACACAGGAGCAGAACCCTCCCTCCTTCCCTGTCTTTATTTCTCTTCCCTTCACAGAGAAGAATAGATGGTATCCTGACTTCATTGTGAGGCAGATTCTACGAGAGACAAGTGTGACAAAGTGTCAAAATAGTAAAAGTTGTTTTGGTTTGACTTCTATTAAGTTACAGAATCTAATTTATGCAAGTCAACAACTGGCACACGGGGCCTTAAATAGCACACGAAGGCAGCATGACATGTAGATGGTGCCCAAAATGTTTAGATTTGGACTCCTGTGCCGTCAGAACTGGTCCTGTGAGATGAGCTGATGATATAGGTGTTCTTTTCTACTTGGCAGATGTGCACAGGTAAAAAGTGTTGCTTAACTTGATGACATGTTTGAAGAGGAAGTATGTGCCTGTTGCTTGCACCTCTTCATCCGACCAGTTCATCTTGACCACTTCTTGTTTTACCATTCTTTTCTTGCAATGCTTAAAACTGAACAGACTGGACAAAATATCCACAGACAGACAGCTCAGGACCGGATTTTTAAAGAGGGATCATTCATGCAGTCATTTAGTTTTATGGTTATTTTATTGTAGCATTGTTTATATATACTTGTAAAACTAAACATTAAATGGATAGATATATGGATAGAGAGCAACTGGGATAATGCTGCCATCTAGTGTTCACATAACAAAACAATGAAAATATTTTGAACATGAATATCTCTCACAAGTCCTCACTGTAAATAACCTAATGATGGCTGAATTTTATTGAGTTGCTTGAGTTGTTCATGCTGGCTCATTGTCAGAGCTTACAGGGACAGCAGAACAATGTTATTAATAATGCCTGTGCTTTTAACTATGGCAAGTCAAAATGTGCTGTGAAAAAGGGCTATAAGGCATTTATGATCAACTGAAAAAGTTTGCATTCATTATAAAATCCAACTTAAATTTGATAAATTACATTTGCTGCTAAATGGACTTGTGAGTTTATCACTGATATTATAACCAGTATGATCAGCATTTTTATTTTACAAGCATTTAAATATAGTACTATAACCTTTCAGTCTGTCTTAAAATTACTAAAAGGAACTTTTAACTGGTTATGAAACGGTCTCATGATGCCTCTATATGAGTATAAGCAAACGAGACCATCAACACAAATTATATTGACTTTGATCAGGTGGTAAGGAGTGAGTGGTCAAGTATGATGGCAGAAATGGCATCGGAGCAGGAATTTGAGAATTAAATTGAAAATAAGGATATAATTCCGTGACCATTCTTGTCACAGAATGGTAGTAGTGTCAGGAATGGATGGCATTTTCAAGAATCCACAAGGTTTGAAAGTTTGTTGAAAAATTAGATCTTTTAAGTCGCTCAGGATAACTAGAAGTGTGATGGTCATAATCGATTGCGCAAGCATCAGAGATTGAAAGCCCTGAATATTAATACACATAAAGATCATAGCTGTGTGGAACATTTCTGAGTTGGACCAGAAGCAATGAAGGAAGGAGAAAATAAGTGGTGCGCCACTATCAATAGACACTGAGTCGTTTTAGGAGGTTGAAGATGTGTGTGAAGCAAGAAGAATGAAAAGATTCAGAGAAGGGAAAAAAGAGCATAGCAAGTTGATATGTTTGACCTTTAAAGGAGAAGTACCAGAAAGAGTGTACCTGGACTAGGTGTTCTACAAGGTGAGGCCATATGAGAGGGCTCCTCTTAGATGTTTTTCCTGTCAGGAATATGGACATGTGGGAAGGACAAATGCATGAAGGACTGTAAAGAACAAGCAAAGTACCTGCACTGTGAGGGGAAGCAATATTTAGGGTAAGACCAGCTCAGGAATCGCCTACTTTTCAGATATAGCAGATATGAGCCTCACTATATCCACTCCCCTCTGCTGTGCGTCTTGAAACCCTAATGAACAATTCATGTGGGTCATCAAGCCAGCCAACTGGGAGTAGATTGCCCAGTGTCTTGACGACCGCACAGGACAACTGAGGCAACAGTTTTCCAAAAACTGGTTCTATCCACCCAATCCACCAAAGCCAACAATTGCACTGCCTGATCCCATGACCTACTGCAGGCAGCGGATGTTTCTGTGGGCACCAATGTAGATGTGGGGTATTTCACTGAAGTGCCATCAGTGCATCAGTGATGTAATATTTATTACAGGCACTGTTGAAAGTGGAGGTCACATGACCGCTGGATTAACGGGAGGACTGCCTTGAAGCAGGAACAGGTGTACTGATGAGGCAGCATGCACAGGTGCATTAAAGTCTCCTGAGCTCAGTTCATTCACCTAGTTTGAGGAAGTCATCTTTTTTTCTTTGCTCCTGAGTGCGTTTAGTGAGTAGTTTATTTTATTTTATTTTCCAAGTCATGTTTACTTTTTCATTGTAGTTGTACCTGCTAAATCTTTTGATGTATGAATGAGTTTAAGAGTTGTTCAATGACTTTAATTCAAGATAATTTGATTGAATTTAATTTGTATGTTACTTTCTTTCAATTGTAGAACAAAACCGTTACTTTCTTTCAATTGTAGAAACAAACCCGCCTCATTCTGATTGAAATAAAGGAAAATAAATGCTTTGAAATAGAATAGAATCTGCTGACTGCTTCTCCTGTGTTCATAGCCATTAAGTCAAGTCCGGTGTATTCTTACAAATCTTTTACAAGTATGCTTAACTTCATGTACTTTTCATGTAATGCTGCTCATAGAGGGATGTTGTCTCTCTGTAAACTGAAGAGTATGGCCTAGACCTGCTCTATGTGAAAAGTGCACTGAGATAACTTTTGTTGTGATTTGGTGCTATATAAATAAAATCGAGTTGAATGTATCCCCAAGTGAAGTAAAAATTCAAATTCAGTTGGAATGAGGTACTGTATTCTATATGATAGGTTGCCCCCAGTTGTTACCTGTTATGTCACGATTGTTATATCATGCCTTGGAGACTCAGATGTGGTCTTGATCATGGTGAGAATTGAATTAGGCCTTGTTCATTTGTGCAAGTCCACCCCCAATTCTTGTCTGGTTTCGACCATGGAAGACTAAAGTGAGACTGGATATTTTCCACTTCATGAGGCAATTCACCACTGGTCTTGCACCAGAACACCATCCTCTCTAGGGCACTTTCTGCTCAAAGTTGTCCAGTTGTATTTATGAGTGGGACCAGGATGACACCTGTCATCTCAAGGAAGCCAAGAGATCAGAGCTGAAGAAAAAGCATGCTGTTCATGCTCCTACAGAAGTGCAAATTCTGGCCAATATATGCCCCAGTGAACTGGCCAAGCATTACAGAAAGAGAACTCATGGGGTTGAGGAAACCTGTAGCCTGATCCAAGAATTACTGAAGTCCATGTGGGAACTGACTGACACCTCAGGTTAATGCCTAAGAGCATGACATGTGTGGGAGGTACAACAGAAGCACTTGACATGCATCCGAGATCCACCTGATGTTGAACTGTCCACCAAACTCAGCTCAGGGTCACAAAAGTGAGACAAGGTCCTGGATGTTTTCAGGTGTGGCAGAGGGTCATCTTCTATGGAAAGCTTTCATCGCCACCAGTGCAATTCTATCCCAGGTAAGTAAAAATGATGTAGCTTTGGCATGACTGTGTGCATCACACACTAAAATCTACTATGTCCGCCTGATGTCCAACATAAAAGCCCTCAGCATTTGGTCGTGCACTCTTAACAGAATTCATTCCCCCTGGGAGAAGATTCTCCAGGAGACACCATTCTCCTTGTGACTACGCCTTTCGTCTCGTTCAATAATAATAATAATCCTAATGACAACATAACATGGTATCATCAATTACACAGAGACCACTAATAACTGGTTGAACATACCTGCTTCAGAGAGTGGTGCAGATGGGAGATCAGACTTAACTTCTCCAGCAGCTGGAGGCTTCTTCAAATATTTCCTGAGTGCATCTGGATGGTTAAAGAATAGATATTAGTCTATCACAAGCAACAAAAAGTACCTGCAGAGTAGACAAATAAGTGCTGCAGCCTGTTGCACCAGCTGTGTGTAAGCTTAAACTTAGTTATAAAGTAAATTACTGTTGTTATTGATGCATTACTAAATGTGAATCATAAAATGTCACAAAAATCACCAATGGTAAACCAGCAGTTTTCCTGCCAAACATCATTTTCTGATTGATTGCTGCCATTTTACAACACAGAAATCTGGTAGAGACCTCATTTATTGATATATTTCAGTATTTATCTAGCGTGTGCTACAATGCCAAGTGGCTCATGCCAGCTTACACATAGCTGGTGAAACCCAGTGCAGAAATATATGTTTTTATGGATAGAGTATTAGTCATTATCACTGGTATTGCTCAGTGAAATTTCAGCATAAGGCCTTACATTGTAGGAAGGAGCAGTTATGGCTTCCATTCAGTCTCATATCCTTCAATCTGTAATATTATCCGGCAGCTATCTTAGCATCATTATTATATTATTTATTTATTCCTTTTCATGACTCATGGTCAGGCTACCCACAGATCTAATACAAACAGAATTGCAGAATGTGTTTCCCTCAGGCTTTTGAAAGATTATCAGCAGGCAAAAAAAAAGGCCAAAAGACTGCAAGGGTAAAACTTTGCCCATCCCACAGTCCATTGTACAAACTTACTGTCACATTAAACAACTGCTCGAAGACAGCTGGGTGATACAGGATCAGATCAACTTGATGCTAGTTACAATCAACAACACCACAGTGTCATCTTGGTGAGTTTTTTGGCTTCCTACATTCACTTGAGAAATATAAATATGGGTGTATTTGCGTATAAATTGGCTTTTTATGTTCATACATGATTGCTTTGCATTTTGCATTTAGGAGTTTATTCTTGCATACAAGTGAAACCACTGAATTGGACTGATAAAAATGTGAAAATTCATATTAGGAAAATTGAGATTTGATTTGCCCACAGAGAGCCTCTGACTGCAAAGGAGGGACCCCCAGTAATCATTGATGAGGCCTTTTGGATTTAAAAATGTACATTTTGCCAAAAAAAAGTGAACTGAAGGGATGCCGGTCCCTGTTAGGCAGTCTGCACATGAGCTTGCTCTGAAGTTTCCCAAGGTTTTTGCAGCTTGTGCAGTTACTCTATCTTTGGGTAAAAAGGATGAGGAGGAGGTTGATTTGAGTGACAGTTTTCTTCGTGATCCTGGTGATAGTCGCTCCTGTCCTCCAGATGCTGCTGAGAGTGGTGACATGAGTGTTAAAACTTTCCCTGGGTTTGAACACTTGTCCCTGTCTCATGAGCAGTTAATTGCTGAACAAAGAAATTATGCTGTTGTCTCTGTTTGAAGTTTTGGCAGCTGGAGATGAAGTTGAAGTTGACTCAGATTGTTATTCCAGATCCATATTGAGCAGAAATCTTGAATCTGGCACATGACAACCGCATTTTGTGCTAACCCTAACCCGGCACTTCTTTTGGCCTGAGTTAAAGAAGGATGTTGCACGTTATTGCAAGTCTTGTCCTATATATCAGGTAGCTGGAAAGCTGAACCAGACCATTCCTCCTGCTCCACTGTATCCAATTTCTGTGGTGTGTGAATCATATGAACGTGTCTTGGTTGACTGCGTGGGCCCACTTCCACAAACACAAACTGGTAATAAGATTTTGTTGACGATGATGTATGCGTCCACTCGATTACCAGAGGTGTTTCCTTTGCGTACAATCACAACTCCTGTTGTTGTAAAGGCTCTGACTTCAGATATTGGCCAAAAGTTGTGCAGACTGACCAGGGATCAAACTTTATGTCACGGGTGCTTGCTCAGGTGCTGAAGCAACTCAAGAATAAACACTGCTATTCTAGCGCATACCACCCTGAGAGTCAGGGCACACTTGAGCACTTTCACCAGACATTAAAAACTATGTTGTGCACTTACTGCCTGGAGTTTGAAAAGGACTGGGATGAGGGAGTTTACATGCAAATGTTTGGTATAAGGGAGGTGGTTCAGGAATCTTTTGGGTTTAGCCCAGCAGAGCTGGTCTTTTCTCTATGTGGTCCCTTGAAGCTCTTGAAGGACCAGTGGCTGGGGGAAGGGACAGAGCAAAACTTGCTAGATTATGTCGGTAACTTCAGGTTCAAACTACACCATGCATGTGAGATAGCGAGAGATAAACTTTGGGCAACGCAGACTAGGATGATGGGTTGGTATGATAAGCATGCTAAAAGCAGAGAACACCTGCCTGGTGATAAAGTTTTAGTGTTGCTGCCGCTTCCTGGGTCTAGCTTGCAGGCTTGCTATAGTAGTCCTTACTTGGTCCAGGAAAAAGTCGGTGATAGAGACCATCTTATATCCACTCCTGATCGGTGGTGTAGAACTCATCTCTTTCGCATTAATATATTGGAAAGCTCACTGTGATAGGGATAATGTACAGCCAGAGATGGAGTCCAGATCTGAGGCATGTGGCGCTGCTGGGACCTTGGTTGCGCTGTCTGGTGCTGAGGTGAGTCTGTGGCTCTGACCCAGGGAAAACTATCAAACTCTGAGGTCTTGCAAAATCTCATTTGTCTCATCTCTCCAAGCCACAGTGCTCACACTTGGTTGAGTAACTTGAGTCCAACAAAACACTGTTCGCTGATGTTCCCTCTCAGACACACCTGTTAACACATGATATCGATGCGGGTGACTAACAGCCCATTAAATAACATCTGTATCGTGTAAACCCAGACAAAAGCTGCCGTCTTAAGAAGCAGGTGGAGTATATGGTACAGCATGATATTGCTGAGTCCAGCTGTGATGCCTGGAGCTCCCCGTGCTTGCTTGCTGATAAGGCTAATGGTGAAGATCGCTTCCATACCAATTTTCGACAGGTGAATAGTGTAACAAAACCTGATTGTTATCTTCTTCCACGGATGGAAGATTGTGTAGATGGTGTTGGGGGAGTCAGGTTTGTTACCAAGTTAGATCTACTGAAAGGATATTGGCAAGTCCTGTTTACTGAGCGTGCAAAGGAGATCTCTGCATTTGTTATGTCTGATGACTTTCTTCAATACACTGTCATGGCCTTTGACATGCGTAACGCACCGGCCACCTTTCAGGATTTGATGAATGTCGTTCTTCCTGCACACAAACAGCACAAGCTTTGTGAAGTAACACTTCAATAAACAAAAGAATCTGAGAAGCATACGTTTAACTGTCAATTTGTTATTTCTATGAAAACAAGTAAATCCATTTTGTGAAGAAAGGTTAAAAGTGAGTGGAAAGACTGTATTTTGAAACATAACAGTTTTATTGGTATAGGAGTCTCCTATCCTCTATCTGTTTTCTTGTGCCTGGTTTCAACGAGCCGCACAAACATGCACCAAATAAAGCTCACCTGAAAGACACTCTGTCCCGAAATGTGATGTACGACATCTCCATACTGACATGATAATAAATACTAATACTTGAATGATGGTAATATTCAGTATTATGTTTCTATAATTTCCACTCAAAGAATGTGGAGATGTATTTCCTCACTGTAGCCACCTGAGCGCAGCAAATACTCATCATTGTCACACACACACACACACACACACACACACACAGCTCCACCAGCGTAAAGCACGGATGTAAAGACACAGAAACAACTAATAAAACTCAGTTATACGATCATGGATTCTACCCAGAGCAGAAATAGACTTCAGTATATCAGAAAGCATAAGAATACATGAAAGTACTGCATATCCAGGCATGGTAAAGAAAGGCTGAAAAACAACTGGGAACATCATTTCCAGATTTATGCAGATGGGGTCTAAGATACCAAAACTGGAAAATCAGTAATTGCCTTTTACACCCCAGACTATTTACAATTTACATTTTCATTTAGCAGACGCCTTTATCCAAAGCGACATACATCTGAGAGCAGATACAACACAAGCAAGCAGATGTTGAAACTGTGAAGCTCAAAGACTGTCTGAGACAGAGCTAATAGCTGTAATGTGGGCAGTACAGTGGGTAGAAGAGGTCAGGCTGAAGAGGGCAGTCATATGCTCAGCATCAGCCTCAGCTCTGATGACACTGAAAGAAAACAAGTTAAGGGCATGACCAGACATTGTGGTGGAGCTGTTGGTTCTGTTGTATAAAATTGAACAGGCCGGAGATTTGGTTGGTTGTCTTTGGATGCCAGCTCATGTTGGGGTGGAAGGGAATGAAGCAGCAGACATGGAAGCTAAAAGGGCACTAAAGAGACATTGATGTGAGTTTATGTATCTAGATATCTGAATGTCGATCATCTATCATCAAGGAAATCATAACAGCTGTGTGGCAGAAACAGTTGGAAAATGAAAAGAAGGGCCATTACTTGTCAATACAAAATAGTGTAAAGACAGAACATTGCTATATAGGCAACAAGAGAAGGCACAATGCCATTATAACCAGACTAAGACTAGGACACTGTAGATTAACATGGGATGGGATCTAACCTGCAGAAAACAATAAACTTAAACATCTGCTTATAGCATGCAGCTTATATGTAGACCACATTATCACACGTGGGAATACACAGTCACAATGAGGAGTCTTCTTAAAACAGACTGCAACCTAATCCCGACCTGCGGGGGGTAGCATTGTGCCCCGAAGCATCTGCCCTGCCAGAAATACAGAAAACGAAGAAGAAGGGCCGCAAGAGTCCAGTCTATGGTCCAGGTTGATAAGTGGTACACCTGTGAAGAAGTCTCTGGTATACAGCTTCAGCATGTCGGGGATAGAAGCGTGGTACATCGACAGCTCTGATGAAGACCAGAGAAAGCCGCACAGACTGAACCCGAACCAGCCTGTGTCCATGGAGGAATTAAAAAAGATCGGCGTTTTGCATTGGAAGGTAAGTTACAGCCACGCTAGCTGCTGCCTTTAAGTTTCTATGTAAAAGCTTAACCACGATAAATTTTTATATTCTGAATAACTAAAGTCAAAGTTTATGTCTGGTAGCCTATATGTGCAATATGAAGTTACAAAGCCTCGCTGAACTCCGCTTTGTGTTATATAACTAATGAGAAGAAAGACGACGACACATATGTCAACATTTGGTGTTTAAGTTAGTTCTTAAATAGTTCAGCTAATAGTATAGTTGTTGGAAGGAAATGTTGGGAATAAAAACCAGTGCTAAAGCTTGACATGTGGAACATGTGGAAATAAACACACAAATAAAAAAAATGAGTTACAGTTTTCAGCGGGTTTCTTACTGCTAGTTAAGCCCCAGCTTGTGCCTCTAATCTCATGACTCTCTCATGGCTCTATCAGGGCGAACTGCTGTGATGTGTAAAAATGTATTAAATTACCAAACAGATATGAGTTTCCACAGTTTGTTTCCTGATCAATGTTGTCTTGTGGTTGCAGCTGAACGCTGATATCTATGAAACAGACCCAGAGCTGGAGCAGATCCGAAAGGACCAAGGCTACTCCTATATGGACATCATCACTATTCACAAGGACACACTGCCTAACTATGAGGAAAAGGTCATTTTACACTTATTGTACATTTCAAATAAGGCCATCTTTTTTTAAAATCCAAAACAGTAATCAAGTAAACTTTTGTTGTGATTATTGTTGCTAAAATGTTTGATTTTGCAGCATCTTTTTGCAAAAATTGTTTTACAGTTTGTGATGTTTTATGGGTTCTTTTTCCATTAAAATTACAGGAATTTGCAATTTAAAAAAAACAACAACAAAACTACCAATGATATAATCAGTTCTTTGATTAAATATCACGCATGCTAATTTTTAAATGTATTTTCTGAACATGAGAACCATGAGCTCAAAGTTATACACAAAAGAAAATATTGTACATGAGTTCCATCTGTTCCATATTGACTAACTCAATGCAAACCACGTTTGGTCTATGGCATCATTCTTGTTGTCACCAGCAAGTCTGTTGATTCGGACATTTCATGCTGGGTTGTGGTGGTAATTTAGCAAAAATTGCAAGCTTTCACAAATATTTCTTGAATTTGCTTTTATTATTTTGATCACAAAATGAAAATTTCCTGGAGGAACTGATTAGACAGTTAGCATATGTACTGGGGATTGTTGTATCTAATTCCTTAACAGTGCCAATCAGATAAAAACTTACAGTCACGCCTCGTGTGGTCACCTCATACCTGTTTTGACCAATTATATTATTATAAAGTTATTCAGCTGATTCAGCTGGGCTGTGAACCCAAAAATAGGTTTGTCTTATCTGTTGCTTCGCTCCTCCTCTTTTTGTATTTTTCCACTACCTTTTGTCTCACAATACCTGCATTACCTTTTCATTTTCTAGAGTCAGCTCTTGTTATTTTTTTACCATTATTTCCAATCCTGCTCTATTTAGCACGTCACTGTCTTGTGTATGAATTTACACTACAGGATGAAGTCTGATAATTAATTGAAGAAAATACTGTTACTCTTCTTGTTTGTCCACTCAGCTAAAGATGTTCTTTGAGGAACACCTGCACTTGGACGATGAGATCCGGTACATCCTAGACGGCCGTGCTTACTTTGACGTCAGGGACAAGGACGAGAGATGGATCAGAATCGCTATGAGCAAGGGTGACCTGATCACCCTGCCGGCCGGCATCTACCACCGCTTCACCATGGACGAGACCGTACGTCTGACTGCTAAATTACATGAAAATAGGCAGACAAATACTGAATATTACTGACCCCAAAGATACAAGACTCAACTAGATGAGGGGTATAAATGATAAAAAAAACGTCAGCTGGATTGAATAATTCAAGATACGTGTTGGTGATTTATATTGAAATGACGGCACATTCCTTTGAAAAAGCTGCATGCAGTTAAATGCTTTTTTTTTTTTTTTTTTTTTTTAGTCATCTTGGGTAGCATAGATGCTCAACACTGACAGTCTCACGGTGCACCTCAGCATACTGGATTAGATGAGAGGAAATTTAAATGATGCCTGAGGGGAAACTGGTTCGTTGCTGCAGAGGAGACTAATATTTGAATGAGACTATAGCAAATATTGACAACACAAAGTGACAGTTACATTAGCATGTTAACTGAATGTAGAGCTGCAACAGTTAATTGATAGTTTCCAACTATAAAATTGTTACCCACTTTGATAATCAGTTAATCATTTGGAGTCTTTTTTTTTTTTTTTTCCCAGCTTCTGAATATTTTCTGGTCTTTGGCATTATGATAGTGTAGTAGGACATTTTTCACCACTTTCTGACGTTTTATGACCAAACATCTAATAAATGAATGGATATAATAACTGAACAAATAAATCGATAATGAAAATATGCGTTTGTTTCCACAGAACTACACTAAAGCCATGAGGCTGTTTGTGGGGGAGCCGGTGTGGAAAGCTTACAACCGTCCAGCTGATGACTTTGACATCCGTAAGACGTACGTGGCTTCTCTGCAAGAGTCCTGAGAGGAAGCTGCAGCAGATTACATCAACTACAAAGTCAACTCCATACGGACAATGTTCACACTAGATGCAGAACTTCTGATGTGATTGTGCTGGGCCAGTAAAAAGCTTTTAAGTTAGAATGTTCAGAAAGATCTCCTGTAGCAAAGAAGTTATTCACTGAGATGCTTTTTAGTGGTAAATGAAATGATGTAGACTAAAAGTAAGTACATTCACTCAAGTATTGTACTTCACAATACACAGTTTGAGGTATGAGTATTTCCAGGTTATGCTACACTTCTTCTCCGTTACATTTTAGAGTGAAAAACTACTTTTTACTTTCCTACATTTGACAACTATCATTACTGGTTGGATTGAGACTCTACATAAAAAACACATGATCAGATAATAACATTATGCACATATAAAGAAGTTTAAAATAACTTCATCTCAACTATCTAATAATAATATGTAATGTCTGTGCAGAATCTGTAGGCAACAGGACAAGATTTAGGTATTGGAAGTTGCTGCTGCATCGTCAGACCTGTAGTGCCTTATTCTCTTAAATTGGTTGTTTTTTTGCGTTGTAACTGTTGTTACATTTACCTCATGTTGTGAACCTGAATTATGCAACTAATATGTAGTTTCTATTTTCATACTGAATCTCTCTGAATCAGTAGCTAGAGATGTTACCGACCAGTCTTGATACAGAGGAGTGTGTCACCAACTGACAGGAATATTTTGTTCAACTGAAAATAAACTTGCTGCTATCATAAATCTGATTTTTGTCTTTTGTCATCTGAATTCTTTCCATTAAACCAGACAGGTTAATTTAAAAGAAGTGTTTTATTTAGGATAAAACATAATTCCATTTTTAATATACATAAATATGATAAACACAATCTGTAAACAGCGATGATTAAAGATCCAACAGGATAAATCAATAAAAGATTTAACGAGAGTCATTTTGATATCATTTAACAGGAAGAAATCACCTATTCTGATATGTACAATTTTGGATATATAATATTTTACATGTTTTTGTTTAGTGGACAGGATACGCTGCAATCTGAAGGGCTTATTAATGTTTTCTGCATGAGTTAATGAACCTAGCACAAGCAGACAGCTGAAATTGAGTGGTCTTTGACTGTTAATCCAGTGTTACAGGTGTCTGCTGAGAAAAGGGGAGGAAGAAGCTTTAAAAAGGACCTCTGTGGACACTTAAGTCTTTTAAGCACACTGAAGCTCTGGATAATGCCCGTGTCAAGTCTCACATTATGAGCCTGCATCTCCCTTAAAACCACTACCAGTCTGTAGTGCAATGAACATCTGTGTACTGAGGTCTCTTCAAACCAGAAATACTTCATTTCATGATTCCTCTGTAGAAGTGGGACTGGAATTTCTTTGATAAAAAAAATGAACATGAGTTTAAAGGAATGATTTGACATATTTTGAAATGCACTTTCTTGCTGAGAGATGAGAAGATTGATACTACTCTGATGTTTAAGAGTGGTATCCATCTTCTCATCTCAACTCCGCTAAGAAACCATTCCTTTAATCTGTAAATTAAATTTAACATCAACCCTTGCTCCTCCCAAAATGTCACTCCACCAGCAGATGTGAGCTGGCCACTGCTTTGTTTTGTTTGTTGTTACTAGGTCACCCTTCAACAGGACAGGAATGCCCCTCGTGGGCTTGTATGAGGAGAAATGTTTACCTGGGTTTGGCTTCCTGAATCTATTATATAGAAGAAAACCAGTGCTGATAGATCGAGAAATCAACATGCTTTTGGAAAACCAAACCAAACATTAACGTTTCTGTTACAGGAGTTAGGTCTCTCTCCTCTACAGATTTGGGGTGTTATTCCCTGTCCCACAGAGGACAGTGCAGTAGTGTGTGTGTCCTCTACCAGTCCATCCTCTTGCCTCTTAGACCAGTTTGAGGCACTGTGTGTTAAAGCTGTCCCCCTCCCGACAGGCCACAGACTCCAGCAGCGCCTGCTTTTTCTGGGTGCTGCGCGATGACTCCAGCTCGTACATAGTGGTCAGGTTAAAGAGGACGCTCTCATGGAGGTAGTGCGCAGGGTCCTGCTGCACCAGGCCCTCCAGCTGGCCCAGGGACTCCTTCAGCCGACCCAGGTAGAGCAGGCACACTGCTGCGTTGTTATTGGCCTGGGATGTGTTGAAGGAAGGAGGGAGGCAGGAAGGGAATGGGCAGGGACAGAAGAGTTTAAATGTCAACTCATTATCATCTGTCTTGTTCCATTTGGAACTACACTGCTTTTAAAGGGGAACTTTTTCAACCTGGACCAGGAGCAGTTTCAGAAACTGTTGTCTCCATTAGTCACTTGCACACAAAAAGAAAAAAGGACCCAGGTAGAAAAATACTGAAGTTTCCCTTTAAGATTTTGAAATAAATTGTTGTCACTTTGAGATTACTTTGAGCAGACTGTACTGGGATGAGCTACAGTACAACCATAACTGTCTGGATGAATCGATAGCACTTCATGAATTGTGCCCTGAAGGTTATATTAATTGATGTTTAAAATAACCAAAATGTAGAAGCTAAAATTAAAAATGGATAAAGAAAAAGTGATGATTATGTTAGTGAAATACTTCCCAAATTTTAGAATACGCTTAATCACTTCCTTTCCGTGAGTGACATGAGAAAATTATGGAGCTGGAGTCAGGATGTGGTTAGCCTAGCTTAGTGTGAAGACTGAATGCAGGGGGGAAACAGCTAGTCTGGCTCTGTGCAAAGATGAAAAACCCAAAACCTCTAAAACTCACTAATTAACATCTTGTATCTAATTTGTTTAATTTAAACACAAAGAGATAGTAAGTGGATAGAAAGCAAAAATGGCAGTTTATAGTTTCAAGGGGATTTGTGTGTATTTCTTGGTGAAAAACAGCCAGGCAAAGGGATTGTGTAGCTTCTCGGAGAGAGGTACTGGGCGGATGGATATACAGTTGTTTGTCAATAAATAGTTCCAGCATATAAATCCCCCTAAAACCCCTAACTAATGGTTTTACATTTCTGTTTGAGTGTGGAATAAACAAACAAGATTTGAGGTGTTTGTAGTTGTATTTCGGAACTTTGGGCAGAGCTATGGTAGCCGTTTCCCCATATACAATCTTTATGCTAAGCTAGGCTGAGCTAGGACCTGTCTTCAGCTCCATACTGAATGCAGACACGAAATTGGTATCAATCTTCTCATCTAACTCTCAGAAATAAAGAAAATAAGCATATTTCTTAAAATACTGAATGATAGTCCAACATTTTATATAAATGTATCTGTATATAATATCAACTAATATCATATCTGGATCAAGGTCTCCTCAGGCTGTGAGATTTAATTCATCCCCCATACTCTAATATAAAAAAAGTTTTATTTTTATGACTTATTATTTATTAATCCATTTATATAATCTGTTTTTGTGAGCAGCATAAAGGGACTACAAACTACATTTTGTTATACAACCTTGTGTTGTAAAATGATAAATTAATCTTGAATGTTGAAAATGAAGGCTGATCGTTCCAATCCATTTCATCCCCAAACAAAAAATCTTAATACTTTTTAATGGTTTAAATTTGAAAAATATAAATGTTTTAAGGACCTATGACTATCAAACAATATCAGAGTGTCTTCCTATATGGAACTTCCAGCTTGCTTTTAGCAGGAGACTAATTTAAGCAGATTCTGCTAATATAATATAAAACTAATAATTTCTCCAGTTGTGTAATTTATGTTCATCTCCAGCATTTTAAAGCTGCTGTAGAGGGAAACACTTGTAGTGTATTACAGTGTAGTGGATGTGGCAGTACTTACCACAGGGTTTTTTGGGTCAATTTTTAAAACTTCAATGAAGGATGCATGTGCTTCAGCGTAGTTGTTCTGACTGAGGTAGACGAACGCTCTGGAAAACATACACACATATGAAACAACCATAAAATGATGAAATATGACCAAACAACACAAACACAGCAGAAATGAACATATGCTTTCATACTGGAGCTGTAACTGAACAAGTATTCATGGCTAAAAGTATGTGGACATCCAATCATCACACCCACATGTTATTGTTGAACATCTCATTTTCATGATATGCCACAGGAGCATTAGTGAGACCGGTCACTGATGTTGGGTGTTTTATAGTTCATCCCAAACATGTCCTCTCTCCAGCTTACACAGATATTTGTCTGTTTTATTTGGACTTTATTGTCCAACAGTATCTGAACAGCATACTGAACTGCTGTTTTAGGGTGACATTTTCCTTTTCAAATCTAGAACTACCACTTTTCTTGGGTACCTTGATTTGTTGTACTAAATTTATGGGTGGAAATTCCCATGTTTTTCTTGTAATCATCACTAAGAATTTGATGTCAACACTGTCAACACTGTACGAGTTTCAGCCATGTTTTTCAGTCTTCTTAATCAATACAACCAACTAATTGTCGCTATAATGGCTTGTATTTTACTCACAGGTAACAGCAATCCAACAACTGATGATTACAAGATCTCCATTTTGCAATCTTGTGTTATATTGCAACTCTAAATGAGAGTTATGTATGTAACTATGGTTCACTATTCACTACTATTATAAGAATGACAGAATTCTACACGTCGCTAATATTTCTAGATTTATTTATCTTGATAGGGGATGGTTATCTAGATATGAGTGAATGTGATGTTGCCTGGTACTTTGAGAGCTGAATTAAACTATGTAAACTATGACATTTTCTTTTAATTCCAGTTTTATTCCTCAGGTGATTAGTCTGCTATTTACAGCTAGCTCTACGTTGGTACCAATGTAAGAGTGTATAATTAAAAACAACCAAACACTACAAAGAGCAAGTGTGTATGATGCTATCAATCACCTGCCTTTGTAAAGTGAGCATCATCACACCCAGTGTGAGCGAGATGGGTTGTGTCACCTGAGCTGCGCCTTGTACTCTAACATCTCCTCAGGCCAGAGCTACAGAGGTGTGACCTCTTGTGCTAAATCGCACGCCAGGAGGAAGCACGAACCTGCGAAAAGCCCTGAAGGTAGTGCCGCTACCGTGGAGCCAAAAATGGTCCTGAGCAGCATATAGTAACACACACTGTACAGAGCCGATAAACGCATGACATACACACATACCTGTTCATCAGCATACATGTGGTGTGACTGGGCTGGCTCCCTTTCATCTGGCAGGCTTTCTCCACATCCTGGAAATACTTCTCTGCTGTTTTAATGTCTCCGATCTGGCCAAGAAAAAAAAAGAAGCAGCAACGCATTAACCACTGCTGAGGCTCATGGGTATTTAGCAACATAAATATATGTAAACCGATAGTAACATTGAGTTTTCCTGGAGACTCCAGTGTTCCTGTGTTGATGAACATTGAGAAAATGTTTTGAACAAGGCATCTGTGAACATGCCTCATGTCCATGCGTTAAGTATGGAGCTGGAGTCAGGTTGCATTTAGCCTAGCTTAGCATAAAGACTGGAAGCAGGGGGACAGCTAGTTTCAGTGGTGAGTTATATTTTGGAACTATTTCTTGGCAAACAACAGCCAGATGCAGTGACATCCAGAGACTTACTGTCACCATGAGGTTGCCAGGCAACCCATGCTATAGAGGAGGGTGTTGCACAAGTGCTGGGCTTTGTTTCCCCTGCTTCCAGTCATTTTGCTAGGCTAAGCTAGCTGTACTAAACACATACACGAGAGTGGTATTGATTTTCTTATCCTGCTCTCAGAAAGAAGCTAATATGTGTATTTTCCTTAAACACAGAGTATCTGCCTGCCCAATCTTATAGGATGACAGTCTGATGATATATAGCATGAAACAATGAACATTCATTAACTGAGATTTTCCTTCGTATCTATCTGGTTGTATTAGTCCATCATGGGCAATGCTGCTAATCATGGAGCAGAACTGCTTTACGGCAATTTATATAAAAATTAGGATTATACTTTGATTAGATGTCCTAGAATCATATTGAGTGTGTGCCCTTTTTCTTGTGGCATGTCATGATGAAGGTTTCTGTTTTGCTCTGTAACTTGCATAGATAGTAACACCAGCTAAGATTAACGGTGGAAGGCCAAGATATGTTAGAGGAAGTCAGAAAGGGTCAAGGGACAGGTCAGGAGGATGTTATCTTGATTGAAGCATCTTAAGCTGGCCATAAATTGGGAGACTGAGATAATGTGTGATGTTATCTGTGGAATACGTCTGGAAACATCAAAAGAAAGCTGTAAACAGTTGTAAGGTATATAAACTAACTGTGGATGCCCCACAGAGAGCCTTTTCTCTGTAACCCCACTTGTGTATTGCATTGTAAAACATTCCTTCTTGTACAAGAAAAGAAATTCAACTTAAACTTTGATTCTTTGGATCCAGTCTCCATCATTTAAGGGTCATTAAGAAGAAGTTCTTATGACAGCAATACTGGGTTTTTATATAATCTTTGCATCAATGTGATCAAAGTATGTTAATTTATCATTAGCATTTAATGTGCTGACATTGCTTGACATTCATGTACTGCTTTTAACTGTTTTTGCAGAAAATGTACAAAATCGTGATATAAAATTACATGTACTGTAATCTGAGATTTTATCAATTTTATCCACTCCTAATTTTCTTTGTAGTTTGATTTTTTCCCGACATAATACAGCTTCACAGGATAACAAAACAACAGCAGGTATGGTTAACCTGCAAAAGTGTGTGTGTGTGTGTGTGTGCATGGGTGGACCTGCAAGAAGATGCGTCCTATGCCACTGAGCAGCTGCACTCTCTGCTGGGGTTCATACTGGATGATGGAGTGATAGGTCTCCACAGCTAGAACATAATCCTGATGAGAGAGAGATTGAAGAGAAAAAGAGGTGGAGAAAAACACGAGTTAAGAACGGAGGGCAATAGAGGTAAAGGTAAGAGATGTCAAAGACGAGTGAGGTAAAGTGAGGTAAGCAGCAGGAGGCAGAAACAGGTGGAGGGATGAGCGAGGTAAAGAAGAGCAGAGTTGAGGTGTGGAGAGAGAGAGAGAGAGAGAGGGCATTAATCAAACATATGGAGTATTAGCGGGGCAATGTGACCCTCCTCCCACCTCCACACTGCACTGCTACGCATCGCTCACATGGTGACTGGACTGCTGAGCGGGGCGAGGGAGAGGGGTCAGCAAGATGTGTGTGTGGATGGAGAGAGTGTGCACTGCATATATGTATTGCAATACAGTAGTTTATGATTGATTTGATTCGATGTGCAAAACTCTTCACATTGGATTTAAAATCTTGTACAACATGCAACTATCAAATGCACCTTATATTATTTACTGTTAACTATACTGTATCTCAATAAATGGATAATGTAGTCTAGAGTCTGACTTCACTTCACTTCAGTAAATCCTACATTCACACAAAATATGATCATAGTTGTTCTTCATGGCATCAGTTTACTCTGTTCTGTGTTCTGTCACCACAAATTTGGAGTTTTATTTATCATTGATATGAAGTGACTGTGTATTAACTGTATGTACTAATAATATTATACATTTTCTTAATGTCCACAAATCCCATGTGTAGACCAAAACCAATAATGAATTGGTGTTACTAGCTTGTATTGTGTGTGTGTGTGTATCCAAAGCCTGATACATCTTATTCTTCCATTTTTTCCTAAAAACTATTAAAAACACATCAATGAGTCACACTGTTGTGCTGGGTGACATGTTCCTTGATTACAATTAACACACACACTATAATTTATTTTGATTCAATCCCACACACATAATCATGCTGCTGGAAATACTTAGCAGAGCATCAAATGTGGATTAATCCGCTGCTGAAAATAGTCCCCCCCTCCTCCTGTTGATGTCATTTTGCCAAAAACTGCAGTGCCCAACAGTTTTAAAATTAGTGAGCCTTTTTACATAACGAAATGATACATTTGTGACTTTTGTGAGTTGTTTTCAAAGATTTCAGTAGGGAACCAAAGGGCTTCAGCCACAGAGTACGGTCTTAGTTGTCAAAAATAAGAACAAATTGAGAATAATGCCAGACATATCCTTGAACTACAAATCATCTACACACACACACACATATTGTAATTGAATATTTTCCAATGAATGCTGGAGAATTCCAGATTTGAGTTTTTCTTCACTCATTTCTGTACAATTAAAAACAATCAATTAGCAGACTCCTGAAACTTGCTGCTGTGTGTTACCACTCACACAGGAAATCATGTCTGTCTTATTTATTGTTCTTCTATACATTTCTATACAGTAATGCTTTGAAAATCCAGCACGGCTTTACTTTACAAAGATAATAAAACACTAACAAAAAATGATGCAATGATATTAAGTATTTATGGCTTCTATTAAGTATCCTACAATGTGCAAAATCACTGGTATGCTCCATAACAATTTAATTTTGCATATTGAAAATTGAAAACCAAATACTGTAATGTTGTCTGTCACCAGTAGATGGCACTGTGGGTCTCTCTACAGTCTGATACACACCCCATCCCCTCTCTATCCCTCTCACTCTCTCATTCGCTCACTCTCTCTCTCTCTCTCTCTCTCTCTCTCTCTCTCTCTCACTGACCAAGAATCCAATTAGTGGTCAGTCTGGGGGGATTTCACTGTGAATCCTCCACCAGCCTGGCATCAGAGATCTCTGAGTCTCACACACACACACACACACACACACACACACACACACACACACACACACACACACACAGAAACACTCCCTCCTGCAGACACACGCAGGCAGACTCAGACACGCATACAGGGACACATTCACTCAATGTGTCTGCTCTGCTCTACAGGTGGCTTGTTAGCCCAACTGGGTTGTACTGGGTTGTGTGTGTATGTGCGACACACACACACACACATACACACACGCACAGACAAAAACACACACACATACCTTCATCAGCAGCAGACAGTTGGCCATGGAGTACATGACCCGGCTGAGACGAGACCTCCACAGCTTAAGGGACGCTAAAAACAGGGAGACACAGAGTTTATTATTATTTTTTTTTTTAGGGTGAGTTCCTGTTTTCATTTCGACTGTTGTTTTGGGGCGTCCCTGCAATGTCACCCTTCCTCCCCCTTCCCACTCTTCAATCCATCGCCTTATCCCTCGATCTCTCTCATTACACCTCCCCTTCCTCCCCCCTCCACACCAGGGTTTATTTTAAGGCGAGGTGGTGAGGAAGACACTGCGGCACACTCCACTTTCCTCTTTCCCTCAGACAGTGCGCCCTGTGGAAGAGCTTGTGTGTGCAGGCCTATTAGTATTCATCGCTGCACACGTGTGTGTCTGTGCGTGTGTGTTGGGGGAGAAGAGCTAATCACTCAGTAGGGGTCTGATGTGTGAAGGCAAGGCCCTGCGTTATTGACTTGACTGCCGACTGTCTGCGTGGGCAGGGAGAGGAGAGACAGAGGGCACAGCTATTACACTGCTTTTAGAAGGGGAGAAACTGGCAGAACCAGCGCACCCTCACACATACATTCATACACGTGTCACCCTGCCAATTTTCCCAATTACAAGTAAGCGTCGTGGTACATTTAGATCAAATTCGGCAAGTAGTGTGTTGTTATTCATTGCCCTGAATTAGCTGATTAAATGGCTTCTAGTCCCTTTTTTTTTTTTTTTTTAAAAATTGACTCTCAGCCTTGGAAAAAGTTGCAAAATTTGTGGTCACAAGACCTGCAAACACAAGAATGAGAGAAGACTGCATTAAGATGTATTGCTGTGTAGAGCAAGTCTTTGAGAAGAGAAGTCCATTTACATCAGGTTGTGTAGAGGTGTGTCTGTTTAAAAAAACTGGTGAATTTCAGATTAGGGTGCCTGCCTATTTCCCCACCACAGTTGTGCAGATGTGAGTGGATTGGATCGGATTGATCTGTATTGATCTGCTTGGCATGAAGGGCTGGAGAGACCATTTGATATTCAGGGCGAGTACCGAAGCAGTGAGGTGCTAAACACTTTTAGAGCACCGCATTGGTGTGTTTGTGTGGTTGAAAGTGTGTGTATGTGTGGCCGAGGTATGCTGCAGTCCTGCACCAGGTGTGCCTCTGCCTCAGTGCTTTGTGTGTGTGTATTACCCACTGGGGCCCATGACCTCACTCTCCTCCCACAGTGTGATGCAGTCTGGGACTGGGGCCAGGTCTGTAGCCAAAAGTCTGTGCGCGTGGGTGCGTGTGTGTGTGTGTGTGTGCTTACCTTGCCTGTTCTCCTGTGTTAGGGTGATCATGCTGCCATCCTCAGCCAAGCCTTTCTCCAAGTTCTCCAGAATCTGTTACAGAGGGGAGGGGGGGCAGAATTCAAACTTCAAAGGGGGAAGTTGTTTCACTGCCAGCACTGAAGGCTTTTCATGTGTGTATTAGAATCTGCATATTCAATAATGCTAAAATCCAACCATATTTGGCTGTTTACACAGGTGGGCTCAAGGATTTGTATGGCTAATGTGCTTTTCTGTGTGTGTGTAGTTTTATTGTGTGGATACTACAGAGTATGCATATCTTTATGTTCATCCAGAGGCTGGCTGTGTTTGTGTGTGTGTGTGTGTGTGTGTGTGTGTACTAACAGCGAGGCAGACAGTTTTGAGATTGTGCAGGCGGTCCAGAGCCTCCTGGGGCTTCGCCAGGTACTGGGGAAGCTCGGCATGCAGCAACCGCATGGAGAATGGCACCATGGAGCCTGGTAGGAAGGGAGAGAGGGAGGGAAGAGGGAGGACAAGAAGAAAACAAGAGACGGAGAGAGAAAATGTGCGAGGGAAAGGGGGGAAATAAGAAACAGGGTGGGATGAGGCCATAGCAGGAGAGAGGGAGAAAAAAACGAAAGGGAAGGCGGAGAGAGACAGAGAGACACAGAGCACTAGATGAGAATATAAACCCATCCACCCACACACAGACTGCACACAGCCCTGGAGGCAGGAACCTACAGATGGCATTGAGCTACGTATGGCTGCTTATTAAACCCTCTCATCTCTCTCTCTGTGTGTGCTGCACAGCTCCATCACTCATCTCTCTGCCTCATCCCTCTGTCTCTCTCAGCCTCTACATCATTCACACTGTCTGTCTCTCTCTCTGTCTCTGTCTCTCTCTCTCTCTCTCTCTCTCACACACACACACACACACACACATATCCTTGAGGAAGAGCCTGTATTCAGGTGAGTCCCCGGGCTTTGATCAAGGTCTCTTTGATATTGTCATCAGATCTGAAGCTCAGCTCACTGGTCCATCTTTGGCTGCTGCTTCTACCCGTCTATGTATCTCAATTTCTATCTCTCTCATCTATCTGCTTGTGCTTCCTATCTACCCATCTATGGTACAGAATACACACTCCTTCTCCCCGTTTACCACAGTGTCTTGCTGCCCTCAGTTATAGGGTTGGGCAATGTCTTCCGAAATAGCATATGATGATGTCCAAAGTGAAACATTGCAATGGACAATTGTTGTTGGGGGTGTCCGTCCATCTTCACTTCAGTCTTAAGCACTGTCTGTCTCTCCTTTGCTGTGTGTGTGTGTGTGTGTGTGTGTGTGTGTGTGTGTGTGTAGAAGGGCTGAGCCCCGCCCTCGGTGAAACACAAAGGGCAGAGGACAGAAACTAGTGCGACCATAAATGACAGCAAAACACAGTAGAGACTCACACTGAGCTGAAATTAAACAAGTGCACATAAATTAGGAAAATAAACATATTTTGTTTCTTTCAGGAGGGGTGGGGTTCCCATTGGTGGGACCCCCACCCCTCCTGAAAGAAACAAAATATGTGCACTCGTTTAATTTCAGCTCAGTGTGAGTCTCTGCTGGGTTTTGCTGTCATTTACGGTCATGCTAGTTTCTCTCCTCTGCTCTCTGTGTTTCACTGAGGGCGGGGCTGAGCCCCTCTACACACACGCACACACACACACAAAGCGGAGCAGAGGAGAGACAGTGAACCAGGTGAAGTGAACATCACGTTTTACTCGGGTCGATGACAACTATACTGGTTATGCTACTGTAAGTGCAATAAAATCTTTGTGAGTAAAAGGCGTACAAGAGTAATTTATTAATGTAATCCTTGCAAAAGATGGACAGCTGATGAGGGGGAGGGGCTTTTAAATCATGATGTTACGATGGAGGAGGGCTCATTGGTCGATTACTGTCAGCCATATGCGATGGACGATGCCCAACCCTACTGTTACATTATTTTATCTTTCTGCTGACCAAACATGGTTCTCTCGTGGCTTAAATCTTCATTCTGTTTCTCTTGGGGTGTCAGCAAGTTTCATCAGCTTAAAATTAAGACTTTTAATGCCTTTACAGTGTCTGTTAGAAGAGTTGGAGCAACTTTGTAACTGAGAGGGAAAACAACCCCAAGAAAACACAACACTGTGGAGCTCCTGGAAAATATATTTTAAAAAGGTACCCTGTGGAGGTTTTGACCACTATGGAGCAATGTTTTGATGTGCTGATCCCTATTTTGCTGCATCTTATGCTCAATCAACACAAGTACACACATGTATGTGTGACAGCCTGTTGGTGAGGAGATACACATTCCTGCCAATGGTTTCAGGGCACTGTCAGAGCAAACTTTATAAAGCCAAGATTTCTGAGCAGTATTACTTCATTTCAACCATAGCTAATTATTTCTGGGAATTTTGGAGGATACGGGTACACACATAGTAGAAATGTTTTTAAGGCCTATTTTGATATTTTTCATCTTAAAATTTGATTATTTTTAGGCAGAAATAAATAAATCAGAATAAAAGGGGTTTTCCACCAGAAATACATTTGTGGCATGTGTGACACGTGTGGGAGTGTAAAGAAGGCCTTGGAATACAGATTAGACCACAACATAAGGAAATATAATGTAAAAAAAGTGAAACTGATCCCAAAAATTCAGAATTAAAATTTGGTGTTTTTTTGTTGCATTTCGTTGGTGGCTAATCAAATATCTATTAGGGGAATTAGGAAATATGATCTCAGGACTCCTAAAATCTAAAATAGTTTACCGTATTTCCTCAAATAAAAGACAGTAGTCAATTAAAGTCAATCAGGGGCATGTCGTGGGTGCCCATTATATAATGTGCATGCCAGTTAAGCATTAATAGTAGTTACCTGGATGTAACTCCAGTTCTATGAGTACATGTGTATCCCTCTAGCCGACCGTCAAAGAGAGAGGAGGGGGATGGAGGAGACACAATATTATAACGATAACAACAGCAGAATACTACATGAATATGGGTAACCAGGTTAACCCGGTAATGCTGGTGAGCATCCATACATGAGTATGCTACTGTGCGGCTAGGTTCTGCACATTAGAAGTGGATTACTAGTAATGTAGTAACAACGATTTAACAGGAAGCAGATCAGGAAAACAAGGAGGCTTTGTACTAAAATATGAGGAAATATACTTATCAAACAGAGAGAATTAGAAATAAAGACCTCTCTCTAATATATGCCTGCTTCCAATAAAGGCCTGGTACCCTCTGCAGTTGAGGTAAATAAAGGCCCTGGCCACTATTTGAGGAAATATGGTAGATTCAGTTTCAGACATTTGACCACTAACCACTTGGAGCTCCCCTGCTTTCTGCTTACCTGCCTGCCTGAGCATATTAATTCATTTTCCAAGTCTTGTCAGCATGTCCACCTTTTTGTTTGGCTGACAAGTAACCGGTTGACTGTGTAATTTAAAAAAAAGACACAAGGACGTTTTTTGAAGAAGCTAGGAAGGCCAGTATTTGACCACAAGCACATTTTACTTGAGACTTTACCTGAGAAGCCTGGTATCTCTCTCTCTCTGTTAATTTATTGATTCATACATGAAAGGAATCTAGACTGAAAGGACAGTGTAAAGATACAGCTTTAAAAAGGATATGACTGAATGCTACTTTTCTGGCATGTGGCATTCAGGTCTTAATATTTCTGAGTCGAAATTGGACTCAACTTTTCATTTGGCAAACAAATTAATAACTGACAAACATTGATTCTTTCTCGAGCGTTCAGTCGATCCTAATTCTTAGGAGAGTGATACATGGGTAGCCGTCTCTTAAGGCGTTCTAAGAGTGTGATCATGGGTAATAGATAGTCGATGCAAGCGTTGGGCCAGAGAAATGTTCGACTTCTGATGCCAGGCTACAAAGCTCGTGCCAGTTTGTCTGCGAGCACCTAGCAGGGCACAAAGCGTTTAATATTGAGCAGTGGAAAGTCAATCGGTGCTCTCTTTAGAAGGCTGTGCGGTGTAGCATCAAGTGCGCTTTGTGTGTGTGTTTGTGTGTGTGTGTGTGTGTGTGTGCAGCTGTGTCTCTGCTACTGCCTTCACTGTGGTAGCCTGAGGGGCGAAGCAGATCCAAAGTAATGGGAATACATTAGAGAGCAATTCATGCAGTGTAAAAAGAGGAAAAACAAAACCAAAGAACTGCTGGAGACAAGTAGAGTTGTTGGAGCTTCTCAACGATACAGTCTAATATCAAGCTCCTGGCAGAAACTTTCCTTTGAATATTTAATAGGACAGTGGTGGTGTGCTTGTGCATCCTAAAAAAACGTGGGTAAAATGCAAAATCCTTTCAGAGACCGGGCTAATAACGCATTCAAAACTCACAGATACGAGTTTAAGAGAAGCTTTTCAGCACAATTGTGAATACTTTTCAACCCTCAAGCCAGCCTTTCAAGAGAATTCATATAACAGCTTCTGGACATATGAAATCTGAAAAACGATATGAAATGATGTATGATTTTACCATGCAAGAGTATCTATATAAAAGTCTCGGGGATCAACATCTGAAGTGCTCCTTCAACATAAAGGTAATAAATAATTACCCTAGAGGATGGAGAATGGTACGGTTTATTACAAGCTGTGTATGTGTGTGTATATACCTCTCCTTCCAGGGTAAACAGCCGGGTAATACTCATAGTAGAGGTCTGGATGATCCAGGTTGCCAAAGGGCTCAAGCTCCAGCTCAGCATTTTGGAAGAGGTTCAGCTTGGTGAGGAGGGCCAGCCGCACAAACCAGAGCTGGAACACACACAAACACACCTCCTTCTGTTTGTAAAATGTATAAAACATGAATCAAATAGTTCAAAGTACAAATACAAGATGTGAAACAGAGAGATACATCATGCAAATCCTCCAATGTCCTCTGGTCACAGCTGTATTGTACTGTATAAACTGTAAATAATGTAAGAACATTTCCTGACTTTGATTTTACAGTAATAACAACTGAATCTATAATGTAAAACATTATTGGCTTTTAAATTGGTGCAGAAATTATGAAGTAAACTATAGTTCAAGATTCATTTATTATCATCATTTTACAACACAAGGTTTTTTTTTTTTTTAACAAAATGTAGTTTGTAGTCTCTTTATGCTACTCACAAAACAGAAATGTTATAAATGGATTAATTGATGATAAGTCAAAAAATATTTGTTTTTTTTCATATTGGAGTGCAGGGGGGACTGATATTTCGGTTGAGCTCTAGTTTTAATTTTTCTAGGGCTGTGACTAACCATTATTGTAGTTATCCATTAATCTAAACATATAGAGCCCGTAATTTGGAATTACATTATAAAGTTGCATTTCTGACCTGACCAATGCTGGATTTTTAAGGCCGATACTGACTTCTACTCTGATAAGTCTGACAAAACATTGTCCACTATACAGTTCTGAACACAGACACATAACATCAACAAAGCTCTGCTAGCTGATGGTCCTCTGTGTTTGTCTGGTCTTACCATTTGTGTTAGTTGTATGTTTGAGGACCACCATGGAAATAACCCACTTTAATCCTCGACGATTATGGCCACTGCGGTGTAGAGTTATGGCAAATTTTTTAATCGTTAAACAAAATCTGACAATGGAGGACGATGCACTGTTGTGAAGACTTTCTCTACATCTGGAGGTCACAGGCTCTTTCCAGGACCATGTGGTGCAAATTCAAGAGCTTTTGACAGCACAGAGCCAAATGCACTTGGACAGAATCCCAGACACATGCGGCGGTACCCTGATCTGATCAGTAATCAGAGATGGACTATGTCTCTGAGAGACAAGAGCATGGAAGGATCCAGAAGCTCCTGAACAGCATGTGAACTCCCAAAGAAAGTGTTCTCTCGACCCCTGTCGTCACTTCGTAGCACGACAACTCTGCCTCCTGCTGTTAATACAGACTCTCAGATGTCAGTAGGGGCTGCATAGCTAATAGTGACGACACAGCCTAGCGGGTTGAGTGTTTACAGATGAACATCTTTATGATGAACTTGGAAAAGACTTCGGAGCAAAAAGGGAGCTGATGTGAATCTATATGTGTGTGATGAAACAGCATTGCCATCTGTACGATTATTTACTATTTTTAATTGATTGTTAGAGGCTTGAAATGAATTTGGACAAATCACACTTCTCACCAACACTACCAGACTGCTATCAATGTAGGGAGGCAGCTTATTCTTATGGTGTATAGTTGTATACTCTGTCTTGCATAACCTGCACTATTTATAGGACAGAACCTTTTTTAAGAAATAGTCTATTACAATAATACATATATCATATATACATATTAGAGCTGAAACAATTTGTTAAGTCATCAATGTGAATGCCATTTTCTATACATTTTTAACTTTTCATAATTGGGAAAATAATCTGAAGATTTATTGATTATAAAAGTAACACTTAGTTGCAGCCTTAGTTCATGTGTTTATAGCTTTTTATAGTGCTACCAGTCCGTGACAGTTCCACCCACTGCTTGCGTCCTGTGGGTGGAACAGTGGGTGGTAAAAGGTTACCAGAGCTGCCCAGCACTCATCATTTCGTTCTGATGCATATTCCTTTGGAATGAGGTGAAACATTTATTTGGTTTTATGGCTACAGATTGGGCTATCCAGTTGAGGGAAATAAAGTAATAAAGTAGAAAAAAAGTAAAGTAAAAAGTAATAAAAAAAAACAACAACCCACAAAACACATTAAAAACACACCCTTTAAGCCTGGACTTTAAAATTGCTAAGATGGTTAATTCATGGTTGATTTACCTCAAGTCTTATGCATAGAATCAACCACAAGGGTGGGCTTCTTAATGAGCTTACGCAGCCATCCATCTTCTGGATAGAGCTCCATAAACAGGAACAAAAACTGTGCTCACATCAACACTGACTAAACATATAAAAGCAATGAAAACTATTTTTTTACAGATGTCTGTGTTCGATGATACCTAACCTACTGTGCAGATGTATTATAGAGGAAGACAAATTCTACATCTATCCTCTCGAAGTGAAATTCAAAAATATCATCATATCATCAGTTTGGAAACCAAAAAATAGGGTATTAAGTAATCAGGGAAATGGTTATACAATATCAGTAAGAGCATTTCATTACATTATTCTTCAAGTACAAGCATATTTTTAGGTCTGTCTCCAACTAAGTTAAGTGCAAAATATATTTCATTTTCACTTATCATTGGGAAAATTATTACATTACTGTGTCGTACAAGACATGTCCTGGCTTCAACCCTGTCCAACACCCACAGAAACATAGAGACAGACAGACTGAATGGATGGATTCAGAGAGAAAGTCACTGGCGTGCTACCTGCAGTGAGTCGGTGGTGTGGGAGGTTGGCTGGCCAGCCTTTCCATATCCCTGACCATGAGCTGTCAGCAGTCGGCCTGTCAGATCCACTGCAGCCCGCCAGTTCTTACTGCTCTGCAGGGGGAGAAGAGACACAACATACAGGATCTGAAACACACACCAACCTGACTGACTGATGCAAATATGGGAGAGGACCTGGGGCTAAAATATATCAATGTGGTTCTACTTATCATACTCGCAAAAACATTCAAGAGGACACATCATGAACAAGCTATCACTATCGAGCACCCGGTTTTGATTATTCAAATGCATCCATTAACAGTTTCATGAGGAACATTTTAGTCATGCTAGAGGCATGACAATGTCAGTCTGTAAATCAGACATGCTCCCCAGAGGTTGAATTACTTTGGTGATCCTCTGACTTTTCCTCTAAGCGCCACCTTGAAGGTGACATTTTTGTCTTTTAGTGAGTTTTTTTTTTAGTCTTTACAAATATTGGATGGATTGCAATTACATTTTGTACAGACATTCATGGTGCTCAGAGGATGAATCCTAATGGTTTTCAGGGATTCATTGACTTTTTATCGCTACGAACAGGTTAAAGATTTTAATTCATTCATGGTCACCAGACAATGAATACAACAAACATTGGTGAGCCCATGATTTTGATCTTTATTGCTGCCATTATGTTGGCTTTAGTGAAATCTCCTGATAACTACTGAATGTACTACTACTGAATCAGAGCTTTTTTAATGCCAAATTAATCACGTCAAACCAAAAATCTGCAATGGGAAAACCAACATAGATGGTATTTGAACAAACAGTGAGAATTTTTCAGTGGAAAAGTAGTGCAGTAAGAAAAAAACAGGACATTTAAGACTTCTAGGAGACAATGTTTAAAAAAAGAATCAAAGACAAGGATCTTTTGAGGCCTTAAATTTACAGGAGTTAATAACTGGGACAGCCTAGATGCAAAACAAAAGACACAGAATGAGCCAGGTGTGTTTGTATGTAGGCGCACAATTGAAAGCGTTTAGTGTGTAGTGTGTAGAACTGCCAGTCATTGAGGCTGGAGGACAAAGTACCCACCCACACATACACACACACACATATACACACACAAAAATGGTGGACAGGTGAGTGTGTGCACACATATACACACAGAGTAAGGAACGCACACTTCTAGATATTAGCAGCATCTGCTTCCACAGGAGGTGGCACAATAGGTAAGAGGGGGGCAGAGGTGGGAGAGGGGTGTAGAGTCACCCCACCCCATCAACACACATGACAAGGTCGGTTCGCCGATTGGGTCCTAAGTGCTGTGCCATTCATCACAGCCAGGGAGCTAATTAGCAGAGAGGAAAGAGGGCTACTGTCTTTCTAGTCATCTGTATCACAAAACTCATCAGCGTTTCCCTTCTTCCTTCTCTCGTCAGACTATTTTCTTTTGCCTGCCTCGCTGTCTGTCTCTCCTCCTTGTGAATTCTCCCAGTCTCCCCTCCTTCCACCCCTGCCTCCATCTTGCTGTTGCCTCCCTCCTTCCCCCTTTTCCTTTTCCTCCCTCCCTTTCTTCGAACTCTCCTTTCTGCCTCCCCTCTTCTCCCGCTGTCATTGCTTCCTCCTCTATTGCTCCTTCCCTCATCCCTCCCCTCGTTCCTGCCCTGTGCCAGTAGCTGCGCTGCCTCTGAATCTTCATTAGGGGGGGAAATGAAGCTGAAAACGAGGAGGCAGCCAGGATGGCCAAAAGCAGCTGCAGTCACTCACACACACATATCCTACAGTACGCTACAGTACACCGCTGCCCTGCCACGGGGCATAAGAAGACAGGTGTGGAGTGTGTGTGTGTGTGTATCTAGGTGTCTGTGTGAGACTGGGATATGGAGTGAGTAGTGGAAATGAGAACAGCCAGCAGTAGCATACAGTCGCCGCATTCCTACACACACACATATGCAGAGAGTTAAAACGGGGCACAGAGGGATAAGGAGTTTCAACAGAGGTTAAGCAGGATATGGATGGAAGAAATCTGGCCTACATGTACCGAAAGAGTGCAGAAGTCACAGTTGGTGGAAGGAAGAGAAGAAAAAAAAAAAAAGAAGAAAAAAAACTGAAACTCTGGGCCAAAAGAGTTGGAAGAAGAAAAGAAAGAAGCAGTGGGTAGCAGAGTGGAGAGCAGGAGATGAGGAGGAGAGAGCTGAGGGCCAAGGCAGCTGCAGAGAGGCACCAGGAGGAGCCACAGCGAAAAACCCTCTCCAAGCTGAAAAAAAGTCAACTTCAGCTCAGGGCTTATGTAATGATGAAGCATTGCCGCTACGCATAGCTTTATGGTCTGATATTATCTCCTACTAGCCTATAATTTAAAGCCTTGAACCAAAGCAATCCAAAGCAAAGATTACAGACATAATAGAGGAGCTGTGATTTGAGTAGACAGCAGGCAGGATTTGTGGTTCGATAGGCGACCTTCTGTGACCTGAAGGCCACGGGTTCAGTCTCCATTAAAACTAGCGTGAGGCTGTGAATGTTCTTGAGAGAGATATCGACGGATGTCTCTCTGCTCCACTGTCATCTCAAATGATTGAACCTGAGCTCTGACCTCGCTGATGAAAAAAGTATAAGAACAATCATATAAGATGGACTGTGTTCAAGATGCTAATCTAACATTAAGAAGTGTACGGGGTCTTGTCTTCAGCTGTCAGAATACATTATATTGATTGAACTTTCTACTCTACCTTTTTAATTTCACCAGGTCAGACTCTGATAATGTCTTACCACAGGAGCAGTATAGTCCACTTTAGCCCCCCGCTGCAGGCATGGCAGCACTGAACCTTTTGAACTCAAATATACTAAAAGTATATGGATCCAGCTTCTTAAATATGAATATTCTCTGCTGTCTTTAGTCCTCTATGACAGTGAAGTGAATATTTTTGTGCTCTTTTGCTATGAAAAAAAGAAGATTTTAGGCTTTCTGACATTTTATGGACCAAACAACTAATAGATTAATTTGAGAAAATAATCAACAGATTAATCGATAATCATCAGCTGGTAGTAATTGTTAGTTGCAGTCCTAATATATTTGACAAGCAGATAAGATATGTGGGGAGAAAGAGAGCGGGTTTACAATGCAATGGTAGCGTGGTAGACATACGTGTCATTTTATCCTGTTTTATTGTGAAGCAGGTACAGGAAATACATTGTTTTTGTCACCGAGATTAGCTTTGCTTTGTTAGCAGTGCCACTGTTCAATATAAATTGGTCTACACAACAATATATTCAGTACTGCTGTCAGACGATCAGTTTTAAATACTACAGAAAAGAACGGTGAAAGAAGAATCAACACCCACTGCTGGTTTAGTTTTCATTGCTTTGGTTGGGTTGAAGAAACATTTTCACTGAGAAATGTTCTTGCATGAACTTTGCAATGTGGCATTCAAATATTTGCGAACACAATTTGTAACAAAATAGATACATTCCATTATGTTATGCTTTGAAAGTTCAGGTAAATTTAGTTCTCACTCACACAAGAACATACAAAGTGTTTAACGATAGCTTGCCATAAATGCCATCAAGCACGCAGGTTTGACTAATTTCAATTAACGCAGGAAGGGCGGCGGGAGGACAAAAAAAAAAAAAATAGAACAACAATAGCTTAATGGTGATTAATAATTTAGCTCAGCTCAAATGACTCCACAATAAGGCAATAATCAGATCCCTCCAAATCAAATGAGGAGGCATTACCATAGTGATTTATTGCCAGTGATATTAAATGAGCAATTGACTACAGAAGCTTGGTGAAATAAGTGTGTTCAAGCTCAAGTTTTATTTGTCACATGCACATTATCAGGACAATGGCAGTGAAATGTGTTGCTGCTGGGCCCCCAACCCCCACTGTGCAAAGAGATGCATACAAAAAAGATTAAAACAGGATAGAAAATTAAATGTAAAACTGTACAAAATTATTTTTTAATAAAATGTAACCAGGGACATAATATAAACAATAAATACAATAAATGTTATGTAATATAGTAATGTAGAAACATGTAATATAGACATACATATATAACATATAAACATAATAGACAACACATACTAAATATACCATGTGATAAAAAGAACTAGTGTTTGTCTACTAGGTGTTTGAGATGATTGGAGGGTGCAACTGCTGAGCAGCGTTTAATACCCGGACTACCTGAGGAAAGAAGCTCCTCCTGAGCCTCTCGCTGTTGGTCCTCAGGCTGCGGGTATCTTTTGCCTGACTGCAGTACTGAGAACAGGCCGTGGTCCAGCCAACTGGGGTCTCTAACTATTCTTCCTGCCCTGGTTTCACACCGCCGTGTGTAAACGCCCTGCAGGGCAGGTAGGGGGCACTTAGTAACACGCTCGGCAGAATGCACCACAGCACTTTGCGGTCCTGCTCAGAGGCGTTGCCAAACCAAGCCGCGATGTTGCCAGCCGTGAGGCTCTTGATGGTGACTGCGTAAAACATCCTGAGCACCTGTGTGGAGAGCCTGAGACGGCTGCTGTGTGCAGTAGTGATCTAAGGTCTTCTCACCTCTGGTGCTACATGGGATGTGTTGGAAATAGTCAGTTAAAACTTTTTTTTTAGGTTTGCTTTGTGAGAGTTCCCCATGATGATCATAGAGGAGATGAATTCCCTTGGAAGATAAAGGGGCCGACACACCAGAGCCAGTTACTCCATGTTGGGCGAGCAGGGTCTAGGGCCATGCGGAGACAATTTTTGGCTGTAAAAGCCCAAATTTGGTGGCCTTTGGCATATTGTAACGCTGATTTTAATTATTGCATATTTTAATGAGTTTGCCTATCTGATTGTTAACATAGTGAATTATTGTAAAAGAGAATTAGGCTTCTTGTGTATTTTAGCTCACACAGTCTGTAAATATCTATTAATACTGAAAACCACACCTATTCCTGACTGATCCGAACTTTTGTAATTAAGAACCATTAGACCTTATTTATCATTTTTATCTATTCATTGACACTTTTACTGTGAAGTTCATCCAGACATGCCACAGTGATTAATGTACGTCTTACTAGAAACAAATGCACTATTATTCAACAAAAAATAAGCAAGGTTATTTTAAGGGGGGGCATGTTTTTAATCCCATGTCTTATCTAGACTATGTATTGCTTTTAAAATGTTTATAAAATAAATCTCTGCCAAAAATAAGTCCAAAATAACAAAACATGTGAATCACTTGACTCAAATCATGTGAATCTACTGAATCAACTCATCTTCTAGTCATCTTCATCTTCACCATCGTCTGAGTCCATGCCCAGCTCAAGAAGTGCCCTGCTGAGCTGCTCCTTGGTGCAGTTTGAATGTATTAAATGTATTCCTTCTAATATACTTCATCAACTGATTTTCTTCTTTAAGAAGCCTGTCAGTCTGTTGATTTCCACTACACTCTAGCTTCCTTTTCCTTCACATCTTTCCTCTCCCTTTTTCTTCTCTATTGATATTCTTCACACCTACGGGCAATAAGCAGGTATGATTTAAGAATGAACATTCACTTTATTACATACAAAGCAAGAGAAAATCTCTCAATGACAGGATAACCAGAAATGTAAACCCTGGATAAAATGTATGAAGTGGAAACATATATATTTGTATATTGCAGCAAGAAGCTCCGTTATATATTATTATTATTTTTTAAATTTATTTTACTTTTAAAACATGTATTGGGGTCATCTGACATTAGTTTGCATAAATGGTCAATGGCAAAAAATACAAAAGTATTCTAGGACATTTTAAACTGTAATATTACAGTGTGAGGTTTGAGGCTCAGCCTACATTTTTCTTCATATGACATAAGCTTGTTAGTTTCACAAGATCGCCTGTTTTAGTGTGTGCTTGCAATGCATATAAGAGATGGCTCTGCTGTAAAAAGCGCAATGTAAATAAAGATCATTCATTCATTCAAGCCCATAAACGTCTGTGTGGCGTATGTGGAAAATGCAGCACTTTCACTGGAATTTCAATACGTACTGCACAATTGTCAAGTTGCTGCCACCGGTGTCACCTGTCTGTGCAGTTCTACATGTGATTTGTCATCAATTATTTTGCTAATATTTGTCAAACACTGAAGACAGCTCTCTGCTTAGCAGGACACAACCTCTCAGCAGAGTAAGTGCACACACACACACACACTCACATTCATTTTAGAGCATGTGGGGGCGGCGCTGATACAGACAGATAGGCACGTTTCTCTTTCATAATGATCGCATTGTTTTGAAGCAGAGGCTAGTGGTCATAAATGTACATACATAGTGAATCTCAACTTGTTAATCAAAACTATTTTATTAGAATCAAAAATGAATACTAACCAGCAGGACTTACACGAGTAGCTGACTGTCTGGCAGTCAACACTCACGGAAAGCTTTGGGTGAGCATAAGTTTGAGAGCTGGTTAACGTTTCCCTCGCTGCACTGCCCCCCCTATTCACCATAATGCCCACTCTGCTGCCTCTGGTTTTCCCTGAGTCATGGGTGTGAGCCATGTCTCTGTCAGGCAGAGAATGCTGTAGTCTCTGAAGTCCTGCTGGAACCTGATCCTGGCCCTGAGGTCCAGGATTGGGCGTTTGCTAAGAGGATACAGGGCAGCAGTGTCCTGTGTGCCCAGGCATGCAGCTTGTTCTGTATGCCGGTGCGCTTCCCCTGGTGTTTCCTCCACTGCCTGGAGGAAAGCAGGCTTTTGTTCTCCTGGCCCCTGAGGAGCTTTGAAGGCCAGTCCGAGCCAGAGTGAAAAACCTCATAAAAATGGCGAGTAAAGCTGGTCTCATAGGCTAGTAAAGTTTCCAGGTCATATGTGAGTATTTCCTGAGTATTTTGTGCAAAGAAAGTTAAGAAAAGTAGACGTAAAGTAATTCCACAAAGTTCTAGGGGCACAAGCACAGGCGTCCATCGTAGGCAGCGCCATCCTCTTTGCCATCTGCCTACACGCACACCATCATGTATGTAGGCATGTCTCTAGCAACATAGTGGGGAAGGGCTATTTTCTTTTGTTCGCTGTTGCTGGTTTTTGAGGACAGTCGGTAGTAAACCTGCCTTTGTTCCTGGCACAATAGAGATACCAGACAAAAGAAGAGAAGAGAGAAAAAAGAGGGAAGAATTCAAATATGACCCCACAGGGTGACAACGCTGTGCTGAAGATGGTTCCCCAGGAAAATACTCAAATCCAAAAGCCACTGAAGCAGCTCGAAATTTCCAAAGAGAAAATAAATCCAATTTTTTTTTTTGGAGTAGTAACTTCTATTTATTACTCATCACGGATTGAAAAAAGAAAGCCATAATAGCCGGTTTTATTTCTCTTGTGTGGCAGTAAACACAACACAAGGGCCCTTCAAGATTTAATGCTCACAAAACCTGACTACTATAAACAGCATGGCTATGACTATGTGCTGGCACTCCCTGCAGATGTACAGAAAAAGTTCACTGATAAAAGAATTATAGTTATGTTACATGCTTGTCTTGCGCTATTGGAGCGCCAGCACATTTCTATAGTTTGACTGGTGGGATTTTGTGTTGTTAATTGTACTACCTTTTAATATTAATGGATTTATTGTATATTTTTTGGACCCAATTTTTTTTTAAATCCATTTGTGTCAATAAAATAACTAACTACAAACTTGTATGAGAGCCAATAGCCCAGCTACCTATCCAGTCTAAACACATTGAGCTCAACAGTAGCTGCTCGTGAACAGTTCGCTCTGACTACCGGCTCCCTGGCCACACATTTATGCCTACGCAGGTCAGTTAGTGTTGCCTGTCCCCATCCCCACGGTGTCGTCACACACTACGTAGTGATGAAGTCATGCTTCACATGGGTGTATAACCCCAATTTCTGTTGCTTTGTTTCTTTTAATATGCAGAATTTAAGAGTGTACACACTTAAATGAGCAACAAACTGTAAATCTTCACTTGGACGAATGAGAACGGTACAGACACAATAGGTAATTCAGTGTGTCTTCTGTTTATTTGAGAGCACATGCCTAAAGCACGTTCAGCATAACAGAAAACAACTTCATTGATTGTAATTAACAAGTGTGACTTCAATAGTGTTACAACGCTTCGCACAGACTCCTACAAGCTCACACCCACCCAGACAAATGCAATACAAATGCGCACACATTTCTTCCTCCATCTCTCTCACTCACACCCACAAACACGTATAATTAGTCTCGTTGCAAGTTTAAAAGGGGTGAGGCTTCTTAATTGTGTTGAAGATCGCAAGTTCAGTGTGTCTTTCCTTTGGTGATTTTTTTTAAAAAAAAAAAAAAAAAAAAAAAAAACCTGCATAACAAAGCTTGATGAACAAACGAACGCCCACTTGTTCTCTCGCAAGACCCGAAGCCTCCAGGCGAATCAGACTTAAAAAGGCTTCCTCCACCCAGCTTTGGTTAACACAGAGCTCCCTTGCAACTTCAATTAAGCTCCGGCATTTTGGATTACACAGAGGGTGTGGAGGGGGGGAAAAAAAGTAATATGCTAAAAGTGTGTGCCAGTCACTGTAACTGTGGCTAACTTTACTTTGATGCCTCTGTAGTTGATGTACAGACACTTGAAACAGGGGACAGAACGCTGCCCTCCAGTTGGAGGACAGCCTGCTTGGCTACTGTACTGATATGAACTTCACACAGCAGCCATTTTGTCTCCCACAGGCAATTGCTGGACTCTTCAAAAAAAAAATATCACACTGAGACACAAACTGGCGTAATATATTATGTGAAGACGCTGCAGTAGCTCATGGCTTGCAAGAGAACTCCACACACTCCCTAAGATGGTTCAACACAGCTTCCAAGTTCTAAGTGATGCTCCTCTGGGTAATATCAACCACTGAGTGACTGGTGGGCAACTGGATAGCTTTTGATGGCTTGGTTGTCAACAATAACAGCATGTCCCATTTCCCTTCCCTTTTCCTCCGAGGGCGCCGCTGACGACAATATTCAAGATAAGTTCCGTCTCAGTCTTAATTCACATCCAATGACTCACAAAGTATCACATGTGCACAGCAAGTTTTCCCAATACTGCAAGACCTGAAGTTGACACTGACTGACTTAGTTTGCCATCATTTCTATCAGTTATGATAGCATTGCTCATATGACATGTGGTCTGAACATGTTTGAGGGCAAATGTGTTTATATCTGTTTAGAATGGTCACAATAAAACGTGGGGTGAAAAGCTTGCTACCACAGAGAGAGGCGAGGGGCCATAATATCACAAATGGGAATGAGCACCCACACCCACACCCACACCCACACACACACACGTTGGGACAGTTTCTCCTTGAAGGCAGCAATCGTGTTGTAATCATTTGTACAAAAATGATGGAAGTAATTGTGTGAAAAATGAAAAAGAGAGCTTGAGAGAGAATTTCAAAGCCCGCCTACTTTCTCCCCTCTGGCCAATAATTGTGCTAGGAGTGATGGTTTCAAAAGTACAAAAATAAAACAGAATGATACTTTAAGCTGGCAGAAAAAAAAAAAACAAAAAAAAAAAACAGCCTTAACTCCATCTGCACTTTTCCAATAGGTCTGAGCATATGGCTGCAGCCAACACAAACAGAGCAAGGTGAAAACAACTACCACTAAGGTTTAAACATGCCCTTCAGCGCTACAAAAGCTGACAGTGCATTACCCAGACCTCAGCTTGCAAGTGTAACCGGTGGTGGAAATGACAGCTATGTAAAAAGGTTACGATAATGACAAGTAAAGGTTACAGCAATGATATCAAAGTGCGGTGCAGCAGCTGGGTCGTTGCAGTGATTATGGGGGTGTGTCTGTCTGACCCAGCCAAGGTGGGTCTCTCTCTCTCTCTCTCTTCTGCACACACACACACACACACACACACACACACACACACACACACACTCATACTGGCCTCAGGCCCAGACGGCATCACACTGTGGGAGGAGAGAGAGGTTTGAGTCTCTTGTGGGTAGTACAGAAGGAAGGGGGGAGATGGAGAGATGGAGAGTGAGAGAGAGAGAGAGAGAAAGAGAGATAGAGATGAAGGAGAAGGAGGGAAAGAGGGAGAAGAGGAGAGAAGGAGGCTAATGAGAGGGACAGATGAGGCCAGGCCAGGGTGGTGCTGAGCCAGAGACCAGCCCACTGCTGACCACACCACAGTGGGGACACGAGAGAGAGACAGAGGTCACCGGGAAGACAAAGGGAGAAGTAGAGGGGAGGCTGGGACAGACAACCAAAATCAGTTTACAGTACATTCAATCCCTTTTTAAAAGAAAGAAAAAGAAAATGTTTTTTTTTTTTTTCAATTAGTTAAAATTTCAGTTTCAACATTTCCTCCCGGTCTATGTGAAGTGTTTGATGAAAACCTGAGTCGCAAGTAAAATATGGCCTCATTTTGTTTGACTGGTTGAGAAAAGAGAACACCGACTGATTTATCAAAGCTTTGTGCAACAGCTGTCCAAACTATATGCAGCACAACCAACGCATTCCTTGATAGTCATGCGTGTGTTCCATGTGATCACTAACCTTTGCACTGGTATCATTTGCAGAGTCTATAATCAAACTGGGATGTTAGTAGGATCTGTGCACCAGGAACACTGTTATATATGTAGTGCAGATTGGACGGGATCAAGACAAATGTATGGCAAGAGAAAATTTCTACCAAGTCAATTGAGAAAAAATGTAAAAAATTAATAGAAACGGTGATAATCGATAAATCATTTAAGTCATTAGTCAAGGAAAAAACTCAAACATTCTCTGATTGCTGCGTCAAATATGGCAAAAATGTGCAGCTCCTATCTGTTTTAGGTGATTCTAAACTGAATATCTTTATATTTTAGATGATTGTTTGGATTAAATAAGCAATATGAAGACCTTGGACTCATTAGTTGTTTTTTTTTTCCTTTTACATGCATAATGACTTATTGACTCGTTCTTTAAAAAGAGACATAAAAGCAGAAGTCATAGTGCTATGGTAAAGTTACTTCCAAATATTGAGGATATTTCCACAGTGCTCCTCAGCAGTGGACTGCTGTGCTACAGCATGATGAAAACATGTGAGGTCTTACTCTACTTGAAGATTCATCAGAAAGCAGTGCTGAGAGTGTTTCTATGGAGCCATAATGGTAGCTCTCCTACAGAGTGCCTGATGGGTACTCGCTGGTGGATGTCCACATATACCAGATAAGAGAGACACATACAAAGAGACAGAGAGAGAGAGAGAGAGCGGGATAGAAAGAGAGAGAAAGAGTGGGGCAAATGCAGACTGTTCTTCTCAAGCCTCTTGTGTGTTGTGAGTGTATTCGGTGTCCGTGTACATGGTGCACATGTGTTTGAATGTATGTATGAACAGAGAAGAGTGTGCAGTGGCAGTGGGTGCAGTCACACTCTGGCTCTGCAGCATGACTCATTCTGCCAGCTCATAGCAAAGCTCCGCAACACACACACACACACGGTAGAATAAGGCTCTACGGGGTGACTACTACTTCACTTCATCCGTACAAAAGGCAACACACAAAGGATGATAACATCCGACAACAAATACAAAATAGGGAACATATACATGTACATACATGTACTTGATACCCCTGACATGTAAATACAATCACACATAGGAATAATGACACACACATACTCACATGTATAAAGCTGTAGCAGACTCTAAGTGATTGATCAGATGTCTTGATGAGCATCGAGCTCCAGCAGGCTTTTAATGACCACGAGCTTACTGACATTTCCACTTCCCTATGTGTGTGTGTGTATATGCATGATAAGAGTGTGTGTGTGTCCCATTTTCTCAATTTCAGCCTCCCCTCCCCGCTTAGCGAGCTACATCACCTACGACAGCTTTGATCTACGAGTTTGTTTGATCTTAGAAGTTTGGAAATTTCATAATTTATTGGTAAGTAAATCATCTGAATGCAAGTAGATGGTAGTAGATGGAGAAGGCAGATGGTGTCTGATCCATTCATCAGTGGGAGTGACTCAGTCAATGATTATTATGTCAGCGGAGCCGTTGCATGGGGGGGCTGCTCTGATCAAGACCGAACCATGCTCCTTATTGGTAGTGAGCAGGATCTGTTGGCTCCGCTGTAGGAAATGGAGTAAGTAGAAAAGCTGTCCTTCAGCTGGAGGCCCTGGGCGAGTCGGCAATCATCTACTTTATTAAAGTGTTGTTGAACAAGACACTGAATCTCTATGAGCATCAAGAATGCTGCTGTGTGGCTGACTCTTGCGCTCCCAGAGAAAAAGAGGTGAATGAGAAGAGAATTTTCTGTCAAGGATCACAAGAATCACATTATACAGATTTTCCTGGTCTTTAAAAAACGCCCTTGGTGATGCCGCTGTGTGAGGGCCTGATGACATCATGTGCTAATTTGCAATAAGAGGCATAAGGCGTATTGTCATGGTGTCTAAACATTCATCAAGGCAAGCCTAAGATGTTTCTAGACATTTGTACTGCCATTTAGAATGAAATATAAGACACTGAGCATCATCGATGTAAATGTGGCCAATAAAGAGTCACAACAGTCCTGTAGACCGTGACGTGAATAGCGACAGGCAATCGATCCACCGCAGTTTACGGGACATGTGACTCAGGATGGTTAGCTGACTCTGGATGACTTGTAACTTGTATCTAAAGAACACATCTATGAGACTGAAAGAAAAGATTCCACACACTGATCTGAGCTTTTGGTTTGTGTTTGTTAATAAGATATTATCTCCGGCAACAAGATGTGAAACAGTGAAAGATGACTGAACTTTAATGTGTACAATTCAGCCTATAATGTTCAAGGAAATGAGAGTTGCTTACTTGTTGAATGTAGAGGAAATTTAAGTTCCTAGGATAAATTAAAAAGAGTATTCATCTGATGTAACTGAATCAAGAATCAAATTGTATTGAATTGAAATGAAATCAATTGATCTGGACTTTCTTAATTGAAATCCAATTGAATCAGGAGATCAGTGGTGATATTCAGCCCTACTCAAAACCGCAAATGTCAGCCTCATGGTGGCACTTGAGAAAAAGTCAGAGAATCACCAAAGTCGGTAGGATTCATCCTCTGGAGACCATGAGTGTCAGCACCAAATGTCATGGCAATCCATAAAATACTTGTTGAGATATTTCAGTCTGGACCAAAGTGGTGGACGGAATGACAAACAGAACAACAAACTGATATTTCTATCCCTAGAGCCACGCCACTATGTACAAGACAAATACGACCTATAATCTTCTGCTATGGAAGCACATGGAAGGGAGCGTGTTCTTTGAGGATGACAATAAAAAAAGTTGGTAGATGTACAATATGTGAAATGCCAAGTGTGTTAAGTATTTCAGAAACACAACAGAGATACAAATTCACACTACAAGTTTCCACCTGGAGTTGGAGGAGAAACAGCAGGTTGTTGTTGTCGACAGGAGAACTCTTGAACAAGTGTCAAAAGACTTTGCCCAAGGTAAAAGAAATTACAGTATGCTTTTTACATAATGTGTGTCCAAGTTTAGAAAGGAGTTTTCAGAGGTCATAGGGTCATGAAGTTTTCCATGTTAAACTCTCTTTGCCTGGGGATAGGTTATCTTATCAATGTTTCGACACAAAAGAAGACAAATGTATGGACTCAGGAAGTGAAAGAGGAAACTGATGCTGTTTATTTCAGCATATACAGTATAAAGCAGACTCATGCCTCTCTTTGTCATTCTCACATACACTTAACTGTTGACTGTGTTGTCTGATCTGTTCTTAGCTGTGCAGATATCATTGGAAAATCATTATTACAAAAGGTAGAGCAGATGAAATCACAACTCAGTCTTTCCCGCAGGATTTTGTGAGACTTTCGTGGGTGGAAATTGGACCCTCTTTGGGGATGTTGGGGCATGCTCTCCGTAAGAAAATTCTGTACATTTTTAAAGTTAAATACATCAATCTGATGCACTTTAAGAGCAAAATTAAGAGGCTAGATCTCTGAAGAACTTTTGCTCTCTACTACTACTACTTTTGCTCTCAGATAACGTTAAGACAAAACTTTAACATTTATAGTTTGAATTTCCCAGATTGAATGAAGTAAACTTATAATGCCAGCACAGAGATAAACTTGTTGCTCTATCTTTCAGTAATTCTTCTCTTTATCAGTGTAATGACATACTGAAGTTGCGGCTTTGTGTTAACTTGGAGCCATGATGGTCAGCTTAGCATGCCTATAGGACAGGTAGTAGCGGCTGCTAGGAGCTAAAGCTACCTGTACTTAACCTGCATGCAGCCGCAGCAGGGCTCCGGTGTTGGCAGATGAGTGAGAACACACCTACAGTCTAGGTAATTAATGATAAACTCTGCACAACTTCATCTAAAGTCTGAATGCCAAAGATTTGCTCCCCATACTTAGTTAAGAAAAAACAGGACATTGAACTTTTCTGAATGAATCACTATGAAAAGCAAGTAGAATAGCATTAAGATGTGGAGCGTGGTTGTCCAGTGACACAGACTCCTGCCTTGGTCATGAATATTTTATCATTATGTTTCATTTTAATTGACTTGTAATAAGATGGCTGGGCATTTAGTCAGGAGTAAGTAATAATATTTTAATATATGTGAAGAGGGACTTCCATTTATGTTACCTTGGTATTCAGAAGATGTTGACTTTTGTGATAATTGGCTACAAATTATCAAAAAAAATCTAACAGTGAGGTGTCTCGAGATTTCCACCCATAGCAGACCTCACTATTCCAAAGTTAAGAATGTGCCTGTGTGTGTGCTTTGGGCCAAGTGAAGCCCTCTCTCTGCCTCCATATCTCACTCACACAACATTGCTTTCTCTTTCTTTGCTTGTCATTTCTTGACATCTCTGCTGTAGGCCTACATTACCTTTCTGGCTCACTGTCCCTCTCCTTTCTTTTGCCTCTTGCTCTGGGGAGCCACCCACACCAATTGGCAGACAGCGTCTGATCCTCTTACTCACACACACACACACACACACTCACCTACACCATATAGTGTAATTGACTGCAAGCTGAAAGTACCATCTTGTGTGTGTGTGTATATATACACCGAGTCCAGAAGGCCCTTGAAATATGCACAGCAGTCCCATGCATAATACATGGGCACAGCAGGAGAAAAGAACTTGTGAGCCAAGTGGATCTCCACCTCTCCATCTCTCCACTCCGCCCCTCCCTTCCTCCTCTCCACTTTCCCCTCTCTCCATCACACTGTCTGCTGCTGCTGTGCATATGTTTTAAATAACAACTGTCTCTCAGGGTCATTTGTGGGTCAGAAATTATGATGGAGGGAACGCATGAGGGCTGGAGAGATGGATAGATGGATAGATAGATGGCAGCGGGAGAGGGAATGAGGTGAGACTGGTATGGTCACAAAGAAAGACAGGCATTTTTATGCTTGGCAGAGGAATCAGGGAGAAATGTAATGTGAGGAGAAAGGAGACAAATATGATTCACTACTTTCAGTCAGCTGAGGCCTGACCACCCAACAGTTTCATTAGAATCACTGACTGTACAGGATGACTGTCAAAAAGGTCAGATAAGCTGCCGAAATGGCAGGATGTTAAGCTGTAGTAACCTACCGGTGCATTTGCCATTTGCCTTCAGATAGTGAGATTATGTTTTCAGAGAGCACCTGCAATACAATACTTAAATATAACCCAACTGTCCCAACAAGCTTTGATTTTAGTCAAGTCAATACAACTTCAATGCGTACACAGCGTAGGCACAGACTCCTTTTTTTTTTATGTGTCAGGATTTCATTAAGCAGTGAATAATGGTCTGACCCTCAGAAGTGAACATTTACAAATTAGTCATAGACAAAAAGTACACCGAGTGACTTACGATGAGCTGTTTGAGGCCTGCGAAGGACTGTTCCACAGAGTTGGCGTTGAGGACCTGACGCTTCATGGCTGCCTGCTCTCCCAAGAAACGAAGCATTAGGTCTTTTACAGCGTCGCCCTGCAGCAAAACACATGAATTCCGAAAATGATGCAAAAGGACACAACAGAACTGGAGGAGTATATTGCATATTTTTTTGCAGTTTCTTACTTTGCTTTTTGTTTTAAGAGATTAACTGCAAAATTTGAAGAAAGCTTTGATGCAGTATTTCTCTTATACAGTAGAAATTGATCACTATAAGCGGATGATTCTTATAACCTATTTTTTTTTCTTTTTATTTATTTCTCATGCAGATTATCATGTAATTGACATTTTTATATTTATTACATGAATATAAAGAAATGAAATGGGCAGCTTCAGTATTTACTGAATTTTATTGACTGTTTCAAAATAAAGAACATCTGTTTCAAACATTCAACGTTTCGTTGCTGCGTCTCGTTGGCTCGTTTTTGGCAGTTTGTCATAAGTTTTTCATTGAGAGAAAATGATTTTCTTTCTCCCCCCTTGATTTCAATGTGCACGCACCACCAGCCTCAGGTAACCGTCAGAAGTAGATGGGTTGTGTGTTTAGGCTGTGGGGGTGGGGGCCGCAGCGGCCTGCAGCGAGAAGGTTGAACCAGTATCAATTTTTGGAGAAATGCAACCCGTAATTCTACAGAGGACAATCAGAGCTGGTGATCAGACTGATTAGAGCTGTAACCCTGCCATGAGGGACAAAAACATTACTAGGAAGAGGGGAGGATATTTCTCTTCATTTGATAACGTGAACAGTAAAGTGAGGCTTTGCTGATGGCTTCCTGACTCATTTTAAAAATGACGAGAGAAAGAGAGAGAGAGAGAGAGAGAAAGTAGCAGTGGTCAAGCAAGCTAGTGAGTGGATGAGGAGAGTGAGCAGTGGTAGCAATAAAGCTGGTGAATGAGAGGAATAAAATGTTATTTTCTGATGTTTCACAGCGGTTACAAATAAACACTGACACCCTGCACCTCCACACAACACTGTGGAAGTGTGCTGCAACACCTCATAATGATGCTGCAGCTGCTAGTTGCATATCATATGTGTATCATGGACACAAGGAAAGAAAATAGAATTACTGTAGTTTTACATTTTTTTTCCATATGTTGTCATGGATAAAAGACCCAAAAAGAACAGTGTAAGCGGACTACTTGATTACTTTTAGTGAATTATTTAAACAGCATTTGTATGGGAATGATTCTGTCCTTTTTGATTGCCAAATATTTTACTTAAATTTTGTAATTCCCATCATCTGTCCATCTAAACTTTTATTGCAGTTACAGTAACGTAACAAGTGTAGTTGTCGTCAACGGGAGTACTTCACCTGCTCTCTCCTCACAGGGCTCAGCCCCACCGTTGCTGAACCGCAGTGAATAGAGGAGAGTAGCACGACCATAAATGACAACAAAACGCAGCAGAGACTCTCACAGTGAACAGAAATGATATGAGTGCACATAAATTAGGTAAATAAAATATATTAAAAACAGTTTCCAATGAGTTTTGCTGTCATTTATGGTCGCACTACTCTCCTCTGCTCTGCTCTCTGTGGCTCATCGATGGTGGGGCTCAGCCCTCTGTGTGTGTGCTGTGTACACAGCGGAGCAGAGGAGAGACAGTGAACCTTGTGAAATTCCAGAAAGAGTAATTTATGAATGTAATCCTTGAAAAAGATGGACAGACTCCAAATGACAAAAAATATTGCAGTAAAGAGTGTGATTTGTGACACAACAAAATAATAAATAGAGGATAATATGAAGCAACAGACGTTTTCCTATTGACATACCATATATATCATCATATCACACAGCCTTAATTACTGTCTTCCATCTCAATTTTTCCAGAGTGGAAGATGACGTATTCAAAATTTTTGTTTTGTATTTTGCACAGTTCACAACCCCAAATATTCAATTTACTATCACAGAACAGTAAGAAACCAGAAACAGGTGAGACATAGTGTTCTCTGGGCTTTTTATAGACAAATATATTTCTGTATAATAAGCATTTTGCTGCCTAAGTGCCTGTCTTACCTGCAGGTTGTCAAACTTGAGCCCAGGCATGGTGAGTCTGCTGCTCTCTACATAGGCTGGGCTGTACTGCTGGGTGGCCACAGAGATCAACACCTTCCTGGTTTCCTCAGATGGCAGCCAGGCATCATGGCGCCTGTCCACCTCACTCAGACTCAGTGCCGTTGCAAAAGGGTCGTCGCTGCCTGAGAACACAGCCTGGAGCTGGTTGAAGGGCTGCGGCTGAGTGGCTGGAGCTGGGGCGGGAGGTTGAGTTGGAGCTGGGGTTGTTTGGGGTGGAGGAGGCGGGGGCTTGGCAGTTGATTCGGTAGGGGTGGGGGCAAACACTGAGCTAGATGTGGGAGCGCCGGAGTCCAGAGGTCCTCCAGGGGTGGAGAGGGAGGAAGAGGTGGAAGAAAGCTGGCGCTCGGGGGTGGTGGCTATAGGTGCGGGGTTGGCACCAGGAGGGATCTCTGCGTTGGGGTTAGAGACGGAGATGAAGGAGGAGGGGACAGTAAAGGAGTCAAAGAAGTCGGAGGCTGGATTTGTCTGTCCATTGTCAGTGAAGAACTTGCTGAGACTGGGGCTGGGCTGGCACACGAGCGGAGCAGTCAGCTTGCTGGGTGTCACTGCTTCATCGCTTCCCCCACCACTCCCCATACTAAAGCTTGGGGACTTGATGAGGGTGGGCTGGAAACCGTCAGGCACCAGAGACTTTGGTTGGGTGCCCTGGCTGAATATGGTGCACACTGGCACGGGCTCCTCTTTTGGGCTCATCTCTTTGGCTGATGCTGGTTCCTCACTTTTAAGATCATTTGGGCTCTGTGTGTCACCCTGAGGTGAAACACAGGCTATAACTTCCTCTTGTGTGTCCGTCCCCTCCTTTGTGTCCTCCTCTACTTTGGGCTCAGAGTCTTCTTCCCTCTGCTCCTCCGCTGAAACTTTGATCTCAGTTGTATTCTGTCCTATCTCAGTTTGTTCTTCATTGTCACCCGGGGTCTCTCCTGTATTCTCCTCTTCTCCCGCATCCAGAAAGGAGTCAATGGGAGCCACATCATCCTCCTCACTGTTATTAGGTGAGTCGGAGATCATGACACTCTCCATCATCTGGTCATTGAGCTTGTCCATCAGGCTCTCAGAGGGTGTGGCGCTGCTTTCCTCCTGGGGCGTGGCAAACTCTCCACCCAGATCGATGCTGTCCTCCTGGGGCAGGACGTTGTCTTTGGAAGGGGTCTGGTTGGTGGTTGGCTCTGGAGAGCCTGCAGATGGACCTTCCTTGGTTACATCCTCCACTGTAATATCTAAGGTGACTGGCCGTTGAGCAGGAGCCTCCTCACTATCCATCTTACTGCTCTGAACAATTAAAACACAGTGTTAAATGGTATTACTTTTTAAATGCAATAATAATAACATTCATTTAAATGTACGCAGGAATTATATGGTTGAATACTGTACAGTAGCTTTCTTGGTCACTTCCTGTCATTTTAAGCATACGCTACTTTATTAATGTTATTAACTATCACTACAGTCTTGATGCTGTAATTGCTGTCATGGTAAGGCAAGAGTTAAAAGTGAAGGATAGTTGTCAGTTGGTACCGGTGTTTCGGTTTAACAAGTAGCCGTGTTAACTGATGACTTTCAGCCGAATGCGTCCGTGGTTGTCGTGGTGACGGCAGCTGTTGAAAAGCCTAAAAGCCTTGAATGATCCTAAATTGAATGTTCAACACAGTATATACTTTTTGTCATACATTATCGCCAACACAAAGCATTAACATTTCTTGATGTTACTTTTAATGTGGGAGAAAAATATAGATTAGCAGAGCAGCTAGCGTCTACTGAGGAATTTGACATTATTATACAGGTTAACTGGTTGAATAAGGGTCACTTTCTATTTGAAGATACCGGCTTTTAGGAGGACAACTAAGTTAGGAGTTCTGTTTGTGTTTTCAACAGCTGTCATCAGCAATGATTCGGCCGAAAGTCAACAGTTAACACGGTCACTCGTTAAATCGAAACACCGGCTATCCTGCTAACGCTAGGTTAGCCGGGCAGGATACTGTAAGCTAACCGAACAGCTGGTTGCAAGTGTCAAATTCATGCTTCACTAATAGCTGCCCACGCTTTAAAAGGCGTAAAAGACTATCAAACTATCTGCACCACAATACAGTGACAGACAACAAACGATAAAGTGGAGTACAAACACACGGTTATATTTCCTTACCTTAACACAGAGACTGCTACAATTCTACTGCGCACGCGCTGTTACCAGAAAGCTACGGCACTCCAGAGCTGACAAATTTCATGCCACCGAAGTTTACCGTATTCTGGATTAATTCTACGTACTTTTAGAAGCGCACACAACGTTGCACGAGTACGGTTACGTTCTAGACTTGACTAGCTTGATATAGTAGAATTTTAAAATCGCGGAAGTGCAGCACTGACTGACTTGTGTTTTGTGCTGTACGTGTCTACAACACATATAGATTTTAAGTGTTTTCATCGTGAGGTGACGGTTTTTTTGGAAGAATAACAAAGCGCTAACTCTGACATCAAACTGCAAAAATGGAGGACGACGCTCCTGTCATTTATGGTCTTGAATTTCAGGTACGTTCACCTAATGAACAGTTAACTCAGACACTGTGCAATAACCCTGTTACACTATAATACTCACTGCACCTACAAATTTTACATTTATTTTAGTCTAAAATACAAAATGTAGAATGCATTTCACTCACTTCTGTGTGTCTGAAATGTTCGTATATAATGTAATTTCTATTTGTGCCCTGTTTACAGTCCACAGAAACGCTTTCACCTGTGTATTTACATTCCTTTTATATATTTGTGATGATTGTCATGTTATGTGCAAGTACACTGAGAGCCACTAAACCGGAATCAAATGCCTTGCAGGTGTAAACATACTTGGCCATTATAGATGATTCTGATTCGGGGGTATCGAATGCTGCTTCACTGTCATTACTGTTTACCTGAGTGCTATATTATATATAGAAAGAAATATTCTTTGCTATTTATTTCTACTCTTTGCTATTGTATTATAAAACTGTACCTGTTAGTTTAGTCTGATGAATAAGTTGTGGCAGATGTATGTTACAGTATTTCTTTATAAGCTCTTTGCTATTGCCTATTGCAGAAAGTGTTACAATCTGTTCCATTAATTGAAAATGTGTTGACAATGGACAGTCATGTTCCTTTGTATCCACTTTACAGGCACGAGCACTTACTGCGCAGACAGCTGAAACTGATGCCATTCGTTTCCTTGTGGGCACACAGTCTCTGAAGTTTGACAACCAGGTAAGGAGAGAGAAAAAAAAATTGAAAACAGACAGTTTCTCCTATTCTAACTCATTCAGTTTAAAATGGTGTTTTGTAAAATGGTGTGTCCCTTTGCAATGTATATTATATCTATTGTAGTAGTTTTTAATGGGTTGTTAAAGGGTTTTGTTAAAGTATTTGATAATCACTCAGAGGAACATGATGCTGACAAGAACATACTGGATGTCGATATTTTTTTTACATATACAAATAGTTACATTGATACTTTGAGTAATATTTTGTGTCTGATAAGGTTTTTCCACAAAAATATACAGTTACATTGTAAAATATTCTTAAATTTACACTGAAACATCCCTAATCTATGAAATATTATTTTAAAAATTTGAACTGCTGGACACAAGATATCTCCTATTTAGGAAGGAAGTTTTCCATCACAGGAGGCAACTGACACACCCCTATTCTTAGTCCTGTAGTTCATAGTTGTAGTTTATGTCCACTTGCAATTTTTATCTGTTTGACTTTAGGTAACAATGGAAATGAAGAGTTGCATAAATATATTGCTATCTACTGCATGACACTTTCCCCAGACATACATAATGCTGCACCTGCTGGACTCAGTCAGTATCATAATGGGCAAGACCATATCTTACCATGTGGTAATAAAATAAAATATTTAATGAAAAAAAATAATAACATATATACTAAAATTTCAGAGCTTGAGTCAAGATTATGGGGGAATATTTTTGACTCGAGCTAATTAAATTAGTTTTCAAAGTGGCATAACATGGAATATAGAATGAAAGTAATTAAAATAATCCAGACAGGAGGAAATCATTCAGGAGTCAGGGGCAGACAGATATGACTTGTTTTTGAATGTCAGTTAAATGTTCCAAGCATGACCAAATAACCCCACACATTGTTTTTCTGTTTTAAAATTAGAGTAAAAGATGACTATTAATTTTCTGGAAAAGAGCATAATATGGGTCATGATGCCAAAATCTTTATGAATGTCCAGAATCAAGTCGAAGGGGCCACTTTAAAACAAATCTCTTGATTGTTATTGACATTCAATTGAATTCAATTCAGTTTTGTTTATATTGTGCCAAATCACAACAAAAGGCGTCTCAGGGCAAGTCTGGAGAAGTTTATCATCTAATTTCAGCCTAAAACCTAAAACCTCAAGATAAGACCTAAAAAACAGTTTTGATTTTGCTCAGGAGATTTCTTTGTGGTCAGGTTCAAGTTCGAGTTTGAGTTTTTTTTTTTTGTTTTGTTTTTTAGGCAATCAAATCTTGAGAGCGGAGAGGATAAACTATATTTGTTAAGGTGGTGTAACACAGTAATCATGTAGAAGGGCTTAGTCCTGCACACTGCAAAAGCAGATGCAACTGCTAAAACAGATCTCAAGAGACCAGGATTCTGTAAAGGCACTTTTGTTTTGCCCATGGCCCACAAGCAGGTTGTGCACACCTTTATTTTTATGATGATGATACTTTTATTTTTTAAGGAAAAAAACTCAGTATGAAAAAGAGACAAAAGACATAAGAAATGGATTTGTATTAACAGATAATTGTCTAAATATTTAAAGAAATCATAACCTTGACTTAGTATTAAAATGAAGAAGCTATCATTAAACTAAAGAACAAGAACTGACAAGTGTAGTATTTACAAATGGAGAGATTTTCAAACCTCGTATTGTTGATAATCTGTAGCTTGTTAATCTCTATTCATTCATGCTATTCATTGCCAGTTCTAAAGCAACACTAGCCAAGGTTACCATTAAATACATATTGATTTTAGTATGCTTAGTTCCTCTTCTTTGGGTAAGAAAATTACATTTATTTTACTGTGTGTGTGTGTATGTTTGGTCTGTTAGATTAAATACAATGTAAAGGTTTTGGTCTTTGGTATTGTGGTGTGTGTGTGTGTGTGTGTGTGCGTGTGCGTGTGCGTGTGCGTGTGCGTGTGCGTGTGCGCGTGCATGTGTGCTGAATACAAGACTTGTTTAGATTATTACATTTAGTTCTAAAACAATGACATTAGAATCCATTCTAGCTTCTAGCCTTTCAAATATTAGGATTTCCAGCTTACAATACAAATCATTTATATATACAAAGATTTTAGAGCAAATGAGTAATTGAAAAATATATAAACTGGAAAATAATGATAAAATAATCGTTAGTTGCAGCCCTAAATTAATTAATTGTTTTGTCTAAAAATGTTAAAGAATAGTGCAAAATGAAACCATCCAAGACCCAAAGATGTCTGAAGTACAGTCAAAAATATGAATCATCACAATTGTCTTTGAATATTTTCTTTGTTCTGACGATTCATACCAAGTCTCCAAAACCTAAAGAGATTCAATTTACTGTAAGAGAGGAAAAAGCAGCACAGTACATTCCCACATTTGAGAATCTGGAAGCAGCACATGTTTGGTATTTGCATTTTCTTTAATAATGATTATTCAAATACTGCAATCAAGTATGGTAGTTGTTTCAGCATCACTCGGGACCACAGGTGTAGCTCAGTACAGACGGCCTCAGCCTGGCCATCAGACACCAGTAACAGCACTTAAAGGTGCAGTGTGTAAATTTAGTGGCATCTGTTGGAACACTCTTGGCAGAAATAGAATATAATGTTCTTAAGTATGTTTTAATTAGTGTGTGATTCCATGAAAATAAGAATTGCGTTTTTGTTACCTTAAATGGGGCTTTCCACAAGGATATGGAGTAGTCAGCCAGTGGGAAAAGGTAGCCAGCTTGGGGGGTCCAGGGACATGCTCCCTCAGAGAGAGATTTTGCTGTAAAAGCCCCAATTCGGTGGCCTTTGGCACATTCTAATGCCACTATTCCATCATATACACTGATCTTAATTATTGCATATAATACATTTGAGCTCACACAGTCTATAAATATCTATTAATATTTAACACCACACCTATTCCCGACTGATCAGAAGTTTTGTAATTAAAAATCATTTGACCTTATTTATTATTATTTTTTGAATTTTTGACACCTTCACTGTGAAGTTCATCCAGACATGCCGCAATGATGATTAATGTATTGTCTTACTAGAAACAGAAATGCACTCTTATTCAACAAAAATAAACAAGGTTATTTTAAGGGGGAACATGTTTCTAATCCCATGTCTTATCTAGACTATGTATTGGTTTTAAATTAAATTAGTTATAAAATATACCTATAGCAAATCGAAACTTGTTAATCAAAACTGTTTTATTAGAATCAAAATATATAGATATATATAGATATAATAAAGTAGCTGGCTGGATTTAAATGAGTAGTCAACTGTTTGGATGGCAGCCGGCTCTTATGGAAAGCTCTGCTTAGAATGAGCCCTTAATATCTACATAGGGAGTGGGTCTTCTTCCACGGAGGCGGCCATGTTGCACCACCATGTTTCTACAGTAGCCCAGAATGGACAAACCAAACACTGACTCTAGAGAGGAGCGTTCACATTTTCATGAGTTTCATGGCCACCGTAGGTCCTCCTACATGCTTGGAGGAGGAGGGGTATTCATTTGGTTGCAATCTGCAACCTCACCACTAGATGCCACTCAATCCTACATACTGGACCTTTAAGCCAAGTGCCATCCTTAACAATAGACAGATCTGCTGCAAGTGTATCGGTGTTGTGTGTATATCCAGGGTTTCTCTGCAAAAGTCTGTGTGTGTGTTTGTACGTGTTTTATACTTTGAGTATGTTTGTGTGTCTGTGTGTGAAGGAGAATAAGTGTGAGAGAGAGGAGTGCGTGCATGCATGCATGCATGCATTCACGCACGTCTTGCAGAGGTCATTACAGAGACAGATGACAGAAACAGTTGGCTCTAAACGGGGGGAGAAATAATTAGCTCTCTGAGAGCGAGAGAGAGAAAAAGAGAAATGTCTGCCTGAAAAAAACGAGCCTATTTTCTGGCAGACTTCAGTGTGAAAATGGTCTGGCACTGAATGCAGACCTAGTTCAATCCAAGTCTTGTGTAGCGAGTCTAATACAGAGCTTGTTGGGAATGGTGACAATGCATCCCAGTCGATCTGTGTGATTTCTTATTACTCCTCCTAACACTTCTCTCCACTGTGGCATGAGTACGGATCTGAAACACAAGCAAACCAAAGAAGTAAATTCTTTATTGTAGTGTAGATCAAATATTAGTACAGTGATCTGATTATGTTGCAATGAGGGTGCTAATGGCCAGCAGTGGATCTAGGGGGGGTAGCTGTCCTCCTTCTAGATCCCCCCTCCCCTCAATCTCCCCCAGTTTTCCTGCTCCCTAAACTGTAATTGTAAAATAAATGTAATTTTCAGTAACCACTATGGCCTTAAGGTGCCCAAAGCACTGAAATAAGGAAGAAACAGAAAGAAAATCCATAATTCATAATGCTCACTTTGGCCCCTGAAAACTGTTGGTACGGCATTGTGCCAAACACACACACACAGTCACAGCGAGTCAGAACAACACAACACACAGAGTGACTGAGAGCTGCAGCATCTGGAGGTAAATCAAGTCAGAGGTTCTCTGTGTGAAGTTTAACCAGCCTAACCAATTTAACTCAAACGAAGTTGAGTCAGTAATGAATGTAATTACTGTATGCCAAACTTATGCCAAAGCGGAGTTCATCACCAGATGTGATTTCAGGGTCTTTGTCATTCTGAGCCTCAATTTTAGTAGATCTCAAAAGCTGCAGGTGCAGCATTGTGGTGTTAAACACTGTTAAGTTATGTTTGAATCCATTTCGTTTAGGGAGTGGGTTGTTGAGATCGTAGTCTAACAACTGCATGTCAGTGCTATTTTTGTTTGATTAGCAAATATATAACAGCTCTTCTAATATAGTACAGCACAGAGTCAACACACACACAGGCTGCTGCATCCTTGACTGACAGACTGAATATATTAGTCATCAGGAGATTAAATATCACTCAGTGTTAAATCTGATTGAGTTGGTTGTTGTATTGTAGTTTATTAACCACATGCTCTTACAGTGTAATGAAATACATGGATTTTAACCAAGAGATCCATTTACATCTTGACTAGTGTGGATCAGAGCAGTTGGACTAGTGTACAGTGCAGACTGAAAATGAAAAGTCACAGAAAGAGGAGATGATGAAATGGGAGGAGAGAAATATAGCTTCAGAAATACAGTTCTCAGTATTGAGAACAGCATAGCAACTGTCACCTTAAAGCCCCCCTCTAATGTATTTTGGCATTTTTAACATATTTAACATTCCTGACAATGCTGTTTAGCCACACTGTTTACCAAATATTTTTTGACAAATAACTTAATTTTGCACCCAAAGTTAAAAAATGCAAGCTGTTGCAAAAATGGAACAATGATAGTAGAAGGCTGCAGTCATAAGTCATCCTCATAAAATCCCTTTGTTTTTGAGAGTGTATAGTCTACTGATACAGTATCAGGTGCTGTGTTTCAAACTAAATACTTGCTGCAGATGTGCTGCAACAACGGATTAATGCTTAAAATATAAATAATTCATTTCAATTAAACACTCTCCAACCAGAATCGGCACAGAAATTAACGTTTAATGTAGTTAAAGCAGGAAAGTAAGTACATCAGTCTTCAATGAACTATAAATGAACGTGGGTGATTCTTACAGTATCTGCTGTCCACAGCTGCTTTATACTATACGAAAAGCTTCTCTTTCCGTTCAATAAATCCCTGCAGCATCTAAAGGCAGCAGGACTTGTATGTTGATAAACCCCCAGCCAGAGAGCAGTGTCGTTACACATGGCCGTTCACTGTCTTTACCTTCATTAAATTGCCTGAAAACAACACAAGGCTGCTACAGTATAACCACACACACCTCTACACACCTCAGACTGGTTGGTTATAACTTGATATTCTGCCTTTTTATGAAGGAGATGTCAGGTTAGCAGGCCTCATCAGCCTCTTTTCCAACTGTCTTTTTAGCAAAAGTAGTGTCTCATGTTTATGCTTGAAACACATTACAGTGCAAACGCTGTTGTGTAATATTAATTACTATGTGACTGTGTACAACAGATACATTATAATTTTTGCTGAAATAGCATCAGTTTGATATAATCATATAAATGGCTTCACCAAATCATTTTTTATTGTTCAATTCTGTCATTATTATAGTAACTAGATGATCCCTCAATAAAGCCATAAATCGTCTGATTTCACATATCTCTGATACTGACATGTAACCTAATATATATAGCTAATACTGTAGTAGATGGTTAGGATATAACGTCACCACCATTCAGACACATCGCCAGTGCACTAGAATAGCATACTGGTTGTCATGGCAATGGGTTACCACTATTAACCACACCCCTATTCTCTGTTTGAGAAAGAACGTTAACTATTAAAAAGGAAGTAACACTGGTTGGAGCCAAGCTTTAAGCTGTCTTCGACTGTAGTTTGACATGACCTGATGGGTAATGCAGAGCCAGTAAGAACTGCACAGGTTTTTGTATTAATGCTGGCATCTTGTTCCTGTTGTCCATCATTTAGAAAGTGTGTATCATCATAATTTAATATAAATATATAAATATTGTAAAATTTGTCGATCTTTTGTTGAATCCATTGACCTACAGAAGTAGAATTGTATTTTTATTTGGGGACCCCCATATACTGTGCCTGTCCATGCCACCCTGCCATAACGTCTTGCCATCCCTTTGACACCTCATGTGAAGTTTTCTAGATCCGCCATTGCTAATGGCATATACTTGCACAGATGGACGTTGATGGACCATCAGAAGAGAATTGTGGTGATATCTTTGGTTATCAAACCTAAACAGTGGTCCACACCACCAAATGCAGACTGCGTCAAAAGTCTGACAGTGTCACGGGCTCAATACGCTTCAAACAAAGTACTTATTAGATTGTTGAACAGCGCCTGAAACCTCTCTCTGGATGTCGGAAAGAGTGGGCGGCTTTGTCTGTCAATTTCTGTAACTTTTTGGAACAGACACTCTGACAATCACGCCCACTTCGCACAAGCATTTGCCAGGTGTGAGAAAGGTGTGTGACATAAAGGTAGGGTGTTAACGTTTTGAGTGCAACACCACGAATGTCTTCAAGGAGAGACTGTCTGAAAGGGTGTGCTGTCATCCCCCTTTTTTCTGACTCATTGCATTGAGACTGCAGAGACGTGCAGAATTCTTGCATAGACATTGGGGAAGCAGTGGGATGTAACCAGGACAAGGTAATAATGTCAGGCCTTTTTGCCCCACCTTCGAGTGCAGCAGTCTGGAACACGATTTCCTTTAGACGTGATCAGACAACATGTTGTACGACCTAGTTTGTTTGGAGCATATCTCACAATGTGACTGCTGCTACAACCTTTCTACAAACCAACTAACTGAAATACAGCCTTTTTTTTATCAAAGAAAACCTGCTAGTGCGGTGACCAATGCTTGTTTTTTGTTTTGCCACATTTATGAAATATGACAGTTGATGATGCATTTTTTTTCGTACATTGTCCGATTTACAAGGCATGTATTCATCAAAATTGATTGTTTGACAAAGATTTGATTGCATCTCACAGTGTGACATGCGGTGTAAATAGTAGTTTACTGACTCGTTTCTTTGTTTTCTGATAATGAAGTCGAAGACTGTTCGAAGCTATAGATCCTAAAAAGGATCATTATTCATTCTTTTGGTCATGACCCTACATTCTAATCGAGGGTTGAGTCAGTGCAGTCCGTTTTAATCATGAAGCTCATTGTCTTTTCCACTCTGCATATGTTTTCTGGCCAGCATTGGTTAGCTCACTGTGTCTGAGTTTGAACTTGCAATATGAAAAATGTTTTTTCGATTGGCATTTCAGCCGTGATGGCTCCTGCTGTACCCATAAGCCTCCTGGCCTCTCCACCTCCCATTAAGCATAATGCAGGGTGGAAATGTCTCTCTTAACTTGCCGAGCACCTCTCAAATCCCTCAGAGACCAATAGCAGGAATGACAGATCGGAGGGCACGTCGGCATGGCATTTAAGGCTGCTAACGAGATAAAGCGCCCGAGCTTGGCACCTCTCACCCGCTCGCTACTCCTCCGCCCCGCTTACTGTCATCTGTGCGGCTAAAGAGCTTTAGTGTAGAGGCCCCTGAAGTGGGGGCCACGAGCCAGCTTGGCTTTATCCCTCCCTTACCCCCTTTTCCCAATCTCCCTCCTCTCCTCTTCCCTGCCTCAATTCCTCCCACCTTCGGTACATTAATAAAAGAGCTGGGCTGGGTGCCCAAGTGGCTGAAGGCTATGAGTCACTCCCCAGGCCTGGAAGAGTGAGGGATAAATCACCTGAGGGAGGAGGGCTGGAACTTCTCTCTCCCCTCACACCTGGGTTCATTCAGGGGGACCCTATTACTAGGCCCTCCAATTACCCTGTCCCGCCGGCTTGAATTTATTTGTACCGCTCCCACACCACCATAAAATTATAACTTTGCGTAATAATTTTTTGCTCGATGCAGTCCAACCCAAGGTTAATAGCCGCCTAGCTGACGCCTAGCTGGCGGCTGAAGGATGCTGCCGCTCCGATGCTCTTCTCCTCCTCCTCCTCACGCCCCCTCCTTTCATCCTCTTGTTCAGCCTGTAAAAGTAGTACAGGGAAGGGGAGTGGAAGTGCCTAGCAGGAGTTATTGTCCAGTGCAACCCCATTAACGGTCCCCCAAGGTGCTGTAAGTGTCTCTCTTATGGGAGAAACCGCCATTAATTGTCTGATCAAACCTTGAGACCCTCACTGTTTTACTGCATTGTGGGCCCTGAACTGCATTCAATCGAGGGCCCTCATAGAATAGATTTCCATCTAATGAAAAGAGCTCAGTAAGTAGGAGTTCTTATTAACGTCTTATGGATAAAAGTTTAGCTTGTTTGTTGAACTTGTGTGCTGTAAAGTTTGGACGGCAGTTGATTGTGTTTTTAAGTACAGCCAAGTCCTCAGCATTACACCAGGTCAAGGAACTAAAGTATTTATAGTTAAGGCTTATATAGTTGTTTAGGTGTAACTATTAAGCAAAAACTGAGTAAGCTGGTAGTATGGATACTGAGCTTGTGCGAATCGCCGAAACCTGCAGGAATTAAGCAAAGAATTCTGGTCCTAATACCAAAAATATTTTTTGATCCCTTTCTTTAAGAACTATAAAGATGTTTTTCTACAAAAAGCCTTTTTCCATTTAACAAATGAAGACAGGCTTCTCAAGTGTTAAGAATTGTCTTTACAAATGCGTTTGTATAAAATCTGTCTGAAATCTGTCTAAAATTGACAAAAGTATTATTATTGTCATATTCCGTCAACAATTGCAGCAAGCATTCAACGCCAGCTTTTGGTGCTTTGCAGTTTTTGATGCTCAGTGCTATGGACGCACTTGGTACCAATAAAGTATTGAGGTTTGATTCCCTATATACATCCTCATTATTTTTTGGCATATAACATAGAAAGTATAAGATTGAGGTTTCTCTTGAGTATCCCAAATAATATTGGTACTGGTGGACTTTTTATTGTTATTCAAGGTTTTAGCATCAGTTATTCAAAGAAAACACTATTTTGCTAATTGTCTTGATTTAACTGGAAGGGAAAATATGGGAAAACAACTCACCCCTGTGAAAATGTGTCTATAGCTCCACTAAATCATATTTAAAGGATGCAAACCTCAGACACAAAACTGTAGCAGTATTGGTCACAACATGCTTTTTCCACAACCTTTGCAGCACTGATGTAGCATGGCACTGTAATACCACACTCCATCACAGGTAGGTGTGGGCTCAAGTGCAACACCTAGCTGTGAGTTCCTGATGTCTTCCAGTGGTTACCTTCTCATCTGGCTACAATGATTGAAATGTACTCCAACAGGTGTCATAACACTGTGATGTCATTATAGGGTGGGGTTACAGCTAGCCTTGCTCTGTCCACAGTTCATAAACATGTCCACTAGCACTTCTAAAGTTGGCAACTGGGACTCTGGGAAGTCACTGCACTGGGCTGTGGTTTGCCGGGAAACAGTTACAATATGTTACTCCTCCTAAAACCACAAATGATCAGTTTTACATCTGTGTATGTAAGGATTAAACAAACAAGATGCAATATGTTACTAAGCTTAACAGGTGTGGTATAGGTATATTTCTTTACTTTGAAAAGAGCCAGGCTAGCAGTTTATCCCTGCTTCCAGTCTTTACACTAAGCTAGGTTTATTGCCTCCTGGCACAGACATGAGTGGTATCAGACTTATAGTCTAAAGCCCCTTTTTAGACATAGAGTATGCAAATTTCCTGGCTTTATCTATCTGTTCAAGTGATGGATTTTTGTCATTCAGACATGGGTCTCTGTTACATAAATGTTCCTTAGAGCTTGATTCATTTACAGAAAGACCTTACCTGCACAGTATTTGGCATCTGATGTGGTGGCATCACTGAAAAATAGTGATGGTTTAAGAAGTTATGATATGAAGGAAGAAAGAGTCCTCAGTTCTTTTAGCTCTGTGTTACTGGTGGATTTTAAAATGTATTTTTTCTGTTGAAGCCTTAATTAATGACCATTAATGAGCTACTCTTCTCACTAGTGAATCCTCTAATACATTTTCTCAAGTTTCACCAGACACTATTAGAAAAGGAATTCTGCTGCCTAGTTTATGATGCTCCACAGTACACAAGCATGTTGAGACATTAAGTCGGGGCTGTCATTTGATCTCCGTTTTCAAGCATGCTATATGTGAAGTGTTTTGTAGGATTTTCTGTTATTCATCCATGCTGTTGGCATGAATGAAAATGCTGGTTGGATTAGTATTGTTCTTTTCTACCTCTATTTCTTGTGTTCACACTGCAAGGGGAAAATGATTTTTAATACTGGCAGATGGACTGATCTGACATGAGAAGGATCTTTTCAACAATTTAAAATTGGCTTATTCGCAGTGTTTGTGGTTTAACAGAGTCTGAAGGGGCTTGACTCATTAAAACAGATAAGCATTTTTCGCTAAATGTTGTACTATTAATTCACCAGTTTATACTGATGTTTAATGATCATACAGAAAGAAATCCCTCATTGACAAGCCACAGAGACTCTGTGTTCTCCACCGTGAGCAACTTCTTGCAGAACACTTTGATAAGGTGCAATTCACATTGCAAAAGAATTTGGGATTTTCAGTAGTATCTATAATAGTTTTTGAGTGGTACATTTAGACTGCAAATAAAGTTGCATTCTGTAAATACTGCAGAAAGAACATTATTCTGTATTGTTTCTGCCCAACTCATGAGTGCCATACTATACTTAACTGATAAGTTACACACTCACTATGCAGATCAAAAGCAGACATTTGAAGTTAAAGCACCCTTAGCTAAAGCTAAATTTTCCATCTGCTGACAAAGGCTTGCTTACAAGAAAAGACTTTTTAAAAAAACAACACAATTAAAGCTCTTTCACAAGAAAGCTCTCTTGGATAATGCACCTCATCCTCAGCCCCTTTTAGCACGGCTATTTGTCTATAATAAAAAAAAAAGAAAAAAAAGAAGGAATGAGCTTTTATCGATTTCCTTTTTGTTGTACCTTTTCCACTGACTCTTCATATGCAGAACTCCCATGAATCCACCATGACTTCTAAAAGTGTCTTAATCGTCGCTTTAAAGGCCAAATCAAGATGAAAAGTCTGCAGCCGTATGAAGTTGACGACAGGAAAAAAAGAACCAAAGCGACGACTGCCTTGAAATTACGTTTACTGTCATATTAAAAAGAGGAACCTTCTTCTTTTTCGGGGGAATCAGAGGAGTGTGTGGAGCTTTGAACTGTGCCTGGTGTGTGGAGGGAGGAGCACACAGTGTTTTAACTCTAGCTTCATCCTCAACACATCTCCTCTCTCTTTTTTTGCTTTCCTTCCAGATCCACATCATTGACTTTGATGATGAGAATAACATCATTAATAAGAATGTCCTTCTGCACCAAGCTGGGGAGATATGGCACATTGGCGCCAGTCCTGCAGATAAGGCTGTGCTTACCACCTGCTATAACAAAAGTGAGTCCTACTGTTTCCTTCTGTCTCTGTTTCCATTCGCTGCCTCCTTATGCATCATGTTTCTCTTTTTCTTCCTTTGTCTCCTTTTTGCTTGAACTCTATCTTCCTTTTTTTCTTTTTCTTGGTGTTTCTTTCATCAAATTATCTTGTGCAGTTTAGTCGAGAATCATAACATTGAGCCGGTCTTGAAAAGGTGATCAATAACAACTCGTCTGTCTTCACAGGTCTGACAGTAGCAGCTGTGTTAGGAGTCATGTTCAGACTGATAGAATCAATACTAATGTGTGGACATGATGACCCACATGAGGGATAATAGCGGCAGCTGCAAACTGACTATGGCTGGAGAAAATCTTTGAATAGAACATGCAGATCATCTGTGTTTTTTTTATGTAAGGTTTTCTTGTGACTGCACAAATGCACTTGTTTTTTTTTCAGTATTATATTTAATTGGAAGTAGAGGAGAAAAAAGCTCATATAATAAAACAATCCAAATGAAGAAAACCTATTTAGCATAAAGTAAACCCTTTGGAACCCTTTGGGATTTTGGACAGTTCTCAGATCCTCACATTTCAGGAGAAACTGTATCAGTGGTGTCAGAGTGTGCCAGTCCAATTTTGTTGAAACTGAACCTCATATATTTCAGGAGTGGTTACAACCACAAAAACCAGCACCCATGGCCAGATTAACAATAATATTTTATCACCCTCATAACCCTCTCGGTATGATACAGTACGCTGCCGTAGCTTTGATAAGAAATACTATTTTTATTTCAAATTGCAGATGATAGGGCCGTGGTTTTCCTCACCATTAACACATCATCGAGTAACAGAGTTATTCTAATCATTAACACGTGTCAAGATGCAAATGCAGTTTTTTGAGGTATCACTAAAAACAGAGCCTGACCAATACTGTTACTGAGACTGATACTGCTGTCAGTATTTAACTGCTCGTTCCTATGACCCACAAGCAGCTGAGTGCAGTTTTATATGATGGATGCAGTTAGCTAGACACAAAATCAAAGTTGCATTTGATTTGATACATTTTTGTATACGCCCTTGAGTTCAACATGAGTCATTAAACATATGAAAATATTTTATAGGTAGAGAAGAGAGGGGTTTTAATATAAAATACTCCTTGCATGTAAGAAGAAAGGAACAATCTATCTATCTATCTACACACTCAGATATCATTATGTTCTATGTATTTATATGCATTTACACATATGTATGTCAACAGTATTTTCATATAGGATACATCATATTCACTTGTTTAAATAACTGCCTGTATCTTGTATTGGGAGGAAGTGGGAGCTCTTACGGTGAAAATTAAAGAAACGGGTTGTTTTTTTGTTGCAGTCATTTTGTGAGCACGGCTGTTGCCAATAAAGCAGTTATTTAGTAACTTCAAAAAGTTGTCTTCTTGTCCAGTAACACAGAAACTCAGGTATTTCATATTTCCTGAAACATTACACACAAAATAACAACTTCCACAAACTCATCACATTTTGACAGTTTCTAAATCCTCAAAACAAGATACAGAAGATCAAGACTGTTTTTGTCTTCATGTAGGACTCCATCACTTATTGAGGCTGAAGAAACTGGGTTTTCTGAGAGTCTTAGGATTCCTTGAATTGAAATATTAAGGAATTCTAACCATGATATGTATTGTACCATTACAGCTGAAAATAAACCCATCAGTGCTCTCTAGAGGACAAACGATGTGGTGGCGACATCGAAAAAACAGCATTTCCTCTTACTCACTGGGTGAAATGCACTTAACGCCGCCCCAACGTAGGAGTGGCACTTTAGTTATAGATTACAATCTAGAGCTGCAACGATTAGTTGATTAATCAATCGACAGAAAATGAATCGCCATTAAAAAAAAAAAATCTCCATGTTCCATCTTCTCAATTTTTTTTTGTTGTTTTAGTTCTCTATGATAGTAAACTAAATATTGCTGTTGGTCAAGACAAAAGAAGACATTTGAGGATGTGACCTTGATCTTTGGGAAACATTGATAGACCAAATGATTAATTGAGAAAGTAATCAACAGATTAATCAATATTATTTATTAATCAATTTGAAAGAATAATCATTAGTTGCAGCCCTATTATTACTCTCATTTTAGTTACAATGTCCTGTCTATTGGCCAAGTGTCAATCTTAAATACAGTATGTACACTCTAGGCTTCAGTGCTCCTAAGGTCAGAATGGTGATGTGCCACTGCAGCTGTGTGTGTAAGGGAGTGTTTGTCTATATCTGTGAGAACCAACTTGAGCTAGACCTGGAGAGTGAGGACACATCTTCAAAGGGCTGTTTAAAACTTAACTCTTGGTTTTAGGGTTGAGGTTACAACTGTGTTAAGGTTATGTCTATGGCTAGGGAATACATCATGGCAATGAGGGTCCTCTCAAATATAGAATGTGTGTGTGTGTCTCGGAGGTTACGTCATACAGGAGCTGACAACCATGTCAGATGGGGCAGGGAGAGGTTGATGCAGAGTGCACTGTAGGCCTTTAGAGGTAGATACTTCTGGGACAGGGTGTAGTCACTGTCTCCCCTCAACCTCCACCACCCTCCTCTTCCTCTCCTCTTTCTCTTCCCCCCCCCCCCCCCCCCCCCCTATGTTTCTCGCTCTCTGTCAGCTGAGTTCTACATGCTTGAGTTCACAGAATGACAGCCACTCTGGACCGGGCTGAAGCCCAGACAGCCCACTACGCACTGCTGCACACACCGCACACTCTCCACACACATATATACTGTACATAGAAACACACACACACACACATACACAAGAGTAATAAACACAAACACGCATACAAAAGTGCGTTCATATAGCATTTCCATACCGCCTCCCACAGGCGCTTCAATATGTGAGCAAGAAAGGGCTTTTGTTCAAGATGATTGCTTGCCCACTTACTCCAAGTGCAAGGTTGTCTAAAACCACTCAAGAGCCTGTGGACTCGCACCACGTTGCTTTTTAATTTGACAAATAGGCCTAACGCCAGTTTTTCATAGCCCAACGCCTGCCCACACACTATCAATATCTACACCAAAAAGAAATTAGGCTATTTTGCTCTTACTGTTTCATTCTCTCTCTCTTTCTACTCTGTCTCTCCCTCTCTCTACTTCCTCTCTCGCTCTCTCTGTGATTGGTTATGCCCTCCAGCCTCAAACTTTTAGTCCAATTACTGTATCAATTTTACATTTAGTCCACTGGTTCCAATTAGCAGCTCTGGCTCTGGTGTGCTTGTGCCAAAATAACTCATTTGTGATGTGGATTTGGAGGAAAGTGGTGTCCACGTCACAGCATTAGCGCCTGTCCGCCACACACACACACACACACACACGCACACACACACACACACACACACACACACACACACACACACACACACACACACACAATAACACTGTAACTGTAATGACTGTGTGCGTGTGTGTCTGTGTTGTTGTTGTTTTTCCCTTGCAGCTAGTGACAGCAGGGTGGTGTCCTGTGCGGCAGTATGGCGGATGCCCTCTGATTGGGAGACAGGAAGCCACGAGTCACCTGACGACTCCGCCCACAACCCCCAAACCCTGGAGCTGCTCTGTCACTTAGACGACAGCGCCCACGGCAACACTTCCTGGTAAGTGTTGCTGGGGAACAGTAGCATTTGGGTAAACTGCTGTGAGAATTACAGTACAAGTGATGCACACTACACGTTACAACTTCTTTTGAAAGTTTGAAACAATAATGTTAATCCAATGTCCCCCATTGTGATTTGACTTTGTGTTAGAATTATTTTGTCAAACTTATTTTTTCCAACGTCTAAAATTAACTTTCACTCTCATTTATTTTGAATGTGCTTCCTGAAACACAATTAGTGACCCCCATGTTTGATTTTGTGCTGATCATGGCAATAAAGAGGAAAAAGTAATACATACAGTATACATCCTTGGATTTTATGGCGCTATGTAAACCAACTACAAGTTTGCTTGTATATGATACCTCTATACATCACTAACATATGTAAAATCTTTCCTTATTTCATTCAGCAGTGCTCTGAAAAGCTTTGGCAGGTACTTTGCTCTTTGATTTGCTTTTTTCAAATGCAGAGACAATTAACCAGCAGGTAGATTTAGGAAGGATATTTTCTTATACTGTTAGACGTTAAAAATTCAACAGGAATCATTTAGTAACTACGGCGAGCTGTGGAAGACAGGTTGTCCTCTCACCTCTCCTCTTTCATGTTTCCTCTTTTCCTTTCCTTTCCTTTCTTTTCCTTTCCTTTCCTTTCCTTTCCTTTCCTTTCCTTTCCTTTCCTTTCCTTCTCCTCTCCTCTCCTCTCCTCTCCTCTCCTCTCCTCTCCTCTCCTCTCCTCTCCTCTCCTCTCCTCTCCTCTCTTCTCCTCTCCTCTCCTCTCCTCTCCTCTCCTCTCCTCTCCTCTCCCCTCTTTTTCTCTTCTAGTCTAATCTCCTCCTCTCCATCTATACTCTTATTAGCCTCTCTATCTGTATCTCTCCTCCATCTGAATGTTTTTTTATTTTTTTGGCTCAAACTATTGACTGGCCCACATCTCAGATTGTAGTCACGGCTCGATCCTTTTGTCTTACAGTCGCAGCTCCTGTGCACAATGCCTCGCCATAACTCACCGCCTATGAGAATGAAAATCAATGGTCATTCCCCTTTTTAGTCCACTGTTCATCGGCTGCCTCATGATTGCTATCATTTTTAGAGGCGCCAATCAGTTAGCGTGATGCATACTGTAGCAGGTGTCTGCAAGCAATAGATAAAGATGGAGGGGAAGAAGAAGAAGAAGAAAGAGAAAGAAAGATGGAGAGAAGCTCACAAAGAAGAGTGTGAGATAGGAGAAGAGAGATTGAATTAGTGCAACTGGGTCTATGTTTTGTCTTGTGTGTGTGGAGGAGGGGGGCTCTATGTGCAGGGGTGCACCCATGTACATTTGTACAGTGTGTGTGTGTGTGTGTGTGTGCGTATGTGCTTGTGCGTCAGAGGGCAGGTCAAGCAAGGCTGATGGCTAAAGATTGATGGCTCTGGACTCCACCATCTTAACACCCTGAGAGCTGTAACCCTCACAAGGGCACCACACTGTGTGTGTGTGTGTGTGTGTGTGTGTGTGTGTGTGTGTATGGTGAGGGAACGTGCATTTGGTGTTGTGAAGCCTGTAGCCTATGCTGTGCACTATTGGCTTCCCTAGATGGATGGCTTTGGTCTGCTGCCCACCTCCTCCATCTCTCCATGACACACACACACAAACACACACACGCGCTTATCCCCACTCACTCTGATAATGCTGGCAGCTTGCACCACTGTGTGTGTGTGTGTGTGTGTGTGTGTGTGTGTGTGTGTGTGTGCATGTTTGTGTATTTAAGCAGACAAAAAGTAAAGAGATTGGAGTTTGTATTCTTATGAGGCTTTTTGTCTGTTTCATGTGTATGTGTGTGTTTGTTCACCTGCCCGTGTGTGTTTGTGTCCACCGTAGCGTGTCTGCCCGTGTGTAGCCTGCATCCTCCATTCGTGTGTTTTCCGGTCAGTGTGCTCGCTTGCTGGTGTCCCTCCACTCCCACTAACAATAACACTTTCTCCTTCCTCCAAATCCCCTCATTGTTTGGGTGGGCAAACATTTGAGCCTCTGCCCTGTTGTGAAGCGTGCTCTGAATGGAAATATCGGCAAAATACACACACACACACACACACACAAAAAAACAGAGCTAAACAAAGCTTGGGGAAAATCATGTTTTTTTGGTGCGTATGTGTGTGCATCATGGCTTTTTTTTTCTTCTTCTCATTCTTCTCGCACTTGGTTTCGATAGGGAGCTGTGCCAGTTGAGCGAATCGATTCCCATGGAGCCATTTGAGCCAATCAGGGCCCTAGGAGGGAATGGTAAAGCGCAAAAGGCAACAAGGTTGATTTTCTAAAGTGGGGTGTGACAGGAGGGGGTAGGAGGTGTTTGTGGGTGTGATTGTGTGTGTTTGTGCACACACGCATGAATGCAATCATGTGTATTATTGTGCAATCATTTCGAGTGAAAGGCTTTGAGTCTTTCACTTGAAAGTCTGGCTGTATATACTGTATGTCTAACTCCTTTCATCCTGTAGTGCGTGAGCGTCTCTGTTGTCTGTGTATGTGGCTGGTCATGAAAAAGTGCGTGTGTGTGGTGTGTAAATGTGTGTAGCCGATATCTTGGTGATCACTGAGCGTGATTTTCACTGTGAGGGTCCCCTAGTCCCAATCAATTGGACCCCGGTAGTGGGCTCTCATGCAGACTATCAGCCCTGTGTGTATGTGTGTGTGTGTGTGTGTGTGTGCAAGATGGGGGCTGGTGGTCGATTACAGTGCCTTTGCAATCCAGCCTCTTCAACCACATCTTAAATTAAACACCATGAGGCGGGTGCTGCACTGAAGAATGTGGGTCTGGTGTTTTTTTTCTTCTCCATGGTCTGCAGGTGCCAATCAAAAACGTTAAAGTACATTAAAGGATAATTACTATTACTACAACTTTCAGAGTTATGCACATATGTTCTGTCGGGGTTTGATCATTGTTTATTGAATCGGAATCCAGTATCAAAACAGTTTAAAAGAATACTCCACCAGTTTAGCATTGTATTCCTATAAGATTGCTGGAATCCCAATATCAGTTTTTAAAAAAGAATCAAAATTGATGCAGCTGAATCAGAGATATCATCTTTTTTTATCCTATGCATTCTTCTTTGTCAAAACATTGAGGTTACTTTACCCGAAATACAACTCAACCGCTAACAATTCAGTCTGAGATTGGGGCATGTTATGCTAGTAGTCTGGAGCTGCTAGCCTCGAGCCCCTCACTTCTTTCTAACTCCACACCCCCAGATTTTTTTTTCTCCTTCAAACATGGAGTCTTCAGCCCCAACTGACACTAACTCATCACTTGAGGCAATTTATTAGATTTCACACAGCTCCCTCTGGAGCCACAGAAGGCTTTATACAACTTTTTACACATTTGCAGTAGTACTCCTAAGACCTGTTAACTGACGCTGAGGTGTAAAATCAGTAGAGTTCCTCTTTACAGAAGCCAAATCCCTTATCAAATCTAATTAGGTTCAAATTTCAACGGTTGCCAGCAATTTAAGTTATAACTAGCTAAATCTCAAAGATCTCTTATCACCCTTTGTTGTCTGAGAGGGCAATAACAGTTTTGAGTGGCAGCCTAATTAATGTTCACAACCTGTAGCTACAACCTAAAAGGGAGATGAGCAGCAGAACATGTGAAATGTTGATTAATTATGTATTTCATACATTGAAGTAACAGTTGCGGCCTACTTACTTTGCATGCATGGCTGTTTCATGACCTACTTGCTCCAAATACTGCAGGTCCTGCTTCAAAATGATTAAGTTGATAAGCTTAGTAAGTATTTCTACAACTGAAAGACTCTCCTGAAATTGATGTGATGCAATAAGCTCCGTCATTTATCTAGAGAGTTGCCACTCTGTTGGTCCGGTTGAACTTGAACTACAAAAACAAACAGCTGACTCGCGGTCATGCAGTGGTGTTACAGAGTGATTTATCTTTCCCCTGACAAACTAGTGCGAGTACAGCTGACAAATGTTTCATTTTAGCTGTTACTGAAGTTACTCTTTTCTGATGACAAAAGGTTAGATAAGAGATATGTTAGTAAAGTGATATGTTGGCAAAGCTTAGCAAATTTTGCCTCGTCTTGTGTTTGTTTACCCATTTTCCCATTTCTACAAATAGTGTTTCCCACACCATGCCTTCTGTGGTTTGCGTTGGGGTTTAAATAATTGGTTGGGGTTAGGGTAAGATTGGCTTGAGGTTAACCAGTGGTTCAAGGTAAGGTATGGGGAAACAGACTGATAAAACACTGCATCCAAAATGGAACCAGCGATTGGAACCAAACCCTAAACAGAGTTCTACTCATCAGTTTAATTGCTGAGATCTCACTGATGTTGCTACAACAAACTTTGACCTACCATACTTGGTGATTTTCTTTTGCAATCTGGGTTTATTACTGGCGTGAACTTATACATTTGTACGGTCGTAAAGTGGTTCAGATAATCTAACTAAACTTAAATGTTTATCTTGTCTGATCATCTGAAAATTAGTGCTTTTTGTCCCATTGGACATGTTCAGAAATTACATCTTTGAGTACATCAGTATCACATCCATTTGAAATGATGTCCAAAGCTCCAAAAACAAGACTGATTGGACTGAAAGATTGGAACAAATAGTAATTATTCTTTAACCCCAACCATAACCTCTACAAAACCTAACACCACTTTGCAAAAACATCCTCTTATTGAGCAACTAAAACTCAAACTGGTCTCTCACACAGCAACACATACATACACACACACACACAGACACTAACTCACACACACTGCCCTTGGTGTCCCTGTATCCATGCTAAAAGCTCAACACACACACATACACATGCTGTGTTTGTGTTGGCTCTTTATATGAGGGGCTGGAATTAAACTCATATGGATGCAAAGCACAGCAAAGCGGGGGAACAATCTGATGAGCTAGAGACAAAGAGAGAGAGAAGTGCATTCTGTCCCAGACTTAGATATATGGGGCTGTAAAACCTCCATAGCTCTCCCAGACAGTATTTACATACCATTCCAGTAGCCAGTGTGCCAGCTTGTTGCAGAGCTCAAGGTCAAAGGCACATAACTTATATTCTCTAATAAGAGAGGCAAGGCAATATGAGATACTGTACAGCTTACTGTCTCTGCCTCTCCCTCCCATCTATTGCATGAATTAATTGATACTATAGGGAAGCATACGGTGTGTAAACCCCAAAGTGGGAGTATATTTTAATTGGTCCTGTGGTGTGCTGATGTTTGGCAATGTGTGTGTGAAAAAAAGAGACATACTGCAGTCTCCATCTATAGGGTCTGTGAGCTGCATTGAGGTACCCCACCAAGCTGTGTGTGTGTTCCTCTTCTTAATCACATTGTGGGGACATATATATGTTCACATTATTGGGTCTCTACAAAAAACGGGAACTAAAAAGGTAAACCGTTAACAGTCAGGGTTGGTGTTAAGTATGTTGTGGTTATATTTAAAGGATAGGTTCAGATTGTTTGAAATCTGTCCTGCTCACATAATTCGACAGTACCAATTCCAGACTTGGGCTGAAAAAGCATTTTTTAAATTTAAATTTAAAATTGAAATCACAATTGGTGAGACAGCATTACAGTTATCATATACAAGTTATTAACAGTGTCTTAAAAAGCTTAAAGGGGGTAAAATTAATCAGCGAGTTTGACGGCTAAAATGACAGCTGTTGCTGGGAAATGTATTCAGCTGTAGCAAATTTATGTTTATTTTGAGTTGTCCAAACTACAAAAAGTTATATTCTTGGCTGCTGTCTGGTTAATATGCTCTATATTGATATCTAAACTATTTACTCTTGGCCACAGATGATGAGGTCACAGAGGAAAAAGTCTTCCACTAGATAAGTGATTTAGCTGTGTAACATGAAACCTAACCCTAACCCCCTCCCCTCCCTTTAAGTGTCCCTCAGCTAATTGTTTTGCACTATTTTGTTTCACTCTCTCTGCCCTCATCAGCTGGTGTTGTGACTAGCAGGGGAACACAGTGGGGTATTTAAAAGCTAAGAGCCAGATGTTTCCCTCAGGAGTTGGTGGAGACAAAAACAGAGCTAAAAGAGAGTGAATATTGTTTGCTAACGAGTTTCGCCATTACAGCCTACAAGGTGATGATCCGTCAATGAGTTTACAGCTTGTTTCCACAGCCCTCAAGTGGCAAAAAATCAGTTATTGCGGGGTTAATAATTTAATGTCTTAGCATAGGCTAAGGTTGTTACAAGTATTGTTTTTTGGTTTATTTTACTGAAAATATTTAAGAAAATTGCAATTATAGACTGTATTTCCCTCAAATTGGTTGTCCTGGTATTTGTGTGTTGGTATATTTAAGGTTGAAGATACCACTTGATCTGTCAGCATGTTAGCTTCAGCTGAACTTGAATGCATCTTAGCACAAATGGAGGTCGCTCATCTGTAAGTTGAATAGAGAAATGATTATATTGACCAATAATGTTTCATTCAACATGCTTATGGCTTGTGAGTATTGTACTAAGATGGGAAATAAAGAACCTGTCTTTAAGGTTAGGGTTAATCTACAGGTGTTTCATTTAATATGTACATATATATTAACTTAATATGTTTACATTACTACAGTGTCCTTCTAAGTGACAACAAGCAGTTTGTCTGTGTGTGTGTGTGTGTGTGTGTGTGTGTGTGTGTGTGTGTGTGTGTGTGTGTGTGCATGTGTCTGTACATCCCAAGTCCATGACTTTCTGCTCCTCAGGAGGGCAGTAAAAGCTGTCTCTCAGCAGCCATGAATTTACAGCCCTTATAAACACAGCTCCTCACCGCCTCCCCGGCCTCCCTCCTACATTCCCTCGCTCCCTCCCTCTCCTTCTCCCTCTCCTTCTCCCCGCTCCACCTTTTCTAATAGGACTATGCATATTTGAAACTGGGATTAAATCCAAAAGCAAACTTTAACTTTGTCTTCCCTCCCTTCCCCTGTCATTTCTTTTATCTCCGACGAACACACTCACTTTCTATAACACACGCTCTCTCTCAAACGCTGGCATTGTTGCTGCCGCTTCAAGTTGACAAATGAGTCCAAGAAAATGGAGTTGTCTAATTGATGAACTCTTTAAATAAATGGCATCATTTCGTAAACCTCTAATGACAGCAGCTTTAGAGCTGTGACAGACTCCTCAGACATCCAAACCTTCAGCCAGACCACGTATGCACCTCTGTGACATTTTACATCCTTTAACCCAGATTAGACACAGATTATTTTTTTCTCCCAAGCGGAAAAGTCACACTGAATCAAAACCTTAACAAGCATACAGCAGCTTTTCCAGGCCAAGGTTATGTTTAGCTTATTGCCGGGTCTCTGACTGTACTGACATATTGCTTTTAAAGTCGACAGGACTCCGAGTTAAAAGCACTGCTTTCTCACTTGGGTTGTGTCCTCTTTCTTACACTACGTAGTCATGTCTCTGCCTTTATTTTTCTGTTAAGCCCTTCCAAACTAAGAAGAACAAACAACAAAACCATACAAGTGATTCAATCAACACCAAGGGAATTATAAAGCAACATTTTGGGCTCCATTGTGTCAGGTCTGGTTAGGTCCCTAAGGTTCCTGCACAGAATACATACTTTAAGTAAAGCGCAGTGGAGAATGAAAACTCCGAGAAGCATGCAGTGAGGAATCAATACTCTGCAGAAAGTAGTATGCAGGGAGGAATCAAAGCTAAGTATGCAGTAAAAGCTACCACTCCTTTAACACCAGTGAGGCAACTCTATCCCACTGCTGTGTTTGAACACTAGATTGACAGAATTGGGGTGCTGGATTTGCCAATAAGTATTCTGTGCTAACCATGCAGAACTCTGTTGTATGCTATTGTCACTTCCTCAGGCTTTTAATGATTAGCTAGTGTTTCCCGGTTTGTGCAAATTAAACCCGTTCAAGTAAACTTCACACACAATAACTTCTTCCAGCTTCTTCGGATTGAAGCCTGTAAAGTTAAGGCATTCTATATGTTGTACGTATCAGAAAAAGAGGTTTGCGTTTTATCAAACTACAAATTTCAAGGGATGCGGGGAAAAAAATGAGAAATTTTGAAAAATCTTTGACTACTTCTGTGCATTGTCTCGGGGGTGTGCCAAAGATTTTGGTGTTTGTCTCTGTACAGACACAACAACAAAACTAGTCCCAGCTGTTGTTTGACAGGAAATAGTTCTAGCATATAACCCTCCATAAAACCTCAAAATGAATATTTGTTTATGGATTCAACCAATGACATCCATTGTGTTAGTCAGGGGATAGGCAGCCTAGCTTAGTTGAGCATAAAGAATAGAACAGTTTTTACATGGCTGTTTATGTACAAGTTAAACAAACAGGATATATCCTGTTAATAAGTGAGCTTTAGTCATCACATATACACTGCATACTGATGAAATGTATATTAATTTACATCTGAAAATAGTCCCTAATAAATATAGTATTGAGTAATTTTTGCTTAAAAATACCATTTTTTGTTTTCAAAAATCACTGAGCCTTCTTTAAAAATGAAACTATTTACTGTATCTCTGAACAGTTTTTAAAGATGTTCTTCTTCAGTGGGAACCAGTGGGTTTGAGGGTCACAGGCAGAGTAGTGAAGTCTGATGGCAGACTAACACATTGTTGGTTTTGGTCTTTTCATGGATCTGCTGAAAATAAGAAAAACATAGAATAACACAAGCTGTATTTTTGAAGATGTTGTTTATTGTGGTTTGCATGTCAGTTCTTCTCATTCACAACAAGGATGATCAGTCCAAACATAATGCATCACCAGCTTTGTTCCATACAAATACTACATCAATACAGGACTGTCCTAGCAGGCAATCAGTATGCAAACTTAACAAATGTGATACCTTTATAATGTGTAACCTGTAATATTGTTGTAACTTTTTGTATACATGTTTGACCAACATGCATATTCTACATGATTGACTCTGTTTGTGTGTGTGTGTGTGTGTGACTTTGTTTATTTACAGTGTGCTGTGGGAGCCCATGGGGGATGGCAAGCGTGTGATTTCATTGGCTGATAACCACGCACTACTCTGGGACCTGCAGGAGAGCTCCACACAGGCCACGGTAAGACACACACACACACACACACACACTGTAAACCACAGTACATATACAGACACGCACACCATATCACACAATAGCTAACTCATTATTTGATAACCACCATATCGTCTTGGTGTTATCAGACACACACATCCTTTCTCTGCGACAACAGCAGAGTGTCCACTATTCATTCTATCTCTCTCTCTCTCTCTCTCTCACACACACACACACACACACACACACACACACACACACACTCACAAACACGCACACGCACACACACAGACAAATACTCACACAGTATCTGGGCAGGTTTCTAAGTTGTGGCCACTTTAATATTATTCCCTTCAATCTCTCCCTCTGTGATAGTAATAGTCTTGTTTAATAAGTAAGAGAACTCACTCACTGTATCTGTTTTCACAGTTCACTGAAGTAGTGCTGGTGCAGTGTCACACACTGTGTTTCACATCAAGTGTACAGAAACTGTGTATGTGTGTGTCCACATACATTTGTAGACATTCAACAATCACCCATATGAGTTAGTTGAACATCTCATCTCAAAGGCGTGTGCATTATTATGCTGCTATTAGTGTGTCTCAGGGGACCAAGAACCTTTTAAGAAACTCAGGAACTAAACCTGCTTTTTGATCAGAGGAACCAGGGCCTATGTTTAGTTCCTGTATGGTAGTTGCTAGTGCCAAAAATAGTCCCTGCTCTGTGCATAGTGCTTTCCAACTGCTTACGGACTATTGGAGCAGAGTTTGCTGTTGTTCAATGGTCAAACACAGACCTGATGAATGCTTCATCAACTTGTATACAGCTTCATTCACAGGATAGAGAAGTATTTGAGTGCTTCTAGTATCAATATTAAGATGTGAGGTGGATTAATTATTAATGTTTATTAATGTTAAAAACAAAGTTTTGTTGTTAGGTTCTTGAGTAGTTTAAAAAAGACGAAGAGGGAGACAGTCTGTGTGTCTCTCAATGAGCCTAGGGGTCGAGAGATATGGTTAGTGAATGAGAGAGAGGGAGTGGCAATTAGAGAACAAAGCCAGTGAAGGAGAGAAATATACTTCATCTGGTAAAGTAATAAAACACTCAGAAGATGGGACGACCCTGTCTTGTTTCCACATGTGTGAAAATTGCGTTTCAAATGCCGCCGTCGTTTCTTAATCCATCATCAGATGACTTTGCTTAATCTCCAGCTCATTCACGTGTGGCAGAATTGAAAATGGGATTGTGCCAAGGGGACTTTTTAGTTCCCAGTTAATTCCAGTGGATCCAAAGTTCCTGGAACTGTTTGGTGGAAAAGGGCTTTATATGCAGTAACAGCCTCCACTCATCGAGGATGCTTTCCACTAGATTTTGGAACCTGACAGCAGGAATTTGCTCCCATGAAAGCACAAGAGCATTAGTGAGTTTCTGTGCACTGATGTTGAGTGATAAGGGTTCTCTCTCAGTTGGCGTTCCTGCTCCTCCCAAAGGTGTTTGATGAGGTTGAGGTCAGGGTTCTGTGCAGACCAGTCAAGTTCTTCCTCCCTTAACTGAGAAAACCTTTTCTTCATGAAGCTGCCTTTGTGCATTGATGTGTTGAAAGAGTTCCCTTCACTGCCACATATTTGGAAGAACACTATTGTCAGGAAGATGAACACGTTTTCCAAGACATTTGTGCTCAGCTCTGTCTTATCCCTATCCTGCAAAACACCACACTAATGGATTTTAATAAACTAAAAATAAATGGATCACTATGTAACTGGTGTGTGTAAGTACTTTTGGTCAGTTCACTTGTAGTTGTGTCCTTCCTAATGCAAGGTGAAGAGGCTCTTCACTGTAAATTCCCTGTCTCCAACCCACCGGCTTTGCAATTAAAATGCCCATTACGTATTTAAAGACTCAAGATAATGGTGTGTGTCAGGTGTACATGTGTGTGAGGAACAAGTAATAGAGTATAGCTGTGTGTGTGTGTGTGTGTGTGTGTGTGTGTGTGTGTGTGTTGTTCCATTAGAAGCCACGAGCAATGAAGAATATAGATGAGTCATTAGTAATTCATGCACTCGTTGAGGGTCTCACATAAAGGGCAGCCAGGTCACACACTTAAGAGATGTGCGTGCGTGTGTGTGTGAGTGCATGCAGGTGTGTTCATTTGGTTTCAGTAATCTGGATGTTTGAAAAGTCACCGGTCAGAGTTTGGATAAATGCATGCACACACTCACCTCACTCTCTCTCTCAATCTCTTGCTCTGTCAATGTGCGTCTGCTGTGAACATACTCAATTAATTGATTATTGATTATTCTTCATTTACATTCATATCACTCAAGGGAGTGGGAGGCATTTAACTTTTTCCCCATTTTTTTTAGGAAGTGTAATTGTACAGTCGTCCACCAGATGAAGCAGCTTAACACACAGACAGTACATGTCAGGATAACAAGCAGCTCCGCCATAATTAGTTTATCTGGCAGTTGGAGAAGACACATAGTAAATATTGCATTGACGAGAGGTTCGTCATGTTCCAGGATGGCTGAGGAGTCATGAATGTTGCTTCATGTTGCATGGCCTCACACCAACATTTGTCCCTACTGTGCTGTCATGAATATTAGCTTCAAGCTAGTGTTGTTCCCTCTGTGTTGACAGTTCCCAACTCTGTTGGCAAATTAAAGTTGGTTGCCTATAAAGTTTTGTAACTCTGCTAAAATGTATTTCTTGTATTATTACATGCACAGACTTCATCCTTTAGGCTACCTATATACTTTATACTGTGCATATTTAAGATTCCCTGAAAGGGATGCATATTTTTTATTATTATTCATACCTACATTCATACATTTTACAACCATGTTTACAGATAATGTAAATGTACTATTGTGTTCTATTCATGCTGAGGTTGATATTTTGGTGGGAGAAATTACCTCAGTGGTTATTGTTTGATTGTTTTTTTTTTGTTTGTTTCTGCATTCCTTTATAAAGGTGGTGACTGGAAGTGTGCACTGTATGTAATTAATTCCAATCAGATATTTCCTGATTGGTTAACATTAATTAAACAAATCCTCAATAAGAAAAATGTAAATATAGTGCAGCAAAAGAAAGTGCAAGGAATACAAAAGGCAACACTTGTCCTAACTTGAGCTTATTCTCTAACTGAAATAACTACTACAGTGTGAAAGCAGGAAGAACTGACATTATAACTTCAATAAGCAGAGACTTCATTAGAGTGTACAATTATCTTATTGACATGTGCACAATAATGATGAGAAATATGAAAAAGTCTTTGGCGATTAGTCTCCATTGTGACGTCATTGTATTTTTTATAAAGGGGGTAGCGAAGCTGTGAGTAGAGTAGAGTATCTCCTGATGGAGTCTAGACACTGGTGGTGGTGAGCTCAGACCTCGGCACTGAAATGATGGAACCGGAGGTGAAAGGGGTAGAGGAGGGTCGTGACAGATCACACCGAAATGACAGCTGACAGCAATAGAGAGAAGAACAGATTTAAAGTTTGACAGCTAAGATGTGATTGGCTGATAGAGATTGTGGCTAAGTTGGACTGGTTTCAATTAAAAGAGTTAACACCTCTAATCAGCTGATAGAAGCAGGAGAAGAGAGAGAATGAGTGAGAATGAATGAATAACATAATATAATCTTTCTGCTTGAACTTACACTAAGCTTCATATGTTTATTAAATTTAAAGCAAAAAAAAAAAACAACATGCTGTAAATTCTCAAATAAAAACTGATGTGGCCAGCATGAACAAATAAAGTCCAGTTGCTGGTAATAAATAAATAAATAAATATTGAGGTACTCAAACAGCTCACATGGTAAATGCTAAAATAATAATAATAATAATCCCAAAAATCTGTAAATTTAACTCACTATGCAGTTTTATTTAATAACATCACAATAAATCAGCATCAGTATAAACATTTAATCCGTATAGACAAAGTGGAGATAAATGGCAGCCCATCTAGACTGAACCCAAAGTTAATATTCATCTCACTTGTTTCGCACTGGTAAATTTAGCTAGTGTGCTCTTGCGCCGCCCACAGCAAATTTAACGTTGAGTCACATCTTTGCATTTGCTAAACATAGAACCGCACTGCCTCTAAAATTCACTTTTTGTTCAGTTTGAACACATTTTGAAGGAACCAAACACAAACATCGCATTCTTCAGTTGGCCTGGAACATGACCTACCACTTTGCATTATTTACAATAGGATATATCAGCCTGCCTGGCAAACTTAAATACAGCTTGGCTGCTGCGTACATACAACAAATGACCGAAAATAAATGAGAAAATCAGTATAAATCTCAGCACCTGTAACTGTTATACATGGATTCGTACTACTTGTGATCAATTCAGTGTCTGCTTGTGTGTGTTTTTGTGTGTGTGTGTGTGTGTGAGGTCGAGTAAGACCAGAGGCATCCACCGACATTGGACAACACAGCTATTAACTCCTGTATCGAGGGAGAAAAGGAGAGGTGGAAAGTAATAGGGGGAAGTAGCGTAATGAGAAAGGGAGGACAGAGAAAGAAGGAGCGATGGAGAGCCCGGCTGATTGGAAAGATGGAGGTTAGGAGAGAGAAAGAGGGAGATATGGATGAGGAAAGAGAGTGGGCTTGATGAGGAGAAAGGGAATAGAAAAAAAGAGGAGAAAAAGCTTGGCAGCCAAGACAAATTCCTCCAGTGCTGATGAGAATGCTAATCTCCTTACCTCCGTCCCTCCTCCCTCCTTCCATCCCACTCTCCTCTCTCCCGTTCCCTCTATCTGTCAGAGGGTGATGTGTTCATCTGAAGCCGTGTCCAGCTGCAGCATGGATGTGTGTGTGTGTGTCTCTCTCTCTCTCTCAAGGACCTGGCCTAGATTAGTGTATGTGTGTGTGTGTTTGCGTGAGTGTGTGTATGCATATATAAGAGAGGATCATGAGCATAAGCATACCAATGTGCATTGTTTGAAGATTTCTGTGTGTGTGTGTGTGTGCGCGCGTCTGCATGTGTATATGCATGGCTCATCAATTAGAATCGCTGGTGGGATTGAGTGAGAACATCTCCGCTGGCTCACAGCACACCCACACACCTTGTCCTGCACATCTGCTCACACACGCATACACAAGCACACACACACAGGTTTACACACACACAGGTTTACACACACTCTGTCTTCCAGAGTCTGGAGGAAGCATAAATGCATGGCGATTTGACAGATAGCTTTGCATTAGTGCCGCTTGCGTCCTAAATGAATGCGTCCCCTAGTGTTGTGTGTACTGCCTTGTTAGGGCCCTTAATTTGGTTAGTTCACTAATAAAGCTGGGAACCTGGGATGCACGAATCTTAGGCTTTGCTGTTGCACCACTAGCGTATCTGCAGAGAAGGGAGAGTCCTCCTCCAGGCTTCCCACTGATCATAGAGTTTTTATTCTGTCAGGTGAACTTGATAAAAAGAAATAACGGAATATCAGCAAATATAGCAAATGAGTCACTTTGCAGTAAGATACTAGAGTATGTTAGACAGCTTGTTTCAAGTGAAAATCTGCCTATTCCCCTTTAGAAAAATATTAAAGACTAAATTCTATCCTTTAATTCTGTGTTTGTTGCCAAAAAAGGGCTGTGTATATAGATTTATCCAATCAAATGTGGTTTGATTGCCTCTCATTAAATGAAACTGCACTGGACCTCATTTGCTGGTGAGTTGTAGTAACTAGATTAGTGATGCGAAACAAGTCTTCCAAACTCAATTTAAAAAAAAAAAAAAATAGACAGTTAGTCATTGCTGCATGAGCATTTTCTTATCTGATGCCCCTAACGGCAGGATGACACTGTTTGTAGATGGCTTCCAAGACACACGTGACCTAAGAAATTGAACTATTTCCTGTTTTCTAATCTGCCACAGCAAGGGTTAAGATTTGGTTAAAGGTAAAATCATCGATTCTAATCCAATGCACTTTTTGTCACATTCAGCAAATGTCTCCTCATGGTCTGCTAGCTGTCGGTTTTGTACATACGTTCATACATAGCACTGGCTCTGTTGGGAAACAAACAAAGTGGCTGGCAAACTGGAGAGAGAGAGAGAGAGGTTGTGGTCATTTCTCATAAAAAGTGTTTTCTCATGGAACAGATATGCTTCCATTTTATTAGGCCCTAAATGTATCAATCCATACGTAATCTGTGACATGAAGACCACCTGCGTTTTTATACTCTGAGTCTGTTTCTGTCACGTTTAGTGAAGTGCAATCTGAGCAGGCAGCTGTTTAAATCACACAAGTATCCCTCTGTATATGTGTTTTCAACTTATTAACGGTATCAGTGATTTCTTTCCTTGGAGCCGATATGTAAACTATTTTGGTTCAGTAAATTTCTGCTGTCAGTCAGTCTGGTGAAGGCAGTTTGTCCAGCTGCTGTCCTCTCAGCTCTCTAGGAGCTGCAGCTGACAGGCGGCTGCTTCTGTGGACAGAGATGCTGAACGCAGGTCGAGTGAGAAGTGGGGAGGCTGCAGAGAGGCGGAGAGTGTAGATGGACTGTTGTGCTCGCATAAGGCGATTTTTTTTTTTTTTTTTTTTTGCGCTTGTGATAATGTGTGAGAGCAAAAGAAGCGACTCTACAGCTGACAAATTGCCCTGGATTCTGCCATATTTCTCTTTTGGTCGTTACCTTGGCAATGTGCGTCCATGAGTTTGGGTGGCGGAGCTTCTGAAGGAGCATGAAGGGTGGGGTGTATTTGTTTGGATGTGTAGTTCAAATATCAACAATCTTTCTCCAGAATAACTGACTCTACCTTTAAAGCTCAAAAACAGCTCGGTTAAGGTAGAGAAAGATCATGGTCGTGGTTAAATGAAACACTGTGTTGACCCATACATCCACCCTGAACTCTTCCCTAACTGGCAATATAACAATATCATGCTACGCCCGCCTTTGCTTCTGAGAGACAATCATAATTTGCTTGGCTACGAAAGATCCCTTATAGACAAACTGTACATTTACATAAAGGGGGTGTTTTAACCAAACAACCAATGCTGTCATTTTTTACTCAATCAAATAAAGTCCCTTTCACTCCAACACTGTGGCCAATGTTAGCATCATTGTTCACATAGTGACCCAAATACTTTAAACAGAACTGCTGGATTAATATATATATCCATTATGTCACAGATAAAAGTTTAATCATCCCTGGTCAATACTGGAATATCATATTTGAGATCTTTAGACTGAAGGGTTCAGTATACTGCATGACATATAATCGAATATCTCCAGAAACCCGGAAATTCCCTTTCACTCACTGAGAGCTGTCAGATTGGTTCGAAAGCTCTGAAAAAACCCAGTACGTATATGAACTTTGATTTTAGGGCATGTATTGCGTATCATGTGTAACCATGAAGGTTACTATAGTTTCAGTGTTAACATCACAGCACTTGACTGTTGACTGTACATCCTCACCAGAAAACTCCAGTTGTTTCAGTTATTTCTCTCCAGTCTCTATTTTTTCCTTTCTTCTCCTCTCTGTACATTTAAGGACATTCATAAAGCCCCAGAATTTTTTAAGGTTGAAACATTTTCTCCTCACGTGTACACATTTTGCGTCAATATGCACCGCTCCGGGCGAATTCACGCCTAATTGCGTCTTTCCATTGATTTTATATGCAGTCGTGCCATCTTAAAATTCCCTTCATGTTCACACAGTAAAGATGCTCTTACTGCCATTTCATTGTGCCTTCAATGTAATACGTTGCAGCATTTCTGTTTTTTTTTGCTCATGATGCGTACGCTCAATAACTCCAGTTTAACATAACAAATCTTGTAAATTACAACTTTAATAAACCAAGATTCAAGAATATTTTTATTTTATGGAGCCACTCTGTGTTCACCATGAAAATTCATGGAAAAGTCCTGGAATTTTATATCAAGGCCACAGTGGAAGCCCTACTTCTCGCTCCATGTCCGATTTTTATCTCCCTCCTCCTCTGCCACCTTTCACCGGTTCCTTTCTTTGGTCTCCTTTCCTCTCTTCTCTTCTTCAACCTCTTTGTTCTCTTTTATCCCGTCTGCCTTCCTTTCTCAGTCTTCCTCCCTCCCTCCCACTCTGTCGGCCTCTCTCTCCCCCTCTCTCTCTCTCTCTCTGTTTCATGCTTGCTCTCCCTCTGTCCTCTCTAGCTGAAATAATGAGTGTACCACAGAGCTGTGCAGTGACGGGGCGATCGATGATCCTTGCTCCAACAAGCAGAGATGGGGAGAGAGAACGAGAGAGAGAGAGAGAGAGAGAAAGAGAGAAATGGGAGAAGGAGAAAGATGAGGATAAAAATCCACAGATGGTCAGAGGGCAGAGAAAAATGGAGCAGTGTGATGCTACTTTTTACAATTGTTAGATGCATCATAGTTTAAGGGAAAGATAATCATTTCCAAAGCCAGCCTGCAGAATTAATTGGATTCCATTTTTAAAGTAGCCTGATGAAGTGATACGCTTTATAATTCAAAGTCCTTAAAGTGTTTTGACTTTCATTAATTTGGCCTTCATAGTTTCCCTGTATAATATACATAACAGGTTTGATGAATATCCAATGACAAGCATGTCGTCTTGTTTGAAAGGCCTTCAATGTTACCATTTCACCTGACTGCCTTTCAGCTAAACTGCTCTTATTTTTGGATTTAGTGACATTTTGTCAGTTAAATGTTTTTGTGTTGAAAACCCTGAGACACTATATTACATTTAAATGAGTTTCAAACAGCCTAAACAGGCTCGTTCGATCCAGCTTTCAACACTCATCAGTATTAAAAGCTCTGAGGGCTCATGTTCGACTCACCAGTTGATCCATAAGTAACTCTGAGTGATATAGTGTATAGATCCCCACCATGGGTCCAAGGAGAGACAGGGGTCAGCAGGGTCTGCTGACTGAGCAGTAGGTCGCAGAGGAGACGGGTGCAAGCTGCGACCTCCCAGTCTCCACACAAAGAGTATGAGTAGTTGTTTTCATTTCATTGGCCATTAGCATGTGAGTATTTCTCATGTACTAATCCATATGTAGGAGCATGCTACAGGCAAGAGAGAGTGAAACAAATTATGGAGAGATGCCTTCATTGTCAGTTTATATTTAAAGCTACAGGAGCAATGCAGATTATTAACGCTCCTGGTGATGGCAACTTTTGTGAAGACATGGAATCTAATTTCACTTTATTGTTCAGTCCCATCACTGCAATACTTTCCCTCCTAACAGGTAATTTAAAGCTGCACTTAGTGATATTTGAGCCACTTGGGGGCAGTGTAACAAGCTGAAAACACAATAATAACATATTTTCTCCTTGATATGGCGAACAAGTTAGCAAACAGTTGCTTATTTACACATCCAGCAGACACAGAGCAACATTCATGTTCATTTGGTGTAAGTCCAATATTTACTCTCCTTTTAGCTCTGTTTTGGTGTCAACTAAGTCCTGAGAAAAATATCATAAAATATAGCTTCTAAATATAAGCTTTAGCTTTAGCTGCTGAATGCTCCACATTGTTCATCTATCTCACTTCCAGACCTCTGAGTTGCTTCCTACGACTCAGATTTGTTCAGCAATTCAAATACTACTGCCATGTGTTTTGCCTACTGAAGGCTCTTTCCACTAGTTGGAGAAACAATCAACCAATCAGAACTTAGTAGGTAGGATTAAGAATGGCGGCCTTGTCTGCCTATATAGCATAGTCTGATTGTTAGCCTGATGATCGCCAGGTAGTTGCTAACTTTTTGACTGTCATTTGGTGTTTGGCAGACGATGTACAAGCTGAGGGTTTATCAGGGCAGAATTTGTGGCCCAGAAAACCAAAACAATGAGCTAAAACAGAAAAAAAGCTCTGTAGCGCTTGAGGGGATGATTGGTGATTCATTAGTACAGCTCATGTATGTAGAAATAAGATATGTAAGTAAGAGTATCCATGTTTTAGCATGGTGGAAATCTGCAGACACTTAGCCAGTTGTGCCCAAAATATTAGTACAGAGTCATACTGAACGATTGTAGTTTTGAGTGTGGCCTGCAGAGAAAATTACTTTTAATAATGCCTCATTATGCTGATTGAATGCACTGTACCGGCTGAACCTATCACAGATATTTGCATGAAATTGATGTCCCTGCTCAAAGATGGTAATGAGGTATGTTGCTGCTCTCTGCAGGTCTCCAGCACTGCCACCCTGGAGGGCAAAGGTCAGCTCAAGTTCACCTCCGGCAAGTGGAGCCCACACCACAACTGCAGCCAGCTCGCCACAGCCAACGACACAGCCATCAGAGGCTGGGACCTTCGCACTATGAGGTGAGCTTTACTTACTATGGCAGGTCTGAAAATACATTATTCCAATATGTTCTGCACACAGATACTTTTTCTTCATTCTTAATTCAAATCTGAGCCTTTTCTGCAAATCCTGATATTGACTGACTTTAAAAGGTCTTTTTTTATTTCATGAAGACCTCTCCTCCTATTTTACTGAATGTATCATTTTCCAAAAGGAAAAAAAAAAAACATGCCACAGTTGGTGAGACATTTACTATTATATGCTGAATAACACTGGTTGCCATTAATCCAGTGCCATGAAGAAGAATTTTGAAGCAATGATTTGGTCACATTGAGGATTGAACATGAGGCATGTTGTCTGTAAGCTTTGCCACTCAGTATTAAGACACTTTTTTTAACATGGCAAATTTCCCACATGCACCTGACTTTAAACCAGTCTGATGTTTTCTAACAGCCTGCATTTAAATCTGACAGAAATGACTCATGTAAGAGCCATGTAAGTTCAACTCTCATAGCTTAGCAATTTCAGCGTGTGTTTACATGTCATTACAAGATATTCCAGTGCAGTACACACAAATGTGCATTTAATTTGACTCATCATGCTGAATGAAAATATTACAGATGAGTTTTGCCACTTTCCACTTTCCCCCTAATCCACATCAGCACTGCACATGTGCTGAACTGTATTACAAATGTAAAAAGCCTTTATCCATTTAACCCAAAACACCCTTGTTTATATGTTATTTCAATGTTGTGTTATCCATTCAGTGATATTTAATCAAACCGTATTCTTAGCGCTGGGTATTGCTCCTCAATACTGTTTTGGTGCCGACTGAAATCGGTAGCATTTTGTAGGAATACTAAAAGGCATCAATTGATGAATCAATTAAAATGTTGTGAGTGGCTGCTGCACCTGTTGCATCACGCTCATTATGAAAGATTATATATTCCTCAATGTGAGGTATCATTTCTTAAATGCAGGTGTCAACAAATGATAAATCCACAGTATTGCAATCAAGTCATATCCTGAACTCCTCGAAAGAAAAAAAAAAACATTAATTGCCACATTTACTCTTTATCTAAGAATACTGTTATCAACACTCACATTCACATTCCAGAAATGTTTTGCTGGTGCTAAGTAGCAAAAATGAACACAAGGAAAAAGAGCAGAAAAAGCCTGCAGTGCACTTTTGTGTTCCAAAATACAATTTTGATCCACATTCCACGTTTTGTGTTCACGTGTGAAATGTGCATCCAGGAGTGTGTGTGTGTGTATGTGTGTGTGCTGTGATACGAGGCAGAATGTTCTCTGTGGAGGAGCAGAGAAAGCAGCGGTGACAGCGGACTGAGTGGCAGAGGGAATCTCTGTGAATTTCCTCTTGTCTTGTTATGACACATTTTGTTTGCAGTCCTGTGGTTGTTCATGAATCTAATGGAGTGCACGCGTCTCTTCAGCACATGATAAAGTGCGAGGCGGCGGAACACTAATGCTCCTGCTTGACATGGAGCATGTGTACTACCACACATTAACCTTGTAACTGCAGGTTATCAGCAACGCACCTTCCAACCTCTATTTGTGTGTGTGTATGTGTGTGTGTGTGTGTGCACGCTTTTGTTTGTGCTCCCTGTGTTTGTGAGGTATGTGATGAGTGAGGTCAGCGCATGTGTACGTGTGGGCTCTGCTGGAGGAATAATAATCACCTCGCTATCGATCGCCATGATAACAGCAAAGTGCTGAAGAGATTGAGAGAGGTGACGGGTGAAGGAGAGAGAGACGGGAAGAGAGAATATATTTACAAGATGCGTATCACAGGCCCCGATAAGATGGTTGAATCATTGATATCACTCCCCGTCAGCCCCATAACAAATTAAAGAGTTCCTGCACGCTCCGTTTTGGCCATTCTCCTCCCGCTGTGTATTTTGAAAGATGCAACAGTGCTGATTTGGCCGTCGGCACAAAGGGAAGGAGGGGGCGGCAGCACAGGGCTTGTTAGCAGAGACCACAGTCTCATCTCTGATATCAGAAAACACACCATTATTATTTGCGGGGACAGCTGCAGCCAGTAGAGGGAGCAGCATGCTGTGAGTTTTAACAAAACATCAAATTTTCCACCTAATGCTGTAAAAGTCATCTTATTCCACATGTCTGACCATATCACATATCACATATTCTGTATCTGTTTGTTGCAGCTGAAATGGTCAAACCCCAAATTTTTATGTCACCAGCATGTCATGAAATAGAAATAGTCATTTTATTTGATTATGTATCATTTTAGACCTATTTTCACAAAATTCAGCCTGTCATATTTAGTATCCTTGAAAACTTTTGGGATCTCCACTAGAATTTGAAATAAAGTTCTGTGGGTTTGAATTATATTTGGGTGCACAGTATGTGTTTTTACAGACTGGCCCATTTGTGGGTTGCTGCTTGTTTAAAATAGCTTTTAATCTATCAAATGTAAACATTTTCTCAATGGCAGAAGTGTCAACAGGGCTGACATTAATGATTATGAAGTAAATTTATTGCACAGATGAAGTTAGAATTTGACTTTCATATGGATAGAGGAGAATATTAATGTTTATATAGGGAATCTGCTCGTGAGAATAGAATTGAATCCTGTTCATTCAAATCTTTATTGGGCTTATCTTTTTAAGCCTCAAAAATCATTGAAGTTTCCCTTATTTGCATTGATGTCAAGATACAGAGTTAAAAAGAAAATACAGAAAGTTAAAATATATTAAAAGAGGACAATACCCTGTGAAAACAGTGGCACGCTGAGATGTTCATTTTGGTGTTTCTTCACTGGAGATTTTTGCTTTTCTTTGTATTCATAGTAGCTTCATGCCAGGGAATTTGAGGGAATAATAATAATAATAATGATAATGATAACCTTTATTTGTGTACCACTTTTCTTCAAAAATCTAAAAGATAAGGACTGGGAGATAATACTTAAATGATAATGTCAAATACATGTAAAAGATATTGTTTACTAGATTAAAATGTAAAGAATTAACAATTAGACAAGGCAACAGAAAAATAAATGAGCAAAAAATCTTTGTTAAATCTATAATGAAAATAATCTTAAGTTGCAGCCCTAAAAATTTCCTAGTTAAGAAAATTGTTACTTGGAGCAGCCCACACATCACAATGAAATATTAACAAAAAGAGTTTTAAAAAATAATTATGATAATAATAAAAGAAACTAATACCTGCAGGTGGTATTTGTATTGTCAGTAATAGGTCTGTGGTTTCTATGGTTTCTTGTCATTTGTTCATCGGAGTGATTTTTTATTATTATGTATTTTTACTTTACTTTTGTGAAGCACTTTGTGACTCGCTGTGTGAATAGTGCTGTATTAAATAAACTTAACTTATTTACTGTAAATGATTGAATGCCTGTATCCTCCTTTACTCCTTAAATCCAAGGTTTTAGGCAGACAGCAACCAAGGGCACAGTGTATGTGTATGTGTGTGTGTGTGTGTGTGTGTGTGTGTGTGTGTGTGTTCATGCATGCACATCAGTGCGCCAGTGTGAAGTGGTTGCGAGTGGAAAGCTTGCAAGTGTGAATGAGCAGTGAGTCACATTTGTGTGTATGTGTGTCTGCTTGAATAAGTGACTTGCATGTGACAAGTGACGGTGCTCTCGTCTGTGTTTGCTCCTTGCTATGTGTATCTTTCTGTTCTCTGTGTGTGTGTGTGTGTGTGTGTGTGTGTGTGCGCACGGTGTTGCGTCTTCATGCCTGTACATAAATGTGTCCTGCTTGTGTGTGTGTGTGTGTGTGTGTGTGTGTGTGTGTGTGTCCAGTTGGTGTGGCAGCTGTGTGATGGCAGCCTCTCAGCATGCTCCACTGCCTCCTCAGATGACCTCTGAGGTGTCCCCACACACCCGCACACACACATACAAAAACACGCATGAAAGTACACAAAAATGCAAGCACACACACACACACACACGCACACACAGCAAACACTCTTCTCTTCTCTTCTCCCCCTCCTCCCCCTACAGTCCCCGGGCTTGTCACCCACTCTGCCAGCCCAAACACTGCTGCCCTGCTCAGAAATAAGGACAGGGAGAACAGCCCAGCAGTAGCAGTGCCTCTAGTTAGTTATCTAACACCCTGGAGAGGAGCACGGTATCAGCACCCTGTCTCCCAGACACACAGCGCTTAAAAAAAAATACAAAGATAACACTGCTTATAAAGTTATAAAACATATATGGATCCTGTTCTAGTTTGTACTGATGTAATATGCAGCATTATGTAAATTATGGAATACTCCGCTCCAATATTGGGGACAGAAAAGCGATGTTTAATGGAAAATCCTGACACATTTTCGCTTCTTCTCAGCCCGTCTTTTTCATTGCACCTTTGCTTCTACATTATTCAGAGCCCAGTCCCTGCTGAACAGGGCTGCTGTTGTGATTTTTTTTTAGGCAAGGTCCTTTTCATTAATGCATTTTTGAAAGGTCATATTTCAATTATGCCATAGGTCATCAAAAAAGTGCTCAGCAGCCTTTGCAGAGTTGCCTTGATGAACAAAATGTGCAAAAAGTGTATATTTTAAAAGGAGTGAAAGACTGATGGTTTCTGTGTCAAGTATGACTTTACAGCATATTAATTACAGACACAGCAGATCAATAAGTGAGGAAACCAGAGATAATGTAGCGAAATGTAAACAATTGAGATTGATGCTAATAGCACTTATGAACACATTTTCACACATTAAAACAAGACTGTGTAACATTTGATGGACAAAATAACAATATTATTTTACAAATGAAAGGTTGAATCCATAAGCAGTGAAACAGACTATTGGATTAATATTAGAGTTTTTCCCTTTTTGTTCTGGTATGACTAGTAGTTTATGGTAGTGAGTTAGTTCATGTAATAGGTTTGTTGGCATAAGTGTCCCTTCTACCTTTAGCGTGTCACAGAGGAGCATTTCAGGGGTTTGATCACAAAAGTTAAACAGAAAATAAACACACACAACCTCACCACGAGTTAATCCTACTTACATACAACATCCTGCCGCCGCACCAAATGTGGATTCATTATTGGTGAAAATCCAATAGTCCCTGATGATAGACAGTATTTTCTTATTTTAGTGACCCATGGAATACTGCCAGCCTTATAATTTAAATGTGTCATATCAATATTCAGAATTTCATAGGTCGTAAACCCTGTCTCTGTTCAAAGACGGTCTCTGGTGTCAGATGTGAATGTCGTCCCTGATCTTCCTCCGGCCGTCCACTGACTCCTGGTCTGACTTTGACCCCTTCCTGATCAATGCGGTGACCGGTTTTGGCCCAATGTTCATAGAGAGCTGAATGTCGCTGGTGCTCTCTCAGCCTCTTTACTTGGGTTACTTGACGTTTCACCAACACACTGCTCACCAGGCTGAGGAATCACTTGCTTTCATGTGAGTGAATGTCTGTGATTTAGGTTACATGATGACACTTGGGCAGGTTCCATTAATCAAACTCTCCACAAAAGCTTGTAAGTGAACCCTGGTTTAGAATATCTATGAGTTCCTATGGTCAAGAATGAATTTCCACACACGGCACTCTTAAAAAAATGTTAATGATTTCTTTGATACCCTCTATCATTCAGAAATATTTCTTGTTTAATAATCTTCAGCTACAGAGTGACCTTTTTTATTTTGGCCACTGTCACCATACAAAATCTTTGTATCAGAAATTAAGAACTGGAAAAAGTCTGAATCAAGAGACTGAAATACTTCAACGGTGCAGGCCAGACAGTGATCATCATTTAGACTGTATGTGCAAGCATGCTTACATAAATGTATATTTGTACAGTGGTAATAAATCTGTTTGTAACTTCAAAATGTCTTTATAGAGAAATGATGAAAAAACTGTGTTGTGTTAGTTTGGGGAGAACCAACTGTGTGTCATTCCTGGCACACTGGGGTGCTTTGAGCCTTTGAATAATATTAGGCTAGCTAACAGGCATGTAGTACTAGCCACTGGGCATACAGCTCTGTGTGTGTGTGTGTGTGTGTGTGTGTGTGAGAGAGAGAGAGAGAGAGACACAGAGAGAGAGACACAGAGAGAGAGACACAGAGAGAGCGAGACAGAGAGAGAGAGAGAGATGCCTGTCATTGGGGATGTTCTTACACTGCATCTCCTCTGAATTCCCTCTTGGACCGACAGTCCACAGTGAGGGGCCACACACACACACACACACACACACACACACACACACACACACACACACTGAGCTGTGTAATAGCTGTCAGGCCTGCGGCCATACCATGCACTGCAGGGTGCATACTGAAAAGCAGTGCAGTGCTGCAATGAAGCATGGACTCTCTACACCTCCCCTGTGGTGTGTATTTGTGTGTATGTGTGCATGTGTGTGTGTGTGTGTGTATGAGTGTATGAGTGAGAGAGAGAGAGAGAGGGAGGGAGAGAGAGGGAGACCAACCGAGAGCAAGCAAGAGAGGGAGCACAATAAATAGATATGGACAGAGAGGGAGAGCTTAAAAGAAGGTGAAATGATTGATAGTGGTACTATTTGCTCCCTCACAATCCAGGTTAAAAGCCAACAGTCTGTTGGTACAAAGACAAGAACTAGACAGCACCAAAACTCCTCATCCAGACAGACAACACAGCCTCCTGTTCACACCGCACGCCACCTGACCAAAAACATCCTTTTCATTAAACCTATTCAACAGATTTGGCAGTGCCTCTGCGTGCCATAATGATAGGGTACCCAAGGTAAACCATTATTCAAAAGCCTTTTCCATCATATTTTATTCACATATTCAAATATAGCACCATTATGCAAAAAGCGTTGCCTATTAGGAGTATCATATTTCACATTCAAATATGGGCCATTATGCAAAAGATGTCAGCTGTTTTTGAAATAGTGGTATTCCATATGCCGCTGTTGATTTGAGGGCGACCTTTTGAACCCTGCTACTGTCAAATCGATCATCTGTAACCTTTTCATGCGCTCCCAGTCCCCCCCACCCCATTAGACATGAACCAGACATCATATTGTAACTTTCATAATGGTGTATTCATGACCTTATGCAGACCTTGGAATTGAAGAATAGAAACGAACGAAAATACCTTTAGATTCATGATACCTGGTGTGAATCGATGGTTACATTTTATTTGATAGTGTAATTGTTTTTATTGTCAGTTGACTGTTCACTAATCCCCCCCTTAGTGACTGTTACCGCGCCCGTCAAGCTTTCCATTCTCATATCACACATATGCAGATTATGTTTTTTTAAACAATATGCCTTGATTTCAGAGGTAGACGAAGCAGACTTCTCATTTCTGACTGCCAACAGTCTATTTTGCCAGCTGTAATGACGAGGAGAAGCCAGTAAAAGGGTCTTAAATGTAGACTTGATGGCTACAAATACGATGTCATGTTAAATGACGGAGGCTGAAGCTTTTAGGTCCCAAGTAATCAGTCAACATCCTCACTAGTTGATGATCCATGCAGATGAAAATTACAGGTTATGTTTCTGGTGTTGGTGGAGTGTAAAGCAAATCCAAAAAGGAGCAGGAAAGAGCCGCTAACATTAGCCTGAACTCTGTTTCCAGGACCAGCTACCACACAGGGAAAACACTGTATGGCGTAGAACATTTTTTTAACTCTGGCCCTGTGTACACAGATAAACACAAAGAGTAATCCTTTTCCTTACACTATTGCTCTTATGTTTCTGGTTGTAGAGTAGCGAGCAACACCCTCCTAACTGTTTAAATGCTAAATATCACTCTCACTAAGAGGTTTAGTGAATGGTAACATTATTACGACACCAAGATGTATTGTTTTGAGATTAATGGATATGACTTGTGGTAGTATGATTGCTTCAGTATTATTGTCAAGTGTATGATTGTTTAATTACAATAAAATGAAGTGGAGGGGATGAAGTTCACATTTAGTTTATTATTTTCATGCTACACCAATCCACTCTCACCGACTCTCTCGTCAACTTTTGTGAAAGCTTTTTGCTAATCATGAAGATCTCCCCTAATCATTTAGGCTGCTTGATGTAATGATCCCTTACTTTTATGCATGGGCGGACTCCCCCCTCCCTCACCCCCCCCCCCCCCCCCCCCTCTCTCTCTGTCTTTCTCCCTCCCTCCCTACCTGCCTGCCTGCCTGCCTGCCTGCCTCTCTCCCTCCCACCTTTCTTTCTCTGCCATCCCCATCTCAAAGCCAGGCTTTAATTTTGATCAGCGATGAAATGATTGCTCTCCTCTTTCGATTTTTCTTTTCTCCCCCTCCCTTCCCCCAGCAGTTGTCATAGAAACAGAGACGTGTGTGTGTGTGTGTGAGTTTGTGTGTGACTGTGAGCGTCTGTGTACCAGTCGATCCCCTCAGCAGAGAGATTTATCACCCAGACTAAGCCTTGTGTGTGTGCGTGTGTGTATGTGTGTGTGTGTGTGTGTGTGTGTGTGTGTGTGCGCGTGTGTGTGTGTGTGTGTGTGTGTGTGTGTGTGTTTGAGAGTGAGTGATGGCCAAATGTGTGCTTGTCTGTCTACTTTTGTAGCTTCCCCCTTACACACCTATGTCTTCTTCTGTATTTACACACATAGTAGTATTTGTGAGAGTGTGTTTTCCTATTTTTATGTTTTTATCTGTGTGCGCCTAACAGTGTATGTAATTGGTCCCTTGTCCCCTCATCAACCCCCCATCACACACACTCACACACACTCAGTCTAGCTGTCTGGATGACATTAGATTGAGTGTGTTTGGTGGCTTAGGCCAGCCACAACTATAATCCCCCACACTCATACAAACACAAATACACTTGCACACATACAAAAAATTCCCAGGTCTCTCCACTATTAGCCAGGGCCGAGGGAGTGTATGCGTGAGTGTGTGCCTCTGTGTGTGTGTGTGTGTGTGTGTGCGTGTGTGGAGGGGATTGCTCAGAGACACCAGAGAGGGAAACAGCGAAACTAACCCAATTTCCTGCTCCATTTCCCTTTCACGCAGCGGGCGCGTCCCATTCCACGGCGGCCCGGGTTGAACACCAGCCATCCTACAGCCCGGGGTCACGCCTTTTACCTCAGAGTCACACACAGGAGGGGGAGGGAGCACTGTAAATAAATCGTGTGCCTCAGCTCAAAATTACACATGAAATTGCTATTTTGAGTGAAATTGAAGTTCACCAAAAGTTCCAAGTCAACTGAAATTCGAGCGCTGCTGGTGGAGTTGTACTTGTTTCAAATATCTAGATGGATGGATTGATTCTTATATTTGACCTTCCTTCCTTAAAATCATCTTCCTTCAATACAATACAAAACCTGTGTCAATGCAACTTAAAATATGTTGTCAAGTAGTAGAAAATATGAACAAAACCATTTATTAAGAGTCATGTAATTTTATACTACAGTATCAATATATATAATGATACAGTAACATTTCTGGTATCAATTGAGAAACTCTAAACTGATAAAGTGACCAGACAGGAATGCCTGTTTTTGGCTAATCCAGCAACAACAATAAATCAAGGTTATATATTGAAAATCCTGTTAATCCAATATTGCCATGATGTCATTCTCCTCATTGATTTGCAACATTGCCCACAGTTACCTAATACAACCATATTAAAGTGATGTATTGTCATATCCCTCAACTTTAATCAGAGCAAAGATGAACTTGTATTTATAAAGCTTGCCTGGGTTTGGTACCGCTCAGAAACACACACGGGAACACTTTTTTTTTAACAAATCTAAGACTCTGCAGCCACACTAGTGGCTCTGTGAGGCTCTGCGTGACAGATGTCGAGACATTTCTCTCCACAAATGTCAAATTCATGGTGGCACTAGAGGAAAAGTGAAGGGACCATTAAAGTCATTAGGATTCATCCTTCGGGGACCATGAATGTCTGTACAAAATTTCATGTTAATTCATTCATAGCTGTTGGAATATTTCAGTTTGGACCAAAGTGGTGGATGAAAAATGAACCCCGGCTGAGAAAACAGACAGAAAAAGAGGGACTTTGGAACTCTACTGCCAATTTTAAATCTGAGAACTTAACAGATAGCATGCAAAAATGTTTGGGTTTTAATACTCTGTTGTTTTGTTTTTTGAGCTATTAACAGAGCTATTGCACCACTCTCCTCAAATGTTTTGCCATTGTGCATTGTAGAGCAGGACAAATGTCTGTATCAACACCATCCTTAAAGAATTTAAGTGATTCATATTCAACACATGTGGTAGAAATGAGTATATAGAATACAACTGGAATACAAGTCATGTTTGGAATTCTTGACATATCCAGTTAACATGTTAAACAAAAGCCTCAAAGTCTGTGCATATACATGCTAATATGTGCAAATCAGTGATGAATGTATGTATACTCATTTGTACAGAATACATCGTTTAGAAGGTGCATGTATGCTCACTCTATGCTCCATGGAAAATTTGTGTTTTTAGCTCTTACTTGTTATTTGACATTTTCTGTCAAGCTCCGTATGCTAACACTAGCGCCACGGTCCAGTGGCAGTGACAGCATGTACCAGCACACACGCGCACACACACACACACACACACACACACACATACACACACACACACAGTCCCACACAGTCTCTTAGCTGTCTTGACCTAATTGAAGCCCAGCGGTCTGCCCCAGGTCATTCTCTTATACCTCCCTTATTTTAATGAGATTTTTAATTAGCATGTTAATTGCCTAACGTGATCAGCAGGGTGACTAGCTAGCTGGCTAGCTGCTGTTGGCATCCATCTGGGCCATAACACTGAGGCTTTCCGCTCTGCTGAACAAAACCGAACCAAGCTGAGCTTTGCTAGGCTAGCCTGGAGAGGAAATGGTGTTGGAAAAAAACAAGTGGAGATTTTCTACACATCTCATGTTGCATTTATGGTGGAGGCAGAGCTGTGGAGCCAATTAATTACCAGTTTATTCAAATGGGTTTCCATTCTATGACCCCCAGTTGATTTCCTGCTTTCTTCTTTTATTTAGAGAACAGTATCAGGAGGCTACAAAGACAATAAGCTAAAATTAGCAATTGAACCATTATATAGCTTGTAATATTATTACAGATTCACATATAAAAGGGCTGCTGATACAGCAATATGTATTTTCATAAAACATGTCATGAAAGCTATTTTACACTCCCAACTGTAATATAAACTCTATCCCTGTATAACTTAAAGATGCTTTAATCAATATTTGTATATTAACAAAGTGAAAGTTATCACTCATAGTGATGACCCCACAGAGAATATTTATAGTTTTAGCCTCTTTTAGCTCATTGTTTTGGTTTTATGACCCACATCTTTTCTGTTTTGGTTGATTCTCACCCGTTCTCATCAGGTGTTTTTTTTCAGCCACAGCAGGCAGCAAAAAAACATACTGTGCGCTTCTCACCCAGCACCACACAGGAGACTAACAAAGGTAGTTACAGAGAATATTGGTTGTCAGATGGACCCAAAACAACTTTAAATGAATGTCATAACTGTGAATGAGCAACTGTTTACTAAAGACATGCAGAGATAATATGTTGCTTTGGTGTTTTCATCTTGTTACACTGCCCTAAGTGATCTGAAAATCTATGTATGCAACCTTAGTTTGTGGATATATTTGGCTGCTGAAACCATGGTGATATGTAAAGAAAAGTCTTGGTCGAAAGGTCAGTGGAGCAAGCAAATAAAAGAGAAATGATAGTATCTTAGTATATTTAAGGAGAGAAGCTGAGGTGAGCCAAGGAAAATATATAGGAGATAAAAGGAAGTGGAGGTGGAGGAGGTGGCTAGAAAGATGGAAAGAGACACAATGCACAGAGTGTCTCTCTTCCTCTGTCATGTCATTCTGTTAGCTTCACTCTAGCAGGAACTCAAGGCTGTCTGGTTATGAGGCTTGCCTTTATAATTTACCACCGCCGGTGTCGGCTTCTTTATTGAGCCTGGCCTTCGCTGAGACACACAGACACAGAGGAGGCTTTGATTTAGCTTGGGAATGTTCTCGCTTGTGTGGACCCTGTGAATCATTCTCTCCTTCTCATATCTGCTTTTGTTGTTCTGTCACATCCACTTCTCTGTCTCTCCTTCTCTTCCATACCTCTCTCTCTCTCTTATTTCTCTTATTATTCATTTCTTTTCGTGGCTGTTCCCTCTCATTCTTATCCCTCCATCCTAATTCTTTTCTCTCTGCTTCTTCTCTCATCTGTCTTTCCTTCCATGCCCCCTGTCTTCTTCCTCCTTTCTAATCACCTCCATCCTTCTCTCTCTCTCTCTCTCTCTCTCTCTCTCTCTCTCTCTCTCTCTCCTCTCCAGTCAGATTTACTGTATAGAGAACGCTCATGGCCAGCTGGTGCGTGACCTGGACTTCAACCCCAACCGCCAATACTACCTGGCCAGCTGCGGAGACGACTGCAAGGTCAAGTTCTGGGATGTCCGCAACGTCCAGGAGCCTGTCAAGACCCTGGAGGAACACTCGCACTGGTGAGTGGATTGGTGGTGGTGGGGGGTCCTGAGAGGTTCAGGCAGGGTACTGTCCTTGAACCACAGGAAATGGGTTCAAGTTCCCCTTTCAGCAAGTATCCATCCCTCTCAAGTGTCCCTGAGTGTCACACAATTAGTCTTTGACCAGTACAGGGTCTATGAAGGCCAGTTGCAGTGAGCATTCAGTCCAATAGCTGGTATTATGTGCCAATGTACAATATAATATGAATATTAGCTGCAATTAAATGGCATTTTGAGAGGATCTTGCTTCCTACATTTAATGCATTTTTAATAGTCTGACATATTTCAAGGAGGGGTCAGAGGTATCTTTACTTTTTAACGTGATGCACAGTGATAGAGCAATCTGAAGTGTAAACCCAATGAGATATCTCTTACAGAGAAAGTTGAAGCTTGATTTGGCAGCACAGGCAGTGAGGCAGGATTGTTAAAAAATATTTGATGACTTTAGTGGTTGAACTCATGTGTGTGCAGCATGAGATCACCTTTGAAGCTGCACCGTTTTCCAGATTTCCAGGAAGTTTAAATTCTCATTTTAGTCGGTCGGTTCATCCAAGTTTTGAAAACACGTATATCCTCACTTACCTCATGTGGTGTCTTGCTATACAGATGCTTTTTGTTTTATTTTCCCACGTTTTAAAACATCCATTCCTGCCATCAACTTAATACAATGGTGATGGAATTTCATTTGACTTTTTTTTTTTTATGACCCCATGAGGAGGGATATGGACATACTTGCAGTACGAGGATAGAAATTGAAATCAAATTCTGTGCAATGACAATACAATAAAAGAGATGTGGTTTTTCAATGAGGACAAGGAGGAGATGTAATTTTAAGGAATTTAACTTGAACTTTTTTTGTAAAACTGTAAACCAAAATCATATCAGACACAAATTATTATTCAAAGCAGACTATTTTTAAATATCTTAAAACATGTCTAGAGGGAATTTTTAACCATAGAAATCCATTTAGACTGATATTTACCACTGTCATATAGTTTTTGTAGCGTTAAGTAACACATTACATGATTATGTTTTTGGGGCACCACCACTACTACACCATCACTACCATTATAATTAAATGTTATGGCCAAATACTCATCATTAGAGATGATTTAATTCTATTCACCTGCTTTGTATGTGTCTGGAAGCAGAAATCTCCGACTTTTAAAACTACAGACATGAGTTAGGGAGAGGTTAAAGTCTTATATGATGATAGAAGTGGAGATACCGGATGCAGGCATTTGATATAAATCTATCAGGAAGTCAATAGTTTTTTGTTTCTTTCAAGAGACACTCGAGGATTTTGCTATAGTGCCAAATAGTGCTCCAAATCCCAAAGTTCCATGCTGATGTTCTCAAACTTTGTGAACTTGTTGAGAGCACAGCATTTTATCTTTAAATGTTGTTATTGACAATAAATATTGCTAAACCAGGTGAAAATGCCATTCATCACGTCATTAAATGTAGCATTTGAATGTGGGGAAAAGGATTTCCTATGCATATCTTAATTGTATCTGCATAATAGGCAAAAAACCTCTTACACAGCATTAGAGCATAATTCAGGCACACTTTATTCAGGAAAATGCACTAACAATAATGATAAACATGATGATAACTCCTTGGCTCCACTGTTGATTGGTTTCTGGTTTTATTAATGACTTTATCTCCTAACTAATGAAATGCCCTAACTACTCCTGGTGCAATAAAAGGTAGTAATACACTAATTACAAATTAAACAGGCTGCTACTCATTTTGTCAGTGAGGATTTAACCACTGTGGGTCCAACATACTCCAGTCCTGCTCCGGGTTCTGTTCTGCTCTGTGAAGCTTCAGGCACTGCTAAGAGCTGAACACAGTGTACTGCAGAAGCCGTGTGTGTGTGTGTAGTGTGTGTGTGTGTGAGTGCGCGCATGGGAGACGTACTCTCCTGTGTGAGCTGAATAGATGATCAGTGTGTCTGCGAGCCAAACTGGGCTACTGCTGCAGCACACCAATCCTCACCTGATAAAGGCAGACACTCACAAAGGCACATACACATGCATGTGCACACGTGTGCCTATTGTGCACGTGCACAAAACACACACACACACACACACAGGCGTTATCTCCAAAAGAAAGATAGACTTGGCAAACATATCCATAACCGTAGATAGCTGCAGATGGGATCTCTTCTGATAGGAGATAGGTGCATGTGTGTGTGTATGTGTGTGCACGTGTGTGTCATGCGCGTGTGTGTGTGTGCGTGTGTATGAGTGTATGTGCTCATGTGCCACCATCTAGTCTGTGTTTTTGCAAGGGCTTTCTTTTTATCTCTATATGACTTCACATAATTGTGTGTTCAAGCGTCTCTATAATGCATATGCATACGTCTGTGTGTACACTTAGTGTGACGCATGTATGTGTGAGTGTTTGCCAGAGTGTGCATGTGCGTGTGTGTGTGTGTGTGTGTGTGTGTCGTGCATGCTCATTTTTCGGAGCGCAGCCAGGATATGGCCTCAGGGCTGCTGGGGGTATTAGGGACTATTTTTTAGTAGGGAAGCAGATTAGGGGAGCGCGGGGAATGGCGTGGCCGAGGCTGATTTTCTGTCAACAGCCTCGGTTATCCCTCAATCCCTCCCTGTGAGGGAACTGGGACCGCACTCTGAGCTGTGCCCCAGGCTCAGAGAGAGAGAGAGAGAGAGAGAGAGAGAGACACACAGACAAACAAAAAGAAGGAGAAATAAGATGAAAAAGAGCAAGGGAGGGAGATGGTGTTGACAATCGGAGTAATAGAAAGAGAGGGACAAGAATTGATGGAGGAAGGGTGCGAAAGAATTGGATTTGTAAAAGATAGAAAAGAAGTGAAACGAAGCAACGAATAAAACCAGGATCAGGGAATTTATGATAATGATCATCAACTCATGTGAACTAAGCCCAAATATAGACTGCAAGGTACCAAATCCCCATTATTGGCATCTGAATACACACCCAGATAGGCATATTTTGCTGTGAATCCCACTGTGAGAACGCAGCATTTTCTGCATGATTTGTGTGGGCACGAGTGTGTGAAAGAGAGATAGAGACAGGCAGTTTCTCTGCACGTCTGTGTGTGTGTGTGTGTGTGTGTGTGTGTGTGTGTTTAGTACTGTAGTATTACTGTATTCAGTGCTTGGTTACTGCTGGTTTCTTCACGCACTTGGAGCTTTGTTGAGAACAGTGAGGTTACATACATGGCTCCGCACTCTTCCATACAACTATGAATGAATGTAACATGTACTGCGCTTCCCCACACATTGCTGTTTTTGTTCAATTCTGAATGCCAGTCTGTTAAACGCATGTGTTTCGTCCCAGGGTATGGAGCGTCCGCTACAACCACAGCCACGACCAGCTGGTGTTGACAGCCAGCAGTGACAGCCGCCTCATCCTCTCCAATATGGTGTCCATCTCTTCAGAGCCTTTTGGACACTTGGTGGACGACGAGGAGCTGAGCGAGGGCGAGGACAACCACCAGGAGGAGAAGTAAGAGCGACTCGCGCTAGTTAGAGAAAGAAATAAGTAACCTACACATCAGTAGCAGTTGCTTTCTTTGAGGATAGTTTGGTTTAAGCTAGTAAGACAGAGCCGTTAAAGAAAAAAACACAGTTTAACACAACTTGGGTTTGATTTTTTTTTTTGTTCATTTGTTCTGTTGGTTATGGCCATAACTACAGTAATTAAATTCAAGTTTTAATAAACCATGGTTTTCATTTAGGTAAAATAAAGATCATGTGAATTTACTGCAGTTAGAGAATTTTACTGTAATGAGAGATTTCCTGTCACTCGTAAAACCTCGCCTATACTGCAGTGCAAACAGTTCAAATAACGTTCCATAACATTTTATGTGAAAAAAGAATAATTGATATTAGCACACAGTGATGCAACTGACTTTTTAGAGTTATTTGTAATAAAGAGAAGATGAACTATTGGGCCTGAGTGCCACCTAGAGACTAATAAATAATGTCTAGGATGTCATGTGATAGAAGTCCTCTTTTAAAGATTACCACTTTGAATTATGACTTTTAATGTGTCTCTTGTGACAAGAAAATGTTTTAAATTATCTGAACAAGAGGCAATTTTTCACAGACGACATGACAGGAAAATCACAGGTATGAATAATAGAATTATTTATTGGTCCTGGTATTGTTTACGCTGGCTCCCTGTCACACTGTTATATCTACTGGGACACCTGAATAGAACAGAGCCATCGTTACTGTTATTAGTGTGCTTTCCCTATTATGACAAGTCATAATAATGTCTGCCTATATTAACTATATAAACTAAAGGCCCAGAGATTTCACCCAATATTTGTTGGACAAAAACAAACAACATGCTGACTATCTGCTATTCCTAAAACTTTACCAGAAATATCTTCTCTTGATGAAGATGCAAGTGGAAATTCATGACATCATTAAAATGAAAAGCGTTCATCCCCTTGGAAGCATGAATGTGTTGTGTATAGAAAGTGAGCCAGATTCAACTTTGCGCAATATATTTAGAGCTACAAGCAATTATTATTTTGATTATCAATGAATCTATCTTTTTTTTCTTCAATCAATCCTTTAATACAAAAACACATTGAATAATAGCCAGTATCCTGGAGCCCAAGATGATGTCTTCAAATGTCTTGTTTTGTTCAGCCAACAGTCCAAAACCCAAATCATGTAAAACTGAGAAAAACACCAAATTATCACAAGTGAAACACTGGAAATCACAGATGCTTGGCATATTTCTTTGAAAAGTGACTTAAATAATGAAACAGTTATCAAAATTGTTTATTTTCTGTTGTGTGAAATTTTGACATTGTGGCCTGGTGCTGGCAAACTAGAGTAAAGTTCAGCGTAAATGTCCTGGCAGTGAGCCAAAATTCACATTGATGCAACAGTGTGAAGACAAAGAATGAGAAGAATCTGCAGCATCTTACCTCACTGTGACCTTTGAGAAGCTCACAGATGACTTTCTTTGTTTTTTGGGCGCTTTGCTTCAAAAGGAGTTGTCCATATTCACAAATACTGAATAGACCAGAGGCAAATCATTTGGAATTGAGTGGTAAATCATCAGCTCCACTGCCAGTTATTGATGTTTACAACCATGTATAAACCATCCCTCACTGCCTCCTCCTATTAAACATTAACAGGGATGAGCTTTCATTCTTTCATTCATGTCTGAGATTTTCTGCATTGAACATCTCCCATACCTCATGATCTACGAGTGACCTTAATCATTTTCAAAGTGTTAGGAAATTATTAATAATTTGGGTGTGCAATCATAACACAGTTTTAAACCACAGACAGTCAGCTTTCATCACATCATATCTGATGTGTGTGTGTGTGTTGTTTTTTTTTTAATATACCTCTCTCGTACGTTTCTGGAGTGCCACAAGGAGCCTAATGAAACGAACCATGAGATAGTAAAGTGTGCACAAAAACACACTGTATATTATGAACTGTTCATTTGATATTAGTCCTCCTGAGATTAAAGCTGACTGCCTGAACCTTCACTTTGATATTCTTTGACACTCAGAATGATAAAAGTGGAGAGGTAAAACATTAAAAATATGTTACTGTCAAAACACTTCAGGAGTTTTCTCCTGTATAGCATTTAGAGTTGATTTTAAAATTGCAGGGATATCATCTGTAATGGTTACCATTCGGTGCTTTCCAAATCTGCCACTGTCCTCTATCCATTATGGTCCTATTCCCCCTCTCGTCCATAACTACCTGCTCTTAGACTCAATGATGGACTCTCATCCACAATTATCAACTCTTCTTCCTAATCACCAGCACTCAGCTTTAGTTTTAACCCTTCCACTATAGTTATTGACCCCTCTTGTGTGTACAGTACGTGTCCACTCCACACTACCTGGACACTACATGTAGGACTCCTCCACTGCTTCGACTATTTTCTAACTTTATATGGTTGCTTTTTAAAATGACAATGATTATTTTTGCGATGCCACAGCAGTGGGGGCTAGGATTCTTGTTCTGGAAAGGATTTTTTTTATTTTTGTTTGTTTTTCAATTCAGTTTCATCATCTCCTATTGTAAATGTGTTCAGTTGGGCTGAGATCTGGAAAACGTGACGGCCATAGCATATGATTCATGTCATTTTCATAGTGAAGCCCTTTGCCCTGTATGGAAGCATCTAGATTTGTTATACTTCTAAATTTTTACTTTTCTTCACATTTATTCGGGTTTTTCCTTTGTCATCTGTGTGTTGGTATCGAAATTATACATGTCTTTATTCATTATTCATTTAGCCTTCACTCCAGGGCTGCCTCAGTATACACAATGTTCAGTGACATGAAGGGTCTACGATTCTAGTAATACAAACTTACCTAAATTAAATTCCTATTTTTCCATTTTGAAAGGTGTGTTTTGGCCTCGCAATTCTTACAGTAAGTTTGAAGATATAATCTCTATCAATCATTAAAGATCCCATCCAGACATGTTTTAAGACAAATAAAAATGCTGCACAACTGCTTTGAATCTATTTTGTCTGACATGGTTTTTCCACAAAACAGTTCAGTTACCTGCTTTCCTCCTTTTCTGTCATTAAAAAATCCAGAATATAGGAAAATACAAACATTGTTCATTTTAAAAGATTTCCTGCAGGACACAAGGTGTCTCCTACTTTAGTGTAAAGTATATTCTCAGTGTATATATACAATATATACCTGTATATGAAATGTGAAATAATACGTTGACCTGCAATAAATCTTACAACTGTGAAGAATATACAGTAAGAGTAAGGTAGCTCCAAAAAAAGCCAGAGGTATTGTTCCAGTCTCAATCTTTACTTATAAGCTATCATCAGGAGTGGTTTGATTATACAGTGTGTGTTATTAATTATATTATAATTATATCAGTGGATCTCCTGAGTTATTAAAGTTTTATCAACCTTCTGGTAATTTTTGGAGGTTTTTGGATTGAACACTGAGGAGTGTTTCTAATATTTTGTCCACCCCATTTATATCATTGAAGGTATCAGTATTGTATACTACAATTCAACAACCTCTAAAAAAATTACTATAAAGTTAAATAACACCCAAAACAGAACATTATAACCTTTGTAAACATCCATTGATATAAATGTGGTGGACAAAATACTAGAAACATCCTCAGTATAACACAATACATTTCACCACAAACTACAGCCTTCAAAACCAACATAAAACTGAATCACTGCCTCTATAAAGCAGTTTGAACACCAAACTGAACTTTGAAAATTCATGAAGGGAGCATTTATTAGACTGCGTTAATTGTAGCTAGATGTACCTAATGAACTGGGAGTATATTTTCACCAAAAGGCTGCTGAAAACGTTGCCCCTAATTGTAGTGTGTGATACAGTCTCTTAGCAGTTAAACTGTCCAATGACCTGATCCCTAAAGAGCTTGTAATCCTTCAGGCTAACCAAAGCAGAGTCCGGCACGTTGTAGCATCTGTCAAGTGCTCTCACACACACCCTCTTGTTCTTTTCTTCCCCAATGAATCTATATGAGCAGAGCACTTAGAGTGTTTTTATTTTAGGCTGCAGCCAAGGGGGAGCAGTTACTGTCTGTGTGAAACAGTTAATGTGTAAAATAAATCCAAATATGTATGTCAGGGTTTCCCCTCAGGACTACTTACAGCAGTGGGTTTGGGAGGAATTTGGGGTGGCAATAATGCTAGATCATAATTCTAAAATTTTATTTTGGATTGTCACATTGTTGTAGCAGTGGGAGGAATGTTTCAGCACTGTGGAGGCTGCTGTTTGTGTATGAATGCAGAGGAAAAATAGAGAATAAACAAAAGTGTGTTTGTGTGTGTGTGTGTGTGTGTGTGTGTGTGTGTGTGTGTGTGTGTGTGTGTGTGTGTGTGTGTGTGTGTGTGTGTGTGTGTGTGTGTGTGTGTGTGTGCGCGCTGCCCATAACTCCAGTGAGACAAACCATTAGTGGTTAGGTGTTGTGTTTGTTTGAGGGCATGTTACACGTACTGATCAGTCACTCTACAAAATCTCTATTCATGTAAGATATCGAACAGTCTTTTTTTTTTTTTTACATACAGGCAGTGTGTTGAATTCAAAAGAATCAAGAAATTTTTTTTGTTGTTGTTTTTTTTTTACATGTTTTCATATTCCTCAACTTGCATTTTAAACACAACACAGTGGAAACCAAAGTGCTTCACAGCAACAAAACAAAACAACTAAAGGAGAGGACAAGGAAAATACAAAGAAAAAGAAAATCATGTTTTTGCACACAAACTCATACAGACTCTGCATGAGTTTCTTGCCTATGTTTAAAAAAATAATAATTTATAAATTTATTTTATTTGAATGAATTACAAAAACTGAGTTCTCTTATTTCTTGTCTATTCTAGCGTTTTATTTACACTAATAATGTAATTAGCTTAAAAGTGATGCAGTAATTATGTGATTAGAAATGCAACAATTAACTGCTGGATCAATTAGTCAATCGACAGAAAATTAATTTGGAACAATTTTCATAATTTATCATTCATTTAAGTAATTTTTCATGCAAAAATTGAAAAAATGCATTGGTTCCAGCTTCTCAAATATGAATCAATTCAGTTTTTCTATGATAGTAAACAGAATATATTTGGACTGGTGGTCAGTCAAAACAGTACAGTTGAAGACGTCACCTGATGAAGCTTTTTTTGATGTTTTGCAGCTTCTGTGCCATTCCTTGTGTGTTTAACATTATCTAACATCTCCAGATCATCCATCCATTAGTTGTCATGAGACACAGAGACCTAAATGATCTGGAGAATGATTGAATTATATAAGTCCACATTGTACATTGGATTGTTCACATTTTATCTCTGTGACCAGACCACATGTTGACGCACGGCATAGATTTTGTGTCTGCGATGTATTCAGCTCACCTCAGTGTGTTTTGTGTTGTGTGTGTGTGTGTGTGTGTGTTATCCAGGGGTAAGGAGCCTCTAAAGGACAGCGTGGTGTCCACCTACGAGGAGCATGAAGACAGTGTGTACGCAGCAGAATGGTCGTCGGCCGATCCGTGGCTCTTCGCCTCGCTCAGCTATGATGGCCGTCTTGTCATCAACAGGGTCCCCCGTGCCCTCAAGTACCGCATCCTGCTCTGAGAGGGTGGGGAGGGACAGGTCAGATCTGAGTATGTGTGTGTGTGTGTGTGTGTGTGTGTGTGTGTGTGTGTGTGTGTGTGTGTGGGAGAGCGAGAGAGAGACTTTCACAACAAATCTGTACACATCCTTTGCTACAATACTACAACCATTAGACATTCCATTATCCTCTGGTAAGTCCACTGTAAAAGACAAACTACATGTGATGCTCGCAAAGACAAAGAACGTCTGTGTGCAATGTAAATATAGTACATATGTTTCACTGATCACTGTAAACAAAACATCTGTGATGCTTATGGAAATTAAAGTATAAACATGATTCCTGGATAAACGTTTGACATGGTGTGCTTCTTAAATGTTGGATATAACCTCGGGGGTACTGCAGAGCCGGGTGATAATTCCCTGTGGGTTTGAAACATTGAGTGACCTCTTTGACATCACACATACTCAGACAAGAAAGACCAGAAAATGTTGGAAAATTGTTAAAAAAAAAAAAAAAAAAAAAAAAGAGCCCATTACACAGTCTTCCAGAGCTCAAGGTGCTGTTGTCCAATTGCCTGTTTGGTCCAAAAAACAAACATAGTCTTACAATGATAGTTTTTGCTGTTTTACTGGAAGTGCTGCTCTTCACTACAGTCTTGAAGGACCCTAGTAAAACTAAATCCAATTTTTAAACCAAGAAACGATGAAAATGTACTAATATATGCATACACGGCACACATCTGAGCCACTGACAGAAAACCCCTGCTGTTACATCACTGGTCGGGGTGTTCAGAGCAGGGCAGGATTGTGTCTTTTGTGATTCATTTTTATATAGTCTTAAATATCCCACATATCCACATCCCTCACTCTTCCCTCTGTCTTCTCTCGCCCCCCCCCCCGCTCACGCCTTCCCTCCCACTCTCGCTCTGTACAGTGTGTGTTGAGGCTGGTCGATAGTGACAGTCCGAGCCTCTGTTATGTCAGACACCATTGACAGGCCTTTTAATTGCAGCTTGACTCTATGGATCACACTTTCACACACACGGAAGTGCCAGGGGAGGGGCGCAGGCACTTCATTAGCTATGCCAGTCGGGGCAGGCAGTGCCATGGCTGAATACAGAGTACGTTCGGCTGTCTAATCAGAGAAGCTGCTCACAGACACACACACACACACACACACAGAGCCCTTGTTACCCTGCAGTCAATTATTGAGAGGAGGGATCAGGGTGGAGATACAGAGGAATGGTGAGCGCAGAAAAGGTAATCGCTGAATTTCACCCATCTGGGAACTTGTGATGCTTGTCACAGACACACACGTGCAGACACACTCGGACACACACACACACACGTGTAATACTCATGATCACGTTTTTAGTGTGTTTTAAGAAATGTGAGGGTTACAAGGATGTGTTCCAGTGTGTGTTAGTGTATTTATGTGTTAGATAGAAAGACATATTAACAGACAAGCAGTTAACTAAAAAATCTGATAGATATTTCCCCATCTTGTGTAGAATATACCGTAGCTGATATGAATGCAGGTTTGCAACCAATCAGTCAATCCAGCTGCTACTAACAGCTGAGTATTTGCATTCTAATCAATGAGGGCAGCTCTTTAGTATTCCTGAATAGCTTTCCCAGGACAAATTACACTAAGTATGATGCATCGATAGTCAATGCTGAGATTTTGAGACATGTTATTGATGACATTGTAAGTACCCAACATTCAACTCTACATTGTTTTTTGATGCGTATACAGGCAAGGCTACAGCATTTTCCTGGCAAACAGTAATACATGACGGTGACTTCAGTGTGTGAGGAAACAATAACTATCAACATCTTACAGCACAACTACAGCTGCAAAACATGCTGACTTCATGCAAGTATAAACATATACACAGTCCAAATATATAAATGAATGCATATACGCAGTCTCACATACTGTATATGCAAACAAACAGAATCAGAAAAAATCCTAATCCTATCATATATATATGCACCAGGTAATCACACATTAATAACACATAAATAACTACTATATGGTTTTTAATCCACTTAACATATTTTTTATATGTTTTATTTCCATTATTTTAGTCACCCTGTACTAAGATTTAGAGATATAGATAAATAATAATAGTAATTGTGTATAAGATCACAAAAACATTAAAAACTATCTGAATCTGGAACTATAATTTTTGAAAGATATATGTGTTGTAAATCATGATATATATATGTACATAATGGTAAAGAATGAATGAATGTCATTTTCTACCTCATTAAGCTCACAATATTTACATGCTCATCGTCATCCACCCCCTTTATCTTTTGTAGTGGCAAATTCATATCACATTTCTGTATGTTTATACATTAATGGATTTTCACATTTATTATCTTTTTTTCATTTGAAAAAAAAAAAAAACAGTTTCTCAACCCCTACTGAAATTCATGTTCCAGATGCCTATTTTATTTTTTTCATTTTCCATTTTGCAGTAGAATTCATGCTTGCCTTCTATTCAGTTTCATTGTCAAAATGTTAAGATCTCCATTGACTGCCAAAATATCATGTAAATTCTAGCCACATGTATGTATCACACCCAAAAAAAAAATTTGCTCTATTATTAAAATCCCTTAGTCGAGCAATTGCTGATGTTTTCAGTCACTTGGGGGCAGCATAACACAACATTATTATCAACTTATAAAAGTTGATCAGTGAACGTGTTAGCAAATTCCTTCTATCTAACTCACGAACATAAACACACACTTTGTCTTACACCCTGCACTTTAGCATGTTGAACAAGCAACCAAACAAGCATCAGTGAGGAAAAGTGCAACATTAACGCCAGTTTACAGAGAACATGACAAATTAGCTGCTCAGCTGCAGCACGTTAAACAGTACCTGCAAATGTCACTTCAGTCCAGTTAGATGCTGGTGTGGTTCTTAACCTCTTAACACACTGTCTGCCCATGTTTTGCAAGCTACGGTGTAAGTTTGTTTACTTTGTCCTTCATTCCCCTGTCAGGCTCAGCCTGCTAGCTGCTGTCAATCAAACACAGACACCGACACATCCCTCCAGTCGGCTGAGATGAAAGGCGCATATTTAAAATCTCCCCAAAGACCTTTTATTCTTTCTTTTAAAATGTAACAATTAATTTAAAAACAGGTTCATATTATTTTCAGCTGCTAAATTGGATAACTGAATGTGATTTTATTTGGACTTTAATATACAAATTTTGATTAGTACAACTTTAAAAATAATCCAATTTGTAATATACAGAATAACCCATTTCTTTTAGCACTTAAGTTTTTTATTATAATGACCCCCCTACTCTGATGTACCATATAAAAATGACAGACATTTAGTTTAGAAACAAGCCAGTCTGTGTGATTATCCTCATGGATTAGTCATTGCAAGCAGAACATCTCTCCTCCCATCTTGAAGCATCCTGAGCCTTCTCTCAGGGATCTATAGCAACAGAGTGCCTCTGTATCACCAGAAATACGGCATGGCGTCACCTGCAGGTCATGTGACCAGGGTGCTATATGTGCTGGCCTCCCGGGCTTCCTCAGGTCATGAACCTCTTGACCTGGAACAAGAGATGACAGTGTTGTTGCGGCTGCCAGCAACCACACGGGAGTTAGTGAACTCGTCTGTGAAGGCACTCACATGAAGCTGGAAGAAAATGACTGAAATATTTATGTAGCTGAGAAATAGGATGTTGTTTTCCTGAGCAAAGAGAGGGACATATACTTTTTCACTACCTGGATGCGGTAGGTGGAAAAATTATGGAGGCATTCACATCTCCTGTTTTAGGCTAAAGTGAAATTTATGAAGATAACACCATAGAAACCTGATGTATAATAAAATGCATCATTTCAGAAATCTCTGTCTATACTTATTTATTCTTTCAGCGGTCTCTGTAAATGCTATTGAAGCTTCCAGCAGTTTCACATATTACTTCATTTTTTTACTCTATCACCACACATCAGACACATGTCTTACACAGGAAATGCAGCACACAAGTGTTTGTGTAACATCTTGAATGGTGGTAATCGTACCTGAGGGTCACACGGGTGTCGTCCTCAAAGGGTGGAGGCGGAATTGGATTCAGCTGCTGTGGAAATGAAATAAAAGAAATTAGATTTCATTTAATTATTTATTCATGTCGGCGATGCAATATGGAGCCACCTGGGGTGTTTGTGTGTTTGTGTGTGTGAGCGGGGGTTTCAGGTGATTATTACCTCGGAGAGTTTGACTCATTTGCATGGAGGAGAATTTATATGACCCCTTGAAATGAAGATTATGCACAAACACGTTGCTCTCTGCAGGAAGAGGAGAGAGAAAGGAAAAGGAAAGAAAGAGTGACTGATAGCAGGAGAAGGGGGACTTCAGAGGTCTGTCGCAGGAGCCCATGGGAGGGAAGAACAGCATGATAAAGAAAGGTATGTTGAAGATTGTGTGTGTATGTGTGTGTGTGGAGGAAGAGAGAAGCCTGGCCAAGTGTTTGCAATCCTCAAGGGGGTTGATGGTGAGCTTAATGACCTACAGAATCACACAGATCCAGCATTTATGTTTGTGTTCTTTAGTGCATGTGTTTTCCAAAACACTTCTTACTTAATAATATGAATCCCAAGCTGGAAAAGATTCAGGACTTGCTCAAGAATACTCTTGTAAGGCAGAAAGTTGCCAACATGGGTCAGAAGACTGCTATTCCACCCACTGTTATGAAATACGTATCTAGAGACAAGATTTACAGTGCATGGAGCCCGAGGAAGACTAAAAATAAACAAACCATGTGAAATGTGCAAGGATTTACTGTACAAGGGAATAGGCCTGGCAAAAAATCTGTTAAATGTTAACCTACTTGCACTCGAGCCGCAGTGTGCTCTTTGTTAGTGAATTTCTCAGACTCTTAGCTCCGTATCGGTGGAAGCCCCGATGAAACACGCTCCCATCACTTTTGATGTTAGCTCGGAGCGTGCAAGGATAGCTACTTAACACTGACAACCACCCTGTAGTCAGGGGAAAAGCTCCTGTGTGCCGTAAGCTACTTATTTACCGTCCTATCGCTTCTGCAGAAGATAAACTGCTTTGGGAAGGGGCAAACAGAGACTATTAAGCCATCGGTGAAATAACAGGAAGGGTCTGTATTTAGGGTATGTTTTGCAGGAAACCCTCTTGGGTCCAATATGGCTTTTTTTTTTTTTTTTTTTTAAACCTCTGATTGATTTGCATATGTTCTCTCCATGCTATGGGTGTTCCAATGCTTTAAATCTCTTGGGACTTTGTTAGTACATGTATTAGCGCTTACAGATTTCTATACCTTATTAAATGTTTTTACAAAAGCCTCACAAAAAGGCTGACAAGCTCTTTCCCCCCATTCCTCCCCCCACCATGCTATTACAGACACTCACTGGCAGAGTTTGTAGCCTTGGTGCTTGATATCATTCAGCTTTGTCTGGCTGACCGACCTTCCTTTCTTCCGGGGTGAAAGGGACCACAATGGACCAGGTGCTATCGTGATGCGGCATGTGCCCGGCTCCCTGCTCCCACCTCATTGTTCTTCAATTACCGAACAAGCACACGGGGTGGATCCAGCATTATTTATGGGCCCTTGCCACCACAACACACATATAATTACCTCTCAAAAGCTGTAATTGTGCTCATTTCTCATGTCCAGTGCGGACATCTACTCCCATACCCTCGTGGCGTCTCCATGGAGATTGAGAGCCAATTGCCGTTGAAGGACATCACAGGGCGAAGGTCGCACATTGGAGTGCGGTAGGTGTTTGTGTATGTGCGTTGGAACGGTGGAATTCGGATGGAGCTGCTTTTACATACCTGTCAATAAAGGCTGCTCTCATGTTCATGTTAAACAGATACTATAAAAGATGGAAAAAGTAATATATTTATATCTTTGTTGCTCTGAAAATTTAACTAAGGTGTTGTCTTTTGAGTCATTTAGGCAGTACTTCATTACTCCCGAAGTGCAATCATACAATCCAAGGACTTTTTCCTTTTTACCTTTACTCAACTGAAAATGCATGCAGCATCATCCTCCTGCTTCAGTTTGTGACTCCGGCTCTTGGATGTGAGGCTGATTGACTAATGATTGAAGTGACTGGTGAGTCCGTCACCGGCGTTCTGGCAATACAGAGTGACAGTTTGTATGTGTTTGATCAGTGGTGCATAGCTCAGGGACAGAACAGGAGCAGGGGGCTGTGGCAACTCTCAAACCTCTTTGTCAATCAAACGGCCCACGAACGGCACCCCATGAAATCCATTAAAACCAATTTAGCCACAGCCGCACAGCTCAGAGCTCCATGAACGCTCAGCCCATGGTGCATTAATGATGGATTTTCAAAACTTAGGTGGTTTGAGTTGATTGCTGAGTATTATTTCTAGAACCTGGTGTGTCATTCATTATTATGTGGTGAAAAGGGCTCTCAGCAAGGGATCATTCCTATCCAACTTCAGTCTGAGCCGATTCCGAAAACTGTTTTTTTCTTTTTTTTTTTTTTTTTTTAATCTTTCATTTTGCTCTCATTTGCTCAGCACTTTCCAAATGACTCTGTTGTTGCTGCAAGCTGGTGAGGAAAGTGACTAATTAATGTTTGCTTAAAGGAACACTAAGTGATTTTGGCCAAAGGTTCTTCTCCTGCTTTAAAAAGAATCAATGTATCACAGCTTTTGGACTGCGCTGACACCTTGATTAATGAAATAAATGTACTCTGTCAATTAAAAATGTGGCTATTTACATGTCCAACAAAAAAAACAAGCAACTTTGCAGTTAGTCACTCAGGTCTATCCGTCCATCTTCGGACCTCTCCATCTTAAAGAAGGCCACACCAAGATTAACCCTTATTTTCTGCTCTGTATTTATGATTTCGGGTTTGCCAGCCATCATTTTTAACAGTAAAGCACTATAAATACTGAGTAATTCCCTTTGGAGTCAGATTAGACGTGGATATTACAAATCACCTAGCTGATTTGAATTATTTGTTCAGTTCTGTTTAAAGATTCATAGTTCATGACTATGTAGTAAATACATTTTTCTTTCTAAGCTAAGCAATCATATTGCCGTTCATATACACCTCAGTACGTACATGAATAAGTGATTGCTAGATCTACAGTAAACACATCTGTTTATAAGGCAACAGCTCAGCAGTCACCTGTCAGCAACAGTGTTATCACGTCATGATTGTTTCTGTGTTCTTTCAATACATTTTTAACTTGGAAGTGGCCAAGTGAAATTTTATTTGAATAGCCCAATATCACAAATTAAAAATTTGCCTCAAGGGGCTTTACAATCTGTACAGCATGCACAGCACTTTCTGTCCTTAGACCCTCAATTTGGATAAGGAAAAACTCCCCAAAAGCAACACACTTCATACAGCAGAGCTGAGAACAGTGCTTTCTGTCACCAATGACAAGAACACTGAGGATTCAGTGTTAAAGATTTGATCATATGTACCAAACACCTCTATTGCAGATTTCACAGCGGGACTGCACAGAGCCCTTGTGGACTTGTGAGCTTGTGACTCTATATCAGTGAACATTGGAAATAAGGGCTCGTTTTTTAATATGTTGAGAATAAGCCAGTTTCAATACATTGAAGGCATCGGCCTCCATGAAAGTTGGAACCCTTTTTATATTGAATTTTGAGATATGGAGAGGAAGCTATGATAAAAGTTGCACTGTCGCACTCTCCAATTCTAAATAATCCTGCTCTGTCAAATGACTAACAATGCTTATCTCTTCACATCCATTTTGCCACAAACAAAACTAGTCACAACCAACAATAGCCAACGTCGACACCCAAGTAGCGATTACATCACCAAGCTTCCAGCGTCACCTTTCATGAGGACGCTCTAATGAATTTCGCTGTGCCACTTTTTCATGAGACCTATCAGCTTTTACTATTGCATTGATGTACTGATGCATGTGGATTAGCTACCAGGCTACAGGAGTGTGTGTGCGTGATCATGTCACATGTCCTCCACTGACCCCTGGCTGTTCCACTGTCTGGCTGCACACTCACGCTCTCTCCCTCTTTCTCCCTCTCCTCCTTTCTCACTCGCTCACATCAGACATGTCATCCGCCGCAGAGCGCCTGGACACACTCATGGGAACTGCCTGACCCAGATCTGTCTTCTTCTCTGCCCAGTTGACCACACACGCACACACACACACACACACACACTCAGGCACAGATGCACTTGACATTTGGGTCACTGACAAGACATCAGGTGAGGACAGAGGAACCCAGGTGACAAGGAGAAGCAGTGAACCTTTGCTGTGATATTGCCCCTGTGAGTCCAAGAATACACACACACACACACACACTTGTCACCTCGCTGTGTTTGCCTGTCAAGCGAGCAGGAATAGTGGCGCTCGTTTCTCTGCTCTGAAAGCCAGTGAAGGCCTCTATTCAGACAGTGGCCTTCCAGAGCTCTCATCACAGTGCTTGACTCAAAGATCTTGACCTTTCGTTTAAAGCTAGAGTAGCTAATATATTTTAGAAGCATTTTGTTATATTTCTTGAAATTCTCTGCACATACTGACAGGAATTGATAAACCAAATGCTTAAAAAAAATCAATCCATGCAGGCCAAATGAAATGATTAGACGAGCTACCTGCCTATCTGTGCATTTGGGATAGGCAGTGTGATACAGACAGATACAAAGTGACGGGACTACATGAACTGCAGAAGGAGAGAAGAAAAAGACAGGAATATCAACAGAAAGCAGAATGAAAAGCAACCTGCTATCATTGGACTGTTTCCTGTAGTGCAGGGGAAACTGAACAGCACATAATCTCATCAACATCGCTGGAGCAAGAGACTTTTAATGGAAGTGAACTCAGCTCCCAGAAGTGAAGTGTCTGCGTCCTGGTGCTGCTCGTCGCTCAGGGACTTGGTTTGGAACTGCAGGTCTGGCTCTCTGACGGACTGGTGACTGAGAAGGTTTTGGAGGTGAACAATGAAAGAGACGTGATATCACTTGACTTCAAGCAGGGCATTTCTTTTGTGGAGGGGCTTCAAACAGGTGAGAGGTGGTCCTGTTTACCGTTGCAGGCGTATGAAGCATGTGCATATTCCTGTGCTTGTCTCATGGGAGGGGCTTAGGCCAGAGAGTGGAGGGGGGAGAGCTGCAGGAGGAGAGCTTAATTTTCAAATTCTTTTCGGGGGGTGGTGCTTTTCAGGAACACCACTGACCCGAGCTTTAAGGCAAAGATCCATTTTAACTGTACAGCTTCTGCTTCTGTACCTTGAGATTCATGATTTCTCCAGCAGTAACTCCACAAAGTAACTGCTAACATGGCAACACCAGCAGTCAATCAACAAGAAAGTAGCCAGATGATCTAACTTGGTGTCAAGTTACAGAATTATTCTATTTTTCACCCCTGAAAACACTGAAGATGAACTGGTTTGCTTGTTAAGAGAGCTTGAAATCTTCGCACCTGGTGATGGAAATAGCATTGATCAACTAACGATATGCCCATTTCATCATCTCCTTGTGGAGATACGTTACCCTGGCAATACGTACACTCGTGTGACTCATTCAAACAGGTTATACTCCGTGCAAATCTTACCAACTTCATCTCTTTAACCTAGTTATCCAACAGTAGTTTGCATCTTTTAAATCCAGTAATTCCAAAGTGGACATAGAGTACAGCTCATACAGCAAAGAAGAGAATTTTGGAGTGTCAATTCTGGAGGTCTGTTTCTGAAAATCTGGGTTTAAACGTTTGCTTTACCCTGGGCTCAGATGTTCTCATCCTGGACAGACAGTAAACACCTGTGCGATCACTAAAATATCTTTATATGATGCAAACCACTGCCAGATAAGAGGTAAAAAAAAAAGGTTTTCCTGCTGGCATGTGCTGGCATTGACATCTTCATTATCAATCTTGTATCTTTTTGATGAGGTTTAATAATGTGTTTTGATGTGTGTGAAGTTTAAGGGTTGAGTAGGTAGTTCTGCACTCTCAACCATCTGGACCTGGATCTACACAAACAACTTAATGATTACATTGTTATAATAACTGATAACAGCCAAAACTAGAAAAAAGGAGAGCCCATAATTCTGAAATATCCTTTATTAACATAACAGTCTAATTATTTTAGCCTCCAGTGTGCATTTACCCACAGCACTTAACATTCTTCTTTGCTTTCTGTTGGATTCACGTGACTGTGCATATTTAACCCTGATTGTATATAATGAATATTTGATGGAATATATGATCAAAGTAAATGTAAATGTGTATCCATTTCCATGCATACTATTTGCCATATGTTCATCACAGGGGGCTCATGTGATGAAATGGTAGGCATCTGATCAATTCCTTTAGATCTGTCGATAATGACCTTTGAACCCCCCCACACACACAGACACACACACACATATATCAGATCATGATCCTTTTTGGGGACATTACATAGACTTACATTCATTTCTTGGAGACTTACCCTAACCCTAACCTTTACTACTGACCCAAAAATCTGCTTTTTTTCCCATTTGGAGAAGCTGTCCCAAATTAACTGCTCCTAAGTCTGAAATTTGTCCCCAAAAGTAGCTTATGACAGACCACGCACATAGACACACGCACGCACACAACACTGACTTCCTCTTTAGGTCTCTCAACAATGAATTAGTATTACCTTCTAGCAAAAGCCACTCTGAGCTTCATTCATAGCTGTGACAATCTACTCTCTGAGGTGTACGCTCCTTTATCTGCTGGGGCCTCAGTGTTTCTGTGTGTGTGTATGTGTGTGTGTGTGTGTCTGCCTGCCTGCTATAATAAGCCTCGCTCTCTGTCTCCATCCCTCCCTCCCTCCAGTTCCACTTTCTGAGCGATGCGGGTGGAGGAGGAAGTGACCTATATAGGCTGCATCTCTCTCTCTCTCTCTCTCTCTCTCCCTCTCTCTCTCTCGTCTGCTCCAGCTTCCTGCATTTCAACGATGTGTGCTGTGTGTGTGTGTGTGTGTGTGAGAGAGAGAGAGAGACAGAGAGAGAGTGTGTATGCAATGGAAGGCACATATGAATAATTCAGCGGATGCCTCAACACGACCGCCTTCAATAAAACCATCCCCCTTAATGAGTCTTAATGACAGCGACGGCGTGGAGACAATCAAAGGGTGGGTGTGTGTGTGTGTGTGTGTGCGTGCGTGCAGGCAGAGCGTGGGTGGGTAGGAAGAGGGAACATCGGTGCAGGCTGCTGGTGTGTGCTCGAACAATTGTGTGTGTGCATGCGCTGCAGTGAGCGTACCTACCGCACACTCTCCTGTGTGTGTGTTTTTGTGTGTGTTTGTGTGTGTGTGTGTGTATGTGTGTTTTGAGCAGGTACAGAGCCGAGTGCTGCCTTTGCCCCGGGCTCTGTCAAGGTTGCCCTGGGTAATACTACCTGAGACTTTGAAAAGAACATGAAAGCTGACTCCTCAGCAGGGGAGGTGAGAGGAGAAGCTTGCTGGGGTGGAGCAGCTGAGGAGAGGAGCAGCAGCATGCATCCCTCCCATCAGCTCTTCAGGCTTGTTTGTGGGTTTGAACTCCAAAATGACTTCATCCTTCCTCCTCCTCCTCGAAGTGTTTACAGCATTTCTTTTCTTTCTTTTTTTTCTTCACCTTGACCGCTTTATCACGCCGACTAGAGCGTCCTCCTTTATTCATTGTTGTCTTGTCTGTTTGGAATTCTGACATCAGCCAGCAGTTGCATTTATACGAATTTAGGAGATGTGACGGTTGTGAAAAAATGAATAGAGATAGAAGATTTCAAGTAGACATAATCTTTTTTTTTTCATTTAACTGAGACTTTTATATTGATTACTAAAGTGTAATGGCTCCTTTGTAAATGTGTTTTTGGATTTTAAGGAAGTCTGCGACTCAATCCAAATGATAGAAAGAAAGAAAAAATACAGATTTAGCGTCCTCCTTTTTAAAAAGATGACTGTAATTTGAATTGACACAAGGATGAAAACATATCTATTATCTGTGGTGTTTTCTAGTGAAGCACAAGGTCTTTCCATTTAAAAATATGTGTGTCAAATATTTGTTGGAATTAACCTTTTGTTCGTGTCTAGTTTTCCACAAAGTAAATAACAATACATATGTTTTCTACGTGCTTGTTGCAATGCTTCATTATATTTTATGCTTATACTGAGAGAAACATGTTTTTATGGCTGCACTTTTACACCATATGGAGAAATTGCAGATCATTTTAACGTACATTTCAGTGGAGTCGAGTGTCACAAATTGGTTTGGGTTTTTTTGGGGGGGTTTTTTTTGTCTTTTTTGCAAACCCCATGTTCTAAACTAGAATTTTGTTACTGCTTTTCAACAGTGCCAGTGTAATGTGTTTGGATTACAGACATTACATGATAACAACTAAGCCATCTGCATGACACCTGAGCAAGCTCCAGTAAAAACCTTGAGATGAGTCAATATAATAACTTAAAAAAAAATTGATATCAAACATCAGCTTCATCCTTTGATTTGTAATTTTTTGGCTACACACTATGGGTTTTAAGTTCATTCTTGTCCCAGCACATCCTCATGATTATACAACCACATAGGTCCATTCTACCATGCACTCCAGAATGACCCATAGGACCATTTTTTAATATGGCGCCTCTATTGGTGCTTTCCAAAACCGTTACAAATCCCTGTTAAATGATGTTTTATGATGTGGTTAAGGTCTGGTTAGGTTTAGGCATAAAAACCGCTTGGCTGCTTGGGTTAAAATGATCACTTGAAACTAGAGTGATAAAATTATCTCAATGCAGGATTGATATAAAATGTTATTATAAAAAATTCTTGAGAACAATGATAAACTTGGTTGAACCTCTACAACGTTTGATGATGATGTTTGCTGCCCTGCCAAAGGAATACGCTTTTAGTTTTATTTACATTATTTTAGTAAGTTACAAGGCAAGCTAACTTGTTTTGTTAAGTCAGATAAAGCATGTTTGCATAGTTAAATGTTTACATGCAATGCAATCTCGCCATCCACCCAACCCACCTCCTCCGAATATGGAAATATGTCACCTTATAAAGATGTCATCTGAACTGCGTCAAAATTATTATGGCCATTAGATGGTGTCTGTCACTCAAACATAAGTATAGGTCATTTTGCCAGCTGAATATTTGACCTATACTGTTGTTTTTCTTTTGAGGACAGGCTGTCTTGACCTTGTGTGAGATAGTGTGAGATTGTGTGAGATAGTCTGAACATTAGGTCCACCGAAGACAGCTGAGTTTGTGGAGTTGTCATGGAGATGTCATCCTTGAACAGAGACAAGTTATTATCTCTCCATCCTCTATATATGACCACCTATAATCACCTGACTGATAGTTACACACTAGAGGCATGCAATGACAATGGAGCCATCTGCATGGTAACTTAACAAACTCCATCTGCTGTTGCAGACCGTGAAATGCGGTTGAAAGCTCTGGAAAAAGCAGGTAGTTTATTTAGTCAAGCAACAGATTATGACATTTAATCATCATCTTTATTCTGTTCATCATTCGTCATGAAGAGTCCGAGGCAATGGTGGATTTTTTGGCAGGTTTCAGTATCATCTGACAAACAAACAGAAAAGTTGCTCTTCATTAAAAAGAATGAAAACTTGTTCATGCTTTAGGCACCAAGATACAGAAAGGCAAAACCTGATCTGACAGCTTCACTCAATTAGAATGTATTCACCATCAACTCAAATTTCCTCACATTTGGGGCATTGAATCAGCAAAGTTAACATTCTTTTCAAGAACTTACAGTAAGAAAATCAACCCCATAATGCCCAGTTTACATTTCATTTTCTCCTCTGCTGGCCATTCCCTTCTTTTCCAGATAAGTAGAGCAGCAGGCTGATATGAAATCAACTTCAATCTCAAACTCATTTCCACCCAAAATATCACTTCCAGCCCTCTGACCCTGTGTTTTGTGTCTCTCAGTCCATCTGCTGCAGACGGCACTACGCTGGCTGTTGTATTCCACAAAGCCACAAATGACCCTGTCAACAGCAACCCAGCAGCAGATGTAGGGGCCATGGCTGGCACACTGGTGTCACTGCCCAAACAGCTGTGCCACCAGAGGTGGGTAGTCTCCCTGGCAATGATGGATGACTCGGACAAGTTTTGCTACCCTCGCCAGCCCACACAACTTCTGGACGGTTGTGTTTCACAACAAGGCTAGTACATATAGAGTAGGGGAGAACCAGGTCAAAAGTAACACTGGACGAAAGTAACACAGTGATTTTTTCCGAGCCCATACAATTCTGATATGTCAGCACGTACAGCAACATTATAACACTTACCAGAACGGCAAAAAAATTGCATCAAACTATCACAGTTTGAAGCAGGAATTTAAGGATCTACACAGGTCTGAAAAAAAAATCCAAATTAAGGTAAAGGACATAATATGTTAACATATTAACATGGACATAGTCAGAGATTTTTAATAAAAACAACAATAATATAAATAATTCCATTTTATACCATTGCATTACTTTTGACCCACCAGTGTGTCACCCCGATTGATAGGGTCAATAGAAACAATTTTGGTTCAATGTCAAATTTTACCAAAGTTGTTCCACATTTGTACAAAATAGCACCTGCTATTGATACAACACACGAGTTCCTGATTACAACGAAAAATAGTTTTGGTCTGTAACGTTATCTTTTAAAATGACGTTCATCCAAAAACTGTTACTTTTTTTGCTTTTTGCTATAATAAAGAGCATTTTCATCCCAACTAGTTTAGATCAAACCTGAGTCAAAAATGTAATTGTAAATATTGACCAGTATATATTTTTGCTAGGGTTTAATCATTAGTTTTTTTTAGGGGATTTGCATGAATTGTGACCGTATTCAGCTCCATATGAATAAATAATAGTACAGCATACATAACCATACTTAATTCATACCCAATCCCTCCCTGGTGGCATGGCATTACTGAACAGTCAGTCTTACTTCTGGGCAGCAAGCATGCATTACAGTGTTGGATTCATCCTATTTTACAGCCTCCTCCAGAATGGTTGCACTTAGAAAGCCCTTCGTGCCTCCCAACCTTAGCTGACTGTTACATTGCACCCCCTTCTCAAACACCATATCCCAGGCCATGTTCATAATACCAGTACAATGCTCTATGAAAAATTGGAAGTGATTTCAGAAAACATTTTAATTTTGTGTCTCTTCAGTCTATCCAACTTTACAAAGAATCTGTCCCTCTTCCACCTCCACATCTTTCTAGCACTTGTGTTTTTCCCCCTCAATTCATACAGGTACAAAGTTTTGCCTGTGATCTGAACCAAACCAAACCTACACTGTTTTATATAATTTTGAAGTTACTCCCTTTACCCTTTAAGAGTAAAATATTTCATTTTTGTTGGAGGAAGATTAAGATGTTTTCACTGAAGTGGGAAAATATTCATCAGAATCACTCAACCAAAGTCCAGTTTGATAAAAATTTGCTCAGAAATACACAAAACATGTGACTGCTCTGGTCCTGTCTGTCATTGATCAATTTGTGGTATTTTTGCAGCCATTAAGGCATTGTTCCTCCACAAAGGGAATTTCAAACTATTCTCATGATTTAGCAATTTCTGATTTTGGGCCCACAAGACTCATAGTGTTGACATGGAAGGTACTTAGCTCCCCACCCACTCTATGTGGATTAAATCATTTACAGAATATAATTTACTACTACATGACACTATAGCATATATGATATGATGTACATTGAAATGCTCCTCCTCAAAATTTGACAAGACTTGGCAACCTTTTTTTTTTTATATATATATACCTATGCTGAAAAGCTGTAAAACCACATCCACCTCCACACAAACCTACAGTGTTTGAGCAGAGTTAAATGCCTTGGTGGTTGTTTTTTAATTCCATAATTTATCTATTTTTATATGATCTAAATTAGTAGTTATTATCTTAGTTATTATTATAACTATATATTTTTAAATAATGATAAATATTAGTCTTCTATTTTTCTATTTGGTCTTGGATGCACCTCATGTCTGATTCATTTTAGAATTATTATTTATTTACTTATTTATATTTCCTTTTCTCTACATGCATGTTAAATGTGCTCTCTTATGTGTATAAATGTGACTAAGCAAGAATTGGTTTAATATTTGCTTCTGGTTTGTTTCTTGGTTTATTGATGATAAATTTAAAAAAAGAAAAAGGAAAAAAAAAACCTCTCCCACACCATTTCAGCAACTATGTTAAATTTAGTCACAGCTACTCTGTGTGCATTCAATGCAGCATTAAGCCTACATATTCCTGGATTTCATAACGGTACTAAAATGAAAAAGCAGCGCCGTATTCATGCTTGCCAATTTCAGCTTCTCAACCACAGATAGAGGTCTTCATTATGATTGGACCATATTTAAATAGGAAAAAGCTAAATCAGATTTTTTTGTTTACAGGTCTGGAAATATCTTTGCCTCCCAAACAAGCACAGGGATTTTGGGACCTGACAGCTTAATAGAATGATTATTCAAATCTGGTTAATACTGGAAATTGGAAGTGCAAAGGGCTGAGGAGGTTAGCGCTAAAAACTGGTCTCTGTGGGGAGAAAGCATGAAGCATTGTTTCTATGTGAAACGTGTCAACAAGATGCAAATGGCCCCAAAATGGAGGTCAGATGTACTTCTGTGTAACTGCAGTAAGGATTGCAGTGTACACATATCTTTCATTTCTCTGCTGATAGATGCAGCCACAGAGGAGACAAATTGGAATAAAATCTCATTCCGCCATTTGCTGTCTTTCCTATGCAAAATGTGTCATCAGGCTAGTACCGCAGCAATTAGGCAATAGATGGTGACGGTCGTGTTTCTCACAGCTTATTGCACATGCCTTCTGCTCCAACCCCACATCTCCTGCAGCCTTGTGGATAAGAAGCGACGGAGGGAATGGGAGGACAGGGAAATCTCTCCTCCTCCCCTCTTTATCTGTGGCTGAATATTTTGTACGCACAGCTTCTCAAAAGCCTGTTTCTCCTCTTCAGAAGCCTGTCTAAAGCAGCTTGCTGCTAAGGAGATAAGGACTTATGCTTCCTCGTCCTCTTCAGGGACCAAGCCTGGGATCAGCACTTGGCCACCTGAAGTGGTGCTGCGGTTTGCACACTTCAGCGGACAGAGCCTTTTGTTGTGAGACTAAAGTGTTGTGTTTTTGGCAACCATGTCAGACAACTGATGTGCACTGTGTGCTCTGAAAGTGTCATAGAAATGTTAAGTACACATACAAATAAATCTAATAATAATAATATCTCTAATCTTTTAGCAGCTCAGCTGTTATCAAAAGACAAAGTGGCCACATAAACAATCATGAAGTGATAAATCTGTTGCATATACTGCAGTTGGCTGCTGAATTATTAGCCCGATAAACAGTGCCTATGAAGGAAATGAATGCAACAGTTTGCACCAGCAACAGACTGAATGCCATGGTGATACAACTGCTTACTGATGTACATACTAAAGTGCATTTGAATAGTGATGTGACAGCTTAGCATAAAAGTAGTGAATGAACTGCGTATTTGAACTGAACTGAATGAATCTGTTCAAATCAGCAAAGGGATTCCAAATAGCCACATCTAATCACAAACCACTAGATTACACACATGTAGGGTTATCTCAATGGTTTGTGATTTTCAGTATCGATACCAAACCTTCTATTAATATTTCACTTTAAGAAATATGAACATGTTTCTCCACAAAACCTTTTCTTTATTTAACACAAGTTTCTGAACTTCTCAAATGGCAAAAGAAAACAGTTTATTACAACTTTTGTTTTCATGGTTTAGAGGATGAGAAATTTTAGTGGCACCGCAGGTGCGCTCACTTTTGGTTTAACCTCCAATTAAAGCTGTAGGTAATCTGGTAAAATTATTGGCTTGTTTACAACCTGTATGCTTGTCTGAGTGCTTGTCCTTGATGCCCCATTCAACCTTTATTTTTTTTAGTGATGTTGCTGCATTTCGAGCGCTCATTATTTTAGTAATGAGTACAATACTATCATAACCTGGGCAATAAGAGTAAGACCCAAGTTGTAATAGTCAAGTCAATTTATATATAGACAACAAATGCTGGCAAAAGGGTATTACAGAAACTGAGAATTATAACCAAATAAAAACACAGACATAATTATGTGAATCAAAAAATGAATAGATAAAAGCATAGAATAAAAGAAATGAAATTTGGATAAAATCATAAAAATATAAAAATGAAAAGTGTGACTATTCATCTCCTCATGATGACTATTAAAAGGCTAAAGAAGTTATGGCTCTTAAGATGGGTCCCTAGTTTTCCGTCGTAATAAACCAGTTTTTCTCTAAATGTCTAAATACAAGCAGCTGGACAAGAAAAATAAATACATACAGTACCAGTCAAAAGTTTGAACACACTTTCTCACTCAAGTGAATGATCTGATGAAAGACTAGATGAAGAGGAGTGGGCAATTATTCAACGCCAGTTTACGGACGTGTTTCAGTGTTCAGTACCGAAGAAGTCTTGAGTTTTGATGCCTGGCACTGTTCATGTTTGATCACTCCCTTGTTATGCCAAATTCCAGCTCCATGTCAGTCACATCTTTTCATTACATCAAAGTGATATTCACTCCTTTTCTGATAACTGTGTTTGGCTATGAGGATAGGTTTTTATTTTGGCAGCCATATTGTTGCTTGTAACCTCCATCATCAACACTGTCAGAAGGTAGTAACCTGACTCCAAATGTGAAATGATTTAGTGCCAAACCTGTATATAGAAAAGCTATTGATCTACTGCACTTTCTCTGAAACCCTCCTTAAAAATTCACAGGGGCCAATAAACACACATAAACCTCACCTGGCAAACCTTTTGTTAACAGCACACGCAAAGCATCTAATGGCTAATGATTTAGAGAATCTCCTAGTTATTTACAACTCGGAGCTTCGCTTATTAAAAGCAGACTTGGAAGTGAAAGGCGGCCATAAATTAGGCAGGCGTCCATACTGAAGTGCATGCCGAGCTATAAACAGTATTGAAATTTATCTTTATGTCAATGTGTTCCATACATGGCAACCTGGGTGGTCCTTTGCTTTTAGAGAGAGTAAAGACCATGTTAAGTCTTTCCTTGGGCTGTGTCTGAGGTATTGGCAATCTCATCTCTGTTAACCTCAACTGGAAATAAGTTTTGTCTTCCACTATAAGGGAATAAATAGAAATACCAGAATTCACCACAGTGCACAGCTCTTCCTATTGCATGAGATGATATCGCCTTCTATACACTGTATTCCCATGCCGTAAAATTCCATTAGGCTGCTAAAATGACTTGTCCTCCCGCTGCAAAAGGTGGCGTCCATTTGCAGATTCTATCATCGACCGGGCGCTAACCTCCGTTTCTCAAAGCACACACTTCCACACTCTCACTCACACTCTCTCTCTCTGTCACACACACACACACACACACACACACACGCTCAGTCCAGCCAAGGCCATAATGATGTGCTATGTTCGGATGTTACAGGAGTTTCTTCAGATGACCAGATGGCTGTAGAGAAGCAGCCTAATGGTCCAAACACCCTGGTGTCCATTAAATACATAGCAACCAGCCACGGTCCGTATCACAGTAATGACCTATAGATACCGCTGCTACTCCTGTTGCTGTCTGTAATTGGAGTCCTGGCTAGCAAGAGCACACATTCGTGGTCATGAACTCCTCTTACCAAGCCGACACACACACTAGGACACCCTGCAGGTCGACATTAACACTCATCATCCCTCCTTGTCGTGGTAAATTATATGTATTCTAACTGTACCATCCTTTTGTTCCATGCTGTGGCTATTTGTCAGTATCATGGGACTCATTGCAGTCTAAACAATTGGCATTGCGGGGCTTTTAATTCAATTGTCTAATTGTCCTGATCTCATGATCTTGCTTGTACGTGCTGACCTCAGCAGTGGCCTACACATTGTCAATATGCGACTCATTACGAGCAGAGACAGTCGGAGGCCTCCCGTGACTTTGACGGTGCATTCGAGAGGGTAATTGTGTGCGGTATAAACAACATCGCCTAAAGGGTATATGCAGTATTCTGGAGATAGCATCACCGCTCCGCAGCTTATGGGATCATATGCAGCACGTTAAATGGATTAACCTTTTTCCCTCTGTGACGACATATCACTGTGTATCACTGTGTCTCCTCTTTTGGCTTATTCCTCTCTTTCTCCCTCCCTGCTTTCACAATCTCCGGGTCCATCCCTCTCCTATCTCTCTTTCCCTTTACTGCCACGCTCCCTCTTTTTTTCCCCCCGTGTTCTTCAGTCCTCCTCTCCTCCCCTGCGTGGAAATCTTCAACCTGCGGGCTTAACATTTCAGATGCGACTGATAGGCAAGTGACATGCACGGCGGTGTTGCCTGTCTGTTGTTGAGCGTCCCGGCTGTCGTCTACACAGGAGACCAGCAGGTTAATGTGGTCAGGGGCGTTGAACTCTTTTTCGAAGGTGGCTGCCATCTGCGTGCCTTTGACAGAGAGGGATCATACTGTAGATGTGTGGCGTTCACCTGAATATGAATGAAGCTTATTCAGGGGGAGTTTCACATCACGTCGTTGAGTCATGACTCATAATGAGGCTGATGGAGGAGAAAGCTAATGGTGGAGAGTGCGGGCACAAGCAAACACACACACACACACACACACACACACACACACACACAATGGCTGGCGTAGATTGGAAACGGCGTCATGCATATTCACAAGCACACACACATACGCGAAAACACATACATGAATTCTCCAAAGTGTCTGTCGCAGTCACTGCGGGCCACTGCGGTAGGGTGGGGTAGGGTAGGATTTCGAATTTAATTGTTTTATGGGAGAGTGACAGACAGGCATGGAAAAAAGTGGCCTTGACCCCCTCCATGCACACACACACACACACACACACACACACACACACACACACACACACACACACACACACACTGCCCCCCCCAGTCCCTCCAGCACAGCACAGAGACTCTGTGAGCGAGACAGTCTATTACAGGGACTGGGGAGGGCCCTGAGGTACACATATGGGAGGAAGATAACACATACTGGTGGCAGTGGAGGGCTGTACAAGCTGCCGGCAAGTGTATGTGTGGTATGTGTGTGATGATGGGTGTTGATTCTCTATGCATATATGTGTGTGTGTATGTATGCATGTGCGTGCGTGCAGGGAGGTGTTAATCCTGTGTTAATCAATGGCGTGTGTTGTGCCGAGGATACTGGCAGCGGTGCGGATTGATGCTCACGTGTGTGTGTTTCTAACCCTCTCTCTCCTTCTGTCTTACTATCTGTCTACCTCATTCTCTCTCTGCCCACTAAGTGGAGAGAGAAACAATAAGAGAAGTGTGGGAGTAGCAAGGTGAGACTCAGATATGGAATTAAGTATGTGTTATTACTTCTGGGACAGGACTCGAAGGCTGCAGGCCGCTGGCAGCCCGTTCTCACCGTTTTGGTTTGAGATTGAGAAAAATGCTGTGTGTACACCAATGTATCGCTTAAATATTTGTATAAATACTTAAAAAGTTAAGAAAGAGCTCGGAAGGTGCGCTTGTAACTGAGAAGAGAAATTACCTGTTTACACTCGACTATAAATAGATTTTTCCTTGATGGAGTTGAAATGTATAGCTGGATAAAATTCCCTCTGGGTGCAAGATATTGAATGACTTACATTGATCTTTATTCATTTAGGAGGTCTGATGTTTTCTTGCAGATATATGGCTACTTTTTTCAACCCTCTCAGCATAAGAGAGCTGATCTGGGATCATTACCCAGCCCTCCTCGACAGCGTCTTTCATTACAACCTGACAGATGGAAAGAAAACTGACTGGAGATCAGTGTTTCTGCAGACAAGATGTCAGATAAAAAGGTTTGTTTCAAAAAGAACACATCAGGCCGTATAGAACACGTGCACTTCGATCGATTATCACATAATGATGGCCAAAATGAGCCTTAATCAACATTCTCTTAACATCCTCCAGCACTAATGCATCCAGCCACACCCACCATCGCTTGCAGTTGATCAATTACAGAGCCATTACACTGAATGTCTTGCACAGCTCCCAGCAGCTCTGAACATGCGATGCAGTCCACTTGCTGGTCTCGACAGTGGCCGCAGCAAATGAACTTAGCGAACAATCTGAGGATCAATCCCATCACTTAGCCAATTAGACAATAGGGAGACAGACGCCCATTACCGTAAGAACCAATCGATAGCCGGAGCCAGGGGCCGTGGCGGGCTGTCTGGTCCCGTGGAGCCGCCGGGGGCTTGTATGCAGCTAATGGAGGGGAAAAGGGGCGGGGCCAGGAGGGCGTTTTGATGGACGGCTTGGACAGGAGGCTATTGGCAGGGCTGGGAGAATGTTGACGCCGAAAGCTGGGATGTTGTAAACATGACAGAGAGAGCGGTGCGGGGCTGGACAGACAGACACCAGGATCAATGACAGAGAGTGTAGCCAAGTCACCAGTTGATTTTCCTCTCAACACTTTGACAGTCCTCCTTTCACACTTTAGACAGTTTAAGTGGCTGATTTGGAGCTGATCGACAAATTGGCCAGAATTCATTGTGTGGTAAATGACTCAATATTTCTGTTTTTCTCCTTGTTGAAGATCATTTAGAGACTTTTGTTATTCAGTTTCCATCATAAAACACTTTATGACTCTTGTTTGTCAGCGGTCCCATTAGTGTAAAACACTGACAGATGCTTAAATAATAGGCTCAAACTTTATCAATAAATAAACCGCAGACACAAAATGTTTCATAGAAACTGTGCTTAAATGCTTTTAATTGCATTAAATTCAAAATGATTTCCATGCAAATAAGTTGCAGTCATATTTTTGTTTGATAGTTGAGGTCTATAGTAATATATGAATGGCATGGTTTGCTGTTTTCTGCAGATGCCGGTGAAAATAATGTGTTTGCACACAGTGATCTATATTCAAAGTAGCACTTACTACTACACTGGTACTTAAGCTGACTATAAATATGATTTGAGTGTGACGACTGATAAGACCAGGTTAAACAGAGTGTTTTCCAGTCTGAGCCACACATAAAGTGTGTAGTGCTTAATGATTCTAATACTTTACCTTCTCAAGTCACTGCCTATCTTTAGTTATTTAAAATGGTTTTACAGCTGGAATCAGGACTGTCAACAGTGCTCATTTTGTAGATGAAAACTATGACAAAAAAACAAGTCTTGACTTCAAATTGAATCAATAGTTACCGTCGAAAACAAATTTCATTAAAAAAAAAAATGTCTATGTCTATAAATACTGAGTCTATTTTAAACATATCTGTGACATTTTATTCAGCAAAAGATGTTTAGATTTTTCTTTTTTATCTGTGGTTCTCAAACATTTTCATGTCAAGGACCCTTAACTGACACAAATTAGACCATGGACCCCCATTTGATAAGATTTTGTCCCAGCATACGCCATCTTTATTTTTTTTTTAGATTTTTCTTTTAGATGTTTTATTACAGAAAGTGAATGTAATCCATGACCAAAATAGTCATACATTCTGTCATTGTGTTACTTATGGATGGAATTATGTTGAATATTAATTATTCCCCATTGTGCTGGTGACCCCCTGGAACCCCCTCAAGGACCTCCATCTTTCCTTAAAGCCCAAAGTCCCCGCTGTCCTCCAGCAGGCTGTTTCTGAAGCTATTTACATAAAATTTGCATTATTAATAACCACTTACTCTGATTGGCTGGAGGTGTGGCCCCCACCTTCACCCCCAGCCAATTGGAATATGACCTCATGAATAATGCCAGTTCCCTTGCACCCTATCTTTACCTGTAGTAATGGTTGCCACTGGAGACACAGTGGTTTAGTCTGATACTGAATGAATGGAAAGATCCTGCTGTTGCATAAATGAGATTTCAAAAGAACAATAAGATCATGTCTAGGTTTCCTAACAAAGTAGCTGGAGGTTGCTAGCTTAGCTTTGGCACAATTCCAGTGTCGTGCTGTCATCTGACAGAAATGCAAACTCCAATTACAGAAGTTACGTACACATTCAGTGTAGCGCTGGGTGCTGGTGGCCTTATGCTTCCTGCATATTTGATGTGACTGTTGGGTATGACGTAATAATATTTTCAGCCTCAACAAATTTCAAAATTCAAATAACTTAATAAGACAGAGGAAATAGAATTGAATAATTTTACTGCACAGGAGGGTTCACCATCCAAAAGCTCATTTTTCATGTTTTCCACAATACCAGCTCTGTAACAGGACATTATCAGCGAGAATGAGTGGTGAATTAATGCAAGGTACCATTTAAATCTTTTGCTAGATGTACACACAAAAAATATATTTTAAACCAATTCAGTTTAAAGACTTGAGTCCATTTAATGTCCAAAAAGGTGAGCAAGAGCTAAGAGTGTGTCGTGAGTGTTTGTTATTTTACAATCCAATTTGTGCAGAGACACAGATCACCTGAACTTCACCTCATTTTTAAGTTGTGTGACGTAGGTGCTGACGCTGACATTTCCAATCAAATTTATTCAAATAAGAAGAATAAAATTATAAAGGAAGCTCACTGCAGTTGATAAAAGATCTTTTGACAGCAGTCGTGGGAAATGGGACCGCTGAACTGCTTAAACTGCGAGACAGCTGACCAAAATTTCTGACCTGCCAGAAATCAAAGACAATAGCAGATCATTGATTGTTCAGACATTTAGTCAGGTGTTATTGATTTAGTTTTATAATAATCAATCTAGCAGAAATTATGCCCGATTCTAAAATTAGGGAAACCAATTCATGATTTAATCTGGTTTATGTGTCCAGTGTCTACCTGACTTTAGTTTTCCAACTCTCTGTTACAATCCATGTCTTTTCTTTTTTCATTTCTTTGCCTTTTCTATGTAACTTACAACAAAATTAGCAAGGAAAACATTTTTTTTTATGAATGCTCATTTCTGTTTTAGTGCAAAAACATGTAATAATTCTGGGGGCTGCTTAGCAACACGACTTTAATCACAGTCTGTCAATCAGTGTATTGACTTTATTGTATAGATTCAGTCAAGAAATCTGCGTGTCGGTGGCAACAGTTTTCGTGTGTGGTGTCTAGACTTTGTCGGATTCAATAATCTTGAGGGCTGCTCCCAGCTTTAGGTAGCAGATATTATGTTGAAGAGTAGAGCTGCTGGTTGGTGGAGGGTTACTCAGCAGTGTGAGGGTAGGGTCCCTCTCTCTCTCTCTTCCTTTCTCTGTCTCTAGCCGCAGGGCAGGATGCCCTCAGGGGTAAGATATCCACTTGGGATTACTGTTGACATCTTCTCTCTCCCTCTCTGTTTCTCTCTCTGCCACCGTATGACACCCATTCCTCCCACTTTTGTCCTTCACGCTCCCAACTTGCAGTCTACCCAGAGAATGGTTGGCAAAATACTTTCTGATAGTGTGTGTGTGCATGTCTGTGTCAACTAAATATAAGGTGTGTCTGTCTTCTGTCTAGATTATAATAATCATGTTACTGCATGACCTATTCTGTATCTGTGGGGTAGTCTTTACACACCACTGTTACAGTCACAACGCCTGAACCAAATCCTGTTCAGTCCAGTCGGCTCAGTGAACAATGGAGACTCTACAATAATCTCAATGATCCCATTTGCCTAGAAAATCAGAATACTGTGTGCGAATGAGTATGAGAGTTTGCACGTATAGAAACGTATGAACATTGGTCTCATCAAGGTCGCAATACATGTCGCCTCCTTCATAAAAACCTACAAAGTAACGAGATATTGAAAGGGGTGCGCATTGCACTGAAGAGCACAAAGGCTCTCTGCAATCTGTGGAATAGGCATATTTGACAGACATAGTTAGTAATTGCTGAATGATAATCGATCGGCACTACTTGAAAAAAACATCCTTTATTAAACACTCAAATTAAATATCCCGCACAATTTACTTAAATTATGGAAGTACAAGCTGTATCCAGTTTTGTGCATAAAAAAGTGTGTGAAATTTGGGGGAAAATAAGCTCAAAATATTGCAAAAAAGTTAATGTATTGATTAACTTAAATCATGGATAAACCATGATGTACATAAAGCATGTGTGTCCTTAAATGTCACTCAAGCTTGCACTCAAGAGATGAAAAATGCCGGCAGATTAAATCTTCAGATCTGTGTGGAGCGATGAGAAGACTAACGTTCAACAAATTGATACCATAACCAAAACAATGAGCTAAAAGACACTAAAAGGCTCTGTAGAGCTGAGGACAACTGCAGAGCCCCACCTTTCACATACTGTGATTCACTGTTGATAAAAAAAAAAGATATTGATTAGAGCAGCTTTAATTATGAAAAGCGAAAGTCACTGAAAAGAAGGGAACTTTTCAGAATGTTGAACACTTGATATGATCATTTATTTGTAATATTTTAACGTCATATAGTAAGTGATTGTAGTTGTGCTATATAACAACTTCACATACATCAGAGACATACTGTTTGGTTTAAACTGTGATGTAATATATATTATAAGCTTATATTATAAGTACTGTGTCTTTGATATTTCAATTCATGTTCTCCTCAGTTATGTGATAAATGTCGTGAAGTACAATCATTTTTTGTGAAATTCGGTGTAGTTAAGAAGAAACTGGTTGAACATTTCAAGTCGGTTAACCTGATGGCACATCCAACACTAATGTCACAGTGTACTGACCACACCCTGCAGTACTCTTTATAACACTGCAATAAGTTAACCTGGAGGTCAGAAAAAACAAGATTTTCAGCTGCTGTTTTGTTGCCCTTTAAGTACTTGCAAACAGAGAAATTCTATTCAAGTACACACATATTGGTCTTGATTAAATGTTACTTCACATCGTTTATTGGACCGTAAACAGATTTACTGGATGACTTCTTTTTTTTGTTATTGTCGTCTCATGCTTTGGAAAACAGCGCTTACAGTAAAATTGATTACCAATGACCACAGTTTCTCACCAATTATTTGCACATAATTATCTAATTAAGCACATTTACTATTCTTCATTTTTATTATACGTGTTTGCGCCTCAGCTCTTAGTTTATAGTTCGATGTTGGAAGTACATAACACCAGTTTAGAAGAAGTTCAGAAGTAACAGCATCCAAGTTTAAGCTCAAATCATGAAGACAAATCGGTGATGGTGGGCGTGCATGATGCTGCATTTCTCCGCACCCCGCACCAAGCCATTTCTCCCCTCAAACTAGCATGATGCTCCTCCCCTTTCTCATTTCAGCTGCAGAGGGGAGGTGCAGCCGGACGGAGGAAGATGGGGAAACCGTCCATCAGAGGCGGGCCGAGCCAGGACACGGCCCATAAGGAGCTGCATGAAGCCCCACAAGTTATTACCCCTGCTACCCGGGCCCATTTTGTCTTCATCAATTCTTAAACTCATAAGACTCCCTGCCTCTCTCCTTTTCCAAATTGTACCATCTATCAAGCCTGCCGCTACTCTTGCTACCTCTCCCTCTCTCTTGCTCTCTGTTCTTCTCTTGCTCTGTGGTTTTCTCCTGCACGGCTCTCACTCTCACTGCAGAACAAGGCAGTGCAGCGGCGGATCGTCAAATTATCCCCAGGCATTAGAGGATGAACGTTTTTTTCACAGGTGGTAATGACTACAGCACCTCTCCACATACCCCCACACCTGTCTTTCTTTCTTTCTCTTTCTTTCTCTCCCCACTGTCCCCATCTTTTCCATTTATTCCCTTCTTCCTCTCTCCATCCATACCCAACCCCTTCTCTCTCCCCAAATCTCTCCTTCCCTTGATCCCCCTCTCCATCTTGCTTTATCTTCTTCCCTCCACTTTATCATCTTCCAAGCCCTCCTCCCCTCCTCTCCTCATCTCTTTCTCTCTGGCCTGCCTTTCTTTTATCTTTCCGTCTCACTGCTGGTATCTCATTGTGGTGGAATGGCTGGTCTTCTTTCTTTCTCCCTCTTCCCTTCTCGTTCTCTCCATCTCTCTAATTACGTGCAGAGACAAAGGCGTCTGATTCTCCCTCCTCCCACTCAGAGCTGTCAGGCCTGGTGTAGGAGAGAGTTAATTTCACACTTACTGCATGCTTTAATTAAAAAGGGGTGTGGGGGGGAGGGAGGGGAAAAAAACAAGGAGGGATACATGCGCTCAGTCACACATCATACAAAGGGTGGACTGTGTGCGTGTCTTTGTGTGTGTTGACGGCAAAGTGCAGCAGTTGTGAACATGTTTGTGGTGTGTGCCTGCAGGTATATGTGTGTGTGTGTGTGTATTTTTGTATATTTAGCTGTGTAGGCGTGCGCCTCAACACGTGCAGAGTTCACGTCTTCGCTCCTCAAGTGGATGACACACGTACAGTTTCTTCTCCCTTAACGGCAACATCAGGCTGTATTTTTAGCCGGGGGGCTTTAATGAGGAATCAATAGGATTGTAATAGCTTGTTAGGGGGGCTACAGTCACCACTCTACTCCACACACACTCTCACATCAGTGCTTTTGATCTGTTGTCCTCTGCATTGGCAGCTGGAGTGCGATTCGCACATACACATGCAAATACATCCCATGACAAACATTTCGCACACACTTCAGCATGTGCAAAAACAAATAGAATTCACAGCACACACGCGCACTCATAAATACAGAGATATGAACTCACAAAACGCACACAGCACCACCCCCACCCCTACAATCATTCCCACCACAACGGCACATGATAACCCTTGTTAAGCTATTGAGATATGGATGATAGCGGTTACACCCACCATTGTCAAATCGGGTAATTTATCATTCTCATCCACTGCATGTAGCAGTGAGACACAATTTAAGCAAGACATGCACTATCTCACGCATCCCTCTCCACTGGCCAGTCATTGAAATTCTTTGGTGATATGATATACTATATTACAAACAACACTGTCACCTGATTCCTTTGTTTTTCAATTCAGCTTTGCATTATTTATTTCCCTGCACCTACAGAAGATATGATTTTGTGACAGGAAAAGAATCTTGTGGCTGAGCGGATGTTGACGGCGCTTGCACATGCATAATGAGGACATCTGTGTTTATCTATACATGATGTACATATGTGTTTGTGCAGACTTGTCGATTGCTGGAAAACATTTCTGGAATCCCAAAGCCTGTGGTATTCCCAGCTGTAATGTTACATAACTCGACAAGGTCCATCTCTTAAGTCATATCACGCAAAGTCTTCCCATCATTGAAAGCTGTGCAACTATAGCACGAGGTGTCAGTCAATATACTGTGTGTGTGTGTGTGTGTGTGTGTGTGTGTGGGTGAGTATATGATTTATGCCTGTTTACACATCTATACATTCACAGCATGTTTTGTATGTGTGTGTGCAATCACACATGTAAACGTATATACACTATGAATCTATGAACTTGCACATGTATGTTAATAGTATGTGAGTGGCGCCCCGGTGTGAGTTTGTGGTGGGCTGTGTGCATGAGTTAAGAGAGAATACATTAGTCTTTGTGTTTGCAGTGCAGGAACACTGCGTACTCAGTGCTGCCGTGTTGAACATGCAAATCAAGCTCAGTGTAGGCTCTGAATAGCATATCTATGAAATGTTAACTGCTGCTCTATGCTGTTAACCCTTGAATTGGAGCACATGGAAGAAGAATATATCATGGGAATCTTCATTCAACAAGCCATACCAGACTAGCAGAGTGCCATGCTGGAAGTTGTATCTGTACGATTATGCTGAAGGTCCAGCTCAACCAAACTAAATTAAATTCCTTGACTGCAAGGCTAACTGTCATTCTATAATCAATAAGAAATTTTACTACAGTCAGTCAGGCCTAGGAATTATGATCATATTGGAAAGTTCATGATCAATGCCAACTTCTAGTGCCAATGCAGTAAGCATCATGCCACTTATTTATTAAGCTAGAGTAGTTAGGGTATGGAGGATTTTTTTTAATTGTTTGTTTTTTTCCCCAATCGCAGCCACAATCTTTCCCTAATTTTAAAGGGTAAATCTGGGGATACTCTGTATGTACGTGTGTCTTATTCTCAACAAATCCCATAAAAAGACCAAAACAAACAATGCTTTGATACTACTCACAAGTGTTTCCTGTGTAGTGAAAACCTGATACAATCTTAAGAGATTCATTGTTGTGTGAAAACCAAATACTTTAGTGCATAATTTAGCACATTAAATGTGCATTAATATGCAGCTGAAAACAGTTCCCAACAAATGCACTATTAACACCTGTTTCAGTAATGTATAGAAAATGAAATTATACTGTATATTTGTGAGCAGATCTATGTCTTCAATAGGAATAAATGGGCTTGGAGATGAGAGCCACAGTAGTGTAGTTAGAAATCATTAAAACACCCAAAGATTTTATAACAATGCTATGCTTAAATTTTGGTTAGATTTAGGGACAAAAAATATTTTATTAGGTTTAGGAAAAGATTTTGGTTTGGGTTAAAAGGTAATTGGGGTTACAATGATCACTTTCTTAAAGAGTAATTTAACACCCACAGAAAATCTTGTCTTAACTTCCCATCTTGCTGCAGTGATGTACAGCTGTACTTCAGAACACTGTGACATCACTGTGAGGTGTAGTTACAGGTGCAACACAGCACATTTCTGACCACACCATCTGTGATGCTGGGTGTGGTCAGAGGAGAAACACGCTTGAAGCTTTCAGTCAGACAGGGCAGCAAAACACTGCTTTTCAGCCTGGTGTTAAGGAGACCTTTGTTGTCATGGTTACAATAATAACCATGTGGTTCAGGTCAGGGGATGATCATGGTCATGTTTTTCTTTTTAATGTTCACTTGCGATTGGAAATGAGAGACGATTTGTGACCTCTTGTATTAAAGTCAAGTCAAGTCAATTTTATTTGTATCGCAGCCCAGGATGGACAGACATGCAATAGATGTCAGAATAGAACAAAAAACACAAATTACAGAAATACAGCATGGAAAACAGGACAAAAATTATGACAGATTTATAATATATATGAAGAAAGTCCAATGTTTTGTTGACTGATCCATCCACTCCACCCTCCCACCTATGTGGACTTTGTCACTATATAATAATGTCATGTGATTTACTTCTTTGCTCCCATCATAATGACTACAGCTGCTAGAGAGATTCTGTCACTTGGACTTACAGTAAATATGTGCTTTTTGAGGGACACTTCATGAAATGAAGAGAGGACAGTATCCCTTCACATTTTAACCATAATTTATTGCCCATAACCACCATTTGTCCCTAAAATTAACCATAACATTATTCACCATGTGCAGGTACTGTAAGAATAAATAATTCTAAAAATATAAGCAATAACATAACCAAAACATTGTCTTTGAGTGCCTCTGAAGAATCATTCTATATCACCATTATGTCAGGTGACAGGCATGACTGGATCACCACAGGGCAAAGCAGACTGCCCTGGGACCCAGAACTCCATGGCCCCAAAATCACCAGGTTTACTATATGTAAATTTGTGCTAATTTGACTAAGTGTAAATATGTTGGACAATATGTGCCTTAATCACATGGTTGTGATTGTGACCATGATGATGCAGATCCCCTAACCTTAAGAAAGTAATTTTAACCCAAACCAGCACGTTTCCCTAATCATAATAAAGTACTTATTTTGAAACGAAACAAGTGTTTTTTGTGTGTAAACTAAACCATACAATCTAACCTTAGCCATAAAACAGATTATCTTTCAACAGTGATCTGTAACTGTTAATGAAGGCACAGATAAATAATGTCACGCTGCCAATAGGGGTGTCTGATCAGAAAAAAGCTTTTGTGTGTCGTTCAGGAGTGCATGGACCCACAGCGTATTTTGTAGTTCAATTTGGAGGACTTGTTGGTGTCCATAGAACTATATTTGAATTAACTACAGTGCAAGCAATCACAGTGAATACTGTGGAGCTGTAGGTGCTGAGGCATACTGAGTTCATTTCAGTATGTTGCACAATTGGTTAGATAGGGTCTCCTTGTCATGATGGGCATTCCAGCAGAATGCATCATTAATAAATACACTGCTGAAGAGATCTGCATCATACACGGACAACAGCTGCAACAATACACCCCCATTCCTTACCTATAGCATGAACCAGGCAGCCGACAGATATTAGAATAAGCTCAGGGAGAGGCGTGCTGATTCCAATTAGCAGTCTGTTGTTTCACACTGTGTGCGATGGAGCTTGTTATTCCTAGCATGGAGAGAGTCTGAGGAGCTCTGCTCTGCAGCTCCCACCGTGCAATCAGCCTCTATGACTCTTTCGTACCTACCAAGCACTGATTGCCACATTCATCCAGCACTATTCTCACTCTGTGAGGTTCTGCAGAGGTACATTTGTTAAGAACTGTCTTGGACACCTGTGGAACAAGGTACAAAATGACCCAACTTGAGGGCTGATATCATGCAGTCACTGAGAGCTATAAGTAGCTACAATGAACCCGGCAGATAAAGGGTTAGATCCAGAAAAAGGAAATAATCACAATTTCTCTGTGCAATCATAATTTAGGGTATGAGTGCTAATGCTTTATTATAGGCAGTAATTATATGCCTTGATTAAAAACTAGGGGATTACAATGGAGGATTCAATTGCAGGCTGACGACGCAGACTCTTTGTTTTGCTCTCTCACTGCTCCATGCATCAAGGGATTCGGAGAAGAATCCAGGTGCTGCATCTAAAATGGCTTGATTGTGTGCTTGTCAAATAATTGTGTTTGGGTGGGTCTGATTGTTCTTCAGAGGGAATTATTTTTACGAAGCCCACGAGACACAAGGCATTTTTATCTGCGAATTGGTATGTATGTGTGATATGTTAATATTTGCCAGTATGCTTTTCGGATGACTGTAACAAATACATGAGTCCACAGATGAGTGATGGGAAAAATGACAAAAATCATTTGTGGACAGTACATCAGCCAACTGAATCAAGCTTTTATAAAAATACAAAATTGAAAAAAATCCTATATAGAAAAAAAATGCTCCATTAAGTAATGGAAATCAAGCTTAAATATATTAAAGAATTAAAGGAATCAACATTTAGCTTTTTTGCTATTTTTCAATGACTTAGATGAGAAAACAATGTTATGTTTGTGTGTTCAGTACAGAGCTGGAGTCAGGATATGGGTTGCCTAGCTTTGTATAAAAACTAGAAACAGCTGATTTAAAATAAAAACACATGTACCAACACCTCTAAAGTTGGTAACAAAATGATATGTTTTAGCTTGTTTTAATGTGTACACAAACAGAAAGGTAAAAAAAATTTTGAGGTCTTGTGCTGGAGCTATTTCCTGGTGAATAAGAGTTTGTCCATCTACCCCACACTTGGTGGACCTTCTTTAGCTAGAGTGTGGGTTGCCAAATATGGTCGGTGAGAAAAGGTTTTGGTATAGGACCCTGGACAGGCACAATGGTAAACCTGGCAACTGCTCTGTGACAAGAGGTTGCCCATAGTCACTGCGTCAAACTGTTGTTTGCCAAGAAATAGTTACACCACGCAAATCCCTCTACATCTACAAACTGTTAGTTTTACATTCCTGTTTGTGTACGAATTAAACAAACGAGATACAAAGTGTTAATTAGCAGTGCAAGGCAAGATACTTGAAAATGGATTTTTTTATTAATTATGAATCAAAGTAATCACCAATCACTCAATAGCAAAAGTAATTTACTTTTGTTACTCAACCCATCTCCGTCAATGTGCCTTTGAACCACTCTGTATTTATACACTTGCTGATGCAGAAAATAAGATATTATGGTTTAACAAGCAGCTGGTCTCCAGTTTAGAGGTATTTACTGACCATAAACAGCTAGCTTAATGTTAGTCTTGGCATCAGTGACATCAGCTGCCCAGCTGGAACTCCAGGTAAGACAGCGAACTGGCTGACCCAAAAATGTTGAAGTAACAGAGCTTTATTGGGATTACTAACTGTTATGTAATGACTGAATTTCATATTGTAATTCTTTACACTAATCATTACTGAAAAAAGTTAGTGTTGAGGTGTTGGTAGGTGGATTGTATCACTTTGGACAGAGCTAGGCTAACTGTTTCCTTCTGCTTTTTGTCTTTATGCTAATCTAGGCTAACCATGTTCTAACTTTAGGTCTGTGTTTAATACACAAATCTATTTTCTCATCCCCCTCTCCAGAAAAAAGAATTAAGTATATTCTGCAAAATGTGGGATGATTCCTTTAATTAATGGTAGAATCAGTTCTCAGCCTTTTTGACCATGCACAGAGTCTGACTCTTCCTCTCCCCTGACCTGAGTGATTTAATGTCAGGGTTGGAGGGCTTTGACTGTCATATTTCTGTCACCGCTGGACAGAAATGACCTCTCAGGGAGCCAGGAAAAAAGCGACAAGAGGAAAGGATGGATGGGTGGAATGAGGGATGGAAGGAGGATAGCATAGATGGATGGAGGAGTTGAATAGACTGAGGGAAATAGGAAGGGAGGGATGGAATAATGGATGGGGGAGTGCGGAAGTGCTAAAGGCATAGAGGGAGGAATAAATGCACTGATGGATGGAGCAAGACAAGCGGATGGATGGGTGGCAGGAGGAATGGTGAAGGAGGAGGACGTGTTGATGGGATGGACAGGTGGTAGACGGGGTGAGTGAAGTATTTAAGGGAGGGTAAGCAGCAACGAGGGGATGGTTCAGGGGTAATGGAACGATATGCTGTAAGGATTGAGATTTTACAGTCTACTGACGGTGGAGATAGACAAATATGTAAAAGTCAACATCAAGATGGGCTCACAGAAATACAAAATATAGATGTTAAGATTTGTGCTCTTTTTTAATGGTGTTGCAGTATAGAAGCAAAGAAAGGCCTTTTTTAATATACAGTGTAAGCAACTGAATACATAATTGTCAAATATCTAAATACCACAGAATCTATTGCAGTGAAATATTTTACTTTGAAAACTATTTAATTTTATGGGATTTGGGTTTTTTTTTTTAGCAGTGCTTGTGGTGTGGCTCTATGGAAGGTCCACCATTTTGGTCCAGACTGAAATGTCTCCACAACTACTGGATGGATTGATATAACTTTTGTGCATGACCATGATTTCAACCTCTGGGAACCATTCAATCGTGCATGGTCCCCAGAAGTTGAAGCCTACTGACTTTTCTATGAGCCCCTGACTTTCCTCTAGCACCACCATGATGTTGACATTTGTGGTTTTGAGTGAAAAAAATATTGTATGGATAGACATGAAATTTGGTACAGATGTCCATGGTGCCCAGAGGATGAATGCTTTGGTCTCCCCTTAATTTACTTTTAGTGCCACCAGCAGGTCAAAGTTATCTTATCCAGTGAAATATGTCAATATCTATAAGATGTACTGGTACAAAATTTGATTCAAACATTCATATTTCTCAAATTGTAACAACTTCTGTGAACACCTCATATAATGCCATCACAGATAAAAATTTCAATTTGTCCAATACTTTGGTTTCTGACCAAATACTGTACCTGCAAAACGAATGACATTTCCATCAGCCTCAGCTGTACTTAGTCTTTAGTACTAATTAGCAAATGTTAACATAACTAAGATTATGACCAAGATAAACATTATATTACATTATACCCACTGAACATAAACACTAACCTTCAAACTGTTAAAATTCCACTCAATTTCAAAGAGGGGAAATGACACTGTTAGATGGTTTTCAAAGTGAAATATCCCAAGTCTGTAAATTCAGTGATGTAATTAATATTGATTAAACTTTACAGTTACATATGCAGTTGGTTATAAGATTTAAATCCTTATGGTCTTTTTTGCTTCAATATTGCAGATATTGAGATTGTACATTTATCACACATAAATAAACTAACAGTTTGAAATAGAATTCATAGAAATGAATACCATGTCAGTGAACTGTTTAAGTAACCTTCATGTCTTTCTGATTTCACTTTTTAGATGTCATGCATTTTTGGTTATTATAGATTGATTTAAGACATCAATTACATCTGGCTGACGCAACAAAAAATAAATGGTTTGGATGGTGAGAATAAGTTTCAATCCATTTTTACCTAATGTGTTTTCTCTGCTTAGGCCCACCTTATCATGTGAACCAATGTGTAGGAGGAGAATAGATGAATGCAGAGGGGAAAGGATGTCTACAAGCAAAGGGAAAGAGAGAGAGAGAGAGGTAGAGAGAGAGAGGTCTAGATGGAGGGGATGTCCAGAGGCTTAATGCACCCTGAATGCTCTGGGACATTACTGATGCGAACGGGTCGCTCCAAATCGCTCCCCTCGGGACCATGGGAGCGTTGCACCCCTGGAAGACCCCATGGCTCATTGAAAGGGGTCAGAGGCGAGGCGCTCTGCTCCATTTAGCAGCCTACTCATGATGGATGAATGGAGGGAGGGAGGGATGGAGAGGAGGAGCAGTGCCCTGCTGAGCGCACGGGGAACAGGGTGCCACCAGGGACCTCCTCTTGGAAATGTGAACGATGGTAATGGGTAGTAATGGGAACAGACACAGGTGGAGTCAAAGGTGAATGCAGTGTTTTAGGTCAGCATTCCCATATGCTTGTTGGCTTAGTGTGGATCCAGGACATGTTGAAGGCTTTGTGTCAAGGCAAATGGGGATGGAATTTAAGGTTTTAGAAAATATTTGAGGAATATATATATATATTATAAAAAATGTTTACTATTTAAAAGTATTTAGAAAATGTGCTTATTTCAGCAGCCATAACAACATGTACCCTGTTTCTGCTGAATAACTGAAACTAAGCAGGCGTGGGCTGGTTAGTACTTGGATGGGAGCCCTTCTGGGAAAAACTTTGTTGCTGTTGTAAGTGATGTCACTCGGCCATTAGGGGGCAGTCTTCCCTCTGGTCCTCATAAAAAGCCCAATGCCCCAGTGCAGTGATGGGGACACTGTGCTGTAGTGCTGTCTTTTGGATGAGATGTTAAACCAAGGTCCTGGCTCACAGTGGTCCTTAAAGAGGCCATGGCAGTTATTGTAAAGAGTAGGGATTGCCTCAGTGTCCTGACAAAAATTCACAACCTGGCTCTCTCCATTTGGCCACCTAATCAGTCCCCAGTGTAACTGGCTCAATGATTCCCTCCAACTCCACCTCAAGCTGATGTATGGTGAGCATTCTGGTGCAAAATGGCTGCCGTGCATCACTCAGGTAGGTGCTACACATTGGTAGTGGTTGAGGTGAGTTTTACCCCTTCAGTGTGAAGCACTTTGGGTATCTGGATAAAGCGCTATATAAATGTCTTAAGTCTTAAGTAAAACAAAGGTCTTCCCAGAAAACTTTTTATAATTAGAATCACATTTCTAAATATAGAAAAATTAAAAGTGTAAAATGTTGTCAAGGCTCCAGGAGCACATAAATGAACAGATATGAATAATCACAGCAAAAATCACCATAGAAAAGAATATTATAGCCATATCATAAGATGTGAACTACAATAGGGTTGTTGTGCTCAGTGTTTAGTCTATTAATTTGTTTTGAATAGCTTTTAGACAATAATTGAGTTCTATGACATGCTATATCAGGCAGATACAAAAAAATACTTAAAAATTTAAGTATAATAATACTTAAAAAAAAAAAAAGTACTCAGGAGGATCAAGTAATTGTTGGGTTTCATCTTTTCATGACATTTTTGACAGTAAAAAACATCAAAAATATCAGCAGACTGATCTTACATATCACATATGTTAAAGGCATAAAGGTAAATATCTAGTTTCTACTGTATGTACACAAGTATATTCTTTGCTAAGTCAATTAAAAGTCCATTTTATCATCTGATTTGAATGAGAAAGCCAGATAAGTAGTTCTAGTCTGCATAACCAACAAATGAAGTTGAGACATGGCAGGAACACAAAATAACTCAGTGACACACCGCAATGAAGGGAAGCTTGGCTCTCAGCCCAGATTTCAGCTATATCCAATTTGTTGTTTTTCAACCAGGTCTTGGGGCCTCTCCAATACTCCTAAAATATATATTTGACTGTTTTTCTCTGGTACAAGATGCGTGATCCAGCGGTTTGAGTAATCAGATAAATGGGAGCTATCTCAGAAGAGAGCAGACAACATGGCTGACTGGATCAAAGTCCCATCGTCTGAGCACCATGACGCTTATCTGTGCTGGCCTTGCCACCAGATAGCATTGCTAATTTGTTGAGCCACTGACAAAGTCACAAGGTGACTCTTTACTTCCGTCGTTTGAAGGGAAATTACTTGAAAATCCATCCGACTAGAAAATACTACTACAGTTAATCATGAAATATGTAACTGCAGCATGCAGGTAGTGTGAACCAAGTGTAGCGCTTTAGCCTGTCGTGCTGGCATAACTAATGGTGATGCCACAGCACCGTCAAAAGTGTTGTGTGGATTCCCTGGCTTAAAGGCCGAGAGGACGAGGAGGAGTGTGTGCGCATGGGCTTATGACAGAGTTAAGAGAGAGTGTGTGTGTGTGTGTGAGTTATGTGTGGCTCAGAAAGCGAGGGATGGAGAGAAGGAGAACGAGAGAGGCTGTGTGGGAGGAGGTAGCTATGCTAGTTCCTAGGAGAGGCTGGGAGGGCGAAGGGTCATTATTGACTGAATGAATTTTTAAAGAGGGCCCTCGTCGGGGGGTGGGAGGGGCAGTGTGTCTGTGTGTGTGATTGTATGTGTGTAAAGTCATACTGAATACTATTCTACAACATAGCACTCCTTTCCTTTGCTTACTTTTCATTGTGCCAATGTACAGAAAAGCCCACCATACACCACCTCAAGCCCAATGACCGATTTAGACCCTCCTGTTTCTCCATATAGGCTCTATAGTCTCCATTCACACCAGGAAAGCCTTATTGATTGCCCTTTCACACCCTTTAACAATCAATGGCAGACCTGGTTTCAGGAGGAGAGCCTCTGGGAGCAAGAAGGGAGGGTTCGAAAGGGAGTGAGCAGAGGAGAGATGGAACATGGTTGGTGAGGAAAAACAACAGTGAGTCCTTTGTTTTTTCCTTGAGAGGTGGTAAAAGGACTGAGAGGGAGCTTACTTAAGGCCACAACCTCCAGGTCTCTGGATGTTGGGAGCGAGGCCAGCCTTGCTATAAAAAGTGCCCAGAGGCAGTGCATGTTTTGTGGGGAGAAAGATAGGAAAAGATGGGGTGGGGGGGATGCATGTTGTAGTGGGTTTGGAAATGCTCTGTATGTTCACTGACCCTGGCAGATAGCAGACGAAAGAAGGAGGGGGGTATTCAATCATACTAATGAGCAAGGGAGGAAGAGGAGAAGAGAGGGATGAAAGGGGAGGCAGCAAGGCAGAAAAGGGTGGTGGTTTGTTGGGGAGGGGGGTGCTTTGGCAGTGCCAGGCAAACACTCTGCTTCCTCCCCACCCCCACCCTCACAGCATCCATACACACACATTCTGCACACACACACACACTCCCGAGAGCAGCCACACTCATTAGTGCCAGCGAGACCCGCTGTTGGATGGAGCTAAAACACCAGCTCAAAGCACCCCCCCTCCTCTCTCTCTTTCTTTCATTTGTTCCCGGTGTCCCTCGCTCGGTCTCCCCCTCTCATCTGTCTCTGCTCTCTCTCTATTGCTGTCTTCCTTCCATCCTTCTCAGCCAATTTGGCCCTCTGTTGTTTTCCCTTCCCTCTCTTTATTCCTCTCGCGTTTGCTCCCCTTGCCTCTCCTTTATCATCAGTCCACTTGATTCTGTACACAGTGCTCAGCTCTCATCCATCCGTCCTTTATTTCTCTTTAATTTTTTTACATCTTTTCTTCCTTATCTGTCAATTCCATCCATTCGTCCTTTCCACTTTTCACCCTTGTTTCCTTTCCTCCTCTCTCCCTTCCTCACCCATCCATTTGATTCCTTGCACAATCCTCCCCTCCAGTCCTTGCTTGTCTCTGCTCCCGTGGTGGAGGGGTGATTTGGAGGATTAGGCTGGTGGCAGGGTGGTTGCTGTGTCAGTCTAACAGGCAGGGATCTGGACCAGAGCTCAGTCCAAATCCCTTCCTCCACGCCTGCCTGCCTGGCCACCGAATTAGCGGCTTCCCCTCTCTTCCATCTTTCATCTCGCTCATCCTTTTCTCTTTCGATGCCTGTCCTTCCCTCCTCGTGTATATTCTCTTTCAATGTGTTTCTCACTCCAGCACCTTCTGGTGTCCCCCAAAATATTCTGATACCACTTTTGTGAATCTTTTTCTAATTATTTATGTCTCTCTTCTGTCCTGCATACTCTGAAAAAAAAACTACAACAAGCTTTCTTGCTGAGAGTATTACATTTTGATGCCTCTACCAAGAAACATGATCACATCACCACACAATGTTAGGTTTTTTATACAGAATACCACTGGGATATATATATATTTTTATATATATTTATATATATATATATATATATATATATATATTTTTTTTACTGATTTTAAGTCCATGTCTTTACTGCATTGTTGACCTTTTAACCCCAAATGAGCCAAAAGCAAAACCTGAAATCCTTGAAAAAGGTGTTTTTAATCCATTTTAAAGTTCAAGAGCTCACAGTCTTTGGAGTGAGATAATGGAAATATATGTGAGTTCAATACTCTTCCAAACCCTTCATTTGGTGATAGCCCTCTTTGTATGCCAAAAACACCTTTTTATATAAAAAAAATCCTTAGCTGGCTTAAAATTGTCACTCTTCCTCATAACCCAATCCTTCTTAAAATATCAGGGGGGCAAATGCTCTTTTTTAATTGCAGCTCTAGGCAAGTATACAGTCAATCCTCTTGGATAAGTGAGTTCTTCCTTTAGCAGCCTTAGGGGAGCTAAGGGAAGCAGGTTAGCGCCGCTTTAGTGAGGCTTTTCCAACATGCAATGGGTCACAAAATAGGGATGTTTGGCAGGCATCCTTTTGGACATTTATTTAAAAAGGGGTTATTTAGAATTCAAATGTCACCAACAAAATCAGCTGAAACCCTCTGAAGACAATGTGGTTAAAGGATCATTCCAGTTTATTACAAGTTGGATCTTATTTCTATAGATCTGGCCATTTTTTCTATCCATTACAATGAAAGTGTACTCACCAAAGTAATTGATGAGATCTGGGAACATGGGGACATCACTACAACAAAGTCTGACAGGTCAAGAAACTTAGCAGTCATATGATAGGTTGTGGACAGTTTTTCCAGATTTGGAGGTAAAACCAAAACGCCCTCCAAAAATGTTGTGCACAACTACAGTAAGTAGCTACTGGAACTCTGCTGCTCATCTCTGCTTGAGGCTAGCAAGCCCAGTATTTGTATTTGTATCTATATCTGTTGAGGCAGCAAAATTATTTATATTTGCATGTGTATTCAAATAAAAGTGGAAATAAGCATAACAATACAGTTTTGGTTTTTATTGTGCTTTTAAGTTTTAGATAATTAGGCATTAAAATAAGTGTTTATGAATAAACTACCTTATGAAGGAGGTCTCTCAGATCCTAGATGTCCACACTGACTACTGAGCTAAACAAAGTATATCACTAATATACTAACAGACCTCTACCTATTTATACACCCATAGCACAGAGACAGCACAGTGTGTAATGTGTAGAGAAGAACTTCAAAGGTGATTCTTGCTTTGCACTTTTCATTTACTGCCTGTTTTTTTACATCCTAACCTTGTTGGAAGGAGAAGGGGAATTACAAGTTGTGTAGAGCCCCTTGAGAGCACTTTGTGTGTGTCAGCAGCTCAGCTTTATCTCTGGGGAACATCCCCAACTCCGAGTGATGTCCAAATAAGAAAATGTGCATCATGTAGCAGGTGGATGTGACTCCTCTCGTTGAGACTTGCTTATAGATGTAAGGAAAGAGACTAAGATGGCGATATAACCAACCTGCTCAATGGTGTTTAACATGTTTTTTTTCCTGAAAACAAATAATTTTTAAAATATTTGTATGAAATAAATGTTTGTAAGAAACAACCCCCACTATTTGTGCTTTGCTGAATAATGTATTTGGATTCAGTTACACCCCTAGTAGGAAGAAGAATGTGTGGAAGAAAGTCTGACAGGCTACACACCCACCTACCACCCCAACCTCTACACACTTCCACCTGGCTACGTAAGGTACACACACTACTTCCTTCTTTAGCACTGACAATAGACATACATTGTGAGGTTAAGAATTGCCCAGTGTGTTTCTAGCTTTGCTCCAGGCAGGTCAGGGCAGTCCAATTCAATAGGATGCTTCATAAGATGTTTGAATTCATTACATGACATTAAAAGTTCTTACACAGCACAGCTGGGACCTCTTAAGTGTTCACTGATATTATGAAACTTCCTGTTGGATTGGACATGACATCTGGAACAAAGCTGCAGACAAGTACTGAAAAAGACATTACTTTATAGGCAATACACAAAAACACAGACACAACTGATCAAAGTAAATAATGACTAACCTGTCTGATTGTCTGGCTGCTGGTGTTTCTTGCCCTGGGGGATTTCTTTTTAGTGATATCTCCACATTCTGAGATCTCAGCAATTATTGTGGTGAGCACGTTATCGTAACTGATGGACTCAGTGGCCAAATTTATCCATTAATTTACTGTGCAGTTAAGATTTTGTTTTCATTTTCCATTTGATTAGACTACCAGTAAAACTGCACTGGGGGAAAACTGACAATTTTGAGAACAAGTGGGTAGTACCATATGCATCATGAATCTAGTCAGTTAATGTCCAGTGTTAGTAGATTTTGCTGCTCTATGATTCGGCTGAGTGTCTAACTGTGGCCCAGCAGTGGAGGTAGTTACACAGTCATTTCATGATGCTCTGTTACTGTCTCTGCCTTTCTGTGTGTACCAGCCTCACTGGGCCGGGCCCAGGGGAGGGAAGCAGGTTACACTGATGCTGTCTGAAGGACACTGGGACACTGTGGAAAAGTGTGTGTATGTGTGTGTGAAAGGCACAGAGTGAGAGAAAGAGAAGGAGAATGAATTGTATAAGTTGCTTGTCTGTATGCATCCCTTCACGTGTATGTGCATGTGTGACACCCTACCTGCATACCGTATGCTATGTAGTACCCAGAGCTGAACGGACACCACAATAGCTTTAGGTTAAGAGTGACAATAGGTGAGACTAGAGACCACAGCTTCCAATTCCCTGGTATAGCAGAACAGTGGGATTGGTAGAAGACAGTAGCAGTCACACAATCAAGGCCAGAACCACAGCACAAAGAGACAAGTCTTGACAAGAATGTTAAACAGGTGTCTTCTCACTTACACAGCACCATGCGTTTGTGAAATTATATTTCAGATAATTTTTTATGTTATATGTGCTTTTGTGTGGCAGCACACTAACAACAGACATGAACAGAAAGGAAAAAAACATGATGATATAAGACATACTCTAGGTCATGTTTTATTCAAGCTTTTTTTTTCATCATACCTTGTGTTCCAAGATATTTTATAAAATCTAATTTCATTGAACTCTAAAAATGGATTTTTTTACACTGCACAATGGTCATAATGCACCTTAAGAGCCGGATTTATAAATATGCATATAAACATACATTTCATATAAAAAAACCTATTAGTGATTCAGAGCAACATCTACATGTATTTTGAAAATTATTCAGAATAGAGAGAGCAGGAACATGATTCTGCACTGCGATCTATTGATGAGACCTTCAAATATGTTGCATTTGATGTCACAACAGGTGTTTTGCTTTGGATAACCGGTAGAGAATGCCTATTATTGTGTGACATCACTTTTAATAAGATTCACAAGATAATTTTGAGTGAACTTTTGAAATGTTGCAAAAAGGAAAATGCGAATTAGGTGCGTTTCCATCAACGGGTTTGAGGGGAGTAAACTAAGCTTTGCAACAGTTTCATCAGTAGATAGCGGTATTGGCTTAAATAATCCACCAGTAAACAGAGTAGAAGAAGTAGAGGTTACAACCAGAAACAAAACAAATTATTATATTACCTCGACAAGAGAAAAATGGATAGGGTTTCCTCAGGAATATGTTTCAATTGGGCAAGTTGTCATTGTTCTTTCATGTCAGCTACTATTGGCCATGCTTCATGATATCTGGAGATGTTGGAATATGCCAAGAGCGGAATCAACTGATCAGTCAGGTGAGTAAACGTTTTCTACGTCCATTTAGTAGTTGTCTAAAAACTAACTGGTTACATATATGTAGAAAAATTAACAATCCAATGTTTAAATATAGGCTTATCAAAATGAAACTCAATTTATTATTAGAGACATAAAATTGAATTAAAAGAATCAGCCATCCATAATGCTTTGTGCTTTATAGCCTTTACTGCTGACATTGTCATTTCCATCACAATAAAAAAAGAGTTGAAAACCAGAAAAAACAAACAAAAAAAGAAACACATAATAATATGTTGGCACGAGATTATCATTAACTAGGCTATACATGAGCGTACAACATAAAATGATATTTTTAGCCACAACTGTGGCTTGGCTCTAGGGATAGCAGTGTCAGTCTGTTGGTCAGTTCACCAATTTGGTCCAGACTGAAATATCCCAACAACTATCAGTCACACCTGAACTTTCCCAGAGCATGAATCCTACTGACTTAGATGATCCCCTGACTTTTCCTGTAGCGCCACAATGAGGTTGAATTTGCAGTTTTCAGTGAAACGTCTCAACAACTATTGGATAGATTGACATTAAATTTGCAGGCAAAATTTACAGACATTCAGGATGTATTATAATATCTAGATGAAAATGATATAACTTCTCATCTAGTGTCATCATCAGGTCATTTATCCAATACATTGGTGTATGTCCAAATATCTGCAAACTAATTCCCATTCCTATCATCCTTAGCTGTACTTAATGTCCTGTAAACATTAATATGTGTTTGCATGCTAACACTAAACTAAGACGTTGAACATTATACCTGCTAAACATCAGCATGTTAATATTGTCATTATCAGCTATTTAGCAAGCATGTAGCATGAGCGTTGAATCACGTGTATAGCTCAAAGCACTGCTGTCCCTTAGTTGACTCTGATAGCATGGCTGATGACTGTAAGTCAATATTAAACATAGTCAAATGTTCATAGACAAACGTAATGTGGCATCATGCGTGCCAAAATTTTTTATTCAATTGTTTGTTATTGTTGATATATATTTTTTTACTAGTTTTATTGTTTAGTAAGTGTGACTACAAGGGAAGAAAAAGAATAGGGTGTTTTTAATGGTCCGGAGACAAAAAAAAATATGCGTATTGAAGAATCACCCATATGTGTCACAGGCCTGCACACCACAGCCCCAACAGAGGTTTGTTAAAGGGCATAGGCAATGTGAGCCTGGCATTTACTCACATGGCCAGCGGCCTTGCAAGATATACAGGAAGAGTCCGTAGATCAGAGAGAGAGAGAGAGAGAGAGAGCATGGAGCAGCGTCAAACAGACTTGAAAGATGATGTTGACTTTTCTCACACCACACATGTCAGTGCAGTGGAGGGCACACACACACACAGGCCTGCACACAGTCAGAAACCATGCATACAGATACAGACATGACATGCATACATACTAGCTGAGGGAGCAGGTATACACACACACACACACACACACACACACACACATGCACACATGCCCACAGGCACAGGCTCACTAGCAAACATGCAAAACACACAGTCACCCACACACATACACATATATGATAGGAAGCAGGGACAGGCACATGCACACACACGCACACAGAGTCCTTTCACCTGCGTGCTAACAGTTGTTTGATCAGAGCTGTTTCGGTGCTTGCCGGCGATGGAATGTGCTCTCCGTGCATGTGTGCTCCAGCGGAAAGCCCAAAGACGAACACAGGAACGTCTCAAAGCCCACAGGCTGGAAGAAAGAGAGTGCTGACAGTGACAGAAAAACACCCAGATGGTAGCTTCAGTCTACCATGGGATCACATGTGCAGAATTAGATCTGGAAGTTGCTGGAGGTAATAAGAAATGATGTCACTATTGCTGATAATAAGACATGTGTATGAGTGTGTGTGTGTGTGTGTGTGTGTGTGTGTGTGTGTGTGTGTTTCAGTATTTGTATGTGAGTCTGTGACTATTTCCACATATGTACAGTATGTGCTTAAGTGTGTGTGGTGCATAAGTCTAAATCCTAAAGTGGGGCAGAAATGGAAGAGAGAGTCTTATCACAACTTATAGTGTTACGAAATAGGAAGAACTGCTGGTTCCAGAAATATTTTTCTCCAATGTAAATTTCCATTTCAAAGTTTTCTTTTAAAGGATAAGGCTGATTATTTTCTGTCTTTTTCTTATTGTCAACAAATCTCATGTGCTGAGGCAAGCCAACAATGAATTGATCTACTTACTATTATTGATAAGATATATCAGGAATAAGCCTGATATATCTTATTCCTTTGTGCCGTAGACCTCCATGCCAAAAACTGTTAATACCAAATATCAGACTTTGGATGCACACAATACTTGTAAGTAGGATCATTGTTGGTTTGTCTCTGCATGTGAGATTTATTGACAATAAGAAAAAGTACCGAGGCAGCAGAACAACATTATCATTTCATTTCAATTCATTTGGAGTGTTTATGTCCACCAGATGAATATCTGTCCAACATTTGCTGTCTTTTTAAGCTGCGTTTAGGTCTCCACCGCCTCCCCAGCAAAGTCACAAACGTTGTCTGTCTGTTGCGTGGTGCTGGGCAGGAAGTGTATAGTGAATTTATCTGAGCTTTTTTGCTGATAATGGCTGCTGCTGAGAGTGAACCAAAAAAGTAAAGTTGCAAAACCAAAACAATGAGCTGAAAGACCCTAAAATGCTCTCTAGCCCTGAAGGGAACTGCAGACTCAGGTAATGATTCTCTGCTGGTTCAGCACTTTCACATTACACATAATCATTTTATCCATTGTTAATATTATTACACATAATCATTTTATCCATTGTTAATATTAAAATATTGACTAGTGCAGCTTTAAAGAACCAGATATTTTCCAGTACGTTGCTAACTCTGATTCAAATAGGAGAGTTTCATGTTCATCCAGATACTAGTCACCACACATACAGAGAATTAGTCACTAGTGATGTTAATCTATCACTATCTGTCACTATCTGTGGCAGCAGTGATTGAGGCCTCCAACCAAACAAAGCTGGATTCCTTTGCCTTGGCCTTTTCTTACTCTTGAGCCTATTGTAGCCATTACTTACACTAGGATTTCTGGTACTGAAACTTTTAACGACTGCCAACATGCTGTTGCTCAGTGAAGGTCTACTGCACAAACCATTAATTTTTATACTTAAATCACCCATCAATCAAAACACTGAAAATAATACAATAATATTTTGCACCACAGTGGAATTTTCGGGTCTATAAGGGGCATAATTACAGACAAAAAATGTAGCATTGATTTATGCACATCAATTCACATCACAATAGGAAATGCCATTAAAATAAAATGATTGAAGATGGTTTTCTTGGTAATTTTTTTTTGTATTTCTGTTAAATTGTTATTGCTTTGTATAGTTTATTGTCACTTGATCTGTGTTTTGAAGCATTTTGTCAGCAGCACCAGTAGATACAAGGCTTTGGAGATGGAACAAATGGAGCAGGCCTTGTGTTGTATTCACACAAGATGAATTGATGTTGCCATTTTGACCATGTGTGGTTCCCCAGCACGGGCTACTCTTGATCTATGGGTTAATGCTATCACTTATCTCTCCCCTCAGATCACAGACATGGAGGGAAATAATCCCTGGTGGTGTTCAAACTCTGACAAGCACACACTCACACAGATGCACACGCACTTGCAGTAAACACATGGACACTCTCTGGCTTCCCCAGACAGTCACACACACAGACACACAGACACACACACACAGACACACACACACACACACACAAAAACACACACACACTCATTGAGTGAGTAGATACACACATAAAATGATAACAGCCAGATAGACAGACAGTTGCATGTGTCAGGCACAGATGTTTACGTGCATTTCAGACACATTCAGAACAGATGTGTTGGCTGCTCATGTGCTCCATGGGCAAGCACATATAAATATTTTGGAAAATTAATTACTTGCTATGTTCTAGTGTGTTTAGGCTAAAATGGCAAAATTTTATTTTTGAATTATTTTTTTTTTCAAAATATGACATTTATTTTTCAACACTCTGTATCTCTCAAGTCACATTGCCCATTTAGGGTATGAATTTAATATTTTCCATTAAAAAATAATTTATGTGCCAACTTTTAAAACATTTTATAGATAATTAGTTAGCTACTTTCTTTCATATTTTGCACATAAACCTTTTAAAAAGTGAAAAAAAATGAACAATACATAGTTATTCACATATGTTCTGTATTTGGAGAAGTAGTGAGTAGAGTGCAGAGCTTTTCTGGTGCAGTGAAGCAGGTGCAGCAGCAAAAAACAAACAAACAAACAAACTAAAAAAAAGGGTTAGGGTTAAAAAAAGGCCAATACTGACCACCTAACTATAGGTTATATTACAAGAGAGAGAGACATCACCATACTACTCGTGTCTGTCTGCATGTATTATTGCTGACAGACACATACAATACAATATGGACAGCAAAACCACCAGATCTTAACACAACGATTTGCATAACTCCTCCAATCATTACCTAAACATCTTCCCTCATTTATCCTGGTTTGCTCACTAAATCACTAGAGCTACCAGTCAAATTGTCACTAGCTGCTGTTGCCATCCTCACACTGGCCCAGTCCCAGCATTATGGGTGGGCCCCAGGGGGGGGCAGGCCCGCCCATCTAGGAATTTGGCCCTCCCTGGAGAAATTCCCATCAATGCCATTTTAATCCATTTTAATTACACACACTCACATACACACACACACACACACACAAACACAACTCAAGCATGATTTCTTTTCAATTTATCATTTTAATTTAATGTTGTGATCATTAACAGTTATTTTGTTTTAACTAGTGACCATGTTAACTGGTGACTTTCAGCTGAATGTGTTGTGGTTGCTTGTAGTGACGGCAGCTGGCTCCTAAAAGCCTTATCAATTTTATTTGAATCAATACATACTTATCTGTATTTATTATCTACACTAACCATTTATCTAAGTTAAAGTGTGCTCAGCAAGAAGCTTTCCCCACGTAATAGTTTTTATAATGTGGGAAACAAAATGTAGCCTTTCTTGTTATTTTATACTAGTATCCTCAATTGGAAAGTGGCCCATATTAAACCAGTTAACCTGCTTTGTCATTGTGCATGCACAAAAGTAGAGTTTGTGGCTAAATATTGTGTAAACTGTGTGGTTATCAGCCTGCAATAAAATTTTGCATTTTCTCTTTAGCAAGCTATTTAAAAAGACATGACAAGACAAGAAATGTGAATGCTTTTTGTTAGCCTTACCATTTAATTTACATAATATAATACTAGGAGGACCAGGATGTATACTGTGTTGAATGTATGGTAATTTAAGACTTTTAGGAGGACACTTACATGTTCTGTTTGTGTTTTCAACAGTTGCTGTCACCACAACCATGACACATTCAGCTGAAAGTCACCAGTTAACCCTCAAATGGTTTCTGTATCCTGGGATGAAGAGTTAACTCTTCATGAAAAATTTGATTTGCACACAATGCACATCATCCCTTTCCACTTACACACACACACGTACATAACTGCATGCATGCATATTTGGACACATGTTTCTGGATGGATGAACATAAGCCAACACACTTGTACAACACAAAAGCCTTGTTTACATGTTGGTACATGTCGATGCACTTGAACTTCATTATACAGGAGGCTTTGGTTGATAACAGAGCTATCGTTCCCGTCCATTGATCTTTAAAGGTGCTGTGCATTCAGCATACAAATCCTCCTGTACTGATTGAAAAGGGTGTTAGAGGACAACATCAGTAAGTTTTTTTAATATGGAGAGAGGATCAGTCTCCAGGTTTACTATAATTATATATTTAAGGTAGATTCAAAGTTCAGTTGTATATGCATGCAATAAAATGGAATTTGTGGTGCTCACAGCATTAAATCATTGACTGTATATAAAGATGTATGTAGTGAGGTCTGACATCACACACTGGTTTGCATTTGAGGTGGTTTGAAGCCCAAAATTGCAGCGTATGATATTTTCCATTTGGAGCCAGGAACTTCCAAATAAGGAGTGCAGGGTGTTGCCTTTCATGCTCTGGAAACATGCTCTGCTAACTTGGACCGAAGCTAACGCTAGCTTACTGGGAACACTGAGTGCTCCATCCTTGGGGTAATGTTAGCTACTTTAGCTAAATTATGCTAACAGGGCAGGTATCTTAATCAAGTAACATTAAAGGAGGCTGCTGAAGGTACTGAAACCATGGCTCAACTGAACAGCCTCTGATTTAACAATGCTCATGCCAGATTCCCATAAGGAAATACACAATTTAAAATAAGATTTTTTTGTCAGTGTGAAGCGAATAACATGGATGATACTGATGATCATACTGGTCACCCCTCTATGTCATAGAGCCACTATTCCAGGCCCACCCAAAAAATCCTGAACACAAAAAAGTCGAAAGCCAGTTAAACGCTTTAACTTTTCAGCAATTAATTTTTAACATGTATAATGTGTTTAAAAAGAAATCTCACATTCTCCATTTTCAGACTTTAAACTAAGTGAAATATTGTGACAATAGTCTGACTCAGTGTGAGTACCAGAGCCGGAGAGAGCAGCAGGTGAACCAACTGTCAATCACAGCTGTCAATCAACACTCACACAGCAGACATCAAAGCTACTATAAGTCTTCAAATCTTATTAATGGAGCAATAATTTCTAAAATGACCACACAATGAGCACACTTATTAGAAGGCCTGAACTTAGTGGTTGAGACCAGAATGACTGATTGAGGTTTGTGAATGGGAATCAGTTAGAGCACCTAGTGGCTGTCGGTGGCACTTTAAGGTACTTCAGCTTGATTAAAACATCATGGCTCTGTTCAAAATCACTCTCTTGTTCCCTCATCCACTATTCCCTATATTACAGAACTCAATAGTGAGCAGCAAATCGAGTTGTTGGACATCAGCTGTGGAGTCACAATATGTTTCACTTCTATAAAATGTGGTGCATTGTATTGTGGAATTGTAGTGTACAGGCCATGGACACTTCCATTGCGAGCAAATTTCAAGGGCACTATTTAGTGGAGACATTTACACACTCAGAAATCAGACACAAACAAAATGATGAAGGCTAAATTTATTCCACTATATAGTAGATAGGGAGTGATTTCAAAAATTGCAAAAACCAAAACCAAAAAATAGAAATAAAAGAAAACCGCCAACAGTAACATCTTATTCCAGAGACATTGAACAGATTACTATGGATAGTCTACAGACCTAGGTACATATGGACTGTAGAGAACTACCAGAATTCGCAGGTCCTGTTCCAGAAGTAAGAAAACTGACATTTGTAATAAAACAAATGACTAAAAGTCTAGCCCTACAACATACTGTAGTCTCACCAAGTTGTTCAGTTCTGGGACAAAAACTGTGTATCATTGCTGTTTATTTTATACTTCTGTTGCAGCCTTTAATGAATATCATTTCCCACATGACCGTCACCATTGTGGGATAAATGTCACCAGCTTGACAGACTGAGGACAGTCAAGTGGGTTATGAAAATGAACAGGGGGGGCTAAGGGTTTTGTTTTTTTTTTTTACACAGCATAGTTTAGAGCTAAAATGTTGGTCATTAGAGAAGGTTATGGCTGGATATCATGGATGTGGCAGAAAAAGTTATGATATAAAAAATACATCTGTACTCAAGGTCTACTTACTATCTTTCACTGGAGATTTTAACCATATCTCACAGTCTTCCTCAGCAAATTCAGGCTTAAATCTCAGTATTCTTGGACCATTTTGCAAAGATCCCATAATCTGTTGAGAGCAGGTTTTCTTTTAATGCTGTATATTTCAAGCCGTTGCGAATGATTTTCCGTGTTTCTGACGGCAAAACGTGAAGCCTGCAACCAAAACGGTTTCAATTTTGCATCACACACAAATCAAGCAGCAGCATGTCTGTTCTAAGCAGCATGTTTGATTCTGGAGGAAGAACCTTGACCAGCTGTAGCATTCTGTTTGATGCTCCGTGCTTCAAGTCCTGCAGCCTGCATGGCAGATCAAAACAGTGGACCACACAAGACTCACAAGTCTGGTATGCATGCGATCTCTCCCTCTCAGAGTGCTCGAGAGAACAGTAACCACTGCGCTGACTCCACACATCAAACCAACAGCACAAGACAAGAATACGGGTAATGTACAAAGTTGGATTGAAGATGAAATAATCTTCAGAACTTTTTTGTTACGTACATTGTTGTTTTTCCAGCACGCTTTCTGTATTTCTCCTTCTCTTTGCCTTGGGTAGCTATTGACTGTTATTGCCTCTTTGTTTTCCCCATTGCCATGCATTTTAATAACAAAGCAAACTGAAAGAACTTCAAAGGCAACAAGCATACCCACGATTAACAATGTCTTTATGACTGGCCTTTAATGAAGTGCTGACATTAGTTTTATATTTGGGCCAAAACAATTAGTTGCTTCTGGTCTATTTACAACTGTTACAACTGATGAGATAAATTGGACTATTTTAGCAATGTCTCTGTGTGTGTTTGTGTGTGTGCAATTCACATTGTACTTGACCCAAGATGTACTTGTGTTTCTTCTTCCACACACACTCACAAACTTGTTTAATTCAAAGAAAAAAAAATCACATTTCAAAATACACAATATTCATTCAGATACAGAAGCGCAAATGCATATAAACATACACACACACACACACACACACACACACTGAGCAGGGCACACTGCAGGCTGCAGAGCTCTGCCAAATGATGGTGTCCTAAGAGGCAGTGGCTGTGACCTTGGCTGCCCTTGTGTGTGCCTGACTCCAGCTGGGCGTCCATTAGAGGGCTCCACAACAGACGCTGGCCTCTGCTGAGAGCCAAGGGTCGGATGCGATACACACACATACACATACACACACTTGCACATGTGCCACATGAACGCACACACAGAGACTCACAAAGCATTGCAAACATACACCCACACAGTTAGGTATAGACAGTATGTGTGTATCTGAGCATGTGTACGTGAGGGCATTTCAAAAACACAATCCACTGTAGCGTGCATACTGTGCACACACACACATACACAGCATTACTGTGTGTGTGTGTGTGTGTGTGTATATTTACCAGTGCGTGTATGACAAAGAGTGACAGCTAGCAGGGAGCGAGGGACGGGATGTGTTACCAGTGATTTGGAACCTGAGCTTTTATGAGTGGAACAGGTGTTGGGATGTGATCTTTAAATGTGTCATTTATTTTACATTTCTCTCTTCCATTAAAGGAACATGTGTTTCTTGTGAGATTTTGTTGGTCAGTTTAACAAATAACTTCCCAGTTATGTCATCAGAACTGATTGTTCGGTGCTTCGTTCAAACTCTTTAGCATAAACTATGTCATGGTGTAGTAGGCTGCATGCTAAGACTGTGCACAGTATGAAAAAACAGTCCTAATCATTTCAGTTGGACCACTGCAAAAAAAAAGGCCATCCAGTAAAAAAAGTTGAAGCTGGCTCAACTTTTGCAATGCAGCACCATATTGCCACTCACTGCATTAGCCAAATATGTGCAAGTTGTGTATCAGGGTATTTCTGCAGTTCGAGACAGAGGCTGAAACAATCATGTTGTGTGATAACTTTCCAGAGTTGTAAAATTGATACAGTAATTGTAGTAACCAGATAATTTAAAGAAACCAGCCTCTGCAGGTAATCGAAGTACGTTTACATGCACTGTAGTAACCTCATGTTGGAAGCATGGTGGACTGATTTTAACTATTAGTTTTAGAAGATGCTGTTTTCTGACATTTTGTTTCTCTGTGTGCTGGAGCAGATGGTACAGAGAGGACAGACAATGAAACAGATGAAGCAGAGCTCCTCCTCACAGCACAAAGGTGGGTGAATATAACAAATACTCAAATGTTCAGAAGTCTAAAACTAATTTATTTAGACTTCTACAGGCTAATTTGTGTTAGTTTCAGTTTTTGTTGAATTATTTGAAATATGAGGTGTAAGGATCTTTCCACCTGCTCCCCTGTTACTTTCCCCATGTGTCTTTTGTCATTCACATGTGTACTTGTTAAAAGCCAATTCGAAATCTGGTTACACATATATCTGGCCAGAAAACTGGAATTCATAAGGACAAAATCCACCTGAAGAAACTATATTTCTCTAATCCCTTACCCTGTTTACAATAACCTGGTTGTCATGACAGTTAAAAAATCTGATTAATGGAGAGAGATGATGTTATCTGGTTACTGTAGTGCCTGTAAATGCAGTGTATGAGTGCATGAATCCACTTAGACTATATAAAGTGTTAAGGATGGAACACAGTGGCATATGTGACACAATAATGATTCATTTCTTATCACAGTTGCACCTTGTATTTGACATATTTTGGCTGCTGTACCTTGATTGTGTTTTCTGTCTATGTGGTGCACTTAGTGGTTGGGCTATTTACCTAAAAAATGTCATCACTTGTTATATATCACTTAATGAAAAAGTAAAATATCTCCAGGTCCTGCATCAACCGATCACACTCAGGCATCAATCTGCGACCAACCATCAAACTCCTGTTGAGACAGCAAAGAGACCAACCCTCCAATAAGTTGAAGTAATGTAGCATTTTGAGATTAATACTTAGTTTCAACTAGTAATTCCTCATTATTCATTACTGCTGGCTATTAGCTTCAAATTCCGTTTTATGACATCATGCTATGCACTGTGGTTGGTTTCTTTTGAGCTTTACTGATGCCCATTACACTTAGCACGTGTTGTCATAATTTGTTGGTTTCAGATTGTGGATATTTGGAATGAATGAATAGACATACTGTTGTTAACTGGGCTAGCTTGATACAGTGAATATTCACTTACCTCAAGAGCAATAGTAAAAGGAATTCACCCAGAAACAAAGATCTTAGCTTTGAACGGTAACAATAGCCTTCAGGCAGCTCCAACAGCCAGCTGGCCTTTCCCTTCCTACTGACAAAAGGAGAGGAAGGCTAATTTTACCCTGTCTGCTGTCTGCAGTGGAGCCACTGAGCCACAACACTGGTATGCTGCAGACACCACCTCACAGCATGCCATCTCTCTCTCCCTCTCTGTCTCTCTGTGTAAGCCGGTCAACTCCAGCACCACAACCATCATTAAAGCGTTCTGGCTGATCACACGCTTTAATTGGACCATACCAGCGGCCCGGGCAAAATGGCGCCTTGTTAGCTCAGCTGCAGAGCAGAGCGAACGCACAAACAAACAAGCAAACAAATGAGGATATAAACAAACCTCATGGAAGCTCACTTGGAACGTGTAGCAGGGTAAGAAGCAAGGCAAAGGCTGACCTGCAAACACACAAACTGATAAGGAGACATGTTGCAATATAGTGGAGAGGGCTTAAGGGCTTATTTTTGACTGATTTATGGTGGTTTTGTGAAAAAGCTACTTTTCTGAAGCAATTTAAATTTCACAGGCATACTAAAAACCTAATACATTACATTTGGTAGCCACTTAGAGGCAAATTAGAGTCAAATGAGTACCAAGCTTTCATTAGTAGCATGGGTGGCCCCAGTGGGCTTCTGATGTAAGCAGTAATGTCATGGTTTATCTGAGGAAATATATAGAATATTTTCTCACTTAGAGCATTTGCGCTTAGAGCTTCAATACGGATACACACCTTTCTACCTAAGTGCAAGGCTACCAAAAATATTGAAACAATAGTTTGCTCTCCAACAATAGTGGTGTTTAATTTGGAGGCAGGAGTGTGTGCATTGTAATATTTTCCATGTGGCGCTGAGGGACTTTGAGAATTCAGTGGGTCGTTTCACTTTCACGCTTTGCTGAAGAAAAAGCGAGAACCATCTGACAATAGTCGCTACAAGTCACCTTGGCGCTGCTTTTATCCTAACAGGGTGGCAGATAATTCAAGGTTGTTAAAGCCACACAGTCACCACTAAATCAAGAGCTTTAGGTACAATACAGCTCCTCTGATCCACTGACAGTGGTTGTTTCTTCACTGATAAAAAAAAGGTAACAGTTATGATATTCACACATTACTGGTTCTAGCTGGGGGAATTATTTTTCCTCTGATCCCTGACAGGAACGTGATGCTCAAGGGCACTTAGGCAGGTGAATGATCATTGCAATTTGAGCAAAAGTCATTGGTGATTTTGATGCGTGATCCTTACTCCCCAAATCTCTCATTGAAAATAAAAATATCAGAAACCTGTCAAGTCTCGTCATGCAGCATGTTGATTAGTTTCACTGGCATAATTACTTTATAAAGGGCTCCACACAAGATTTGGTCGTTTCGAATTTTAGTTTTAAACATTCAAAAATTAACTAAAATTATCAACAGAATGTGAAGAAATGACAGTTTTGACATCATGTCAAAGATGTCTATGTATTTTGTTGCAGAGATATCTACTGACGTAAGCCTGCTAACCATCTATTCTTGGCCCGACCTGTCTTGTAATACCTCTGTACCTCAAGGGTGATAGTGAGTCACTGTAATGTCCAGTCTGCCGACCCATCACGGCAGCAATAGTGGAGATTTTGAGCCAGGCTGAAGGGTGGGTAAATTTTGCTGTAGGGCTATTAATATGTCACTTTTAATATTTTTTATGTGGTAAGTTTATCCAAATAATGCCTATTTGGAAATTTGCGCTGACATTGTTGGGAGATACCACTGCTGCAGCCACTGAGCAGGTGAGACAGCTGGTCATCTGAGCTACATGATCTGATGAACTAATCTGTGCAGCTCCTTGATAATTTACCACTGGCTCTAATTTCTCCGTAGCATTTTGATATGTTGATGCCATGCAATGCCATGCCATCATAGCACAGATTCACTGTAAACAGCGAGCAGGGAGGAGTGTGCTTTCTGGTGATATGATGCCCCCTATTTTTTGGTGCAGGTGGCCAAATCTTACATAGTACACCTTTAAAAATGACATATTTATAGGTCTGTATTTTTTTATTTTGGGTCTCTACTAGAATATCTTTGCATGATTTACAGTTAAAAAAAAACTTCTTATTTATTTTATAGTGGCCCTATGCAGGCCCTCAGTTCAGCATCTGTCTGAAATGGGCTGTTTTAGCTCCTGTCTCTGCAAGGCTCTGCTCCCAGTGAGCCCACTCTGCTCGGACTGGCTAGCTCTTGGAAACTGAGAGACTTCTGCCAACTAAAGAGGCTTTGTCAACAAACCATGCAACAAACATCAGTAGAAGGATTTCACTTCTTTTTCTCATTCTTTACTCAACATGTCAACTTCTCATATAAATTTAAATATAATCTTGGAGCTGGAATGAGAGTGGACAACATGAACAACACATGGAACAACCTTAGCAACAACCTTAGAAACAAAGGCTACAGAATGGATGGCTGATTACGGGCATGCTAACGTCAGCTCATTGGCAAAGTTGAAGAAATCATCGCAAACAAAGTGTTCAGAGCAGGTTGAAGCCCTGACTTTTGACTTTGGCAGATCAGAAAACAGTTATATGAATCATCTTTGTAATATCATCTTTGACATATGGGACCCAAATGACATTGTTGTATAGATATGAGTTGTTGGATATTGTCATGGCCACCTTTGTCATTGATTGGTTGTGAAACTTCAAGAAGGTGGGTCTTATCTAATAAGAGAGAGAGAACAAAGACATGAATGCATGAGAATGGCAGGCTGCTGATAGCGAGGGACCTTTGTGTTGAGACCGTGATGGACAATGAATGATACCCCTCATCTCTTAAGTATTTTGGTTTCTGCCTGCTTTTTTTGTTAACCTAAATAAACTGAAACCAATGCTGAGCTCAGTGCATGGCTGGCAGCAAGACGAGGACACTGGGACCAACTCCAACCACACGGCAAGTGTGAACGGCACTGTGTAGGAGTTCAGGTAAAGCCTGCATCCTTTCTTGTGGGTGGGAACCAAAGTCATTCAGCATTTGTTGTGGCCTGCTAGTAGCTGATATAGTCATAGTGGTAATCAAATCCCCTAGATTCAACAACAAATAATTTTGCCAGTACAATCTGTGGTGTGACCAGTGTTGGGATAGTTACTTGAAAAATGTAATCACTTACCCTACTTAACTAATTACTTGACAAAAAAGTAATTAGTTACATTACTCATCACTTTACTTTCATTAGTGAGCCCAGCTCTGTCAAAGGTGCCTTTTATACAACTTCAAAGCCTTTACTTTCACATGTCACATCTTTTACGTTTATCACAGGTAGAAAAGGAAAAGAAGACGTAGTGGTTTAACAAGCAGCCAGCCAACAGTTTAGCTATAGTCAGTATAGCCCCGTCCTCTCAGTGAAGTGCATTGTTCTTACACGCTCCAACTGAATGTATCTGTAGGAGTAGTAATACTTTATTAATGAATTACCTCATTTTAGGTTAGGATTTTGTTAGTGCCAGGAGGGAACTAACCCTTGTTCAATTTAGTTAATGAATTAGTCTCATGGTTGTAAGTTCTTGTCCCAAACAGTGACCTCTGTTTACTGCAGCTCAAAGAAACAACCAAGCACTTTTAAATATAATAATGATAAATTAAGACATTTTATTAATAGCTAAACGTCTTGAGGATACATGATAAAGATGATATACAGAATATAATAAATAATAAATAACAAATAATAATAAATAAAAAAGAAAGTAAAATAAATAAATAACAAGGCCTAAAATGATAATAAAAATAATAAAGAAAAATATTCAGCAAGAGTGGCTCGAAGTGCGTGACTCGAGGCTTAACATGTTGTGCCAGGGAATGCTACGGGGAAAGCTAATTCTACTTCTCTAAATAAATTCTTTAATGATTCATAATAAGTCAGTTATTCTAATATTGAATATTAAGCTTCATATTAACACTTCATGATGTCTACAACCTTCATTAGTTCAACTTAACTATCTACATATCTTAAACCATCTACTGAAATAAAGTTTAATACTATAGTGAAGAAATGAAAGTTAGGCAACACTTATGTGATTATTTTTAGAAAGATTTAAATATAAGTTGCTAAACTCTTACTTCATAATATGAAGGCATTCAACTTGACTATTGTTTAACAATAAGAGAAAACTTTAAACTCATATCTAGAATATGATTGTCTATGAGGTTAATAGACCACAAGTTAAACACTTTAAATACAAATACTAATAATACTAATAATGTTGGGGACTTTATCTTCTTGTCAATAGAAGGCAGTATTGTTACCTGTAATATAAAAGATTAATAAAATCTAAGGCTTGTATCTCTCTAGTAGATAGTCATATATGTATGAAAGTTATACCATTCTTCTTGTATTTACATGACAAATAACATGTTAAGTTGCCTAATGATCAGACGTTAAAGTTACATGAATTTCAGGTTTGCCTCAGATTTGCAGGGAGGCTTAGTCCCCAGGAATGTGGATTAGTTTATGGTGTTGCTGATAAGAGTCCATCTTCCCTCTACAGTGGGAGTTATTTCTCTCCGGCCCAGGTGGCCTTTAGGGTCAGTTCGTGCTCTTAGTTCGTGTCATAATTCAACTTATCGAAATGGTTTATTAGGTCTTTCTGAGTCTGTTGAGCATCACGGATCAAACCCCCACTTAGGGTTACAGAGGTCAGTTCTGCAGGCTGAGGGTCTGCTACTACGAACTTAGGAATCCAGGGAGTCTGTCTCTTACTTTCCTTAAGAATCAAAGATTGGTTAACAGAATTAAAGAACAAGCAATTGTCCTCCTACAGTATCCTTACCAGTGGCTAACAATAGCAAGCCAGATAAGAAGACAACATGCAAATAAAACAACTTTGGAGTCACCTGGATTCATATATCTCCTGCTTTGGTGTTGGCTAATGGCGTCTCCGCACTTCCAGGTCCTGTAATTCCAGGCCCTGCACCAAGCTAGCTCATACCAGACCAAACTGTCTGCTGATGAACAAGTAACTACTTGTTACTGAAAAAAGTTATTGGATTACTGCAGTGCTTTACAAAGTAATATGTTACCGCTAGGGGTGTAACGGTATGTGTCTTTGTCCTGAACTGTCACGGTACAGATGTTACGGTTTGGTGCATGGAGTTGTACACCACTTAGCTTAGCCAAGGTAGCCTGGTTACCCTGTAGTGTCCCTGTAGTTGGAATGACAAATGAGAGATCCATAACACTGACCAAGTGCAACGCTATTATTAAAATATGCTCTATTATCTCTGCAGTGAAATGATACCGTCTCTCCCTGTCCCCCTCCCCTATCTGTGAGGGTTGGCTTTTTACTCCACCTTTGAGTGAAGCCATTCAGAACAACTATAAACACATTGGATTTCTGATGTGGTCAGACAGCACATTGAAAGAACCAGTTCTGAGAAAGATATACCAAACCACAAACCAAACCATTAATTTTGTGAACGTTTACACACACTTACTGGCCAAAACTGTCCACAACAGCATATTCTTTAAAAAGGAACACCAGGTCATAAATGCACACATTGGTTGCTTTGGAAGGCACTAACAAATGAGGTCAATGCCTTCAGGTATGAGGTGTTGTTGGTGTCAAAATTGTCAGTCACAACCATATGTAATCCAATAATAATATTGTAATACAATGCATTTTATAAGTAAATGAGCTGAGCTGAAGCAGTGGAAATATGTTGTTGTAATTCTCCTAATCTGACATAAACGCATCAGGAGACTAGCAACTAACAGGGAAATGTGTGAGCTGTGTAGCTATCAAAATGTCTTTGATAGTTGTTCAGTCAAAGTTATTTAAAGATGTTTAACTGCAGTGGAAGCGTTATTGTGTTGACATGTTTAATCATTTCTTGGATTCAGCTGTTACAGACTGTATTGGCCTCTGAGTGTGTATTCACTAATAGTCCCACTGATGATCTGAAGGTATGAAAAACTCTACAGTGAAGTAAGTGATGAAATTTTGAACACCATCGATTGTCATGTCGACAACAACTAAGAAAATAAGGCCCAGGTTAGAAATAACTGGAATCATCCTATAAGCACACTCAGTGGTTGAGTGGTGTACTGTTTGGTTGAGTAAGGTTGCTTTCAGGGATCTGCTGTAGTGCTCTCTGTGTAGTGCACTAAACAGGACACCTTATTCAGGACAAAGTAAGAGAAAAGAGGAGCGTTCCCTCCCTCTGTATCACTCTCTGACCTTCTCAAAATGGGTAGAGCAAGAGAGAGCAAGCAGAGGGAGAGACCATTTATCTAGCTATCTCTCCCACTCCCCCACCTCTTTCCCTTCACCACCACCACCACCCAAGTGGGACAGTGAAGCTGAAGGTGAGAGTGGCATAGCCCTGCTGCCGACAGGCACAGCTTCAGGATCAAACCTGTCGCTTTTTAAAATGGTCATGCTCTCATTCTAACCAACAAGCCATCTTGCATACACCTGAATTTACACTTACACACATCCAGTGGTGCAGCAACATTAACACAATATCAGATTAATCCTCACATAGAAGCACATTTAACACATGCCCCCATCCATTGCAGCCACCCTGAGCTGATCCTCCTACTTGCAGCTAAAAATGTGTGTGTGTGTGTGTGTGTGTGTTGAGTTTGGAGGGGGCGGTGCACGGAGCAGACATGCCTGGCTGATCACACTGCACCAGGGCCTCCCAGACTAACTGTCATCACCAATTAGCACAAATATGAGGGGTCGGCAACCTATGGCACGCGTACCCACAGTAGCACATGAGGCCATTAACATGGACACGTGGAGCAATTCAATAAAAGATATTGGTAACATTTTCTATGATGCCCATGTCTATAAAGCATTATCAACATACTTATGATGTGATAAATATTCATAATTTTATCATTTAATAATGACTTTTAAGGTCAAGTATTAACTGCCGGTCACTCACTGCATTTTTTTTTATGTTTATGTTTATGTGTGTTGTAATACATTATAATCACTATTATAATGCATAATGATTATAAGTTACTCTAAGTGGTCACTGGATGCTTTAAGTGAAGCGAAGTAATGGAATTCCTGAGGTAGAGGCAGATATAATACATTAAAAGCTGGCTATATGTCACTATAAGTGGTTGTTGTTTGCTTTAAGTAAAGTAAAAAAATAAAATAAAAAATAAAAAATATAATTAAAATATATATATTAAAAATATAATTAAATATATGCAAGAACAAAACCAAATGTTTGGAAGATAATTTATATGTTTAATGGGTCATAACAGAAATTGACCACTACAATTTGATTTGATGAACAACTGATGATGACGTTTGCATTTTACTTATGTTTCCCCCAGAAAACTCATTCTAAAGACACAATTGACTCAAATTATAGATAACACCTGAAACAATTTCTGCTTTACCTGTAGTGAATGTACTGTAGTGACTCCTTGTTTACACTAGGTATGTCTCAACCTTTAAAGAGATATTTCACTTTAGTCAAACTTGTTAAAAACCAGCAGTCTTACCTCTATCTTAAGTCATCTACAAATAAGCTAGCGACCACTACTGGCCCAGTCATCCATTTTCAACACCAGGTGTCAGGCTCCTCATTCACTTCCATTCATTTTGGGGAGCAAGCTTATATATAATACTCCTGAATTATAAACAAACAGTTCAGCAATGTTATTCTTTGTAATATAGTTTTTTGAGTCAAAGGTTCTTGGTTTTTTTTTTTTTTAGCTAATGCAGCCAGTAACCATGGTAACCACACCCCAACAGTCTATGCAAGGCAAAGATACAGATCACACTCAAACCTACAACAAATTGACAGGATCCGCTTCTATTTATCAAAGATCATAAATCTGTAAAGACACATCAAATGCCAAAACAAACACCTGTGACTCAGAATTGTTTGCTTTACTAAAATCTTCACACCAGTAGTTTGATCTGAACTCAAAGACAGGGTGCCGGAGCAATTTATCTCACTGAAACAGCATACCAGGCAATGGATGAGACCAGAGCAAAGCTCAACAGACAACACACAGACTGTCTTTATAGAATGACGTGTAATGATTAACATCTGATGTACCTGAATATGACGGAGTGACTTCCTAAAGGGAAAATACTTAAAGTGGACTTGTTCTCCCTGCTACACAAATAAACTGGGTATTAAAATAAACATGGCTTCAGTGTGACAAGTAATCAATATATGCTTGGTAATGACATAGAGGTTAAAAATACAGAAAGTCATAGGTTCAAGTTTCTGATAGACAAAACCCTTTCCCTACAATGGTATTGCTATTACAACTGAGCCCATCTTCGACTGAGGCAATTGCAGATAGATTTGGATTTTCAAACAGGTGACCAGAAGAAATGAAATGACTATTAAAAATATCACAGATTTGTTCTTTTTTGTCTGGAATCTCTAATGCAGAAAATTGGACAATGATCACTTAAGTCTAGTGCAAACACACCACTGGCTGTGAATTTCTGTGGATTGTTTGTTAGGATTATATCTATCAGGGTCGACTTTTCTGTATTTCTGGTGTCTGGCTCAGCAGGTGAAGAAATGAGCGGAGGTAAATTTAATTCAATACAATGATTTTTTTTTTTAGCCCCTCAGAGATAGAAAATAACCAGTCACGGTTAAGGTCACCCATGAGCAAAACTTCAGAACCCTCATACTCTAATATAAGATTTACCAATTTGTCTAAAGCACTTTGATGAGCAGACAGGGGGCGATAGGCCCCGATTACCACCATATTATTATTAGGATTTAGAGATCAGCAATTCAAATTCTTTTGGCAGAGACACAGAGTGCAACACAGAGACAGCTAAAGAGTTTCTCACAGAAATAACAACCTTTTCCCCCGTGTGTGTGTGTGTGTGTGTATGTGTGTGTGTGTGTGTGTGTAGAGCACAGATCTTTTGGCAGAATCTAGAAGGGGAGACAAGCAGCACTAAAATAAATAAAATAAATAAATAGATAAATGTTCATTATGAAAATGAACTGGCACTCAGGTGTGTATTTTTTTTTTTTTTTAAAGATTGTTAAGTAGCACAGGACATCCAAAAGGTTGCCAACCCCTAACAACTGACATCCCATAATGTAAACTGTGGCAGAAAAGATTTTTCTAGATCATGTAGCTATTGGTACAGAAATGCCATACCATGACATTTCGGTGCATAAGTTGTCCCACAGCTTTGAGAAAACCCATGTGAATTATACATCAAAACGTGCAGCTCGTTCGGGAATGGTGTGTTATGACGTTTGGTGAAAATATTATATTGAAATTTTTCGCGACTTATGCCTTTTTGGACAGACTCACGGAGCTCACGTTTTCACTCTGCTTTGACAGATTTACACACGAACGCACACACGCAGGCGTACACTCGCGCACGTGCATGTGTGTATCAGATGTGTGCGAAACTACGTGTACTCTCCTTGGCTAATCTGTCTAAATCAGAGGGCACTACATATGTAACCCAGGTCACAAAGAGTTAACGCCACAGAAGTGCCTAGCCAATCAGAGCGCAGGTCCGCAGCACCGTAGACAGGCTACACAGCCTACGCTAGTCAAACACTGGGTGACACTGTTGAGAGAGGACCTGCTGCTGAGTGGTAAAAATATAACTCAGATAAAACAGTAAAAGCACCATATAATGTTGTCAAAGCTGAACGGTAACAGCCTGTACTTTGTTGTAGATAGCTCGTAGATATGTGTGTGTGAGGCTGCTCTCTGACACCTGCCAAGTGACACAGAGGAACTCCCGAAATTGGTGAGTCTTAGTAAAAGTAAACAATTAAATGCTGCTTCACGTGATGCTAGGCTAAGCTAGCTAGTTCAAGTGAATGAGCCTTGAGTTACCAAAAATAGCATTTAGTGCTAAACAGCGCAATTAGCTGACTGTTGTAGAGCTCAAATAAAGTACTGTTTGACAACTCAACTGGGGAAAAATATAAAGATGTGATATGTAGAGTATTTAATTATTCAATCGTTTCTGTGGCTTGTAAAGCTACTGAACTATTTAATACTGAAGCAACATACTAAGTTATGTTTTGTTGGGTATTATATTTCATTGGTACAGTGAATCTGATTCATAGAAGAGAAGACATTAGAATATAGAGTGTAAAGTTCATATTTTTGGTTTATAATTCATGTAGTATTGTTTTAATTTAAAAAAAATACCAGGTTAAGGTAAAAATAGTAATTTAGTTCATTTTACTCAGAAATTCATTTACTGTAAAGGTTATTTAAAGTGTGTTGGTTGTTTACATCATATGTATATATTTTGTTGAGGTTTAAGAAATGAGTCATTCCTGATTAATCAGAATGGCAATTAATTAATGATTATTTCTGGTCGTGTAAATGACTGCACGTCAGGTTTTTTGAATAGATTAAACTTGATGGTGAACCTGTAGAAGGGTGCACTCATCAAAACCAAAAAATAGTTGAAAAGAACTCAGTGGTTCAAGACCAATAGAAAAGGTGACAGAAGAAATAATTTGTTGCTGGATCAAACTGAGATCTATCTATCTCTGTGGAATTTAAATATTTATTGAACTTAAAGTTATTTAATTTATTTTCACAAATAATATATGGTACCAATTTATAGCTTCTTGTCTCGTGTGGTCATTTAATGTTGCAAATATCCACTTTGCCTCCTATCCGAATCTGGTATCCTCTGATTCTGGTCCAAAATTACTAAAATCCTCACTAAACAGTAGTGTTAGGAGCCGAGTGCTACACATAGCAACCACAACGTCATCAGTCATCTGATTGGACAGCCAGGCCCAGAAGCTGAGATGGAGGAAGCTTGACCTGGAAGAGCTGAGTCTATATTTTGTGAAGATTTTATAAACAAAATACATTGTCAGCCTATAAAATAAATATATATACAGTATATATAGTAGTGAAAATTAGCCCCACCCCAGCTATCTTCTACATGAAAATGATAAATGTTAATGATTCAAGAATAATCTTTCATATTATATATCTCACACATTGCAATTGTGTACTTTTACTTCAATGTAATTAAGAAAGCAGGGCCTCTACTTGTAATATAGTATTTTTCAAATATTGTATTGCTACTTTTAGCCATGCTAGTGATGCTAGCCATTGAAATCTCTCAACAGCTATCAGATGAATTGCCATGAAATTTTGTACAGACATTAATTAATTGCTTTGTAGTAGGAGATTTGGACCAGCATGTTAAAAAGTTGATATATTTCATTTAACTATGTGCTCATGAGCGCATCATCAGTACCATGTGTATCCTGCATTCCTTCAGAGTGGAATCATGTACAGAAATGAATGCCATGTGTCTGCAAGATGTGAAGTAAAGTAGGCAGCAGCAACAATGGCAGCATGATATGAAATGAACAGAACTTGCTGTTACTGATGTATTTTCTGTGGTGGTTTCATTAGCAGAATATTAACCCCCCTTGGGCATTGCTGACAACAAGTCCTTCAAATTACATGACAAAATCCGTAATATGTAATTGCCCTCGAGAACAAAACATATGTGATTTCTGATCTGACTAACATGTATGTAAGAGTCTTCCAAAGCTGTTTCAAGTCACTGCTACAAAAAAGTTTCCTGATCTTCCACAGCTATGCTTAAGGTTTAGTGATATCACAAGCCTTAGACAGTACTCTCCATCTCCATCATAAAAACCCCAAATGTGGGAACATCTTTAGAAAGAATGGTGTTCATCCCTGTAGTAGAGTTCCACACACTTGGAAAATGTAAGCCAAGAAACACTGAATCTGTTGTGGAGGCTAATGCAGAAACAACACCTTACTAACACATATTATGTTGATTTTTTTCCCTTTAATTTGTCAGCCATCTGTATCTATCTCATTTAATTTCATCAAGCCATAAATAGAACTTTACCATCATCAGGGTAACTCCTTCTGTGTTGTTGACATCCGAAGGTGTTACTGAAAAAGGTGAAAGAGAAGCAAATAGGCGTAACTCATCATCCCCACCTGCCATCAGCTGCAGCACTCTCTGCACCAGAGCTATCAAACTGTGCAGCTTGCTTAATTAGCAAACAGTTAACTATTACAATCCGCCTTGAGTGTACCTCGCCAGAAGCTCACATCTTTCCCATTTTAATGCTTGGACGTTGCCCAAACTTGCTGACGTGGAAAATGATAACAATACTGGGCTGCAGACTTGGATGTGAAATCCTCATGTGGTGCACTGATGACTGTGTGGTAACGGGGGAACTTGTGCTGTTAATGTGTGGCAGCAGTGCAGTGTGTATGTGGGGTAGTGGGGTGTGTGTGTATGTATGTGTGTGTGTGAGTGAGGGGGCTTGAGGCCATCAGTGCTGGATAAGACTCCATCAACACCACAATGTATAAATAGCTTTGCCCTGGTTTGGTTGCTGGCACCCTCCAAAAACCACCCAACCACAAACCCGTCCACACACACACACACACACACACACACACACACACACACACACTGTAACCCTGATCAGTTGCCACAGTGCAGCCTTTCTGTGTGGTTTGGCTGCCCTTCAAGAAGTGTGTGTGTGTGCGTATTTGGGAAGGGGTGTTTGTCGAGCTGTCTCTATCTGACCCCCTCGTGTGTGTGTGTGTGTGTGTGTGTGTGTGTCAGTGAGGGTCCATGTGTACACTTTAATACCCTGTTTGGCTCACTCTGCAAACAGATGGAAAAAAATTTGGTTAACTGCTGTAAATTACGAGTGTGCGTATGTTTACACCTGTATTTCTGCAGCAATGGGCTCGTAAACATGCACGCAAATAACACACACATACTAGTACGCCTCCACAAAACACGCATACACACATATGTGTAAAAATTCCAATAAATAAAAGCACATCTTCACAATTTTCACAATGTTCTAATTTTTTTCCCTTATTCATCCAAACTTTTTCACCTCTCTTCAGGAGGGGATGTGAAATTCTACGAAATCTCCTCTAATCCCTGACAGGTTTTCTGTGTTTTCCTGCATCTCATGCATATTGTCCTAATCTTAAAGCCTCTCACTGGATGGCCAGAGTCTCTGTTTCACATGTTGAAGGGCCAGAAAACCACCGAGTGTTTGATAGGATGAAGGTTTGAGAGAGTTGGAGAGGAAATAAAATGTTATGAGATATCACTTCAGTGTCCTGAGAGACAGGAACTGTGCAGCTGTGAAGGGCACAAACTAAACCAAGTCATAATCCTGACCTAACAGATGTGTTTGACTGCAGTCGAACGTGAGGAGGAGATGAGGGTTGATTTAGCTTTTTCTGCACACAGTTGATAATGAAAGCCTTTTCAAAACCCAACTTCACATTTCTTCACATTCACATAGCAAATTAACACCATCATTTATAAATCTGAATATGAAATAAAGCGAAATACTGAATAAAATGGATAAAACCTATCCCTATTATTTAAGAAGAAAAATATGACAATTAAAGTAAAATCAAGTTAAAAAACAACACAAAACAAAACAACCCAAAACACAAGTTGAATTATGACAATCCATCTTGTTTTCTCATGTAGGGGCCAGGAAAGAAAATCAGTGTAAATTTCCAATGTCACAATAATATTTTAATTTATCTTCTTTTCTGATATTTACCTTTTTATTTCAGTTAGTGTAAATTAATTCATGTCATGTTAGTCATACGTGGTCATGCAAATTTTATTAGTGAATGCAGAGGTGGGTCCAAAACCACTTCCTACCCAGTGTAATACTATAATACTCATACTGTGATATCTGACAAAGTGTTTTATTGTCCTTTTGTAAATAACTTTTTGCTGTTTTAATTTTTAAAGTAACTATGCCAAATATTTGCTTTTGTTGCACCTGCTCAAATAGAATTTAAAGCTTTTCTGTGTCATACATGATAATAAACTGAGTACTTTGGACTGTTGGTTAGACAAAACAACACAGTTGAAGAGCATATCACCATAAATCTAAGAAATTATAATGGCCATTTTTCACAGTTTTATAGACAAAACAATTACTGAAGAACTAATCAATAATGAAAATAATCGTTAGTTGCAGCCCTCTGTTTGTTTGCTTTTAGTCTTTTTAAAATCTATTTATAATAATAATTTAGTATTTATTTGTTCTTTAGCATTTTTCATCTTTGGATAGTTTGGTAGTAAAGATACAACAGGTCCTGGCCAGAATTAAACCACACTGCTGACATATACAATTTCATTTATTTATTTTTAACAAGCCCCTGTTCACTTCCTCTCAAATAATAATCCCAGGTTAAATGATGTTCCAATCCTCTGAAAACTCAAACAGATTATTGTGTATTTACAAGAACGAAACTCAGTTGATACTGTATGTACAAAATGTATTTTTATCATTATTGAAGACACTGATGAACTCACCTAAACCACCAGGACACCCAGCATGTGTTTTAATATACTTTGGTGCACATAGTTACCTGTTCCTTTGTACTATTTAAGAAGATGTTGGAAAATATGATTATAGGTTGTTTGTATAACAGGATTAAGTTCCTGCTCTATCTTTATCCTCATGCAACCACCCTCACCCTCCATCCCCCTATTCATAAATGTATACCGTACTCATAACACACACACACACACACACACACACACACACATGCATTTCCTGGTGTGCGCGCTCTAACCCAAGTGAGTAGAGTAAGTGCCAATTGTGTGTGTGTCTACATGCGTGTGTGTGACTGACTCGTCTGTCCCTGCAGCCGTCTGGCACCCCTGCCAATGACCTGACCACTGCTGTTGCCAAGATACTGACTCTTGAGTGTGTGTGTGTGTGTGTGTGTGTGTGTGTGTATGTATGCATACGTCTTGTTCTACACTCGCATACAATCTATTTCTGCTCTACGCTCTGCATGTTTGTATGAACTTCCACACACACATTGTCAATCAAAACTTTACACCTACGCAGTCAATAAACACTGCTGATGAACGGTATTGTCGTGATTCCCAGTGTGTCCTGGAGTAGTGAGTCATAAATTGTGGGGGTGGAACAATTACATAGGGAGTCCAATGGTCATCACCCAGGAAAAAAAAATGAGATTTAGAAACAGTTTCTTGCACTTCTTTTCTCTTTGCCACGGTTGTTTTGCTCTTTGGACCAAACTGGAAAATAAATAATTCACACAAGTCAAAAGAAATGCAAAATGCCACCTGACCTGTGGGGGAGCAGCTTACTGTTCAAGGAACAATGATCTAAAACTCACTGCATACATAATATCATATCATAATGAAAATATTACAATTGTTTATCACGTTATATTTTTATAGTTTATTACAGGAATTTATTTTAAACAAAAGAGACTTATTGGAAACAAAAGGGGCTTAAAGGGGCTCTCCACCAATTTCACAAGCCAACGTTATTGTTCTAGTCATGGAGAGTAGTACTCAGCCTGTGAAAACAGGCGTATAATGTCACTATAAATGAGAAAATAAGCCTGATGATGTCATCATGGCTTATCTAGGCTGGGGGGTGTCCTGTATTACAAACTGGGTTGTGGGGTTTCATTTACCAGGCAGGTAAATGAATACCAAATTAAAGATGCATTATGGGAAGTGTAGGATCCCATTTTCTTGGAGCTTGACTCATAGTTATCTCAGCCTTAAATTTGGCCATTCTTTTTTGAATTTGTCCCCCAACGAAATCACTAGAGTTATTTTTAAATGCTGCCTACTGGATTGAAGTCCAATGTGAATCCTCAATAATGTCAATTAATTTGTAAAATGCCTTTTAAACGTCTGAATGGTCATTTCATACAGTTGTTTAAGAAGGCACTTGAACTGAATACTGACTTTTTTTTTCAGTTTTACATTAAATCGGTTGTTCTCATGGTAATCTCACTTATGAAAGACTAACCAACAATTCAGGCTTCTTTTTTGATACGATAATTAGTTCAGGGCTACAAGATGTGAAAAAGTAACCTTCAAGGCAAATTATTTTACTGTCATTTGTTTTGTTCATAACAATGAAAACTGCAAATTGACATTTTATTTCTCAACATGGAGTCCACTGTTCTATTCTATGTTTGTACACTTAAATTAGAGCTACTAGTTCTTGTCCAGCTTGCTAGGCTAGTTCATTGTCAAAGCTCCTGCACACGCTTGTTGCAAAGCTTTGACTGATTAGATGTCTTCTCAGGATTGTGTGGCTCTGTACACACTGATGAGTTACTGCCTCACATGGGGTGAAGCAGGAAATGTAATATTTTTCACTGTAGTTAATGCTGACCTCAATCAGGCATCAAAAAGGTGTAATTTTTGTGTCAGTGAATCTGTTTAAATTTTTGCAAGGGAGTAATGGAACAAGAAGAAGCAGTTGTTATAATGAAGAGCGTCTCCAGCTCTTCAGCAGGAGAACCAGCTCCTTTTACTGTGGAAAACTACTCGTGTCATGTGCAACATGAAATGAGATTGTGGTTGTAATTATTTTTTTGTGGTTGTTTGTTTGGCTGCACAGTAAACAGACACATCAGCTGCTCCTCTGCTGTATATCTGTCAAAGTAGCTGCTCAAGGAGTGTTTGTTCCTGTATTAAACTGTACTCGCTGTTCCCACAGTAACCACGGATGTTCCTAAATCAACCAGCACTGAAGTCTTAAGGATTACAACTTGTTAACAACCTGGTAGAACAGAAAAACATAAAACTTTGGTCCTGTTGGATATATAATTAGGTTTGGTGACAACTTCTCAGCAAAGCTCCGCTCAGGTTCAGCCAGAGAAGAAGTCTGATGAAATATGGTATCCAAAACCAGGGAGCATATGGAATGACTGATGTTATGCTAAATGATCTGTATAGCTGTTGAGTCAGAGTCTGACTCACACTGTCTGCAGCCAGTCTGAACAAAACACAAACACCAACACACACTGCATTCATTGTTAGAGCAGGCACTGTCAGACTTTGGTCACCACACAGTTCTATACAATGGCTAGTTTTCTTCACATTGCACTAGTTAAGTTCAACAGAAGAAACATATAAACAACATGACCAATGCTATTACATCCTTCTCTTGTTAAAATCGGCCTGTGGAAGATAATTTAACAGATATGTCAGTCATGACAGTGTATGGGTAACAATAGATACAGTACCGCACGTATTTATTAGGTAAACAAAGAAAACATGGTCTTTGTTACAGGAGAAAATGGACATGTTCATAGAAAAAACTGGAAGAGACTTGGCAAGCATGGTGTGAATTACAGCTACAGCAGCATCAATGTATCAATCATGATCATCATGTATCAGTGCACACTGTAATATTAAAGTGGACAGATTTGCTACCTGTTAACAATGAATCCTTCACTGTCCCTGCTGGTAATCACAGTTATGCAGGAGCTACTGAATGAAAATGAATAAGGAGAATATTATTATCATGTTGACTGGCTGCATGGTATACATTAGTGCAGAGAGATACAACTATTATTTATCTTTTTATCTTTATTAGGTGGTAACGTTCATTGCTGATGTTGATGTTCATCTGAAGGGCTGGGTGGATTTGACCGGACTTCCTGAAGAACTCATTGAGCTGGACCTGGAGCTGTATTCCACTTTTAGGGCTGACTCATGATGGAGGTCAGTGAACAATAGCAGCACAGAAATGACAACTGTGAAAGGAACATTTTTGAAATATGTCAGCAACAGGATGATTGGTTGACAGCAGGCATGGTGAGCCCTGATTGGTTGAAAACCAAGAGACAGCTGACAGATTTAAGTGGTAGCGTGGGATACTGGATGCATAAAAATAAAGTATGCATGCACAAGACAAGCTGTCCTCCGAACTTAACTTTTGCCAAGCCTCATATGTACACAAATACACACACATGCAAGTATAGGAATATGCCTGCTCACAGATATATACTGTAAGCTTCAGGGTTCATAACTGAAACAAGAAAGACAAAAAATGATTTAAACCAAAACTATAAAAACAGAAACATTTCTGTGAGAGATTTTTTTGATGTGTGCACATACACACTTCAGCAATAACTCCAAAAAACAACACAAGCACTCTTGACATGTATCTCCCACCACACATAATGCATTTTGCTGCCCCAACTTTCATAAACATGACTATATCATTTCTGAGGAAAGATGTGAGTATATTCACCCTGAGACAAAGTGCAAATGTCTGTCTAGACTGTTCCAACAGAAAGCTCCATAACAACTCTTATTTTTTGATACACAATACACAGAACCAGAGCCAGGATAAAGCTCCCCATGTTCACACCAGCTTAAAATTGTCTTGAGCAGGAATGATTCCAGTTTCCATAAATAATTCATAAGACACTTTCACTAAATCCTTACTGCTACTTTTACACCAAAGGAACCTTCTCAGGAACACAGGAACCTTTTTAGGAACTCGTTAACTAAAATCAGAATAATAACCAGAAAACACTCGGCACATCACGGCTACTTTGAAGACATCTATTCTTTTATTCAAAGATCACAGTTAGACAGCGGAGAATTAGAAAGAACAACATGATGGCTATTTGTTGTTGTGTGCAAAAGGCTGCATTTCACATGAAGTGAATCTTCACAGTTCTTTGGAAATGTAAAAATTGAGGAAAAAGGACTTCATTTTGTATTTTTGGCCATATTTCTTACTAGTAATACCATGTGGGCTAATTTTGACAAACTCAGTATTCCTAGAAATTGTGGCCATTATGGATAATTCTCATGACTTACTCACTTTTGGTTTTACCCTCAGTTTCACCAAATAAGGTGGTTTAGATAATTTGGCCAAACAATTGACTTTTATAGAACATGTCTGATCATGTGACTGGATATGTTTTTTGCAATGCTGCTGCCTTCCCAGATCTCCTCAATTGACTTGATTGTAACTTTGTTCATGTACCTGATAGAAATGATGGTTAAAGCGAAGAAAATATGAACCACATTGTAATTAACTGGAATTATCCTTTAAAATACCTATTTGTTGTGCCAACCCAGGATTGCTCCTGCAAATAGGAGGTTGAGTCCTTTTCTCATTTATCTGATGTCTGTACTTCAAGTAGCTTTTGAACTTAAATTTCCTCATTAATCTGGGAGACTCATAAGGTCTTGGTTCTCATTACAGAAAGTATGGTTTTATTTTTGATTGTAGAGTCTAAGAACATGGAAGTTGATAACTTGATAAAATTGCTGTGTCTTTTGGGTAAAACATCATATTCACAAAGCCAAATTTCTTCAATTTCTTCCAAACAAAAAATTGTTTTATGTGGAACTTCAGATATTCTCCGATTCTGTCTGCAGGGTATCTAAAAGCAAAAGAAGCTTTAAAGACATCTCATCTCTTGAGAAACATTGTGGACAATATTGTTAGATGATTTAAGTTGGTTTGCAATATTGCTTATTCATTCTTTTAAGACATACACATGCACACATATTGCCTGGCATTGTGTTGTGGGTGGAGTTGGTACTTTCAACTCCTGTTTTGGCTAAAATATCTGAAATAAACCAACAGCTTTACTTTTTTTAACATAGATCATCTAGATGCAGAGTAATTACTAGTTCACTTGTACTAGATATTTGATATATTGAGTATATATATCATTTTACAACCCTATTTACAACCCTAAAGTGGAAGAACTACAGCTGTGGTGCTGATTTGTATCAAGTTGCATGGTGAGGCTTTAGGAAATTGTTGTTTTTGTTTTTCAAATATTAGTGTTTTTCCTAAAATTGGAAGTTGTGAATACTGAATTGATAGTACACTGAGAAGTTAAGGGGATGGTAATATATAGGGAGATACATTATATGTATTTATATTTTATATTTGACAGCACTACCAGTTGTTGACTATAATCACATGATAGCTGAGGTCAAGAGCTCTCTGTAACAGTTGGTCCCATGTCTGCAGCCCCTTTTGTTGCTGAATTATAAACCTTCTAACATGTGGCCAAGTCAAGATTCAAAGGTCAGTATTTCAAAACTGGAGCCATTTAGAGTCTTCATATTGACATGATGTTATTCACCAGGTTGAGACCTTTCCAATGATCTATTTGGTTTAGCTCTATGACACATTTTACTGTTCTCATATCATGGACACACAAGCTATTCCAGACCTAGTTTCAGAAACCACTTTGAAGGCCTGATAAATAAAATTAAGCTTTTTGTTTGTTTGGTTCTTTCTTTCTTTTTTTTTTTTAGTGGAAATAATGAGCATAATGAGTCACCTTCAGAGATTACAATACAATACTGCTAACAATTTAAAAATACTTCCCAGCAGCAGGTCCTCCGGTCAGCCCACCAGACTGATGCTGACCATTGACTATAGGCTACTGATAAAATTAAACTAAAGAAATAAAAACAAGCACAAAATCTTGTGATTAAATAATGATGATTGTAATGTAGCAGCTATAGTTTAAAAAAATGAATAATAAATGACAAAAAACAATACGGCTTCTGTGCTTTCAAGTCCTGACTGACAGAAAAAAAACATGCAGGCATGAAAGACATTCTGACTGAAATACAGTAGTTTGAAAGTCATGCTGAGTGTCATGAAAAATGGAAAATCTGTGTCCATGTACATGAATCTATAGATTAAAATTTCTATTTCCCAAACTGCCTTCAGACTGGATTGAATGTGCATAAGGTTGAGTTACTTTTCCTGCAGCTTAAGTAGGAGCTACTGTGTTTGGGAGAGAAGTAGGGCTCTTATGCTTTGTTGCAGAATGATATGCATTGTGGTCATGTGTAGTGCATAAAATCACCTACTGTGCTCTGTGCTGATGTGAGTTGTATGAGGAGTTTTGCAAAGGGGGGCACACTTGTTAGTTGTAAAACTAACATCTGTTCTGTCTTTTTTGCTTTTGTTTTTTCAGTGTCTGTGGCCTTTATATGCTTTGGTAAACAGATGTACTCATAAGATATTCTGCTGGAGCAAGTTGGATTGAACTGAAGTGAATTGAGGAAGAGGATAATTTCTGCATTTGGATATTGTAAAATTGACGCAAGTAAGTCAGCACTAAGCTCCTGAGTATGTTGGAAGGTAAACAAGCAGTGAAGTGTAAATAACAAGCTTTCGTTTGGTGTGCCATTTACTACTAAGAAACCAGCTGCTGAATAATGCTAACTCTGACAATGATTTATGTTTTCACTGTGTGCATGTGTGTGTGTGTATGTGTGTTTGACCGTTTGTGTGTCCTCCTTTTTGTGCGAGCGTGTGAATGTGTTGCTGCGTGTGTTGGAGGAAATGAGGTGACCTGCTGCGTGTGAACGCGCTCTGACAGAATGCCTCGTCAGATGTCTGGGGAGAGTCGGCCAATCAGCTCTCCTGTCTGTCTGCTAGCCGAGCTACACACACACACACACACATGCAAGGATGAAACACACATGTATGAACGCACATGTTAAAGATGAAATACAACACACAAGGAAGGACACACATCAGGGCTGTGGGCACATGCAACATGAAACACACTGACTGATTAATATGCAGCTCATACATGTTACCACACAGACACACACACATACACGCACACACACAGCAGTGACTCAGACACTCTTCCCTGACAGAAGCTCATGCTCTCTCTCTCTCTGTGTGAAATATGGCTTCCACTGACAGGGACGGATGGCTGTACTGGTGTCATTAACTACTCTCCTGTATGTGTGTGTGTGCGTGTGTGTATGTGTGTGTATATATATGTGTGTGTGTGTGTGTGCATACCATCTGCAGCTATACTGAAATTAAGCCACTATAGGGACAACTCTGAGAACACATAGAAGGAGAGGAAACAGAAAGGAGGACAAGGGGAGGGAGTTACAGAGGGATCAACGGAAGGAAGGGAAAAAAAATAGAACAGACGGTAGCAAAGATAATCAGGATGAGGGAAGGAAACTATGCAGATGGAGAGATAAAAGAGAAGGAAGAAGGTACAGGAGGAAGGAGGCAGGAAGTTTGGAAGTGAAGAAATGAAGGAAGGAGAGTGTGAACAGGTGATGGCAATGAGGAAGGGATGAAAGAAGGGTTGGAAGAAAATGTTACTTAAAAGATAACACAAAACAAAATGCAACATGACTTAAAGTACTAAACTCTCCTCTTCACAAAGCCCACATACACATTCACATACCCAACAGCAGCACCCATGTAGCAATAACAGATCAGGAGCTTCCCCTGAGCAACCCCAGCAGACCAACTCTGCAGACATAGCAGCAGCAGCAGCCTATCAACACACATGCCTACACAGAAGCTTAACAGTGTGGAACATTTACATAGAAAAACATAACCTGCTGCTGCCTCAGTCCCATCTACATCTGATTCTATTCACCTATCTGAAATATCTGTAGCCAGTAAAAAGCATTCCTGTGATACAGTAGGCAACTTATTTGAATTTAATCCATTACTCACAGTATTACTCATTGTAAAGTTAATTATATTTTACAATTTACTTAAATTACTCATTACATTAATTTTCATTGCCCCAACTGACAGGCTATGCCTCCGACAGACATGGCAGACTGGCTTCAGTGGCGGCAGATTGTCTTCAACAGCCAAACAGAGTTTGAATGTGACCTGGATGAGTCTGGTGGATATTAGAAAAAAAGTAATAACTTAACACATTAATGCCCAACACTGATGGCCACAGATATTGTGAGTTAGTATTATTGAGCTGAGTTCTTAGAATATCAAAGCCTGAATACCAATTTTAAGCTGATCTGACTGTGGTCATTCTTGTAATAAAAAGTTCTTTGGCAGCCACATGTGAAATCTCAGATGTCAGAGTGTTCTTGAACACACATACAGGCAGAGTTTCCAAAATAGTTCCCATTCACAACTTCATTACCCCATTTCAGTAACATAGTTTTGACAAAAATAAAATAAAAATAGACAACAAGAAATGCTCACCAATAAATGAAACGGAATCATGAAAATGTCAACCAATACAAAAGCTTGATGGCCCTTTAATTCTTGCTTAACAAGCTCACGGTTCTGGAGTTTTATAGTAAATGGATTGCATTTATATAGTGCTTTTCTAGTCTACTGACCACTCAGAGTGCTTTACAACACATGCCAACATTCAATCATTCACACATTCATGCAGGGGCTGCTCGTCAGGCTCATCAATGTTCTATTCCTCACTCACCCATTCATACACACACACTCACACACACACACACACACACACACACACACACACACACACACACACACACACACACTCACATACACACACAATTTGGAGTTCAGTATCTTGTCCAAGGACAGTGGATGACTAGCTCTACCTCCTGAGCCACAGCCGCCCCATATTTACCTTGCCAAACACACATTAGGTTGTTTCCCGTAGAGTACACACAGCCCAGGATATATCACTCCAAAGTCATATAATAAACAATTTCCTTATTCTCCATAGAGTGTAACCACCAAAACAGCAGACACATATTATATTCAATAAAGTCATTAACAGTCTCAGGTGAATCACAGTTTGTCGCGAAGGCCCCGTGCTGCATGCTGTGCTGTAGATCCTCTGATCTGTCCTCTAAGAAATCCCTGCCGCTGATTTTGTCCGACGTCACACAGAGACCTGATGTTTCTAACCTCCACTGCAGCTGCATAAAGAAACTTGCCCTTCACTTTCTTAAAACTCTGCGGCAGAAAACACAGCAGCGTCCCACCCTCCTCCTGCCAGCCTTCTGTCTCAGCTCACACTCCCAGTAAGGGGCAAACAGGAGGCTCCTCTACTCATGAATAGTTGAATACCTCCAGTGTAAGGCCAGGCAGTGGATTCAGGATCCACTGCATGCTGCTGGTGGCCTTGTCTTTAGAATGCCTACGTTCATAATGTGACCTTTTAGGGTGTCTGAGCTGTCAGACTCCACTGAAATAAATGAAGGGTCCATACCTCTTGCTCTCATCCCCCTCGACTTACACAAGCAAGGGCCTTCAGTACTGAGGTCTAGATGTCCAGGATCATTAGGAAAAGTTAAGCTGATAACCCTGATTTAAGCCACTGGCCCTCCTCAGAAGGGCTAGCTCTAGATCCCCTGAGCAGATGTCTGCACAGCGTGGCATTCTTTGAGATACATGGATTCTAAAAACCAACATCCTGTTCTTGAGGGCCGCCAGTCCCTGTCCTCCTCTCAGCAGCAACACTAGCTCCCATAAATGACATTTATATCATATATTTTTGACAAGTTGCAAAAATGTTGATACAGTACAGAATGTATCAGTAAAATGTTTGAGCCCTATAAATAGCATCCAATCAGAGATCCCTGCCAGGGAAGACATAGTCAGGCCCGTGACACTGGTTGCGGTGTGGTGGAGGAGGGGGTGATGCAGCATAGACTGCAATGGCAGCAGCGACAGACAAAACAGGTAAGGTGGTTTCAATTTTCTTTAGCTACGATGATCTTTGGATGATAGAAAAGCCTGCATGCAGAGCCCAGTGAAATAATTAAATAATTAGATAATAGTTGAACAGCAGGGCTCAGTGTGATGACGAAATAGTCTGACAGTTGTCTTCCTGCTTGAACTTGTGCTAAAAGTTTCATTATTATTCAACTTTTTTATGGTTATGTTTTCATCACTGGCAGTACTTTGTTAAGGGAAAGAAGATCATGGTCTTGGTTTGATGCAGCAAAGAAGTCTGCGACATTTAACCAAAACCACAGTCTTTCACTAATCTTAACCAAAATGCATCTGTTTTCTAAACCTAAACATGTGAGAGTCAGGATGCAAAACTTTGGTCTCCAATGACAACGTCCTACGTTTTGCATGTCTGCCTTCCACCCCGACCACCTCACATCGACTTCAGTGCGATATATAAATGTATTGCTTCATTAGTTTAAAAAAAATGTTGCCTTTGAAAACATAATCCAGGCAGTGATTATGTTTGACATTGCAATATAATTAGGAAAATAATTTAATAGAATATATTTGTAATTTCTAGGAGACAGGGTTGCCTGCAGGAGCCGAGACTGAACCACAATCACAGGATGGTAGTTTAAAGCAAGATGGTTTTAAAGCATGGTACTTGAAGTGCAAAGGTCAAAAGAAGTCTTCTCCTCTTGGTATTGTTCCATGCAAGAGTGTAGGTTTGGTTTTATTATAGATAAAGACATTTTTTTTATCAGTCAACCAATATGCGCATTTGCGCGCACTTAAAAGTCCAGTGTGTAGGATTTAGTGGCATCTAGCGGTGAGGTTGCAGAATGCAACCAACTGAATACCCCTCAACCTCCCCGTTCAAGCATGTAGGAGAACCTACGGTGGCTGTAAAAAACGTGAAAGGCCCTCTCTGGAGTGTTTGGTTTGTCTGTTCAGGGCTACTGTAGAAACATGGTGGTGCAACCTGCCCCCCTATGTAGATATAAAGGGCTCATTTTAAGGTAACGAAAACATGATTCTTATTTTCAGGTACACTAATGAAAACATATTTATGAATAATATATTCCATTTCTACCAAGTCCACTAAATTCTACACACTGTATTTTGATACATAAATTACCTAAAACATGTTTTTAGGTTTATAGATATTTACATTCTATTTTGTTAAAACATTCTGACACCTAAGTTCATTTTGAGTTTCTATTCAACTCGTTGCTACTCTTTAACAAACACTGCATTACTACATATACACATACACAGGTTGAAGTAAAAATGCAGCCCTTCCAGCAACTATGGCATTATGCCTTTCCCCCAACACAGCCATAACAATGCCTTATTGCAGTCCCAGTTAACATTAGCGGAGGAAGTCTACATACTCAGGGACAGTGATGGCTGTAATTATCCCCAGCTCTACCGCCCCACTCTCTGCAATTTTCTGTTCAGAAGAGTAAGTAGGTGCCTGATAGCTTCGGTGTATATCTACCTTGATAGCTGCCCAGCAGGCATCCTTGCCAAAAGTTGCACCCCACCTGCACAGGCCTGCTCGGACCCCCCGCAAGAGCAACATAGATAGAGCGGAAGCGATGTCGGAGGTCTGCAGGAGATGAGGATGGAGGGAGGAGCAAGGGAGGAAACACAAGTGAGGAGGAGAGAGGCTATGATTGCCAGCCAGCATGTAGCCGGTAATTACAATGTTGTGTTCTCCCTCTCTCTCACTCTCTCCATCTTTCTCTCACTTTCCCAGCCATTCACACCTTCCTGTCTTACATGCCTGTGAGCTCAAGGTTAATGGGAAGTTGGGGGCGATTGGCTAAATAAAGACACACATATACATGACACATACAGAGACCAGACTCTTTTGTGTGCTAGAAAAATACATTTGTCATAGTCACCAGGCCGGTTTCACAAAGACTTTGACTACAGTTTAGATCTAACTAATAGTCAGACTTAAGTTAGACATCTAAACTCATCACTTGCATAAAGCTAGTAGGACTCATTTGCCATCTGGGTAAATTAAGACTTTTTTCATACAAAAAACCTGTCCAACCGAGGAACTGGTTCAAACGGCTCAGCTTGGTTGACCCCAGCAGAAAATGTTTTTCTCTGGAAGAATTAAACTAAATTCAGCAAAGAGTGTAGCAATATGACACTATAAAATCTGAGCACAGTGCAGACCTGTAGTAGAGCTGAGATTCTGTGGCTTCACTTCTGCTAATGTGTCAGTCAGGCTCAGTTTCTTTGAGCAAATGAAAGCAAATGACTGCAGTCTCTTCAAACTCTGCTTTCTCCACAACTTTGTTAGCAAACCACAAATTATGAGCCATGTTTTGGCCATTTTTGTTATTTGGTACCACTGGTTAGGAGGTGTCACTAATGATGGAGATGATACTGTATGTTACAAAGGTCTCAAGAAATCCAGGGTGTTACAAAGACAATTAGTGTATTTTTTTTTTAGCTAATTTAATTTATTTAATAGGTCAGGCACTGCAAGTTTGTTTCATACACAATGGCAATTTAAAATGCTTTACAGAATGCATTAAAACATTAGAATTCAAATGACAAGACTAGACATCTTTTTAAATAAAATGAAAAAGTTAAGCACAGATAAATACAGGATAGGTAGAGATGTAGGAGTACTTAAGTAAGTTCAGTGAAAGACAGTGCAGAAATAAGTTTTTAATGATTTAAAAGTGGTCAAAGTCAGAGAAAGTCTCATATCTTTTGTAAGTTTATTCCAGCTCTGTAGCACGCAGTAAGTGAATGTTGCCTCTCCATGTTTAGTTTGCACCCTGGGAACAGTTAACAGCCCTATGATGACTAGGAGGATTCATATGGTAAAAGACAGTCACGGATGTATTTTGGTCCTAAGTCACTGAGAGATTTATAGACAAGCAGCAGCACTTTAAACTCCCTTCTCTGACACACTGGAAGCCAGCATTGAGACCCTGAGAACTGTTGTGATGTGTTCAGTTTTCTTGGTCTGTGAAATTCAGAACTACTAGTATCCTAGTATTACTCTGTTACTCCGATAACTTTTGTGCTGTTTTACCAATAGTTTGATTGAGGGTTGGTCAGTTTGGTTGGTCAACCTGGTCTCTTCAATCTGCGTACAAGTAACATGTCTTTACACTTTCAAATTGCATGCTGTGCATACACCGAAGTCCAATTGTATGTGCAGGTGATATGTTAATCCTTCCGATTAACTTTTAACGCAATGTGGTCTCAAAGATCATAGTTTTGGTTAAAATTGTTTATTTTAGGCACAAAAACCACTTGGTTAGGGTTAGGGAAAGATCATGGTTTGAGTTAAAACAGTAAAATGTGGTAACAAAGTCCTGTTTAATGGCAAAAATTTCCCAATGTGATGGTCAAAATGTCCCATTGTCTCAGTTAAAGATGAACACTTGGACAGTGCTCTCCTGCTGCTTGTGCAACTTTTTGCCATCAAGCTATTGAGCCATCCACCCAACCCACCCACTCCTAATGAGATAACCTCAATCACCTTGGACTTAAAACTTAGCATTCTGGGCTTGAGTACCACATTCTTCAGCTGGATATTGGACTTCCTCACAAACAGACTCCAGACAATTCAGATTGGTGGTCACACCTCCTCCTCTCCAGTACTCAACACCAGTGCCCCAGGGCTGTGGGCTCAGCCCCTTCCTTCCCCCATGACTGCAAATTCCAACATGGAGAGAACTATGTAGTCAAGTTTGCGGACAACACCACCATCATCGGTCGTACTTCAAACAACAATGAGAGTTCATTTTGGGAGGAATTCAACAGTCTTGCAGAATGGTGCACAGAGAATAACCTACTGCTCAATGTCAGCAAAACCAAGGAGCTGATTGTTGATTTTAGAAAAAAGGAGGCAAAGGCACACACCCCTCTCTACATCAATGGAGCTGAGGTAGAGCAGTTGAACAGTTTTAAGTTCCTGGGAATCAGCATCACAGAGAACCTGTCAGTGGCATCACACATATCCACCCTAGTAGAAAAAAAGCTCAGAAACAACTGTATTTCCTGAGGAAATTGAAGAAGGCAAAATTCTCATCCCAGGTTCTTGTTAACTTTTATAGAGGAGCAATAGAAAGCATCCTGACTGGACACTAGGGATGGGCCCAAACACAAATACATTATTCAGCAAAGCACAAATAGTGGATTTTTAGGAATATTTATTTCATACAAATATTTTAAAAATTATTTGTTTTCAGGAATTGAAAAAAGACAAAACATGTCTAATACCAGCACACAGGTCAATGACATTGCTATCTCAGTTTTTGTCTTCTGCTATTACATTCTGCTATCAGCAGGGCTCAATGAGGGGAGTCACATCCAAAGAAATAATCACGATCGAAGTTCTTCCCTACATGTTACACACTGTGCTGTCTCCATGTTATGGGCGTATAAATACCTAGAGGTCTACCTTCATAGTAGCAATATGCTAGGTTTTAGCTGCAGTTGTCTACAATCTGGGAGACTCGAGTTCAGGACCCGGCTTGGGAACCTCCTTCATAAGCTTGTTTATTCATGAATTCTTATTGTAATACTTTAATTTTCTAAAATTAAGAGCATAATAAAAACAAAAACAGGATTTTAAAGCCTATTTCCACTTTATTCGAATACAAATACAAATAATTTTGCTGCCTCAACAAATATAGAGAAAAATACAAATACTGGGCTCACTGCACATCCCTACTGGAAACATCACAAATTGGCATGAGATGTGCACAGCCCAAGACAAGAAGTCTCTGCAGCGGGTAATTAAAACTGCCCAGAGCATCATTGGTACCCATTTACCAAACATCAGTGATATTGGTGAGGTGAGGAGCCTGCACAGAGCCCAAAGGATACTAAAAGACAATACCCACCCCAGCCACAGACTGTTCACCCTGCTGCCATCTGGCAAAAGATACAGAAGTATCCGCTGTCATACCACCAGACTACAGAGCAGCTTCTTTCCTCAGGCTGTGAGACTCCTAAATTCATCCTTCACACTCCAATATAAAAATATAACTTTATTTTTATGACTTATTATTTATTAATCCATCTATATTATATATAAGGTCTGTTTTTTGAGTAGCATAAAGGGATTGCAAACTACATTTTGTTATACAAACTTGTGTTGTAAAATGATAATAAAAAATAATCTTGAATCTTGAATTATATTGACATCATCTAAAATGGATCATTTCCCCTGTCACTCAAACATAATGGTGTTTTTCCACCAAAAGGAGCAAAATGCAACTGATGGTAACTCCAGTTGTCTTATTTACATATTATGGCTTCTTAATTGGCTTACTAATGTTAGCTACTGGTAAGGGCAGCTACATTCAGGAATCAGCGTTTAGTTCAAAGTTTGGGGCTGTGTGAACAATACAGCTTCACTGAGAGGACAGGACTTCATGCAGTCATTGCAGCTAATGTTAAGCTACATGTTGATGGTCAGTAAATACTTCCAAACTGTAGGCTGGCTGCTCGTGAAACCATAAAGTCTCCATTTCCATTTCTACATGTTAAACTGCTTTGGAGTAGTTTAAAAGGCTCCTTTGATGTAGTTGACGTAAAGTAACAAGTAATGTAACTAATTACTTTTGCTGTTGAGTAATTAGTAGAATGATGTCATATATTCTTAAATGTGTAATATGTAATGTGTTAGTGATTACATTTCTCAAGTTATTTTTTGGACAATACTGCTGACATTTACGCTGGCAAAAAATGTAAATCAAATTGCCAGATAGTAGCTGAAAGTTGGAGCCTAAGAGTGACAATGAAGTAGGAACAGTGATTGTCTTGTTTGGACTTGATTTGCTTTAACCTGCACTAAAATCATCAAGTGTTTAGTTAGTTAAGCTTGATGTATCCAGGAAGTTTCACTGAGATCAAGATCTCTATTACAAGAGACACCTGAGTAGAAATTGCATAAATACAAGATCACAAAAAGACACATCAGACAAACTTCAAGTTGCATCATCATACATTCCAGTGGTAATGTGCATTGTACCAGCAATTGTGAAACTCTTGCAGTCGAGTTCAGAGTTGGTATGAGGAACATTGAAAAAGTCAGTTATAACTCATTTACAAGAATTCAGTCAAGGATGTGATATTATTTGCAGCTTGAAAATCAGGGCTTTATCAATGACAACACTGGCATGCAGGTGCCTTCTAAATATAAGTGAAGACATTCAGCTTTTCATATAACTCAAAGGTGAGTGTGGTATCTATCCTGTGTGACAACTACATGATTATCGTGGCTTCATGATAACAATATTATCACAATATCTATAGAAAGCAATCCATATAAAAAGGAAATCACAGCAAACTATTTCTATTTACATAATTTCCATGTTGAGGCTTTATAAAAAGCAATAAAGCAGCATATGGTCATTTCAATGGCTATTTGAAGCACCACTCATCAGCAGTATATGTTCCTACTGGCTTGGTCATCGAAGCTCCGATTGGGTCAAGTGAGGTGTCAAGCGAAAGGTCTTAGTGCAGACACTGTTTTGATACTGAGTTATGGCTAATGTTTACATGCTAACGCGAGTTATGATGGAGAATATGTGGGATTAGGACATCTGCCAGCTAATTTAAAATAATGCAACAGCCGTTCCTGTATATTTATTGATGTAATAATGTGTTGTTGGACTAAATATTTTACTAGATTGGATTGACTGGACCTTTGCCAATGTAAGACCGTTTTTGTTGGAGTTGTATCAGTCAGTGGAATAATATAAGGCTTCATTGGTGAGTAGTGTGAATTTTGTAATTGTTTGATTGTTTGTTGGTGGTGTGACAGAGGTGTTGATTGTACCTGTTGTTGTGGTTGTATCTTGAAATGTTTTGCATCAATCGAATCGCAAGAATCTTAGCTTTCCAAAGATGTGTCGCATGAGGAACCACTTCAAGACAGGAGTTGTGCACATAGCGTAGTTGTGTTCTTAACAGTGTGATGGCCTGTGGACTGGCTATCAGAACATTAAAGGGTTTTAAGACGTGCTGGATTATTTACACAGTATTATCATATGTGTATTATTAACATGATATCAATATTTCATTTTTCAAATATCACAGTTATTGTCAATACCGGTTAATCGCAACACCCTAGTGACAAAACCTTGCTGCGTGCTTTAACCTTTAACACAGCGATGAAAGAATGTTACACTCATCACCATACAGTGGTTGTATGATCTGTGCATTTTGTTTTTGTTTGTTTTTTTAAACTAAAATCAAATAAAGTCTGATTTGAGTTTTTTGTTCATTATTGTTCTGTGCCGAAGCCCGTGAAACAAATCAGGTGATGTTTGTGTGTGTGTGTGTGTGTGTGTGTGAATGTGAATGTGCAGACCTCTCTCCTGTGGTTTTGTGTCATTTCTTGCGTTTTTTCTTCTCTTGTCTTTCTTTTCTTTCTCCCACCGTCTTGTCCATTGGCTTATCTCTCTGCATTGCGAGATTCGTCTTTCTCTTATCATAGCTCTCTCTATCATACACACATATACACACATATACGCACTTTAGGCCTGCTCTACATGAGTGTGTCCTCTCCTCCCTCCTTCTCTCCTCCTACTCATTCACCCCAATCTCCATCCCTCCCCTGCCCCTCACTCATTTTTATTACTGTCACAGGAGCCTTTCTCTCACTCTCTCACTGCCTCTTCCTCTCTCTCTGTCTCTGTGTTTATGAGCAGGGCTATATTGAGAGCGTCTGGCTGGCAGACACAGAGGAGAAGAGGGGGCGAGAGTGCATGATGAGGCTAGAGGATAGAGATAGAGAGAGAAAGGGAGAGTGATGGAGTGGCTAGCAAGCAAGACAAAGATAGAAAAGGGTTAGATAATGCTATACATACATATACAGCACATATATGCACTACATGTAAGAGGATAAACAGATACTAGAACAGGACAAACAGGCAAATGGCAGGTTTCGGATTTGCAGAATTCTCAATAAAACTTTTTTGTTTTTAACCTGACAAGGAAAATAGACATGCAAAGAGGAATCTACAACCATCAAATAATCTTTTTTACTCTTAAGATGTGATAATATGTCCAAACTGTCCATTATATTATATAATATCCATCTCCATCATAGTTTATAGACTGACTTCCTGGTTCAATTTCCTGGTTCAAATGGTTGGCTTGTTTAACCAGTCTGATCATTCATCTACTCATGTTTCTTGCCTGGTCTTTTCAGCAGTGGCGAGGTGAATATAATGTTATCTTAACCAATGGAAATAGTTTCCAAAAAATACCAAAATAAAAGCTGAGATGTGATAATAAACATCACAAAAATCACAAAAATATAGCCCTTTAAGGGGTAAGGCTAGTAATGTTTTTCTTATTGCCAAGAAATCCCTTGAGAGGACCAACAGTTGTGATTAAATGGTATCCAGCTTAACCACTATGCCCCAAGAAATACATTAAAAAATATATAGTTACATTTTTCAATAGGTTATTTTGTGAATTTTTAGCAAATGTTACTCGAACATTAATAAATAGTGCATTTGTTGAGGACTATTTTCAGCCAAAGAATAATACAGATCTGGTGCTTTAATGAACAGTGAGTGCAGCAGGATGGTGTGAGGGACTGAGTCAAAATAAACTACAGTGTGTGTGTTCATGGTAATGGAGGATCATGTCCCCCAGTCCAACAGTGTGGCTTACTGCTGTGTTTTTTAAGTCATTTTTGAACTGAGCTCCATGGCATAGACAACATTAGTTGGACCAATTCCTTGTTGTTTTTGGTCTTTTCATTGGATTTGTTGACAATAAGAAAATTATAGACTATCACCAGCCTTACCCTTTAACTTGCCTCTCCACCATGGTTTCCTTTGGCAGAAATTACAGAAGAGATCTCATGCAGAAATCTCTTGTATCTGATGCCACTGAACAAAGATGCATAACCGGTTGAAGGAGCACAAGACCTGGAGCTCCGAGCAATGGAAAATCATCTGATGAGTCATGCAGTCTTTTCCCCCATCCAGATGGGTTTATATTTGGAGAAAGACACAAAAGCCTCTAGCCTTTAGTATCTATTAATGTTGGAAGTGGGTGTGTAATGGCTGCAGCTACAGTGAATCATTAGGTTTGAAGTTTGTTGTGTATGATTACCAGAGCCACTCCTCCTATAGACCTATTGGACACTATGACGGGACCCACCTTTCTTCTCTTATCCAAGACTTTGCTTGGCCCCATCTTTGAAGGGTGATTCAGGAAAAGCTGAATTCACTCAATAGGGGTGTGGACAGGAAGGGGCAATCTTGGCAAAGAATATGAGGTCATATTCCAAGACCAAGTGCACCCCAGGGTCCATATCAACATGGATGCATTGCCACAACGTCATTAGGATAAATTCTAATGACTTTTGTGATCACTGGATTTGTCATCAAGGACAGGTTGACATTTTTGGTTCAGGGTGACATGACTTGACAACTATTGGATGACTTCATGAAATTTGGTACACCCATGTACTGTACGTCCCTCAAAGGATGAAATGTATTATTAAATGAATTATTAATGTATTTGGTAAATCCCTGACTTTTCATTTAGTGCCTTCATTGTCCAGTAATTTGGTCTATGACCAAATACCTGCAAATCCAGCAACATTCCCATTAGTCTCAGCTGTACTTTGTGTTTAGTACTTAGCAACTGTTAGCAAAAGGTCGGCTATTACTAAATATGATTCTGCTAACCTTGTCAGACATGCATTTAACTCAAGCCCTAGCCTAGTCTTGTGATTCTGACAAAGCTGAGGAGAATGTGTCTGCATTTTATAGATTTTTTTTAATATTCAGTTTGGCATATTTTTAATTTATTTTAATCAGATTGCTTCATAGTTATTTTTATTAACTTCCCATTGGTGTTTTTATTTTATATATATATATTATTTTATAATTTATATATTTAATACTTTATTTGTTGTACAACAATATTCTTTGTCCTGGTATGAAATGTGCTATATAAATAAAGTTGCCTTGCCTAATAACTTTAATGAGTTTATAGCGATGCTGCAGTTTGTTTGAGATTAAAAAGATTTTAAAAAAGATTTTTAAAACATTATAACAGATGAAAACCATTAACTGTATATAAAGATGGATGTAGCGAGGTGTCACTCATTGATTTGCATTGTATCCATTTTCTAGAGCACAACAACATTTTTGACAAACTGCAGTCAGGTTTTAGGATAGACCACCGTCCTGGACCATCTCAAAAATGTAGTAGGCATTTAGGGTAAAACATTACAGTTGTTTAAATCGTATTTACAACAAAGATCTGTATCAATCATGATTGATGCTTAATCAGCTTTTTCTGCTACTGTATCCTGTGGTGTACCCCAAGACACCATCCAGGGGCCTATTTTATTTTCATTATACACCCTTCCACTGAGGTCCATCTTTAGGAAATTTGCCAGTACATCCATTATCACTGCTATGCTGACGACACTCAGCTGTACTCCTCTCTGAAACCAACCAACATTCACAATCTTCAGTCTCTTTTAAGTTGAGGATGTAAAATGCTCTCCACTACTGCAGCTCTCTCTATGTGGGAATCAGTCTTCTCTCTCTCGCCTACAGTTGGTTTAAAATGCAGCAGCAAGACTCTTCACTGGTACCAAAAAGAGAGACCACATCACCCCCGTATTGGCCTCCCTCCCTCACTTCTGTCTGTTCTATGTTCCCAGTCAAAATTTAAATACCAAGCTTTTTTCATTGCTGCTCCCAGACTGTGGAACAGTTTGTCCCCTAATGTCAGATCTTCCCCATCTATCTCCACTTTTAAATACCTAACTTAAAAGACTCACCTTCGAGTCCTCTTAATTTATCATATCATGATACAATTGTTTAAACTGTATCTGTTACAGTTATTTGTCTGTTTCTTTTTGTTTTGTTTTACTTAACTGTATCTTAAATGTCTCTGTAAAGCACTTTGGTCAACTCCTGTTATTCTTGTGCTATACATAAATTTGACTTTTTGCTTGACTTGATGTAACTGTGCTTCAGTGATTCCAAGTACGGAGAATATATGCTGAATGTTTTACAAACCAACAGTAATACAATCAAATTTCTTTGAAAGGTTCTGGGTGTTTACATGTAGAAAGAACATTATTATAACAGTGCAAGTACAATTAAAGGAAGCATTAAGTTCTTCATAAGTATAACATTTACAGCATCAGAGCATGTTATTTTCTGGCCTTGTAAAATAGTTAAAATCAGGGTCAATGTTTGACATATAACCAGAAGCTAATGAATCTGAATACGAAAAAGAGCCTCAACACGATTTGATAACTGATTAATGTATATTGGAGGTGGTTTTGTTCGTAATGTAAAACACCAGACTATAAAGTTAAAACAGATGGATTTTGCGATGCCCCCTCTTTTTTTCTTCACAGTGAGTCTGTCATAACTAATTACAGCAAAGTCCCCACGAGCTCTTGCAGCTTTCATGGCTGGAACCAGTTCAGTTCTTTTCCTTCATAGCTGTTCAGAATAGTCCTCATTGATGTACTGTAGATTGATGTATTCTGTAACGGAGATCTTGCTTTGGATAAAATCAATGGCCTGTCTTCAGGAACAGCTTTGAAACAACTGGCCTTGGTTTATGTTGTCTGATATGTATTTCCCATTCTTGTAAGCTCTTTCAATTTCAGTAGCTTTTGGATCCAACCTAAGTTTTGTTTGAAGGAGCACCTGGACTTTCCAAGGATCTCTTGGAGCTCAGTCTGTGAGGCTGTATTGGGGCATTGCTGTGCTTTGAGCTAAATGCTAACTCCAAACATGTTAGCATGCTCACACTGATAATGCTAACTTGCTGATTTTAAGCAGATATAATATTTACCATGTTCATCATCTTAATTTAGCATGCTGGCATGCTAACATGTACTAATTAGCAATAAACATAACTCACCCTGACCCTGAGAATGAAACATGTTATGGGAAAGAAGCTGCATCTATTGAAAAGCCTGCATGTGAGTACAGAGGGTTCATGAAAAAAATCTAAGAGCTCCTCACTCAGAGTGTGAGTAATTTTAACCCAAGACTTGTACCTGTTGTGATCATGATCAGAAGGATGCAGACAAACTACTTTATACCTTCTTATCCTTCAGAGAAGTGGAGAATTTTTTAAAAAATTGAATAAAGGTCCAAAATACATCACACTGCAGGTGCAGTGTGACAGCAATACAGATGGACTGAGGGCAGACAACTATTGACTTGATCCTTCATATATTGTTAGGTGTTGACGTTTTTATGTACAAGAATGAGCTTGGAGGGATTCAGTAACAGGACAGCATTCCTGCAGCAACAGAAGAGGGACTGGGTCATTAACTAGGGTCTGTGTATGTGTGTGTGTGTGTGTGTGTCTGTTTGTGTGTGTGTGTTTAAGGAGTGAAGAGAAAACAAAAGGCACAATCCTATTCAGTCCAGGTAATAGTGCATCCGTACGGTATTTCTGCTTTGAGCAGGTGTTTGCTGAAGCAAAGGGTAAGCATGAGTACTAAGCCATATGTGATTGAGGAACAGGTCAATAAAGAGAAAGACGGTTTAGAAAAGAGTCCCCAAGGTCAGTTTACAAAGAAAAAGAATTACTCTCGCTTCTGCAAGTCACTAAGTCTCCCTGCATTTTTTGAACAATTCCTCTCTTTCCTAATTCTGAGCAATGGAACTTCAATTCCCCACCCTGGCCCATACTTGGGCGATAATCACTGTTTTCATCAGGACCAGTGTTGCTGGGGCTTGAGATTAAATAATGGAGTAAATAAATCAGCTCTGTAATTAGGCAAACTGTGGTGCAAAAAGGATTGGAGCTCCAGTGCTCTCTGTAACAAACAGTCTCATTCACTGTTTGCCCTCAAATCGGCTGAATTTTACTGATTCAACTATTATTCTTAAAGAAGAACTAGTGCTGCCTAATGGCACACAAACTTTTGTCCACTACACATTAGATTGAATGTATGTATAAGCTACAACTGTATAAATTTTATAATCTTGAAATAAAATAGGAGTTTTAATGCCTCTGTCAAACCATGCTTTTCAATTAAAAGTGGTGCACAAAGTGAAAGTAGCTGAATAACCAGCTTTCAAGAGTGGTGTATAGAAATGTAGAACACTAGACCAGGATCTGAACTGCATTAAGGGATAAAAGCTGATCTAGTAGCCGTATCTCTTGGATTTTTCAATTTTCCTTTAGAGTGTGTGGCTATAAAGCTTAGTAATGAGAGGTGGGATCAATTCATATTTCAGTCATTTACCGTAGAAGTAGATACCCCAAAACTATACACTGTAGTTTTAGTTGATAAATGTCACAAATGGAGTGGCATCATTTCATGCCAGTATCCTAGAATTCAACAGAAACAATGCAATTTTTTACCTGTTGTCCGAACAAAAACAATGCTCATAAACTTTTCATTTAAGAAGAAGGGCCATCACTTTCTAATAAGGTTTCCTGTATAAAGCATTTTAAAGTTACAACTCATGGCTTTGTTAAGGTCTTTAAAAACTTGGTTTCAAAGGAATAGTTCAACATCTGGGGAAATATGCTTATTTTCATTCTTGTCAACAATTAGATGAGAAGATTGATACCTATCTCCTGTTTGTGGGGTAAATATGAGGCGAGAGCTCATCAGTTGTATTTATTTATAAGAGTTTAATACTAATCTGCCTCATCAGGACTGCGTGACAGTGGTTTGATAATTTGATCTTGTTGCATATTGTTCCCGATCTCTCTTTCCCCTCTTTTCCTCTCATCACTCTACTGTCATCTGTCTAATGAAGGCATAAAGTGCCCAAAAAACATATAAACGATGTTGCCAAAGCCTGATTTGTACGCAGAACTATAAATGTACGTGACATCAATTTTTTTTCCAACTGAGCCCTGCCCCCTTAAAATAAGCGAGAAAAAAAGACAAAAAGAAATACAGAAAACTCTTATTGGAAATAACCAAAACTGTTCTTACTTTAGCATAAAATTTTGTTGTTATGTAGGACATTTATAATAAGAGTCAGAATATTAGGTGATCAGTCTGCACTGGTTCTCTGACAACCTCATGGAGATGACAAGACTCCAGAAGGTCCCTGAACCAGCCCAAATATCCCCTTCAAACCACAAATGGTCTGTTTTACACACATCTGTTTTGTAAGATTGAAACAAATGAGATACATCATGTTAATAAGTGAGCTTTAGAGGTGCTGGTTGTAAGATTTTCTTAGCTTTGCGCACAGCCATGCTAGCTGCTGTTCTAGTCTTTATGCTGAGCTAAGATAAACACCTGCTGACTCTAATGCACCGACTTGAGAGTGGAATCGATCTTCTCATCTTACTCTCAAAAGCCAATAAGCATATTTCTCACAATGTAAAATGATCCAATTATTAATTAAGTCATGAACAATTGTTATTACAACAATCTATCAAGTCTGCAGTTGTAAAAGTCAATAAGTTCTTGATTCTGGTCTAGATCTAGTTTCTGATTGACATGTAGATTGGAGTTGTCCTCCTCATGAAGCAAAGAGCTAAAAAGACAAAGCAAATGTCATTGTGGAGGAGGATATAAACCAGCCAATGAGATTTTGCACAATCAGGCAACCCAAAAGTTGTTCTAATGGCTCATAACTAATCTATAAAGCATTACTAAATGCTTTATTAACTGTTAATAAAGCCATTTGTTACAACTTATAAACCTTTATTACCCTCTTTAAATAGTATGTTAATAGAAAATGGAACCAGACAAACTAATTATTCAAATAAGAATTTAAAGTCAAGCCAAAAGTCATCATGTTGTGCTTGCTCGGTGAAGTGAAGCCCCTTTTTAAACGTCAAACAATACAACCTCACTAAACCTCCCACAGTGCCCTACAGAGTCAACCAAACTTTCCGAGAGACTTCACCCCCTCTTGCCCTATCCCATCATGGGAGGTTTTGATTCACAGGACTGACAACCTTATTATGCGGCGCACTTATTATTGATATTACGCCGCAGAGGCGCGGTTGCCATGGTCACAGAGCGAGAGACATTTAATTTTCTCTCCTCCATCATCATTATCTATGGGGCCATCTGTTGTGGAAAATGAATTCAGCCTCATTTGCATGACTGATAAGCACATTCTTTATCTGTCCCACAGAAGGTCATATGCCATGGATTTGGGGACTAGAGAGAGAGAGAGAAAGAGAGTGAGGGGGTGAAATGATGCGTGGTCTTACCTCTGTGAATGAGGTAAATGGGGTGTATGTGTGTGTGTTTGAGTGTCTATCGGAGCTTGGATGTGTGCATGTGTCTGCATAATGCATAGACATGTAATGTTTATGTATGCCCTCTTGTTTATACCCATGCCATGCCTTTGTTCTCATGTGGATGCTTTTGAATTTACATAAGCACGTGTCTGTGTGTGTGTTTGTGTGTGTATCTAACATCATGACTGCATGCAGTAATTTTATGTGTGAATGCATATATTTCCAAAACAGTGTGTTTGTGTGTGTGTGTGTGTACATGAGAATGAGAACAGTTTTCCAAAGTGAAGACATTTTGACACCTTCTTTTTTGGGATTAAGTTTTTAGGTGCAGTGTTTAAATTAAAGCGCCATGGATATAATTTTTTGGCCACTTGGGAGCAAATTAACAAGCTGCAAACAAAGGACATGACAAATTGTCATCTCTCTATATAAGTCAAGGAATCTTTGTCTGTCTGTCTTTGTATGTATGTATATATATATGCAAGTTTGTCTGATCTACTTCATACTTGGCAGGTGCTTGCTGCTTGCTGGAAAAACATAAATAACGTTGATTCTACAATGTTGATTTGCTTCTTCTTCTGCCTGTGAAGTTAACAAGCAGAACCTACATTGTGGAGGTGGGATAACAGTCGTAGTGTTAACGACTTGAAAAAGTTTAAGAAAATTGAGCTCTACTATTGAACTGTATACTGTGAACAAAAATTGCAAGACTTAGTGCTGAAAGTCTCAGGCACATTCAGATATATATATATATATAAATACCTCATAAACAACATTGCCTCTGCTTCTTCTTCAACATGTGGATTCAACATGCAAACATTAACATTCAAAGTGCAGACACTGCCACTCTGCCATTGCAAACCACATTGTGGTCGGAGGTGGGATTATATAGTGATAACAACTACCATAGAGAATGAATTGAAAAAGTTTTAGAGAGTTGAGCTCTATTCCCGTTCCTCACACGTGGGAACTTTGTAATTATGTTCAAGACATAGTGTGGGATATATCTTTTATTTATTTTTTTGGCCTAAAATTTGTCAAATTCATCCTTACAAAAGTAGTTCATATGAAATTCATGTTTTAACATATGAAACAATGTTGCACATGCGATATCTTCATGTGTATTTTCCACATGTGAGATAGTGTTCTACATGTGATTAATTTGGGATCGAGAGATGTGTCACATGTGTTTTTCAGTGGCGATACATACTGTAACTATTTCTGCAAGTGCAGTGACTTCCTGACATCAATGACTAATGTAACTCCCTGTAAAACCTCAACTTCTTACTGTCACATTTTTGTACAGATTTTAAAAAGAAAGATACAGCCTGTTAATTAGTGAGCTTTACAGGTTCAGATAGGTGATTTTTTAAAAAAACTTTGCAGCTTAACTTTGGCTAGGTGATTTGTCCTGCATCCAGCCTTTACCCTAAGTTAAACTAATCAACTCCAGGTCTATTAATTAGCATCCAGGAGTGACAGTGGTATCCTGTCAGAAGGAAAATGAATAAGTGTTACCCAAAATGTTGAACTATTACTTTAAGTCAAAATATACTGAAATCAACCAATAAACTACCCACAGAATGTAAGTTTTCTTTATTATTGTAGACTGTAACCCAGAAAGAATATGGGTCAGTGAATGGTAGATATTGCTGTGTTTTTCCTTTTTCAAAATCTGAAAACAGCTGCTGGCTTCTGCTGGAAACAGGGTTGATAAAAGTGTGAGTTTGCGGTGTGAAAAATCAAAACTATGAGTGTAAAGAGCTTCTCAGGGGAGTATTTGCAGAGTCAGATGATAATTATCTGCCAGTTGGTCGACACCGTTCACATTACACAGTCATTTGATCAATTTTTAATATATAATAATTATTGATTACTACAGCTTTAATGAGTTAGAATTAGGGTATTGGCTATTATAAGGTTTAGGTTAGACATAGTTTTGGTGGTTAAAGTTATTGTAGGTTTTGGGGTTAAAGACTGAATCTACAGTGAGGGTCCCTGCAAGTGTAGTAACACAAACTTGCGTGTAGTAGTGTGTTTATCCCTTGAAGCCACTGTTGTATGTATGTGTACGCTGCTACTGCTGCTACTGCTGCTGCTGCTGTGTGTGTGTGTTTGTGTGTGTGTGTATGTGTGTGCAGGTGAAGTGGCTCCCCAAGGGTTTGTATGTGCTCTGGTCTTTCATGTCTGGCACATTTGTCATCCCATTCCAAAGACACAAGTCTCTCTCTCTCTCTCTCTCTCTCTCTCTCTCTCTCTTCGCCCCAACACACACACACAGAAATGCAGAAACACACCATACTGTACATAAGTAGGCTGAAGCTTGTTATTCCTCCTCTCTCTTACTCCCAATACACCACCAATGCAACCTCTCCTCTCTTATACATTTCTCTCTGCTCCCTTAAGGTATCACTCTTTCTCTTCCTCCTCTTCTCCTACCCCCCCTCCTCACCCCCACCCGCCCTTCTCCCTCGGTCCCACTGAACAACAAGCCTTCACCTTCTCCCACGCTATCGTCTCCAGTCCCAAAACACACCGATTCTCTTTCTCCTCCTCCTTTGGCTCCTCTGCTCTCTCCTGTAGCTTGCTTTCACTCTGCCGCATCAACACCTCTAACCTCAACAACATCCCTCTCCCATGCTCCCTCCATGCCTCCTGCAGCTGCCGGTCTTCTCTTTCACCCACTATCTCTCTCTCTGTATTCAGTCACTTCATTCTCACTCTAAGCTAAGACAGAAAGTTGTATGGTTGTTTTAAATCACAAGTGTATTTGTGTGTGTTCACACTTCCCATTTTGGATCCAATCTCTTAAAAAATTGTGCATATGAATGCATTTCCCAAGTGAGAAAAGAATGTGTTTGCATGTGTATCATTCAGCAGCTCATACCACATATGTAAGACCTGTGCAGAAAAAAAATCCATAAGGGGCGAATTCACAAAATGACTGCGCGGCTTTTGCGTAGGCTAAACCGCAAATGAGACAAAAAAAAAGAAACCGTGTAATTCACAAAGCACCCGCAAAGAGTGAAATTCAGCCCAAACTGCGCTGCCAAGCAAAAGCGGCTCGGTAAATTAGATCATATTCATACGTTTGACGCAAAATTCACCCATTTCTATTCAACTGAACCTCATTGCAAAAACAATCCGATTCACAAAGACCAATGCTCATCGCTACACGCAGGTAGAGCGAAATTATTAGCGTCTTCAGAGAGCTGGCGGTAACTGAGGCGCGCTCACTCTCTCTCTCTCTCTCTCTCTCTCTCTCTCTCTCACTTGAAATCTTTAAGCTTGTGAGCCTTGAATGATATTGAATTGATACTGAATGATATCAAGGGCGAAATCTTCAGCCATACATTGGGGGGGATCAGGTGCGTATGGGGTGATGGGCTTATCTTGGACTTTCAGCTACTTAAAAATAAAAATGTCCTGACAGATCTGATGGAGCTCCGGATTCATCCATAAGGGCTGCTTTATTACAAACAATCCCGCTTTTATAAACCTGAATCTGTGAGTAACAGCTGACCTGTGTAGATGTGTAGCAGAACACAGAGCATTAATTACCGTCAGATCTTGGCCGATCCGGTGTTAATGAAGTTACTGCTGCTGTGCCGCGTGCGGAAACGCGCACAGCCTCTTTCTCAGTTTGGAGACGCACTTATCGTTTCAGCTGCTGTGTGATGCTGCAGCCAGCTGTGACACACAGCCAGCTGTGAGCACCAAACAGAACATCAGTACTAATGTTTCTGTGAAACCCCGGATACATTCAGTGACACCTGAACAGCATCGCTGTAAGATTCGGACACGTTTCAGACCTGCCTGAGTCACAATAATAGCTGGAGTCTATTCTGACGGACATTTCAGCAGATTATGTTATAGATGCGGAATACTAGAGAAGCAAAAGAAGAAATACATGAAAGTTGATTTGTGACTGTCTACGTGCGCGCACTTCTGCTAATTAAAGACACATAATTTGAGGCTTTTGTGCTCTCTGCAGTTTTCATTATAGACCACTCTGTGTGTTGAAATGTGGAGAAAAGATTGAAACACTGGAAACTGCTCTGCTCACTCAAACAGACGCAAAACAAAGGGCAAATAGCTCTCAGCTTCAAAACTTTATGGGCGAGAGAGAGAGAGAGGGAGAGAGAGAGAGAGAGAGAGAGAGAGAGAGAGAAATATGTACATATATATTATTAGCGCAAAATCTTTTATGAATAGGGCCTTGAGACTATCAGCGGCCGCAATCCATTCTTAGTGAATTCACCTCATGGGCTATTTTGATTGATTTCAGAGTTTACACCCATTACACACACTTTTTTTTTTTTTTTGGATGAGTTACCGTCAGGAATGGGCTGTCTTTGCTAAAGCGTCAATAAAAAAAACCTTCAGGTGTTGTCACTGACTGAACACACTACTGTATTGTACGTCCCGTTTCTATTTTCATGCCATTCTGGGTTGGACATCTTAAGTGATTAGACTCATTTCAGTGTTTCAGTGGTTGTGCTAATTTTGTGTCTGTTTGTTTGTTTGATTTGATGGCCTAATTTTCTTGCAAAATAAATAAATAAAATTCCTTATAATCAACCTTAATAACAAGTGTCAGAGTCAGACACTGTTTTATTTACCTGTTTACGTCATGATGACATGCCAGTTGACATTCTTCTTGAATTAATGAAGAAATCTGATTATTATTATTATTGCATTATTAAAGATGTACATTAAAGCTCTATAGTATTCCTGTTATTCTCGGTCTTAATCTGTGGGTGACGCAGCTCCGTTGCTCTCTGTGTGTCTGTTGGTCTTTGTGTGTTTAGCACGTGGATGTGGTTCAGCACCAGGAACTGTCCATCACTACAGCCCAGACCCCCTCCTCTACCTCCCTGCCCCACAGCCCACAGGGCTGCCCGCAGCCAGCCGCTGTTGAGAGTCTCCTATGAACGCATGTCAGTAACTCTAAACGTCACTGTGAACTACTGTTGATTAGGTAATTATTATCTTTGAGTTATAAAAAACTACAGTCTTTCTCCATGCGAAGAAGAATGGTAAGTCAACTTAGCCTACATAAAACTAAAATTAAGAGTTTCACTGCGTAATATATTTTTCCCTAGCGAGCCGACTAAAGTAATTAGTGAGAAAAACAACTTTTAACAGCTCAGTTTGGTTTGTCTTTGAAATAAATAAATAAAGTTTGGTTTCTCGTCGTTAAAAAAGGTTTTTGTAATGTTGCTGTTTTAAAATCACTTAAAGTTAGCTGCATGTTGACCTCTAGAAGGTCATGCTGACTTTGTGATAAAGTGATTTTAGCTACTTTAGGTTTTAAGCTAGTGTTCGCTTAACGTAAATTAAGTACTAGTTTTGCACCTGACAACAACATTTTTCAAAGTTGTCTTTATAACTGGTTAAATTTATCTTGCATCATTAACGACGGGCTTTTTCACAGGCCTTCCGCAATGCGACATTTGTGACTCGTCATAGCTGTTCAAGAAAAAGCACAGGTGTAAGTAATGATGCTAATTAACGTTAATTAAGGCTCAGCCAAAAGGAATATTAGCAGGGCTGTGGCATTAGCACGCGGGAATGAAATGTTGTCAGCAGTAGACAGTCGAAGAAATATTCAGAAATATTCAGACCTTATGAGTACAAAATGCTGCATTACAATTCTGCATTCAGAACGTTACTTCAGCAGATGTCCAGTAGTAGGCCTATTGATTGCTAATTGTTCCTAAAAAAAAAAAAAATAAAAATAAAAAATAAAAACCGTCCCTGTGACTGATGTTATGAGCCTATACATGACATTATGACATTGCTAATAGTGATGCACCAGCGTTGCATTTACAGTTGTACTGGTCCAGTTTGAGCTAGTTTTATATAGCCTACAGGTGGAAGTTTAGTCTTTTACACCCCCAGAGGGTTTTGCAAGATAAATCTAGAAGGGCTGAGGTGATTAATGGGAAAGGAAAGAACAGAAATTCCATTCATTATTTCTAATCTTTGCTTTTTTTGTGAAACATTTGATAATCTGACCTCTTACTGCCCCAGACAGTTATTTAAATGAAAAATTCTGAGAAGTTTAGAGGGGAAATCTGTTTGGTGGAATTGCTAACACCTCATACTGTAGATAGAGAACCAAGTAGACACTACTTTAGAAACCACCTTGCAAAGCATTGTATTGTATAAACATATTGCCTAATATATGTTTTTGGTAGAATCTCACAATCCAGTCACCAGAATAAAACTTGGCATTGTACGTTTCTGCAAACCAGGGTTACATTACGTAGAGCTACGTTTCAGCGTTGATCGCATTTTAAGCTTTTCGCGTGTCATTTAACGCCGTGGCCGTTATCAGTTGCATAATTCTGTGTTATTGTGTGACAGCGCTGTGGTTAAGGTCTGATTAGGTTTAGGCGCAAAACCAACTTGGTTAGGGTTTGGAAAAGATCATGGTTTGTGTTAAAATATCCGATTTTGTCGCCAGAAAAAACGACTGCAAATGCCTCTTTAAAAAAAATTACCGGTTTTGTCGGTTGAACGGGAGCAGGGGTCTCTGCTGCTCTGATGCTTTTGCAACTTTCTGCCATGTAACTATTTCATTCAGACTGCTGGTTCTTCGCTGATAAACGAGTGAGTATCATAACACAAGAAGTGCTTTTAAATCGATTTCCAGATAGTATTCCTAATGTGTCATTATTCCTTAAATTACCAGCACTTTCCGTATTCGTGCACATATCTCCCTTTTGTTTATTTGTTTAAGAATGTGGGGTAAATTAATTGTGCTTGATTGGCATTAACATAGCCAAATAAGAATTTGAAATTGCTAATACTGAACGCCCTGAGGGCATCTGTGTCCCAACCCACCAGAGTACTTATCATGCCTTCCTCAACTGCCTGGCAGCATTGTTGGAGAGAGCGGTGCTTGTTGGTTCTGCAAAATACTGCTGTATGGCATTTGATTTGTTTACTGTTATGGGGAAGATCAAAACAATGTGCCTCATATACATGTATACTGAATTGGAAGAGCACAACATAGGCCTATGTCTTTGAATGTTGTTCTGAATATTTATGTATAAACATGAATTTATTTGAATATGTTATTGGTTGTCATATGAGTATATGAAAAGTCCCCAATATTCTGTTCTGCCTATAGGGTGGCTGCTGCATTTTCAGCTGAGTCTCCCCCACTGATGGAAAATGAATGAATTAGCACCTCTTGTCCGGTAAGAAATGAACCTAATTTATAATCTAATTATGATGATGTCTCAGGGATCAAATTAACATTCTCTGTGTTTGCATATCTGGGTAAATATGGAAATCATCACGTTGTTATTCCCCTTTTCATTCACACAAGAGTGCGCATGAATGTCACCCTCTTTATGGTTGAGCATGATTATATTGTAAATATTGTGTCCTGTTTGGGAGCAGTGCATTTCCAGTGCTCATCACCGAACACATGGCTACAACTAGCCTGTTTCAATACTCATTCATCTTCTGCGCTCTTAATTCTGGTGCTCAGCCAGCCTTGAAGCCTGGAATGGGGGAAAAAAAGCTTTAATTAATAGCAAGCCAGCGATCAGCCAGAGACTTCCTTTAAGTTTGCATCTTGTATCTCTCTCAGCTCTCTGAATGATCCCAGGCCAAATAATGTGCACTGAACCACGAGTGGAGCTCATTTTGCCTTTTTAAAGGCACAAATTTGTGTCTCTCCCATTTGAAATAAATGCACTGCACATGTTCCACATGGCTCACTATCACCCCCCATCTCTTCTCTGTTCTCCCTCTCTCCCTCCCTCCATCTCTACCCGGGGCCCGTGGGAAGAACTGACTCTGGGAGCAGACAGTCTGCAGCCCTGAATAAATGTATAAGAGGGAGAAGGGGAAGGGAGGGCACATTAGCAGGCAGAGAGAGAGCAAGGGAGGGAGAGAGGACATATTGAGTGTTGGAGGACATACATGCACAGTGTACAGAGAGAGCGAGATACACAGATAGAGAGAGAAAGAGACAGAGAGAAGGAAACCAGTTTAGCTTATAGGACTGAGAGAGACGAGAGAGCATTTTAGTTTCCTTCAACCATCTCTCCCTCTCCTCTCAGAACAAACACATGCTCATACACACTCCCACCCTCTCTCCCTAACACACACACACACACACACGCACATATAGACACACACACAGGCACGATTGCTTTAGGGTATACCAGTCGGCTTTGGCAGTCCTCTCCTTTGTTGTTTTTGCTATTGGTTAGTCTCAGCGGCAGCGCGGCGTGCGCCTCTATCGCTGGGGTGGGTGCGTGTGTATATGTGTGTGTGGAGTCTGCGAGGCGGTGTGTGAAGGATGCCACTAGCAGTACCCGGGTAAGTCAGCTCCTTCCTTCTTTCCCTGTCTTCCTTCCTCTTTTCTCCTTTTCTTTCAGCTTTTCTTTCTGTTCGTTCTCCTCTCTCTGATTTGCAGTCTCTTCATCTCGCTTGGGATACTCGCCTCTCTCCACCTACCGTGCACATCCGCTACGTACAGCTCTCTTCTCTCTCTCTCTCTTTCTCTCTCTCTCTCTCTCTCTCTCTCTCTATTTCTCAGTGCTCTCTCTGTATGCTTTCTCTCTCCCTCAGTGTCTTTCTCGGTCTGCGTTACACCGTCTCCTCCCGACTGTGCTCTCGCCATCCCTGCTTCCCTCGCCTGTTCCTCCGCTCTCTCTCTTTCTCACTCTCTCTCTCTTTCTCACTCTCTCTCTCCAGGCTGCGCCTCATTGGTGTGTCCTGATTCCCTTTTTCCATTAGGCTCCAGGCCCATTGGTCGCCTGCCTTCCAACCATTATCTCTACTCCTCCACCCCTCTGTCATCCTTTCTCCCTTCGCTCTCCCTCCTTCCCTCATTCCCAGTCATCTCTCAAGTCGTAAAAATGATTTGCATGCAGGGGGAGAGCAGAACTTTTCAGTGAGCACAGTAAGTGAATTGGGGGAGAGAGTAAGGGAGAGAAGTAAAGGGAAGACTGTGAAAAAAGGAGAGGAAGCGCATTCTGGAGAGCAGGAGGAAAAGTTTAAAGAGAAGACTGCCGTTGGTAGGTCACTTGTACTCGTTTATGGCATCTTATGCTTTTTGCTTGTCAATTGATTTAAGGATATAAGGTACATACAAAATCTTGCAGAGAAAATCCTGGAATATGGAATAGCTAAATCAGTATTTCTAGATTCAATCAGAGGCTGATCAACAAATAATGAGCCTTAATTTTCCCAGTTCTCCTGTAGTGTTAGTTGCTGTGATGTGACTCATTGTTTAGATCGGTTTAGTAGTTTGATCTTGTGGCACTGGTGCAATGACTTGAGTGAGAAAAAGTAACAGATGGCTGAGATGATTTGGATGCTTTATTGTTGTTTCAGTCATGTTGCTCTGGGATGGTTGAAATCATTTTTATGTGAAATTTCTTTTTACTCTCTAGTGTTACTTTACCCACTAATTAATAGGCCGAATGTTTTCCCTGCTGACATCTTCAATTGAGAATGAAATAAAAGTGTTTTTATATTAGAAAAAAATATTTAGAAGTCAAAGTCTAAAACGAATGCCCATTTAAAAGTTTGTTCTCTAAGTTTTGTGCACCTGCTGTGGATAATGCTGTCCTACAAACCTCAGCTGTGTTGGAAAATAGTTTTGTTTAGACATTTGTTATCACTTTAATTTGTTTAGGTGTTAAATATTATGTTTTTATTATTTAAAATGAATTTTAGTCACTGTATGCACAATTTAATGTAGCTGTAAACTGAACCTGTTTACAGTTTTATTAAGGTTTCATGCTTTGCTAAAATCAGTCACGTTGTGCGATGTGTTCTATTTGCTGTCACTCTGAGGTCTGAAAGGTAGCGAGGACACTGTTTGGCATCCAGGGGAGGTAGGCGCTGTGACTGCTAGAAAACAATTAGAAGTTGTGGAAAAGGATCCAGAGAGGGGAAGGAGAAGATTTGAAGTTGGAATAGAGCTTGAGTTCCCAACTTCAAATACAGTAAACTCTTTGGTTGAGTTGTGTGTATATACACAAACAATCATACACACACACGCACACAGTCCCTTCGGTCTATATTTCATCCGACACACATTATTTTTCTGGTTTGTGTGCAGGAAAAGACAATGCAGATGTTGTTGTGTGGCTCCCGTGGGTGGCATATACTGTATACACACAGCAGAAGGCAGATGCGCTGCAACATGTTTCATTCTGTCAAGACAAACAAAGCTGTGGTACAAAGTGAGCTACTTGTGTCTACTCTCCCTTGCCCAAAGTGTGTCAGAATGAATGTTTCTCATGTCAACAAATGATGGAGACAATGTTTGGTGCCATCTGGGGATGCTGTGAGGGAATGTAACAGTACTTTCCCCATGCCAGGAATATTTTATTGGAGGTCTTCTTATCACCATACTCACTTTGGTAACTGGAAGTCATTAGTTTTTTGTAGATTCATTCCAATCTCAGTCTTGTACCATAAAATAGTTATCAGACAGAAGCTGATGAGCACTGCAGTCAGTGCTTCTTCCTCTATCAAGGGTTCAGCCAGTAAGAATAATAAGGTCTTTGTATGTAATATAGTTTCCTTCCGTGCCCTGTATCTTACACAGGGTTGTGTCACTATATCGAAATGGCCAGTACAAGCCGCCTCGCTGACTTGGCATGAGGTGAAGTCATGTTCTTTGGGATGTTCCTTTAGTTGGAAGAGGAAGGAAATGTCTTGCTTGTTAGGAGGAGACTTTGGTGGTTGGTATGCTGAGAAAATGTGTGTGACTGTGTGTATGTGTTAGTGCGCGTTTGTGCCACTGTGGTGCCTGATGTGCTTTGCTGAGCGAGCCGAGGACAGGGAGACAGCTGAATGTGATTAAATTATAGAGGGAAAGCACGCTACCCGGGTCTTACTGAGACCAACATTGTGGGAACCCCCCTCCCTCTCTCCTACCTTTTCTGTTTCTCTCTCTCTCTCTCTCTGTCTCTCTTCCCTGTCTCTCTCCGGTATGAAAGTCGAAGAGCCCAGCCCCTCATAATCCCAACAGTCTAGTCAGAGCTGGAGGGGAGAGGAAATTGGGTGCTGATGGGATTGCTGAATATGAACTGTAAGGTCATAAGAAATGTACTGATGTGCTGTACTTGGGTACTGTAATGTGTGACAACTAGTCTCTGCACAGTATGTGGTTGCTTATTTTATTATTGTTCTAAATAGTAAATATTTATCTCATCCATCTCTAAATACAGTAATATAATGTAGCAAGAAAATAAAACCTATGGATTTTTCTAGAAGGTGCATGACCACAGACTGAGTCCACTGTATGAATGGGTGAGGGTCTTTACTCCAACCTTGCGTGGGAGATACTGTATGTCCCATATTCCTCAGCAGCCTAATGAATGAGCAGCAGAAACCCTCCTGGGGATCTCCTGTATGCAACCGGCAGGGGTGGGGGGCAGCCACGCACTAATATTAGCCTCCATGTTTAGTGGCTGGATCACACATCCACACACTATGTTTAGTATGTCTGAGCCATATAGACCATAGCATGACTCTGCATTAATGCTACACTGTCTATGTGATCTGAGTAGTGGTCAGTTTTGCAAGTGCCTTCCCATATGGAAATGTATAGTTTTTTAAATATGTATTTACATAACATAAACATATATTAAAAACACATTTTGATATGTTCTATTTTACATATATAAATATATGTAAAATAGACTAATATGTAAATTTACATATTAGTGTTGCTCAATTTGAAGTCTGAGGGAAACCATGTCCAGTATACAAGAAATGATGGTGAGATTGTCTGTTAGATTAAAAAAATGCACTTGAATTTCTAGTTGGATTTCGACAAGCAGAATTAGTTTGTGGGTGGGAAGACAGTGAGGGATCACAGCCTTGTTGCTGCACTGGCAACTCCAGTCAGGGTGCCTGCAATAAGAGGGATAAGCTCAGGGGAGAATGGTGTGAGCCTCATATGCGCCTCTTGTGAGGCTGCTTGTTGGCATGTGAAGGAAGCGACTGCTGACAGCATGTGTCAGAGGACACTGTACTACAGAAGAAATGCATTTCAAACTAGTGTGAAAGGTTGTCAGAATAAGAATGGAAACAAATATATATGATGCAACACAATGCTAAATTAGTTCGGTATTACTATGACAAAAACTTACAAAAATACAAAAATTAGTATATTAGTATTCCATCAACAAATTGATGGAGATGATTTAACCTTGAATATCCCTGTACACACCTACAGTACAACTTATGGCCAGACTCTCAAAATAGCCCTCGTCTGTAGCTTCTGCTCTACTGGCTGCAGCTCCCAGTAGATCGTGCTAACTCCAGCTCCCCACCAGGAGCGTATCTCCCCAACACAGAGCAGATCACCCTCTCTCCCTGTGGTGAGGGCTAAGACAGGCTTACAGGCTGGCCTCCTAACATAACCTGCCCTTGACGTCAGGCTGTTGTGCACCCATAGAAATGCTGGCCCGCAGAATATTTGCCCATACCATGGAGGCTTTCTGCTGCTGTCCCTAAGATGAATCATAGTATGACACAAATTGATCAGGCAGCAGCTGGGATTCATTTGAAAATATCCTCACAAATATTAATTTTATTTTTTTATTTTTGTCTTTCAAACATACAATGGCCAGAATGAACAGGCTGTGGTTGTGTTGTGAACATGTATCCTTATGAACCTGTGTGAAGATACCATAGGGAATCAATGTGTTCTTCCAATCTTCTCAATGACGTGGTCAGGCTAGGGCGGAGAGGGGATTGATCTATTTGAGCAGACACAATGTCAATACTGACGTCTACTCAGTGTTAGATGTAGCTGCTTTCATGTCCTTCACACATGCATCCTTGCTACTCTTGCTGCTACAGGCTATTAATTATGGCACATTCATCACTCAAACCCAAATTCATGATTTGGCAGCCATTGGAAAACATAACTTTGCCCATATTACATATTAGAATTGTTGTGTTTAAATTACTAAAATACTACAATCTTGATAGGGACAATGTGAAACTAGTCAAAAATAATACATATTATTAATTTCAAAGGTTAATATAATTACCAAATTACACCTTTAGAAATTGCAGCTGCAACTGCTCTTACCTTCAAAACCTGGGATAACTGTTAACTGATAACTGACTCTCTTGTGCTTGACCATGTAAACAAAACAACATTGTTTGTGCATGTTTATTATATATTGTAAAATCAGTGACATGGGAATGCTTTCATTCCAATACAGCTAACTTTTCTACTACTTAATTTAAATAAATCATGTAGTATGAAAGGGGGATGAGTCATTTTCATGAAAACACATCAGGGATGAGGTTAGGATGTAGGTTTTTGATATGCCAATTTCAATCTCACATGTAATGGATTGTGCTTGTGTAATTACTTAATAATTCATAGCTGTCATGATACTACTGACATCAAAAAAGGAAGGTTACATTACTTGTTGCTGGCAAAAGTAATAATAGTAGTAATAGGACAGGTTTTCACCTAGACCTGGTTGTTCACTGTGCTTGTAATAGGTACATAGAAAGAATTTTGATGTGGGTATTCCTCCCAAGATAGCACGGGTGCCCCCTGCCATACACACACACACACACACACACACACACACACACTTCCGTGCCTGTCCTCGGGGAAAACATGATCTATCTCCTGGCGGGCAGGCCAATTAAAAACCAATCAGGCTGCTTGGAGTGCGCTGGTAATGGGAAAGCCACGGCAGTGGTGGTAGTGGGGCTGATTAATGGACACTTTCACCTTGTGGCATAACAGCCTCCCACAGGCATCCATCACCTCAGGGGACAACGCTCACCTACACCCCAGGCCCCACACCCATCCAGCACTGTCAGACATATTGTATAAGTTGCAAATGTCTGGGTATATGATGATGAGCATGAAGTGCCAGACTAGGTTAGAGTAGCATTATATTAGCCTGTCTGACCTGTGGGTCATTGAGATCATTTGTTGTAAGGTGACGTCCTAACTAAATCTGGGCTGTGTTGCATTGCTTCCTTTATTGGTTAGATATTGGACGCCATTCCAGATAGAGGATATGCTGCCCGACTATACTGGAATGCTCCTAATAGTATTAATAGCTAAAACATTTGACCTCCAACTTTACATGCTTTGGAGATAATGTTGTTTTATCAGGTAAAAGCTGGATTTTACACATTTGTGGACACATTTTTAACAGTAAAGTCAAGACACTCTTGCTAAGGAGGAGTGGAAACAGTGTGTTTGTGTCTCTCCTTTCGGTGCCAATGTAAGGCAGCAAGCATTCAAAATAAAAGTATTAAACGGTGTGAGTGAGGTTCGTTCCATTTCAGGAGCTGCTGTGACCTACTTCACACAGCCAGGCAGCTAGCTGTAAATAAGGATTTTCATAACCTGGTTTGGCCTTTTCCCATTAGAGGCACAACTGTGCCTTGAAGAATATTACAAAGAGCACAGGAGCAGCTGTTAGTGCTGCTACGATATCATCAAAGCACTGACCTTGAGACTGCTTGTGTTGTTGTCATGCAATTACAATTAGTTTTAGTATTACATTTAGTATGAACTGCAGGCTGGGTATGCAAACCATGATAGAAATGGAAGGTACTCAAGCAGACAATTCAATCTTTTGTGCCCCCTGCTAAACCCTCTCTATGGAAATGTTTTCTATGTCCAGTCTCCTGGTACCCTGTCTACACACACAATCAGGGAGGAAGAAATATCAGAAATTCCAATTCTAGCTAGTTTAGTGAGCTAAACCTCCCATCCATGAGGCTGTAGCTGATAATTGACATTAGAAACCTGAGATGAAGCTCAGTGATGTGCGCAACACTTGAATGTTCAGACTGAACTGCTGCCAGTTAGGTATCATTAAATACAAAATGAACAAGCCTCTGGAATTCAACCATTTCCAAACCACAGAAAACATGAGTGTGGATTTACATATTATATAGAAATAAAATAAAATTTGTCTTAAACAAGATTAATAAATATACAAATAAGTAAAAACTAGGTTTGTTTTACCAACATTACTGTAAAAATAAGTTTACCTGTTGTGAGGTCAGATTTATCTTTATGTTCTGCCTACTGAACTCATATAAACCTTTGCAAATTGAATCAGCCATAACATTTGTACCTGTTGACAATTTTTCTCTCCAAACAATGACATCATGTCAGTCAAAGAATCTGGCTAATTGGAATGGGACTCCAGCACATCAAGGTATACAAGAGGGAAGGAAGGACAGAAAAGAAGAAGAAAAAAGGAAAGAAAACAGAAGGAAATAGGGAAAAAAGAAAAGAGGAATCTTTGCTAGGCCAGTCTAGGGGAAAGTGGTGTGATATTGGAAAATGATTACCAAACAGGCATCCATTATTCAACAGGGCAATCAGGGAAGGCACAATCTCCTTATTTATGCTAGCTCTGTAAATCAGATTTGTCGGTTTTGATCACTCTAAAATCTCCCAGTCACACGCCGGCAATATTGGCCGAATATTACACTGTCTAATGGGTAATTGACGACGGCATGTGACACTGGTCGAAACGAATGGACGGCCTACAGGAGCAGTGAGTGGGGGGCTGTTGGAGGTGTGGGGGGAAGAGATGACTGTCGAGTGTAGTGTTGCATTCAGCAGGCATATTACATGTCTCTACATATACAGGCTTCAACCCAGTTCCCCTTTCCATAGAGACAGTGATGTGCTGGACAGAATGAATATAAATACAGAAATGTATGCACTGCTGACTAAAGAGGGCATTGTATTAAGCACTATTTGTTTCAATCAGCGCTCAGAGTAGTTATTGTTATAGACAATGAAAGAGTCAATTCTCATGATCCTATTATTATTGTTATTTTTTCTTTTTCCATGAACTGAATAGCTTAAATATGAAGCATGTTGGAGATGAAGTAGACTTAAAGGAAAATTCAGATAAATACAGCTGGTGTGTGGGGTTTGGGCAAGCATGGGTCTGTGTGTGTGTATGGAAATAAATGTGTGCATGATTGAATGTGTGCATGATTCTGCAGGCAGGCAGACATGATGTGCTCTGAGTCGCAGCGTCTCTGTGAGGGTGGCCTGACCTCTGCCTTCAGCTCCGCTTCACAGGACAGCAGCAAATGAGAGGTGTCATCGCATGACAGCAGCACAACCCCTCTTTAGGACTGACAACTCGTTGAATGCACACACGCATACACATGCTCAGTAGGTTATTAGTTAATTTTTAACAGGGGGAAGGCCCAATGGAAGATTTAGGGTTAGGGTTAGAACTACAGGATTATCATATAGGCCTAGACTAATTCTTGATATTATAATTGCAATTATTTTTTTAGATTTTGATTTAAAAGAACTGCTATCAGACTGAATACATATTTTGTGTTATTATTATTGTGCTATTGTTTTACTGGATGTGGACATTAAGCATTTTAATAATGCTTATTTTTCAAAACACACTGGTTTTGATGGTGTAAATTTTACCTTGAATTATGTAACTGTAGTAGCTGAGCACACAGGTTGCAACAAATATCTATAGTAAAAACTATATCTGCGGTCATGTATCCCCTAAAATATTTTCATATATTTTCAGCAATGCATATGCTACTGAATGATCATAGAAATATTATAGGAATACTACAGACAGCAGTGTGTTTCCATGATCCTTTCACTCTTCCACGTCTACAAGTTGTTTCTTGTCATTTTCATTATGAGGGTGACACTACTCTAGAATGTATAGGCTACAATATCATATAGATTTTAGTATTTATGGTATATAGTTTAGAGAATATTATAGAACCAAGATGTAACTGACAGAAAGATGGGACTGAGAGAAAAAGGCGCAATTACAAATCTGTCTGCTTTTTTCAGCACCACGGACAGTGTCAGATATTTATCAATACACAGCACAGTTAGGCTACGGATATTTCAGAGCCATGTTCAGGGCCATAGATTCTAACTCGCACAAACCTCAGTCAGATAAAGGATCAATGAGTCAAGCAGACTAGACTGAACATACTCAACTAAACCCCTCTGCTCCTGCACCCTCTCTGCTACTAGGGGATGGAGAGGGGGGATGACATGTTAACAAGGGGGATGCATTTTGGTCATTTTGCTAGCAAAGGGGATGGTATCCCCCCTCATAATGCCTACTACGCATGCTCAGACACATGTGGAATCAAATGTGCAAATGTGGGCAGGCATATGTGTACACATGTATGCAAACATGCAAGTTGAGAAAGACGCTTGCAACAGTTGAAACATAAACAGACATAGATGCATAAATATTGACTCACACACACACACACACACAAACTCCCAGGAAAACAGCACAGATCGATAGCTTTGTTTCGTGAACATACAGCTTTTGTTTGGGGAACAATGATGTGGATTCAATTTTGACCACTTAGCGCTTATGGCTTGCTTTGACAAGCTACTAAAATCAAACTCAGACGCAGAAAGGATTGTGTCAGACAACAATCTAAACACACTCATTTTTGATTTGGTTCCTTTTGAGGAGTGTCAGAACAGTCTTTTGAATTGGAAAGGCCATTTTAGTTCAGATAATCTGTCTTTCTGTCGTGTGCATCTTAGTCGATCATTTTGTTTTGGAGTCCAATTTTTGGAGCCCTGTTGTAGTGTAACATTTTGTCAAAGAAGCTCAGTAATCGGTAAATCATCACACACAGGAAAGAAAATACAATCTTACTGTGTCATCAAACATAAAAAAAATGTTTGTGGCTACCTTCAGGGAATTACAAGAGGCAGAATGAGATTTCAAGTCATTAAGAAATAGTAAGCATCCTCTTTTTGAACGAAGGAAAGTAAAAATGCTGATATTTACATTAATAATAACAGCATGTTAAAATAGGTTAATTAGTTAATATTGAACTAGGACTGCAACAAACAGTTATTTTCATTATTGATTAATCTGCAGATTATTTTCTTGATTAATTATTTGGTAAATAAAGCATCACAATATATTTCGGATCATAGTCCAGTGTAATGTTGCCATATTGCTTCAAAGATTCAACATACGATAGAGAACTGAGAAAAACAGCAAATATTTATAATATTAGAAGCTGGATCTAGAGTTTGGAAGTTATGCTTAAAAAATGACTAATTGATTATCAAAATTATTGACAATTAATTTTCTGTTGATTGACTAATCAATGAATCTAAGATAAAACATTGAACTTTTAACTAGTCAATATCTCTCAGTATATTCAACAATGCAGTGCACTGTTATATACTCTTACTTTGGCTAAGTGCAGTGGCACCTCAGGGACTATAGTGTTAATCACACTGGGAGAAAGAGAGTGAGATAAAGACAGAAGGTGCACATGTGTATCTAAAACCTTGCATGTTTGTTTACATGTTTTATGCACATGCCTCCTGCGCATTTTTGTGTAAGTGTGAGTGTGTTAGAGGACAGAGACACTGCTCCTCAAACTAGGGCATATCCACCTGCCACCTGGAGGCGTCCTCAGACACGGCACCCTGAAACTGCTGACAAGGCACCTCTGGGCCTTCCTGCTAACCCCCCCTCCAACCCCCCCACCCAAACACACATACCTACTCATCCACACACACACACACATTTCTAGTTGCTCCATCTCTCCTCATGTACCCTTTCCCTGTCTGTCCTTCCTCTGTTCCTCTGCTCCCTCTGTCATCTCCTTTATCTCTGCCTGTCTGTCTCCCAGAATCTTGTGTGTCTCTCTTCCCACTGTACCCTCCCTATCTATCCTTTTGCTCTGGCTCTGGCTGCAGTGCATCTCTGTTTCATTGTTATCCTGTTCTCTCTGTAACAGGATTTCCCCTGTCCTAGTATATGATTAGTTCAAATAACTCTGAAGGGGAGGGGGGATTGGTGCAAGTTTTCCCTTCACTTCTTCATCTCAGTTCAGTGGTTAACGAGGGGGATGGATCACATATTTACTGTTAACAAGGAGGATGCCATCGTTTCTCATTCCCCCTCACCAATTGCGCCCCACAGTCCCATGCATAATAAATCAGACCCTCTGTGTCAGCATCGGTCTCTGCATACAGACAAGAAAGTCAAAGTGTGTAGTGTGATCTGCTACAAAATGCAGGAGAAATTTGAAGCTATGCACTCAGAGCTGGATTCTCGCTTCCCTTCCATCGCTGCAATGTATTCAGGTCATTGCCAGGTCTCTGTTAAAACGCTTCTTTGCTTTGCCTGTGTTAAGCTCCCGCATCTTGTTCATTTTACTCAAATCTGTGTACCCCCTGCCCTGAATAAATAGCACTACACATTTTAGTTCTTTAGTCTTAGCCCTCACCACCGCTCACTTCACGAAAGAAGGCACTGCCCTGCTCGTGTAAGTGACCTAATTTTCCTGCTCGGCCCAGCGTTTTCCGATGTGAGCCGTTCCAAAATAGCTTGGCTACAGCAAAGCGTGGCAAACTCATTTCCATCTTGCATAACAGGGACCAAACATCCCCCCCCCCTCCTAAGCTCAATGGCAAGATGGCACATACTCTCACAGGCTGAATATCAGCTTCCCACCTCATTGTAAGAGGAAGATGGTGATATTATAAATTTCACTACTTCATTTTCACCCCATTTTGTACATTATATGTGTACTGTCTCTCTTATTTATTGTACATGTCTTTTCTGAGGGTAACTCTAACTTGGTTGATCAAATTCATAGAATATACAGTTTTAGAATAGAAAATAAAAGGAATGGAAAAGATAGACAGTCACATTGCACAGGTAGCAGAAACAGGGCAAAATCAAAAGGCTTCCAGAAGGATCGAGGGCAACATATTTCAGACATAGTCTATACTATGATCTATATTTTATACCATAACAACATCAAAATAACTATTCATATGCTATAAAAACCCCATTACATTGCAAGCCCAGCATAATATCACAGTTAGACGTCATTACAGAACAGTATAAGGACCTACATGCAATTGGCCCATATCTACTCCCTGTCATTGAATTGGCTTTGGATTGAGATAATGAGGAGTAGGGGGTTGAGAGAGGAATCATTATTTTACCCATGGCTGCGGCGCTTCTTAACGGGGTCTGTAGGGCGCCTTCACAAAGCTAATGTAGAGAAATGGAAACAGATGGAAGGCATGATTATTTGATCTGCAAAGAGCTCTTGGTGGGCTTTGTAGTAACTGGACTAGACTGCTTAGAGGCAAGAGAGTGGGTTGTATATGTCTGTGGGTGTGTATGTGTGTGTGTGTATGTGTGTGTATGTGTTCTGAAGTGCGTTAATGTGCCTGGATGTGGGTGGCTATTGTGTGTGGATGTCCGCATGCATGTGCAAGTGTGTCTGTCCATCTGTTCGCGTGTTTGAATGCATCACACGTGCCTGCGTGTGTGTTTGCGTACTCCTCTAATAACAATAAGATTATTTGTTTCACACTCCAAACATATGGCAGCCTAATTAGGATTGAGCAATGAGTAGTGATACAGGTAGAAAGCTCATTCACAGTATACGCAGTGTACAGGTCTCTTGGTTTGCTGATTTCTGTGTGTGTGTGTGTGTGTGTGTGTGTGTGTGTGTGTGTGTGCGTGCTGCTTTGCTACACGCTATCTTGCCATGCTTCCTGTTAATTTGGTAACCGTGCAGAGCTCTGTAACTGTGGGCAGCAGCAAGGCCGATTTTGTGTGAAGGGCACCCATTCTGAAACGTTCATTCACAGATGCACATTTGCACAAATGCACTCAACCTGTACAGGTCTCATCTGCCTCACTCCTACACACAAGCTGTATATATACTGTAGACATGTATCTGTGCATGTATAGAATAGACAACAGTGTCATTGCCTCTACTGCACCAGGTGTCCATCCAAAAAGACCATTTCCACTGTGAAAAACACATAAACACACAACGTATAGAAGCATATGGCTCTATACTGTACAGCCCACACACAACAGAGAGAGAATTGGTCAGGCTCTATATTATTCTATTGATCTCACTGCACTGCTGGAGCTGTCTCCATGCCTCTCTACACAGTATTCACAGCTGCACTGCGTAGATTGGCCTTGACGTGACAGAGTGGCGTACACACATACATCAAATTACTGTACAGTTAAGCATGCAGATAAACCCAACAACACACGCAACAGTACACACACGTGCACTCTGACAAAACATACAACCTTCTCACTTTATCCCACTCTCTTTGTCAAACACACACACATACACACACACACAGTCACTGAATGGGGTACATTATCACATGTGGTTCCCTGTCAGGCGAGGGGTTGGAGGACGTGGCTGGCTGGTGTGTGTGTGCGTGACTGGCGGGCCACACCTGTCAACAGTACTCCATAGGCTGGGTGCTGATGCTATCTGACAGCCCGGCTGCCATGGCAGGATGTGTGTGTGTGTGTGTGTGAGTGTGTGTGTGTATGTGTGTGTTTGTGTGTTCCGTGACCGTTTGGATGAGTCACTGTTATGCCTCCGCTGCTATGTTCCCTAGAGGACCCTCTAGTGTCTGACTGGTGGTTTCATTGTGTGTGTGTGTGTATGTCTGTGTGTGTGCGCATCTTTGTGGTTTTTGTCTGGCTGTATGTTCGGGCCCTATTAACAGCTGGCCTCTTACTCACACAGTAAACAAACACGTTGAACCATCAAAATTTTTAGCGATCTAGTCTCTAGTAGTGTTTGCACCATGCCTCTGCAACACATTCAAATATGCAATGTGCTGAAACACTCATACTCTTCATCTGCTGTGTGCTCGTAGCTGTAGCACAGCAATCTGCTTTAATTCATGGGAAGGATTTACGTTGAAGAACAACACCTTTGCCACATTGGCTCATTGTAATGCAAATCACGTTGCTTTAAACTTAATATTTTAGCCCACTTCACATCACATGTAGCAAACGACTACTTTCTGGATGCTACTCTCAGACACCGTTCTTCAATCATGGCCGCCGCAGACCCAGCATTATGAAGCAGCTGTACCCTCCAGTGCCTCTCAGCAGCACATGCATTTGGCTGAAATATTCAGCCCAGCTCCCAGCGTTACCTTGCATGTATAATTACCGGATATGCTGCCTGCCGCTGATAACTCTCCCAAACAATGTTTGAAGGGGGAAGGCGGCGATGAATTCCCAATGAAGTGTGAAAAAGACTGATTAAAATTGCCGTGGTCAAAAGCCAGCGCACCAGTGTGTTCTGCTCTCGCGGACCAGGGGAGACGGGGAGACAGGCTCTGCAGTCGAGATAGCTAGCTCTTTTCTATACTGTGCTTGGGATTGATTTTTGGTGGTTGGGTCTGTTTCTATTTTGGTCCACAGTGGAAATTATATTGGCATATATTTTTGTGTTTTGGCTGAACCATTGTCATAATGAAAACACACACACACACACACACACACACACACACACACACACACACACACACACATATTTGGTGCAGTCCTTGAACATATAACATATCCATCCAGTAAACGGTTGGTTGTACGGAATAAATGCTCATAGTTTGAGAGGTTCACGTCAGGAACCTGTTTTCTCATTGAAAAACAGTATATGGAATAATGCCTAGTGTTAAGCTCAATCATTCATTGTTGTTTGAGGACAATATTCCGTATTATTCTATAGTTTCATGTGTGACCTGACTTTCTCAATTCAATTCATTTGGCTTTATTGGCATGGCTGCATACAATACAATGTTGCCAAAGCATATTTACATTTATTTCTACCTATGTGTATACTTGGTGATAGAAACCACATACTCTGTATATGTGTATCTAAGTGTGTATGTGTACCTGTGTGTGGCTGTGTACCAGAGCCCAGGCGCCTGGGAGCCTATTTGCCGACAAGAGGGAGGGATGGATGGCGTCTCATTCGAGGCGTGTGGGCGTCAAGCTCAGGGCACCTAATTACAGCCCCGGCTCCCACAGCCTGCCTGCGTCTCCCACAGCCCCCATGTTTGGGTGCATCTTCCCTGGCAGAGTCAGATGATACGCTCCCCTCGTCTCCGAAGCTTTGGTCTCAGGAGGGCTCCACCTTAGCACAAAGCACGGTTGTGTCTGATTAGCCAGCTTAAATGAGATCCCTAGCTAGCTGGCTATATTGTCATTCTCTTTGTTGACAGTTTTGAGATGAGCTGCCAGACAGCCACCCGGCACATTTAGCTTCAGTAGATTTCTATATCAAGCCTAACAAACATTGGCATTACAAATCTTTAGGGACCTCATTTGGGCTACTCTAGTTGAGTAACTAGTTAGCCAGCTAGCTAGCTATGTACCTCTGGGCTAACAAGCCCTGACTAGATTTGAAAGGGCATTTTTTTTATTTTTCTTCCATTCTTTTCTTGTGCACTGATGTACAGTTCAATAATTGGTGGTTATTAGTGAGCTTGCTGGAAGAGGAGCTGGGTAGCTGGTTAACCCTTTCCTCCCTGAAAGGACAGCAGTTGTCTTTCATCTCATTTCAGAGGATTAAAAGGCAGAGAGATGGCAAGAGAGTGAGACAGAGATGGATGCCTTTAGTGGGGGTTGGTTATTATTTTTTTGCCAACAGCAGATGCCAGGCACAGTGGTTTCAACCGGGCACACTTTAAAACACAACACAGCTGCCTTCTCTGCATCTGGGCAATGGATAGAAAGAGGAGGGAGGAGAGGAGAGAGAAGCAGAAGAGAATAAGAAAAAAGACAGGGAATAAGAATGAAAGAGAGAGCTGGAGACAGACTGTGTAGGGAGAAACAGAGGAACACAAGGGAAGAAACAGGAGGAGAGAGAGGAAGAAACAAAGGCTGACACAGATAACATCTATCAGCACAGCAGAAACATGGGCCGGGTTTACCATTATAAATAGAGAGATACCCATATCCCCCTCCCACCTCATCCCCAGTTTAGCATTCCCTTCCAAAAGCTGGGAACCACTAACTGGGCCAATCCACAACAGGGATTAGCTATCTAGCTGTGGAGGCATTTAAATGTGCTCATAGCGAGCTCTGCGCTTCATGTGGGAGTGACTGTAAACACAAACATACTGAGGTGTCAGAAAGAAGAAAGAAAGACGGAAGGAAAGAGGTGGTTTACTCTATTGTTTTTACTGCTTTTTAAGGGATGTCACATAGAATTGTAATACTATAGAAAAGACATGTCACAGAGAATGCAATATTGTAGCATTACATTAAAAATATCTATTTTAACATTTAATACATTGCAATGTTCTCATGAAACAATTGATAACATCAGGAAAAGCACAGAAAAAATGAAGAATATTAAATGCAGAAAACCTAGATTCACTTAGGATGGGAAATACACAGGATGAGATATGAATGAAAGATTATGAATATACCAAGAGATGAAGGCAATGTATAACACATTAGAAAGATAGAAGACTGTGGAGACATGCATTGTTGAAATTGTTGACCCATATATTCTGTTTAATGAATATACTGTATATGTCTCTGTATGTGCACAATGCCCAGGGGAAAATGTGGCAAGTCGCTCTTTCAAAGCTGCCTATTGAGCTGTGTGATATGCAAAATAGAGGTAGATTGAAATTTTCTTTCTTTCTCGCTCCCCACCTGTGGACAGTGGTGCAGGGCAAAAGTCAGCACCACTGAAAAGGGAATTACACACTATTATTATTTCACAGTATGTATAATTTCAAAGACCCTTGCACCACAGCATGCTTGTTTCTCTCCATCGGTCTCTCTTTCCCCCTCTCCCTCTCCCCTTTTCTTTTGTTCTACCTCTATTAGAGTTGTCCTTGACTGCCGAGCGAGCGCGCAGTGCAGCCTTTGGTTGAGAGGAGCCAGTCAAACGCTCTCTCGCTCTCCTGTTGAGACAAGAATAGGACATGGTGGAGGGAGAGAGAGAGAGAGAGAGAGAGAGAGAGAGAGAGGGAGAGAGACAGAAAGGATAGTGAGAAAAGAGAGGAGAGAGCCTTTTTCAATTCAGCAAACATCTTCCTAAAGCCACGAAAAGCTGTGAATGAGACAGGAAGAGTGTTAGCAGGAAGTTGGCCTGATGACTAAGTGTCTGAAGACAGGGGAGAGCTCCAGGCATCTTGTTTGGAGAGACAGTGAATGAAAAGACATTGTCTGCCAAGAAAGAAATCCTCAGAAATTGCAGTGCATTATTCCCTAAGAGAAGCAGGGAATATTGAGTTTTGTTCCTGGAACACCTATGCCTAACCCTGGAATGGCAAGGTGGCATTTTTTAAATACCAATCATTAATAGAATATTAATATAGAAAAAGGTCAAGCAAATACTGCAGAAGCTGTGGTTTATTAGAACATGTAAATATGAGCATTAATCATAATTCATTAATCCACTTGTGCCATAGTGGATATAAGAAGATTTTGTGGTGTTGGTTGGGTGTGGAAAGGTTACGAAGTGTCAAACTGAGAAACCTCAAGAGATGAGATTTAGCCTCCATTCACAACAACAATCCTCTTTCCTGTCATGTCAGTAAATCTTTCTGAGGTGAGTTCCAGCTACTGTAGAATGGGGTTAGGGGTTAATGTTTGCCATTTTACAAAGCACTTCAATGTAGACAGACATACAGTAAAACAGGCAAATAAACAGATAACAAACAGATGGACATGCAGACAGGTAAACAGGCAGATAGACGAGCAGACAAACAAATAGAGACACAAACAGATGACGAATAGACAGGCAGATAGTCAGGCAGATTGGCAGAGCGGCTGACAGCCTGGCCGCTTTCCGGCAGCGAGGTACTGGCTAGAAAGAGTGGCTGGCAGGCAGACAGGCAGATGGACGGGCAGGCACGCATGCACACAGAGAAACAGACACAAAAGCAGACAGACAGGAGGACCGAAGGAATAATGGATAGAGAGACTGGCTGGAAGAAAGACAGGCATGCAGAGCAGCAGACAGAAAAGCAAGCAGTGAGGTTGCCAGACAGACATGCACCGTTGGTAGCAGGACAGGCAGTTGGCATAGGAAGGAGACATGGGGACAGCAAGTGCCTCTGGCAGTGGGGGAGAGCGAGATAGAGGGAAACAGAAATAGAGGGAGAGGGAGAGATAGATAGATAGAGAGAGAGAGAGAGAGAGAGAGAGAGAGGGATGAGGTCAGTGTACGGCTGGCTGGCTGACTGTTGATCTGTGGCACTGGGCTGGCAGAAGAGTCTCCTCAGGGAGAGAACAGCTCCACACAGCCTCCGTCTCCATCCCCCCAGCCCATCTCTTCATCCCTGCATCCCCCAATTGGGCTGGAAAGACAACTCTTATGAGGAGAGAGACTTGTAGCAGATAGTGGCACAGAGAGGTGAAAGAAGGCAAACGCGTTTGAAATTAGGAGTCACAGTGACAAATGCCATCCAGTAATGGTTTGGAGAATGAGGATGGGAATGAAAGCATCTTGCTCAGGGTATGAATGTTGGCAAGCTCTCCTCTCCTCTCCTCTCCTCTCCTCTCCTCTCCTCTCCTCTCCTCTCCTCTCCTCTCCTCTCCTCTCCTCTCCTCTCCTTCTTGTACATTGGATTATAGTTCCTTCAGAAATATTGCACTGATTTGTTTTAGTAGTATATATATTTATATTATATTTAATGCATAATGCATTTCTGCATAACAAGTCCAGAAACAATCAGTGTTTAAAATTAGCCACCCTCAGTACATCATATTAACATTTATATATCATATTCACTTTTATTATACTGTACATTTAAAGCATTTTGTTGATGTACATATCCAGAGCAACTTACACTGATACAACAGCAGCATGAGCCTTCAAGATCATCAACACTGGAAACAATGCAGCAGTGAAATCCAGAAGAAGCAAACATTTATATCTGGAATGATCATATACCACATATAAAAGTGTGGAGAAGGTTAAATAAACTAAAATGACTATTTAGAAATGGTATCATTTATTTTTTCAAACAGAATTTGTGTGAGCATAGCTGTTACTGGTATTTGTCATATAGTACTTCATAATCATATTTCCAAACCAGTCGAGGCAAAATGCATTGCAAATGCTGAAAATGCTTGAACGCCAGAAGAAAAGTCTCTGGCTTGCTAAAAAGCCTCTGGAGGTATTTTCAGGACACAGATGTAATATTAGAATATTATGGTCGTTTTGACTTACACTGTGTTTGGACAGTTGAAATATTGAATCAGTATGTCGATATGTGATTTGAGGTGCAGAGGATGTTTTTTATGTTTTATGTTTTTTATGGCTTTCTCTTGGCTAGAGTTACACAAGGTTAATGTTACAGCCGTGTGTACGTGTGTGTGTGTGTGTGTGTGTGGTGTGTGTTTGTCTTTGTGTGTCTGTGTCTGTGTGTGTGTATGCGTGTGAGTGTTTTGCTGCAGGGTGCAAAGCTGCTCCAAATGTCCATCTGCTGAGTTCACAATCCACCTGAGCCCACTCATACATGCACATGTGCACCCCTCCTCCCCCCACCCCCCCCCCCCCAACACACACACACACACACAAATTCATACAGTTGCACCCATGCTCACACACACACACACGTTCACACAGGCACATGCAGTTCATTGTATCTCAGAACCTCCATCATTCTGTTCATACCTGTACAGCCATGCTGAGCGTTCTCCTTGTTTCAGCTCTATTCAGACCTATCTTCATTCCCACAGCCATTTGCATAAAAACATCCCACCTTTTCTCAAGCTGTCACCTTGATGTAGCTGCAATACTCAGTGTGATATCAACATAACAAGTTTTCTGACAAGAATCCAGAAATGCACATATACATATTTCACAACAGGTGTTAAAAGAGGTACAGGGGAAAGGAAAGAATGCGGAGGAAGAACCCAAACACACACACAAACAAAGCAGGCACATATAAACACATGTACACACAAGAAATTCATACAGTGTATGTCTACGTGTACGTTTACATACACACAGTTCGCGTTTGCAGATGATTGTTTGTTCAGCTTGTATTTCAGTGTGGGCATGTGTGCTTGGCGCACGGAGTGCCAGGCTGATAATTATTGAAACGAGGCTGTGACTCGCTGTTGGTAGATCTCTGCATCAAATTCATTTACAAGCGCCACATTAAACACCTGTTTCTTTTCTGAGGATTTGGTCTATGTTTTTCAGTGACGCTGGGCATGGTTGAATTACTATACTCTTAACTGGGTTAAAGACAAATGACTGAGCTGTAACGTCCAAATAAATGCTGCTTTTATGGGAGCTGTGCTCACTTATTCATTCACTGAGTACAGAGCCAGCCAACGTCAGTTCTGCAGTAGCCAAACAAGTGCCGGTGCAGCTGACATTTCAGAGGTGTCTGATAATGTGCAGGAAATTTGAATCCCTTTATTCCACTTGGATTTTCACATTTTCTCTGAGAACTATGGGTTTGATTCTTGGTATAAATATGTTTACACGTTGTTGTGGGACATTTTTATTATACAAGTTGTATTTTATTTGGAATATTTAAGATATTGTTTTATATAAGTGGGTGAAAAAAGAAAACAAAGACAGTTTATTTACCACTTTTGTGTTGTGGGAATCTGTGTTCCTGTGTTATATTACATACAACAGATATTACAACATAACAGACGTTCAAATGGGTATAGTCCTATTGTTAAGAACTTTCCTGCTTACATTCCACACAGAAAGACTAAAACATAGAGGTAGGAATGGTATTTTTCATACAGCTACTTGACCAAGAGCATTTGCTGTCTTAATATTGTGTTGTCAGTGTAGAATAGAAATGTGGAACAAGATAGCAGTGCCTGACGATTGCCTACGTTCATACTTCCACTTTTTACAAACTCATATCTAGTCTAGTCTCCTTTACTTATTCTTTGTGTGAAATAATCATTTTGTCAGTTTTAGACTGTATTTTGTTCAGATGAAGTTTTCATACAGCTTCTTTTTCTATGTGATTTTTTTAAAGAACATGTTTATATTCTTTTAAGTCAGGTATCAAAAAGTATTGTTTTGGTAATGGTAATCAAAACTCAGATATCACATTGGCAATATTATAGAAACATTGAAAATGATCATGCTTTAGGCAGAAAACATGGAGAGTGAGAGAGGAATGATATGCTTCAAAGATCCTGGGCTGAACTAAACAAGGTATATACAGTATGTGACCACAGTTATACTTTCTATTTAGGTTTTTCAAAAGATTCAAATATATGATCCATAAATGATACAATGTTCAGCATTATTCAAATACATTCAGTTTTACGTCTCAGTGACAAACAGCCCTAGATGGTGAGCCTTAGACTGCTGGGTTTATTGTAACATTCTTCAATAACACTGCTGATAATGTATAGTTTAATATAAAAAAGCCTTTAAGAAAAATAACATTATCGGTGGTGAATCAAAAACACAGCTGAATAGAAACAAAAATGACAAATTCAGAACGAATAAATTTGATTTCATGAACAGCCTCTCTGTTTTTGTACTTATTTGTGGAGTGACTTCTGAAGTGGCAGCCTGAACCTTTCAGACAGGGCAGTAGCTGTTCTGGTCGTGTGTATACCTCTGAGAACACTCTCTGGCTTTCAGGGAGCTATTTTGAATTACTGTGTGATTCATTCAAATCGAAACAAATCCTGTCTCATGTTGTCCAACATCTTTGACTCCTACACTGGAAATATAGGTCCTATTGGAGTAGAGAGTGAGGGGACATTTTCTATTCCCTTCTATTAGGCTGCTATTTTTGGTGCCACAGGATACCCAGTGACTGTGTAGAGCCTTGTCAGTGACGAATGTGTTTGTGTGAGAAACAGGGGTGGGGTGTCTTCCCACAGGAAGATATGCATGTGTGTCTGTGTTTGAGATGGATGGAATTGGGGGGATATTCACTGTTTTTCTATCTCCCTTGTAAGACTTTGAGTGTGTGTGTGACAGAGGGAGAGAAAGAAAGAGAGACAGCATGTGTGTACAGTAGCAGGGTGTTCTCTCTCTCTCTCTCTATCTCTATCTCTCTCTCTCTCTCTATCTCTCTCTCTCTCTCTCTTTCTCTCTCTTTCTCTCTTTCTGGCTCGCTCCCCTGGGGTGATTCAGTGTGTGTATGCCCATTAGCTTGCCCGAGTGTGTGTATACCTCTGAATGTGAATGCCAGCTATGCTGTGTGTTTGTGTGTGTCTGTGTTTGCCTGCCTGCCTGCCTGCCTGCCTGCTTCAGTGCCTATGCTGAGATACAGCATGCCAAGCTGTGGGTACCTTTGTGTGAGTGTGTGTGCGCTGCGCCTGCTGTCATCCCGGGGTAAAGCCTCAGGACATATAGGGTCATGTGACAGACACCCCTATCTATCTATCTGCAGACTGCATCATTGGTATTCTGGGTAGACACTGGCAGCTAAGCGGGGGTGGGTTGGGGCACGGGTGGGGGTCGGGGTATGAAGAGAGTGAATGAGAAAGAAGGAGAGATAGGGAGAGAAAGAGATGGGTTTTGGGGAGGGAGAAATAGAGAAAAAAAGAGAAGAGAACAATAGACCTCATCAGTGCATTGAGACCTGGGTGCAATCAGACACACACACACACACACACACACACACACACACAAAGAGTTGTGAACATACAAGCATGCCCACACATGCACACAAAACTGCCATATAGTCTTACATCCAGTGATACATCAATAATAGTATGTGCACACACAGTGGTGTCTTTGTCAATTCATAAGGGAGGTCTGATATGAATGACGAGAAGGACAACGCCACGAGAACTGAATGTTGGAAAATGTCATCAACAGCAACAAAAAAGGAGCTATTTCATTAGCCGGGACAAAGCTCTACCACACAGCATCAGTTTGGCATAGCTTAGGGTTAAACTCCCATCTGATGTGATAAAAGACAGCTAACCTTCAAAGATGCTTTGCATTCACTGCAATAATACCCCAAACTGACTCTTTGGATTCATCCGGCTGTCTGTCTGGTGTGGAAAGATTGTATATGTCTTCTCTGTAAGTAAACATTCAGCCTTCATTGACAGACGGCCACATGCAGAGGTATCAGTTCACCAACCAAACTCCCAGGATCTAATGTCATTTGCCAGTGACATTCAAATCGGCTTGCATTGAAATTTGTGAGGACAAGTGAAGCAATGACTGACAAATGAAGAGATGTTATTAATTGTCAGTCAATAATTTTTTGCATGTCAGAAACTTGAAAATTTAGGGGCATACATACAGTCTGCATAAGGCACAGGAGTAAACTGACCTTACTAAAAGACTACTTAAGAATTCTGAAACATAGGATGTATTTAGGACCCGACGAAGGACAGGGGGTGCGTTGTGCTTCACTAATGAATCTAGTGCTGCAGCTAGCGATCATTTTCATTATCAATTCATTTACTGATCATTTTCTCAATTCATTGTTTGTTCTGTGAGATGTTAAAAAAATAGTGAAAAAATGGCATTTACAATCTCTCTGAGGCCATGGCTTGTTTTGTCTGACTAATGGTCTAAGATATTCAATTTACTGTCATACAGGCTATACAAGGAAAAACAGCATTTGAGGAGCTGGAACCAGAAAATATTTGGCATTTTTACTTGAAAGATGATTAAACGATTTTTTTTAAATGGATGACAATTAATTTTCTGTTGTTCAACTAATCAACTAATCATTACAGCTCTAAATTCATCCCCTTATGCTGTAAATGAGGATTTCTGCCCAAAATGTAATTTATGTTAAGTGGTTATTGCATGTAGAAAAGATCATCAGCCCTATCAGGTTTTCAAAACTCTCAAATATAAATATCAGCCTCAAAAATCCAGTATAATCTGAATCCAGTATCGAATCTGCTTCATACAAATTCCTTATTAAATCTATTCAGGTTTATCTTTAGATTATCTTGCAGGAAAAAGTTTAATTTTGGTGTTTTGTCAAGCTAAAGATTAAATTAACACCAGGCTAAAAAAAATAATGTTTTACAGCCCTCTCTGACTCAAAGTTTCATGTCCACACCCACCAACAGTGCTGTTCAATGACAAAGTTAGTGTTAAGTAGCTACAGCTGAAATGGTCAGGGCTAGCTAAAAATGACGCCTGTCACCTGAATATTTGTACAATGCTCTTGACAAAACTGAAAGCAGCCAGTTGTAGAATGAAATGTCACCCTTTTGCCATGTCAGCTGTGGGAGTTGTAGTTTTTGTTTGAGTGTCAGAATCGGAGTCGCTCACATCACACCAGTGCGACTAAATTATTTTTTGTGTTTTCACACTCTAATTTTCACTTACATGTGCCTACAATGTAGAGCCCTGGACATACTGCAGGTCACCACACTAGTGGCTCAAAGGGAATCTTGAATGTTACCTCATGGCATCATGTACAACAGTGGGCATGAATAGTGTAGTTTTCTATAGGCAGAGGTGCTGTACAGCTCTGTGTTTTCCTGCGGCTATTTCAAGTCTTGGCTGTCTCACTCCTCGACCTTGGTGTTCTATAGCTGCTGGGGATGAGAGATGGTGTTAACACTTCTAAAGGCGTAAATCACCTCCCTCCCTCCCCCTCTCTCTCACTCACTCTCTCTCTCTCACTCTCTCTCTCTCTCTCTCTCTGTCTCTGTCTGCCCCCCCACCCCCACTTTCTCTCTCTCTCTCTCTCTCTCTCTCTCTCTCTCTCCCTCACTGCAGTGTTGTTCTCTTCACTCGGTATCTGTGTGCTGAGAGGTGATTGGAGTCTTCCTAGTCTGATAATGGGCCACATGTACACACTGTAATACACACACACACACACACACACACACACACACACACACACACACACACACCTTTTTACAGCCACAGAGCAGAGAGAAAGAGAGAGAGAGAGAGAGAGAAAGAGAGAGTAGACTCATCAAGTAATTAAGGCCCTGGCTCTCCCTTGGAAATTAAAGGAATGGCCCTTTGCTCTCCTATCTCTCTGTCTTTCCCTCTCTCTCTCTCTCTTCCTCTTCCTGCTGGGCTGATTGCTGTCTGGCTTCCCTCCTCACCTGAGTATTTCACTCTCTCTCCCAGGCAGTCAACCCATAGTGCATTGTGCTGGTGATTACCCCACTGTGGGTAATTGCGGCGGCGGTTCGCTCGATGTTATTTCCCCCTCTCTCTGCCCTTACAGAGGAGGAGGCATCTCCCTCGAGGAAAAAGAGGGCGGGGGGGGGGGCACTTTTGGCTATGTGTGTGTACGTGTATCTTATTGGGAGGGGCAAGCTAATAATGAGTGCACTGCATGTGTTCCTTTGTGTATTGTAGCCACTTATTCCTTTATTTTTAGTTTGCGGAGTAGGAGACTCAGACTGCTTGCGTGGTCACTGTGTATCTGTGTGTGTTTGTGCTTGTGAGTACAGTGAAGCCCAGCAGGTCATGCATGCGCGGTCAGTTCCATCTCTCACGTCCTTGAAGAGAAAAGCGGGTCAGAAAACTGCTTTTACCTTGGCTCACTCTTTCTCTTTGATAAGAGCAGGGAAGTCATAAAGAGCCAGTACACTTCACTACCTGACAGCTTCTTTCACCCTTGAACTTCGGTGTCTCAGACAACACTGCTGTGTGTGATATTTTGTGGGAGAGATTCAGACCGACAAGCTGATTCTCTCTTTTTTTTTTTTTAACTGTGGTAACAAAACATCACCCCACAGTTAAAACATGATATGTGTTGTTTTAATACAGGTGGCTCTGTGGTTAGCATTGTCTTTGTCTGTGTATGTATCCTGCAACAAGCCCTCCCGATTCAACAACCAAATATGTCATTGGCTGTAGGTTGTCATGGTTACAGTAATTACACAATATTTACAACTATTGTGTTAACTACTGTGTCAAAATCTGCGGTTTTATTGACCCATCCATCCACCCACCTCCTTCCTCTGGGGGCTTGGTTGCGTTAGAATAAGGTCACACTGTTTCTTCATAATTCCTGTGGCTGCTAGAGGGCTTCGTCACTTGAACATAAACTCCTGTAGTTTTGGGGTATTCTGGGTGTAATCATCTCTTGCCCAATGTGTGGATTGGATGGTTAGTTGACAGTAGATGTAGTAGTGTTACAGAATAAAAAGAATAAAGCCAGAACCGCTGCCTGTGTTTTCAGGAATTTGTCTATTGTTTTTTTGTTTTGTTTTTTAACTTTCCCCATTTTTAAAAATGGAATTATAGTTATTTATTTATTTATTTATTTGTTACCGAATTTGAATTTGGCGCAGTTGGAATTTTGATTCTTATGATTCAGTCATTAGCCAAAATTTTCTATTTTATCAAGGAATGTATTTTCTTAAAATAAAAACTCAAGTTTTAATAAAATATTAGAAATTATTTCAAACTATATTTCACTCTGTGTATTCATCTGATTATTTATTTCACAGGGTTTTATTTATTTATTTAATACTGAAATTATTTTATGAAATGATACTATTTACTGGTGGAAGATACAGTATCACTGGTGAAGTATACCTCCACTGGTGATACTGGACAGTACACAGAGTGAAATATAGTTTGAAATAATTTCTAATATTTTATTAAAACTTGAGTTGCTCTCTCAACTTAATTAAGTTAAGTTTTATTTTCTCATGAAATTTTTTATTTCAATGTTTTTAAAAGTCTGTTTCCTTTTCATAATGGAATTATAATTTTTTTCTATTGAAAAAGTAGACTAAACCAGCCAACTAGCTGTTGCTGCAAATGCACAAAGTGCAAAGACACAAAAACTAACCTCTGCTTTATTTTGATTTTGATTTAGTTTAACAAAGCTACTATGCTACCTAGCTAGCCAGCTAACTAGCTAGGATAGTTTGTAAACTTGTTACTTAGACATGACAAATAGCCAGTGTTAACAACAGCTTGGTAATTCAGAGTTACCTCTGTAGTGTTTTGATTTTAAAGATATTGTACAGAGAAAGACAAAACTCTGTGAACAACTAAAGGACAGACTTTCCCATTGGTTAGAGAGGTTGGGGGCATGTGCTTGGCTTAAAACATAAAGGGCAGGCCCTGGTGACAACGGCACTCTGACATTATTAACACATTATTAACATCTATGATTCTACACCTTCACACAAACATGTTTTTCTACCTTTTGGGGTTAAGTCTATTGCTTGAACCTCATCATACTTGCTTTGCCAATTAATTTAAACTAATTAAATCTAGAATGGTTTTTAGAGAATTTATGACATTATTTCACAATTTAATTTTAAAGTTATATATTTTTTTATTTTTTTTAAACACACACACGTATATATATATAAATATATATATATATATATATATATATATACATATATATATATATATATATATAAATTTATATATATATATATATGTATATATGTATGTGTGTGTGTGTATATATATATATATATATAATAGTGAATATGTCAGGGCTCCATAAATCAACTCCTATAGGCCAGTGTTACAAGACTCTAAACTGTATTTCACATGTTTTTTGTTGTGCTCCACCCACAAGAGGGTTTGTTAGAAACATTTCTGTAATATTAAAGTTGTCTAGATGCAGGGTCATAGTATTTTTTCCAGTTAGTTTCTGCTGTATCATTGTTTTGACAATATGGTCAGTGTAATGCCTCGCCGGGATTTAGAGGGTTGAGGTGGTTTAGTTTAAGGATATAGTGGATCTTTTAAAAAAAAAAAGAAAATCTTTTGAATTACTAACCTCTGGTGCTATCCGATCATTGACTGGACTCCTGCATAGACACTCTGAGCACACTGCCACCTGAAACAACCAAAAATAGCCAAGATGTGTCTATGAATCATGGCAGTGGATCTGCCCTCTGTACAACTCTGTGCTCCCACTGTATTAGGAGGCAGGAGGGTTTGGATTGAAATGATCTCCTTAAGTCAGAAATGATATGTGTACTGTTTCCTGTTATCTTACTTTGTGTTTTTGGTCCAGTCCAGTGGAAGCACTGATTCCCACAGAACAGTGTGAGGAGAAAGAGATAAAGGTGCCAGCTGGCTTTATTATCAGACTAATCTAATCTCCTGCTCTCTAGCTAACACACCAGACCAATAAACATACATTTGTACACACACACATATCATTTTTGTTCTCTTCGTCAAGTTATCTTGTTTTTAACCAGCACTCTATCACCCCCCTTTCTCACCTCACAATTTGTTTCCCAAAGAAGCTGACTTTTGGGCTTGTGCTTGACTTGCAGTACTGTTAGGGCTGTAAATATTTTATTTATGTTTACAATAGACACTGCAGTCCGACTCTCAACATGGTCTGAAACTCCTCAAACACATGAAGCTATACTGTGACAATGACAGTTTCATCTGCAGCATGAGGACATTCAGACCAAGAAATCATCATCGCTTCTTCACCTCCATTGTGTGTACATGTGTGTATGTGTGTGTCCAAGAGGCAATGAACAGGCAGTGAAAAGAACACAGGATATGGAACAGAGAGAGGGAGAGCAATAGAGAGAGAGATTTCATCTCCTCTCTGCCTGTATACATATCTGGCAGAATGTAGGTCAGGCAGCCCCAGTCACTCTCAGAGCCTGGGAGAAGGAGATTGCACTGTGTGTGTGTGTGTGTGTGTGTGTGCGTGCATCCACATCACATGAATAAAGCATGCGTCTCTCTTGTAATATGTGCTTATTTGTGTGTGCCCCCTTGTCCTCAAGTGCCATATGTGTGTTTCTATATATGATGGGTGATTTTTCTGTGTGTGTGTGTGTGTGTGTGTGTGTGTGTGTGTGTGTGTGTTTTAAACGCCTGTCATGTCCAGTACCTGTATGTGTCATAGAAAATGCCACAGTGGACATCACAGCCCACTTTTCATACCGCAGTGCACATAACCATTCAATAGGGTTTTCATTACACTTGTGTGTGTGCGTGTTAATGTGTGTGTGTGTGTGTGCCAGAGCATCCAGTCTTCCAAGGCTATTTACAGTGTGCACACTAGCTTTGATAGATACTGTATAGAGGCCCAGTAAAGGGCAGGCATGGTACCCTCTTATTCTCCAAGGAATAGACTGTGAGAAAATTACACACACAAACACACTTGTAGGATCCTGGGCTGAGAAGAAGTCTACCGGTCTTTATGTGTGTGCATATTTGTGTGTGTTTGCCTTCCTGTGTGTGTGCTCCCATTGCAGTTGAAGGCCTATTCTTCTTCCCTTGCTGTGCTGTCTGTCACTGTCCTTGGTTCTGAAACTAGCAGACTAGCACCTCAACTTCATGACTGGAATACCATACACAAACACACTATTGTATACACAGCTACAGTATGCTGTATTGTATCTCTTTCTGTTATCCATAGTACTCGCACTTTGCCAATTTTTCAACCCCACCTACCCCCATCTTTTACTGTTACACATGCACACATACATGTGCGCACATGCACGCACTTGCATGCACGCACTTGCACGCACACACACACCAGGGGAATGTGGGATGTGTCCTGATCAGGAGTCAGAGAGCTGTGATTTGTCATCAGCCTCCACATGAAGACCTTCATCAGAGGACAGACCCATCACTTACACTCTGATTATAATGACCAAGAGGGCAGGGATGAGTGTGTGTGTGTGTGTGTGTGTGTGTGTCTGTGTGTCTGTGTGTCTGTGTCTGTGTGTGTCTGTGTGTTTTAGCGAGGCCTGTTTTTTATGGGGTAGAAACAGATGGAATTGTATTACAAAGCTGCTTTGGATTTTGTCAAACACAGTACATAGCCTGTACTGACATGGAGGGTGGCTATGGCTCAGAGGTAGAGCAGGTCATCCAGTAATCAGAAGGTCAGTGGTTCTTCCAGTCCGCATGTTGAAGTGTCCTTGGACAAGATGAATGTGTCAATGATTAGAAACTCCTCCTGATTAGCAGACACGTTACATGACAGCCTCTGCCATCAGCAAATGAATGTGTGTGTGAGTGAGTGGATATGGTATGTAGTGTAAAAACGCTTTGAGTGGTCGGAAGACTAGCAAGGTGATATATGAATGCAGTCTTTTTACCATAGCCATAAGAGTGTTCTTTTTACCAGCTGAGCCACTATTTAATCTGAAGTTCTAAATTTTTACATAGTGCCACCCATGCCCAAAGGCACTTTGATTTTGCTTTACCGCCATGTTGTTTCGTGTGAATGAAAATGGTTTAGAGGTGCACCAGTGGCTGTAATCAAGTACAAACCAGCCTTTGATGCTGTTTTCAAAAACATAAAAGACAGCAGGACCATAATCGTAATATGAAAATGTAGTTTGAGTAGCCCATTGTTTCACATTAGGGTTTCACATTAATAGCCATTTTCAGAGTTGTTTGCGCTATCCCTTTACAACTCATTCACACTGTTTCCAGCTTGGCCATGCTTATTATTCACACTACAAAGGGAGTGGACAAAAAAGGTGGAAAACAGAGGTATGTGTGTGTATGCTTGTATGTGATGAAGGGCAGAAAAAGACCTCCTGTTGTTTCAAAGTAAAGTCCGCTTATGCACGTAACCACTGCCGCTCCTTTTACATAATACACAACAGGCACTCTGAGTACTCACTCTATGCCTATGGTTGTGTTTGTCCTAAGGGACCAGCTATTGTTTTGATTTAAGCTGCTTTGAGATAAGTTGTGAATGACTGTGGTGTGTGTATGTGTGTGTGTATATGTGTTATGGGCCGTCTGGTAGGCTCCCTATGGGGGCCTTCATTCTTTGTGATGGTCCCTATACACCATCAACACCTCATCTGTTCTCTACCATACATTCTCTCAATTAGCAGCAGCGGATGGAAAGGAGAAAGGAAGAGAGAGACGGGTGGGCAACATTTGAGTGCACATGCTCACTCACACCTCCATCTCTTTTCCTTTCTCCTTCTTCATCTCTCTCTCTTTCTCTGTGTCTCAGGTTATTTCACCTTTTTTTTTGACAGAGTGGGAAGTCGACCCCTTTACCCAATATTCTCCCATATTCCTCCATCACCCCCCCCCACTCCCCATTTCCTCTCCCCCTCTAACTCAGCGAAGGATGGAGAGCTGAGGAGAGAAATCATGGAGGCAGGCACGGATCATTAGCTATATTTGTCCCCACTTCCTGCAGAAGATGATAGATCTAGCTAATTACCCCATGTTGCCAAGCCTATCGCACACGACAAGCGGCCGTCATTATGGCAGAAATCAACGTTCGCTTCGGCGTGTGCCGCATAGCTGATGCTATATGACTATTCATGAGCCTGGAGTTAAAGGAGAGGAGGAAATTTCAGATCCTGTCATGGATGTGTGTGAATGTGATTGTTCTAGAAATGATTTAAATGATGCATGTTCTCCATCTTCTTTCCTCTGTGTAGAAAATGAGTTTGGAGGAGACGTGGTGAGCCTTTCCTCTCCAGCTGAACGTCAGTAGGTCACGGTGGAAGCAGAGGTCTGGACCAAAGAGCTGTCTCAATCCCAAACCATTTCAGGTTAGAGTTTGGTACATTCTGTTTTTACACTCAAACATATTTGCTTTTATTTCATCATGTTCACAGAAGTTTGTTGATTGATTTTAGGAAACCATGTGTAAACATTACATACAAGGCAATAAAGTTGACTAGAATGGAGAATTTATGAAGTAAAAAATATGCAACCTCAGATCCACTTTCATAGCAGTAAACAACTCTTTTCAAACCTGCACAGTAACAGCTCTCTGTCATCACTGGACCAGCTGATAAGTTGTTGTATTGTATTCAGATCACAGTTTTTCACACTCTAACCATTTTAGAGTCCTGCACTGCTTCCGTCACCCACCAAGGCCATTTTCCATACTAGTTAGGAATTGCTCACCAGATTTCTGTCTCCATCACCCCCACTCTTTTTCTCACTCTGACTTTCTCTCTCTCTCTCTCTCCCTCTCTCTCTCTCTCTCTCTCTCTCTCTCTCAGCACCCACTCAGATGCTATCTGCACAGCCCTTCACACTAATTCAGATGCACTTACTGTAGCATCGGTTTGGCACACATGTTTACTGTCACTAGATGATGCATGGTATAAATACCTATTTGCAATGAAATTCAATAATGCCAGCACAGTTTTGGTGGTTCCCTACTGCTACACTGTACAGAATACCAATGTGATATGAGAGTATGTGTTGGTGCTTGTGTGTCTGTGTGTGTGTGTGTGTGTGTGTGTGTGTGTGTGTGTGTGTGTGTGTGGCAGAGGGTGGGGTTGGCACCATATGCCTGAAACGCATTCTCCCAAAACTTCAAGGTGAAAACAAAGGGAAACTGATAACGATGTGAATTGTTGTGACAGATGTCTGAGCACCCCCATCCCCCATCACCATCACCAAAATGATAAATACACACACACATACAGAATACTTTTTTGTGTGTTGGTGCATATTACAATAAGTGCTGAATTTCGTATCATGTTTGATTCCCAGTAATGTCCTGATACTTCTCTGTCAAACAGGGTCTTTTCCCCCTCTGCCATTAGTTTGTGTCTGATGACATTCTTGTGTTCTATATTGTATTCAAGACACACTAGTAATAAACGCAGGTGCTTATATTTTCAAGGCAAAGAATCTACATGTTGTGGTTGTATTGATGCTTACTATACAGTCAATACAAACACAAACACAGTTAGCATTTGAATGGCTGCTTTTTCCAATATGTGAGATGAATAAAAAGTTTAGTTTCATTCCACATTCCGTTTACAATATTTGTGCATTTTCAAAGGAAGTCAGTCTTCAGCACTGTGTCGAATTAACACTTGTGTTTATAGGCTTGGGCAGTATGAATTTGAAAACGGGCGTAGCCTTCACTTAGTGTCTCTTGCACTCATTTTATTGAGGACCCTGTGTATTCTGAAAATCCATAAAATCCCTCCATAATATATACTGCATAATGTGCCACACAGATTAAAATTCATGGATGCAAATTGCAAACCACGGGAAGAACTTTTGTCATACGCACTAAAAGGCATTGAATGGTAAATAGGAATATGAAGTACAGCAGGATTTTTACCTAATTACCTACTGGCTTGTACTTTTTTTAATATACCAACAGCAGAGATCATGTGTGAAATAAAGTGATGTATTACTCAACACAATTTAAATATTTGCACCTTGCTGGAGCACTATGTTTGGGCTACAAAACAACCTATGAAAATGTGCCACGTCTGTTTGGTATAATCCTTGTATAAAAATGTATAAATGTGCCAATTTAAACCCAAGTAGTGTATGTTAATTGAGAGTGCCCAGAATTATTTCAGTTTTTCCATTTTTTATTTAAGTGACAAATTACAATAATAACCCCTGTTTTATACTGTTGATTAAAGTATAAATAAAAATGTTAAAGCATAAAAAATGAATGTACAAAAACATTACAAATCATAAAACATACATACATTTGCATCAAAACACTAACATCAATGCCCTGTGAAGTCAATGTATCTCCGAAATGTGAACTATTCACAGACTAAGAAACAGCTCTGTTTTCATCTTTTGGACAATATATTTTTCAGACACAAATTTTTTTAAGGTTTATTTTTCTTAAGAAATAGGACATTTTTTCAAGGCATAAAGAACGCTTAATCCTTCACTTTATCTGAAAAACTCATTATCACCAAATGTGGAGATACATGTACATTTCCACTAAACAGAAATGCTATGAATTTTATCGCAGAATTAGTCATTTGAATTCTTTTTGAAATAATATAAGTTACTGGTTGTGTAGAAACACAAAAAATGCAGTATTTTCTCCAGAGTTTGCATCATTATATTTGTTTGCTTAACTGGCCAGCCTAAACTTTTGGCGCTGGGATCAACGTGATTCTGTGGTTATTCATCTGGGCCTATAATGCCATTGATCCGAGGTCTAATTGAGACACAGACAGAGAAGAAGTGGGCCTCCGCCTAATCCTCAATAAGCAGGCTAACCTTCATTACAGCCGTGACATTTTCCCATGGGGTGCTAAGAGAGAGAAAAAGCCAGACAGAATATGAAGGGCTCTCCAACATATGGTTAGCCGCAGAGGCGTGCATGCTTCCTGGGTCCAACTCTCATGAGGAGCCTTGAGAGAGGCAAGCAGAGATGACAAGACTTACGCTGCCGCTGCCGTTATTGTTGCTGCTGTTTTTTTCTGCTGCTGGATTTGCTTGTTGTTGACACTATGTTCAGTACTGATGCAGACCTCGCTTAAAACTGTGGCCCTCAGAGAGAGTCTGACGGCTTCAGATAGGCACTGATAGTATGCAGGTGTGTGCATGTGCTTCAGCTAAATGTGTTATTCTCTTTTTTTGTAATTCAAATTTTTATTGCTTTTATCTTTGATACAACAGTACAGTGTTTTACATTGTTAGACATTCCTTGTTGCTTACAATGTATGTAATGTCAGTGGCATAAAAAACAAAAAAATACAAAATAAATAAAATCAGTACTATAAGGGACATACTGATAGTGGAACAAATTATAATATTATTTACCATCAGGAGACGACGTTCATACTACACGCTTATCAGTCACTGTGCTATGGGTCCAGAAAAGATCCCAAACTGGGTCTTTATTTTTGTTTCTGTTTTTCATCCTGTTAAGCATAAGCTCATATGAAGCTGTTTTTATCATGCTGTTTGCCCATTCTTCTAATTCTGGAGATTTGAGCGTGTTCCAGTGACAATAATGATAATCTTGGAGATAGTGGTAATTTCCTTCCCAACCAATAGCTCAAATATTCCAAAGTTGTTCTCCAGAAGGGTTGAATAATTGGGCATTCCGAAATGCAGTGTAACAAAGTGCCTGTGTCTTTCTGACATTTCCAAAACAAATTGCTATGTATTTAACCCATTCTATTGAATCTTAGTGGTGTGCAATAATATGTGTATTATGTAATATTGGGTGAATTTCCCTTTAGCTTCCCTTATGTATTTCCCATTGTTGGATATAATTTTCAGCTATTCTTCTTCCTTCATTACACATCCCAAATCTTTTCCCCACAATATTTTTATGCTCTTAAAGTCATCACTGAGCAAAAATGTTCTCTTCCCCTAAGATTATATTTTTTATTATGTCAGAGTAAGATATAAATGCACCCTCTTCATATAAATGGCAACATTACATAACCAATTAAGGTGCCCCTTCCTCCAATATTCTGGTGTCTTGCTGATGCTACAACTATGCCATATGATGGAATATGTTTACAACATGATACATGTATTTTGGTCCAGATCTCTTTGGAGTGAGACATGAAGGGATTCAATACATCATGTGAACACAGATAATCTATCAATAGGGGTGAATGGGAATGACAGCTTACTTTTAACACTTTTAACCCACTCTAGCTAGTTATCTTTATTCCAGTGTTTAGCTGTTTTGGCCATTTCAAAGGAAATATAGTATAATCTTGGATCTGTTAACCCTAGGCCTCCTTTGTCCCTAATATTTGCGTTTGCTGAGGTGAGATTACACAATTAGTTATCACCGCTGCCCTTGGGTTTTTGTATAATGTTTTAATCCATTTAATAAAAGTTGGTCCAAATCCAAAATGTGACAAGGCTGCAAATAAAAAAATCCTTTGAATTCTGTCTGCTTCAATCAACTCAAATGTAATAATTTTCTCATGTTGTCTGTTGATGATCTATTTTCATAAATCCTTCTTGATCAGGATGTATAATGCTTGGTAATGCCTTTTCCAGGCATAAGGCCAGTTTAATCAGACTTAAAGATTCTATGTGTAGGAATCACAAATTCCTTCTCATTAGTGACACTGGTGGCGATTAAGTGAGCTGCAGTCAGCATCCTGTTCCTTGTGTGCAAATTCACTTACAGAGCTAGCAGCAGTGTGAGACTATTGCAGGTGATGTCTTTTTCCTTGCATATACTTCTCATAATAACAAAAAAAAATCTCTAATGTTGCACTCTCAGCAGTCCAACTGCCTAAGGAAGGTTTGAGAGCTGCTGTCACAGCTGTCAATCATGACGTCACACCCCCTTTTTATATCATCAAATAACTAATTAAAAACAAACTTATCAGAAAAATAGCACTTACACAAACATCAGCGTCAACGTCAACTACCTAAAATGACGGAAACCATCATTGGGAAGAATTTATTTGTCATGTACTTATTGTTGTGAGAGACAATCTGCATCACCCACCCAACCAAAATATGCGTTAATCAACCATCTGAACCTGACACGATCTGCAAACTGTCAACATTTTTTTTACCAATCCTATTTACTAAACACCAGTAGGTTAAGCAAGTTGTGGCCGGATCAACGTGTTTTGTAGTGAAATGTGTAGTGGTTGACAGTCAACAGGGTGTTTCTGTTCAGATAGCACCATTTTTATTGTGGCAAATGCAGGTTGTTTGTTGATGTTAGTAGAAAAGAGGCAAGGCATTTGGGAGGGCTCAAAAATCTGTTTTTGGATTTTTGCAGATATACCCAACTGACTTTTTAAGTTCCATTACAACCCGTTCAGTTATTAGCAATAAAAAAACGATTAATACATATAAATTGCTTCATAATTCTTATGTAGAAACTTTAAAGATCAAAATTTTAAGGGGTTTGTTGTGTCTGTCTTTTTTAGGTATTACTGATATTAAGGCCTTGTTGAATGTCGGGGGGAGAGATCCTGATGTAAAAGTGTCGTTATATATCTTTGGTATGTATGACACAGCATTCCTGATTTCTTTATCTGTTATTGGGCTGTGTAATAATTCCATCTTGTGATGAAAATCCAGGCAGATCAATGTTGAAAAAGTTGGGATTGATGTCCAATGTGTATAACTGCTGTAGGACCTTTTTTATTTCCTTTGTTGAAGAAACTATTGTATCACCTTTTTTAATTGCCGGTATTACATTAAAGGATTTTTTTTTTCAGTTTAAGTTGTCTAGCAAGTAGCTTGCCTGTTTTCTCTCCCCCTTCATAGTAAGCCTAAATAAAGCATATTGCACTTTTTTTATGATAAATTTCCTGCAACTGAAACTTAAGCTTACATATCTCTTACATGTAACATAACTTATGTGAAATATGTTTTGATAGTTCTAATTCCTGAATTCTAATTTTCAGTTTCCAATTTCTTTATTCTTTTTTTTTTTTTAGATGCATGTGCGTTCATTTTCCCTGTAACATAAACTTTTGATACTTCCCATTCCATTGCTTTTGTATCTGTGCTGCTCACATTAAGTGGAGCTGATATACTGCACTGCCATATTGCTTGGCATACCCACATGACTCCAACATGTCAGTATCATATTTAAGTCCATAGATGATATTTTTCTTTTAACAAGAGAACGATTCTTGACATTGAGACTTTTTCTCTTGTTTTGAATGTTTAATTAGTTTTCAAATCACTAGTTAGTCTTTTCAAACCATACTGCTCACACTTTAAAGTGATTATTTCCATATACTTTTTTAATGTAATTATCAGCAGCATTGTCACATAAATTAATGTTTTATTTTGTTTTTTTCTATCAGCAAGTAATGATTCCCAGTACAGTACACATTAAAGCATTTGTGGCTGCATTTCTATACACTGAGTGTTATGCAAGTGCTGTTGGAGAAGTTCAATATTTCTAACAGCAGGAAAATCCATTTGTTTAGAAGAGAAGTGGGAGTTTACAATAATATCTTCCATCACTGAACAGGCAAAGAAAACAGCGCCACATGCAGAAATTCAAATGTTCAAATTCAGACTTTGCAGTGCCACCCACACAGTGTGACTGACAAGTGGTCTCTGGGCATTTCAGTGGAGAAACACCACAGCAACAAGTACATGACAAATGGAGAAAAATTAATAAACAGAAACATTTCAAAGTCATCAGAAATATAATTAACTGATGACTGATTTTTAATGTCTTTTTGAATGAGTGACTAAAGTGAATCCTTGTCAGCTGCTGCATCAGGAACATCTAACAGACAAGCAGGGCTGGTTTCTATATTTGTGCTTTATTGACATTAAAGAGCCCATGTGCTGTAAGAAAATATATGTATACAACATGATTTTCTCTTCCACTTTGAAGTGGATTACATGTTTATATCTTTCTTGCTCATATTGTACATTGTTCCAGAGAAGCTTGATAAAACACAACGATGTTGAGACTGACAAGAGACTTGCAGCGAGAGACTAACTCCACTCTACTCACATGACTACTTCAGAAACATTTAGGGTTACACACAGACATAGATATACATGCATACTTACTTACATACACACTCATACACACACACACAGTACTCTGCTGTGCTCATTCTTTGTCTCTGTGAGTGCCTGAAAGGGAAGAGCAGAGAACTTGATTGATAAGTTGTTATTTTACTGTTTTCTTTTTTTTCTCCCAAGGAAGGGGATTTTTTCCATTGCCGTGGAAATCACATCACACTTCATGTAAATATATATATTTATATATAGATATTTGAGGGTTTTCCTCTTATCCACCAATACATACCTACACACTCATGCAATACCTTTGCCCTCCCCAAAATACTGTGGGTCATTCCCTCGCTGCTACACTAATAAGATTTACAAGGTATCCTTGCCTTTCATCATTTTATTTTTCTCTCGTTGAAACATTTATGGGCATTCATAAAGAAACACACCATTAGGGCTGAGGGGCTCTACAATACAGTAAGTGTGGCGTTAATAAATCATGTTTAATAAAAAGAGACATCCAAACAGGGCCACAGCCCCCGTCATAGTCCAAACCCAGCCAGCATGAATATTTAGGTACATCTGGAAATAACAGAGAGACGTTCAGAGGCGTTCAGGCTTCTGAACAATTTATGATGTGTTGGTGGGGGGATAGACCTACCTTTACAGGGATATGTAGGTCTGACATACATGAAGTAGAAGTGGAAGGGAAGATAATGCTTACTCTGGCATATGAAGAGTTTGAAAGGCCTGAATACAGGATACATGTTGAATGGTGTTACAGTATGTCTGCAGTACATCTGTAAAATTACTGAATGGAAGGTGACGCAGTGCATGAATAGTTGGACAGATGAGGTGGGTGACAGGGAGGTGGATGGATTCAGAGACCGATAATTGAATATTTCAGAAATTATGTAGTATCATTTCAAAATGTGAGGAGTATTAATAAGGAATTGAATATATGATTACTCATCAAACATTTGGGGAAGGAATTAACGAAGGCAACTTCTTATTCAATCCACAAACTAATTAATTTGTTAATCCATCTTGGACAAATATGAGTCTTTGCACAATGGAAAAGTGGAAAGAGGCTTAAAAATCCTGTTGTGTTTTTGTTTTTATTTTTGTTTTTATTACACTTTTAATTTTAGAAAATTAAAGTGTTACAATAAGTGGTCATGAACAAACTACCTTATGAAGGAGGTCCCCACACCGGGTCTCGAACTGGAATCTCCCAGATCATAGATGACTACACTGACTACTGAGCTAAAACTATACTCATTACCTCATTGCAGGCAGACCTCTACCTATTTCCACACCTATAACACAGCACACAATGTAACATGTACAGGGAACTTCAATGGCGTTTATTGCTTTGCATTTTTCATTTATTTCCTATTTTTACAACCTAACTTTGTGGAGAAGAAAAGGTTATGGAGAGTCCCTTGGGAGCACTTCACATGTATCAGTAGCTCAGCTTTGTCTCTGGGGAACATCCCCAACTCTGACAGTGATGTCTAAATAAGGAAATGTGCGTCATGTAGCAAGTGGATGTGAAACTCCTCGTTAAGACCTGCTGATAGCCCTAACAGCAGAGCAGAGGACAGAGACTGAAATAGCGAAGTAACCAACCTGTGTGCTGGTATTTGACATGTTTTTTTTCTTCCCAAAAACAAATAATTTGTATGAAACAAATATTTGTAAAACCAAACAAACAAACAGAAAACACTAATTGTGCTTTGCCAAAAAAATGGTTTTGTATTCGGACACACCCCTAGTGCAGAAAAATATTTAAAAGCCAATTTTCCAACCCCAGTACTAACCTGGTGTTCTTCAAGAACCAAATAAACCTGGGATCTAGTGTAGTGTGAAAGTGATCTATAATTGAGAAGACATGAGATATATGTTGGACATTTGCCCAGTAGTGCTTTGTAAATAAATAGAGTACAGAGTTGTTCCCTTTTCATTGCCAACAACTGCCACCCAACTTTCTCATATAATATACAATAATGCCTTCTAAAGCTATCTCCAGTTATGAATCTAAGAGCTGAGTGATATACTCAATCTAGAGATTTAAGTTTAGCAGCAGGAGTGTGCATATAAATTGTACTGCCATAGTCCAAAATGGCTAAAAAGGTTGATTGAATTGATGTTTTGTTTTCTGCGCAGTTCTGGATAAAACAAGTCTTATTTCCATAAAAGAAAGCCACTTTTGCTTTTAATGAGTTAGTTTGTTCATTAATATGCTTTTTGAAGCACAGTTTATCATCACTCCAGAAACCAAGATATTTGTAAGAGGATTCTCTTTCAATTTGTGTCCCATACGGAGTGTTTAATATTATAATATTTATATGTTTGGTACAGTTAGTTAGTTTTTTAGAAAACAGCATACATTTAGTTCCATCCTGGTTTAAGAGTAATTTGAGATCAAGTAAAGTTTGCTGTAGAACACAGAAGTCAAAATGAATATTTTGAACCGCTTGAGCATCAGAGGTTACAATTGTATAGAGAATAGCATTGTCTCTGTACAGATGAATTATACTGTTCCTGAGGTTTTCTCCTAATTCATTAAATTGTGAATGAAATTGGTCTTAAAACAAAGCCATGTTATACACCTTTTTTCAAATTCATAAAACTGGACTGGTAGACATGAGCTACTACAGCTAACTTGCATAGCTTGCAAACCAATTGCATGGTTTTTCATCAAATCCAATAGATTTAAGGCATTTCAGAAGAATTTGATGATCAACTGTATTAAATGACATAGACAAATCAATGAAAATGGCAATACAGTCTTGCTTTTTATCTAATGCACTGACAGCATCATTCAAAACTTTCGATGTAGCCATTACAGTACTATGCCCAGATCTAAATCCAGATTGATACAATTTTAAAATGTGTTGGGAGTGTTGAGATAAAAATGCTCGCACCTGATCATTCACTAATACTTTTAACACACTAGTCATGAAAGAATAGGTCGATAGTTATTTAACTAAATTATGCTGACCCCCTTTATGCAGGGGTAATACATAGGATGGTTTCCAAGAGTCTGGGATGCTTTCTGCTTCGGCAGTCAAAATAAAAATGTAAGATAAGCATTCATCTAAAAATGGAGTTGCTAATAATAGAAGCCTTGTTGGTCAGCCCCAGTGGCCTTTTTAGGATCGATAGAACAAAGGGCATTCATCACTTCAATATTAGTAAATGGCCTCAATGAAAAGGTCTGAGTGTCCAAATTGCCTTCCCAACAAGAGGCACTATGATCAGAGACTGTTTACAGAAATCTGGTATTTTCAAATATATAACCTGATGAAACGAAGGATTCATTGAATGCATATTCTTTCCATCAGAGATAATAGAAGAACCTTGCACAATTTCATTAGGTAAGGATGAAATAGAATTATGTGATAATGATTGAACCTTTTTCCAGAAATTTGCTGGGTTTCCCTTACTTTCAGATGCAGTGCAGTGACATAAAATGATGATTTGGCTTTTTGAATAACAGTGAGACACCTATTATGCTGTTGATGGAAATAATGCCAATCAGAGGGTGATTTAGTTGTTTGTGCTTTGCAATACAGAAATCAAAATGAATATTTTGAACTGCTTGAGCAGCAGAGGACACTGTTGTATAGAAGGTACTCTTCATCACTTTCATGTAAAATTTCAGCAATTTCTGAACAAAACCAAGAGTTGCTCCTGTTTTTAACTCTGAATTTCTTCAAAGGTGCATGCTTGTCTGTACTGGAGTTAAATGTTTTCATAAAATAATTTAAAGCCAAATGTGGATCAGGAATTGCCATGGTAAACCCAATATCACTGTAGTACAAATTACATAATATTGGGCAGTGAGACATGAAACAAAAATTATAATATATGCATCGTAACAAAATATGAGTATCAGAAAGTTTTTGCTGAGTCATAAAGCCCAAGAACTACTTGCAAAAAAACAAAACAAAAAACTCCCCCAAGAACACAAAACATTGGTTCCGTGTGTAGAATGATTAATGATAATACACATAAGGGTCTTACTGGTCTAGGCTAAGCAGGGAGAGGACTGGTGGATATATCTATGGAAGGGTTGCCAAACCCATTCAAATGTAAAGGTAGAACCATGTAGTGTGTGTCTGACTTTCTCTAGATTCATAAAATGAAGTATATCAGCTTGTATGTGTAGGGGGAGTGGCACTTTACCAATTGAGTGATATGAGTCACCTGGGCAAAAATGTTACAGAGGCAAAAAAGTCGCACAGGTTCGTTGGTAGGCAGGAAGTGAAGTGTCAGGTGGGAGAACACCAAATAGACCATCAATAGGAGAGGGCTCAGAAAGGCTTGCAACAGCTTGAGAGAGTGTTGCAAATACTGATTTCCAGAAAGGTGCAAGAAAAGGACACAACCAGAAACTATGTAAGAGAGTGACAGTAAATACATGTTGGGTCTATGTTTGGATCAAATCTACCCAGTCTACATCCGATCCAGTGAGTCCTATGAACAGTTTTGTATTTAATCACCCCAGATTTGGCACTGATAGAAGACAGTTGCACTCTGGTCAGAACAGCTCTCCAGGTTGGGTCATCTATAGTACCACCTATGTTCTGGGACCGAGCTTCTTTTAAGGTAGCAGACACAGGGGATTGTAGTGCAAAAAGATGGTTATAAAGTGTAGTTATGTCCCCTCCAACATGAGGGTCAAGGTTTTAAACAGGGTCAATTGGTGAAGAGGGAGGGTAGAGGGGAAACCAGGATTTTGCTTACATACAAGGTCCCTGGCCTATAAGTAAAATGGTGAGATACACTGGATGCCAAACTGGTCAACAAGTTGCTTGAATGAGGGAAAAATGCCAACTACATAGAGATCTTTGACAAAAGCAACTCCCTTATTGCACCAGAATTCAAATGCATTATCATGTAGGGAAGGAGGGAACAGTGGGTTGGCATGGAGGGGAGGCAAAAGGGAGAGATGTTGGAACTTGTAACTTGTCCAATTAATTGCCTCCAAATTTTAACACTGTTGGCAACAATGATGTTATTGTTGCACCAAAGGGGGGGTCTGTGAATGGTAAACATAACAAAGCAGATAAAGGGGCAGAGGAGAATGATTCAGTGCAAAGCCAGGCTGGGATGGGGTCAGGGGATTTAAGTTTGGTCCAGTAAAGTGTTGAGTGGAGAAAAAAAACCCTGAAAATTGGGCAAGGACATACCACTTAAGCTTTTGGGTTTCTGTAATATCTATTTCTTCATCTTAAGGTTCTTATTTTTCCAAATAAACTGGGAGATAATACTGTCAAGTTTATATAAAAAAGATTTGGGAATGAAAATGGGAATGCACTGAAAGAGATAAAGAAACCTAGGCAGAATATTCATTTTGACACAGTTTAGGAGGAGAGCCCAGCACTGAAAATCTTGCTTCAAGCAGTTAAGCAAGGGGGTGAAATTGAAGTCAAATAGGTCATTAAATTTCTTTGTAACACGGACCCCCAGGAAAGTGAACTTCTCCCGGGAGATCCTGAATAGAAAACTAGTGAGGGGGAAAACCTTGACTGCTGCATTCACGGGCATGAGTTCGCTTTTTACAGAGTTCAATTTATAACCTGATATATTACCAAATGCATCCAATATATTCAATACTTGAGGATGGATGGATTTATCTGGGTCTGCCAAGAGGAGAAGTAAGTCGTCCGCGTACAGAGCTAACTTATGCTCAACTCCTTTAGTAATACCCACCACGTTCCTATTTGTCCTCACTGCAATGGCAAGTAGCTCTATTGCAATAGCAAATAACAGTGGAAGGAAGTGGACATTGGACAATGTCTTGTTTTTTAGTTATTTCCAGAGATACTGAGTACACTTCTGACTTCTGATTATAACCAATGATACCGTAAATATAGATTTTTTATTTGAAGAGATTTTGTATAAATGCATTCACTTGCAGCAGAACAGATGCATTGGCAGAGATTTTATAAATCGAATTTACTATGATATGATTTGCTATGATTGAAGATGACAAGAATCCAAATGTTTCTGTAATTACTCTTACAAATGTTGTCAGTCAGTCATCTATATGAAATGTTACATTTGAGTAGTGAAAACATCAGGTGTGGTTTGCATGTTTGACAAGGGGAAAAGCGTACTCTGAACCTGAAAGAACATTAAAGGTAATTTTGTGATGCTGTCTGTTGTGTGTTTAACAGCTTGTTTGTGCCTTCTCTACAGATGGAGGTGGATGCAGACGATAAGCGCCATCGCACACGCTCCAAAGGTATCTGCACGGATACACACGCGTACACACAGCCATTCAGGGTGACCTTCACTCCCCCAACACAAACACACACATGCACAGACACAAGCACGCACATATATACTGTACACACACCACTGCACAAATCCCAGACTGTCACACTCTATCTTACAGAAACAGAATCAGAAAGTCCACATTTTAAAAGCTTTGTTCAAAAATTAAATATCAAACAGGGTGATATCTAATCCTACAAACAATACATAGTGCCAAATTTAAACAAATTATGGAACTTTTAAAAAGAAAACAGTTGTGACTTCAGCTGACAAACCGATGACTCGCTTCTAAAAATGTTTTTGTTAGATTTGAAATAATTTCTACTTAGAAGTGTGTTAATAAAACGACAACATCGAAATTTTCACCAAGTTCTGCCCTCATCTATGCCAGCTTTCCTGTCCACTCTCACCGGTTTAAAGCAACTAAAAGAAATGACCATTCTATCACTTAAAAGTATCTGTCGGCTTTAACCAAACAAGTAATAATGTGGTAAGCATTGTTTCTATACCATATGGGTCAAGCACTTTGTAAGCTGTGTATTGAAGGCTGTGACTACAAGGCCCTTGTTTGACTGAGTTATAGGTATCCTCCAACCTGATGCACCAGATGGTTTGTTACACAGAACCATCTGAGATGTTGTCCTTTGAAACTTTTAAGAAAAGGGCAGGCACTTTCAAAAAATACTTGGCAGGTGATTGGATGAACCATCTGTCCATCACCGTCTATCACCATCTTACCTTGTGAGGCAGATGGTTTCGCAAGATCATGCAAGAATCCTCATTGGATGTCGACTGGTCCAAACCACTGGAGATTCGGACACAAGTACATGACTTGAAGCCTGACAAGATGTATTCTTGTGTGATCTTGCGATCTTGTGTTCTCATGAATCCAGCTACCTCACAAGGTAAGATATCCTCTGCCTGTCAGCCAAAGAGCCAAAGAGAGAACAAATGTATGAGTGGAGGATTGGCACTGAAATCATCTCTCTGGCTGCATCCAAAATTACCCCATCATTCACTACTATCCTATACACTATACACACTTTACTATATAGAGAACAGTACATTCACATTTTGGATGCTTATGAATCATCATCGTCATTTGGTGTCATCACTGGCAAATATAGTGTGGCACACCTGCTCATTTTTGTATCTACAAAATATGATGCATTGCATTACAGAATTGCAGAGTAGTGTGTATACCATGGACACCACCTTTTTTATTCTATTGTTTGACTTTCTGAGGGTACTATATAGAGTGTAAATTTCACACTCAGAATCCAGTTTACTGGTGCACAGTAAAAACAGCGGGTGTATAGTGCACTACATAGTAAATGGGGGGTGATTTTGAGACATAGCCCTCTGTTAGTACTGACGTACATGCTCACACTTTAGAATACAGTGCATTAATTTGTGACAATTAACATGTTGAAAACATAAGAGCACATGCTATTATGCCAATATAACAAAATAAGTATTAACATTCCCAGAAACATGGCAGGCAGGTTTACTGTATTTGGGATCTACTCAAAATGAACTATCCAGCCTTAGACATCAACATCAACACGTCATCACTTATTCACTTATAGGACAAAGCTAGTCTGCAATAATTCTTGCACACACTCAATATTTAAGATCCTTCATTTTCTTTTTGTACTGATATTTGGCAGTGCATTTTAGATCATCTACTTTCTTCTTTCTTCCACTGCAAATACTCACTTTAAAATTGTGTTATCTGATTCTATCACCATTTCTGCATTATTTATTTGAATCTGATTTATAACAGTTCTTAATATTCAAACCAATTTTCAAATGAATACTGATAATTTCCTGATTTTCTGAAAAATACTGAACTGTCAGAGCATAACGTACACAGCAGACATATTTTTTGTCTTCTAATCACATATTTCTTATGGTGAAAAAGAAATTTACTGACTAAATCTGTTCAAATGTGCATTTGCTCTTAACATGCACTGAAACTACTGTATATGTAATTGTAATTGTTATAATTGTTCACTTAAAACTGTTTAAAAACACATTATAAAGTCTTTTAGCTGAACATAACACACTACATAGAGAAACTGTTTTTTAAGGAAAAGAAGGTTTCAGCATGGGTTTAGAAGTACTAAATGATAAACTTAAGACAAGATGTATTTCCAAAAATGAATATATATTGTTTTTGAGTTGAGTTGCGCCCACAAACACAGCTACATGTCTAAGTTCTACCCTAATTTATTTCATGGTAAACCTACGCAGATCATAAGTCACAATGATCAACTATTAAGCAGGTTCCTTTTTATGTTTTATACAAAGAGCAAAAGTCAGTTTCTGTTTCATAATCATCCTCTTTCTCTTTCTCTCTCTCTCTCTCTCTCTCTCTCTCTCTCTCTCAGTGCCTGTGGATCCAGCATTAACAGAGCTTTTCAGGTCAGTGGGATTGAAAAAGTGCACTGCACTGATACACATACACACACACGCATACACACACACACACAAACATACAAACAGAACACAAATGCACAGACAGAAAGAAAATACACAGAGCAGCACAAACACATACCACACCCCCACACAAACACACATTCAAAATTGCCCTGCTGTTGTCTCAGTGCCGAGGACAGTCAAACTGTGCCTGGATTAACTGTCACCTTATAACCAACCAGAGACATTTTCTGCCTTTCCTGTGCCAATGATAGCTGTCTTCACATCAGCAAGCATTCACTAAACTCTGCTCTTCTTTCACTTTCTTCTTCTTCCTTCTATTCCTCTAGATTTTTTTTCTCTATTTCTCACTTTTTTCAGCCATGAGGAGATACTTATGTATAGTTTGCTTTCTATCTCCCCCATTCTTCTCTCTGAGTGTGAATTTCTCACTCTATTTCCCTCTCTCTCTTTGGACATCTTCAATGTCACAAAATATGTACAGTAGAACAGTAGAACAGAAACAACACCCACCAATTTTTCTCATCCCTCTAGTTAATATAATTCCCCCATATGAAATATTAAATAAGAGGGTTTTCTCCCTTTTAATGTTCCAACTAGATGAGCTAAATAATTCTGTCTTTGTCTCATTTACTTGATGATATTTAGCATGATAGCCAATTATCAATTCATTACCCATGCAGCACAACTCTCTCTCTCTCTTTCTACGCCTACAGCCTTAAAGTTCTTGTTGGGTGAGTTGAGTGGGTGGAAGGTGGAACACAACTTCATTTCAAATTTGAAGCTTTTCTTTGTCACTGGAAAAGTTTCTCTCCAATATAGTTTTTGAGAGCTATTTTTAGAAATGCAGCATGAAGTTATTTAAAATGCATATTACAGATTTTCCTTCATGGTTAAGGCACATTTCGTGAAATTATGCCCCATTTCCCAAAACTCTAAACACAAATGCAACACAAACACAAACTGCACACTCATCTTCACAAACTTCAAACTGCCAAAGTCTCCACTCAAAACCATGTATTCTTACATCTAAACCAAGCTTTGCCTTCAGACATCATGCAAAAGCCATGAAATACACACATACTAAAAACCTGTTACTGCAGTGAATAATGAGGCTCATGGTTTCCTCCAGAACAACCTCTTTACATGATGAACACAATATAAAGACACAACACATGTGTACATTTTCAAAAAACTTTAATTCCTCAATGTACTGTAATAAAATTAACTGAAAATGAGTAAAAAAAGTAAAAGTACTGTAAAAAAATATTTAACTGATAGAGAATGTAGAATACAGAAAATAATATCCATGTATTTACCAACATAAACCAATAAAAAAAATTGTACATAAAGAAAGAGATCACATTTATTCCGTCTCAAGTCTTTGTGAATCCATTACTCCAAAATAAGTTAACTGACCCTCGGCCCTGTTATCTATCTATCCTGACTTTCTGATTGCTGTGTGAACAATTTTGACTTTTAGTGTTTCCACCTGGAGAATTGTGTGTTAATTGGGTTCCAGCTGTGATGACTTGTGTTAATGATATTGAATGCCAGTGCATTCTAAATGAGCACATGAGTGAAAACAGGGGAATAGTGTTTATAGTTTTGGGAAATGGGTCTGTCTTGTGGAAGATGGCATTGTGGTTTGAGGTGTTTAGCTAATAGTCTTAGTGTATAAGCAAGAAAAACTGTAAAACAAAATAGGTATTTTAATTTACATGTTGTCAATAATATAACACAATATACTGTATTTACTGTAAGATTTTGACTTAACTCTGATCTTAGAGACAAATACAGTTAAAGATGAAGAAAATACAAATTGTCATACAATGTGTTGGTCCACATTAGGACTGTACCTGAATCCAAGATTTCCAAGTTGACTCTGAGACTCCAGTTGCGGCTGGAAATGTCACTTTTTGGGGATCTGTATAATATTTTTATTTCAATCTGTTTGTAGCTCCTGCTTACTTATCTGTAGATTTTGGGGGATTTTTTAACATGCTACTAATGTTATAAATCAAAACACTTTACCCACAATTACAAGAAACACATTATTCAAAGCTGCTGCCCAATTACACTGCTACAGAAAAGGATTAGGGCCACATGTGAAAATTTTATTTGAGTTCTGAGTTTAAAGGCAGAATTCTGGCCACATGTGGCCAATCCTCTTCAATACATTGCAGTCCAGTAGACTGTACATGCAGAACAGCAATCACACACTAAACTACCTGATGTCAAGATTTGTTCAAGAGTCATGTTTTAGTGTCTTTGTTTGCTATCTGTGATGTGACAGTATCAGATTTCCATACAATAAAAATGGTACACAATACCCATTTAAACAAAAATAGCTTTGTTACTCGCCATTCAAATGTACCAGCCACGGAAACAGCTGGGCCTGAACAGAGCCTTTACACTGGCATTGTAACAGCATATTGACTTGTGTTACACACAGTGCAGCACAGTCTCTTGGGATGAGTCGTGTAACCCAAAGGATCTAGCTGGAGTTCATTAACGTTAGCCACTCAGCCTGCTTGTCCACACTACTGCAGTTGTGACAGTTATGTTAGCCATACACGCAGAGGCTTGAATTAATGTGCAGAATGTTTGTTTTTTTTGGCATAATATACAGAATATATTTTTAGTTTCTTATTATTTCCACTATTATTTGTAGAGTGTAGAGTATAACCTGTTTGGGAATTCAAGGGTGGGTATTTCAGTGCCCTCTACTTGTCTTTGCAAGTTGTTTCCACCCTAGCAATGTGTGAATTTCATTTGTCCTTGGCTGTGTGTTAGGGGGTGGTTGCAGCTAAGATAAGGGTTCCTGCCTACCTATATATCAATAAATAATATTCCACCTGGAAGATTACTGTGTAGCCTTTAGCTGATATTCATAGATAGTACAAGGTGTACTCTCCCTCCTCCCTCGCCCCAATCCTTCATCCCCCCTTACTTTCCCTCCTTTACCCATTTTCTATCATTCTCACCCCACTTGCTTCTCTCTCTCTCTCTCTCTCTCTGTCTCTCTCTCTCTCTCTCTCTCTCTCTGTCTCTCTCTCTCTCTGTCTCTCTCTCTCTCTCTCTCTTTCTCTACCTCACTCTGCTGCTGCCTGCAGATAGTAATTAATCAGGGGATCGATGTGAAGCCTATCTCCAGGCTGAGGCGTCTATAATGTCGATAATGCTGCTCGATGGCCTCTCTCCCCGGAGAGTTGATAGTCTTCAGGACGAACACACTTGACTTTACATAGAGCAGCCTGAGCTGGGTCAGGCTGTTGCTGCTATGCTTCTGTGTGTATGTGCGTGTGTGTGCATACCCTTCTTGTATGCATCCCACTCCCACACATACAGTAAACACACACACACACACACACACTGGAATGGACCAACAATTATATATGATGACAAGAGTCAGGCAAATTGTGGAAGGCAAACTAACTGTGATGTTTTTCTGTACTCATACCCAGTAAAAAGTTGGCTATAAATGCCTCTTGAGCCATTTACTAAGAGAGTATTTGTATTGTAACACACCCATTTGTGTTTGGTTGCTAAGGCATTGGGATAAAGTGTGTGTGAATGTTTTGTGTTGAACTGGTCCTAAAACACCTTCAGAAGACTCCACAGGAAGTTCTGGGCTCTATGGCTTCTACCTGATGTGCCAGATGGTTTGTTACTCAGAACCATCTGAGAAGGAAGGAAACAGTTTGGAAAAGGGCAGGCACTTTCAAAAAATACTTGGCAGGTGATTGGATGAACCATCTGTCTATCACCATCTATCACAGTTTTACCTTGCAAGGCAGTTGGATTTGCGAGATAGCAAGATCACACAGGAATCCTCACAAGACACTGATTGGTCCAGACCATCGGTGGTTCGGACACAAATGCATAACTTGAAGCCCAACAAGATGGATTCTCATGTGATCTTGTGATGGTGTGACCTCGCAAATCCAGTAAGCTTCTTTCATCGTACAGCTAAAATTGAATTGCAGATTTTTTTCTCCGCCAGCATACAGATCTGCTCTGTAAATCACATGTCACATGTTCTCCTTTGGGAAAAATATCAGTGCCCAGAAGTGAAATATTTATTTTATATTTTTTGGATTTAGGATTACACCTTTTGTCTGTGCATTTGTTCTTCTTATGTGGATGTCGAACTTGTTTTCATACAGCTAGTCAAATTGTTGTATTCATTGTTTCAAAGAGCTACACACTTTGAGCAATCCATATTGACTTTCCTGTTAATGTCTCCTTATCTTATTTTGTCTTGTCCTGCATCTTTAGCCAGTTAGCTGTATCATGTGAACAGTTTAAAAACTCACCTGAAAATGGTCTTAGCTACAGTTACCAGCAAAATGTGTTTACTTTGTCTCTCCATACCCCTCCGCACACCACTTTCTGTCAAGCATGAACATTGACATGCCTACTCACAAGCTTAAAAGAAAAGGAACATTTTCTGATATTTCCTCTGACATTTTTCTTTCATTTAATAACAAAAAGTATATTTGAAAATCACTTCGCCATCATTTATGACTTTAGAAAGGAATGATTTCATTTGGACTTTTTCAGTTTTTACAACCAGGCTGAGAATGTATCTGAAGCTGTTGTCGTAGCTCGCTGCTTTCTGAAACCTGCAGAAGTGCAGATTTGGTCGCAGTTAGCCGGATCATGACCTGTAAAGGTTCAAACATAAAGTTAAATAAATAATAAATAAAATGTATATATGATTTATATAAGAATAGTGTTAGTAAGTTTGGTTATGGTGAGAACATTACTGAGAAGCCATTAACATCTGTGATATTGATGACTTAATTTTCACAACAGAGTTGAGAACCTATGCATTAAAAAAATTAAGAAATACTACTAAAGAAGTGATCCATTTTAGTTTTGCCCATGAGCAAAATAAATAAATACAACTTTTAATGTTGATGTTTCCAAGGAGATACATATTTTAGACACAAAAATGTATTAAATGTATTTGCATTTTAAGTATATATGTCATACACTTGGATTTATTCTATTTATCATTAATATAATTTGAGTCATTTTCATACATGGTATTAAAATTCAGTCCAGAAAAACCAGATCTCAGGTCCCAACAACAATATGCCAGTGAGACTCTCCTGGTTTCGGACATCACAGACATGCAAGAAGGCGTGAACTCTATATACAATGAGATAGAAGTGTATGATGAGCAATGAGCTTTGGTGAGTGTGACTGAAGTGTTGTTGCAATACAGTGGCACATGGTGCAGGAGAGACAATATGGATTCCACATAGAGTAAAACTCAGGTTGAGGTCAAGGTTTGATAACACGTGGGAAGAAGCAGGTTAGAGGTTGTTTTCAGCGGGAGTCTGTGTGTCATTTCATTCGCCCCACATCTGCGCACAATGACAACAGGCACAGCAGCAGGAGATATGAAAGACATGGAAGGTAAAGGCATCACTTCCTATTCAAAGCTCCAATTACATGGTTGAATTTCTTTTATGAAAGAAAAAAATAAAGATAGCTTTAACAGAGACCCCATCTCAATAAACCTCATCATGGTTTTCATATGTAGGGTGGGGGTGGTGCTAGACAGAGAGCTCACAGCATAAACATTCCCCTCCACATCTCTTTTGTCATTTGCATATTTACAGTCTGCCATGCTAATCATGTTTATTGGGGTGTATAAGTACTGTGCATGAGCTCAATAGGGAAGGATAGCCTTATGCCAGAGACTGTAAGGTGGAGGCACTGGGATGAAAATTGCCCATAACCCCCCATTTCTGGAAATAAATGGTTTCTCCTGTGGTAATCCAATTTCAAAAGACAAAAACAGACGTCTTACGTAACTAGGACAGCACGGGCTTTTGCTAATTATGGTGTTAATGCACAGAGAAGAATTCCCCTGATTTTAAACAAAGACCAAGATTTGTGAAGATATTTTTGTGTTTTGGATGTTGTGTATTTGAGCGAGTGCAGTTCTTGCAGTATCAAATCTTAAAACAGAGAAGAATCAAAACACAGAAACAAAGAACATATCACTGTGCAAAGTGATAGATATCTTGTAAAAAGAATTTGTTAATTTGAATGCATGTATCAAAAAATGAAAGAAAATAACACATCAAATAAAAGCTATCAGTATTTAAAGATTTTCAAGGTGGACATCTCAGTGCCTAAGGCTGGCTTGCAGAGGTAAACTATTCACTCTTATTTGCATTAATAAAAAAAAAGAAAAAAAATTCAAGGAAACTAAATCCAGATTTGCACGATTTCACCTTGAGCACGTAGATTTCATTGTCAGTCCCGGTGTGCTTTGCACTGAAGTGTTGAGAACAGTTAAGTAAGGTGGATAACAGCTAAAGCCCCTCATTTTTCCCCTGTCACATTTCTGCTTCCATACAAAAGACATAAGGTTGTCCTCTGTCACCAAATGGCCGAATGAGAGAGGCGTACAGTCCTGGCCCCGGCTTTAATTGCTGGTGTCAGAGCTGAAACATGGCCGAACAGGAAATGATCAAGTTAATGAAACGTTTTAATTATTCAACATAATTGTGGAACGTGATGAGCGTGTCGGTGAATCCCTGGTCTGGCTGTTCACACAAGGTGTCTCCAACATGCACACACACACACACACACACACAGATTCACGTACTTGCTCTCTCTTCCTCTTTCTCTCTGTCATTCCCTTTGTCTCACACACATGTGAACACTTGCTTTCCCATGGTGCTCTCCCTCATCCTTATTACTCGCCATTCTCTTCAATGATAGAACGAGAGAGATCAGTCTGTGTTATAATTACTTGCTCTTGTCTGCTTGGGGTCGTTACTCCGAGCCGCCCACCTCAGCCCCCTCCACCCAGCCTGTATGCCCACTGGCCTGAGCCCCTGCAGCCATTCTGCACATCACTGCAGGGCTGACAGGCGCTGCCATATCGATCTGAGAGCTGGAGAGCACAAGAATGAAAGTCTTTTCTCTCATTCTTTATCGCTGTTTCTCTGTCTAATACTACACACATATCCACACGCACACATTTGCTCACTGTGCACGCCAGATAATTAAAGACAACTAAAACAAACATGAGGATATCAGTTCATCAGCATGCCTTCCTATCTCACTCTCTGTCTTTGGTCTCTCCTTTCTTCCTTCCTCCTGTTTCCTCATCTTGAAAGTCCTCTTTTCTGTTCCTTTTCCCCACCTAACATCCTAACTGTCCCTTCCTTACTCCTGTCCTTCCTTCCTTTTTCTCTCTACCCCTCCCATCTCTCTCGACTGTCTCTGGCAGAGCTAATTCCCTCTTCAGATGGTGCGGCTCTCATTTGCATACTTATCAAAGTGTTTGGACTATCCGACAGAAGCTGTAGGAAGGTGGGGTCATTAATATGTTAATTAGCCTCCCCCTTCTTCCTTTTTCTTCCCCTCGCCTTTAGACGCCGGCGCACCATCCGTATCCTCCACCTCTCTCTCCGCTTCACACGCAGCCTTTGAATGTTTGAATACCCTCAGAGGCCCTGCAAATGCCATAAGACTCTGTAGACATCCACACATGGGGGTTAGGGTAGGTTCACAGCTATCTATAGTGGGTGTGTGTTTACGTCTGTGTGTGTGTGTGTGTGTGTGTGTGTGTGTGTGTGTGTGTGTGTATGCGTGCATTCTGTAAGCTACCATCATTTACATGTCTAAGGTCATGGATTAGCAGCATTTGTACGTATGTTCATAGGAAATTTTAGAGCCATAAGATGATCTGGTTGTACAATTTCTATCCCACCTCTGAGTTTAAAAAGGGTGTATTTTCATAGAACAGTTCCAGAAATCTACATATTGCACTATTTATAGATTAAGTCTAATCCTGGCCTTCAACAAAGCACAGTTAATGAAGAATCTCTCCATTCATATTCCAAGGCCAGGTTTAATCTGCATACAGGATGGTGTTCCTGTGTCAGCAGCAGTAACATGACTACAATAACTGTCCTGCGTGAGGGTTGCAGGGTCAATAGTTAAGTCAATCAACTGAAGGAAGGGCACATCTTGTTAATTCTGACTTATATGCTCATATGCAAAGGTTAAGAGGTCATTCATGACATCTGCTCTGTTCGAACAAGGCTTGGTTGGCAGTACATTGCAGATGAGTCAACTTTGATATAAATGATTGACTGAGGTACTTACAACAAGCAACAGTGTCTGACATTAATTAAAAATGGCAAGCGAAGTTATGAGCAAATGTTGGCGCAAGGCGCCTTGGGAATTGATGTCCTTGATCAAGCTTGTTTTGTGGTTTGCTATTTAAACTTTGGTGTGTGAGACATGGAATTTCATTCCAGTCTCTCACTGTACGGGAATGCCAAAACACACAGAATTCTAACATTTACTCAGTAATAGGCCAGCAGACACAGGTAAGTGGCTCCTGGAATGAAAAGGAAACATGAAAATAAATCAACATTTTTCTACGGAACAGAAAGGTAACCAGGAACTCAAGTGTTTTCTAAAGTAGGTTTCAATAATTTAACCAGGAGAGTGAAGGCAGAGGAACTGCTACAATATTTCTGTTAGCTCACCAGTTTTGATTTTAGCTTTTCAAGGACTTCAACAAATATGAATTCTAATAGCCGCCTAGCTGAACATGCTTATGTTAAGTAGACTTTCTTTCAGTCTCTTGCTTTCAACTCTACTGTTGTCTCTTCTGTTTGTGGTTGTGCCAGTGCACCAAGGGGTGGCTTGGTGGGCTCATATTATATGTACATAATGGCAGAATTAATGTAGAAGGGACTATGTTATCACACACCCATCTACAGTAAAGATGTGAACAGCAAGAGGCAGCATAGACCATCAACACTTGTTTTGTACCCCTCTTTCTGTGAGTGGTTTTCCTCCTTCTGTCCTTCCCTATGAGATAGGACAGAGCAGAGGTAGAACAGATAAGGGTGGTAGCAGGGTTTGATAATAGTAGAAAAGGAGAATAGAAAGGATTGTGTAAGAGCATCTGTATAACTTGATTAACAACTTCTCTTAAATCATTCGGAATCCTGTGGTCCATCAGAGCAGAGTCAGGCATTTGTAATTTATGCAGAACTACAAACAGTTTCCCCAGGTTAATTGAAATAGTTTGTTCTGCCATGTTAATGGAAACTATGAAGGAGACTTTTCAGTTTTGCTGTTAACATACTTAATCATGACTGTAGTACATTAGCATTATTGTGTGCGTTGAAGCTAACCCAGATCTAAATGAGACTGTTCTAATTACTTAGGTAAATAATAAATGCATGTGACAGTAATAATGAAGAAACATGTAACTGTACTATCAGCTATGGTAGTTGTTGCCTCATTGCACAGGTATCTATCCTAAAGCACCAACAGAGGTGTTTCAGTATTTTCTAAAGCCTAAACTCAGCAAATCAAAACAAAATGACATCATCTGCCACTGACAAAATATGCATATTTATATTTTGGTGCTAATTATTTAATATTATTATATACATATTACAGCATGTACATGGATGAGCTTTGCCCTAAGATTTTAAAGGTTCTGGACACTGTTTGGCTGTCATGGCTGGCACGCCCCTTCAGTGTCACATGGATATCGGGGACAGTGCTTGTGGACTGGCAGACCAGGGTGGTGGTACCATTCTCAAAAAAGAGACCGGAGCATGTGCTCCAACTATCACAGGATCACATTGCTCAGTCCATTGGCTCTGGCCAATTGTTGAACCTCAGATTAAGGAGGAACAATGCAGATTCCACCCTGGCTGTGGAACAGTCGACAAGCTCTTCACCCTTGCAAGGATACTTGAGGGGTCATGGGAGTTTTCACCTCCAGTCTGCATGTGCTTTGTAGATTTGGAGAAGGCTTACGACCATGTCCCTCGGGGCATCTTGTAGGTGTGCTGTGGGAGTATGGGGTACCAGGGCTGTTGTTGCAAGCCTTTCGGTCCTTATATAACTGCAGTAAGAACTGTGTCCACATTCTTGGCAGTAAGTCAGATTTGTTCTCAGTGGGTGTTGGGCTCTGCTAGGGTTGTCCCTCGTCACCAATTCTATTTGTAATTTTCACAGACAGAATCTCAAGGTAAGACTGGGGGAAGGAAAGTGTCCAGTTTGAGGACCTCAGGATTGCTTCTCTGATTTTTGCAGATGATGTGGTTCTGTTGGCTTCAACACAGCATGACCTCCAGCAGGCACTTGGACAGTTTGCAGCTGAATGTGAAATGGCTGGGATGAGAGTCAGCACTTCCAAATCTGAGGCTATGGTGCTCTGCTGGGGTTGGGAGTGAATTGCTGCCCCAATTATAGGAGTTCAGATATCTCAGGGTCTTGTTTACAAGTGAGGGTAAGATGGAGCATGGAATTGACAGGTGGATCGCTGCAGCATCAGCAGTAATGCATGCATTGTACCCAAACATTGTGGTGAAGAAAGAGCTGAGCCAGAGGACAAAACTCTCAATTTACCAGTCAGTCTACGTCCCAACTTTCACCTATGGTCACAAGTTTTGGGTAGTGACTGAAAGAATGATATTACAGATACATGCGGCTGAAATGAGTTTCTTCCAGAGAGTGTCTGGGCTCAGCCTCAGAGATAGGGTGAGGAACTCAGACATCTGGGGGGAGCTCCGAGTAGAGCCACTGCTCCTTTGCATCGAAAGGAGCCAACTGAGGTTGTTTGGACACCTGGTAACGATGCCTTCTCAACCCCTCGCTCTGAAGGTGTTCCAGACACATCCAACTGGTAGGAGACCCTGTGACAGACCAAGAACATGCTTGAGGACTACATATCTCTTCTGACTTGGGTTCCCCCAGGAGGAGCAGGAGGGCATTGCCATGGTGAAAGATGTCTGGGTTTTGAGGAACCAATTAAACTATTAATATTTCACATGTATTTACCTTACCTGTAAGCAGGGCTTTTTTGAGTGTACACTACCTTCTACTTGTTTTGCAAATGTGCCCCCATTCTTTGAGTGTGTGAAATTTTCTAGACCCACCCCTGGAGAAAGGGTGTAGGAATAAGGAAAGAAGTGAAGGAAAAGGAAAGAGATTAGAGGAGACAAACTGGGACATGAGGAGAGTCCTCACCTTGTTCTTTACAACAATAAAATCCTCACAAATCCACTTGGCTTTGCCTCTGAATACATATTTCTCTCTGCGCCAAACGAAGAGGGTGTTCAATTCAACCCACGCAGGGCAGACTTAATAATTACTCTCGCTTTGGATACAATTTCCTGGCTGGGGGAAATGATTGACAGATTGTATCCATGGTGTCAGGGGGCCAGCCACGCCCCTCCTGACTAAGGCAGAAATTAGAGAATAGCGGGAGCTAAATCACACCTTAGCAAAGACCTCTGGCAAGAGGACAGGAAGGGAAGCATGATGAATGAGAAAAGGATCAGAACAGAAAGGTAGAGGGTGAGCCGCGTGGGAGCATGGAGATGATTGGAGGAATGGTTCGGAAATACATTTGTAGCCACACACAAGCGCACACACGCACACACACAGATGCTGGTAGACACACAAACACTCATGTGCACGCATGCACCAAGGTAATGGGTCTGCAGTACTATTGGAGTGCAGAGGGAGAGACACTTAAATGCCATCTCTACAGTTGGGATGCTATTTACTCCCTCTCTCACACACACACATGCACACAGGCATCTCCGCTCTCTCTACTATGTCATGCTCTCAAAGCACTCAGACTGATATGAGAGCAGCAAGCAACCAGCAGAATGGCACAATGAGTCTCAGGGTATCTACAGTGGAAGAGCTCAACAGCAGCAGGAAGTGGGCAAGAAGTGTGACAGATTGTTGGTGTGTATACATTGTAAGGCCTTTTATCAGTCTACATTTGGTCTTGAAGGATAATTCTTGTGATATAGTCAAAGCCTGATATATCTTATTCCTCAGTTTTATAAAACTCCATCATTGTTCAAAAACTATTAAAAAGACATCAATCAGCCACACCATTGTACAGGGTGACATGTTTCTTCATTACCATGAATATGTACAATGTAGTCTATTTTGACTCAGTCCCACATACAGTCCTGCTGCTGTAATACTCAGAAGCAAGGTGTAATAATCCATGACTGAAAATAGTTCCCAACAAGCTATTAACTACTCATTATTTTTTTTATTATATTTTTTGGGAAACTCTAAAAATGAAGCCATATATTTTGAGCTTTAGTAGGAACCAGTGGGTTTGGGGCAGGAAAGGGAAGTGTTGAGAGACAGAGTAACATTGTTGGTTTTGGTTGTTTATGAGATATGTTGACAAAAATATAGAACAATACCAGCTTTATCCTTTAAATTTTCCATCTATTTAAAGCGATTATCATCTTTCAAAACTTATTTTGTCAAAAGACTTTTCAACCTACAAAGTCTTCATCAGGCAAACATCCATCTAACTATAAAACAAGGGATCTCTTTCTGTCTGTATGTATGTGTGTCTTTTGCATACCTCGAGAACTGTTCATCTGATCTACTTCATACCTGGCAGATGTATTGCTGGGTATCCAGGGAAGTGCAGTGTCAAATTTGGTGTTATTTTGACTCATGACACATTCAATATTAATAAACTTTGAATAAACAAGCGATCAGTGAGCCACTCTGCTCTGCAGCAGCAGGGTGGGGCTTCTGGGCTCTGTGACTGTATGAGCAAGTGACAGAGAGACAATGCTAGTGAGGAGAGATAGCTGTGGAAAGCTTTCTCAGGGAGAGAAAGCCCTTGAATGACAGAAATACATTATTTTCTGATTGTTTCATGGTAGTTACATTCTAAAGCACAAATAAAAAACCATCAAACACTCAACAGGTGATTTACTGTGGAGACAGGATTTTCCTCCTCTACATTTCTCCTTTTCATTCATTTATTACATCCAACTCATGCTGCAGTAAATACAAAGAACAAAAGGACAAATCTGAGGTGCTTTTTCCTCATGTGAATGCTTTGTTTCAAGCATGGCAGCTGAGCTGAGGAGCACGTGCATGAGAGAGAGAGACAGAGAGGGAGAGAGAGAGTAGAAAGTCGGTGAATGAGATAAATGACTGACCAATCAGTTGTCTGCAGTGTTTTCATGTCGCCTTTTAGTATCAGCTCAGCTCAAGAAAATTAATTTCACATAGCATGCTCTAAAAAATGTAAAGTAGACAACAAAAACATAGCTTGTCATCATGAAAGGACAGACTCAGGGTACTTCCCATGGGAAGTTCAAGATCAGTTTGTCTCACATGAGCACAAATCTTTTGAGCAAACACAACCACTCAAATGATCTGAACTGAAGCCACAGAAATTAAAGGATCTAAGAGCCCAATATGATCGATCCATTTAAGCTCTCAGTTATGTGTTTTATTTTTAAATATGGCCCTCATTATACTTGAAATGAGAAAATATTCACTTATCACACTTATCATATATATATATATATATATATATATATATGTATGTATGTATGTATATATATATATATATATATATATATATATATAGTTGATAATTAGATCCTGAATTTATATTACCCTGTCCTTAATGGAAATCTAAAGAATAAAAAACCTTGGTAGACAAAAAAAAAACAAAAAAAAAAAAACAAGATAGCACTTCATAGCACATTCATCGAAAAATATTCTTTTGTGCCAAAGACACTCATAATATGCAATGGTGGTTAAATATCTGGTGCATGAAGCCTACTAAATCTGACACACCATATTTTTCACAATTTACTTGACTGGTCCTGGTTCAAAACTATTATATTGATCAGGTTAAATTATTGATATGATATGAATGAAAGTAACTGGTAGAATGCTGATGTGGAATGATCAGCTAGATGGTTTTACTACAGAAGACCAGAAGACATATCAGTCTGTTGGAGTTGTTGAAACTACTGTACAAACATACTCAGCCTGCTCACGACACTGGCTTTCAGAGGACATACATTTGGCCATTCATCAAGTTACTCATGGAATTAAAGTCCATGTAAAGGCTAATCATAGATTTCTTTATAAGCACATTATACATGTTAAAAATAATTGCTGAAAACATTTGAAAATACTGTGAACTGTGTAGTACTGAATTGTGGAGTTAGACCGTTAAACTGTTTTTCACCATTTCTGTGTTCAGGATTTTTTGGGTAGGCCTGAAATGGTGGCTCAGTGACGTAACAGAGTCATATTAGAATGACCCTATATAAGAACTAGAGCGCCTTAACATCAGCTGGGTGTGTAGTCTGTTGTTTGCTAGGGGCAACATGCAATTTTGTCATGGGAGTGGTATCAGCACCTTCAGTGGACATGACTCCCAGCGTTTCAGAGCAGAGAATAATGCTTGTTTTTCCACAATTTTGAAACCTAATTTTATGTTCTTGGCATTTTTTTTTAATCATTCAAATTTGAGTGGGTGGTTAATAATAAATTATTCTGTAGTGTGAAAAACTACATATTTATTTTTGCTTTACACAGACTATTCTTTATTGGTGACAGCTGATACAACCTGCCACTGTTGACTTTTGTTGTTTTAACTGGTGAAATGGTCTGTGCTAGCTAAAAAGCTGCTACCTGAATGTTTTGTTTCTGCTGTCCACTATTAAGAAAGAGGGAAGAGAGATAAAAGATTTGATATATACATATATCATGGTTTGAGTCCACTTGTGCTCTTAGAGGGAAAGGACACTGTAAATCAATACAAAGTTGATCTGTGTCATCACTTTTATCCTATGATGAAACATTTCCATGCTGATGGGAATGGTCTCTTCCAGGATTACAATTCCCCAAATCACAGGGCACAAGGGGTCACTGAATTTTTTGATGAGTATGAAATGATGCTATGGCCTTCACAGTCACCAGATCTCAACCCCAATTGAACACCTAGGGTAGATTGACATGTTGGACCACGCTCTCCATCTTAATAGAGAAAAACTTTGTTTTATGAGTCAAGAAAATAATACAGTAAATGACTTGTTAATGTGAATATGGATATTCTTTGCAGCATAGGGCGTTGCCGGCTGCTGGTGCCAAACCACTTGTGGCTGCTGTTTGATGGTCCACTAAGTGTTTGCCGCTAAGACAGATGGTGTACTGTAGGTTTACCTCTCTCTGGCTAAAGTGCTGCCAGCCTGGCTTCAAGTACCCTCGACTAGAGCAGAGCCTTCAGAACAGGCTCTCCACCTGGAGGGAGAGAGGGTTAGAGAGGCAAAGGGCAGCACATCCACACACACACACACACACACACACCTACATAGGCTCTTTTAATGTGCGCTGACACAAATGTAGACATACAAGCCACACACACACATCTCCTAAGTCCTCACACACACACAACCTACTTCACATGTAGAGCAGCATTCCCAGCTGAGTGCCTCTCCTCAACCTGGCAATTTCAGCGGAAAGAGAATTCATCTAAAGTACATAGGGCGTCATGCTGATTTCACAACAGGGGGGTTGAATGGCAGAATGGCCTCACTACAGCCCTCGTTACTGATCCGGCAAGATCCGACTCATCTGTTTCAATAGCACTCTCATTCACACTTGTGTGTGCATATACAGATGGAGTCAGATTGCAGAAGGTTTTTATAATCTTGCTGCAGCGGTGTTGAATTGTTGCTGTAAATACTGTTTATCTAATGCAGGGCAGATTTCAGGTGGACAGACCTTTAAACTTACTTCTGGTGAACAATGCACGGATACAACTCATACCCAGAAACACTATGTACATGCTCAGACACACAGCACCATCTGATAGTGTTGTTTTGGGTGACATTTAGTTTCTAGGTTGCACAAGATGCTCCTATAAATGAATCATGAGTAAATCTGTGAAGTGTGAATAATAGATGGGAGGAGAGGTAAAAAACAAAGGAGTGCTGTTATTATTTGTTAATAAGACACTCTGGAGCATCACTAACTAGAGCTCATTACCACAATACACGCAGGCATGCATACGCACACACCCACAGCTACACACATACACACACACACCTTGTGCACACATCCCACATGCCAAACACATGCAGAAGTCTCTCATCCTGTATGACTATTTTTACCTGTGAAGCCTGTCGTTGCCTAGCACTCTGTAATTACATCCCACACTCCACCAACGAATGATTAGTAGCAATGATGGATGGGTTAACAGTCACCAAAGGATGCCTCGGTGCAAAGCTAATTACGCAACCATACATGTGTCATATGCCTGATACATGTGATAGCCCTCTCAGCCTTCTGCCATAACCGTGGAACAAGTGCGATAAAGGTGGACGACGTGTCTCCTGTTAATCAACAGATAAGAGATGATGAAGTAACTCCACTGTTGATTAATAGATCATTGTAGCTCAGTGGTGTCTTAAATACTAACTACCAGAATGACAGAAGAGTGCCGTCAGTGTCAGTTTGCCGTACTAAACATTTAATTTACATTTACCATTTTCTTTCTTTATTTAAACTACAGTGGCAAAAGATTATGAGTGGTGTTGGGAACAAACAGGTGCAACTTTTCCTCTCAGCAATAAAATATCTCTTTTTCATAATTTTGTTTGGTAGGGTTATATATCTTGTAGATGGACTAGTATTCCACCTACAATCAATGCTCTGATTTAATCATTATCCTCTGTTAAAAAATATTCTGAGCTATTCATTTATTCTCTGCTCTTCTGAATGCAAACACTTTTATCTTTTCTCTGCCAGACGAGATAGCGTACTATGGATTTTTCTGTCATGTATGGCAAAAATGTTGTACAGATTTTATGTCTTTGCTCATTGACAATTTTGGTGTTATTTGGACCAGGAGAGGGGGTATGCGTGTCTGCTTATGTGTCTATGAAGAGTGTGTGTGTGTGTGTGTGTGTGTGTGTGTGTGTGTGTGTGTGTGTGTGTGTGTGTGTGTGTTCAGGCGGAGATGTGAGGGGTTGCATTTATGATTGCCACGACTGCAGCTGGGGCTGTGGGCTGAGTAATTGCCTGTCTTGGTAGGGACAGCGTGGTAGCGAGCTAAAAGTCAAGTGCTCTCTTCCTGCTGTAGACCTCATTTGGATTCCACATAGCTAGCTAGCAAGCTAACGCCAGCCTTGGGCCTGTATTATTCATAGCTTGACAGATAGCTCTCACTAAAAGCATTGGAACTGGGCCAGGTGGTGATGGAGAGACAGGAGGAGAGGCACCACTGCACCTCACTCTCTGCCTGGCAAGAGAGGAGAGGAGAGGAGAGGAGAGAGGAGAGGAGAGGAGAGGAGAGGAGAGGAGAGGAGAGGAGAGGAGAGGAGAGAGGAGAGGAGAGGAGAGGAGAGGAGAGGAGAGGAGAGGAGAGGAGAGGAGAGGAGAGGAGAGGAGAGGAGAGGAGAGGAGAGGAGGGCGGTTTAGGGCAAAAAAGAAAAACATTCATAAAATACAATAAAACCTGTCAACCAAACAAAGAAACATGTTATAAGTTCCACCTTCAGTTGGGCTTCAGCAGTCTCTCCAGAATCAGCATCAGCTCCACACTGATGGCACTCTAAGTCCGGTTCCTGTGTGTCAGCCAGATGGCCAACTTGGCAGAACCAGATAAAAAGTTCACCAATGTGTGTACAATCTTCTTCTTAGCACAGTATTTCACCACAAAAATAGACAAATCAAAAGAAAAAACAACCTGAGACCCTGAAACCACCTTTTTAAAAGCTCAGTGCTGACAGCCAAGGACAGTGAACAAATAAATGTACGAGGGTCCCAATCTGAGAGCAGAAAATACACTTCTCCCCCAGCTCTGGATCCAGGTACACTCTGTATCTTTTTGTAGATATTGCCTCATGTACAACCCTCCACTGGAGATCTGCGGTGAGCTTTTCTATGGGCAGCTTGTACAGGGACTGCCAGCTGCCTTTCAGGGAAACGTCTGGACCAAAAAACTCAGTCCACCTCGACTCCTTCATCCCCACCAAAGATTGCAGGTTCAGAACCTTAAGACAGATTTGGACTGTTTTTTTTCCCTGCAGCCTGAAACTTGTCCAGGTGGGGGGTTGTGAAAGTCAGCAGCTGACCTCCTCCTTCCTGCCACTCCCCCACAGCTGGGGTGATAGACAGAGAGGGGAAACTGTACTCACACTCTTCACTCTCCTGGTCACACAGAGTATGGTTTTCTACAAATGCTCTCAGGGATTGTGGCAGGGCAGCACAGACTTTCTACACCACTCTGTTGATCATCCTGATAGAGGTGATGTTGCTGTTCTCTCTCAGGGTGTCCACAGATGTTGCTGTCACCTTCATCAGATGACCCAGTTTGGTACAGCCTGCCTTTGAGATTGGCTCATAGGCTGGCAGACTGCGGTGTTGGAGTCTTTATGAGGTTGTTAACAAACAAAGGTTCCTCAAACAAATGCATGCCTGGAGTCTCATTGTTGCCATGTCTGCAGTACAGAGCTGTAAAAAGGTATCCATCCAGTTAGGTCTACATCCTTGGGTTGTAAGAGGAAACGCTGTTTATCATACTCCAAGTGCCTAGTTCTCCTCAGCAGTAGTTGGGCTGTATTGAACCAGCTTGGACTACAGTTGTAGAGCAGTCTTTGTGCAGTCTTAGGTCTAAATAAGGTGATTTTGGACTGGATGTTGATCAGTTCCTGCCCCCCTTCAACCACAGGCAGGTAAGGGGCTGCTGCCTGCACCCAGTGCTGGCCAGACGAGAAAAAGTTCAGGATGGCTCTCTGAATGTCCTCTGTTAGGCCTCCTGGTGGCATCAGAGCAGTGAGTCTGTGCCAAAGAGTTGAGGCGACCAAGTTATTGGCACCCAGAACTCTACCCCTATATGGCAACTGGGTATGGGTAACCATTTCCATTTATTTGAAGGGCTTTAATGCCCTAAAATATTCCCAGCACTTTCAGCCCCTCCTTCCCCCTCTAAAGTGATCCAAGCAGACTGGGTACTGCCTGATCCCTCCACTGTCTGACTAACAAGGCTTCACTCTGCCCAGTTCACCCATGCACTTTTCATACAGAGACAGGGTCTCCTGTAAATAATCCCCCTGGTAGGTGACAAAAATATTAACATCATCTGTATAAGTAGAAACATTATGTCCCAAGATAGGAAGGAAATTGTACAATCAAGTTTGGAGGACCCAGGCACTGAGAGACCACTGAGCCAACCACTCAACTTGCACAGCAAGGGCTCAATAACTCAGCTACTGTATATAGTTGACCTGAGATAAGTAAACCATGTCTTATCCCTCACTGTACAGGGATTGGCCGACTCAGCCCTGCCCCCATCTTCAACACACACTATACAATAAACCAACCCAAGCCAGAAAAGCCATCACCAATACCAAAAGCCCTACGTGCAGAAAATGAATAACCCTGTCAAAAGGTTTCTCCTGGTCCGATGAGACAATACCAAAATTAAGGTTATAAGATCTACACACATCAATAACATCTCTGGCACTTACTTGTGTTGTTGTCTCCTGACTAGATCCCTGCTTGTGTTGTATCATATGTATTGTCTCATATGTACATTGCTTTGGATAAAAACGTCTGCTAAATGAAAAAATGTAAATTCAAATAAGGACAATGTTGTACATTATTGTTCTTTCAGTTACACAGTAGGTCTGATCTGTATGTATAGTATGATTATTTCCAGGATGTCCTTAAGTCTGTTTGACAAAGCTCTGAAAATTATCTTATAGTATAGTTGAGTACAGAGGAGGGCAACTGGCCTCCAGTTCTTAAACACACCACACCATGTAAATCAGGTCCAAGGGTATTCAAGAAGCACTTATAAAAGTAAGTGTAGAGTCCCTTGTGCCTGTCCTGATGCTATCTGGTTGACAGCAACTGTCGATTCTTCCAGAGTCAACTCACAGTCCAAAGCATCTTTCTCTTCCAGGCTGAGCTGAGGAAGCCCTTCCAGGAGTTTCTCATAGCTCCTCATCTCGACTAGGGTTTTGGTCACTCTGCCTTCTTGAAGCTTAAGCCAAGTCATCTGCTTCCTCTGTGCCACTGATCTCTCCAGATTGAAAAAGAAAGCACTCAGGCCATCCATGTCCTTTAGCTGGAGGAAGTGAGACCCAACAAGAGCTCTCCTCACTTTCTCCAGAGGAAGTAGTTCAATTCCAACCTCTTCTCCTGCAGCAGATAACCCGCAGTGGGATTCAAATTTCTATATAACCCCTCTTAAATATTCCAAGTCTTGACTTCAAGTTCCTGAACTGTTCCCTTGATCTTAGCAGTGGAATGGGAGTAGTACTGCTGGCAAAACTCAAATCAGTGCCATACCAACCTCCCACCACGGCTTCAATAACTAAAATCAGCTAAAAGCGCTCAGAGCTCTTGCAGAAGGTATTGTTTCTCAAGAGTTTGTACGACTTAACCCTTTCACCTGACAATATGATCAAGCCTATGCTGACAAAGTGGTGGTCAGTGAATCCAGTTGGACTTATGTTGCTGTGAACTAATCTGGACCTGCGACTTTGGGAAATGTAGATCCTGTCCAGTTTGACTGTACTCGCCCTTTTATTGCTGTCCCTCACCCATGTGTATTGTCTTGACTGCAGATGCTTGACCCTCCGTGTGTCTTACCGATCCAGGAGTGCGATGGTACTGTTAAGCTCTGAGATGATTGCGAGTGGGGTTCCTCACTTGTACTGTCCATAGCAAAGTCTAGAGTGCAGCTGAAATCCCCACCAATGATTAATTGATCCTGATGGTAATTCCTTTGCTCATGTTTTTCAAAAATGAAAAAAAACTACTTTCTGATCCTTGATTTGGGGTGTAAATGTTAATAAAGCAGAATACTGAGCTCTCTATTTCTGCCCTGACAATCAACAGCCGACCCTTCACCACTTCAGTAGAAAATAAAACAGTTGCATTTGCAGTTGCTCTAAACAGAACAGCTACAAATGCCTGCACTAAGGTTAGTGCCATGGCTAAGGGCACACAAACCCTCCTACCATAAGCCCCAGTCTATCTTGTCTGTTGGATTAGTATGTGTCTCTTGCAAAAACAACACATCAATCCTTTTTTGAGTAGAGACTTAAGGGATTAATGCCCTTTTGTGCCTGTCTCTCCCACCATTAATGTTCAAAGACCCTATTTTGAGGCTCTGCATAGAGAGGTCAGAAAAGAGAAACAGACAAGAAGAGAATAGTAAAAAGAGGAAAACACTATGTGATACATGATCATGTTAATTTTTAGTCTTTTTATTTTTTGTTACTTTTTGCAGAGTTTTTATATGCTTTTTGAGATGGGAGCGTTTCTTTTCATCCAAGAGGTGAAAACTAACCAGTCAACAAATGAACTTGCCAGTGTCACTGAAGTAATCATTCACTGCAACAGATTTTTTGAATGTTTCATCCAGAAATTGATCTATTTCCTCTAAAGAATAGAGATCTGTGTTCCTTCTGTGTTAAAAGTTTCACCAATGGATACCATATCTGAGTCAGAGTCATACTTCATGTCTTCTCCTTCACATGATACCTGGCTATTGAACACACCCTGTCCTTCATTGTTGATCACATTGTGACCTCTGCCTGCAGAACTTGCGGAAGCTGCTTCTCAACATTTTCTGCCGACTGTGATTAAACTTCAGTGCCTGCAGACTGAGAGCTGCTCAGGTTTTCTGCAGCCACAGAAGCCTGTTGCTTCTCAGGCTGTCTTCTGTTCCTCCCTACCTAAGTCATTGTTCTTAGAATGTGAACCAATAGCACCAGCTGCTGTGCCTGCAACACCATGATCCCCTTCCACACTCCCAGAAGTAGCACCAGCCGCTGTCTTTGCATTGTATCAGTGGAGTGAACAGCCATGTGCTGTTTATGGGGACACACAAAGCGTTTGTGTCCCACATCTCTACATTCAAAACATTTCAACTGTCCTGAGCTGGCATACACCATATAAGAGTCATCACTGTGCTTTACTCTGAAAGACATCTCCAGTGTTTGTATAGGCAGTTCAGGAATATGACCTGCAGCCTCAGAGACTTTAGGATCCTTACATCCAAAACTCACTCTTTTAAATCCACTGATGAATTTATCAAACCTACAGAGCTCATCCTCTAACAATTCATTAGATATTAATGGCAAACTACTGGATAATATAATCCACATAGAGGGACTTGACTGCGGGAATACCTTCACAAATATGTCCCTGATAAAAATGCCACTCTCTATCATATGATAAACATGAGGCTTATCTTTCAAGACCATAACCATGCGTTCTTCATTCTTAATGCAAAAGATAGTTTATTGTGTTCTACTTGCTCACAGACAGCCAATAGAACCTCCTCCATGGCAACACGTTACTATCCGGTGGGACTATCCTTACTCCATGCAGGATAGATGGAGGTGGCATCTCAGAGTACACCATTCCTCCTGAAAACCACCTGACAAAACCACTGATCACTCAGCCAGCACTTGCTAAAAGGGTTAGGAAACCTTACCTGATCATACACATGGGACTGATGGAGAATACTGGGAGAAAGGCAGGGACAAAAAAAAAATTCTGGAAACAGAAAGGAGAGGAGAATAGAAGAGAAGAGAAGAGAAGAGAAGAGAAGAGAAGAGAAGAGAAGAGAAGAGAAGAGAAGAGAAGAGAAGAGAAGAGAAGAGAAGAGAAGATATATATATATATATATATATATATATATATATATATATATATATATATATATACATATATATAGTTAAGGATACGGAAATTGGAATTGTTAAGTTGGAGCAGCAGTGTGATGAGCAGTTTTAACAGAAGTGGGGAAATGACTAAGTGGGATAGGAAAAGGAAGTAGGGATATAGAGATGAAGAGACTGAGGAGGTGAAGAGGGGGCAGGGGGTGAAGAAAAAAATCAGACAGAATTATCAGAAGGCCATATGAAGTTAAAGAATAGTGTGACTACAAGATGTTAAAGCAAAGCTTACATTATAACAGAGATAAAGGATGAGTGCACTAACCACAAAAGGGTGAAAATGGAGAGAAGGCAGAAGCAGAAACAGCAAGTGAGAGAAACCATTTCACATAGAGGAGAGAAACAGGCCTGGAAAAAGAAGAAGAGAACAGGCAGCCATCCACCCCCGCCAAGCTCAGCAACCCCTCTGCCTCCATGTGCAGAACCAGATAAGGTCGCATTAATCAAAATCTGCCACTTCCCCTTCCAAAAAAACACCGTCTCTGCCATCAACCCCCCCCTGTGAAGTATCTGTCACCGAAACGGAAATTTCCATATTTAATGGGAAAGCTTTATATCACCAAAAAGGCAGTGTGGGCTGAGGGTGAAAAGAACAGAGTTGGTTGGATCTGTCAGCTCTGTCATTAGCTTATACACTTTAGACAGCATGTGGAGCATTGGGGTTCATTTCAGTGTGGTTGTGATTCCATTGTCATCACTTCAACAGTATGATGAAGCTGGACAGAGATCGGTCCTTGTCTTGTATCACTGCAATCACTAATGTAATAATAGTATATTGTAATAATACTGTATTGCCTACATCACAGTCCTTAGCACATTAAAGAGTAATAGAGTTTTTTTTCTTTCTGCACATTCTGTCCTCACATAAACCTCTAATGCAATTTAAAACACACTTTGAAAGCATTTCAAAACCAGGGCCACCAAATTTACAGTGGCATGCTCATGCGGCTTCCCTCGTCATGCCTTCCTCTCTGATGCCATTTGTTTATTTTTTCCCTTTGTAATTTTTCCCCTTTATTTGCCTCCTGTGCATATTATGACAAGCCTGCAAACTACCTTTCCGACATTACCCACCGTCAGATAAACAGGTGGTGTTTACGCTTTTTTTTTCATCCTCTTCTTTTTTTTCTTTTTCTTTTTTTATAACCGCCTCCCCGAGGAAAGACATCAAAGGGAATAACAGATCATGTGCTGTGAGTGCGGAGCGTGCCAGGGGGACGTGGGCATGAAGGGGGAGGTGGGGGTGGGTGAGGGGGCGGGCAGCTGCTTAGGGCCAGCTCCAGGCCCGGCACATTCTGACCTCTAACCCCTGAACCCCCACAAGCCCTCCCTGATCCCATATCCCCCTCCCACCCACCGACCCCAGGCCAGCCCTCCCCTCAGAGCAGCTGCCAACTAAATTACATCAATGTCAAAATGCCGTCCTCCTCTGCTAGGGAGATGGAGCCTGGTAAACATGACACAGAGTGGGAATCACAATGCAGCACAGTAAGGGCAGGCACTTAATTCTACATGCCAGAATTACGGTAAAGGAGAAGGCTGGTCATATTCAGCTTTTTTTGTTTTTGTCAACAAATCACATGAAAATACCAAAACCAACAATGCATTAGTTCATTTCTCAGTATGTGTGTTTCTCAGCTGGTCTATGGCTCTCAGCCCCAAGCCCATTTGTTCTCAGTGCAAGGATTTTTGCTGCTTTTCTTGATTCTATGTGATCATAATTTTAGTATCTTTGGGTTTCAGACTGTTGGACTACAACAGCAATATGAAGATATCACCCTGGGCTTTAAAAAAATAAAATTGTGATATTCTAGAACTAATGATTATTCACTGATGAAAAAATAACCAGAACAATTAATAATGAAAATATTCATTGCAACCTTTGTTCAGTTGTACATTTCAACTATATAAGTGATTCACAGAATCATTGTGACTGCATACACTGGTGAGTGTTTCAGTATAAGAAGCAAAGCCTACAGTGAAGGGAGAAAGTATCATTTGCACTCACAATCTAATATACCTTGTTCTTTTCATTTATTCACAGCTCATTCAAATAAGCAACTATTGTGACAGTCTCCACTGTGGCTTACACAGACAAATGGACAAGCTAGAGGAAGGAAATCCTTTTCCAAAATGGCTGCTGGGCCAACAGCTAACTAGCTGGCTTCTCTGTGTGTGTCTCTGGGTTTGTGTGATTGATTGAAGTCATTACGCTGGTGGAGAGACTCCTTACCTGGCTAATCCAGGAGTGAATTTAGCTGCAGGATGACAGATAGCCGCATTACGCCCCCAGAATCTGCTGCCCGATGAGCTTTGCTGCTCAGGACTTCCACTACCAAATTATGCAAAATGCCTTGTATAATACACATATCAATATTCTACCAGATCCATCTTCTATCAGATCAGATCCCCAATTTCAGTATTACAGTCAGTTTAAGGAGTTGGAAAACACATATGTTTAATAATATACATGCAAAATACATACTACATCCTTGTATTGTATTGTATACATATTTTAGATACAAGCTCTGAATTTCTTTCGTTCTTCATATCATATCACAAAATCTACAGAAATATTTTGGCATCTCATCTGGCGCTCCAACAAAAACAAAACCGCCCTCTATCTGAGCATCCATGACCTGTCTCATCCCATCTTTAATGCACTCAGCTCCATCCCAACTCCCCCACCAACTACACTACAACTGTTTGATGGGGACAGTATCAGCAAAGTGCACAAACAGCCTGTGAGGAGGTGTTTTCCTCCAAGCATGAGGCTTGGTAGTTGGCAGATATGGACAAAGGGAGGTAAAGGGGAGCAGCTGAGGTCTTAGAAAGGTTCAGGGAGAGAGGATAAAAGGTAGAAAGATGTTGCTCAGATCATGTGAGTTGCTAGCCACTGTACTGTATCTCAGTCATGTTTAGACTTAGGGGCTTAGTGCAGACTCCAAGGCGCTTCCTGGGCTCGGGATAAAGAAGAGACGAGACAGACAGTAGGGTATCAGGACACTGGCAGTGGCATGGATAAGAACAAGTGCAAGAGTTAACAGCAAGAGTCAAAGCAACGCAAGGGGGAGAGTATTTGACTAAAGTTGAGACTTGGTTCATTAGCTGCAGGCTACAAATGTTGGGGCAGGAGCAGTGAATAGACAACAACAGGCTTATTGAACCAGTGAGCTGAATAGCTTGCTGTTGGGTATTGATGCCTCATTGCAACTTCACTACTGCATTCTCTGTATAATACATATAAACCATTGTATTGCCAAGGAATCTGTGTTGTTACTGCTGTGTTGTCTTTGCAAACATGGACATGTTGGAATATGTAGCCAAATATGAGAAGATTATACTTACATGTGGCTTGTATTATGAAGACTCAAGTGGACATGTAATTTCAGAACAGAAACATTCACTTACACACAAACATCATATAAGTTTCACTGACACTGTGGATTATTTCAACACCACAGCTATGAAGTAATATTTCATGAGTTTTAGGACAAACTGACAGCCATTCTGCCTTTTGTGTGTGTGTGCACACCCGTGTGTGTGTGTGTAGATATGTGTGTGTGTGTCAGCCATAGCAGCTGATATGTGAGCTGGAGCCTGAGCCGCCAGAAAACGCCCCAAATTGCAGCGTCTGCCATGCGCTGAGCCTCCTGCACCAAGACACTGTCTTTTGTTCTCCCCTGCTAGCGGGAGAAGCCTGACAGCTCTGAAATGATCCTCTCTCCTCTTTCACACACACACACACACACACACACACACACACACACACACACACACACTTATCCTTTTCTTTTCAACTCCTCTACTATATATCTCCCAATTTTGCGCACACACAAAAGAGGTATATACACACATGCAAAGATGCACAAAAACATACATTCTCCTGTCTGTCTCATTCCTATAGCCTCTATTTTCCTCCCAACCTCTCATTTTCTCTCCCTGCCTGTCTTTCTCTCTCATTTTTCCTCACTGGCTGGCTGTGAGGATGGCGAATCCCTCATGGATTTCTGGAGGGTATCACCATGGAGACGGGCTCTGCCACACGTGTCTATAGATCCTCCTGCTGGATAGGGGGCACAGCCAGAGGTGGTGCATTCCCTCCATCTCTAGTCTGCTTTGCAGAGAGACAACAATGAACTGAGGTGTTGAGAGAGATAGCAGAAAATGGGGAAAAGGTGGAAAGAGTAAGTGGAAGAAATATAGGGAGAAATTGGTGTTGGAGAAGGATTCAGGTAATATATACTCTAAGATACTGTATATATAGAGGAGGTGGAGAAAGTGGATGCATGGGAGGAAAAGGAGCAGGTGAGGTTATGATGGGTGAGAACAGGGAGCGAGAAATATGATGTGAGAATATTAGGTGACAGGAGTAGATGACAAGAGAGAGAGGGAGGTAAAAGCAGCAGTGAGAGGAGGCAGAAGAAGAGGCAACAGCAGCCTCATCCCTGTGTCAGGGAGACAAATAGCGTGTGATGCTAATGACTGGCTAAAGCTTTTGCCCCTGCTGAGAACAGCCGCTAATATGACTGCTAATAAAGGCGCCGTGGAACGCTGTCGCATTCCAGCAGTCGCTCAACTGTCGCCCAAAATTAGCCAAATTGGAGCTCTCCTTCTCCTGCCTCTCCACTCTTCTGCCTCACATTAATGCTCCAGAAATGGGGCCCTCACTGTAACGCTTCCAGATGTTTTTTTTTCTGCATTAAAGGGCCACTTGTTCACACTGTAATAGAATTTGTTCCATCTTATAATGCTGAGGATGCCCACTCCATAAAATATGAAGTGGTCTTTTTGTGATCTGAAGCTCTTTTCTTCTTTGATTGCTACCTCTCATACACACACTCCTCTTGGAGGATTTTGTGATTCTGCCAGGGGACAAAGCAAAGGGAAACATAGAATACTACAGTATTTTCCCCACTGCTTCTTCTCTCAGCACAATGCCTGCAGAATTTATTTTCTTTTTTAATTTAAATGCCACCTAATTATTTCTGGAATTTTAATTGCCAAGTGCAGTGAGTGGGATGCAGCGCCTGTGATGACGAATGTTGTAGCCAAGGTCACACAGTGACAGAGCCAGGGAACGTGGGATGGTGGAGCTGTGGGTTCTTCCTGGGGCTTAGTCATCATGGGGCTTAAGAGCGTCGGGGCAAACACACCTCTCACAGTGTCACAACAACCTGACAGCTCAGGGACGGGAGGACACCTGAGACCCAAGTTGTTCGGTATGCAACGTCTCTTAACACGACTGTGATTAAAAGTCATTTACATAAGATGCTCTGCAGTAGCTGAATAAAATGAGCACAAGCTTTTAAAGTAGAGACAAATATATGAGGACTGGTGAGCTACTGTAGGTGGAACGTTTAGCATCGTCAGGTTTTAAAGCATGTTCATTCTCTGCTATCAAAAGGCCTATTTGTTTGTACAATGCTGACCCAAAACAATGAAGTGTACTTGACTCCTTTTAAATATACAATGAAAAACTACACAACCCAGCATTTATTATTTGGTATCCATTAGCTGATGTTGCAAAGCAATTATAGCCATTCAATGGCTTTTTTTTTAAAGAGTGATTCAGGTGTAGTCGCATTAATACCTGTCAGCCACTGAGCTCTGCTTGGGCTCAGTACCTGACAGCAGCGCTGCCTTAAGATTGCTTTATTGTTAAGATAAAGGAAGGCAGGACCAGGAGACAGAGAAGGAGAGGAGATGGTAAGGCCCTGTTTCTATCTGCCATTCCCACACCACTTCTCCCTCTCCCTCTCCATCCCTGCTCCCCCTCCTTCCTCCCACTCACCTATCCTCCTCTCCTGCCAGCCCGCCTGCCTTGGCAGCCGCTAACCTGCTGGGACTGGCCCTTGATTTATTTGGAGAGGGCCCTGGAACGGAGGGGCCAGGATGAGTGGCATTTTAATGTGCTTTTGAGATGTTTGGTCACAAGCACTATTGATCACAGTGCCGCAGCACACACACCCCTCCCTCACTGTCCCGCAGACCCTCACACTGCCCTGGGGGAGAGGTCTGGCTGTCAGGCAGGGAATGAGTTTCCATGTGGGCCCAGATTAATGAAATGAGGCCCCTGGTTGTGGGGAGTGCAGGGGGTCAGACCATTAAGGAATCCCTGTGCTGGGTGAGATTGAGCCTGCCAGCTGACTGGACCCTGACTGACTGATGGACGCCTGGGACTTAGCAGAAAGGGAGAGTGAGAGAGAGAGCAGGATGGATAGGATATTGGACTGTGGGACACACAGACATGAAAAACAGAGAAAAAAAGGAGCAAAATGGGTTTCTAAGACTACGATGCACCATCCTACAATAGACTATTTGCACCTAACTACTGCAATGAGCCTTTCTCATAGCCAGTCCTCCACAAAAGCAGCATACACTGACTAACAACTACCATTTTCTTACTCTTGCACACATTCTTGTGCCATTCATTCACATCAGGTCTTACTCTAAGTAGTGCGGAGCCGGAGAAACATCCAGAGGTTGTAAAAAGAGGAGCCAGGGATATTTCACAGCCGAGTGAACATGCCCAAAGCGTGTTTAGCTCCCTTACACTCCAGCCTGGACAGAAGGTTTATTTGATGGCCAAAACACTCAGCAGAGCTCATCATAGTTCTGATTGTATGGACGCTTTTGTTCAACCGTATCAAATGTGTGCACACAGCCACACACAAACATACACTCATATATGAATGTACAAACAGCAAGACTCATTCTAAAGTCACACACATGCATCTTACATTGAGGGGCCAGGTACCAGCTTGGGGCTCTCAGAGGTTTGATGAGTGAAAGGGATTAAGCCCCTGTGATCAATAGCCTGAGCGAATACACAGATTATCAGATTATCAGATTAGGATCTGTCCCCCTGCTGCCGAAGGGAGCCAGAGAATACATTAAAACCTGAGGTGCTTTGGCAAGATTCAATTAATCAAGCTACAGGTTGTCTTTTCCCTCTTATAGTCAATTCCAGACGAGCAGTTGTGTTTTGCTACACTCAGTTCACGTCAGAACAAGGGCATATCAGTCTGGTACAAAGTGTTTGCAGAGCATGCACAGTGATTTTCTTTTGCCTGAAGAACAAATTGATGTTACCTGAATATAAATGAATGTGAAAATAAACTAAATCTTCTGCTTTGTTTGTTTCAAAGATAGCGATTTTATCCCCTTGTAACTGTTTTCTAGAAGAAATGGAGCATTTTATTATAATTGCTCAATAGTTAATGAGTACATGTCTAATTAAGGTTGGTAAAGAAACTTTGATATTTTTCCCAGCAGAACTTAAGAAGCATTGCTTCTCTTGTTACAGTACTGCTGTGTGCACTGTATTGCTTGCAAATTTAGTTAGTAAACTACAGCACCTTGACACAGAGTGTGTAGATGAACATTATGGCCAGGTGAGGCTAACGCCTAACGACTGCCCTCTTATCTCTCCTCTGCAGTGTGTACGGCTGCCCTCTGGCCAAGAAGAGAAAGAGTCTAGACAGACAAACCCTGGAAACCTCCCCCAAGAGGAGCACCTACCTAGATGACATGGACAACTCCACAATGGAGGAGTGCTACGAGACAGACGGGACAGAGGAGATGGACGACAGGGAGGAAGAGGAGGAGGAAGGTGCTGTAGAGGAGGAGGAAGAGGGAGAGGTGGAGGAGGAAGAGGAAGAGGAGGAAGTGGAGGGCTACATGGACTACAACGAGGAGCAAATGGAACATGAAGAAGGCGAGGTGGAAAGAGGGGACGCAGATGGTGAGGAAGAGGAGGAGGAAGAAGAAGAGGAGGTAGAGGTGGAGCAAGAAGAGGAGGAAGAGGGTGATGAGGAGAGGGTGGAGGAGGCAGAGGAGGAGGAGGAGGAAGCGGTAGAGGAGGTACACTATGAAGAGGGGGAGGAGGAAGAAGGAGAGCAGAGTCAAGGGCAAGGTGAGAACACTTTTTTTTAATTACATGACATTCACACCAGGAAACTACAACTATTTAGAATTTCAAATATTTTTCAATCTTTAAAAAAAACCCACAATTTTTCAAGTGCAACATTTGCATATCTGTGGTTTATATTTCCATATTTGATGGGCTGAATGCAGTAGTTTGGGGCAGTTGGACATGATGTTCAAACACTGATTGTGTTTTGCATTGGAATGAGATGAAAGCTCTGTAACAACATACTGAAACTTCAGCATGGCTGTGATCGGTTATTCCTTTGATATTTTTTGTTTATGTTATTCATTAATTCATGCATTTACACATTTTACTTTTATACTGCATGTACTCATTTTCAAAGCCTTTACTGTACTGCTACTGTAGTTTAAACCCTCTAGAAGTGGAAGAGAGGTGTGCTGGCACCAAATTATTTGTGAACATGAGCTTGTTCCTTACTTTCTTGATTTTTCATAGAGCTCTTTTTAAATATATTTAGGATTTTTTAATTACAGAGAAATTAAAGAAATTGATGGCTAAAATCAGCTGGGCCATCCTTTGCAATTATTTCCAACTGAAATGTTTTAACCCTCTCCAAGACCTTTGTCAGAAGTATCAGAGCCTAAATTGAAGATGAATCATGCTAAACTACTAAAACCGAGCCATTATTTTTTTTGTAAAATACAGAAAGACTACAAACAAATTAATCTTTTTTAATCACAAAAGAACACTGAGTTGCCTTTCCCTTCACTAGTATTAAATCTTGTGAATATTAGAGCTGTTGACAATCAAAGCATTGCTTTAATTATGCTATTCCTAAAGATATGATACAAAAATACCACCTAATTTTGGGACTGGGATTTGAGAACCTCCTGCCCCATATGTTATCTCCTCTTCCCACCCCTGACGTTCCCAACACCAGATTTGGCAGGTTTCTCTCCAGCAGATTCTGTTTTGCACCCCCACATCACAATTGGACCTGACAGTGCCTTCAAGTCCAATTAAGAGTGAAGCTCTGAGAGAGGAGTGTGTTAACCCTGTTTGGTGCACAGCTCTACCCACCCAAAGTGTTGATGTGGCATCTCAGCAGCCGTGCTCTTATTGTCTTGCAGACATGTGAAAACATCTCTACTGACTGGTGTTCATTAGAGCCCACAGCCGATGCCTTAACACTGAGACAGTGGACTGTTGCCACTGTCTGTTCAGCCTGTCAACAGCCTCTCTATCTATGGGTAGTAGCTGATTACCATGTACTGTTAATAAGTCTTTTACACAAGTCACAGTACATGTTGTTGTCATTAGCAAATATTACTGATGTGTTCTCCAAATTCTTCTCATAATTTAACTCTATTATCATAATGTTTGCTTTAATGTAAGAGAAGGAATTCACAGCATTTTTAATCTGCAGCATTTTCCCTAAGACAGGCAGAAATTTTTTTCCATATGCATCATTTCCATGTTCCCTGTTCGCCCCAAGACAGCAGTACTGGATGGCCGCTGGGCAGATTCCAATCTCCTAAATGTAATAGAGGTGACACTCTGGAGCTTCCCTGTGTTTGTCAGTGGCATGCACATCTCTGTAGCTAATCCAAAGCCAATTCAGGGCAGGACAGTCTCTCTGTTCCCTCCTTAATCTGTTTCGCTTCCATATCCCTTTTGTGTACCTTGATTGCTCTTCAAATTGCTTCCCTGTGCCATGTTTCATACCATCAAAAATTAAACCCCTGGTGCAAGAGGTTGCTGTTAGAAGCCTTCCACTGTCAAAATATGTGCCTGGTCATTCGTGACTGTTCCCTCTTCTCGCTCTAAAGCCCCCAACCCCCAAGCACCAATATTGTGTTGCTCTCATTAGATTGGAGTGTGAGTATGTGTGTATGTACAATATTTGAGTGAGGGAAAGTCAGCATGGCTGTCTATACAGTACATGTACTGTAAGTCTATGTATGAATTGTATAAATATGAAATATATAATATTCACATTTGTTTGTGAATGTATCTTCAACTGTTTTCACATTCTTCATATTTGTAACTTTGACCTGCAGTCAGGTTCAGATCAATATGTATATTGTGATTACAGATAAATCTTTGAACTTTTCATCACTGTCAATTACACTTCAGTGTTTTTTCTATTGTTATTATTTTTTGTCTTGTAATTCACTCATTCCCAGCAAATGTAACTCTGATTTAATATTTCTGTGCATGTGTGTGGGGGCTTTTGGGTTCATTTTCTCTGCAGGAATGTAAGTGGCAAATGTGACGCCAATGTGAGCGATGTGCTCTTGGCGGTTCAGGGCGGAAATATGAAAGGAGAGATTGGAAGTGCTCCAGGAGTGAGTGCTTGAAATTACTGACAGAAGAGGTTCAGTAACCTTTTGCAGCCTGTCAGAATCAATTAGGCAGTGAAAGGAATTCTAAAGATACTGATGACTGAATGAAAAAAGAACTTTACTAGCAAACGATGAATAGCAACCGACTGGGGTTCATCTTGTTGCAGATGGAACACCATATTATTCTCAAATTTTAGACTTAAAAAAATCTCTTCAATTCATTTTCTCACAGTGTTTGCTTAAATAACTGAAATGTTATCTCATTTGCAACTATTTATAGATTTCTTTAGTATTATTATTATTAATCAAATGACCTTGAAATATCACTTTCTAAAGAAATCAAGGGAATTACAGCAAGAATAAAACTCGCCAAAGATATAGTCCCTGGTTTCATAGATTCTCATTTACAAGAGCATCTTTCTCTGGAACGTTCCCAAACTGCTATATTTAACTTCCTGTGCTGATTCACAATTCAGAACACAAGCTGCTGTTAAGACTCTCAAAGTAAATTATTAGGGGAAGCAAAGAGTTCCTTATCCAATTTAGATGGACCAAGCCCAGAAATCTGATTTGCCAGTAAAATAGAATGACGGAAATGAAATTACTAGACGTTTGTTCTTTCTTTCCAACAGAGGACGATCAGATGAGCAGTGTTGAGGGGGGCGAGGGCGATGGTGGAGGTGGTGGTGGCAATGCCAAATCTGGCCCCATAACGGAAAAGGATGACAACAACAATGATGAGTACGAGAACTATGATGAACTTGTGGCCAAGTCACTGCTCAACCTGGGTAAAATCGCAGAAGATGCTGCCAACCGTGCCATGACGGAGTCTGAGATGAACAGCAACTCCTCTAACAGCGCGGAAGAGGAAGAGGAGGAGGAGGAGGAAGAAGAGGAGGAAGAAGAGGAAGAGGAGGATGAAGAGGAAGAGGAGGAGGAGGAAGAAGATGAAGAGGAGGAGGAGGAAGAGGAGGAAGAGGAAGAGGGGGAAGGGGATGAAACACAAAGAGCTGATCTGAGTTTGGACGTTGACAGTGATGTGGTCAGGGAGACAGTGGACTCCCTTAAACTGCTGGCGCAAGGTCATGGTGCAGTATTGTCTGACAATTTAGATGGACAGGAGTACGAGGACGGTACAGCTGAGAATGGGGGCGAGAATGACTGTTCCCATGGAGGAAATACACACAATGGTGGTAATGGACAAGTTAAAACCACCAGTAATGGACAAATAGAAAACAGTGATGAGGAAGTGTGTTTAAGCAGTCTGGAATGCCTACGGAACCAATGCTTCGACCTGGCTCGGAAACTAAGTGAAACAAAGTCTGCTGACCGAAATGGACCAACCCAGCTAAATCTTTTTGCGTGCGGGGATGCCAATCAACAGCCCCAGCATCACGGCTATGGGGATTTCCAACATAGCCAGGAGGACAGGCGGACACTTGATAGGAACTATTCCGACATGGACAATCTCATGAAGCTGGAGGAGCAGCTGAGCCCACGCTCCAAGGCCTTCTCCAGTTGTGCGCAGGACGACCGATATCACCACAACCACCGGGACTTTGATGAGGACACGGCCTCAGTGACGTCGGACCGATCAGAAGAAGTGTTTGACATGACAAAGGGTAACCTGTCCCTTTTGGAAAAGGCCATTGCACTAGAGTCAGAACGGGCGAAGGCAATGCGGGATAAAATGGCAGCTGAGGCTGCCAGGAGAGACGGGGTGAGGTATAACCATGAAGACCATGGCCCAAGGCATGGCTACGGTGTTGAGCGTAAAGCCCGGCTTCCTGATGGTATGAAGAAGCTTTTCTACCATAAAGGTGAGTGGTTCTTTCAAACAGGGACATGCTCAGATACACACCATGCTTCCATTGGAAACCATATCTCCTCAAGTGTAGACATGTTTACCTCATTTAACAAGCTCAGGTAAAATGTTTGTCTGTCAGTGTTTGGCTCTGTATTCTATCTTTCCTGTACTGGAGACTAGACAGCCCACATGCATTCTGGGAACCTTACTATAACCCCAGGACAAGCTTTTTCAGCCAATTTGGAAATTCGCATCTCGGTAGCAGCGGGAGCGGCAGCAGCAGCTTATGTTGTTAAAATAGGCCAGCATGGAAACATCAGAGGGTAGGCTTGTCAGGCATAAGTAATGGCAATCTGCATGGCCTGTTAGGACCGCAAATCTCATCCGTGCGATGCAGCTTGGGGTAAAGCTGCCTATTTTTAAACCTGTGCAAGTACTTGGGAGAGGAGGCTACAAAAAAGAGGCCTGTTGCCTTTGGAAAGGATTCATTCTGTAGGAAACAAGAAAGCTTTATACATATTTTATCATGCTTATATCTTAATGTTCAGTTATTGATAATTACTGATTCTACAGAAAGGCAAATACACACATTGTATATGGCTAATCATATATTGCAAAGACTGCAGTACTGTATTCCAGTGTACTGCATGTGCTGGATGTCTGCTTGTATACTTACAGGTTAGAGTTGCAGTCACAGAAACATTGCAGTGGCATTTACAATGGTCTAACTGCAGCTCCCTTATTTAACTCCTAATTATTATCCTAATTATTCTTCTCATCATATCCTTTACTGCAACAATATTCAGACTTAGTTAGGTTAAATCATTTCCTCCCATAAGGAAGATATCAGATGAGAGCAACAAATAAGCATGCTAATTCACAGCAGGGTGATATTACACCTTAAATGCCACACAACTCACAGCAGGTATATATTGCGACTTAAATGCCACACAAATGTTAATTTCAAGAGCCTTCCATGGCCTCTGTGTCTGGCTAATGTTGGAATAATGAGAGGACGCGAGACAGTTGCGTCACGATAACATCTTTCCTCAGGCAAGATAGTAGCAGACACTCGTTGACCAGGGTTCCTGTGTGTGATTTATAAAACAGAGCATGGCGAGGGAGGGAGGGTGCGGGGGTTCAGAGTATAGCCCAGCACCCTAAGAGAAGCATGAGGCTGAGATGAAAATTGAACAGTATCAGAATGACCGATAACGAACGACAGGCCCACTGACTGCACATTAATTATCCAGAGATGGTATGGTAATGGGGGCCATTTGCTATGCAAAGCGCAGACCGTCCCCAGCCACAATCAATATCCCCTGCTTTCTAATATGCCTTCCACTTGGCTGCCTCCACTCTCTGCAATGGAAGCGCGGCAGGCAGAACGCACAAGCATCACGTACGTGTATGTATGTGCATTCGTGCGTGTGCAGATTGAGAATTATTTCCAACATACTGTTCAAACACAAACAGTCAATGTATTAATGTGCCCCAAAAGAAGCCATTATTAAGAAGCCACATTTTACATGCAGACCAAGTTCTTTATCAACATGAAATTTCCCTGTCTTTATTGCACTGGTGCCAGACAGAAGGGCCAGACATGACATAGCAATATTGTACCAAACTCATATGCCCTTAACGCGACATAGATAGATGACAGCCACAGTGGATAATGAGGTGCTTTTTTTCTGATGAATGAGACATGGGATTTCATTCGGTGACTCACTTGTAAATGTATGAGTAGGTGTGCTCCATGCCACCTCTCAATTTTGTCCTTTCTTAACCCTCTTCTTCACTTTATTCTTCTCCTTTTTCTTACTTCACAACCTCTGGGTTTATTTTGGTTTGTCAGTAAGAGCCTTAGGTGGAACTACAGGGTTACAAAAGCCTGTGAAACTAATCAGTGGTACAGTCTTTCTGTGGCATCCCCTCTCTACTCTCCTAATACTGATCCTGATAAAGGTTTCTGTCATTCAAATGGCTCCAATTGATTGTACACTCTGATTTGTCACTCACATCCTTTAACTATGCCACAGAAAGGTATTATAAGCTTTTATTGCTTATAATACCTTGTTACCATGTTAATGTAATGTAAACTGAACCATTCTACAAGAGCCATTGCAGTTCAACTGTAAGAAGAATCCTTGACCTTGTGTGAGAGTCAAAGTGTTTTAAAAGGTGGAAGCTTGCATTGGAGAAACAAAGCCAATTGGCACGGCTTGGCATCACTGCTTTTTGGTGGTAACCATATCTGATCTGGTTTGGAAGAAACGGGAGAAGCAGGTTTGGAGAAGGGAAAGACAATCTCATCCGGTGTTTGTGTGTGTATGAGAGTGCATTTTGGATGCTCCTTGCAGCACTCAGCTCAACAAACTGTCATGTGAAGGAATGAGTAGCTCTAATGAAGAGAAGAATGATAAATTCCTAATTGAATCTAAACTGGAAGATGAAAGGCTTTTTGTTGAGGGTCACTAACACGAGAGTTGTTATATTTCATAAACGTTCACAATTTCATTACAGTAAACAAACTTCATGATTAAAAGATCTGTCAACGAGCCAATTATTGCATCTTTATCCTTGTCTGTCTACACTCTGTTCCAATAAATAATGGCCTACAAAATACAAAAAAATCCACTTCAAAATGTTTGCGGTTGCAGTAGTCAAGGGCGTAAATTTGGTTTCACATTTGAGGGGGCGGGGGGCACATAAAGTCAGAGCTTCTTTAATGTGTTTTACATTTTAATAGCAATCTGGAAAATAACACATTATCATGAAATTGGTTATCATGCTCTCCAAATGAACAATGTTCATTTAAAAAGCAGAAATGCTACATAAATTGCTGTATTATTCATATACTAGCCCTACTTAAATTCACATTTAGGTTTTATTGATAGAGATCTTATACTTTGTTTTACAATAATATTGTGTGCATCATTGAAAAGAGCACTGTCCTGTACTTCCTCATCTTATAATTAATATGATGTTCAATTCTAGCATCTTATCAGGAGAATATTGACTGTGAATAATAATACAGATTACATGATTTTTTAGACCCCCTCACCCCTCCTTCCCCAGTGGTAATTATGACCTTGACAGCAGCTATTGAAAAGTCTGAGAAATCCAGAATAGACTGACCTATATATAACCTGAATAGCAAAAGTTCTCATCTTGTGTTCTTCAACATCTGTTCCTTCCTGATGCAGCTGTTCACAGTTCTCAACATAATACAGTATCTGCAATATCTTTATGTTACTTTCTGTTATCCACCTATGGCATTTTAACTCCCGTGTAACTCACATAACATCTGGGAGACACTGTTTTTTAGTCACAACTTATAGCTCTGACGTTATGTGGCTGTCATAGTAACTGCCTTCATCAGCATCAGCAACATTATTTTTTCAGGTTTGTGCTAACCTCACATCTGCCAGCATGCGTACTGCGTGTTTGTTCAACTCAACATGACTTTCTTCTCACAGATGCTTCACGTGCAGACAAGAAAGAAAGTCGGTGTCCGACACCGGGCTGTGATGGCACAGGTCATGTGACGGGCTTGTACCCCCACCATCGGAGCCTGTCCGGCTGTCCGCACAAAGACAGGGTGCCACCAGAAAGTAAGCATTTTAGTCACACACCAGACAAACATTATTTACCCAACCTGTGGCCTTCATGTTCTTTGATGTTCAGCAATCCGCATGTTTCCCGTGATCGCTGCTGTGTCTGGCTCGTCCTGTGCCGCTATGTACTTGCTGTCGTGGTTGGACTGTGTTTGATATTTCAGTGGGGGGTACAGTGAGGGGTCAGACGGGTTGCAGCTGCACTTCTCTTGTGACCTTTTGCATGGGGCCATGGTTTTGCTCGCTGATTGCCTGCCTAGTGTGCCGTGGTGATGAAGTGGGAAATGAGGCCTTAGTGATGTGCAAACAGTGGCAATGCAGCGATTGGTGGGATGGTCAAGAGCTGTCAATCAGTGATTTACTTGACTGCATGAGACTTTCTCCTCCACTAGATTGATTGACCGTGTTTGCTTTATGACAATCCCGTCCAATACTGTTGGTTTCATTCATACTTTCTTCTTCACAATGTGGTTTATACACTGCATGCATGACTGATGAGAAAAGGTTAAATGTCATGCTTTTGTATTCCATTAATTTGTTTAGCTTTTTAATGTTAATTGAGTCTTAACATTTCATTTTTTACAAACTTGAAAATGCTCACAGACCTTGATAACACTGCGCCTGCTTCAGTCATCCTTGCCATAAACCTGATTCATTTATTTATATTCCTTGCTCAATTAAGTTTTGTTGAATAGAAAGGCAGTATCATATCTCTAAGCCACAGATCAAATGAAGTGGCAATAAACATTAGCCTTGAATGAATAGTGAGTTTTCCTTTTGGAGATTTCACCCCGGCTATTTAGTCTCATTCACCTTGTGCAAACTTCTCAATAAAAGCCCCTTTACACGTTTCATTAACCGCAGCGTGAAAATCAAGTTATGATCTGCCATGACCCAGACAATCAAAATAAAAGAGGGTTTTAATAATGGCAAAGAAATTAGTTACCATTACAGCCAGGCTTGTAAAGACCAGCAGTGTCACAGATGACTCTTGTTCTGTGAAGCGCAACTCACACAAAGGTCCCTAACCTTAGATGTGCTTGTCTCCCAGAAATGTGAAATGACTCAGAGCACTTGACCTTGACCAGGATCAAGAGCCTCAAAATGGAATTTGGAATGGGCTTGAATTGATTGTCACTGGAGATTTTGGAATATGATGTCTGTGTTCCTCCTCCTGTTCCTCACTTGTGTTGATCAGGCTGACTTTTTGTGGAAATGATACCACTAATACTGCACAGGATGCTTTGGATCACAAAAAGTTCTCATCTTGATCTTTATGGCATCATCTTCAGTCCTTATCCCCCGACTTGAAAAGGGCACTTGAGAGCGAAACACACACACACGCACAGTTCAGTCATGTCGCTGTTAAAAGGTGACCTGGTATGAGGTATTAGTGGGTCTCTGCATTATCAGCCATGGAGCAGCCAGTCACCGGGTTTTCGCAAATATGTGGTCAATAGTCTCATGCAGACAGACTCCTCGCTTCACCACTTTAAAGGTAAAGATGAGTACATGTCACACATGTGGCTGCCTGCAGGGCAGACTCAGCTATGGGCAAATCTCTCTCCCCTATTAACACATTTGCTGTACTGGATGGACTATGTTTTATTAATGCAGTGGCTTCATTTAATTGGGAAATCACACAGTACAGCCAGGCTGTTCCTTGGGAAATGTGAAAAATGACGATTAAATTATATCTCGAATTCATTAATTCCGATTCCTGTTTGCTCATTGTAGCTCTTTTTTCTGTCAAATATTAAAATATTTAATCACCTCACACAGGAGTCTTTGTTTTTGTCTTTAAAGTATTTTACCTTTGTAACATACAAGACATTTGGAACCACATCCCATTTGCTGCCATGTATTCCTTTTCCAGCCATAATAGTTTGATACGTTGCCACTGAATCAGCCTGGTTCTTTAATTTCTTGTCTACCTATCTGTCTCTTTGCAGAGGGCAGGACAAAAACTGGGATATGCATAATGTATTGGCTTGTGGCATGTTGAGGTGGCAGGCTTTGTCCAATTACCTGCACTGAACACCAATTAGTATGTAAGGGAAGGAGGATGATGAGGGGTTAAAGTTTAAGGGGGTGATAATGATGAAGCTGATGCCGATGGGGTTTGGCCCTGCATGCCACTGGTGCTGAGACGACCCTTCCCCGCGCCCCCGCCTGCGGTGCTCCAACAGTTCCTCTCGGACATCCATAGATCATTAATCTAATTGGCTGGTTGCCGAGGGGATCTGAGACAGTTATGGACTGTTTTAATGGTAAATGGTATCGAAGACTGTGCTCTCTACCCTAACAACGTGCCGATGATAACAAAGCGCACTCTATCAAGGCGCTGTATTCCATCTGTCTGCATCTTCCATTGATTTCAAGACTTCTGTTTTGCTTGATTGAGCTGTTGGTTGCTCCACTCTCTGCATGCTCAAAACTTCCTTCCATTTCTGTGTCTTGCTGGCTTTGTCCTGTTAAACTTAAATGACATCTTTTTATTCATGACTGTCCCTATTCCATGAATACTAATTTGAAAGGGCTGGATAAGTGGAAGCAATATGGTGGGAAACCTTGCCTGCCCTTTCAAACTAGTGTTCATTAAAATGAAGAAGAGGTCATTTAGGTTCACACAGGCTCATTTCTTAATGATGTTTATAATGCCAAGCTCCTCACACACTAATAGAGCTCATGCGTGATTGTAAGGGGCTCCTAACCTTCCCTGTCTTTCACTCCTATCTCCTGTCTCTGTGAAGTTGTGGCTATGTATGAGAATGTTCTTAAGTGTCCTACGCCTGGCTGCACGGGACGCGGCCATGTCAATAGCAACAGAAACTCCCACAGAAGGTAAGTGACAGCCTGCCTGTATGAAACTGGCACTGTCCATGTTCAGTCCTCCTTTTTTCACTGTGGGGCTTTTTTTTTTCAGTTCATACGTTTATGAGGTGTTGTTCTTGAAATTATTTTTTTCATCTTCAATTTCTTTTTAAAGTCATATTTTGTTTAGTTATTGTTAAATCCATTTTTTTTGTCTTTCCAACACATTATTTTTTTTATGTGTGGATAAGCACTGTTAGACTTTCTTCTAACGTTGGCTAGATGCAAATAATTCAAGTAGTTCAACTGCTTAACAATCCCATAGTTTGACTGAGACTGATTAGAATGCAGCAATTCACACCTTCCACAGCATAAATCATTTATCAGCTCCTGGCGAAAAATGGTATCTATCAGGTGCAGGTTTGGAGGGAGAAACTGAAATAGCAGGGCGCTCTTGCCAGTGCTGTCAGACGGGGCGAGGTGACAGTGAAAGAGGAGTGTCACCCACAGCAGATGCTCAGGGAGTCGGGCATAGCAGCAGCCATTAGCACCTTTCTGCCACTCAGCCAGGGTGAAAGGAGAGGTGCAGACCTGGGAGGACCAGAATGCCTCCATGCTGTGCTCAGTGACACGGCTGCAGTGCAAAATAGGCACACACATGGACACGCACCATAAACTTTCACTTTTATTAGAAAGAGTTGTTACAAACCTCCATACTACACACTTCCCAAACTGATACATACATACATCCTTGCACAAGCAAGCACACATTTATGCACGCCTGATGGCAGGTGCTCATGAACACAACTCTATATTGCCTTCAGGCTATTGTCAAAGATAATTTTTTCAGTGAGGCCCGACACACTACAGTTGACAGACTGGATGGAGAATAATATGGGTTAAGGATAACAACATGAACTTTTGTCACACTTGGTCAGTTAGTTGTCAGGAGGATGTTTTACAGCACTAAATTCTATTCAAACACTGCAGGTGTAGATCCCAAGTGTATGTACGTGTGTGTGTCTTGTTTGAAGGAAACAAGACGCTGCAGAATGCACATAAAAATGCTTTTGTCCATATGGGAATATCTATTCTGAGGATTATTTTCCACTCAACCAAGAACATTCAAGCTGTCATTTAAATTGTTAAACGTGATGAAAATGAATGATTTTGCATTTTAAAAGCTGACTTTCTGAGCCACAGTCAGATATTTTCATACTGGTAGATGCTGGGATTGATTAGCTGACAGACAGGTGTGCACTAGCTGTTTTCAGACTGCCAGACTAGCTGACAAGCAGTCTTAACAAGCCAACCATTTTACAGCATGTGCTTTCAATGTAATATTTTCACCTATCAAAATGTTTCTCACATGCACATGTGCCACTTACACCGCTTTCTCATTTCAGTCTGTCAGGTTGTCCCATTGCTGCAGCCGAGAAGCTGGCCAAAGCCCAGGAGAAGCACCAGACCTGCGACGGCCCCAAGTCCAACCAGGCCTCTGACCGAGTCTTAAGGTAGTATTCACTCTTCGATTTCATTTACATCACATATAATAATTTTTCTACAGGAGGCAGGAAAAACCATGGCAAAGCATACAATTTACAGTAGATGCTTGTAGTTCCCTAACCTTTGTCAACTTATATTGTCCATTGTCACAAGAATATGTTGTAAAAACGGGAGCTTGATTGTCCATTCACTGAGTTCACTGTAAATGTGATGTTTGTGCTAAGATGTACAGTACCAGTCACAGGTTTGGACGCACTTTCTCATTCAAGGGAATGGGAAGGTGTGTCTAAACTTTTGACTAGTACTGTACCTAATATGATATGGAAGGAGCTGAGTGTTTACTTTACATGTCAAGAACTATTATTCAGTCATGCTTGAATGTTTTGTTCCTTTTTTCCTCTACATTTCATAAAGCTATTGAGATTTTAAGTCTCCCCTTTTTGTTTCATGTTTATGTTCTCTTGTCCCCTGAGAATACTTCCAAGAGACTGCATGTTCATTCCTGTGTACACTGTTGAAGGCAAATCACTTTATTAGATTTTAACAAAATTGCCCTCATTTATCATGGTGAAGACTAGGGGTTTTTGAATGAGAGTTTGTTTGATAGTCATGAAAATGCTGTGATGAAAAGTCATAAGTAATTGTAAATTTTCTATTTATATCTAACTGAACATCAACAGTGTGAGATCTTACATTTCATCTCTTCCTGGTTTTCGATTGGGGTTATAAATGCATATCATATGATAAAAGCATATCAAAAGTATGCAAGTGTAATAAAAGATATGCAGAAATTCAATTTTGTCTGTTTTTATTGACTAGGAATGAAAAATATTTGTAGCAGGGTTATGTCTTTTAAAGCAAGAGGAAGAAAATATGTATGCTATGACATATAAAAGGGATGCCCTGCATCCTAAAACACCCCTCCATCCGCCAGCATCATCCTCCATATTCTAATCCTGGAGTGTTGCCATAACAGTCTGCCCCTTCCCTTGCATCTGCCCATTTTTTAACCAAACCCCAAGTTCCCTCTCCTTCCCCTGGGCAATGTTGAGTGCCTCGGTCCAACTTCCACCCCCTCGTCATTTATTTTCCAGGCCTATGTGCTTTGTCAAACAACTGGACTATCCACAGTATGGTTACAAGAACAATGTTTCCACCAGCACGCCCCGCTCCAACCTGGCCAAGGAGCTGGAGAAGTACTCCAAGACCAGCTTCGACTACAGCGCCTTTGACGGTAGTAACAACCACCAAGTGTACGGGAAACGGGCCATCGCACCCAAAGTTCATGGACAAAGAGACACCTCCCCCAAAGGATATGACGGTACTATTTTACAGCAAGATAAAAATAGTTCTCTCTATCAGACATTCCAATAACATCCTTTTTTCATCTCTCCCATCCTGAATTTACTGTTTTAATGGTTGTTCAAGATTAAGTATACTCATCAGTGCACATACAAGAAAATATTCCTTTAAGCAGTATCAAGCATCTCAGGGTCACAAGAACGTTTTATGGAATCTTCTATCATGGTGAATTATTTTCAATTTGGATAAGAGTTAAAATAATAATTAAATTAAAATACCAATTAAAATTCCAAATTTAATAGATCTATAATGTGGTATAAGGTGGTATAATGTTTTTTATATATGAACAGTTTGGCAATCTTGTTCTTGAGTTATGTCTTTCAGAACTCCTGCCTGTGATAAGTTTGCAGGGTCTAACTTTAAAGAAACATAATAACACACACTTCATCAGGGATATACTGATGATTAAACCCACGTCAACATTATTTATTCACCTTTAATGTTGAGTGAATTTTTCATTCTGAATTTTTTAATGTGTCCTACAGCCAAACGCTACTGCAAGAACTCCAGCTCGGCCAGCAGCACTACCAGCACCTACGCTCCCAGCAGTAGCAGCAGCAGCCTGAGCTGTGGAGGTGGAGGAGGGGGCACTGGAGGAGGCGGTGGGGGCGGAGGTAGCAGCGCTAGCAGCACTTGCAGCAAGAGCAGCTTTGACTACAGTCACGATATGGAGGCTGCCCACATGGCGGCCACGGCCATCCTCAACCTGTCCACGCGCTGCCGGGAAATGCCCCATGGCATGGGGGGAAAGCCCCAGGACCTGTGCTCGCAGGTAGGAAGGAAGAAGACACACTCACTGGAATGACTGCCATGTCTTATCATACATTTAGATTGTCACTTGAATGTCCAAAGTATAAAACTAAATCTACAAGTATAACCGAATTCTATGAATTTTGTTCTACTATGATTTTGGTTCGTTTTTGGTTTGGTTCAACAGGAGGAGATCAGCTCCTGCTTTATCAAATGGGAGGAAGTTACAAACACACCCTGATTTGACACTGCAGTATCACATGACTCTATATTCACACACCTTTGGCCTCCTGCTGTAGTCACAGAAAGATTATCACTGTGCTTCCTTCATTATAATAATGATAGCAGTGAAACCTGACAAAGATAGTGAGATTTCAGTTGTACACTCCACACGTACACATATACACACTCGCACACACACATTCCATCAAAGATCTGGGGCTGTGTCTTACACTCAGGGCTCAGCAGGGCAGTTTTTTATTTTCCGTCTGGGGATCAGATAGGAGCAGGACGAAGCGCCGTTTGACACGGCGTGAGCCCAGTGTGTCATTTCTGAGAAGATAAGGTGACGGTGTTCCTGCATTATCTGCGCCGAGATGCTGAGCTGGAAAATGGGGGCCAGAAAGAGAGCGCACAGCAGAGGGCTAATGCTGGCTTAATGCTAATGTTGACAGCGGAGTCTGCCAGAGAATGAGAGCAGGGTGATAGAAATGAAAATAAAGAGAGCAATGAAAAGCTTTTTTGGTGGGAGGTTTCTAAATGTTACAGTGCAGGAGAGGAGGAAGGCACTGAGGGAAGAGTTGGAGAAAATGAGGGGAGAGCAGACGAAAGGAGGAGGAAAGGGAAAAAAGCCAAAAGCAACGTACTCCCAAAGAAAAGTGGAACGGAATAAACTTGGCGGGAACAAACGCCTGAAGCAGTCAGGACTTCCTCTGGCCCTACCTCATTTCATTGTCTGTCCTTCTCCTGCTCCGGGGCAAGACGGGCAGGATGCTCTCCAGGCAGGATGGGAAGACAGGAGACTTCAGAGGGCTTTTTTTTCCCCTCTTCTTCCTCTTTCATCTCTACACCTCACCTCGTGGCACACACGGTTCCTTTCTGTGTCTGAATGAAACACACACGCGCACACACATCTGTTCTCGCCTCCTTGTTTTTTCAGTCTGTCTATTAGTAGCTCGGTTGACTGAAAGAGTGAAACATACTGTCTGTGTGAGATTATTCTGCTTTGATAGGCAGAGTTGAGGTGTAAAGCTGACATGAATGAGAAATACATTTTTTTTTTGTGAATTATACTATTTTCCTGCTTACCAAAGTTATGTTTGAGAGCAAGGTATGTTGACCAGTTCAATTAGTTTAGATAAGCTCAATTACTGGATGTCTATGGATGTTAAGTAGCTCCACTCAAATGGAGGGAAACACACCCTTAAAAGACTATACCTGTGTTTTCACATCATTTAAGCTCTTCCATTGCAAACTAGTCATACTATAGTACTTCACATAAATGCAAACCACTTTTCAAAGATATCACACCATACAGGTCTGAAGATCATTCTTGGAATGACGGCAGTTTGCAAAGCAATCTCCCTTCAAGGTAAATTTAGTGTTCTGGAGCTTTCAACCGAATCACACAGTCCTCATCAGCAGATTGAAGTGTGTTTTTTAAGACTTGTTTCTGGAGGTATTTTTGCCTTTATTGACGGAGATAGGGCAGAATAAGGGATGTTTTGATTACAAGTAACAGATGTTTGTATGTGCAGTACTTTTAAAATGCTGAGGAACATTTTTGACAGTTAGCTAACAAGTACAGTTTAAAACCTCAGCTATAGAAAGGGTGTATTTCCATGAGCAGAACTGCTACAGATGTGTTATGATAAAATAATCTCATTTGTCAGTATGCCATCAAATTGCACACAGATGTAAACAAGCACCCATGAAACATTTGTTTAGCTGGCGAAATAGCACAAGCTGCCCTTTTATAGAATACATGAAGAGGAGGGAGGAAGCGGCAAGCGAGAGGAGAAGAAGACACGACAGAGTGAGACATGAGATAGAAAAGGCCACAGAGGAGGACAGGAGATGATGCTGGTTTTATTTTAAGACCTGGAATAGGTAGGCAGAAGTAATGTGGCGAGAATTAGCAAGTGACCTCTCACGCTCTGGCCCTCTTCCTTGCAGCATTGCCATGGCAACCGAGGTCAGGGGTTATCAGGGGGTCAGAGCGAGAAAGGGGTGGTCTGTAATGAAGGAGGTGGGGCGCATCCTCACATATCATCCCCATTAATTTGATATGATGGGGTGGGTCACGTTAATTGGTTGGTGACATGCAATACAGCGGCTGACAAAGAGGGGGCGGTCCGCTGAGCATATTCACTAGGACAAAACAAGTCATAGCAACACATGGTTAGACCTATGAATCTCTGTAACTTGACCTTTATCTTACAGACACTGTTTCCATTCCTTTAATCTGTGTCTCCTCCTTCTCCTTCTTTCAAGCATCTAGTCAAACTACAAATCAACTTTTATTGTGGTGTTTTAATAGTGAGTGTGTGTTTGATGGAGGCAGACACCTACATCATGGAATAATGTCAGTCTTTGTGTTTAGCACCCCATCATCTCCATGTTTGTCTGCCTTGCATCACGCCCAACTCTTTTATAGTGCCTTTTATTATTCATAGTGAGATATTTTTTTTCTCCATAGACTAATGACATAGCAGCAGTACTATTTTATCCCACACACTTTTTTTTCTGCTGTTTTCAAGTCCTTGGTTCAGTCACAGTTCTTGCAGTATTCATGCCCAGTCCCAAATCCATCACCCCATGCATTTGAGTCAGTGTGCGTCACAGAGGTTTTGGCTTCAGACACCAGGAGAATCCACCCCTAGGGACACTGTCGGCTGGAATCAGCATTAGGGCGGGCTTTCCTGCTCATGAAGGGAGCAAAGGGAGCAATGAGGAGGATGAGGAGGAGATGAGAAGAGGGAGTCAGAGAAAGAGAGAGAGAGGGATATTAATGAGAACAAGGACAAAAACACATGCCTCTCAAAGCATAATCCTTGAGGGAGTGCTATATGTGTGCCAGATGTAGATTAAACAAAAGGCATGTGCTTATAGATATATAGTGAATGCTTATATCAGCTGTTGGATGTGGCCCACTTAGTTTCAGAACACAGTATAGTTGTGCCTCTATTTTTGGGTTTGCAGCGGTCTAGTTCCAGCCACTGCTGCTCATCACTGCTCTCAACCCCACCCCTAACCCTCAGCCCCTGCCCCCTGTGATGTCCACTCACATTAGGCTCACACACACACACACACACACAACGCAAAGTCATGCAGACAAACCCTTCTGACTGCACAGAACACAGGACACACCATAGAGGGATGGAAGGAAAGAGAGAGACAGAGAAAAGAAGGGGTTCACAGAGGGATGCACTCGTCCTTGAGCACTGATGACCTCTTCTTTTTTTGACCCTCTTATGAGTGTAATGCTACATTGTTACTGTACACTGCAAGTGTCTACTGTGTCATCCTAGACAGACCCGGGCAAAAAATAAATTGGAATATTGTTGCAGATATTTGAACTGCAGGTGTTCTTGATCCATCTTTCCAGACATCTAAAAAGTTCAAAAGTGAGCACATCACTGGAGGAACAGAAAAATTCAAGCTCTTTTCATGTACTTCTTTAGTATTCACGATGTATTCAGCTACTGTTTTGCCCAGCTCTGATCCTAGAATATGAATATGTTTGACTGCTATTTAATCAGAAACTCTCTCTTTTATCCCTTTCTCTCCATCCCTGCATCCTTATGTTCTGTGCTTCCTTTTGCTCCCCATAATCATCTGACTGAAAACACACGACTCAACACTCACACACACTCATCTCCATCCACGTACACTGACCTGACTTTAACCCCACACATATACGCATGCACAAAAAAACACATCCACATACATTTTCCAGAGTCCCAGCCTAGATGTGGATGAGAACGGTACATTGGACCTGAGTATGAGCAAGCGTCTGTGCAGCGGCGGAGGGGACTCGGTGCTCACACCTCTGGAGCCCATGTCCCCCCAGAGGCAAGCCGCCCTGCTGGGCTCCCGCTGCTACGGCATGGGGGATGCTGCCGACTGCTGGGACCTGCCTGTAGACTACACCAAGATCAAACACATAGATGAGGACGAGAAAGAGGTAAAAGCAGGAAAAAAAGGACAATGTTTGGTAGTTAAGTAATGTAGATGCGGAAATTTACTTGACCATTACTAGCTGGTTGTGGTCAGTTAATTATGTACCATTTTTTTTGGAAGAAGGATTAGATCACTGCCTTGATTTAAACATTCAGTATCTCTGAAATTTAGAAGAAGCAGTCTGTAAAAGTTGAGACACCTCAGAAAGGTCCGTAAAATTGTGTTATTAATGAAGAAGACTGCTTCATTTTGTCTGCTTCTTTTGTTCCAACTTACTGATACTGACAAATTTTATTTTCAATCTGCTAAATCTATAAGGTTACTTTTCTCTTTTTCCTTCACTTGTTCTATATCAACTGTAAGGTGCTCCCAACAATATCTGGATCAAGATATAAATAACAAGAATAATAAAGCATAGTATAAGATAGTTTGTGGGTTTAGAAGCTGGAGACCATGCAGTTGGCACACTTCACTTTGACTGTATGTTCCATGCGTCTCAGTCCAAATTAACCCCCCACCCCCAACCCCATTGATTGATTCAACTCAGCCATTGATTCAACTCAGTGTCTCCTAGTCAAACATTTGCATTGCTGTCTGACTGTCTTCTAGGTTTTTTACCTCCTGTCTGACTCACTGTTATATTTGGAATCATTAGAAAGTCATATTAGGAATTTTTGAGGGAAACCTAATGAATCTGCATGTTAATTGATGTCAGCATTGCCATGCACAGAGGTTTCTGCTCTGTTTGTATCATGCTCCCCGCATGCTGGCTTTCTGTTTTTACATTTTGCTCTTCTCCAAAATGAATTATGCAAAGTAGCACCTTGGGAGGGAATCGGAATAGCTCATCTCATCAAAGAACTGCTGGAAATCAATGCACCACTGCTGGGTGCGCCTGTCGGTGTGCACAGGCGCATGCATGAGCAGTACATGTGCCTCTGTTGGTGTGTGGGTGAGAGCTTGTGCATATTCATATGAGTGTGTGTGCCCATGTCTCATTGGGAGTGTGTCTGCGCGTATTTGCGAGTTCCATCCCTAGCCTACTTTTTGCTCTGCGTCTCTGTATGTATGTGTCGTTCTCCTTCCTGTCTGCCTCTCAGCCTGCGCTCTCTTTAATTGGAGAAGCTTGCTGGCTGACCCAGCATCACACACTAAGAGACAGCTTGAGCGCTGGATAATTTGGGCCGTATCTGGACCTGTCTCTTTATGGGCATTACTGTACATACACTGCGGGCACGGAAGAGAGGAAAGAGGATTTGCATCAACAGCCGTCGTGCCCTGGCTGCATGCACTGCAGACAAAGCACAGCCCCACTACACAGCCAGCAGCGGCCCGACGCTACACCGCAGTGCCATCTAATGGCTGACTGGTGCATTACAAGTACCAACCAGCCAACTCCCTCAATTGTTCTGCACTGTGCTGAATTTACAGCGAGAGATATGCAATACACCTGAAATGAGGCACAAGAATGCACTATGAACATGTACATACCCATGAGTGAGCCCACAAACACACACTCACAGGCGAACACTCTGTTCATTTGTCACTGAGTCATTATTTCCTCCCTGGGATGCCATTCTCTAGCTCTCTTAGACTGACAGGTGAGGCTCAGTAGTCACACAGGCTCAACCATTAGCATTCAAATTGACAAGACTCTGTGGTGTGACAGGTGTGTGGAAAAGACAGATAAAGAGGAAGGCAGAGGAAAATGAGCTTTCATTACAAACACTCTACTATAAGAGTTTTCATGATGTACTGATTAATAAGATGCTCCAATATGTATATGATGCTCCCATTATATGTGTGATCACTATGGTTTAATATGTGTAATTATAGTATGAGAACCCCTCTCATCTCTCTCTCTCTCTCTCTCTCTCTCTCTCTCTCTCTCTCTCTCTCTCTCTCTCTCTCTCTCTCTCTCTCTCTCTCTTCTTCCTCTCTATTCCTGCTCAATCTCAGCCGGATGACCTGGATCCCTTCCACGACTTGCTGGAGGACCGCTCCTACTCCACCGATGTTAACATGTCCAGTCCCAAGCCCAAGTATGTCCAGTGCAAGGAGAGTAAGAAGGACCTGATAACGTAAGACAACCCCCCCACTCCTACTCTCCTCCAATGCCCCAGTGTTCCTTCTATCCACTTGACCCCACCTGCTTCTCCCCACTCAAGCTCTGCTTTCCCTCCCTCATCAGACTTCTTTCATTTGAATAACATCTTCCTTGTTTGCTCCAATATACCTCAGAGAAACACCTCTCTCTCTCTCTCTCTCCCTCACCCATCCTGTGCTGTTGGCAGTGGCTTGCTATATGATTTTATTTAATAGTTTTCTATTCATTTGTCCGCACTGATCTTAGAGCTAGCAATGTAGCTTCTACTTCACTGTAGTTTCCCTCTTTTGATGCTTTATCCATAAAAGACACAGCACAAGTATCATGCCATGTCAAGAGAAGCTGATATCAAGAACCAAGTTCACAACCACAATATTAATCACAGACAGTGAAGCTAAACTGGAAACAATGAAAACCAACAAAAATCAGAAACAACCCCCTTTTCTGTAATTTTCACATTTCTTCTCCTTCCTTTTGGGCTTATAAATCTGTCTATTTTTCCGGTGGCAGATGTCCCACACCGGGGTGTGATGGAAGTGGTCACTTGACGAGCAATTTCGCCTCACATCGAAGGTGTGACTTCCTTTTCTCCTGGTGGATTCTAAGTCTATTTCTCTTTATTGTTTTCAGCTTACCTCAACTATGCTGTCAAACATCTGTAGGCAGAATGTCTCTCTCTTATTTGTTAGCCCTTTGACTATTGGAGAATTGACATCTTGAAACAAGAGTATCATCGAATTAAAAAAAAAAAGGCTAAATTCATTGAAGATTGAATAGATGCTCATTCTTGAGCTAAACTCTGAGATAAAATTATTTCTCAATGGACCATGTATGAAGCCTTCTTAGCTGATGTTATTCAGTCCTCCAGGCCCTTCCCACAGTGCAATGCAGACTAAGCATTTACCATTCAGAGCAAAAAGACTTAAACAGAACGGCTGAGTGTTGCAATGTGAGCTGAGTCTGCGAGGACTAAATGATACCAGTCTGGAAGGCTGACATGGCCTCATGTACATCAGATTTCTACTTGAAAAAGTTCATGATTCCCACTCAGTTCAGCCATGTCTTTGAAAACAACACCATATGTTAATTTACTATTTTTTATTCACTCAGTGCATTCTGAATTGAGTGCAGAGCAGACCGTGCATGAAAACAAGTCTTCCTTGCAGTTACATATGAATACAAATACTCAGAGGGTTAACTTTTTTTAATCAACTCCCTGCACTTGCATCATGGCTTTTTGCATTTCCTAGTTGATGTTTTTGGTATGCATGTGTGTGTGTGTGTGTGTCTGCGTGTGCTTGTATGCGTGTGTGTCGTAGATATGACTGCAGGTTGAGAAATTGCTTTGTGTTTTTGTGTTACATTGGTTGGGGTGTCTTGCCATTTTGGTGTTACTGATGTTCTACTGGTGTATTTTTCAGTCTCTCAGGTTGTCCTTTAGCTGATAAAAGCATTCGAAGTATGCTGGCCAACAACGCGCAAGAGCTCAAGTAAGGCATGAGATGACTCACTGATATATGATTTGTGTGTCTTGTTCATTCTGCATGGGGTTAGGTCAATGTTAATAGTGTTAGCACAAACAAGCACATAGTGGCAATCTAAGTCTTATTTCAAGAAAACAATTTAATTATAATCATTGTGCAAAATACAGAGAGGGTCAGGGAGTCTCAGACCCCTTAAAGCAGCTACAAACAACAGCAAATTACTACTTGTATAAGAAAGGAGTTCCTCGTAGTGGCAAACCAACAGAGAATTGTCTCTGTGCTACCTCTCAGCTCTATGGAGCATTTCAACAGATTTGAACTTGTTTTGGTTTGCTGGCTTGCAACTTTACTCACTCTCAGCACTATCAAAATAGGCATTTCCAGACTTAGGAAATATAAAGGCTTTAAAAACTTTACACTACCTGCCCAGCACCAAATGGCTGAGTGACAAAGTTATCGCCTTACTGGTGAAAATAGTGGACCAGGAGTTGGTGGAGATAAAAACAGAGCTAAAAGGAGAGTGAATGATAGACTTAGACTGATTGGGTGGTCCGAAGCAACTAAGTGGTAACGTTCCTACATATCTGCTGGATGTATAATTAGCAACGGTATTCTAATTCCTTCCCCATTAGAAGTTAAAAGGTGATAATATGTCAGTGTTGTATTTAGAGATTGTTTCTGCTGAACCCATGTGGCAAAAAAATGCAGTTATTGTTGAAAACAGCACTCGAAGATCTCCTGAAAATCTCAAAATCTAATTTTTTGTATTCATCTGACAGTGAACAGGCAGCTAACGTACAGCACATCTTGCTGGTGGCAAAGCTGCTAGCTGACAGAGTTGCCTGTTGTAGTTGTGCAAATATAATTTATATATTAATAAATTAGCATATCCAATTAATAGATTTACTCAACTTCAACGAAGTGCCTCATCTAAAGTCTTAGAATTAAAGAAACAAATAAAAATGAATTGAACAATTAAAATGCACATGGTCAACTCCATACTTTATATTGGCTATTGGATACTGTACTTTTGCTACAGGCCCTGAGCCCTTTTTGTGTTTTCTGCCCCAGGTGCCCGACACCAGGGTGCGATGGTTCGGGACATATCACTGGCAACTACGCCTCTCACAGAAGGTACAACATACATTCTTCACTAACTTTTGACTGGTACTGTCCTGAAGTTCTTTCCTTCCACTTTTCTTCCCCCCTCTCTCTCTCTCTCTGGCTCTCTCTCTCTCTCTCTCTCTCTCTCTCTCTCTGTCTCTCTCTCTCTCACACACACACACGTATTGTATGCTTCAACTTTGTAACACTGTCATTTATCTGCAGTCTCTCAGGGTGTCCGCGGGCCAGGAAAAGTGGGATAAAGATCATCCACAGTAAAGAGAACAAGGAGGACCAGGAGCCTATCAGGTACAGTACAGACAATGATCATCAATCTTCTGTGTCACTTTAAAACTCACCTCCTGCTACTAACGCTGCTCTCTGCTCAATCCTTACTTTACACTTGCTCTGTGAATTTTAAACATGACATACAGTACCAGTCAAAAATTTGGACACACTTTCTCATTCAAGTGAATGGGAAAGTGTGTCCAAACTTTTGACTGGTACTGTATGACATCACATTTCCTGGTGAATATTTTAAAATGACAGAAAGAAGCTGTGTGAATGAGAACAAACATTGTCTATCAGTATATTGCTCTTTGATGTGCACTGATGCAGGCAGGGATAAATCAGAATTATCTCTGACAAGACAAATGTGCTATAAGTGTAAAGTTTCAACCCAAATCTAAAAGTGCAGGAGAAACTTCAGAAGTGCAAGGTTGTAGCAGTTTAGTGAGGGAAGATTCTGCAGTCTCTGGTGAACTCCTGCAGACACACAGGTAAGAGAAGACATAGAGGCAAGCAGAGAGGGAGAGAGAGAGATTGATTGGACTCCACTTAAATCCCACAATGGGCTTCTCTGGCCTCAGCCCTGCAGCTGCATTGATTTCTCTGGTGGTGCAGAGCACAAACAACACACTTTGGCCATTCTCGATCTTGTCACTCTGTTGGATTCTGAGGATAGTTTGCCACAGGAATCCTTGTCAGTATGGCTAGCTGAGGTTGAAATATATCTGACACTAATTTTATTCAACATTCAAGCTTTGGAAGGAACTTTAAGAGTTTACTCTGAGAACATAGACAATATCATGGCTTTACATCAAGACATGTGACTATAATTAAAGATTAAATCTAGATTTCTAGAGAATCCATCAAAAAGAAGCACATTCATCTGAGGGTAACTTCTGATTTTATACATCAAAGTGTGTTTTCAGATGAACGGCACAGTGCTGGACAAGTTTGCTGCCGGGCTGTGCCAATCTGGCTCCCAGGTCACTGATTAGGTGTTGTGAGCAGATATCTGATTCAGGCAGCTAAACATTTATGGCTTTAACTGTGGCATTCAAAGTTCCCCTCTGAGGACAACGCAAGGGTGCAGTCATAGGAGGCTAGACAGAATTTAAAGACATTTCTAGAGCAGTGTTTCATATACCTAAATGAGCGATGAGTCAAAGTATTCACAGATCTGTAGAGAATAAAAGGATGCAGGCATGCTTTCATTAGTTTAAATCCCATGCTGAGAAAAGTGGAAACCGTTGTTCTAAATAGCAAAACCAGTGGATAGAGAGGTTGAAAAAATGTGGACTGTGAGGTTGAGTGAATTTCATTACAACCAGTTTACTGCATCAATTGATAATCAGTTGTAATGTAACGTGGGCAGCATTAGAGGGTCTAAAGGTACTGGGGAAAGGTTGTAAAGGGATGTCAGCCTTGAAAAGGAAGCCAGCTATTACTTTTATTAACTTTTAATTGAATTTGGTGTTCCTCAGTGGTAATATCAAAAGTGGCCCCAACTAAGGGACCCGAATATCTACACATGGTGGCTTTATCTAGATGGACATATAGAATTTAAGAGAGCAGAAGAAATTCAACAACATGTATTAGATCCCAGATCATGAAAGAAAAATTTAGCTTTAGCTTTAACTGTCAGCTTTAACTTAGTTTTACTGCAAAAATAATTTAAAATCATGTGTGACAAACAACATAATACTTAGACATATGTCCAAACATCCCCGTATCTTTTGCAGTCAAAAGGCATGACGTTGAACTAAACCCAGGTAGCTGCTATTTGCAGACAGAACTGATACTTTCACGGGTGAAACTAGCTTTAGCCATAATCCATTTTGCAAGGTGTGACATTTGGAATAATTTACTGCCTCATTGCATCTGATTAGCACTGGTGTTGATGCACTGTCAGCATTCCAAAACAGTGATAAGCCTGCCACTGGGACAGTGAATAAATAAGATGATCGTATCTTTGTTTATATCAAAGCAGAAGAGATAGAGGGAAACAGAAAAATGAAGTTTGCATGTACAGTATATAGTGTTTTGGTACTCAAGAGGCAAACAGACTGTAGTATATGCCAGAGAGCCAGGAGGTGAGACTCAGAAGGTCACTGTGATGTAAGAAATGATGACAAAGATGATGGAGTCACCTTTGATTACTGTATGCAAGCAAATGAAGGTAGCAGTTAAATGAATGAATGAATGAATATGTGAATGAAACAATGAAAATCAATCTAACTGTTGAGTGAATCTTCTCTGAGCATATTTAACTCTTTCTCCTCCAGGTGTCCAGTCCCAGGTTGTGATGGTCAGGGACATGTGACGGGGAAGTATGCGTCACACAGAAGTGCATCGGGATGCCCCATAGCTGCCAAGAGACAAAAGGACGGCTACCTAAATGGCATCCAGTTCACGTGGAAGTCTGGCAAGACAGAGGGCATGTCCTGCCCCACTCCAGGCTGCGATGGTTCAGGTCACGTCAGCGGCAGCTTCCTCACACATCGGAGGTGGGTCTCCAGAACCTGGCTGCAGTACTAAATAACTACTCCAACAAACAGAAGAAATATGCAGATTTTACATGTTTCTATTGTAGCCAGAACCTTCTACCTTCTTATTCTATCCTTCTATAACAAGGAAAGATAAATTCAACAGTACAGATTTATTGATCCTATTTTGGAACTTACAAGAGAAGATGGAGAACAATGGTTCATGATGCACTTTATCTTTAAAGTGCTATTCCATTGATTTTATACATTACAGAAGTGTATGAGTAAACATGGGGGTACATGTGGGACATGGAGGGTCCAGGTCCAGCAAAATTGTGCTATTGGTTGTATTGGGAGAAGTAGGATCTAGAGTTTTTGAACCATACTGGGGACTAAAAGTCAGGATATCTCGACCTTTTTTAATCTCTCTCTTGTGTGTCCTCCACCTTCATTTAAGCGTAGTGCTAAATCCAGCAGTACCCCTTAACCCCTGACAATGATGGAATGTTTCTTATTAACATTGCTTTAAATGAAACACTGCATGTTTGTGGACCATGTTGGCTCCTTGTGTGTGTGTATGTGTGTATAGAAATCGGAATATACCGAGATAATGCTCCCTCTTCTTGTTGCTTTCTCCAGTCTGTCGGGGTGTCCACGTGCCACCTCTGCCATGAGGAAAGCCAGGCTCTCTGGCGTGGAAATGCTAACAATAAAGCAGCAACGTGCCAGCAACGGTAACTACAACCACCACTCACCCACACAATACAGACAATCAGTAACATGGATGTGGAATGATTTACTGAACAGAGTTCCAATTTCAGATAATAAGCCAATCAGGAGGGTGTGTGTGTAGTGATCAGCATCCGAGTAAAGGCCTAAATTGGAAATAAACTGCCTTTCAGGGGTATGGTGTAAATAATGAGAAGAGTGGCTTCAATCTGGAGGAACAGGGCTTGGTCTAGTCGGCAGTAATCAAACGTGGAATATCTGAGCTAGTTTGTGGTTGTGCGCTCCATCTGTTTTACTAACACTTCACCCTGGACTGCAGTGAATTTCAGCAGTTCATAAAGGGATGTGACAGGATCATAATGTAATTTGTCTGTGAGATTGTTGAGTCTTAATCAGCTAAAATGACCTGCCTCAGTTCTATTGTAGAGGTGAAGACAGTGACTCACAATGTCCACTGAAATTCTTAGTTAGCTACGGAGTTTTATTATGTCATTTTTAATTACTCCAGTCGAACATAAAGGCTGTTAATCTAATTTATAACTGAGGCCTCGCAGTAACGTGTCAGTTCCTCCTCTGTAGGACTGGAGCATGAAGAGGAGATCAAACAGCTGGATGAAGAAATCAAAGATTTAAGTGAATCAAATTCACAAGTGGAAGCAGACATGATCAAACTCAGAACACAGGTAAGCTGCTTCTTGTCTGCTACATTCATTGGTCTGTGTTTATGCATGTCTGACTCAGCAGTGGTGTGTTCCTGTCTGTAAGTACAAAACTGTACTGTAAACATCTTGTCCTCCTCGCCTGCTGTCCTCAGATCACAACAATGGAGTCCAACCTGAAGTCCATAGAGGAGGAAAACAAGGTGATTGAACAGCAAAATGAATCTCTCCTGCATGAGCTGGCCAACCTCAGCCAGTCACTGATTAACAGTTTAGCTAATGTCCAGCTCCCTCATATGGTAAGGGCCTCCAGGAACGGCAAGCCGGCAAGTTGTAGAATATAGCTAACTATAGCACTATAGCAGCTTAGTGATTTATTTGTTTATTTAGCCACAGCATATTGTGCATGCTTAGTCTACAATGTGGAGCATTGCTTGTCTTTCCAAACACTGAGGGGGAGTTGTGAGACGAGGCTTGATTGGACATGTAGTTTTAACAGTGGTAGCAACTCCAAGAAGTAAAATTATTGCTACATTCAACTGATCTCCATTAGATGAACAAAAAGTGTACCCAGTATATATTGAGGTTTTGTCTGTGCTTTAAAGAGGTATGATGGTTAAACACTTTCTTGTAATTGTAATGGCTGTAAAGATTACAAAGTGGTTGAATTATCAAAACAGACTGATGTCTCATTGTCATTGTGAGTCTGAATGTCTTTGTGTTTTTTATGAACCAGAACAGTGTTTTTTGTAAAATAATCACTGACAAATTATCCATGTGCTTCAAACACCTTAATCTTTTCATTCTTCCTTTTTTACTATTGAAGATAAAACATAAAGTATTACTTTATGTAGCTAAGAGTTTTATATCAATCACACACTATTTAGTCTTGTTTCACATTTATTCTTGTTTCATTTAGTCTTTCCTTCACAGTGCCATTCCTTGTAGTCTTACATAATGGATCATTTAACATTCATTGACAAGGGAATGAAGTAAAACTCAGTTAAGCATCTGTATCAAAGTGGCAAACCATTTTATACTCATATCCTCCTTTTATATTTCAGCAATTGTCCATATATTTTAAAAAAACAAACAAACAAAAAAACAACAAATAAATAAATAAAACATCAGTGACACCGGACTAAAATAAGTTAAAGCAGTTATGAGTTTTACAATTATGAGTGGGCCTGGCTCTGTGTCTGTCTTAATGTCTTGTATGTCTTTTCATGTCCAGTTTTCTACTTCTACAGTTAATTTAAAGGCATCTGTATGTGATTGCATTTGAAATACAGCCGCCTAGTGTTTAAACTTGAGAATAACAATGTATGTTTCTCAAAGTAAGCTAACAGAAATGTGTTCCCTCCTGTTCATCTATAGAAACCACTGGCACACAAAGAGCCTCCTCTAAGGAATAACAGCTGCTTACAGCTGCACCAGCAAGTAAGACAATGGCTTTTCACTATTGTATTTCACTATTTAAATCTTGTACTCCTCTGTAATGTTGTCACTATTATGGAGGCAAAGAAAGGCTGTAAGGATTTTAATCTGATAAGAAATTAATTACATAATAGTGAACTTAACTACTACTGAATACTTTAGGTTTGAAATTTAAATACTGCAGAATTTATAATATTGGGATATTTTATCTGTATTTCATCATTAAAGGATCTCTTTGATGTTATGTGGTTTGAATTCCCTCTGATAATTCTAAAGGTCTAGTCAGCAATGTCAAATTACATACATTCAAAAATTGTATTTCAAGCATTGTTTCTTATGTTGGTTTGCTCTTCAGATAAAAGATAAGTGCCCAATATTCAAAATATAGATTTAAGTTGATCAGACTCAACTGTTCATTTTCTAAATGTTCATCAAAAAATGAGTCAAAAAATCAAAACATGAAGTTGAAAGTGAAATTCATACGCTAAAATTCAAGATATAAAACTCAAACTTTACACTCGGGTTACCTAGGATAATTATTTGTGCATGATGGAATCAATCAGACTTCTGTCCCGTCTAGGGATGGGATTCATCTGCATTTATCAAATTCAAATCCAGTATCAACTGTACTTAGCAAATCCCTTATCCAATCTTATCAGGTTTACCTTCCATATTTACTAGTAAAAAGGCTAAAATACTCAAAGATGTGTAACCACCTCTTGTTGGCTTAGAAGCGGAAACACAACAAGTTTTTATTAGCAGCCTAATTAATATTCACAACCTGAAGATGAGATGATTATTATTTGAATCTGACTGATTTAATTTACAGAACTAAGAAGCTGATCAGATTAAAATGCTGATATTATATGAATCCAAGTTTAATTTGAATATTTTTAAATTGTCATGAGGTCATCAGCTGATTATTTCTCTAGAGAAGAGTCTCCACCTTGTGAAACTAAAAAAACAGTGATAACAGAGTCAGTGTATGTTTTCAATTGATCTTCTATTAAAAAAGCACAAGGAGACATAAAAGGTTCAATAAGAGATTTATCATCTGAGCTAAACTAATCCTCATCCTACATGGAACCACCAAGGTTTTGGAAAGATTGAAACCACAAATATCTAAGTACTATATTTCAGTAATATCAGAATTTCAATATGTCTTTCTACTTTGCCATTAATCACATACACCATGCATGTGCTCCTGTAGTTTGTTTTCATTGTGTTTTATAATAGTAGAGATCAGTGAGCATGAACTGGAGTAAAACAAATGTAGCGTCATTGTGGAAGTAGTCGTGTTTATTTGTAACTTATTGAACTACACTACACTGGCTTGTAGACAAAGCAGCATTTTTAACAGATCATGTCTTCATGTTTTTGGTGAGACACACAACCCAGAAAAATGAACTGAATTGGATCTGAAGTTTCTTCAGATGAGTAGATGTGATATTTTTATGGGACAGCTTTACCTCTGTTTTCCTCTAATCTCCTACATGTTGTGTCTTTGGTCCTGCAGGAGCCAATAAGCGAGCAGAACTTTGACGCCTACGTGACCACTCTAACGGATATGTACACAAACCAAGACCAGTACCAGAGCCCAGAAAACAAAGCCCTGTTGGAAAATATCAAGCAAGCTGTTCAAGGGATCCAAGTGTAACCATTCAGCAAAGGGAGATTTTTGTTCCCCTAGCAGGTGTGGGTGGTGTATCAAAATCCACAGACAAAAAGGCAGTGACGGCTTGGTCTCCTCGGTTCGGTGCAGTAACTTATATAGTGTTATATATTCTAAATTCTGTTCTTTCAAAAAAAAGAGGTATTATGCTTAGAGAGACCTTGAGATAATTTCTTTCTTTCCTTTCTTTTTGGGTCTTGCTTTGAGGAAGAACATAAAAGAGTAAACCGCAAAATAGTTTTTGAGGATATTCACATTTTGTACGTTTTCATATGAGCTGACATAGTGTCATGTAATGTTTCTAGCTGCTCATGTATGCACATTTTTAGTGTATATTTCTGAACAGTAAGCTAATGATAACGGAACGTGAGTTCTTTTTATTGCTTGACAACAAAGCATTTTAGATGAAAAAGGCTGAACTGGACAGTGAAATAAAAATGAAAAAACCACAAGCAAGGAGGAAGCTACTTATTTTTCTCCTCACTGGGTGATTTTGGACTCAATGATTTTAGATGTTTTTTTTTCTCCTTCTTCTTCTTCTTCTTCTTCTTCTTCTTGCGTGTAGATTGTTCAAGAGCAAGAACTGGTTTGCGAATCGCTTTATTTTCTGACAATGCTTGAGAAACGTTTGTGTTTTGTTTTGATGAAAAAAAAAAGACGTGTAGCTGTATGTGGGGGCATTTTTAATTGGTGCTGTAAATGAACCTGGAGAGGAAACTGACCTGACGTATGTATGAATGTATGTATGAACAGTTATATTGTAAACATCATTACACGGAAACACGATGGTGGAAGTCCCATTATCTAGGAGAGCCAATTAATTCCTAGAGGAACACATCTGTGCGGTGCATGCATTCACATGCTCATCCTTAAATAATCTCAAATAGAAATGATGTGTAAAGACAATGACCTATAGAGACCACATTCTAGCCTTTCTAGTGTCAAATCTGCTCAATTTCGAGACATGTGTTGCTAGGATCAAGAAACGTCTCAGCAATATAATAACTAAATCATTTGTTTATAATAGGTACGGGATGCAATCTGCAAAGGAAAAAAAAAGGTTGGGTATATGCAATTTCTTGTTTATAAGCATAGCGGGGTAACATGAATCTTTTTAATATAGCCTATGTAAAATATTGATTTTTATACAAATCTTTTAATACAAAAAGTCTTTTTAAAAAAGAGGAGGGAACCTGGACATTGAGTTTTAGAAGTGAAAGTATATGAGTTCCACTTTTTTTCTGTACGATTTTGCACAGGGACACCTTCGTTTCCATGTTTTGATGTTCTTACAGAAAATAAAAGCAGTACCCGAGAGCCTGAGAGGAGGGTTTCAGAGGGTTTTGTAAAGAGTATTTATAGAGTATGACAGCGGGACTTACAGGGTCACTGTCCCCACTTATGTGCCAGTAGACTATTTGCACTTGTCCTTGAAGATATTATCCTTACGTACGGCGGCGTGCAATTTTCCAGGTGACCTCTTTGGCACACGATTGGAGCAACCAACTGCTTGGAGCCACTGTAGGTGTGGATTTAGTACCACTGAAAGAGGAAGAACAGGGACTTGAAATCAGAGAAGAGGATGATTATAACCATAGCAGTTATATTGTAGGCTATTATCAAGTGTAAAAACATTAACAATGTTCTTTCATTTTTGCTATGTTTTAGGAAGATGAAGTTATCCCCCAGCAGCACTTTATATCTAATCACTGTACAAAGGATTAAGTAGTCAATCAATTCAAGGTTTTAAAAAAAGCAGAAGAAAACGAAGGCCTGGTGAAACGAGACCTTCGAGGGGTGATACAATCCAGCATCACGCCCATATGCCTGACTGTATGCACCCCTCCATTCTGTTGTTCTAGTTGTTAGCGGTCATGTTCAGAATTTGCCTTTTTGAGAGCTAATGCAAAAGGTGCTTGTCATTCACCTGATTGAATCTCATCTATTGTACTTTACTGTCCTCTTTCAGGACTCTACTACCCATCATCCATGACTGCATACGCCTTTTTCCACAGCATCGTGTCTGCAGCTTTTTGCCAATATAGTAATGCTTCAGTAGAGTAATAGCTAGTACCAGTTTTTGAATTAATTCTCATTATCAGTAAAAATGGAAAAGGGATTATAAAGCACAAACCAGCTGCTCATCTGATGTTGGTACATAAATAACAAATCTGAAAAGAGTTATCTGTGACTATCTATAGGGAACACAAAAGGGTTGTCACATATTTAGAATGCTGACTTTTCATATAAATTATTGTGAATTCATCAGAGTTTATTATTTTATTTGAGCCATTTAATTTCGAGATTGATTTCAGTGACCATTAACAAAGACAGGATTTTGTATAAACTATTGTGCTCTCTGTGAAACTGAAGTTTGATTTATTTTTGTACTACACAGCATGGATTTGTTGACATTTTAATTTTGCTATAAATGTGTGAGATCACAAGTTGCTGTGATATTTCATTTATAAATTGTGAACTTTGTACAATTTTTGTCATGCTGGATGTTGACACATCTTACTCTGAATAAAGAAAAAAATGTGTTGCCAGAGGCCTGTAAAATGACTTCTTTGGACTTGTTTTGTATAATGATTCTCCAAAATCTACAGTATGTTCATAATTTTAAGAATTGTTGCAGTGAACGCCAGCAGATGTCAGCAAACCCAAACTATGCAGTACACAAATCCACCACATGTATGCTGTGCATTTTCCAAACTTATCTGATTTGTATCCTACTGCTGCCTCCTACAAGGTCCAGAAATGATCCTTTTTTCACTGTTAATCTCAATAGGAAAAGTGAAAAACGATTAAAGTAAACTACAACTTTACACACTATTGAAATACCTTTGTGTGACCAGCTCTTTAATTAAGATGAAGATGCAGCCAATTCAATTTGTGATTTAGTCAAGACGTTCCTCTTCACAATAGAGCAATTAAATAAGACTACAAAGCCCTGTCCCATATTGATTGTTCCTTCTCTCTGCGTCCCTCTCATTCCTGTACATCTTTAAAAAAAAAAAAAAAAAAAGAGTACTGTTAGAGGTACTCACAGTTACGAAGCCTCCTACACTACCCATAATGCAAACTCGACAGTGCAACTCAATAGTCTTTTGTTAGACACAGTGACCCGTGTCTTTCAAACTGCACGCCCCTATTTTGTGAGTCAGACTTTGATAAGAAGTTGTAAATATTCTTTAAGCTGAGTTTACTCCACTGATGTCAGTTGCTCACAGAGCCACAGAAGACTGTTTTCATAGGCTGAACAGTTCTCCCAATAACTCCCCATATAAAACCAGTGAAGCGTTCATTTACCAGGGCAGTCTGTAAGTATTAGTGCAGTGATGCATTTTTTATTGTTTTGATTCTGCACTGGATTGAGGCTGAAACATTGACTTTGAGGTTAATGAGCTGACTCTCAGCTTTAACAATGTTTTGCAGGTGTTCACCTCTGCTCAGGGTAGACAATGTAGCACTTTTTTACACCTGGGTTGCATGAATAAAACTTGTTAAATTATAGTAAAAAATTAAAAATTGTCTGTATTGTCACAGTACTAGTCCGTGCCCTGTAGAGAGCAGGTTGCACACTGGCCAAACACACACTACATAGTCAAATTCTCCAGTTTATTCCTTCAAGCTGGCACTGTAGAGTTTGCTCTGAGCATGTAGTCATGCTAATTTGCCATTGCAACACTCTCATTTGCATTGTAATCAGGTGTTAGTCAAGGTGTTTGTGGGGCTCTGTGTGCTCCACTTCATATTACCTGCTGGAATCTGAACTGCCAAACAGGAAGTGGGAGGCTCCACAGGACTTTATAGAAGGGGGAACACGGACTGTACCAGGTGAGTTGGAGTACACAGGGGAATATTTATTGTTTAGGGGATTATTCTTTTAATGTACCCCAAACAATATGTTTGTCAATGTTTCCTGTGGTAAGACTCTTAGAATAGCATGCAGACCTTGTCCATATTGTTTTTAATTGGAAAGGTTATTTAAATAACTCAAATGATTGTAATCTTAACTTTGGTTTGTCTGGGGAGGAGAGGCTTCTTGTATCAAAGGCAGGAATAGAAGCTCCTCAGGGTGATTTGGAAGTAAGTCCAGTTCAGGTGCAGACCTGCTCCAAGTAGCATGTGCTAGCTGCCCCTAGCCACAGACCTAGTTTAGGTTTGAGAATTGTCCAGATACTTGTGCACTCTATTGTTCCATGACAGAGTGCCTAATAGTATCTGTATAATTCCAAGCCACAAGGTCATTTCTACTTGTACTGATACAAGGGTTATTTATAGGGCTAGTGGGCAGCATACTGTAAGAGTTTAAGTGTAGATACATTGTACCTTCTTTAATTTGCACTAACACATTGGTAAAGTTTAAGTCTCCTTCCACTCAAATGTTTTTCCTCACGTTCCTACAGTCGGATGTTTGAGCTTCACTGTGCAGAATGATGTATGTGCAGGGTTTGTTTTCACATTCATCTGCTGAAAGTGGAAAGTTTCTCTGAGCTCATTGAAAATCTTAATCGCAATCTTAATGGTTGCGCTTATGAGCACTTGTGACATCACGACTACTGTGGAAGCCAATTATGGTCCAATATTCAACTTGCACAAGTGTGACGTGGAAACTTGAAGCCTGCAGCACACAAACGCTGAGAATGGACTTTACATTGAAGTAGGAGACACCTTGTGTCCAGCATTTAAACGTTAAAACAAACAATATTTGCATATTCATAGATTCTGGGATTCTTAATGAATAAAGTGGTAATTAATTAGTGTGCAAAAACCATATCACACACACATTATTGATCCAAGTAGAGCATTTTATATGTTTTAATGCATGTCTGGAGGGGATCTTTAATTATTATAGGTATAGCCTCTTATTAGGCACTCTCTATGTATCTTTGAAAGATCTACACTGTCTTGGGTCTCTGTAATTTTTAATATTTTGGCAATTTTGTCTTTATTGGACAGGAGACAAGGGGAAACAGAGGGGTATGACATGTGTTGTGGGAAAATCAAAGATTCTGTGTATTTCATCAGCAAGAGTCTTCAGACTGTCTTCTCTAAAGTAAAATCTAGTTTATTATCCTCTCTGTGCATACAGTACAGATCACTAGAGAGTGCGCTCATACTTGGATTCCTTTACTTTAGCGGGGTCCAGAACATCTTGTACATATTCCTTATCTTCTTCCAGTGTCTGGACTGGCATTGTTCCACTTTTAAAGAGGTTTTAAAAAGTCTGAAGTGCAGCCAACGTCTCCAACCACTAGCAAAAAGATCTATCTCACTGCGTATAGCACAGCATTCAGATCCATATCTAAAATGTCAACATGTGGGTGCCATATTTTATTGGTCTTGCCCTTTTGGCCTTTTTCATTTCTCATTTTTTTAATTTTGCTGAGATGAACATGCGTCAGTGTCGTCGGTCTGTCACCTGCACTCTAACCCTGACAAATAGCTACAGCTCTTACGTCCACAAACTGGCACAAGAACAAAATTAGAAGGAACTTTTTGTTTTTTTACAGTGGCATGAACTCATGTCTCAGTTCATCACCATGAACAACATCTAGCCAGTCAACATCAAAACTGTCCCAGTCAGGAAGAGGTTAAGGAATAAATCTGAAGTGTGCACATCATACTGGAAAAATGGTGTTTCACAATACACTGAGAACAGAAAGAAATTCTTCATCCGAGCTGTCAACATTTGAAAATGTCTTTTGTAATATATGAATAAGATCTGGGAGTGTCATGTTTCCTGTGCTCCTCGCAGGCTACAACTCACAAAGCAGCATGAACTAGCAAGGCGCATAGTGCTATATTGTTTCACATGAACTTCTGGGGCCACATCTGATAACTCCCTCTGGAGTAGACAAGTATTGTACTCCATCCAGAATTTGACAATAGAAGACTATTTTTACATTCATCTGCTGAATGGAGAAAGTTTCTGTGTGCAAAAATCTGAGTTTAACAGGATTTGTGACATCACCGCTAGATCAGAGCCAATCATGGTCCAATATTCAGTTTACATAAGTATGACGTGGAAACTTCATTTATATTAGTAGAACTGAAGGTTTTAAGTTCAAACATATTTATCTGATATTGGTATTTGAATTACACCTTTTCAAAAACACAAAATTAGTTTTTTGTTGTTTTTTCTTATGTGATTCTGCAAAATAAACCTTAGTTGTGTCAGGCCTGTAGAGCTTGCATTATATTTCATATACTGATACTGAGTGTTATTCCTATATCTACCAGCAGATGTCAGCAAATCCAAACTAATAATAAAAGAAGGCTGCGGTGTGTAATAACAATGTTGAAAGTAAATTACTTCATGTAAACGTTACCGCTTATTAAAATACGTAATTCCTGTTGTCGTTTCTGATTGGTGCACCAGTTGGACAACATACTGCAGGCACAGTTATTATGCACACCTGTGATGAATCAGAATGCTAATTAGCCCGCTAGTTACAATGAACTACATTGTTCGTGGAGAGAAAGGTAGGGTCATTTTATTTTCCCAGTAATACCATAAAAACTAAATATTTATCAAACACTTATACAATACAGTGACGCCAACCTATAATAATAATAATAATAATAATAATAATAATAATAATAATAATAATAATAATGAGTGCTTTTGACTCTCCAAACTAACTGAATATGTGAGCTTTCTTTGCATTCCTTTGTTCATTTTCGTCATATTGAGCTATTTTAAGATCCACCTCCTGAAGGCTGTTTCCAAGGCCAACATTTCAACATGTCCGGACAAGCGCAGGTCTAATAAATAACATTAATAATGGCTGCATTCCATGTAGGTATGCCAGTTGGTGGACAGCTTACCTTTACTGGTGAATTGTAATTGAACTCAAGTAGGCCTACATGTGGGACTACTTTAATATTTTCTTTTCATGCTTTCCTACGTACTTCTATTTCACTATATTCCAAAGGTAAATACTCGTTACTCGACTTTGACAGTACTACTGGTTTGCTTTCATAAGATTATATTAATGCGTCATATTGTATAAGCTAACAATTTTAAACTGCCCAACAGTATGGTGCAGGCTAGTTAAACTTAGCTACCTCGACCATCTCCAACATTTTATTCGAAATTTTGCTTGTGATACTTTCACTAAAGTAAGATTTTTAATGCTTCTCCTTGTGATGGGGCGGGGTTTTTCTTTTTACATTGTGGTATTTTACATAAATGAGGACATTATGGACATTGAAATACTATTTAGCCACTGTTACTGTGATTGCTACAAGTCAAAATGACTGCTGTTAAAAAAAAAAGTTCCATATCGACTAAAATGTCAAAGTAAGGAGGACATTTTGGGATTTAACGTCTCCCAACAGTGCTTGTGTAATACTGTAACACCTTTTGGGAGAAAACTGCTAATAAACTACCAAATTATGGGATCTAAGGGCTATACTATATTTATATATATATATATATATATATATATATATATATATATATATATATATATAATGAGCTACAGCGAGTGTTATAAATGACATTTAGGAACAGCTAAGGACAAATAAGTTGCTAATTGCGGTCTAACTGGCGCTAAATTAATAATAATACAGTTCATCCACCAGCTTCAATCCCCTGCAAGTAGTACCGCCCCCCCTCCCGTGTGTGGCTTTATTGGCATGGGAATCGGACCTTTACATTGCCAAAGCAGGTGTTAAATTAAAAAAAAAAAAAAAACAAGAATAAAGAAATGTGCAAAACAGAAGAATTGTGATTTTGCTGTTAGATATATATATACAGTTAAAAGTAATTTAAAATTGAAAGTATAAAGTTGCATAGAAGTGAGAAGAACTCTTTAAACAGTAAACAGTGACATTTTTTACGAACGTATTTAAAGACAATTGTTCTGTATGTACGATAAGTGTGTGTGTGTGTGTGTGTGTGTGTGTGTGTGTGTGTGCGTCCGTGCGTGCGTGCGTGCATGCGTGCGTGTGTTCGCGCGCGCGCGCCGCTGTCCCAGTCGCGCTGCCTCTCAGTCAGTGTGAGGAGCAGCTGGCGGTCTGTGCTCTGCTCGGCTCACTGCTAGCAATGGCGCTACGGGCTGGCCAGCTCTTTCCTCCGTGTCTACTCGCGGTGGCTTTGTTATTACTTGCTAGCGGACCACAGTTTGTACTTTGTTGTCCGAGTCGCTGTTTATGCTTCCGAACCACCGTGAGATGTATGCATCTAAACCTGGAAACCGTACCAGCAGTCTCTCCTCAGACTACCATTCTGTAAGTAGCTTTTTCCTTAAATCTAACGGGAACTCTGCCTGTGGGCACACCAGACGGGAATGCAATGAATGCTCAAAGCACTGTGCCTCTCTCCACGTTTCAAGCCTCTGCTAAACTTTTATTTGTTGGTATTATTTGCATTTTAAAAAAAAATCACACTGTCAAATCAAACTTTTTGGACTTCCAGCCACTGGTGGAAGTTGGAATGAAAACAAAGGCTAGTAGAGATAAAGGTCTTGTGGTAGTAAAGAGGTTATTACAGTGTCTCAGGACGTTTTCACCAAGTTAAGACACCTGCCAAAGAGTTCAGCTGTTGGCTGTAGAGGTTAATGAACAGGGTTTTTAGGGTCACACAGCTGGTGAAGTGAGCCGCAAGCAATGTGGAGGAGAGTTAGGCTCTTCAGTAGGTCCCCTGCATGAGAGAGTTTGTATGAGCAACACAGTACTCATCTCCCTAATGGACACACGCTTTAATGAGTTTAAATGAAATGCCAAGTTATAGTCCGAATAGATCCAAACTTTAGCACACTCTTCACTCTTCACTGGGTGTGTTATCATGTTTTTCCAGAGAAGATTTCTTGCTTGAGGTCAGGCTCAACTAACAGGCTTGCTTTTTTTTTCTTTCTTTTTTTTTCTTTTTTTTTTACAATGGATCTTTAGTGTGATAGAGCCATGATGCGGAGCAGTTTTCTTGAGTTGCTTCCTTCCCTTAAGTCAGAAAAGGTATCGTTGTGTTTGGACGGTTTTTGTGATTCCATGTTTGACTTTCCTTCTGAGATGAAAGGAAGGAAATACTTCTTACTTGACACACACTTGTGAGTGAGTCCTGGATGTCAGGAGCACTCTTGCTATGGTCACCCCGCTAAACAGTTTCCTTTTTAGCTGGCGACAGTCTCTCAAGAGTCACAATGAAGGATCACAAAGCTCCAGATCAGTTCAATCTCCCAAATATGTGGCACCCTTTGTCTGTAATTGGCGGCTGCAATCTTGTTGTGCATTTCAGTCCATAATGCATGGACCTATAAATAGCTTCATTCAGCTTGTAAGCAAGGGTGGGGGGCGGAGGGGGACAAAGGGGCAACTCAGCCAGCCTGAACCACACCAGCCACTGCAGCATACTCACAATTAGCCTTGTCCTCCAACATCTGGGGTCAGCCCACAAGCCTTGAAGGGAGCCCAGAGTGCAGCCCTGCCCAGATACCCCCCAAAAAGGAAAAGATGAAAGTCCATCCTTCACCACAGCAATGAAAGGATTGTTTAGGTCTTCTGTAGGATGTGTCTAAATCTGTTAGAGGGCTGATCAGAGCAGGAGGTACATGCTGCGGTTTTTCCCACAAGCTTTCATGCCGGTGAGCTTTGAAGCGGCAGCCACTTGTCGCCTTTCCTCCCTGCTTCGCTGTCATGTCAGGACATGAACACAGCAGCTCCTAACTGAGCCTTCCCTCTTTTCGACTGTATAAAATGTTCAACAAATCACTGGTCCTCTGCAGCGGCAAAACGCCACTACATCAAACTCGAGTACACTCAGGCACTGCTGTGAAGAACGTTTTACAGTGAGGTTGCAGTTTGAGGTCTGCATGCAGTCGCTGTTCAAATTAAGCCTTATAACACGGCAGTCAGAGTGGATTGAGCATGTCTCCTAACAGAGAAGTTGTACGTGAAAGAGGCTATAATTTATAAATCCTAAGAATATTTGTGTCTTTTGGACTTTTTCTTGCTGTCGAGACACTTAACATGGAGCTAAGTAATGTGTCAGTGTACACACTGCATGCCTCCAATCACCTGGCAGGATGCCATACTCTGAAATGCCTTAGGAATATAAAACATTCTTCTTATAAGTGTCAGATGATCAGAAAAGTTACCTGTTAGAAAAGTTATCTGATTTCATTATATTTTTATTTACTGGTATACTTTTACAGATATATTCTTGCCACACGATTCATTTGTGATTAAATATATATTTATTATCAACTCTATCCTTTTAGTTGTGTAAAACCCACAGATCTATTTGTAATACAGTAGCATTAAGGACACCTTTAGGGTTTTTAAACTCAACTCAACTTAACATTAGTGGAACTACAACACATGCGGATGTTACTTATCTTTATTATGTCTGTTGGATTTTTTTTTAGGTTGATCTGAACAGCAACAAAGACCTTTTCCCTCCTTTAAGCTTAGTTGATCAAAAAACACGTGGGTGAGTCACCATAGATTTCAGCAGTCTGGGAAACTTCTGACTGGTGTGTTTGTAACCATAACAATTCAGTCAGCGTTTAAATGCATGTGTAGGATTAACACGCACTGTCCAGATAACTCAGGCGCTAAACTGAGAGTTGTTTTCGAGTAGTTTCGAACAATGAACGTGTCTTCAACTTCTTGAAACTCAAAACATCTCTTTCTCATTGCTCTGAGCCACACTGCAGTAGAGAATCCAAAGTCTTGGCTCAGAGGTACTCCTGCACATGGGCTTTGTGCCAAGAGCTTTTCTACATGACACTTGGAGCAAGGAACATTGACTTTTTTTCCCCAGATTTTTTTTTGGTTCTTTCTGGCCTACATTTGTTTTTCAGCTGTTTTCTCAAAGGACTTTCTGTTTGAGGCATGATAGTAAATTACGTTTCCTCTCTGTAATGACACTGCTGCATATCTTCTCAGGGAATTGGTGGCGTTGGAGAAATGATTACTTTAACATCAGCGCTATTCTTCCAACGTCATATATATATTGGTTGTTTTACTTTTCGTGCTGGATTATGGGTGGTATTACCTCAGCAGTGCTTTGTGTGTCATGCAGTGTCAGAGTTTGCCGGGCTAACTTCATTTCACAGGTCAGTATACCTGTGATGCATGTTTGCACATTTTAGCTGTTTGCTTGTCATTATTTTTTAATGTATTATATGGGTTTGGACTGGTGGTCGGACAAAACAAGATATTTGATGATGTCACCTAGGACATGTTGAAAATGTCATGGACATTTTTCAGTATTTTCTGACATTCTATAGATGACATGATTAATTGAGAAAATAATCTGCAGAATAATCAGTAATGAAAAGGAACATTAGTTGCAGCTCTAGTCTTGTTTTTATGGTGCTTGAGTGTGACATTATGTCATGGAACAGTCTAATAGTTTCACCGCTGGAGCCTTCATATACACATGTACATATAGCATGTGTCTGCACAGCTGGTAACAGTGTCAGTCTGTTAATGCACTACTTTATGAAGTGGCTTGTTACTGTCTTTTTGTGTTCATGATTCAAGCATAATGCTTGTATTTCATCTGTATGCAGTAATTCAGTTGGTTTCGAGTATACTGTGATGAATGACGATCTTAAGCAGAGTTATTATAAACGACAATTTGAAACATTGTGGCTAGATTTCAGTTCAGTAGCTGTGTGTGCTGAGTGAAAGGCAGTACTGAATGGAAGGAGTGTCCACATCATGAGTGCAAACTGGCGTTTGTGGGCGCAGGATGGCTGGTGAGTCCGTTCAGTGGGGGTTGTCGTCACAGTGTCACCAGGCTGTAGACCTGATTGCGCTGCGTATCTCTGCCTGGTAACGGCTGTGAAAAGCAGACACATTTCTGGCACCCTACTTGAGCTCTGAATGGCGGTCAGCGGCCAGCCATCTCCCTCTGTCTAAGTGTCTTAACGTCGTTTACCCCTCACCTCCTGCACTGCCCCACAACAGTGGCCTGGTCTGACTGAGTGACAGTGTTAGTGAGTCAGGGAGGGAAAGTGGAGTTCCATTGTGTGGAATTTGCTGCAGTCAGGCTTTGTGAGGCGCTCAGTCTCTGCAGCATTATGGAATGCAAAGCCAGAAATCCCCAAAGCTTTGCTCATTTGCACAGGGAGATTGGGCCCAAGATAGTTGTTGAAAGGAACTCTACTGGCCCCTTCCTGTGCCCATCCAGTTCAGGACAGCTGGTGAATTTGGGGGAACACTGTTTCACATTTCTTTTAAATTAGTTCCTGAAAATGTATCTTGAATAAACGCTGAATTCTGGTTATTTTAAATCTGGGCCTTATTTTACTTGTCATATTGGCAAAAGGCTGTTATAAAAGTTCAAAGCTTACTGCACTGCAGAAATGGGTGTACACCCGGTTTGCAGGAATACTGTTCTTTATGCAGGGCCAAGACAACTTATAACAAATGAACACAAAGAACACATGAAGAGCGTGAAGCACATATTGTGAGCACAATTTTTCTGTTTTGTCAACAGATTTTATTGCTGTTCTTTTATGGTCTGATTTTATTAGTTCTATATGTCCATAAAGCACTTTGTGAAGTATTTTATGAAGAAATCACACAAACTATCAGCAAAAAAGTTATTTACACATTTAATATTAGAGATGTTTTAGGCAGCTTCAGTATCTCTCACCTTGTGTCCTGAATTGTGGAATTCAGTACAAGAAGTAACAAGCGGCACGCTAGCAGCTCTGTGAGGCTGTACTGAGGCACAGTGCCACTTTGAGTTACAACCATGGCTGCATTAAAGAGCTTGATACAGCACAGCCTCTCAGCCTTGCTGCCAGTTTGTCCCACAATTTGTGGCCACCAGCGGTTTCATCTCCCCTGTGGCCCAAAAACCATTTTCCTCATAGTCCACCACCTTGGTATTATGAAGTTTTATATTTGTAAAATATGTCCAGAGCCAAGAAAAGTTTTTTTTTTTAATGTGCATGACATCATCTATGTACCCATCTAAGTCTATGGGTTGAGCAGGAACATGCGGGCGAGGCCACACAATGCTGAGGCAAACCCTCAGGCTAGAAAACTTTATGGTTTACTTTCTCAGTGAGCAACTTTAATTCAATTTAATAGGCACAATGGTGACAATGATAACATGCTGATGTTGAGCAGATGTTATGTTTACCTTCTTAGTTTAGGCTGTAAGCATGCCAACATTTGCTAATTAGAAATTGGGATTAATCTTCTGGGCAACATGGATGTCTGTAGCAAATTTCATGGTTATTCCAGCATATAGTTGTTGAGATATTTTTATTTCAGTCTGGATCAAAGTGGTGGACCGACTGGCATGTCATCCTTAGAACTATGCTGCTAGCCAGGCAAATGAATGAGAGTCCAGTCTACTGACGCTGGCAGTTGAGTGCATTTAAGTTCACAGTGACCTGTGATAGGGCCTTGAGGAGATAGAAGACCATTGGCTGGTAGAGCAAGGTAAAGAAGAGACTGTTGTATCTATGTGACATTGTAATTCATGATAAAAGGATATAAGGATTTAAATGTTATGTGACTGTTACTGTGTTAAAATGGATGAAGTAAGTGACAAAACTATGATCTATGAAAAGGCTCAGGATGACAATAACTTGAGTTGTTCATGTTTGATGGTGTCTGACATATGGACCTATATGCTAAGAAAAAATGATATTAACCTGCTTAAGAAAAATCTTTGATACATCACTATAAGTCTTCTAGAAGTGCCCAGACACTGATCGTTTACAGCTGAGATGTCTGTGAGCAAACCTAGATGAGACAGAGGTTAAGGAAATCTTACAAGACAGTTTATGTTCAGTAGTTCCGGTGATTGTTACCAAAGCTGTGTGTCCTGTATGTGCACTGCCCTTCCAGCTCTCTTTGGTCAGGTTTCTATTATAGTAGTGACTTCTCTCTCATGACTTCTAGTTTACTTGCCATCTAAAAAATGTGCTTGAAAATGAGATCCCATTGTATTCATTTTATTTGTATGACTCTTAGCTGTATTTAGCTGTCTAAATACTTGTGGCTCTGTGGGGTTTGGTAGCTCTTGCTGTGCACTAGCACTCCCTTGACAAGAAACAAATCCTTGTCATTTTTACACAGGATGTGTTTAGTAGAGAACCATTGCAGCCATGTTTGGAGATCCTGGTTCACTGTTCTTCCAACCAAGCAAGAAGCCAGCCATGTTCTTGTTTAACTAAGAATGACTCACGAGCATTCGAGAGTCCTTGGCAAGCCCACTTGGGCATGTGTCACAAAGCCAAACGACTCCTCTGACTAGAGAGAGAGAGAGAGAGAGAGAGAAAGAGAGAGAGAGGGAGAGGGGAGAGGTCCACACATGGCACTCAGATGCGAGTAGAATTGGGCAGCAGCCAGCTTCACTCGTCGTTCTGGCTCAGACAAGAATTTACAGAAACCTCTTCTGAAATTTTCCTCGCAGCTATAGTCCACATTTGCACAGCTCAGCATCATATGATCTTTGTTTTCTCTTTGAATACACAGAACCGTTCAAACTGAACACATGGTAAATGCCATGGTTGAAGATTTGCACACCAGCGGCGGTGGCAGATCTTTTTTTCTTAATAGCGCTGTGAGGGTGGTTAATTATTTAGTGAGTACACTCTGACATTTCCGAATGGTAGCACAACTTGTACATCAGAGCAACAGTCTTGACAGTACAGTTATATATTCTCATAACACACTGATTCAGCACAATAGTCTCCATCTACAGATATGTGCCAGCTACAGTGCACAACACTTTCAAACACGAGATTGGTTGGTGATTTTTGTCTTTATCATTGAATTCAAGAACTTTGCACACACTGAATGTTGCATGTATACTGGCGCTGCCTTCTCTTTTTGATGTAGAGTTGATGTAGATTCACTGGTTTCTGCAGCTTTTCCATCAGTTTTCTCCTCAGCACCATCACTGTTGTGTTGCTAGATGTTTAGAGAGAGTTCAGATCAGTTGTCTTGTGTCCATATAGTTGAGCAGCATCATTAACCTGTGTGGCAAAGATAATTAACAAAATGCAAAAAATAAGCAGTGAATAATTAAATAGACCAGACATAGGTTAAATATCACCAGCTTTAAAATCACAGACCATTAAGATGACAGCAGCTTGGCAGTACCACACACAGTTATGCCTCTTGACTTAAGAGCAACATGTAACTATTTTACAGGCTTTACTGTCCTGCCAACAATAAGATCCTGATAAAACAGTGAATCATTGCAATTATTTTAAAATTCACTTTACATCACTGCTTAAACAATCATATTACAGACTGTCAGCAGCTTTAATACACACATACTAGTATTTATTTTGACCTCTAAAATTATGAATTGATGAACCTGTTGTCCAACATTAAAACTCTCATGTCTGTTTGGATGATGTCTTGGTGAGGAAGTTGTTATGGAGTTCTTATCATGCAGACCATTTGCTCAGACTGGATAGGTCACATACTGGACACAGTAACAGCCCAGCATCAGGTCCTCTACTGTGATTGACATCATCATGCCTGCTCAAGAGGCACATGGTTGACACAAGACTTTTACAAGGATTACTGTTTAATGGGGGCTTGAGGCAAACATTCACCTTTAAGTTCAAAATACTGTTGAAGTCAGCTGCATTAACTGCAGGCCTCCCAGTGCTTCTGGGAGGTGAACTTGCTCTGTGTTTTCCATAATGCCACTCCATGTTATTTTGTTTTCACTTCAGTCTGTACTGAGCTGAACTGCTGTGAATCCTAAGCATGATGACTGTAAGATGTAAGTGACTTCAGTGAACGTGTCAGCCCCCTGAGTAGAGTACAGTAGAGCGGAGCAGAGCAGAGTCATGTTAAATGCTTATAGTAACACATTGACCAGTAAGTAGTGTAATTCTCCTGCATGGAGCAGAGGAACTCTGTCCCTGAATCACCTCTGTGCACTCACTGGACCTGTACTTTCATCTCAGACAGTGTGCCCAAAACACTGCAGGCAGTTTGTTAGCATTGTCTACTCTAAATAGGTCATTCTAATTATCTTTTGAGAAATGTAAGTTCGTGTTTAGTTTATGCCAAAGAGCTGCAGTGCAATCAAAGGAGCTTAATGGTAAAATCATGCATTGAGTCTCCTAAAAAGTACAGTACAAAACTCTCTAGATGTAGATCCCTGGGCTATTTTTTCATTAAAAAATCATTTTCTCTTTTGTCTGTGGGCTTTGTTCTTATCAGCATGGCATGTTAAATTGTAGGCCTGCCATCCTGTGTGGATAGATGACAAATTTCTTTGTTTTCAAAAAAAAGAAATTAAATGATCTTTTGTTCTGCCCTCACAGTATCAGTGCTATTGTTGTCAAATTCCCATGGCTCCCTCATTAGTGAGCCAGGGAAGCTGTTCACTTTCAGGCTTTTTGTTTAGACAAACTCAGAATAGTCTGTCAGCCCCTCCGCAGGGTTGTTAGCCTTGCTGTTTTATAACTCCCTCTGGCACATTGCCATCAAAACACATTAATGGGAGCTAACAGACTCATTTAATAAGTCCCGGAACAAATATCATAAAACATTCAAGCAGACTGTGCTCATTTTTGATGACAACATCTCGGCATTCTCTGGTCCCTCAATGAACTATTTGCTGAAGAATGTCTCACAGACATCTTGTTTACTAGATGTCCTCTGTGCTTCTTCCTGTATTTTTTCCCTTTTTGGACAGACTCCTCCCTTGCTTTTTTTCTTGTTCCCTAACGATAAACCATCACAAAGCAGCTTTATAGACCATCTCACTCCTCTGACAAATTGCAATTATTTCCTGTTTAGTTGTTGTGTAGCAGTTGTTGATGTTTGCTCTCATGGTTGCAAAAGGAGCTCTACTACTAGTGTAGATTTTGTGGATTAGTGTGATGAAACAGTCTAAATGCATGTGGAATTAAGTGTTTAGTGTTTCAGAAACAAATCACATCATCTGGGTATTGATGGATAGGCAGGGTCAGGTTCTGTTTTTATTAACTGACCTACAGACAACACGATCACTCAGACAAACACACAGTACCGCTCAGAGTGGTGTTCAGTCTCACTAACTGCAAGCCCGAGAGCACACAGGATACAGTATATCAGCACCGATGTCATCAGCTCCGGTACTTCCAGTACATGCTGGTCAGCTGAGCCTCTCCTCCCCTTCATCAAGAGCTGATGCTTTAAACACACCCAGCTGCTACAGACAACACTGTTCTTGACCTTATTTAGCCTTCTTTACAGAAAAACACCATGAAAGTACATGTACACACACACAGCAAAGATGACATATCCACCAGCAAGACTACTTGGGGTTTGAATAAGAGACATTGTCTTTAAAGCTGTATTTGCTCATCCTTTAGCCTATAGGGATTATATACCATTCAAGATAAAAGCTTTGTACGAATCCCAAGAACGAGCACACAGTGTCATCTATACTCCAGACGTACCTCAGCAGGAATCAGAAGCATTGAACCATTGCTTTCATGCCTGCATGTCAGATGGGTGCTGCTTGAACCAGCACGTAGCCCTGCGCTAATGCTCCCCTCATGCCTTCATCCCTCAGAGCTGGAGGCAGGTATGCAGGACAGCCCCTGCCTCAGCATGCCTGCGTAGTGCACTCTGCACCCTGGGCTCGTTGCCTGGAGAGAGATGTTTTCCTAAGGGTGCTGCACCTCTTCACCTAGCAGTGATCCCTGTTTTTTCCCACACAAGACCCTCACCTCCATTCAGTGTATTTGACAGTTCATTTTCCGAGCGCTCCACATGCGTCAAACTTAATGAGCTTTTTATTGTTTGGTTAGTAGTACAGAAGCTGTTGATTCGTTTTAAATGTGCGATCAGTTTTATGGTAAAGTCTTATCTTGACATTAAGATGTTTTCTCACCTACTTAAAGTGGTGCCAGAAACAACAATATCACCATATCTGGAGGACGTTCCACACAAAGCATGTCAGTTACAAAAAAGCTCTTTGACTGGATTCTTGCACCAGCTTACAGTCTATATGAAAGGAAGTCAGCATATGAAAAAGTTGGACTCACTCTGATTGGATCCATATGTGAGGGATTTTATAGAGCGAGTGACCCATAAACATTTCACTGGCTATGAAATCAGTTGATTTTTTTATTTGGCCCACATTTTTTACAGAAATATAAGAACACAAAAACACAAGAATGTATGGCTTTATGACTCTTTGCCTGTTGTGCATAAAGGGAAATGGACAACATGAATGTTTAGCTAATGTAAGTACAGCAGCTAAATGAAATGTGCCTGTTTGTGTTGAACTTCAAAGAATGAAAGTTTGTTGCTGTTTGGTATCGTGGAACAGAAAAAGCAGCGCAGGTAAAGCTGTTTTTCTTTTCTTTCCAACTGAAAGAAGACTAATGCTAAAATCCTCATCACCCTGGCACCATGACAGTTTTGCATAATTGGTCAAGTACGTTATGTTAGTCTCAAGAGTATTTACTTTTTAAGGTCATTGGCTAACAAGAATGCTGGTTGAGAGTGTAAACTGTTACTGGGAGAGTTGAGCTTTCTAGAGGGGAAGGGTTGATGTAGTTCTTCCTTTCCTCAGTGCTGTGGTAAATCTGCTTTGTGGTTCCACCCTAATGCTCTCTTCATCTCTTTGTCTGGAGGTGTTTTCAACAGGCTTTTCTCCCAGAACACCATGCTGGGTTAAATAATGCTCAACTGTCTAGTATGGTTGTTGTTGGTTAAAGCACCGCTAAATACCATAAATGAGTGTAGAGTGTGAATGATTTTAGGAATAGTGGGGGTCTAATACAGTATCTCTAAAAACATGCTCACTATTCTCCATTGTAGAAATGCTGCTCATATGAATGACTGGTTCCACTCCACAAAATGTATCTTGTAAAAATACATTTAATAACTTAGCTGAAGGTCAGATGACTTAAAGACGAAGTTCCTCAAACATAACATAGCTAATTGTTCAGATGAGATGTTCAAATTTCACATAACATGTCTTTCTGTGGCTGGTAAATGCCACATGGGGTTAAGAATGATTTCACCTTCTCAGGGCTAATTGCAGCATTACAGTCTTTAGCTTGTCACTTTCACAGCACTCTTGAGTCATTTGCTGTAAGTCCAGGAGTGATTAGTGTCATGTGAAGCTATACTGTTATCATCACACAGCCTCTTTAAATTAGAAAGTAAAAGAAGAGAGATACTGAAACCTGCTGACTAGCCTTGTGATTGTTATCTTTGGGGCAAGTGTTATATAAATCTACCCTCATGATTAAAGCTTGACAAAGGCATTCTTGTGAGATGAGTAATGTGTTCAATTATCCTTGGGGATTATTACATGAAGACTGTGCTGTGCGCTGTGAGTTCATACAGATGTGTGTTGCCTGCCTTCTACTCATTAAGATATCTTCCAGCTCATTTATATATGCAAGTCGTGTATATGTCATTGATATAATTAATCATATCCTTTCCTCAATATAAATATATTTGCTTCTGTTCTACAGAGACCTGAGGTTCAACAAAATCAAGGATTTACAACCCGGCTCCTTTAGACGATTAAAGAACCTCAACACACTGTAAGTCTTTGTCTCCACTCTGCATGCATAATTGTGGACCTTTTATACAACATTATAACCTGTGTTTATTATGAGATTGTTCCAAAATTAAATATGGTGAAAGAGTAATATCACCATGTAGGTAAGAAAATTCAAGGCTTCGACAAGACTGCTATTCAGAAATTAATCAGGCCCATTTCCTTAGCACAGCACTCTACTGAATGATTGTCACTTCCCTAGAAAGTCTTGTTGTATTACACATGCACAGGCAAACGCTTGCTCTGTTCTGCTGTGGTTTCACACATGTAGGTCAGCTCGTAATCTGTGAGGAATTTATTTTTCCACTTCCACCCACAGGGCTATTTATCATATGTCCAGCCTGCTAGATGGTACATTGCTAAGCTAATAAAGTAGAAATGTTCAAGTTTTTCTCTTCTTAATGGGTAAAATATTAGTTTAGCAACCTTCTTGAGTTTTTTCTTACTATTTATTCATTCCTCAACATGGATTACCTTGATATGACCTCGCTTTAGACTGCTCAGCTGACCGCCATGGTAAATCAAACATACATGACCTCTATCAAATATATGTAAACATTATTGAGATGCTTTTTCATCTGTGCCTGCTCTTCATGCTGAGGAGTTAGGGAGAGTTAGCATGATGCTAAAAGTGAAGCTGTCTAGATTCTGATGCAGTCATATATCCATGATAGTTAATAAACATGAGAATATGTGCGGGGCACAGACACAGTGGCTTAGATTGCATTTCAAAGTGAAGAAAAGTCCCGTAAGGCAGAAGAAAATCCCAGCTTTTCCTATCAGCCAGCCAGCCATGAGGCCTGTTGAGGCTTTATATCCTGAACAGCTCTTTATGGTTTCAGGCTCCAGTTCCTGAACAGTTCCTCCAGACTGAGCAATAACACATCCTAAAGTATATCAGTCTTTGAACTACAGAGACATGTCCAATATTACTGTTGTACAGACAAAAATATTTCTGTAATGTCCGTTGGAAAGGAGAGTCGTTTGTCCTCTGTCGAGTTAGCCACAGATAAACTGTCACTTTCTAACATATGTAGAATCCAAATCAGAAGTTCTTATTGTTTTGCATTTGTGTTGGGTACATATGTTTTGTTCAGTGAGGCAATACTCAAAAAGAGGAAACAAGCGATCACACCAAATTTTAAATCACAGTCCTTGTGATTTCAAACTGCAGAATAAAGTGAAATTGTGTGAACAAGGTGAGCGGATGATGTTTAGAAGTCCTCTATATTTTTTATGGGGGTCAACTGATGAAAACAACTTTCAATGGCACTATGCTGTATCTTGTCTAAATGTAAATGGCATAATCCACCCAGAAATAACCAAGAAGGAGTGTACTGTAACCTCAAAATAACTTGTGTTTTCTTCACAGCCTTCTTAACAACAATCATATACGAAGGATCCCCAGGGGGGCATTTGAAGACCTGGAAAACCTCAAATATCTGTAAGTTGTCCTTGTGTCAATCCCGGATTGCCTTTGAGGTCAAGTGATAGATTTTGAGACAGTGAGGGACTATTTTTGTCCTTTCAGGCCAAACAGGCAAAAGGCCTTTGTTGAAGGAGGTCCCTTTTTATTTAGTCAACAGAAGAGGATGCGTGATAACATATATCACCTCTTTCCACAAAAAAGACACTCGACATATTGACTGTAAAAGTGGAAGACAGCTGATGTTGCTAGACTGCTTAGTCAGTCAAAAAAGATCAGTGCAGTTTACGGAAAATGCGTCAATGACTCCCTTTGTCTGATCCTTTGTACTTATGTGTCTGGAAGTCTTGACCTGGAGGCAGTATGGAGAGATGATTTTAAGGTGTGTGTAGCTTCAGGGTTTCTGTGGGATTGCTAGTTTGCTCCCTTTGTTAGTCACTGACCTCAGTTGTGGTAAGAGCAATGTCTGTGCTTCCAGATAGACATTGTTTTATCTCCCCGCTCAGTACATACAGTACTCTAACACTGTTAATGAAGGGCATACTTAATCTGTTTCTTATTTTATTTTTTTGTTTTTTTTTTGCGATATGTTTTGCACATTTTGAGACTAAATATGACATCATGTCCTATGTCGTCTCTAGTTGTCTGCATAAGGCTGATAACAGCTAAATATATCAGCAAATACTACTGATAAAGGCCTGTGTGTCCTGTGTGTGAAGAATATCACTGCCCAGCTAGTATGTTGGACAAGCTCTGTACACTTGATATAAGATCATACACATCAGCTCCATTCAACAAGGCAGAGGGAAAGGAGGATAAAGGGATGTACTGGTTTTTCTTTTTTTTTCTTTTCAGCTCACTGACCTTCAAACACAAACATAAACACTCTGTCCCGGCATACGTCCCCATTCTTCATGCTGTAATGAAATGCTCTTGCTATTTATGGACTGTTTTAATTATAAAGCCCCTCTCTCTTTAAAGCAGAGTCAATGTAAAGCCTGTACTATAGCCCCGACCTTTGTGATTAGGCTAAAGTGTCCCCCCAACCTTCCCCCTTCCTGCTGATTCAGTGTCCTATAGCTGGGGGCTAGATTGTATCTCCCGCCTCACCTCTTCACTTCCTTTGGACCCCAGTTAAGTCGACTCCCTGTCATCTTTCATGTCCTCCTAACTTAATAGCCAGACGGCTGTCTATACAATGCCCCCCCCCCTCCCACGACCAACTCCATAAACAAGTCAAACGGAGGTCACAGAGCCTGTTTGTGGGAACCTTTTACTGTTTATTTGATCCCTTTTCAATTTGTCATTCCATCTAATCAGGCATCAGTGTATTTATTATAGAAACACAGCTCTTTCTACTTGCATCAAAGTACATTAATGCAAGTTTTTTTTTCTGTAGTACATTATGTACCTTTCCCTAGTACATGTATGTATAGCTTTGGGTTACTTTTAAGGGTTTAATATAGATAATTTGGTAGTACAGCAGTCAGGGAAACGCCTCCTGTGTCATAAACCACAGTAACAGGAAGTGTTTTAAACAGTCAGTTTCTAATGTGGAGTTTTGACCAAACATTTGTTCTGCTCAATGACAGGTCATTTAAACATTACTAAAGGATATCTGGTTAGTGAAGTAAAGCCCCTTGAGATTTGAGTACATCCAAATCCAGTTTCCCATGTAAACTTCCACACAAAGCATGTCCACACACACACACACACACACGTACGCACACACAAGGCTGCAGTCAGTTGCGTTTCACATTCAGCCTGAAATTCTTGAAAGTGAAGCCAAACTTTAAGTCAGTTACCCATTGACAAGTGTTACAGCAATGCATCTGGTTGCTGCACTGTCACTAAATTAAACAAATTATATTTAATGGTCCAGGTTTTCATCATCATCATCATTTTTTTTTTTTTTTTTTTTTTTTTTTGCAGAATTGCTCCGCATGGAAGTTTAAAAACAATAGATTTGGTCATTCCCTAGTACAAGGTCATCTGGCGCATGTATGAAGGCTGTATCATTTCTCAATGAATGTCACTATCTCAGTTTTGGCTTTTAGCTCAATCTGTCTATCACATGACATATGATAAAGTTGTTTATTTTTTTGCATGCACCTTTCATCTTCACTGGTAAGAAACTTGATAGCATTGACACAGACAAGCTCTAGTGATGAAAAGGGCATGCAGTGATAAAAAGAAGATGTTTATTTTTCCATGAATTGCGTCACATGGGCTGTGGGGAGATCTGTATCTCTCATCATGTTTCATTATAAGTGTGATGGTGGAAAGTGTAATACATAGATAGGAGATGAAAGGACAGACAGCTGTAAGCCGTTGCTTTTCTAGCATTACATGGTTGTAACATGTATAATGCAGGGAGAACATGCACACATCCAGGGCGCTTGTCTTTCAGTGTTGCTGAAATACCATGTTGAACTCGTACTGGCTGCGTATTAGTTCAGTCTGTTTCAAGCTCAAATGTGGAAATCACTGAGAAAAGCAAAGACATATGGAGAAAAGATCTGACACACAGGGAAACATATTTACTGTTTGTCCATTGATTGAATGCTTTTTATCTGATGCACACACCATCTCAACAGCTGGAGTTTTCTTCTTTTTCTGTCGTGTGCAAGTATCAAATCTTTGAGTAGCCTATTTAATTTAGGTCTTAATGAGTTGTGTTAACTACATTAACTATAATTAGGTGATGTCCATGAAGCAGGGTAGTGTACTTTATACTTCACAAAATGCATTTCAACATTTTTGACTACAATAAACATATAGTACAAGAAGTAGCACAACAACATGAATATTACTTTAAAATGACAATACTTGGGGAAAAAAAACTTATTTGGTCAGATCCTTTTCATTTTCTTTCATAATAACCAGGCAGAATTCAGATGATCCTGTGTGAGCGTGTGTGTGTGTTACTAATGTAACTGATTATCTCTCCTTTCAGCTATTTGTACAAGAATGAAATCCAATCAATTGACAGACAAGCATTTATGGGGCTTGTCTCTCTTGAACAACTGTAAGTGACCAACCTCCTCGTCCACCTTTTCCTTCTGCTCGCCCTGCTGCTTCTCCTCCACCTACTGTCTCCCCCTCTGTAAAATACCTCCACCCCCCTTTTCCCAAAGAGCTGCTATTCATGAAACCTGGTAAGGTCTACATGTTCATGATTTACAAGCTAAGTCATATGATGCAATAGTGCCAGGCATGGTATTATGAATGCTGTATGACATGTCTATGTAGGCCTTACACAGGTATCATGATAGCTCTGTTAAGTTATTTTTCATTACAGTGACATTCTCCCCCTTCCACACCCCTTTGTGCGCCCCTCCACTTTTCCACCGCCACCATGCATGCCGTGTGTGCACCCACCCTTGTATGCCGCGCTGACCCCCTTTGACCCCTTTGCATGAGTCGCATGTCTTGTAGTCACGACGACAGATATGCGCCGCCCTCATGCGAAGCTTAAAGCATGGTATCTAGCTCTGTGCTGATAACAACGGCAGCTGTGTCGTACTGGAGACACAACTTCTGCTCCCGAGCAAAGCTTGACTTGCCTTGTGTTTATCTTGCTACTGAAGAGGCCACTCTCCTGCTCCAATTTACTGTAATCTGCACTAAGTGTTTATTTGTTTGAAACCTGTGGTGCATTATGAATGTTTAGTCTGTGATAAAATTCTACTGCTTCCTGTAAGTCATGACACTCAGAAAGGTATTAGTTCTGTCCTGCTTTTGTAAAACACTCTGCCTCTACTATTGCATGTTTGACAAGAAAAACACATTACCAATTGTTGATCAGTGTTATAAATACGATTTGATTTTTCAGAAGCGTGATAGAATTTCCTCGGCTACTATTAGCAGAAATGATCCCTGTAGTGTCTCAATAAGCCAGTTCTTATTGTATCATAACACAACCAATATGGCTGATATGCACCTTTTCCTTAGCAAATGAGGCTGTCTGTACTCGGTGACTTGCTGGACCTCACTTGAACTGTATTAACAAAGAACAAATGACTAATTCACCGAGTAAAACCAGTTCCAACATCAGGCTCCATGCCTGACAGCTGTTTTGAATGTTGTTACATTAATGAAGGGTTTTATAAGTTGGTGACAAGTTCTGAGCCAGATTGCATACACTTTACTAGTTCTTCTACATCCCCATTGGGCAACAGATGCCAAAGCCTTAACTCACACACTTCTTAGGGAGAAATAAACTGCTCCAAACCTTGCACCTACATTTATTCCCATATGACCCCCTGCCATTCATCTGTTGGTGTTTTATCAGCAGTCAGAGTGGGTTTGTCAGTGAGCATAGACTGATCACACATCCCAGGTTTATGACAAAACAATGGCGTGACTGTCTTCCAGCCATCTTTACATAGTTATAGTTATGGCTGAGTTATTTAATTTCACCTTGGTGCTATCTAATCTTGTGACAGCTATACTGGATCACAAATATTTTGAAAGTGTAATGAAACCAATGGTGTGGGATCATCCTAGAGAGGGGATTAAGTGGCTCTGAGATGAGTTTACTGTTGGCACCATGAAACCTTTCTGTCTTTCGCTGGTCTGGACTGTGTTGTGTTTTTCTGTTCTGGCCCCTCTGCAACACATACTTTAGGCAACACCCAAAGACATAATGTTGGATGTCCAGTACAGCTTGTAAAACAGCAAAGCACTTGAGATATAATAACAGACAAAAGTGAAATGGATTTTCATGTGTGGAAGACATCTAGAGGAATACTGCATTTGATTTGTAATGTACATAATTCAGTGTGTTTTGTGTCTGTCTGTTTTACGGCTGCAGCTGCTTTGGCTGTTGCTTTCCCCTTTCTAAACAAGCAGATACCCAACTGAACCCTTACAGTTGTTACCATACAGCCATCAGGTGGATTTCATTTGCCTAACCTTTTATTTGTTTGCATATGGTTTGATTTATGTGTTCTCAGCTCAAAGGCTTCAGGGGGGCATAAATTCTGTTTGCATTCCATGAGATAATGGTTGTACTTGCTTTTCACCTGCGGGCAACCTCATTTCAAACTCAGCCTTCAGCCATAGATGTTCAGACCCTGTATATCAACTGTCTAATATGAATGCTTGATCTGGAAATTCCTCCAGTCTTTCTGCATTCATCTTATCACATTTTCTAAAAGTGTTATCTCAGTAGTATGAAGTGGCAGGGATGGACGTGTGAACAGGGAGGACAGGGGAACCCTTCAGTGGTCTCACTGGCTCATTTCTTAGAGCCTACTAAAGGAAATCATATGTAGTCAAACAGAGAGCCCTAATCTACTAAGCTTTGTTTGCAAATTGTTCTTCTCCAGGTATCTGCACTTCAACAACATTGAGTCTTTGGAACCAGAATCCTTCACTCACCTACCAAAGCTGGAACGACTGTAAGTTCATCCTGTCTGGCCTTTCGTTCACGATTGCTTAAATGTACACAGTTCACACACAATCTGAAAAAAATCTTTCTCAGAGGGAAGAATAATTTCCCAACTTGAATTTTCTCACATAGATCAGATCCACCGGTTGAACTGGACTGAGCAGGACACTTGATAGAAACCAGAAAACAGTAACTAGCATGATGTACTTGGCATGGAATTAAGTGTCAACCCAGGCAGGTCCAGACTTTTGCTTAGCATGATGTTGGATTGACCTGCAGAATGCAGCTATAATTCAATACAGCCACTGAGGCTCAGTTGGTTTGTCCTTGCTTCAAAATACAGCCATTGCAAGCATATTGTAGGAGTTGATCCCTGCCTAATATTCAGTCCCCATGAGGTTAATTTTGTTTATCTTGTTAGAGCTGTGAGATTATATAAGTGTTCTTTCACTCTGTAGTTTATTTGTTAAACATACAACTTGAGTTCAGTTGTTTAATGGACCTACAATATGTCAGGAAATGTATTGGGATGCATTTTTGTCCATTTTTTTTTCTTTACACTGCTTCCAAAAATACTCACTTTGGGACAATCAGTCAGAGAAAAAGAAACCGGGGGAACTGGATGAGATCACAACGTTTGAGTCAGTCCTGGATTGGACTGAGGATTGAGAACACATCTTGGTCTCATTAAACACAGAGCTGAGCTAATTGCAACCACAGATAGGAGTGTCACTCTTAACAGGCTGTTCATCACAGATTACTGATGACATACCATAGAAATATCCATCAATAACATTGTAATGGATTCCACCAATTATACTAACTGTAACTGTTACCCTGCATAATCTGCATATGGTTATCTTAATGTGACAACTTTATATTATATTCAGTTCCAATGTTAATATTGTCCATGACCAGAGTCAGGACAATCAGATGGATTAAATTCTTCCCATAATATCAAAGTGAAAACATCTTTTATCTTTTTTAAGTACTCAACTTTTTGCTTCACTAAACATCTAAACGTACAGTATGTTTGTAAATTGTAAACTGTGGTTGTCTTGCACACAGATGACTATGATGTTTTTTATGTAGCCTGTTAGTCCCAGCTCTCTGGATCTGAACCTTGCTGTCAGCATGCAGATGTGATGTCGCCTTTGCCTCTCAAACTCTCAACCAGATGTCGAAATCCTGTTAAATTCCTGTTTCATTGTCCCTGTTTATGGGTCAGTGGCTGCCCAGTTTATCCATACTCCCCAATCTCTGGAGAGGGTGAGGAGAAGGAGGGACACCTGCAAAAAATGGGGAACAAGGAGGGAAGGAATTCCCAGGTGCACACTCTGAGTGGCTTGTTGGGGAATATCTCCATGGTCACGGTCAAAGCAATCACTTTGGCAAAGTAGCCACAGAGCATATCTGTAGTACTGTTTCCTACAGGCTGGGATGGAAGATAAAGAGCTGTGTATCAGATGATCATGAGTTATGGTTTTTAAGTTATTTAAAATTAGTGAATACTTTTGGAGATATGTTTTTGGTTGGAGCCTTCCATAAACAGGAAAATGTTTTGGATATCTGCTTTAAGCCAAGGAACACAAGTCTCAGAGGTCCCATCGTAGAACCATCATGTCTGGGAAGATTATCATATTTCTTCCTCATTTGGAATATGGAATATGATAGTAACAAGGGCCACATATATCTGCTATTATTAGTATGGAAAATTAACTTCAAAAAGGTTATTTCTGAAAAATGTTTGTTCATTCAAATACACACATACACACTCCTCATGTTCAGCCATTACTGGACTTAAATGACTGTTTCAAGTGAGCTGTATTTTTTGATTGTTTCATTTATTTATGAGCACTGATAAATCATCTCATAGAAGTTTCTCTCTCACTCAGGTTTTTGCACAACAACAGAATCACCCAGCTAGTCCCAGGAACCTTCTCTCATCTTCAGGCCATGAAGCGATTGTAAGTGGAAAAGTTTCCTAACAACCACTGAAACAGCTGTGTGAGAATGCATGTCGATATCAATTTCTGTAGTTTACCCCCATGACACCCAGCATCAACTGGGGCCTGTTTGTCAGTTAAATGCCATGTTAACCACACTACACTGTTCTCACGCTTCTTTGGCTGCAAGATGATTTCTATTTCAAGGCTTACAGCCCAGTCCTTCTCATTTTTTTGCTATTCTCTCTTTGAGTCAGCTGCAGTTGGGATTGGATGGGACTGTGTAGGGTGGGGTATGAAGAGAAAAGCAGAGGAGATTAAAAAAAAATCATACTCTCTATTTTGCATAAGAGATGCTTTACTGAAATCTGAGAATTTGGGGTCTTACAACATGAAGCCACTATCTTTAATACAACTTCGACCTCCATCTTCCTCCAGCCAGCAGACAGTGAAGAATAATCAAAGCTTTGGCCTTGTCCCATTGTTCTCTCCCATCTCGTCTCAGCTGTGAATTACCTTTTAGTATTTGTTAGATCCTGGGCCAGTGTGCTTAGGGAAATTGCAGCAGACCGATATTGACTTCACTATGGCATTCAGAGTTGGAGGATACTTAAATGTATAAATGATCAGTTTAGCCTTGAAAGGCTGAGTGTGACTGAGAATCTAATTTGTTCATAAGGCACTTTTCTTCTAAACTATTAACAAAGAGAGCTTCACAAATAGCCTCACCAATGAAAAACATTGCCAGTTACATTTTTTCTGAAAGGCATGTCACAGATAATGGACATGTTGTGGTAGAGCTGAAAGCTGGATCAGTTACCAGAAGACGAAGCCAAGCAGAGAGATAGTTTCCCACGGCAGGAAAACAGTTTCTTCCAATATGGCCCTGCTTAGCCCCACTGTTTGGACTGAACTGGGCTCAGCCTGCCCATGCCAGACCAGTTTTAGTTCATAAACCGCCAGAGAGGACTTACACAACACTGCCGCATGCACAACCGCACAGTTACATGTACTCTTTGACCAGTGTAAGAACTAAATGCCCCTTCTTTGTCTCTGTGTCTGTGCATGTTGTGTGTTAAGGCGACTGGATTCCAATGCATTAAACTGTGACTGTGAGCTGCTGTGGCTGGCTGACCTGCTGAAGCAGTACGCTGAATCGGGCAATGCCCAGGCGGCTGCCACCTGCGACTACCCCAGCCGTCTGCAGGGAAGATCGGTGGCAACACTTACTGCTGAGGAGCTCAACTGTGGTACGGAGAGAAAAACCAGACTGCAATGCGCATGAAATGTCGGGAACATCATGGAATGTTTCTTGGCATAATTCAACACAGCAACAGTCATGTACTTAGATTATAGACTTAGAGTTCTTTCTTTGCAAATTCTGTCTTGTCTTGCCAAGTTGATACCGTTAATGTTGTAGCAGCACATTCAAGTTCCACAGAGATTATCGGTCTAATTTCCACTACAGCTGGGCTTAATGTGGAGAAGGGACAATACAATGGAACAGCTGAAAAAAATGTTTTAAAATACCTTGTTTAGTATAACTTAAACTGATCAGTGTATGAAAAAACCCTTATATTCTCCAACTCTGCACACTAATCTTATTACATTTGACTTAGTTATTGAAAACCACATTATTGAAACCTTATTGAGTTTTTCAGTGGGTCTACTTTTGAAAGGAACACACATGTGAGCCAGCATACATTAAGTCATACACATGCAATATAGTTGTATAGCAACATGTTTGTGATGTGTCTATTTGTATACACACTCTCCCAGTTTAAACCAAAACTCTGTCCTCTAGCCTTCCTGCCTGCAAATAGCAGGTATGCTTAGTCACCCTGTCCCACACATACACCCACACACACACACACACACAGGTGTATCCTCCCTTTGTGTCTGGAGTCTGCAGGCACCCAGCTGTTTCACTCCTCATACACCACCCGCTGTGTCTCTGGTCTTAGTAAAACGTCAGTCAGGACCCTTCAGTTTGGCCTCTGATCTTTTCAGTATCAACCACCAGCTGCTGTTTAGTCCTTGTAGAAGTGACGCTGCTGTTTTTGTTTGTGTGCACACATATGAATGAGCGGTATGGTTTGATGGAGGGACCTAAAGACTTTGTCATTAATGTGACTTAAAATGACTACTTATTTTAGAAATTAATTATTTAGTTTTTATGAAGGAATTATGGAGTACTGAATAGATGGAATGATCTTTAGTTGTTAAAGTCCTACTTAAACCAAAATCTATCTTTTAAATCCATCAAACCCCCTGTAGACATGTGGCTGTAAAAAGTTCTATCTTTCTCTCTTAATTGGAATAATGGCGTGGTTGGTTTCAAGGTTTTAGATATTTATTTAAAACATTTTAGTGGATACTTTTCTTCTGGCGTAAAAACTTGTTGCTGTTGAAATCAACTGTGACCAAAATCAATTTTGATTGACTGCAGCTTTGATTTGCATGAAACAGGAAAGTACAAACAGTTTCAAGCATTGAGAGAATGGTGATTTTATATTTGAAAGATACATTTTGAGTCAGGTATCACTTGCAATCTTTGCAAGCCAAAGGGAAATGTGCTTAAGCATAGTGTGTATTGATCATTTTTAAAACTGCAAGTAGAAAAGAAAGTCCACATTTTACTGTAAGTCTATGTGGCTGATTTCCAGTTGGTTTCAATAACAGCTCCTGTAGCAGTAAATCCAAGTGTCTCAGCTCTGTGTTTCCTCCAGCTCCCACTGAATACTGAAGTCTGAGCCAGGCAGGCAGGCTAGTTGGCAGCTGACTGTAACCCAACCACATCTAAATCTCAGCAGCTAATTTGATGGCCCCAACTTGCCCATTCTTGCTCAATGTAAACCCCCCACTCCCCCACTCCATCTGTCTGCATAGCAAGGCACCAGGGGAAGAATGTCTGCTTAAAAACATGGTGGAAGTCATTCCATACCTCGCTCCCTCCCTCCCTCCTTATTCCCCCTCTTTTCCCCTGTAAACGGGGCGGAACAATTCACGGCGGGTTGAACAGCTGTCAAAACAGCAGTCCTCCTTGAGATGAAGTGCCACCTCCCTGCACATCTGGTATCTGATGAGCCACACTTGCCTCCTCATTGGGCCACGATAAAGGCTGGATTACCACAAACAGGATTTCCAACTCACTGAAATTAGCAGCCCCAGTGTTAATATAGACTAATTGTGGGGAGATTTTTAGTCCAAATTTCAGAAGCCTCTTATGAGTTTGGCTTTACCTTACCTTTGGGTACTACACAAATTTATCCCCATCACATGGATGTTAGCATAGTGCAGAGCACCATTTGAAAATGTGCATCTGAATACACTGAGGATGTGGGGCAGAGGCCACAGGAAGAGTGTGTACTGCATGTTGGCAGATGAGTGTGAGAGCTTGTCTTTTCTGCTGGAGCAGAGGTTAAATTAATGTGTACAGTGTTTTGGGAGCTGGCATAGTCATAATTTTGCCTCCATATCAGTGTGTTAATACAATACATACACGCTTGTGAGTGTAAGAACAATAAGTAGACAACAATAATAGAAGGTGACCTGTTGACCACCTATCACACTTAGCAAAGTCATCTCCTTATAATGGAGGCAGTTTGAATGATTATTTCTAGAAGGACTTGTGTTTGCACATTTGGTGAGTATCTGCCTGGACATTATGACTGGCTCGGCCTTGTCACTCAGCCAGTGGCCAGGTTATCTAGAGGCTTGGTTCAACAGGCAGTGATTGGTGTAGGATGTAGGCAAATACTACACAAATAGACACATGCATTTACACCTGTTTATAATTATCTTCCAATCCTCCTATCTGGCCTTCTGTCCAGAGGTACCCAGGATTACCTCAGAGCCTCAGGATGTTGATGTCACATCAGGGAACACTGTCTACTTCACCTGCAGAGCTGAAGGCAACCCTAAACCACAGATCATCTGGCTCAGGAACAAGTAAGACACTCACTGTTAGGACCATGTTAAATAACCAAAGACATGAGTCACTGTTTTTAACTAGTTCCAGTTGATTTAATCAACATGTTTATATCCCATAGTTTATATCCCAAATGAATAAACAATAGTCACTGAGTTCTGACATTGCCATTTCCATTATAACATTGTTGAGGTCATGCCAATAATTACACAATTATCACAACAAGTATTATTATGCAGAATTGTAGGCGTAGAAGTACAGAATGTGAATACACTGTGCATACATAGTATTGTATACACTCATTGATGATTATGTCTTATCCTGGCAGCAATGCTCTAAACATGCGGGATGACAGTCGTCTGAACCTGCTGGAGGACGGGACGCTGATGATTCAGGACACCAGAGAGACAGACCAGGGAGTCTACCAATGCATGGCCAGGAACGTGGCTGGGGAGGTCAAAACCTCACAGGTCACACTGCGGTATTTCGGAGCTCCCTGTAAGTGGCTGCTTTTATTCTCTGAAGATCATAGACAGCCTGTGAACTACTAAAACTGCATTATGTAGTAATTTGAACTATGGCCAGCAATAGAAAGACTACCAGAATATTTTACTGAAGTGCTATTACTTAAAATAAATTTCACTGAAGTAAAAGTAAAATTACTTCTGTAAAAATATACTTGTATGAAAATAAACATAACAATAGGTCAGTTAAACAATACTGTGTTACATTTTTAAAAGGGGGGTAAAGAAACAATGTTATATAATTCTGATAAAACTCAGACTCAGTTCTCCTTTGGAGAGTGAATTGCAACCATCAATGAGTTTGCTGTTGTACTCATCTGTCTGAACAGCATTCTACGAGTCTTTTGCAAGTTCTCCACAAAATGCTCTAGGTTCAACTCTGATCATTCATTCTCATAGAACTAGTCCATCAACATGTCTTGTCCCTCTGCAGTCCTCTGATTTGAGGTGAATGAGCGCTCAGCAGTCACAGCTGTGACAGGTAATATCAATTACAGCACAAGTCTTGGTTACCTCACTGAAGGTAGAAGTTCCTTAGTGAATATTGAATATTGTTACTGCTGGTGACTTTTCTAGTGGAAAATCCAAGCAAAGGGTACTTACTGGCAACAGCTGAAGCTCTTGTAAGTACACATATTTTGCAATCACCACTCTTACAAATCTAATCTACTGCATTTGTCAACTTCATAGGTGGAAAATGCTGCTGACATTTTCAGTTTTACAGGAGTAAATAAGAGCAAGATGAGGCATCCTGTGTATGCGTGTTCTCCTTTTGTCATCGTGTATAACATTATGCATATTGGATAGCAGGGGGTTATCATCACTATCAGATGGTGTACGTGCCCAGACACATGATGTAATCTCTGTCTGTTATGAAGGGAAACTGTAGAGCAAGGTGTCTGCACTGTGAGTAGCACTGAGGTTACCTCCAGAGTTCAGCAGGTCAAATAACTGGGATGTCCCACTGAGCTGTGAGCAAAGCCTGCTGGCTTTCATGGGAAATTTTCCCTCCACACACACACACACACACACACACACACACACACACACACACACACACACACACACACACATTCACACACATTCACACACATTCACACACAAAAAAACATTCAGTCCTGTCTGTTGCTCTTCCTTTCTATCTTCTGTCCTGTCTGATAATGTACATACACACTTAAAATAACACTCAATCAGTCATAGTAGTAATAGCTGCCACTGTGGTAGATTAACATGACTGTCTCTAGATGACCCAAGGGGGTCCTTACTGGGGTGATGGGTGCCCCTGGTGACGACCTCACATTAAGTTACTGTGTCTAAGAGCAGATGTTGTGCATTTCCTGTCTCTGTGTGATTGTAAATGCCAGGCCCCTAGCTGTGTACATATTTCCTCTGACTCAACTGTAATCACTGACCAAATATGGGCAGGACTCGACCATGCTCTGTGAACCACATATGATCTTTGTGAATGAAGTGATGTTCTACATGCATGTTTCTCAATAGCTGATCATTTTGCCAACCTTTATTTAGGTCATTTAGGTTTCCCAATACCCTGAAGTTACTCAAACCGGACAGCTCATCTAAACCCATTCCCACGTTCTCCTCTCTCCCTCCTACTCCTCCAGCACGACCAAGTTTTGTGATCCAGCCCCAGAACACAGAGGTGCTGGTAGGAGAGAGTGTGACCCTGGAGTGCAGTGCCACAGGCCAACCACAGCCCCGGGTCTCCTGGACTAAGGGAGACCGGACACCCCTACCCAGCGATGCTCGCATCAACATCACCCCCTCCGGAGGCCTTTATATCCAGAATGTGGTTCAGGCTGATGGGGGGCAGTATACCTGTTTCGCCTCCAATAACGTTGATACCATACATGCTACAGCTTATATCATCGTGCAAGGTAGAATCCATTTGAATCTATTTTTTTCTGTGTAGTGAATGATTATTAATGGATTTTCTCAGTGTATTTTATGTTTTGGCGATACTTCAGTCGTCTGCATCTCTCACACAAATGATTTTTGAGTGAATCCAATCAAAACAGCCAATCAAAAAAAAATTCTTAGCTAGAAACAGTTTTTGTCTCACTGTAACTGGCAATTAAGAATTTCCATTCCACACAAACTTCATTTTAGCTTTGTTAATTGTGTCCTCAGCCTGCAATAGAAAGTATAGGCATCAAGGTTTCATTTTCATACACAACATAACTACATTTTTTTTCCATCTGTCCCCCAGCTGTCCCCCAGTTTACCGTCACGCCACAGGACCAGTCAGTCCTGGAAGCCCACACAGTGGACTTCCTCTGCGAGGCAACCGGTTACCCACAGCCAGTCATCGCCTGGACTCGAGGGGGCAGCCCATTACCCCTGGATCGCCGTCATGCAGTCCTGTCTTCCGGCACTCTCCGCATCACTCGAGTTGCAGCCCACGACGAGGGCCAGTATGAGTGCCAGGCGGTCAGCCCTGTAGGGACTGTGCGCACCGCCGTGCAGCTCAGCATCCAGCAGAGAGGTGAGGGTACAGGGTGAAACTTCAAAGTGAATTTAGATGATTGGACATAATACTGTTGTAAAATGACTTGACGGATAGTTTGCTCCAGGTTTACTCCTGACTATTTGCTTTAAAGATGAATGAAAGGGAGTTGACAGAACCACTGTGACAGATTCTATCTAATATATAGTAAAGACATGCATGATGGGCTGCATTGGTTAACATGGACGCCTGTCTGTTCTGTAAGACAGACGACTGAAAGACATGGCTGTCATATACAGGCTGTTAGTGTGGCTGCTGTAAGGCTCTCTTCAAACACTGCATGATTGTGTGAGAGGAGGAGGGGAGTGCTAGCTGGTACAATGTTAAGGGTTGGGAGTGGTGCAGCACCTACCATTCACAGCTAATTTGTCTCTTACACATGCAGATCTGCTATTAAACTGTTACAATGCATGAATACACTGAAAGACATAAAGCTGTGTGTGTGTGTGTGTGTCTGTGTGGGCAAGTGTTTCATCTTTATGCATGTATACAGTATGTGCAGTATAAATGTACTGTACTCTGTTATACTGAGCTGTAATTCATTCTGCGTGTCCATATGTGTTTGCATGTGTTTTTGTTCGGAAGAAGGCATGCATAAGTTGGTGTGCCACACTGCTTCTTTCTTGTGTGCGGATGGTTGTATTTTGAATGTGTGTGTGTGCGCAGCTAAAATTACAGGCTTGGCATAGTACAGGAAAGCATGGCAGTCTGTAATCCCAAGATGACACCATGTTTTTCCATGTAGTAATGGCTGTTAACATGGCTCAAAGTACACGTTACATAATAGCCCCACACTGTTAAAGTACTGCACAAGCCCACAACCATGGTGGCAGTATGTGATAGCTGCAGTAAGCTTTATACTAAGAGGGCTGTGCAGAAGAATAGACTAAGCATTAGAAGAAAGTGAAAGCAGGGACGAACAGGATGTCATTTTTTCGTGTGTGGATGTTTAACATTTCTCCATTCCACTCAGATTTTAATATTTCTGTAATATTATTTACTGTTTTTTATGGCACTGTGTTCACATCTCTGAATCTTGTGCTGTGTACTATACACAGAACCCTGTGTTTTAGAAAGTGCAACTTTGATTTAAAGACAGTTAATTAGTGTCAGGCTATGAAACTGCATCCCCCTCTGCTTTGTGTTTTAAAACTTGTGGGATTTTCCCATGGCCAGGTGGCTCACTTTTGGCTGCTACATGGGAACCATGGAGGAATTTGAACATGGTGCGTGGGGGGGGGACAAACATCCACCCACTCCCACTAAACACCTCAGCTGCGGAAGGGTTGTATCATGAATCTTAGACAGTATAACTCAGTGACTCACTCTATAACAATGCTCAACATAGTGTGTTTGTGTGTGTGTGCGTGTGTGTGTATGCGCGTGGATGTAGTGATGGTGCAGTCAGTGATTGTTGACCTACTCAATCTCTGTACACAAATGGAAAACAGCTGTTTTCCCTTAATCGAAAAAACACAGGGTACATGTGTATGTGTGTGTATCACATTTGTGAGTTAAAGTTTATAGTTTGAAAACAAAAAATACAGACGCCGCTCACACGATGGGTTGAAAGGGAAAAATTTGAAAAGCAGTTTATGAATCGCAGCACAAATTTGCTCCTCTAGAAGTTTCTCTACCACATGCAGCAATGCATTATTTCCTTTTTAAAATACAGTATGCTTTCATCTCCCTTTGAACTGCACACTCACTTTCAGCTGTTTAATGTTTTGCAGTCCTGTAATAGAGGAAAGAAAAATAGCAACTGCAGTGTAACACAAACACTGTGAGTGTGTGTATGTTGTGTGAGCATATGCAGGAGTCTGAGTTTCAATGTCTGCCATGATTGATTGCTAAATGCACTTTACATGTACAGTACTGGTGCATAATCATTAACACATGCGCGTGTGTGTGTGTATGTTTTAACTCATTCAGTAACGCCTGTTTTCACAAATGCTCCAAGGGACCTGACGGTGGAGTCTGGCCAGGACGTCCAGATTCCCTGCAGTGCTCACGGCCAGCCACAACCTGTCCTCACCTGGAACAAGGTTAGATGCTTAAACTCCTGTTGGCTGAGTGGCTGAGGTCACCTCATCACCACAGGGGTCATGGGTTATACAAGTGGTTGAAAGAGAACAGTGAGGAAGAAAGGGGCTGGGGCCAGGAAATGGTGTGTGGTCACATTATTTGTAATTATATGATTTAATGAAAATAATGACAATAAAGTAACTCAGTCAATAATATATTTAAGCTCAGTCAAGTTTCTGTCTAGTGTGATCTAGATTGCTCAGTGGTCTGACACAACAGGCCCAATCTGTGAGGCTCTTCATCACGTAATATGATCCCCACCTCCCTGCCAGCCCCCAGGATCATGACCTTTGCCTTTGTCCCCTCTCCCCCCACACACACACCCTTTCTCTCCCAGGATGGTGTACAGGTGACAGAGAGTGGCAAGTTCCACATCAGCTCTGAGGGTTATCTAGAGGTGAAGGATGTGGGGACTGCTGATGCCGGACGCTATGAGTGTGTCGCCCGCAATCCCATCGGCTATCAAGTTGCTAGCATGGTGCTCACCGTTACAGGTAAGATGCAACTGATCTCAGCGTCTCATAACCTGATATTTTTGGTTATGCTTATTAATTCTGGAGCATATATGGTCACATGTCTGATAAGACCGTAGGTGAACCAAAGTGTTTTGTCATTTGTGAATCTGCTGTCAAATTAGATGAAAATGATCTGTTAATTAATGCACATTAATTAATTAGTCAGGAGAGAGACTACAAGTTGTCTCAGAATACACATATTTAGGAGTACACATAACACACACACACAAACAGCACTCACAAAGCACATCTTCAAAACCCACATAAAAAGAGTCAAGTTCAGTTTGACAAATTTCAGGTTTACCAGAAACTTCCTATCAACTAAGGCAGCTAAGATATGCTGTACTTCCACTCAGTGGTTCTGTCCTACATCACCTATTGTCCAATAAGTTTGTTTTATACACACTTAACAGCCTTAAATCCACTGCAGTCATTATACAAACAAGCACTTAACACTTTAGACAAGAAGCCATTCAGTAATCATCTTTGCCATATTCTAAAGAAGTATAATCTGTCCAGCTGGGAAAACCTCATCAAATACAGAAATGTCTGTCTAGTTTATAAGGTTATGCACAGTTTGGCTCCTCCTCCTCTGTCTGGCTTCATCAACTTCAAATCTACTGCAAACAGAGCTACTAGAGGTGCAGCTAGGGGGGACTGCACAATCACACTCAGAAAAACTGCTCTTAGCCACACCGTCTTTCCTTTGGAGCATCACATCAATGGAATTCAGTACCACAGTCAATTAAAGAGTCCCCATCATAGTATGTATTTAAGTGAAATGTTAAGAAATGGCTGATGCTGTTTTACTCATACTCTACCTTATCATCTGCTATTGGATTTTGTCTGCTCATGTTGTTTAACTCTATTGTGTATGCTTTTTATGACACTGTAGTATTTTAGCAATTGTTCATATTGTGTCATTTTTATTATTCTAGGATGCCTAACAACATCAGGCAAAGGGACTACTGATGAAAACTAGCCTTTTGGCAATGTCGGGCACATTTGATTTGTTTGAAATGTTGATTAATACACATTGTAACTTTTCAAATGAAAATAGATTCAGTTAAATTAAGTTAAATTAATAAGACATCAACTTGCTGCAGAACATATATATAGCAGTGGACTTTACACTGAATATACAAAATACAAGAGACACTCCCTCTCTTCTGCAGCACTGATGAGATGAATCCACGTCAAAGCAATTATTCTTTGATTTCTCAAAAGAAGATGAAGTGAAAGTGAAGCATTTCACAGAGTGAGAGCCACTCTGTTGATCTTCTTTGTCCAACTCAGTCAGTAATTTAGTCAAACTCTGTTGCAATGCTATCATATTCCTGTCAGCTCCTCCCTGTGTGAGTTGGTGTTTCCTGCTGAGATTTCTCAGGTCAGACCACAGCACTCTGTCGGTGAACCGTAAACTCTATCAATGTGCTCAGTTGTTGTTGGACTCTGTTAGCCCTCACGTCACTATCTCACTGTTTTCAATGGCACACTAAGATGAAGGAGTGTGCCAGAAATGTGTTCACGCCAGCTTCAGGAGGGAAGCTGAAGTGCAGCACCTTACAAGGTTCAGTCACTTACAGTATTCATCTGGAAATAAAGAACACTAGTGAGCCCAAGCTCTCTTTACTAACCTATATTTTTAAGCCTTAAATTTGTTTTTAAGCTCATATCGTCGTAGGTCCAAACATTGTACCTGTTTTAACTTTGTTCAGCTTGGCTCTAATCAGCTGTCTGTCTGTGTCTGACAACAGTTCCTGCAGTGAGCAGAGAGGGGGACACTTTTGTTGGCACGTCTATAGAGCAGGCCATCCGTAATGTGGACAGTGCTATTGAGTCTACAAGGAGACGTCTGTTTGATGGGTAAGCTGTGAAAAACTCACACAACATACGCACACAATAAAATAAAACATTTAGGTCTTCACACTCAAGTGACACTAACATTTTACTAGATATTCACATTCCCCCATGTTCACTTGAGAAAACCATTAGGGGGTTTAATCACAAATGTATGCAGGAAAACATCATTTCATGTCCCTGGAGCAAATATGCATGCTGTGTATTATTTACACAAAAATGATGTCAGTGATGCAAAGGGGGGGAGGCACTAACCCAATTAATTACAATATCAGAGAACATTTGGATGTGATTAAAAAAAAAGTTTTATTTTACAAGTCTTCCCATATCTCATTTTATTTCCCAGTAATCTTCACTTCACTATCTTCACTTCACCTGTCTCTTCTCTGAACCACTCACTGCTGATGCACTCAGTGTGTGTGTGGAGGGGTTGAGCCTCACTAGAAAGTAGAGGAGAGGAGAGAAAATAGCGTAACCATAAATAACAGCAAAACACAGTAGAGACTCTCACACTAAGCTGAAATGAAACAAGTACATATAAATTAGGTAAATAAAATATTTTGTTTCTTTCAGAGGGTTGGGGGGTCCATGTCAAGAGTTCATGCTCATGCCCGGAGCACAATACCTACATGAGCAGTGTGTGTGCGTCACAAAACCTCAAACTTTTCATTTCAGTGCTCATGTTAGCAGGTTAGAGCAGCCACATGTCCCAAGCGTGTCATCTAGAGATTCAGTGTTTTGCCTATTTTTTCTGCATGTCAGTGAAAATGATCTGTTAATGGTCATATTGACATCATACCAGCAACATTACACCTTCCACTGTAGTTTCAATGTCTGTATCTGTAGTGCAGGTCAGGCTGCACAGCGTGTTCCAAGGCAAGGAACCTCTCTGACTGGGAACTCCAGCACAGAGAGTCGGTGACACACAGAGCGTCTTTTCTCAACTCCTGCGCGTTTTCTCTGATATTAGTTGAAACCGGAGCTCCTGCCTGTTGTTTCACCTGCTTCCAGGTGGAGATTGGGAGATTGTATTATATTTTCCTTATTTGTTGCCAGTTTCCCTTTTGACAGTTAGTTTAGTTTGTCGCAGTGTGGTTTGGCTCATTTGGGGAACTTTGTGTCATCTGGAGGGATTTTCTTTACTTGGAGCAATGACAGCGGCAGTTTAACTGGTGGAATAGTTCATGTACTCAATAAACTAAACCTGCCGTGTGTGAGGGGTGTATGTAGCTTACACAAAAGTAGCCCAAACCAGACCCCAGCTTGCCTGTCAGAAAGAAAGAAGCTTTTATTTTTCACGATTGAGCACACGCTTCTTAAGCTTTTTCTGTCTAAATATAGATGACATTTTTAATGAAATGAAAAGAAATGTTCTATTATTGATGGCCATTGCCAAAGTCAAACTCTATACAGAAAGACAGCAACACTGTCTGTGTGGACACCACATACACAGCACACAACGCAAGCACGCTGCTCAGGAATGGGTAGGCTATGTGGCCCAGGTGTCACATTTCAGAGCAGCAGTGCACACAAAGTCCCAAACGTAATGATTATTAATTTCCAAATGAATGGATATTTGGCATGATTTTTGGCATTTAAAAAAAAATTTGGTCTTGAAAGTACTACTAGAAAGTAACTAAGCCTGACAGGAACACCATCTGCAACAGTATGTCATTAGTCCTTTTATATTGGGACTAATTGAAATATTCTGCCCTGCACACACTCAGTCCAGAGCTACAAGCTCATGTGGCCTGAGTTAGAACAAATAATTTGTTTCACATCATCTTGGCACTTGACTTGCATGTTCTAAGTCTGAGTCAGAACCTTCAGGGAAAGACTTTGGCCATTCAGATGGGTTGTTAATATTGCTGCAAGTGTCAGAACCAGGACCAGACCCTTGCCATTTAAGTGAAGAAGGTTTGCAAATTTAAAGATTTAGATCAGAATGCTCCAATTAGAAATGCTGCCTTAGCGCACAATAGTTAAGTACATTATTCTGACAGCTGCAGACAATATTTGCTTATTAACAGCTTTTCATATTTTTTCATTTGCGCATCAACATAATCTTTGTGGAGATGATAAAGGAAATAATTGTGCCTTGAAGTTTTCATTTATTCAGTGAAGTTTTCATCTCACTCTATGTCACTGTAACAGATATAGTTGGTTTCACTGTAGCTCTTAAGTGTTTCCATCCTGTTGAATGAAGTGGGTTGGACTTTTCTTGGCATGCACACACATACACTCTACCCACACATGCATGCACTAATACAGTGAACAAATACGCACATAGACAAACATGAAGAACGGAAATGCACACACAACACACAGTGGTAAACTAAATTGAGAGAAGGGGATTTCCATCTTGCTTTGATTACAGTCACAGAATAAGAGGCAGTCTGCTTTTTGGGTGATGGCACCAGGGTCTTTGAACATTGATTAGAAATGAAAATACAGAATGACAATGGAGAATGATAACATATCAGTAGAAATGCTAGTAGCACAAGTACTCTGATCGTAAATAGCAGTGACTGTGCTGCTGCTGCTAAGTACGAGACAATTAGATCCTAGCTGTGTCTCAGTTCTGGGGCTGCGTCCTTCAAAGGCTGCATTGAAGACTGAATACATCACAGCAACGCAACTGAGGCTGTCCCATACATGAGAGCTGGCATACCTCACTTCCCTTTCATCAGAATGACCATGCCCCCCTTTCTGATTGCCAGCATTTCTATGTAACTGGTAGAGTTTTTGCTGCTCTCAACCCAGTTAATTTAGCTAAAAGTACATTTAAACTTAACCTAATTCTGCTCAAGCACTCATAGCTCTCTCCTTCTTTTAGCCACTTGCTAGCTTATCCCACAGTTGTTTACACACTGTTGAGATCTGCTTGTTACTTTAGCTCACCAGTTAACGATGAAATTCATCAACCCCTATTTCTTTGATTTTATCTATTTGGCAACACTGATCATTGATCAGCAATGACATAACATGTTTGCTTGTTTGGCCATAGGACTTGGGCTCCTATTAGCTAAAAAGCAATATGGTATTCTTATTTTATGCTATTAAATTGGCGAAAACCGGAATTTGCATTTACTGCCAGTCAAATTAGACGGACTGTTGTCACCCAAAAAGGGGTGAGGGCATGACACAAGGGCAAAGTACCTGGACATGCTGCTCTCATCTATTTCAAAGGATCCTTCACATGCCGGCAAAAAATGCAGCCTTCTTATCCCGATGGAGGATCCAACTGATGCATCCTTTGCAGCCCAGTTTATCCCAGCATGCATTTCACACCAACTGGTGGAGATTTTGAGCCAGGTTTATGGTCTTTTCAGTGCATAAGAAATTCATTTTCAATGAGAGGCAAATGGGAAAGTAGGGAGGCAAGATAGTGACAAGTGGGTATAATCACACACACCCGCCCGCCCACTGCCAGCGTTGAACTGTCTTGAATTTTCTTCCACGCAAAGCACAGTGCAAATCAATGAACGAGAGACTGATTGCTGTTTGTGAGTTCCCTGAGATTTGTAGTTGTTTTCTAAACAGTTATGGGTGCCTGGGTGTATCAGGTATCATTAAGTATAGTTTTACCTTAAGCTTGACCCACTAGTAAACTTACTAACTGAACTAATTTGAAAGTTTGTAGTTATGTTATTTAGTTATAGACTCTTTGTTTCAATATTCTAGAAGATACTATATATTTTAATATGTTGCTATAGTTTATAAAGAAAATACAGATGTACCAGAAGGGATACAATAGTGCAAATAAGCCGTTTCTATGGTTACCACACAGAGTATCTTGAATTTACTCACAGATTACTTGTCTGCCCGTCCGTGAGACCCTGCAGATGTAAGTGGGCACACAGGTGGAGTGTCACTTACCATCTAAAAAGACCTTAAGGCTGTTTTGATTTGACTGTCTAACTGTTAATATGTCATTTTATTAAGTTTTAATATTTATGTCAGGCGAGAAAGTAACATGTGGTCAGTTTATCCAAATAACACCTGTTTGTCTGACTCCTGAGATGATCAGCTGGTCAATATACTTTGTCATCCCAAAGATCATGTACTGATGAACTGACCCGTGCAACTCTTTGGTCATTTACCACTGGCTCTAATGTCTTGGTAGAAATTTAAGATATAATATTATTCCTTTTGGAAGATAAATGTTGGTCTCACAGATGAAATCTAAAACTTGTAGCTGCCACATTAGCTTGTCTGAATGTGAAGTGAAGCTTCATGTTTTTACTGGACAGAAGAACAGCGCTGCCTCTGGGGCTTTATATGTACAGATATTGTCACGTTTACGTAAATATAAATGTATTAAAATGAATCAGTCTATATTCAATTTTGTGTTATTTTATTAAGCTACATAACAGTTTGGATTTTTATTATAGCTACATCACAAACAATAACATCATTTACTGCATCTCTCTGTCAATGAGGTTATTTTTTGTGAGAAAAAGTGTGGATTGAGCTTAACATTGAGATTATTTAGTCACAATTCAGTCAAGTAGGTGTGTTGAAGCTGAGCTGCTGCTATCAGCAAATACACTGCTGTTCCCATTACAGAATGATTGTGTCCTCCTGTCCTCCTAAGGTTAGACGGGCTCTTCTCTCTACTCAAGAGAATAATTGAAAAAAATTGAATGAATCTATTAAAATAAATTAATTGTCGAATACGTTGTTTATTTTACTTACATCAGTCTAAACAACCATTTACAGCTTAAATATAGTACAAAAGGAGTGGAAGAACAGGGTGTCTGCAGGTCTTTAAAATGTTAAAATCAGTTTTATAATTATTAGGCCATAGAGAATGTGTTTATGTATATATTGGTCCAGCTAAGCAAAGAGTCTCTGGTGCTGCTGCTGGACCTGGATGGGCTGCCACAATGATAGAATTAAATGTTCTGGCTCCATTTCTATTAGCTGTGTCCTCATTGTCAACTGAAGCTGTCAAGGTTGCTAGGTGATAGGAGCAGCGCTTAGTGACGCAAGGGTAAGGGTGGAAACAGCTGGTGACGCAAATAGGAAATCCTCCACAGCCCAGACCATCTCATTTAAAGGGATAGTTTGGATTTTTGAAGTGGAGTTGTATGAGGTAAAGCAAACAGGAGTACTGGCATGGAAGTACCGGCATGTACTGCTGTGGATGGGGCCAGCAGCAAAACATATTTTAGCCACCTAGAAAAATCAATATCAGTTTAAGTGTACACTATATTTATAACATTTTCATCGCTTTACCTTGCCGTTAGACAGCACAGCACAGAAGCAGTACTTTCTGATCTAAACAGCTGATCTATGGTGTAATACAGTGCGCAGCATGCGTAGGAATACAGATGTTAATGTTGAGAAAGAAAAATCTGATGATCAATGTATATGTATACATATATATATATATATATATATATATATATATATATATATATATATATATATATATACATATATATATATATATATATATATATATATATTTATATGACTATATATATATATATTTATATTTATATATATTTATATGACTATATATATATATATATATATTTATATGACTATATATATATATATATATATTTATATGACTATATATTGTATATGTTAATAATATGTTTAATGTATGTTATATGTATATTATAGTATATGTACATTTGGGCTGTATTGTTGCCTGCACTATGTAACTTAACTGATCTTTGCCAAAATTTCTGTTTTAAGCACATTAAGATGTCAAATGAAGTACTCATGTTTCAGTAACCACTTGGCTTACATATGCATTATGTAATCACCTGAGTGTGCTTCCAGAATGACAGAATTTTTTTTTTTTCATTTTGGGTAGGATACCTGTGGATCTGGCACGTGGCTTAATGGTTTGCCACACCCTAAAGTCCAGCTCTGGCAGAGCTTTAAAGGCTGGAGTTGAAATGAGAGCTTGTTTAAAAAAGTAGCTTGAGGTGATAGTAAAACAGTCCAGTGGTCTTCAAGAGGGAGTGAAAGCAGGAACAACACACAAACTCAGTGGCAGACTTATGATGGAGGAGATCCAACTTATGAGTGGAATGATGTGTGTGCATGTTTTGAGCTTCTCGGGATTCTTGTTTGAACCCTCTGACCTGCTCTAGCTGCAGCAATGAAAATTTCTGGAAAATGTCAGCAAAGGCTCTGCCTGCTTTTCCTGCCCATGAGCAAAAACAAAGTAACCCAAAAGAATGTAGTTTGAACATGCAATTTGAAATTGTTCTTTTCTTACTTTCTTTTCCTTTGTCTTTCTTTCACCCCCTATTTACTCCCACACATTTTTCAAATTTTTCTTGCTCACTTCTTCTCTACACATAACTTTATGTTCACTGTCCCCCTTCATCACTCTCTCCTTCTCCCACCCTATCTCTCTATCCCTCATCCCTCCAGTCAGCCTCGTACCCCAGGAGAGTTGCTTGCTCTTTTCCGGTACCCACGTGACCCCTACACAGTGGAGCAGGCGCGTGCTGGGGAGATCTTTGAGCAGACTCTTCTGCTCATCCAGAACCACGTCAACCAGGGTCTCACGGTCGACACCAACGGCACCGGTGAGACTGATACCACATATACTGTGCTGATACTAAAGGGTCCAACCAAGTGTCTGTAAATGTACCATGGGCACATTATCTGATTATTTAAATAAGACATCAGAACTGCTGTGTTGTAGAGGCTGTATACGCTGGCACATAAAGATGATGAAATGAAGAGGATTGTTAAAGATTCACAATGCAGTAAAGGTGCCTCCTCTTTTCCACGAAAAATGCTGAGTGAGAGAAAATCATTCCCTTTAAATAACACATTATAGATTAACCCTTTTACTGCCTATAAGAAATTCAAGTGACATTCAATCTGATAGTTGCAATTGCATAGTTCAGTTTTCAGTTACCGCTCATCATTGTGTGCTACATTTAACTGAAATATTATATTAAAAGCACAAAGCTATGACTGGAATGTCTTTATTAACTCACATTTTTTGACATTGTCAAGCGCCATATTTAAGTTTTCTTTAGAGTTTTAATTCTTGTGATAATTAAAATCTCTTGACACCAGTGAGTTTGTTTTATACAAACCAAATATTGAAAACCAAAAACAATAAGTTGTTGCATAGGACTAAATTTTTAAAATTCACAAATAGTTTTGATCCACTTCCTGTGCTAATTAGATGCTAATATTGATATTGCATCAGCTCTTATAAGGGCAGTCAGTTCTGTGAAGGCTCTGTGGCTGAGGAGAGCCAAGTCCTGCTGCTTCATGTCAGGGTGTGAACAGCCTCCCAGCACCAATGGCAGTCTGCATTTTGGTTTACTGGTGTTCCAGGGTGGGGCCTCTGGCACACCATTACTGTCGATTATGCTATATTCATAGCATGGGGAATAAATATTGGAACAACTTAATGCTTGCAGGAAATGACTTTGAGGTGTCCCTGCACTTGAACAAGTACAGTATGATGCCATCTAGACAAAATTATTTCCATCTTTTTTTTTTTTTCTGTGGACTCCTGACAAGCGTTTACACAGTTTTAGACGTACATGTAGTGATCAATACATATGGAGAGAATTTCACCTGCTCATGAAGTTGCAAAGTTGTGTCCTGCTGCCATTGGGTTGTAATCACAAAAACTTGAGATAAGCTTTTATAAACAGGTATAAAGAGAAAACAATGGCAAAGAATCTCAATAATTTTTAAAACAAAAAGTTGTATTTAGATCATTTACAGCAGCTGGCCAGTGTTCACATCTGCACTGCTGTTGTCGGGTAGCATTTAAAGAAGCTGTAGGCTAGGAAAACTAAAGTAAGACAAGTATGTAATCCAATTAAGTCTCAAAGTTGTACTGGACTACATACAGATCAGTGGACACACACACACACACACATGCACTATACACCCAATACAGATTCATATGCATATACATCCTTAGTACAGTGTATTTGCTGGTTGTCTTAGTAATAAAAGTTCTGACAAATGTCATTTTTTGTGGAATATATGTAATATCCTACTAAAGTCTTACTGTGGGTTCAGTTAGAAGCTCATCCAGTTTCTTAAACAAATTCTCATGCAGCCAATAATTCAATTCTCAACCACTCTATGAATTACCATGTTATTGTGAATAACATTTGGCTTTGTATAAGCCCTGCATCTGTATGCCATTTTCCCTTAAGCATGACCCAAGGCATAGAGACGTAATCATGGAGCAGTTGACGTGGCGCCCGTAAACAGTTTTATTAGCCCTATGTCACACTACTCAACACTTAACCTACAGTCACTGTTGAGCACAGGACAAACCTTAAGATGGTTTGTGTTGGTGTACAGATTGTCTCGATTATGCATGCGTGTGGGGAGAGCATGGGTTGATTTGGGATGTTTATATGCATAAGCATCTGTCTTTGTTTGCATTCACATATGCATGGAAAACTGTCCAGTGGTCCAAGGAAGAAAACTGGAGCACTGTGTATTTTGACTCTATGGTGCATGAAAGAAGTCATTGTAATGGGGGGTTAAATTTAACAGTACAAAGGTCGGATGGATGTGCTGTGTAAAGAGTCTATGTTTTGGGTAATGATGTCTGATATTTGGCACTTTGGTAATTTTTGCTTGAATCAAGAACAGATTTATGAAGAAAAAGTGTTTGAGGAAAAAGAGAGATAGGGAAAGAGAAACAGAGCAGTGTGAAATATGAACAAAGAGAGAGAGTGAGACTGTGTTTTCATTACTTATGCCAACAACCAAGTGTTCATTGTTGCACTGGCCCCAAACCAAGCTAACAGAGAGATTTCTGCCCGTCAGCAGAAACAAACGTTCTGTTTTTATTGTATCACTACTTCATCTGAGAGGGGAACACCACAGTTCCCCCTTTCTCCTCTGACCCCACACACATACACACACCTACATTGGAGTTGGTAGCAGTTGATGCCTCATTGAGGTTCACTGCACCACTGTGAATGTAATGATTTCTTAAAACTAGGTCACCTATGTAGTTGAAATGTGCAATTGTTTTTGAAATTGGTGCCCTATGACTAGAGAAAACCTACAACCAGGATGCATTGTGCACGTCTCACCCAATCAGACTGACTCTACTGATGGTATCTTTATGGCCAGCAGAGCACCAAAGACAAAGTTAGTGAGCAGCAGCATTATATCTCATTACTGAGGCTTATCTTTATTTACTAAATGTTTTGCCTCATCAAGTCTGGATATATTCTACCGGTGTGCAAAGATCATTGGTGCACTGGAGTCAGTGAGGTTATGTGGATCAATGCAAGCTGCAGGTGCATCTCTCTCAGCTGCCGCTGTTACAGCTCCTGCGGTTGCTTCCTCCTCCATACTGTTTTTGCTGATTCCACAGCACTATATTTAACCTCATAAGTTGTAACAGTAGTGTCACATCTCTGCTCCAACATTATATTGTGAAGCTCATTGTTTATATTAGTGTTTGTTAGGAATCACAATGAAACTCAGCAGGCTGTGGCTGTAATATAGCTCTTATGGTCGCTTCCTTTGAAACACTGTTGATTCAACAGCGCGATATTCAGCCTTGCATCATGAAGCTAGTTTTCTTCCAAATATGATGATATTTTAAAGTATTTAGTAGTATGATATTTTAGTGTCTGCTTTTCCCTATCGCTGATGTAACATGGTAGATGGAGTGTTTTTGGAGACCCACATTTTATCACCCTTGAAGGCACCACTACAGAAAATGTGGAAACATAGTTTTTAGCTTAATACTTCTCATGCATAACCATGCATAACACCACATTGCTAACACATCACATAAACGTTGATATTCTGCACATTGGAGCTTCCGCAGAGGAGCTCTCACATATTGAAGCGAGTCAGGGCAGGTTAGAGAAATACTGATACCTGTGCCCTGAGAACAGGAGGTTCTTTCCACACTAAGAGCCAGCAGCCGTGCATAGCTGTGTCCTCTCTGAAAATATTAGATACATATGTGTGAATATTATAAATAGACACAAGGTTTCTGTATATCCTAATTAATAGTGTAGATCTGCTGCTTTTCCAGTCTAATCTTTTAACACTTGATGTGTTGCATTTGTGTTCCCACAGCATTTCGCTACAATGATCTGGTGTCCCCCCACTTTCTGGATGTGATCGCCAACCTGTCTGGCTGCACAGCTCACCGCCGCTTCAACAATTGCTCTGACATTTGTTTCCACCAGAAGTACCGCAGCCACGACGGCACCTGCAACAACCTGCAGCACCCTATGTGGGGCGCTTCACTCACTGCTTTTGAACGACTCCTAAAATCAGTCTATGATAATGGCTTCAACCTCCCAAGAGGTGCCACGGATAGGCTGCATAATGGATTCAGGTTGCCTCTGCCGCGGTTGGTGTCCACCGCAATGATTGGTACAGAGACCATCACTCCTGATGACCGCTATACTCACATGCTAATGCAGTGGGGTCAGTTCTTAGACCATGACTTGGACTCAACTGTGGCAGCCCTCAGCCAGTCACGGTTCTCTGACGGCCAGCTGTGTTCACATGTCTGCACCAATGATCCGCCATGCTTCCCAATCCAATTCCCTCCTAATGACCCACGGCAGCTGCGAAGTGGTGCCCGCTGTATGTTCTTTGTGCGGTCCAGCCCTGTGTGTGGCAGCGGGATGACGTCTCTCCTCATGAACAGCGTATATCCAAGAGAGCAAATAAACCAGTTGACCTCTTACATTGACGCTTCAAATGTCTACGGCAGTTCACGACATGAATCTGAGGAAATCCGCGATCTGGCCAGCCAAAGAGGTCTTCTCCGGCAAGGTATTATCCAGCGAACAGGGAAGCCACTTTTGCCATTCGCCACCGGACCACCCACTGAGTGTATGAGGGATGAGAATGAGAGTCCGATCCCATGTTTCTTGGCTGGTGACCACCGTGCCAATGAGCAGCTTGGTCTGACCGCCATGCACACAGTGTGGTTCAGGGAACACAACCGCATTGCCACAGAGCTATTGAGACTGAACCCACACTGGGATGGGGACACCATCTACCATGAGGCCCGGAAGATAGTGGGTGCTCAGATGCAGCACATCACCTACAATCACTGGTTGCCAAAGGTAACAGTTGTCAGCTTTAGCTTAATGTTTGTTTGTTATGCTGCTATTTCTATTGGTTTAACCTCTATTGCTCTGCTCATATCAGTGTTAAAATCGTACAAAAGAAAATAATTAACAATGATAAAAATAATGATTGTTACATTCCTTTTTCCATCTCTTAGATCCTGGGGGAGGCAGGCATGAAGATGATGGGGCCATACGATGGTTACAACCCTAACATTAACGCTGGCATCTTCAATGCTTTCGCCACTGCTGCTTTCCGCTTCGGGCACACCCTCATCAACCCAATACTCTACAGGTTAGATGAGGACTTCCAGCCTATTCCCCAAGGACACATCTCTCTGCACCGGGCCTTCTTCTCCCCCTTCCGCATCGTGAACGAGGGTGGCATTGACCCACTCCTTCGCGGGCTCTTTGGCGTCGCTGGTAAAATGCGGGTTTCCACACAGCTGCTGAATACAGAGCTGACAGAGAGGTTGTTCTCTATGGCCCATGCTGTGGCTCTGGACCTGGCTGCCATGAATATACAGAGAGGAAGGGATCATGGCATACCTCCATATAATGATTACAGGACTTTCTGTAACCTGACCACAGCTCATACATTTGAGGACTTGAGGAACGAGATAAGGAATCCTAATGTTAGGGAGAAACTGCAGAGGTAATTATACACTCCACAACATTATAATTATTTTTCAGCAGTAAATGAAAAATAATGGAAACAGATTTGAGACTAGTAAAGGGAACCAGGTTAATTTCTGCAGTCCTATTAGTGAACAGTTTGAAGGAAGCACATTAGATCAAGGAATCTTGTACTGCATAATTATTCTACATGTGGCCCATTCACAGTTTCCTGTAGCTGACTGTTTTTCCTGTGTGGCAGGCTGTATGGCACTCCTCTAAACATTGACCTGTTCCCTGCCCTGATGGCTGAGGACTTGGTCCCTGGCAGTAGACTGGGGCCCACCCTCATGTGTCTGCTGGCATCTCAGTTCAAACGTCTGCGGGATGGTGACAGGTACAGAAAGACGACGACACAAAATGCAATGCACAGACGTTAATTATTTTGCCTGAGATGAAAACTAATAATGACTATTGAATAAAACTTTTCTAGCAGTATTTTTTTGCTTCTTTGAGAGCTATAGTAGAATATGTTTAGTGTGTAAAAATAAAGCCATACAACATCTCCACCCAGTATTCCTGTGTCCCTATGTGGTGCAAGCAAAACAGGTGAAAAGAACTCATTATAGATTTCACTTGCCTATCCTCTCCCCGTCTCGTTCAGGTTCTGGTATGAAAACCCAGGCGTGTTCACTCCTGCCCAGCTGACCCAGTTAAAGCAGGCCTCTCTGACACAGGTGCTGTGTAACAACGGAGACAACATCACACGTATCCAGCGCGACGTCTTCACCGTGGCCGAGCTGCCCCATGGCTACGGCAGCTGCGACGACGTCCCTCAGATCGACCTGCGTATGTGGCAGGACTGCTGTGAAGGTAAGTGCAAGTGGAGTGACAGACAGGCTACAATCACACATGCTTTGTAACTTAAAGTTTTGATTTTGTTATTGTGTGGTTTTTAAATTTTGATCCTTTGTTCACCCTCATTTACCTACATAACAGATTACTAGAGACACATGACCATTAACAGCCTTATAAAGAGAGGTTAGCTGTTGTATTGGATTACATTGGAGAAGATTATAGAAGTCTACATAATGTAATAACGCCAGTGTTAATGTATAATTTAAAACACAACTACTTACAATGACTTTCTTACAGTCTCAGCTCTCTTTATGTGCCTTTTTTCATGACGAGAGAGCACATGTATCAGCACAGGAAGCTGCCTAGACGTCTCAGTCACATAGGTTCAGTGTCAGGGCTGCTTTGTAAAATTAAAGCCATACAATATCCTCACCCTTTGTTTCCCTTTGATAACATCTTCCTCAAGGCAGCCTTGCTTCACAATAATAACCGGTTACAGTATTTGCTGCAGTTAACAACACCCCCTTTGAAAGTCCCAAAGTTGTTCTTTGACTGCAATTTACTTGACAGCACTCCCGTCTGTACGGCTGATGTCAAATGAATGTCACTCAGCATGAATGTTGCTCAACTGTGTGTGAAACTGGGAAGAACAGATGAAATGAGAAAGAATGGAAGAATAAACATTTTTTCAGGCTTTCAGCACTCATAATGAAACGAGGTTTGACTGTGGGGAAACAGAGTTTGAGATCATTTTCTGTGGCTTCCAGAAAGGCAAAACGCCCTTCTGTCAGATGTTGATTTTGTCTTGTTGTGAAATAAGCATTAAATATAGTTTGAAGTCAAATGCCATGAAATGTCATGCCATTGCTACTCTGCTGGATCTCCACTGCAGTGAAACAGCAGAACCCCCCTCCACCCCCCACCTTACTGAACTCTCATGACATAACCAGAGTTGTGCTTTTCACAGACAGCTCCCGCTAATTGTAGGGGTAAGAGATGGGATTTGGAGTTAACTCCTGGATTTTTAAACATTCCATCCGTGGGTGCAGCTGACAAAGCAAAAAGGAGATAAATGAAGAGGCACCCCTCTGCTGTTATAATATACCAGCATGAGGGTTAATAGTGATTGTTTGCCTTGTATCATTTATTTGGAGACACGGTCAATTGTGAAATGAGCAAATGGTTTAGATTACAAGAGATAATCTAAGGAATTAGACACAGCTGTAGGGACTGTGAGCTATGCAATGAATGCTTTAATAGAACATTGAGCAATCTCAATGATGAGCTTTGTTGAATGAGCCAGAAGTATAAAGAAACCTGTTATTTGTATCATCACACTCAGAATCAGTTTCCTCAGCTGTTGCAAAGGGCTTGCTAGTGGAGAGGCTCCAGCATTCTCTGGGTGGTTGATGAAGACTTTGATGGTTTTCTAGTGATGTAAAGCAGCCATTTACTGTTCACTGTGAAACATACAGCCACAGTTTCCCGAGCTTTTTCCATTTTATTACTAATCAAGTCATGCATGAAGTTTTGAGTGATGCTGTGAACGCACTCCAGATTGTATTCACAAATGACTATAATTTCATGCATATGGGCTTTTGCCGCCAATGTTACCAGAGTCAATAAAATTCCACTCCGTTAACACTTGATGTGACAACTGAATGTAGCATTAATTCATTTGGAGAAATTGTATTCTCTAATGTACAGAGCCAGAATACATTTTATATGACTAATGACATGTTGCTGCTGTCAGTGAAAAGATATAGTCCATTAATTTCAGTTTTTTTTTGGTGAATTTTATGAAATGTGCATTACCATTAATTATAGAGTTGCTTTTTTATAAAAACACAGTTTGTGGAGATATATGGATTATTGTCTTTAGTCATTTCTGAGTGAATAGTTGCATCTGATCTGTGTACATAAGGAGGCTGTTTTCCTTACAGTATGTATCTATTCAGCAGAGAACGGTTCTGTTTTTGAATGAATGAATGAATTGGCCCTGGAAATCAATCAATTAATTTCTCTTTCTCTGCAACTCTGCAAAGGTAATCCAACACTGCAGAATTAACAATCAAACTTCCAAAAGACTGAGCTAGACTGAACGACGCCTTCACATCAATTCATTGTCTTCTAAGAGTGAGCCACAGTATACCAGGATTAAAAAAAAATAGTTTGACAAGCAACACATGGTGCCTCTTAATTATTCTCCTTCCATCCCAGATTCTGACCCCAGCATTCACTCCTCCTTGACAAAATGTACAAGGGAAGAGCTAAGCTAATAAACAGAGAATATCCTGCCAGAAAGAAGAGGGAGGGAGGACCAGTTAAGGCGCTGCCGGTCTGTGAGGCAAGCTGTAGCCAGATTCACAGTTGTGTTTGGCTCAATTAAGAGAGAGGACACCGCTGGGAACTTATATGTGGCTGTGTGTGAGTGTGTGCGTGCACGTGTGTGTCTAAGCATGCAGCACAGCAGGGTTTGAGCATGCATCTGTGTGCTCAGGCGTATCTATCAGCATGAGATAGGAAGTCTTGTTGTTATTAGATAGTCTTTGTCTTTTACAGACTGTTGTCATGTAAATCAAAGACATTCTGAGGCTGAGCAGCTGCTTTAAACTTTGAACAGATAAAGATGCAGCCTGCTTAACAACAGAGCCCGATCACATTCATCTGTCTTACCTCAGGTTTATTATCAACTGTCTCTTGATGATCTTTGCTGATGCTCAGCATGCCCCTGATGTTTACTGGAGCGTGAGCAGTGTGTGTGTGTGTCTCTCTCTTTTCTTCTCTTTGATCTGGGTACAGTGATGGCAGTGTGAGAGTGAGGCATGGTAATACAATAAGCCTCAGAGTCTTGGATTAGCACTGTGAAGCAGATAGAAAGTGGCATCAGCAGTCATGGTTTCCTGTTTCATGTATGTGTTATATGTGTTTACATGAGTGGGAGGCTGAATAAACATTTACCTTATTTTCCTACACATGAATTCTTTCTTGTATTGTGTGACCATCAAGTGTCATCTTCATAAATAAGAAGTTGAAAAGTCATACTTTGCAACAATAATGAGGCATTTTCTCATCCACTGTTTTAGTGTCTGTTAGTAAGTGTTGGTGAACTGCGGTGTTTTGTTGTTTTTGACACCACCAGACTGCAGAACCAAGGGTCAGTTCAACGCCCTGTCATACCACTTCAGGGGACGCAGATCAACAGAGCACAGCTACAAAGATGGCAGACCTGCCTACAGCATCCAGCAGGACAGGTAACACTGCTAGCCAATCAATGTTCAACAATAACATCAAGAGCATGATGGATAATAGAAGCCAAATGATATTTACTGATCACTTGTTCTGTCAGTCACCAAATCTTCAGACAGACATTCCAGTGACAATATTTGACTATCATGTCGCTTACATGCTTTGTCTGTACAGTATACACTGTAACAACAGAAGCGTTTTTTTTGTGTGATATTATATATAGTCTCATAAATGCTGTAGAAAGGATAGTTGTAGAAATCGAACCTAATTTTATCTTTCATGTCTTTGCAGCCCGGTGGAGGAAGCCAGAGAAGGAGTAAATGTTACTGTGACCTCCAAAAAAAGCACTGAACCCCCAGTCAACGACTTCCAGGACTTTGTCTCTGACATGCAGAAGACAATCACAAGTTTACGAAAGCAGGTATGTGTCTACACGCACACCAACGCACGCAGGCACATACACACACACACACACACACACACACACACACACAGGTTCATTCCTGTACATTTGTTCCCCTGGTTTACGTTTACTGCCAATACTGGAATGCTTCGCTGGTAATCTCAATGTCTTTGAACATGTTTGTGTCTGTGCATTAGGTGGCAGAATGCAGAGAGACAGTCTCTGATGGTAATTTAAGCATCCTACTGCACTGCCAAGCTGGTACCTGCACAACTCATGCAGCCACTGTCACACTTTCTGTGTTTATCTGTCTGTTACAGTTCATACATGACTGTTTTATGCTAGTGTGCCATCATAGAAATAAAGTTCTGTGTCAGTTTATTCATTTGTATGTGTAATCCTTATCCAGGAAGCAGGAGCTGACTTTTTTGTGTGTAAAAAGGGGTCAATTTGTTTTTGACCTTGAGGAGGATGGGCAATTCTTTGTCTAAAAAAATGTCAAAACATTGATAGTTTAGCATCCCTCTCTGCTTCCTAGTAAATTTAAATCAGTTCTATGAGTCTAAACGTGTTTTGCTCTCGCAGGTTGCCTCTCGATGAGCGTGCTGCCATGTCTGTTTAGAGAAACTGTGCTGAAGACTAACACATTGACACTCTAAGTCCCATACATACATTTCTCATTAACATGTCAGAGGTACAGTTAATTCCTCAGGATGGGGCCCAGCATCCTGACCGTGTCGTCTGGTCAGCTGCAGAGTGAATGATAGACACAAAAGTTACAGTAAAAGTCTAGATGAGGGTTTTGATCAGTTTAAAGAAGGTGGAGGATTCAGTGTGGCCATATCCCTCACTTAATAGTTCATACTGTACTGCAGTACACATTCTCTTATATGTGACTCATGTTTTGTAAAACTCTGTTGCAAGGGTAAGAGAGTCATGTTGCAGTGTTGATGTCACCAGAAAATTACCGCTTCTCTGACTCAACTTTTCTGTCCTTTTTCAGATTAAAAGACTTGAAGCCCGTCTGAGCAAGACTGACTGCACTGATAGTGAGGGACATGAGCGAACAGATGGAGAACGGTGGAAAAAGGATCCCTGCACCATATGTGAATGCAGAGTACGTTCAACATATATGTCTTTATGCATGTAATGAATCGTTTAATTTCTCTCACTCTGAGAAGCTGATCATGTGTGAGTACCTCCATGTTTCTCATTAGGAACAGGTTGTCCATCTGTACCACTTGTATGTGAGCAGTCTTCCCAGTTTTAAATGCCCCAGTTTCTCTGTCTGGCACTCCTGCCAGTGTTTCACCTCTTGGCATCACCCTCCTCTTGGCACCAGTGCCTTCCCACAGTGTGTTTGTGTGCACCAGCAGCGTTTCTGCCTTTCATTCTTTATCTTTCCACTTTTTCAATGCCAACTGCTGGCAGAGGTGATGGCACCCAAATGCTAAATGAGGCTGTCTCTGCGCTTCAGTCCTCTCTTTCCCGCCCTCTTACCTTTCCCTGCCATCTTTCCCACTCCAGTTTATTTTGCCCAACACATCTGATAATACACCTGTCAGTCTCTCTTTTGTGTTTCTCTTTCTCTCCTCCTGTTTTCTCCTAAACTACCTCCTTCCACCTTCCATGCCTCTCTGTAATTGGAGGACTTTTGCAATAATTAAATTTGGCAGGCTGAAGCAGAATGAGAAGGACTGTCTGGGAAAGAACAGTTTAGTTCAACACATCATGTTGTTGTTCTAAAACAAAGCACTTCATTGTTCATTTCAGCTGTCATCAAGCACCTTACCAAAGGCTGATCGGGGTCAAAACTTTTCACTTTCTGCTCTGTGCCAAACAAAAGCAGAAGACATAGCCAAAAAAATAACTGACCAGCTCATAACATACATATTGAAATCATTCACTCATGTATTTTCTGTTCAGGTTATCCACATCTGTGAAGTATTTTTTTTATTTAGACACTTTTTATGGACATATCATTTTGATGTACATTCTTTTGTTTAGTATGGTACAGCAGAGTTTTCAGCTGTGCTGTATAAAAAAAAAAAGAGTCCAGTTCTCTGCTGTTTTTTTTTCTTTGTTCTAACCTGAATTCCCTGCTGCAGCTGTTCAGTTCTCCACAGTGATCATGAACATTTCATCCAGTCCAATCTAATAAGGTAACTGATCTGTTGCCCCTTCTTTGCCCCTGCAGGACACCCAGGTGACCTGCTTTGTGGAGTCTTGTCCACCAGCCGAGTGCAAACGACCCGTCAAGCTAAAAGGCGCCTGCTGCCCGGTGTGCCTCGAACAGGCAGATGTTGAGAACCGGCAAAAAGCAGACACTCGCCACGAATAATCCTCAGGACTCCCCAACAAACACACTCTAGTGTCTGAAACTCACACGCTCACACTCAAGACATCCAGACCAGAGAGAGGATGAGACTCCTGAAGGTGCGCTAATCTGAAGCCACCAATAGCCTCGATAGACCCAATAGCCTCATTTTTTGTTTTGTTTAATTTTGTATTCTTCTCTTTGATCAGGGGAGGGGGGTGATTTTTTTTTTTCTTTTTGGATTGTTGCCCCCTCCAGGGCCAGCAGCCTGAGGCTCGGTTGAAATTCACTGGCAACAAGCCAGCGATTACTAAATGGATTTATTTCTGAACCGATGGGTGGATGGATGGATGAATGGGTGGATTGTAAACAAGACGGACAACCTCTCCTCCTTGCTCAGAGTCCACTGAGGCTTCTGAAATGTAACAAACAGCCACTGTGTTTGCTCTCCTGCGACTAACACTTGGTGATGAAGCGCAGGGCCAGTTGCCGTCAACAAGCAGGAAAGGGAAGTAGATTGAAAGGCGGCAGCCATTTTGTTTTCTCACAAAGTTTTCTCAGGTTAGAGATGCCGAAAACTGGTGCTATTTTCCCCCTTTTTTATTCATGATTTAATCACTAAATAAGATCCTTCAAAGTATTGTCTTTTGTATGCAAAGCAACCTATATACACTCAGTATATGCCTCTTTATGCTAAATCACATTTGAGAGGATTGTTTTATTCAATTTAAAAGACATTTTATGAATAGAGTAACTTCATCTTTTAATCTAAGGTGCTTTATATCATGTTATGAAAATATATTTTTCTTCCCTTTTTGTATAAAAATGCTTACAAATGAAGATAATGTGAAGCCCTTCAAAAATGTTTGTAATGCAAAAGAAATGTCTACTGATTACTGCTCCTCTATCCATGGACAGCTTGTTGGTTAACTTACTTAATGTCTCTGCTGGCCTGTCCTGAACTTGAGTGAGGTGGAGCTGTGTGGTGCTCCCCATTGCAGGACGCTCCAACCAGCTCTTGCACTGTTGTGCTCCTTTCAAAGTTTCATTTTGCTTTCAGAAAGCAGTGAAAGAATATCATTTTTACCACTGTAATATTGTGAACTTTGTCCCAATATTTTCCTCAGTCATCTAAAGCCAAATGTATTTAGTATTTAGTAACTTCTAAAATTACATAAACAGCACATGTCTATCTATGAAACTATGTATGAATGTTGTAATGAGGTCAGGATTTAGCCTTTGGTACTGCTAACTCTACCACAGCAGTATTCTTTTTCTGGCCTGCTCACAGATGTTTTTTTATTCTTGTATAGTCTTTAGTCCACAGACTAACAAACAATTGAAGGACTGCTATCACAACTGTTGACTGTTCTCTGCTGTTGTGGACCTGCAGCTCTCTAGCTCCAGTTTACACAAGGACACGCTTGCATGCATTCCTTTGTCAAGCACCCACTTTCACTCCTCCTTTTCCCTCTTTAAATTTTTGCTCATGTGTGTTCAATTTTTGGATATTTTGCCCTGTGAGGGCCGTCTTCAGTGTTGATATAGTTTAGGAATGCTCGCCCTGCTCATGTTTCTTTGCCATGTTGAAGTTTTTCAGACCGGGGTGACGTCATTCAGTCGAGCATGTGTGGAGCGCAGGATTCTCTGGCCCTCTGACCCTCATTCCGCTGTAATGGAAGCCATATGAGAGGGGAGCAAGGGTAATGTTGGGGGAGGGTGGTGATGATTGGGATACAGTGTCAATCAAAACAAGCCTCCACCATCTCGCTATTGTATGCACCCAGACAGACTCCAGTCAGTTGGCCTTACACATGTACTGTACATAGACAACTGCCACTCACTGAACCCCATGCACTGGCTCACAAAGTGTAACACAAGTCACGATTTTGTTTTCCTGTTTTGCTTTGCTCCTAATTGTGGTGAAGCGGCTGCAGCTGCAGTGTTCCTCTCCATTGTTTTCATTTCATGGTAACGTCCTGAGCAAGCATCTGTCACTAAACAGAAATAATACTCTCCGGAATGTTCCATTCTGGATTCCAGATGGATTACGGGGATGGCAGTCGCACTGGCAAATTAGTATCATATCATATGTTTAAATATACTGGACAGGTTTGTACATCAAACTGTGTGTTTACAGTTGTGCATTTTTCTCTCTCTTTCATTACTTTCTGATTGTGACTCCACCAACTAAACCAGCATGTAGTCATCCTCTTTCCAACATGTGTTCATGTTGTACGTATGTTTTACTGAATTTAGTATTTTGATATATTTTCATAAACTTTGTGTATGGATGAGTGTGTGTCAATAACAGGCTAAAAGTATTTTGGCAAGTGTCCCAAGGTGTGGCTGCCAAAAGCACTGTGAGCTCTCTTCATTACCAGTCGTCATGTTCATATATCTGTTGTATTAGTTTTTTTTTCTCTCTTTTCATCCTCTTTTTATTCTTTTTATTCCCCCTAAAAAAAAATCCCAGTGTCAATGGAATGCACTGCTCTGCAAGACTGAACATGCTTTACCTACACTGTCCCTTAACAAGTGGTCAATGTGGATATACTAGTACCTATCATGACATTTGTATTGTATGTTTGCCAAAGAATGGTTTGCACTGTAATGTATGCCTCTCGACAGTAATAATTAATAAATAAGCCACATTTGAATTACAGTTGTTCATGTTCGCACTGGTTCTTTTTTCAGTTCCTGTGCTTGGAAAAGATTTATCAGCAGATCAAATCAATTCAAAAGATGTGACCTTTCATCCGCTCATCACTCCTCAGACATTTGGGGATTTTTGTTTTGCTTATAACACAGCAGCTTAAACATGTGATGGCTGTGCTGATCACAGATGTTTCCATGAAGCTCTAACTTTAAAACTATCCTAGTGCTTTGGCCTTATAGAGTAAACTTTCTTAGTAGTCCCTTTTCTTCCATGGGAACCTAAAGTGCTTTTCGATATTTGAATTTGTAGACTCTTTTTTTCTTGTTTGTGTGGTTCCTTTGCTGTTTAGTCGGGTTTTGTAGGGTAGACAAACAGAAAGCAGCTGCAGCGTGTTTCAGGTGAGTAATATTAGCTGTTAGAGAGGCCTGAGAACAGTAACCCTGTGAAGATAGTGGTCATATGTTTAGTCTGGCACACAAACCCACAAACTGCATTTAGACCTGTGGTTTGTGACAAATGACATCTGCTCTTAAATGAGTCTCTTTCAAGTCCAAAAACAAGCGTATTAGCATCAACTCAAAATCTCTACATAACACAAGCTTTCCCTCCTTTATATGTTCTTCCCCGGCCATCTCCAACTACATCCCCCTGCTTTTCCCTTCCATCCACGGACCTCTATACTTCTCCCTGTAGACCCAGCGCTGGCAGTTAGGGCAGTGAGTGGATGGAGGCTCTGGAAAGAAAACTGGACCAGGAAATGAGGTTTCCAGTGGCTGCACAGATAAAAGCCTTCATCTTCTAGCCAGGCAGGAAAAGACATTATCACCCTGACAACAAGGGACCTACCTTACTTACAGTAATAGGTCTATTCCTGGGAGAGCCAAACATGAATACACACACACACATGTACTTCCTTTAGGACTTTTTTCCCCCCCCATATCTCACAGAGTCCAGGCTTACTGCTGAGTTTCAACAACAGCCAAAGATACAGGCTGTTGTTTGAATGAAACTTTGTTTATTTTGGAGAAAGATGCACAACCTGATTGTGTAATAAAGGAAAGGATGTAGGTGTGTGGAGCTAGAAGTAGACAGACAATATGACACAATCAGAGACTGGTCAACAAAACACCTATCAGCACACAAAATCTTCTTTATTGAACTGAGACTACTGTATCTCAGATCTGAATCCTCATCCAGTGCTTTTCAGATCTTGAAGCAGACTACAGGAAAGAGGCAGAGGATTGTGGCTTTCAGGGTTTGGACAGGACACAAGCCTGCAGCTGCACAAGCCTGGCTACCCAGCGAGCCTCTCACTTCCCACTCATCACATACTGGAATTTCATTTAGGCAATTGGCTCTCCGCGTTGCACCTCTCACTCGCCAAAGGTGGGGAATTCTTTCCCCTCGCTAATGGAACGTCACTCTCATTTCCAGAGTAAGGCGGATGAAAGAGAGAGAAGTGATGTCCTGCTGGGGGAAAATAGGTTTTGCATCCCGGGACTCAAAAGGACTGCAGCGATGGCTTGTCACCCCCAGTGGGTGGGAAATGTCATGAGATGGCTTCCCGCTAATGTTTTTGGCTCTGCTACACAAGCCTACTGAGTTTATAGTGCAGGTGTTTGCACGGGCAGTTCCAGTATGTGTAAAACATCTCAGGAAGGTCTTACCTGCTTGAAATCACAAAGGATGCAGTCCGCTGGCATAAGCTGAGTACTCAAATGACTGACTTCTTTTGAATTTTGTGTTAGAGTTTTTTTTTTTAAAAAAAAAAAAAAAAAAAAGAGCAGAATATGTCCTGATGGTGGCACATGAGAAAGTCTCTTTGCTTGTTCAAAATTAGAATCATCCTCTGAAGTATGTCATCAGTAGATTTCATTGGAATGTCTTATTTCCCATGTGACATATTCGTGAATACCTACTACTTCAGTCTTAAGTTTTAGATAAATGAATGAAACCAAAATTCCCATTCATTTGCATCACTACAAGCAGTTCATTATGTTGAGAAGTTTAAGCAGCACTAATCAATATTTTTATATTAGCTATGGATCCAATGTGCAATGTGAAATATGTCTCTTGTAGAGATGAAATCACTGAAATATCCAACTGTGCAGTTCCCCTCAGCTCCTTTTTTTAGCCTCTTTTAGCCTCATTGTTTTGGTTTTCTAACCCGTGACTCACCCCTCATCAAATGAGACAAGAACGTTGTTATTAAAGCTGCACCTTATCAAAACCTTCCAGAAGGTAAAATTCATATCAACATGAAAACCACAGATGTTTGTAAAAGGAAACAACCTCAACGTGCTTATATTTGATAAGGACTGTTACTGATCTTGCCAGCTGACTAACCTTTCAGCCTCATCGCTGTGGGTCTGCTCCTTTGATTATATATATTTGGTGTTAAATACTTAAAGCAGTCAGGTGCCATTAATTGTTCCAAGCTGCTGAACAAAACTGATAGTAATGAGATGTATTGTTCGGGTTTCTGTGAGACGGTGATGAGAAGCTGTATGCATGCTCAGTGGAAAAGTCGTGCTCACCAAACCTGGCAAAGAACTTGTTGGCCTAATTTGAAGTAATTGCCCCCTTAGGAGGTCCCTCCCTGGTGATGCTACAGTCAGTGAGCTTCAGACCCCTCCAAACAGCCTTTTGTTGTCCTGAAAATTCCCTTCTATTTATATTCCCTCTTTACCTGTCAAAAAAAAACCATTTCAAGTCTCAAGGGTGGAGATTTTATCATAACCCTGTCAGGACCAGCTGTCTGATTTACCCCAAATAGCAGGTTGGCTTGGCTTTGGAATAACAGTTTTAACATTTGTGGTAACCCATAGAGACACATTTAACAGTACATGGAATCACAGGACTAACAGAAATGAATCTAACATGTTCCTTTATCTGAGTCTTTGTCCGTGTTATTCTCCACATAGAATAGGATATTGTTTGATTTAGTTGTAAGAGGCAGCTGGATAAGTGTGTTTAATGTAAGTTAAACACTCAAACTGAACACATTGTCTTCCATCCTGTCTATGTTCACATATGACCTCTCTGACTCGACTGAAGTTGAAATTAATGATGATAACATAATGACTTTTGTGTTGGAGGCGGCCACTACAGCATTTGCCAACAGAATACACAACAATAAAAAGAGAATAGGACCAGGTGTACATTCACCACAATCCTCTCAAAATTGCTTCTCATCTTTCTCGTTTTATGAATTTATTTAACTGTATGAATTGTAGATTTTATCTCCATACTTAATGATCTAAACTCTAAGTTCAACACCTTCTCCACACCGCTATACGATTCTGGTGGAGAAATAGTTAATCCCTTTTGTATTTTAATTACATTTAACATTTTATTCTAAAATGATGAAAATTACTCACATTTAAAGCTGTTCTGAGCAGCTCTCAGCCCAAGTCTGGTTCAGTCTCACCGCTCCCATTAAGCAATGTTTCCAGACACAGCATGCAGCTGTTTTCAGTGAAAAAGTTCTGTAAACCCACTGTGCTTGTACACTACCTTCACAGCCCCAAACAACTAAAAGGAGAATAAAGCTCGGGCTGACATTTGCCAGCTGGCTAGAAACAAGATTCCAAATGAATATTAATGTTGTTCCATGTCTGCTGGAGGTTCACTAACAAGTTCAGTGTATAAAGTGATAACACTGTATGTGTTGTAGCTTTTACAGCTTGTTTTGCAGCCAGAATGGCCAGAATAATCAGTTCAATCATGCAGCTTTAAAGCTGTAGAGTAGTGAACATTTAGCAATTAAACAGCCGTATATTTCCCTCAGGAGTTGGTAAAAACAAGCTAAAAGAGAGTGAATATTGGACTTACATTCATGAGGTGGACAGAAACACGATTCCAAATGAATAATAATGTTGCTGCGTAACTGCTGGATGTGGAAATAAGCAACTGTTTGCTGACAAGTTCAACATATCAACCCCATGTGGCCAAAAAACAGTAATTGCAGGTTTAAGGATACTAAAAAGCTTATAAGATACCAGAATCAGCCTTCCCAATCCACCATTTATTACTTCTGTGTAAATGTAGAATGTATCCTCGGAGCCAGAGAACATGTACTGGCTGCAGAAATGACTCTGCCCAAGTAGCAGGAGATTTCACAAAGTGTCCCATTCTTCAAACAGCATTTGGAGCCCTCACAAACTGTTACAGCCAAGCATTTATATTGACATCAGTTAAAGTCAGGGAGGGTTCAGTACTTAAAGTGGATGTTGTTATAAGGTTTATGTTGTTTGCTTACACCGACACTTTGGTATTATGGGATGTAGCCTCAAAGGGTCGCTAACAAGATTTTGAACTTGTTTTAGAAGAGAGTTAGTGCCGTTGTCACTTTGCTATGACCTTTTTGACCTCATGATAGATGTACACACATACATTCAACTACTGTATATCTGTTTGTACTTATGGTTTAGCCATTAGCAGAATAGAACAGTGTGTATGGTAGGTGTGTGTGTGTGTGTGCATGTATGTATCAGTCTGTAGTTCAGCACTTGCTAGACTTCCACACCTGTGTTCCTCTTTCCCCCTCAGTCCCTGATGTCATTCTCAGCTTTTGTTGTTTCCACCTCCCAACGTTTAAGTTACACTAATGCGATTTACGGCTGTAACTCAGCGCCAAATAGAGTGCTACATTTGACCCCTCTCCCCCTGGAGGGACTTTCTCCCCCGTATGAAAATACCAAACTCCTTTCCCAGGTCTATTAATTGTAATTGCCAAAACAGAATGTATCCTGTCGCTGAAATATAGACGAAACAGGTCAACAGATAAGAGGAGTCATCCAACATAGATCATCTCAGATACTGTGTGCAAGTCTGTGTGTGTGCATGAGTGTGTGTGTGTGTGTGTGTGTGTGTGTCTCTTTGTGCTATCAGACTGAACGCAGGAGGAGAGCTGGGCAGTGGGCTGAGAAGAACACACAGATCCTACCAAGTAATTGTTGCTGATAGGAAGCCAAGCTAATCTCATGTGAGGACTGGCTGAGCGCCTTGCTGGCAGATGACTGACTGGCAGATGGGATGACTCAGTGCGTGACCGACTGACTGGCTGACTGACTGGCTCGCTGGTTGATTTTCCTGCATTCCTTGGTGGACACCAGCAGGGTACAGTCTGACCCAGCGTGATAATCCCCTCGCTGCCAGGACCCCTAATCAGCTCTCCTGTAGACCTGAAATGAGCTAGCTAATGGGGGGAGCCGACCTGACACACTAAAGGAATGTATGTTCACACGCACACATGCACATACACACCCATTGCGATGCCAAATAGACTATCTGTCTCCAAGACAACTACAGTATCTTTCTAAATGGACAATATCCTGGACTAGATAGATGAACTTGGCCGGCGTTTACTTCCCAGAGGTTGGAGAATTTTAGTTTGAGGTGTTAGGGTTAGGGTGAGGTTAAATTACCAAAAACACCAAGCGAGACATTGATGCTTTGAATACACAGCTTAATCAAAACATGTACACACTGGTTTTTATTGGGGGAATTCACCTAACATGACATCTATCTGAGGAAGGTCAAGCCAACGCTTCCACTGTGAGCCAAACACCATCAGCAGTGTGGAGTTGATACCAGGCACAAAACAAAGGAGAACTCTTTTCAGTGTGATATTCAAGACACAAAATAAAATCTTTCAGGACTGCTGTGTGCTCCTGTCGCACGTGTGTGTGTGTGTGTGTGTGTGTGTGTGTGTGTGGCTGAGTGCACACATGTTCCTCTGGCTGTAGTAGCAATTTAAATGTACAGCTAGTTTTACAGGATGTCATCAACCAGACTCAAGATAGAATCAAGCCCAGTGGAGTTGACCACTCAAGATTTCATATTACCACATGTTTTTAACATGTGTAAACCTCATCTGAAGCTTCTACTGCTAAAGATCTAAAGACCATAAGCATCACTTGTACTAAAAACCAAAAGAATTTGGGTATAGATGATTAAGAAGACTGCTCTGAACATGTGAAACTCAAATCAACCAGTAGGAGTCACTAGTGCTACAGCTAGAGTAAGATCCCTCACTAGCTTCCCATCAGCAAAATTGTCTGAAACATCTTGTTGATATGATCAAGTTTGAGAATATGTCTCTGCAGTGGTAGATAAGATCTTTATGTGCAACAGTGCACCTTCTACTAGTCAGTTTCTAACCACAGGAACTTAAGTCAACACCTCCTGGAGCTGCTATATAATGAACAACTTCCAGTGGTTTAACATTGGTAATCCTTCCAGGAAGCTCCAGGGAGGGTTTTCATTTTCATTTTGACAGAACATTGGTATTTTGTTACAGCTGTTGAAGCACAACATAGGGGAGCAGATTATGAAAACAGTGAGGCTTGTCTGTTAGATTGATCCTACTGAGAAGTTTTGTGTGTTTCCAAAGTCTGATACTTATTCCTCTGTGCCGTAGACCTCCCTTGTTGTCCAAAAATTATTAAAACCACATCAGTGAGCCACACTGTTGAACTGGGTGACACTGGGTGACCTTCACAATGAAGATTATAGTAGTTTGTTTAGAAATAGCTCCAAAGAGTAACAACAGCGATCACATTTTCAGTCTCTGGAGAGTAGTTCTGTGTAAAAGGCAGACGCCACTGAGCATGTGCGAGAATGCAGTTCCGTTTACAGGTTTACTAGCTTGTTGTGCTAAATATCACAACCTCTTGACTTTGCATTAAAGTTGTTTGAGAATTTTACTATTTAGTACATGAATGCTAACATGAATAATTTTATAAATATATATTATATTGAAGCTGGGTAATCTAACATTATCTAACCCAACAGAAAATGAGCAATGGAAAAAAGTCAAGCATGATCACATTATCACGAAAACATCCCTCTATGATGTTTTCCTTATCAGCACTAACGTGGGGAGCTGGGACAAGTCAAACAATTTGACTTCTACATGCTATTGTTCACCGGCATCTGGTTAAGACATTGTTTTCTGCAGACAAAAGAGCTTGGATTGAATAGATACACACATCTATCGTCTACCAAGACAATATACAATGCTGCAATAATAAAGCCACTCAACAGTGATGACTCTTGGGAGAATGAATCACAAATCAATTGTGGTATAAAAGTCAAAGCAGTGACTTCTTTATCAAACACCAGATGTTTAGATGACCATAACCAAAGGTGGTTAAAACAATACCCCTCATTGAAGGTGCCAAGAATCCTCTTTGAGTAAATCTTTCCTCAAGGGAGGACCCCTCTTAGTCACTGCGAGGCCAAAGATGGCATCCAGTGCTACCTTGTTATAGCATGTCCATAGCATGTGGAAGTGAAAGAGGATTATCTGGAATGAGCCTGGGGCTGAAGGGTCTCTAAATCATCACAGTAAAATGGTCTTTTACAAGGTGTCATTTCTCTGAAGATAAATGGATGGTAATATATCACCTGATGCCATAATTCCTGACCAGAGAGTGCAATCCACTTAACCTTTGACAGTGCACCCATTTTAAATCTTTAGAACTTTAAAGCTTATTAATATTTTTAAATTAATAATACATTTGGGCTCCTCTTAGAGAGGCACAGAGAATTATCACCTAATTCTGCACATCCTCTCACCTCTACAGGGCATTTTAGCGTCTTTCAACTCATTGCTTTGGTTTTACAGCCTATAACTTGCTTGTTATGGGCTGTGCCGCAGCAGGCAGCAGTGTTAATAGAAAAAGTTTTAATAAACCCACTGTGCACTACCTGCCCTACAAAACAGCAAAATTGGCAACTTGCGAGTGAACATAGTGGCACATTTAACAGCTAACAGATATCTTCTCAGGAGTTAGAGTTGAGCAAAACAGAGCTAACTGGAGGAATATTGCTTCTACATTCATCAGGTGGACAGAAACATGACTCCATATGAATGCTAATGTTTCGTGTCTCCTGGACGTGAAGATAGGCACAAGTTTGTTAACAATTTTGACATTAACAACTTTATAAAGTGAATACATCAATTATGTCTACAGCTTTTTCTGCTCTCTCAAAGTAGCAAAAAATGTAATTAATGCAGATTCAAACTGAATTTATACTACAGACTTATGCTAGTGGATATAATCATTATTAACCTTTTATTCCGCTCTTGAGATATTATTTCACCATAACAGATTCTGATCACTGTTGACTTTTTTCATGGCAGGTTTTGTGATTAGTCATAAAGAGGAAAACACAGGTGTAACCAATGACATTAGAAAGTAATTAAAAAGTAACAACCATTGAAAATCTTGTTTTTGCTGTACTCCAGTGGTTGAACTTCTCACCTTGTTGCAGTGATGTATAGGTGTACAACAGCACCCTGTTGGTTTTGGTCACAGACGCAACAAAGCACACTGTGGACCACACCCAACCTCTTTCATCACTGATGCTGGGTGGAACAGGCTTGAAACTTTCACCCATGAGAGGGCAGTGAAACACTACTTTTCACTACTGTTAAGTTAGACTTTACTGATTGCTCACTTTCATATAGTGGCCAACTAAAACATTCCAATGAACCAACATATGCAGTACCAAGGCTTTCTAGCTTTTCCTGTTATGCCAGATCAAAAATGTATGTGGCATGCACTATTCTGTCCAATGTTGACAGTGTCCAAAAGTGTTATCTGGACTGTGCATTGAAAGTGAAGGTGTCATGTTCTATTATATCTGGGTTAACCAACGGACCCACATTGCAAACACTCAACACATGCAGCATAAACTATCTGGCAAATAGCAACTGATACTGTTACTGATTGCTAAATCTAGATTTTTGCTTCTTTAGAGACACACGTAATCTGCGAACCTACGAAGAAAAGAGTGTTATGGGTAACTGAAGGTCACAGAAGCTTGCAGAGGAGCTGACGCACACACATTAGAGTTGGTTGGTTGATTCAGTGCCTGTCGGGAGGTGGGTCCAAAACAGAGAGAAAAAGAAACGTAAATGTACTAAAAGTAACCGCCATGTGAATGTCTCAGAACAACCCCTGTGCACATTCATCTACATGAAGCCTGGAATGGCATAATTCCAGTTTAATGAGGAGCAGCTGGCTAAGCAGGTGACTGGGTCAGGAAGAAACTCAGTGGTGGCAGCAAGTTGGCAGATCAGGAATTACAGAATGCAGAATTATGGGATACTCCAGAAAACACCTCAAAACTGTAGCGAGTATGAGACTGTGTCTGACATATTTCTGTAAGGAACAAACAATCATTTTGTTCAAAGCCAAATATGTAAAACAATAAACAGTATAGAGAGAACATTAATTTTACTGTTCTGCACAAATTGTACTATACTTTACAAATGGTAAAAGTATTCCATTTGATATGCTAGAGCAAGAGCTCTGTTATTGTGCATGCAGGCTCACTGACTTTCTGGGACACCTAAATGGTACAGAGCCATCTTTAATGTTATTACTTACACCTGTGACAAGACTGTGAGAGAGGCTTACAGTATGTCAACACACATTCTAATATTTTAATACATGCATTGTGAAAAGTTGCACAACGTCACAACATCTGTGCTTTTAAGCTCTGCAGTGTCCCATGACAGACACACACACACACACACACACACACACACACAGACATTGAAGAGATTGTGTTATGGTTGGCTTTCATTTCATATCTTTTCCTGCTTACATCTATAGTACTGCTAATGAGCAAACAAGGAACAGCTGCGCAGTCAAGTAATGGCTCACAAAAGAGGTCAGTTAGTGTTTAAAGGCAGTTAACTCACCGAGGACGCCTAGTGGGCAGGTGTTGTAAGAGACATGTAAAAGGAACAGGAAACGGAGAAAGTCTGAGGTAGAAGAAAAGTAAAAGAAAGCCAGTTGCAGGTATGGAATAGAAGTGTTTGTTCTTGTCTTGATGAAAGTCAAAACAGTTTTAAAAACCCTGAAAGTTTGCAGATGGTTGCGGAAGTTACCAGCATAAAATCAGAGATTGAGATTGCAAAATGTGTTGGATCGTCTTCTACAGTATCCTATCACAACAGTCAGGCCCTGTTCAGACCTGTTATCTTGTGTCTAGATGAATCCAGACTGCGCCTGGATCCAGCTGAGTTTAACTGCAGCTCACATCTGGCATCCGAATGTGTCTAATATGTGTCTCGAGTCAAATACCAGTATGATTGAATGACTTCAATTGTGTAATGTTAGATCTGGAATTCCATATATTTAACCTGTGTGACCAGCTGGCTCAATATTAACGAATGCCAAAAGATTATAATGAAGTGTGTGTGTGTGTGTGTGTGTGTGGGGGGGGGGGGTGTGGGTGTGGGTGTGTATGTGTTATAAGTTTGTTGAGGCAAACACAAGGGAGGATTGTCTAGATATTACAGGTTAGAGCAAGCTACAAGGCAAACAGCAGCACAAGGAGGCAAGCAAACAGAGTGGGTGGAGCTGTCAGGCTGAGATATGTGAGCAAAACAGTTTCAATTAGCAACTAGCAACTGGTCAGGGCTTCTTTTCATAAATCATAAATCATAAGGAGCGCTGAGAGGTGAAATGGAAATATTTCAACAATCAAGTGAAAGCCAGAAACTGAACAAAGCTTACTGAGGACATCCAGTGGATGAAAAAGGAGGCTGAACACAAACTTTTTATTACATAATAGGAGACTTTCAGTTTTCTCTATATCTTTTCTTGCATGGGGATTTGATCAACAATTATTTACTATGCATGTATGTATTGTATCAACACTATGCTCTGTTTTATAAAAGAGAAAGTATCATAAGATACAAAAAGCTGTATCTACACTACCTAGTTCCTCATATGCTGTTGTGGCTTATCACAGAAATCTTTGCATATTGCTGTCATGTGTTTATCTTTGTTGATCAAAGTTAAAGTGTAGACATTGTGTTGTTACTCCTGTCCCACATCTAAGCTGTGATAGATGATTGGGCGGATCATTAAATAACATGTTTTCATACAGCTGCCAGTGTGTTTTGCTGTTTTCCTGCACATGATTCAGTTATTTGCTTCTGAGATGTAGGTGGGTTTGGTTTGCATATACTACAAATGGTATCACGGAAGTGAAAACAAGATTAGATGATTCCCTTCTTGAGGACACAAAGGTAGAAATCATAGAGGACCTACATTATTTTTTATCAGAATGGTCACGATTTCAGTTTCACAGACTCTGCAGTGTCTGCTATGCCTCTTAATATCATTTTTAGCCATTACTTGTCTTGTGACTTGTAGCCAAAATAGCTTGAGGAGAGTTTTAATGTCACCAGAGAATTTGAAAATAGCAAAAAAGTGGTTCAAGTTGATGGTTCACTTCCAGAAAAGCTAATGCTTGAATATAAAAAGATCTTCATGCAGAATTATCAATATGTGGTTATTCACAGCACATATTTTTTAGTCAGTAAATGTAATATTTTAGGGATTTGACCAGTTGTCAAAATTACTGGTGTCTGATAGAATGGAGAACAATTGGTGAATTTATTGCTATTGTTGATCTCAGCTAATCAGGAACTCTGTTACATTTTTTATCTGTGTCTGTAAAAGATAAGGCAATCTTTTGTTTCACTTTGACTGCTTCTGCTTACTAAATTCTAAAGCTTCCTCTTTTATTTTGCCAATTTGTGGTGGTATTTTTCAGAATTGACGTCTAAACCAGCAACAGGAAACTGTTGAGTAAACGACCCTGAAAGATTAAATAAGTGGCAAGAATTGGATTTCAAGAAAATGTAATGCCACCACAGAGACCATCAAAGACTGTAAGAAAGGTCATCTTTTGCCAGAGTTACACAGACTGATTTGTGGTTTTCTGTGTGTGTGTATTCTTGACATGCAAGCCAACGGTGTTTCCAAGAGAGGACTGGGGGCATTTACAGATTCCTTAATTTATTTTAACTTTATATAAGGTTAAAATGGCTTTCCATTACCAAGCTTACCGAGAATACCATTTAAAATGGGTTTCTGGTCACAATCATCCATCAAGGCAACTTTGGCCCGGTTACTGTGTCCTAAAAATGAAAACCAGATCAGACAGCATGGAACAAAATTAGTAGTCTACAGCTATGTTAGCAGCTCAGGCTTTAAGCTAAATGCTAGCATCAGCATGCTCTCATTGTCACAATGACAATGCTAAATGCTGATGTTTAGCAGGTATAATGTTTACCATATTCACATTTCTAGTTTTGCATGTTAGCATACTAACATTTGCTAATTAGCACTAAATACAAAGCACTGCTGATGCTGATGGCAATGCCACATTTTTTTTAAAACTTTGTTTGTTCATAAACCAAAATATTCAACAAACTAAAGTTCTGACATGATAATAGTGCTAGATTAAAAAAAAAAAACAGTTATAACAATTCATTCACAGGGGGACATTATTGTCTGAACCAGATTTAATGGCAATCCATCAAATAGGTGTTGAGACATTTCACTCCAACTAAAAATCTCATGATGGCGCTAGAGGAAAAGTCAGAGGATGATCAAAGTCAGCTGGCTTGAATGTCTGTACAAAGTTTCATAGCAGTGCATCCAATAGTTGTTGGATATTTGAGTCATAGTAGTGGACTGATGAACATGAACAAACATTCCATCAAACAAATCAGTGAGTACCTCACATCAACCTGCATTACAGGGTTTTGGGGCTCAAAAATGAGCACTGATGTTATGCTACATTCTATCACACCTTCTTGCTCTAAATGTTATCTGATTTTCTCTTGACATAACACTTCTTTAGCACCACATCTTTATCACAGACACCATTTTTTATCTCAACCCCACATACTAAGAGAAAAACAATCCTTGTCACATATGATTAATTTTGTGCCAAAGATGATGACACATCTTTGGCAGCAGACATATGAGGCCACTCATCATGTGAATGTGTTGAGTTTCGCATGTTGTAAGGGAAAGCTGTAGGCCGATAGTGTGTTCGTTTCACAATGTGCTGCAATACTTCTCCTTTCTGTGGCATCTCAAACAAATAATTAACTGAAAGTTGATACACAAACAGTTTTATGTGCCACAGTTAACAAGTATTCAAGTATGCTATTTACAATTTAAATATCAAGAAATGATTTAGATGATTATTTACTAAAAATTCAGCAATTGTCTAAATTTACTGGTAAAACCTGCATTAATATATATTAATGCAGGTAATATATATTAAAGGTGAATATAAGTTACTTATTTTACTATCTAGTCCAAATATTGCAGTTCAATGCATATTGGTTGGATGTTAATGTTTACTGGTTATTTAACGTTACAAAGCATATATTTACAGCATTATTACCTTGTAAATATTACCTTGTAAATATTAGGTCCTATCAGTATTATAAATTCTTTTTAGACAGAATTCAAATTTCCCAGCACCCTGCCCTTTTATTGAATTAACAATGGCTCAGTGGTTTGTACCACAACACATGAAAGAAAATACACGTTTTCGGAAACAGTTTTATTAAGGACATTGCTGTAAGTCAATCGTGATGGAGGAATCAAATTAAAAAATGCAAAACATATAAAGGCACTGTAAATGATACAAGAGTACATTGTCAAAAAAATATGGAGATGACTGTGACAGTCAAGTATGAAATACTATAGCTTCATATATATTTTCATCACATTCATATACTATAAGATGAGCCAACTCATTCACATATGTACAAGAACAAGGCTATTTGTTATGGAGACATTAGTATAAGTTAAGTACAGGAATGAAAATGTAGAGTATAATAAGAGTATAAGAGCAAGGACAGCAATACTTTTTTTCTCTCTTTCTCAACCAACGAAAACAAGACTTCTGTAAATAAAATTTGTCAGTAGATTTGAAAGATAATACATCATTAACAAAGATATCTGTATTTACAAGACATAATTTGTTCAAGAGGTGAATTCTGACATCAGCAGAAAGAATATTTTGGATTTGCTTGAGTCTATAAGCCATTAATATATCAAATTAGAAAAAGGGCACCATACCTCTCTATATTAAACAAGATTTCTACAATTGTTTTCCCTCTTTCATAGTTGCTCTTAATAACATAATAGGGCTTTAAGTCCATCTTTGCTGAGGCAATTTTGTGTTCATCAAAAGTAACCAATGTTAAATGGGGACAATGACATAAAATGTAACTTTGGGTCATAACAAGATTTTTACCTTTAAATGAGCAGATATTCTTCCCATGGTTAATTCCTTAATTATAATGTGTAAAATGTGAATTTAATTCCAAACATGTTGATGTTTCTCACAGAAGATATTTTAACTTATCATGATGAAAAGCACACCCTGGTATTGCACATAACGACTCTGACATGGCTTATTGGGACTTTGAAATGCGCTAGGGCCTTTTCCAACTATGACAAATCAAAATGTCTGCTGTGAAAAAAGTCTAATGGACTACATAATATTATACAGCCTGTAGAGTTTCGGTACAGTAACTGAGTAGTTTGTCAAATAACTATACATTTTTCTGCTTCTTCAAAGGGGAACTCCACCTACTTTCACTGACAAAAGAACATCATGGTCCTCCTATATAAGGTGTTCTGCTGAGCTTAGCAACCCTTAACTGAAGATATCAGGGTTGACTCAGAAACTGGGTCATGAAGTTTGAAAAATGTGGGTGTTTACCAGGTAGGGGGTTTCTAACAAAAATATGCTATTGGTTATATTACGGGAATCTTACATTGGCGTTTGAAGTCAGGATCAATTGCTTTATGTATTTCTTCAGTTTTACTTTTAGTCTGTTTGTGTCGTTCTGTGTTAAATCATACAAGTTACATTTATAGGCTAGTAAGTGGCATTTATTTTATATTGTATTTTTATTCACTTGCCTTTTGCATAGTACAAACAAAAATAGATTTTATGCTAATATATTTCAGTAATGTAACTTGATATTGTTTCATCAGATACAGCACATTTCAGATTAACTGTATGTTACTTTTTTATAATGCTGGCACTTTTATCTCATTGTCAGTAAGGTAAGGTACTGAAGTTTCATGCACTGAATGATGACATGTTGTTAGAGCCATCTGAAGACTTGAAACCTGAGACGCAGAAATCAGATGTCCCCCGTGACGGGCGAGCAGAGTAGATGTGCTTTTTGCTAAAACACCACACGTCCATTATTATTTGACGGAAGTGGCTCCTAAACTTCACCCCTATGAAGGCGTAGAGGATGGGGTTAAGACAGCAGTGAAGGTAGGCTACACTCCTGGAAATAGCCAGAACATGGAGTTTAATCATTTCTACATCACAGTTCCTCTCTTTAAAAAGAGACATAGTGTGGCTGAGCAAGGCCACATTGTAGGGTAGATGGCACATGATAAACACCACAACAACTGCCAAAACCACGCGAACAGCCTTGTGCTTCTGGTTGCTCTGTGTTCTCAGCAAGGTGCACACGATACTTGAGTAGCAGAAAACCATTATGACAAGAGGCAGCAGGAAGCCAATGGCCATTTGAAGACTGGGGACCATCACTTTGATTAGCTTTGCTGTCTCATTCTTGCTGAAAGACAACTGACACATCACAGTCACAGTCTCAGCTCCCAGATTTTGCTCTTCAAAGCGTTGAGTGTAGATGAGTGTAGGCAGAGTCAGAACCACAGCAAACACCCAGACAGTGGAGCAGATGAGGCGGCTGTAGATCAGGGTTCGTGAGCGAGCCCCAAAGGAGCGTCTCGCCTGAACTATAGCAACATAACGGTCGCCACTGATGCACGCAAGCAGGAGCATGCCACTGTAAAGGTTAATGCTGTAGGCGGACCTCAGCAACTTGCAAGCCACAGAACCCATCAACCAATTGTGCTGTTCGTTGTATATGATAAATGGCAGGGCTACCACAAAGATCAGATCTGCCAGCGCCACATTAAAGAGGTAGACATCTGTCATCGTCTTGGTTCTCTTGTAGAATATGTAAGTGACGATTACAAGGGCGTTGCCAATCAGGCCAAAGGCACAGATGATGGAGTGGATGTACGTTTGGGTGATGATCGCTGCAGGCTGAGGGTCAAGATCGCAGATCTCTTCACCTTGATAATCATCATCACCGAGGTAACCATCTGTACTGTAATCATATCCTAGAGTCACCGAATCCATTTTTAAATCTGGATAAGAAAAGACAACTCTTAAGACCAAACAGCAGATATTTGCATGGAAAAATTAGATAAACAAATGCCACATTTAATAAGGCTTACATTATAAAGGGTTTATGAATTTTAAGTAATGGTTAATAAATTGTATTTTTATTGTATAACACATCAGTACTAAGTTTATCATTGTTAACCATTAAGGAAATGCGTAGATGGAAAGTATCAACCCAGCGTGAACAATTTATTCCACAATTAGCAAAAGCTGCACATTGCGTGGACTGGTTAAAACTGATATCACAGCATTTTATCTGTGTACAGGATAAAAGGCAGTGTTCTACTTAAGCTCTTCCTCTGGTTGTGAGTGACCCCATTTCTGTCCCTTTACACAATAGTGAACGCACAGAGAGGCAGGCTGCAGGTGGTTGCACTCTGCGCTTGTTTGATTTTAGAAGAAGATATGATCCTATCAGCAAGGATGGTAAATGTAAAGTGAGACTCAAGAAGGGCGTAGAAAGGTTACTTAAGCTGTATCAAGGTCAATAGACACCAGGAAACCTGATGTCAATGTAAAAATCTGTGAGAAAATCAAAAAAGTGACTAATTTCACTGCTTTCACTACTCTGTCTGGATGAAACCAGAATGTCTCAACTACTCATGAGATTTTTCTGTTTTACCTTATGAATATAAAATGACACTATCTATATACAAACACACACACACACACACACACACATATATATATATATATATATATATATATATATATATAAATATATGTTACTTCTTCAAAACATAAGGTAAAGAATAGATGGTGATATTGTATCTTTTTTTTCAGCACTTTCACTTCTCATATATCAGCATAGAAAGATTATATATCGTAGAGTACAGTAGTCAATGAGGAAGGTATTAGATTTTGCATATATCTGTTGGGGAAGATAATTTGATAAAACAGGAAAGACAGACTGTCCTTTTCATAGAAACACATTTTGAGAACTTTGAGAGCTCAGCAAATATTATTTCCGTTTTTTTTTTTTTACAGAACTGTATGTTCTGTAAAAGTGTTCCATCTGTATGATTTTAACGTTTCATCTGTGAAGCCTTTTGAAGTTTTAACGCTTCAAAATCTTAAAACCCTTTAAATCTGTAAACGCAAAGAAATATTACAGTTTAATTACCACATTTAGATGCTACCAAATGAAAGAGGCATCAAAATACATTTTGGAATAACTAGACTGAAAAAAATTAAAAAGTTAAAGATTTATATTTTCTGTTCAGAACATACCTTCAGAGCGTTGATTCTCACTCAGCTAAGTTCTTTATCCTGTGGATCTGATGTTTGATGCCAAGTCAGAGGAAAGTAGAAAATATAATTCCTGTGTCGTAGCTTTTTATGATGTTAAATTTCCTCGTGGGAGGTTTAAATCACAAATACTGTACACTTCAAAAGAAACTAAAAAGGAGAAGAAGATAAAGCTAAACTCTCTCAGGCTCTGCTACTGTGTGAATACAGTGCTTAACTGATCTTCCTGCTTTTGATCTCAAACTCATCTAGGTCTGCTGCCCACCTATTTTTTTTTAGAGATCCTCTTTATCTGATGGGCCTGCTGTTTACCTACATAAGACTTTGTATCATTCAGCATGCAGAATTACTATGCAATGTGTGCTCAAAGCATATTTGTAGGTTTTTCACGGCTTTCCAAGTACAATCTTAACAGTTATCCTTGTCAGTTTTGTTTTTAATTGTCCTCTTAGATTGTTCTTCCCTTTATTTTCTGGTTTAATTTATTAATAAAACCCTATACATCTGTATTCCTTCTGCTCTTTTCTTTTTCTGTTTTTTATGATTATTCATATTTGTAGGCTTTGAGCATTTGCTCCATTATTAACTCTAATAGCCTACTTAACCTTTAATTTGTCACTAAAAAACCTAATATATATATACACACATATATATAAAGAGAGAGATAGATAGAGAGAGACAAAATCATTACATATGAGCTAGAATGTAACCTGCACAATAATCCAGGGTGCAGCTGCTTTTCCCAAAATGACCAGTAGGGAGTGCTGTTATGTCAGTGGATATTTGAAAATTAGTGGCTTTTGAGACTGAAGAAATTTATGAAAAAATGCATCATAATATCTAACATTTACCTCAACTGTAGTTCATGCTGACAGGATGCTAGATTGACGTTGTCATTATTGACAGTGATATAGTGGAGGGTAAAACCATCTCTTCCATACTGTGTATGAAACATCCATATTTGATGCCTCACCTCAAACTCAGTGATATAAGCTTCATGAGTTATACTGTAAATGTATATGACCTGCACCACAGGGACTAATTGCAAACTGAGTTAAAATGTTTTGTGGGAGAAGTTTTTTTCTGTTTAAATTGCACAGAAGCTTTATGACATAGTGAAGGAACTTTATGTTGAAAATGAAACCCTAATTATCATAACTGTCAACAAGTGACACCTCTGAATGCAATGTAGGACAGCTTTTATTGCTCCAGTTCGCTCACAGTAACTTTGGAGACAAACACATACATACACACTCACCCACCTACATGCATACAAAAAAAGAAAGCACTATAATTCACAGAGTGTAAAGAGGTACTTGAAGGGCAAATGAAGGTTTTGCAAGAAGGTGAGACTAAATTAAAGGGAAAAGAGTTTACAACAAGGTGGGACTAAATTGGGAAGGTTGTGTTGAGAGATTCAGGAGACTGGGAGCTGAGACAAGCAAGAAGCTGAGAGCAAGATGTTTGCCTTCAAAATAAAAGTATTTCAGTGGAGAATAACAACTCATCTCAATATAATGTACAATTGAGTACTGAAAAGAAATGTATAGAAATCAAATCTATATTGCTTACATTGTTGTTATCAAACACAGAACAGCTGGAGCAGATGCTGCAGGGTCCTGGACCATCAGTGGACCCAAAAATAGTCAAATTAATAATTCCAACTAGAAGACATAGTGAAACATGTTTAATTGCATATTTGTAGGACAGTAGGGATTCTGTTTTGGGCATATCCTGGGAATATTAGTAAAACTGTACTAGAGTGGAAACTATTAATAAATGAATTGATGAGTCTATCAACAGAAATTTAATTTTCTAAAATTTTGATAATTGATTATTCATTTCAGTATTTTTTTAAGCATAAAGGTTAAATACTGGTTAGTTCCTATAGTGATCTTTGGGGTTTTGGACTGTTGGTCAGATCAAACAATATATTTTTTCACTATTTTCTTTCATTTTACAAAAAAGAATCAAGAAGGTAATTGTCAGATAATTTGATAATGGAAATAATAATCTATTGTCAATCCTACATTATACAATAAAATGTCTACATATAGTAGGTATTTTATAGATTGATTTCAGTATCTTTGAATTCAATATTAAATAAGATTTTTTTAATACAAAATAAATACAGCATTCAGATCTTAATATGGGCAAAAGAAAAATAAAAAATAGATAGATAGATAGATACATACATACATACATACATAAATTATACTTTAAACAGTCACTAAGTAAATAAAAAGATACAATTCCAAGAGTATTATGTATAATGCAATTTTACTTTGTACAAGAAAAAGAAAAAAGAATACATCAACAAATACATGGATAATTAACATAAAATCAATCAATACAATACATGGATTTAATTTTGAAAGTGTTGGTCGGAAGCTGCACCTGTACCTGCGGTGAGACCGGTGCAGCAACCCGCTCTGCAGGTTGTCCCGCTGTGTGAATCAGCTGCTATAAGTAGGACAGCTCTCCTCATGGTCTGATAGTCCCGCTTGCACTTCCAGTCATCATGAGCAAGTCCAGCACGCTGAAAGTAAAGAAACTGTTTAAGATAAAATCACCGGATAAAGAGAACAAGGAGCTGAAGCGAGGGGACTCCCTCAAAGATGGAGCAGCGACTTTACCTGCGAGCCCCGGTCCCGTCAGCCCGGGAGCCACCGCCACACTGCCCGCTGATGTTTTACCCATTTCCCCGAAAGAAAAGAAGGGAAAGCGGCTGTTGCCGTTCAGACTGAAACGGAAGAAATCTAAACGCAAAGGAGGAGGAGGAGGAGGAGGAGAGGTCTTCTTCCCTGAGACTGATGAACTGGACAGCTTCAGCAGCCAGCTGTAAGATAAAAACAAATTCATTCATTTAACAGGCTGTCCTAATAGGCTGTCCTAATAGACTCTTTTAGGTACTTAATTAGCCTTGAAGTATAATTATGTAGTTAAAACTTTTATTATGATGTCTTTAATGACCATACAGATGCTGTAGATAAGTAAACCATCACAAATACTGTTGTTTTTAAATGTAATCCATGACTGAAATTCATTCTGCAGGCTGGGTGACACCATTGCAAAAAAACATTTCAAAATAAAATCATATATTTCTCATATATAAATGCAAGTGAATTCACGTTGAAGCTTATGGGGCCCATGGAAACTCCCTTAGGGGGTGTCTGGCAGGCTCTGGACCCCACTGTAGAAACCAGTTCACCACATTTCACATGCTGACTGAAGTGAAGGAATCAGTGAAGTGTGTGAGTAGAAGCGTCTCACAGAGGGACTGTTTTTCCCTCTGGCTCTTTTTCGAAAAACTAACCACTGTGGCATTGAGCTGTGGCTGAGCTAGTTTAGTCATGCATCACTCGACTTTGAAAACTGCAGAGAGAGTTAAACAGACACAGGGTGGAGGGAGTGCAGCTGCCACGCAGAGCGGGGAGAGGTTATTGTCTCCTATGTTTCCCACTGTATCTTCTCCTCTGTGAGGGAAGATGCGGAAAGTGAATGTGAAATGCAGATTGACTCCATTCTCTGTTTTTAGGTGCCCTCGGGCCAGGCACTTGACCCTTGACCCTTTCAATCTCAAACACTGGCCAACAGTGCAAGACTGTGCTTGCATTGTGCAGCTCCGCGGTGGGACCCCAAGAGCTGTGTGAATGTGAAGCAGTAAATACCCACGCTGAGTCACTTTTCCCCCGGATAAATTTAAGATTCAAAAAGAAATGGGTTAACCTCAAGCGGTTGTAATAATGACAGAGAATTTTCCAGTGCTTTATTTATTCCAGATATTTCCAGTTCTCTCTTTAACTTCTCTTCAAGGGTGTATTTAGATGCACATTGGTTCTGTGTCCAAAACCTATTTGTTGGCATCTATTTCCTGTAACTCAAGTTTTATTGTCACTGTTGTCAACAGGTTAACCTACACTGACGGATGCTGTGATATGTGGAAAGCCAGCATTGCACAACATGTGATGCTCAAACAAAATAAAACCTACCATGGGGGTATGACACATTTCCCTGCTCAGTCCAAATACATGTGGCTCAATCCAGTTGATATTGTATCTGAGCAGATCTAGATCTGAGTAAATATGTATAGCAGCAGACAGATCTGGGAAGCCTGTGACACTAGCGTATATGACACTGTGCACACAGGTGAGAGAGGTGAATGGTGTTTGTTTATTGACTTGGGAACATAACAAACCCAGAAGTCATATGATGTGCAGTAGGGCAGCACAATTAATTGTATGATTGGTATGATTGTGTCTTTCCCACTCAGCTTAATTGGGTGTGGTATTGTTACATGAGAGTGCATCAAGTCACTGATCCTTGTTCGTAGGTGAACTTGTCAGTGAAACGACGGGTTCACAATTTCTCAGGTCTGTCTTACAACAACAGTGAGAAATAAACAATGAAACAGGTTTTTGTTGCCATAATTATTCCTCCTGTTTATACTGATCAGTAGAAGATCCCTTCATAATGCATTTACAATGTAAGTGATGGAGGACAAAAGCATTGCAAAAGTAATGAAATGTAATATTGTGTAGCAGCAGTATGCAACTTATTCAAATGTGATGCAGAAACTTGAAGCCTGCTGAAATTTTTTGTTAAAAAAACACATTCGATACAAAATATTCTTCAAAGCAGAGTATTTTTTTATATCTTAAAATAAATCTGAATGGGATATTTAAACTATTTGTTTATCAATATATCTTTTAAAGTCATTTTCCAAGCAAATGAATGAGCAGGACTGTTTCAAGATAATACTGAATTGCTTTGATTCTTTAGGTTTAATGTACTGAGTTTATAGGTTTGTAATACATTTTTCAGAAAATGTACAATGTCATGATATATGTTGTTATTACCATTCAAAATGACATATACCATGATTGTGCATTTTATTTCTATCATCCACTCGAAGTCAGACATAACTCACTTTTCTAAGCCACAGAACTTATTTATCATCCAAAAAGTTTTAACAAGAAAAGAGTAAAATTTTGACCTGACAGCTCAAGATGAAAAGTTATAGGATGATCAAAGTAATTACAATTCATCCTTTGGATGTGTCTACCAAATTCCATGGTAACCCATTCAATAGTTGTTGAGATATTTCAGTGTGAACCAAAGTGGTGAACCGACTGACTGATCGACTGTTGTCCACTAAAGAGATATTTTCAATCTCTGGATAGTAGATCTGCATCAAGCACTGCTTTGCTAGATAAAGGGCTGCAAACTATCAGCCTGCCCACCTAACTGCAGGAACTAACTAACTAACTTTTTCAGTTCTAACGTTGTCTTAATGGTTAAGGAGGATAAAGGACTTCAATGATCTCATACAGAAACATGTGGCAACCACCAGTGTGCTAATGTGTAACTCGTACACCAGTCTTTCCACATCTTTAGCCTATGGTGCTCATTGACAGTCATATCCCTGTTGCAGTAACAAAAACTGACACAGATAACATCCTGTTGATGTTGTTTTCACCTGCGGCATAATTCAAAAATTCAGTCAAAGTTTCAAATACTTTGATGGCTCCTGTCACTGCAGATGTAAAGTCACATGTTTTTTAACCTAGTCTACATGACCTGCCGAGTCAGCTTATTCACAACTGAGCAAACATACACACCTGGGCCATTCAGGCGAAGGCTTTATATTCTATAGCTGTGGTTAGGGCTGGGCAATATGGACCAAAAATCATATCTCAGCATTTTTAGGCTGAACGGCGATACAAGATATATATGTCAGTACTTTTTCCAAAGTAGGCTAAAAGTTGTAAGTCAAAACCACATATAAGATGTCACAAGCACTTTGTTGTAGGACTTGTGAGTGAGTGGGACCAGGTTTGCGTGCGGAGGGAGAGTGGGGGCAGGGTTGTGCAGAGAGTGCAAGAGAGGAGATATGCAAACAATGGCATGGCTTTACAGAAAAAAAAACACTTTTGTATTTTAATGCAACATCAAACTATATCTATATCTCATCCTACATCACGTTTGAATATATATATATATATATTTACCATAAGAGGTTGATATACCACTCAGCCCCACCTATGGTGTAGAAACAGATACAACACTGTATAGCTTGTCAGTGTTTTGCAATAGAATGAGATCATTTTAGTTTGAGGCATGTCTTGTCAAAAGGTGTCAAAATGACAGAGGTGAATTATGTCACAGAGCTTTTTATTTTCCAGGGCTGCGACTTGCTGGAATTTGACCAGTATAGCACTTGAAAAGCTTCAAGTACTGAGGGAGCAGGGAAAGAACAGCCTGTTCAAACATACTGATAATACTGAAGGACTGGAAAAGGCTCAGAGTTTGTGTTTGTAGACTGCTTGTTTAAGTGTTTAGGTGTGAGGATACATACTTGGGCCTTTTCTTCAGCATGACTGCAACTATATTAAAAAAGGTCTGCAAGTTGTGTAATAAGCTATCCATTTCACTTGACAGCTTTAACCCAAAACTAAGGTGACGCTGATGCAGTGTTCCAAAATAATTTAATCTGGCAGACTAGATAAACATGTCACGCCCTTCAACAGGGGCTGTGGATTCCTTCCCTTACAGCTTCTAGACAGTCCCTGAGGGGGGTGTGTGGATGTCGTAACACCCTCCCCCCAACCCCCCAACCTAGTCAAATAGCAATGCAGGCATTAAGAAGTAAGTCGCCCTTAATGCAAAAGTTGAAGATGAAATATGAATGTGGTGATCATGACTCAAAGTCATGTGGTACAATACTTGTGTGTGCTAGCCCAGTTAGGCTTCATTCATTTCTGTCTAGATTCCTTTGATGCCTAACTGACTTGATATGATATGTCTATGATGATGTGTTTTATATAGTAAAATATCCAGGAAAATGTTCAGGGAGAGTTTACTTGCTGTCCATTTAGAACAATTCAAGCAGTAGTTGTTAGGACTGGGTAACGTTAGACATTTTTGATAATGATACCAAAAGAGCGCTGAAAACCCTCCCAGAACTTTTCATCTTGTTAAAGAAATAAGAAAACTTAATTCAAAATCACATTGATGTAATAATGCTAATTATTTTAAGGATTCACCCATGGGACCTAATCAACAGTATGTTGTCTGGTTCTCTACATATGTCAAGATAAAGATGGAAACTAAAAAAAAATCTAATATTATTATCTATCACTGTGTCACGATTTCTGTTTTAAGCTGCCTTTAATGAAAACCTTTTCCTCCGGCTCAACAGAGGCAATCATGTGATTTGAGTGTCTGCAGCTAGTTCAGATATCTGTAAACAGCAGGACAGAGAGGATAGAATGGAGTAGTAGTTCAGCTCTCTATGTGATGAAGATTTTTGGTACCAATACCAAAACAATACTTTTTTGATACATCCACATCCTTGAGGAATGATTTATTTTTCTCATAATAAAAGAAGCCAAAGTTCTCAAGTATTAAATGTTGCCAACAGACTGAGCAGCATAACAAGACCTTTGTCTTGATGAATTTGGATCATATTTAGTTTGGTGAAATCAAACAGTTTAAACATGGATATACATCAGTACCAGATCTATCAAAGCAGCATTGATGAGCTGACAAAGGATTCAGTGCTGGGCTGTTGAGTGGGTTTACTAAGAAACTAAACCTACAAACATCAGAATGCTCAGCTGAATGCCCTAGACAGGTGCAGCTGGATTTGGAGGCTCACGCTGTCTTTGAAAGTGAAATTGTTTGTGTGCATAACATGGACAGAGAAGCTGTGAGCTGAGTGAGTAGAGCTGTGTCTCGGTGCTTTATATGCACACCTGCTCACACCTGCTCATTCACATGCAAACAAGGACGAGACAGGCCTCCATCGGAGGACACACTGCAACACTGCTGTTTTCAGACAAACAGCGACAGTTGCAAATATAGTGATGTTTGCCATTTACATATTCAGTTCAAGGTACTGGAGTACAATAACAGTAAAGCTTAAGGCCAGAAAACCAAAACAATGAGCTTAAAGACACTGAGACATTCTGTTTAGTGTGAGTAGCTGCAGAGTTCGCTGTGCCACTATAATATCACGTTTAATGTAATCTGTGCCTGGTTACATCTGGATAAAGAAAAACACACGTTGGCTGAGGTTTCCTGGACCTGAGACAAGATATGTTTGTTGACAAGTCTGCCAGCTCCGCCCAGCTAATTTGCATATTGAGATCCAATCACAATGCGGACACAGGTGAAGTAAATGAGAACGTATTTTAATATCTGGTTCAAATGCAAAGACCCATAGATCACATTATCACAGATAATGTATCCAGATCCAGATCACGTGTTAATACCAGGTGTAAATGGGGCCTGTGTGACCCCTTTCACATACAAGTAGTCATGTGATCTAATGTTATTAGAAAAATATTGATTATAGCAGATTTGTGAAAATACCACAATACAGTAAAACACAGATTATTCACTGTTATTGTTCAAACATTTTCTATATTGTGACATTTTTTAAAAGTGTACCTCATTAATATCATTGTAATGTCACCTGGCTCTGGCACTGTCACAGTATCTGAAATATTATTGATGAAGAAGCTTTCCCAGTTTTTGATACACACAACTGCTGGAATGGAAAAATAATACCAGTATCAGCTATTGCGACAAAGGCAGTAGTCCTAGTTTTTGAAACAATCTCTGTTAAACTGATGTTAAGATATCAGTATCATAGATGTCACTGAAACCTATCAAACTACTTTAACTGTAGCGTGTGTGACTTTAAAATCTCCTGGCATCCTGGTGCAAGAGTCAGGAAGTTCACTAAAATAGAAGAGAAGCCAATCGTACTTAAAAGGAAGCATTTATGCCGTAAGATTGCTAAGTGATTAAAGTGAACAATCAGGATGTATTTTCCACTGACAGCGCAATATATATTGTGTGCAGATCAAACAAGCATTGTGCTCTCACAGCACTAGCACCTTCATAGTAGATATGTGTTGATTATTACCTTATCTCTCACCCTCAGTTGCAGAATGAACTTTTGCCATTGACAGGAAACGGCACATCAAAGAGTTTATGGTGTACAGGGGCATCCCACTTTGCATATTGCTGAGAAGCATGATGTGTGACACAAAGATACAGAAAGGGAGGATGATGAGGGTTGATCCAGTTTCTTTTATTATTCTTTTATTATCTATTATTATGATGGTTCATAAAATAAGTATGTAAAACTATTCAATAATGGAAAAAAAGTGGTCAAGTGATTGGCAAAACATAACCTGACCAAATATGTTTAGTCATTTGCTGTTCTTCACATCTGATCAGATCTACTTTCAGTTTTGCTTGAGTTCATACTCCTACCTGTTTTCTGCTCGCTCTTGTCCAGAGTCTCTCACTGCAGGAATGCACTTACCTAGCATAGCGTCTGCCTGGTAGCACTTTGTAGCAGATCAGATAATTAAGTAATGACTCAGTGCAGATTGATTCTCCGCCGCTGCAGTTTACTGTTACTTTTTGAACAACACTGCCAAACCTGTAGGGCCTTAAACAGGTAATGCCTCTTCCTGTTCCTAAAAAAAGGACAGATGACTTGAAACTGAGGAATTTTTATCACATGTTCAAACCACCCATTCTGTACCAGTGGCTGTTACAGAATCTCGCATCTGTTAAGGGGAATGTTGCATCTGTTACCAGTATTGGATATTGATCAGTTAGATGCTGACCGTTTGTTTGTTTAGACCGGCACAGATATTGCAGAGGGACTGGGAGGAAGGAGGGTGTGAGAGCGGGGTAGAAAAGGTGTGTAGCTACAGTGAGAATTTAGAGAGAAAACAAATAAAATCTATCACATGTGACGGATATCGCTCCAGGGAGCAGGTTACGAAATGTGCCGTTTTATGTTTTAACTGTTGAGAGGGATGAGAAACATGTTTGTGGGTTGAGAAGTAGTTATTCTCGCTACAGAAACTGAGTTGTAAGTTAAAATGGGTTTTTTTTTAATCCTTTATTTGTCATTCACCTGCACATGCCAAGTCCAAACTATGCTGTTCTGTCTTGATATTCTGTTAAACATGATCTATTGTCATTTAACTTTCACAACTTCTTATTAACTAACTCTGGCTTAATGAATCACATGTCATCTGTTCGGGCGCCACCCTACTTAGTGATTGACAGGTGCAGTTCACCAAGATCCTCGGTCATTATACATCTTCTTCCATCTCATTGATTGTAATTGACAGATCTATCTATAGCTAAATGAGAAGGAGGCGTAAAAGCACTTAAAACATACCTGTTACTGACTAAATTGCAAATGGAACAAGAGCTGGTGTTTGCACTGACTCTTTAGGCCTTGGTTACAGTATTTTTTAGCCAATTTTGGTGCAGAGTGAAGTATCTCATCAAATAGAGAATATATTGACATGAAACTTTGTACAGACATTCATGGCCCCAGGCAATGAATCCCAAAGACTTTGGTCTGGTCACCTGACTAGAGCTGCAACTATTATTTGACTAATAGACAGAAAATTTTATCACCAACTATTTTGAAGGTTGATTGATTGAGTCTTTTTTCCCTTTAGTCCTCTATGATAGCAAACTGAATAAGCCTGTGGATTTTTGGTCAGACAGAACAAGACATTTTAGTTCACAGGCATGGCCTCTGGGAAGCAGTGGCAGACATCTTTTAGATCTTTTAGACAAAGCAACTAATCAATTGACTGATTAATTGATGATGAAAATAATCATTAGTTGCAGCCTTGCACATGACTTTTTATGTAGTGCCAACATACTTTACAAAATAGGTATTAGTGATGTAACATGCATTTGTTTTGTTGTCATATATCCAATGCAGCTTCACGTGAGTTAATTGGTGGCTATTTTAGAGTTCCAGCACTCTGAAACACCAGCAGCACTGTCAAAGATGAGGTGATAACTCTTTCCCCTTTGATAGTAGCGTCAGTAGTGGCATCATGGTGGCCTAGGGGCAAAGACGTGTACCATGCAAACTGCAAAGTCCCCAGTTTGAGTCCAGTGCATGTCATCACCCCCTCTCACCCTACATTTCCTGTCTGTCTCCCAACTATATGTTATCAATTGAAGAAAAAAATACACAAAAGCATCCTCAGTAGAGCTGAGTGCAATACAATATTAAGACATTTTCACTAAAGCACAATTTCTGTTTTTTCAACAAGGAAAAAGTGCAGCTCTTGCTTGTAGTTTTGCCAGTGTGATTGCTCATCTTGTACATGTTAAACCCACAGCTTAAATACAGCACTACAAATTACAACTCTCTCCTTCTGGTCAAAGTCTGTGGTTGAAACACAATTCGGAAAATGTAGGAAATCAAAGGTCTAATTCTGGAGTTTGGGGAGTCAATACAAATATATATTTTTATACAGAAGGACTCAATTAAAAACCAGTTTTATAAAACCAGTTTTATGAAGTAATTCAAAAATGTGCCCTGTCTTAAATGAGTTTTTACTGTCTCCGTCAGTGCCGGTTAATTGATGTGCCAGATGATAATAACATGTTATAAATCAACCACATCACCCCACCTGTCTGCATTGTTTGCAGTACATATCTCTGCTCAGGCTGCTTGTGTGAAAATGAAAGTAGTTGAAACAGAGGCGTGGGCAGAGGTGGCAATCTGATGGATGGAGGAAGTTGCGTGGACTTGAAAACATTTTTAAATTTGCAGGGAATTAGATTTAATGACCCAGCAGTCATTATACTTGCTTGAAGCATCCATGCAACAGTCCCAGCAGGTTTCCTTGTTTCAGGCATCAGATTTCTGGTGGTAAAACATGATTACCTGGCTAACTATAAGCTTTGCTGGGTTTTTATCTGCCTGAAGGTTCTGATACTGTGGTTTGATGTCAAGAGAATGATAGGGGGATTTTGTGTTATCTCTGTGTGCTATAGTACTTGGAAGGATGATATTGATATCATTCTTTGGTTTTCTTTCTTTATGGTGTCTTCCTTAACTGATTTAACAACATGAAACTTTCCCACAGCTGATCAGATAAACACACCACACGGCTGTGTATGCTGTGGAAAAACTCGCTCAAACTTTCCACCACAAATAAAGTTTCTAGATAAACTTTGAGAACAATTGGCCATGCATGTTTCATTGTATATCTACTTTGTCCAGTTTGGATGTTTTTAACACGGTTGGATGTTATCAAGGGGGAGATTAACATTATCACCTAAACGCCAAACCAAACTACCACAAACTAAACCAATGTGTAGTCTGGCTGTGCGTGGAGACCACACACTACTGGGGTTTGACAGTAATTTTACTAGTACGGTACATATTGTATAAATGCATCTGATTTCCTGCCTAAACCTGATTAACTCAAAGCTGTTTGTGTTTTGTGTGCATGCACTGTAAATGTGATAATGCACATTTAAGTTCTCAGAGGCATATTGTACACAGTATGTGCTAATACAGTGTGGAGGGTAGAAATATTTTACTAGCTTTACCTAGATGTAGTATGTGGGCTGATTGAGGCTGATTCATGAATGATTTCTGTTTCTAATTGGGGATGGATTGGTATTACTTTCAATGAAAGAAGAAAATGTTGGCATTCAGATATTCAGACTTGTCTGTTAGTGTCTGTTAGTGTGTGTGTGAGTGTGTCGTGTACCTGGTTTTGATGATTTGTTATTTACTTACGATATAACCTATACTTTGCTGGCTGTTTTTTGTTAAATTCATTTCAAGTCACAATATCAATAGTAGTTTGCCAGAGAACAGAGTATTTCCATGTGAATCTTTCCTAAGCTGAATAATGCTCTTGTGTGTGCATGGGTGTGTTGTGTGGATGTCTTTCTCCGTCAGTCAGTATTTGCATGCTGAATACATTTTGATGTGTTATGGTCGTGCACTGCACACTGAGTGGCCAGGTGTCAACTCTGGCATTTATAAGCAGCTCATTGTTGCCCTTTTGTGTTGCAGTAGGCCCTCAAACACAGCCATAAAAATCAAGGTGAGGGAGCAGCAAACAGGTATAACCAAAGTAAACATGAGCTGGCTTTGGAACTGAAGCACACACTTGCTTTTGAATGCGTGTGCATACATTCACCTTTGGGTTTCAACCACAGAAGCTAATATACAGCGTACTTTACACACAAGCACACATTCAGGCAGAATCTCACACAAACACACCTCCGAGACTGTGAGAGGAGTGGTTTATAACAGTCCAATTGGGATTAGGCAAGTGCTGTGGGCTGATACATGTTTTTCCATGGAAAACAAAGTTCTTATTGTTAAAGGAATATTAGGTATATAGTAGTTCATCATCATTGTTGCAATACTGAGCTCACACATTGGGAAGACATGCAGTTTTATCTGCCCTGCTGTTCTGACTGATTGCATTTTTTGAAAAATGTGCCCAAAGCAAGAATAAATCAGACATTTTTGTTCATTTACGAGAAGGTACCATCTTGCAGTCTGTAGATTTTATGCATTTTGAACATGTACAAAAAAAGCTCAGCATCAGCATGTCACATTATTGCATCAAAAATCCTGACAGTACTTTATATGGAGGCTCATTACTGCCACAGAAAAAATGGTCCATTATAGACATGGACATCCAGCAGGACAGCACAGAAAAAAAAAGCTTGAAGCCTCCCCAGGAGGACATGTGTGAGTTGAAATTGAGGGAAAGATACTGTGTGTCATAACTCATTCAAAATCTTAACAGACATGAAGCACATATTGATATCATTCAGTGTGACTTGAGTTTCCTGAGGATATCATTAACTCCAAAATTCCAAACTTCAGAACTTGCCTGAGAATCATCACATTTTTAAGTTTTCTTCTGTATTGAAGTGATCCACTGATAGTTGTCTGTACATCCATAGCTACATGAACTGCTAATAGCTAATACTGCACACTTTTAATGGAGCCAGTTTGCCAAAACATCATTAAATATAGCATTAGGTTTAAAACAGAGCTACCTTTAGCTGCCATTACAACAGCCCATCGATGAGCTTTTATGGGGTCTTGCTACTAGTATCTAGTATTTGACTTACCATGAGTATTATCATGTGTCAGTGTTGTATCAGCAAACCGTCTTCTTTAATTCTAAGAATGTGATGAAGCGAGTATGAAATAGGCCATGGGGAAAAGAAAGTGAGATAGAAAATGGAAACTATCACTAAAGTGTATGTGGGTTTTCTCATCCGCTTCCAAAGTCAACATGTCAACATTATGAGCTGCTATGGAAACACTGTCATCTGCTCGTACTTGTGCTAACAGCACTGTCTCTCTTCCCCAAGGTAACTGGAACAATGATATACTGTATGCATTTTATTACTTCCGTAGCACTTTGCAGGATGGAGTGAATGTGCAGTTGCTCCATACTGCAAAAGTGTGAGAAAGTTTCGCTTTAGCTTTTCTAAAGATGCATCATGTCTGCACTTCAGGAAAATGTTTGAATGCGTTCACAAACATGTTGGCTTGGTTTGCATTGCACGCCATCATGGGAGCGATCAGTCCAAGTGGAAGTGTAGTGGCTGCAGTCTACTGGTTGTTCCAGACCCACCCAGCATCTGGCAAACACTTGGCCCTGCAGCAGTTGTTCCAGGCACTCCCAAACTCACAGTCAGCCTTATAAACAACAACTGTTTTGGATTCATGGTGGGAAGCCACGTTGGAGCCTATTTATATCTTATCATTTGCACTTCAGGTTGTTGTAATGCTTTATTTTATGAATGCATTAAAGGAAACTTCTGTGTCGTCTGTACATGAAACAAGTCGAGTGAAACATTAGAAGCATTGTAGTGCATGAGCCTCTAGTTTTGGCTGCATTGTGTTTCAGTTTAGGGGCCAGCTCTAATGTTCTTAGTGGGCAATTTGACCTTGGAACAAGTCCTTACATCAGGCAGCAGTCCAACCATGCCCGGTCTATCACAGCCTTTCACTGTGTCCTGTGTCCTTCCTCACTGTGCTCTGACTTTTTGTTTCTGTTATATTAGAGCAAGGTATTCTCCATCAACAGCCTCCTGTGACTCATTACAATCCTCATATGCCCAACAGAGCGTGAGTCAGTAGTTGAATCCCTTCCATCCCTTGTTAAACTGTAGCTCTGCACAGGTCTGCAGGTTTTCAGAGCTCACTGAAATGTGTTTGTTTAATATACCTGTTTGTTCCTGAGCAATGAAAGATGACTTTGTGTTGATAACCCTTCTTGGCATCAGTACGTTGTATCAGCGTGGTGTTACTGTCAGGGTTGGTTGAGAACCTGGAGTGAGTTAAGTTCATTGAGGTCTGGTGGAAGTTCGTGCATGCCTGTGTGTTGTCTTAATTAACAGTAATGCAGCTTCTGTACAGTATTTGAGGTTTGACCTCTCTCACACAGAGCCAAGGAACAAGTTATTCTAGCAAGAAGGCAAGGGAGGTTACTGCTGTCATTCCAGACCAACTATTTTATAGGTTTGTTTGCTTTGCTGCCTTTCCAGTTTCAAGCCCGCTCGAAAGGCAAAAACAAGTCCTAATTCCAAAGCAGAACAACACTTTTTCAGGTCATATTCTGCCTTTGTTGCTGTAGATTAGATGCTGTAGTGACAGGAAGTGAGGGGCAGGGGAGAAAGAGGGGATACCATGCACCAAATGTCCCTTGAACCGCAACTCTTTGGTCAGCATTGTTAATTTGGATGCACCAATCCAACTTCCGAAACTGAGAGTTTGTGGCAGTTATAATTATCATGATGTCAAATGTCATTTCCTCTTAGAGATGGGCCATGTGCTGCATGATGGTATAAATTTGTTAACTGAGATTTTGCGATACTGTTCAAACCGGCAGCTGTCCTGTTAGGCATCTCTGCTTGTATTAGACCATCGTGGGCAAAGTTGTTTCAATGAGTCAGAAAGCTTTATGACATTATTGGATTGTAGTAAAATGTTTGCATGTGTGTGATGAAGAGTCATGACTGATCAGGTATTTCATTAAAAGGATTAGTCAAAATAGACTTTTCTGTTTGGTTATATTATCCATAAACACAATTGGTCTCCAGAAAAATGACCATATCACAATATATATTATTACATTAAAAAACCACACTGTCACATTTTGTTATTTTATTCTGACAACATACGTTGTAGACAAACATGTTGACCAGAGCTCACCTCTCCATTTCTGCCAGAGAATAAATCTGTGCTAGCATCATGCTATATATCGCGTTAGTAAAGATGGGTTTTTAAGATTTGTTTGCTCATCTCATCGTTGCATCAAAGTTAATTTGTTGTCTAGATATAACCTTCTTTTCTTGAGATCAAAAATAGTTAATCAGATGCAGCAAATAGAAATATTTCATTATTGATTGGAAACTGCTGACGCCAGGTTTCCCCAAATTATGATCTAAACTAGAGCTGAAATTATTAATTGATTAATCAATTTGTTGAATAATAGAAATCAGCAGCTATGATAACTGATTCATTTCAAATATTGAAGCCAAAATCATAAAATAAAAGTCAAAATTCCTTAATTTCAGCTATTTTCTCTATTGCAATTATTTTCTGCTTTTTGACTATTTTATAGCATTGTATGAATATTTTTATCTATCTTTATTAATCAGACAAAAAAGTCGTTTAACAAGATGTCACCATGGACTTTAGGAAATTAATTTCCTAAAGTAATTTATTTTAAAAGACAAACAATTACTTGATTAATGAAGAAAACTAATCAGTCATTTAAAATATAATCTGAACAATCATTGCCCTATTTTGCAGCTGTTTGCTGTGTAAAGCACATTAGAGGGAATTCTGGTTTTGCTCATGTAGAACTGCGACATTTCAGCGTTGACACAACCTTTATTCAGAGTCCATCATTCCTGGTCTCACAGGGACTGAGTTCACTTACTGTCTTTGTCAGGAGTAGATAAGGTGGCAACAAAGGTGAGCTTGTATTGCTGAACCTTCTTTTTTCATGTTTATCACCCCTTCCTCTTTCTCATCTGTATACTGTATCTGATATTAAATCAACTCATCTGTTGAAGATACTTTACCCCCAGAAATCCTTTAGGAATGATGTCAGTTACCATGGTATCAAAGACATAACAGTAAACATTCCTCATTAAAATCTTATAGATTGTGCACTTACAACAGTAGAGCTTTTGTCTGTGATGCAACAAAGAGAAGGTCCAAACAAGTTGGAGCCTGTGTGTGCTCGCATGCTGCAGGCTGATTAGTGGGAAGTCGATCAACACATTTGATAAGTGTTGTTTCACAGAAATTCCATATTTTTGACAGAAAAAATGTGTCTTTCCTTTCATGACGCGCACCTCGATAACTCTGTTATGCAGTGGTTATATTTTGTCACGCAGTGTGATTAGGCAGTGTTACTTGACCGCCACCAAGGAGATTGTGGTTTTCACTTCTTATTTTGGCCGCCTATAACTTAAGATAACTTGTGACATCCTTAAATAATTAGTTTACTTAGCTAGTTCACACCCTTTCGCCAAAGCATAATTGTCAAGCAACACTTATCACAAGTGTAGAGCGACCTAACATAAATTAGCCTTGACAGCATTCGGGAAAGAGATTACACCCAACTGATGCTGTAACTTTGCTTTTACAAGGTGAGGGGTTATTCTCAAAGGCTTTTTAAGGAAAGGATGCATAGATCACATTTTCCTCTCACAATGATGTTTTCAGATGTCACCTGGCCTTCAGCTGCAAGTGCTTGCAGACAGTCTGTCTCTTTTTGAAACACAGCCTGAAGGTTATGTGTCAGGGTCAAAAGTCACAGAAAGCATCAGTCACTTTTTCCCCTCACAGCAAGCTTTCGGTGAATTAAAGATGCCCTGCCCAGCCCTAAAACCCGGCCCTGTTTGATATGTTTGCATTTATTTTATCATTAGTTCACTTTTATTTGACTTTAAAGTTCAAGTACTTTCGAGGCAGCGCAGCAGAATCACAGACAAAGCCTTTGCAAAACAAAGCATGGGCAGGTTCTCCTTGAGGTTTTCCCACACTAAAATACCAAAATACACAAACATTTTAACAGTATCCTCATTAAAATGCAGTGAATTTACATGAAATTATTGATGTAATTTGTTTTTTAAGATGGATTTATACTATATATACAAGTACTGTGATTGGTCAGTTTGGGCCATTTATGTTTCCTCCTTCATGGTTCCTATTCTGCTAGAGACTGTTGATCATGAAGACTAGTTGCTAGTTAAAGAAAGACTCAGTAATACTCCTTTAGTTCAGGACAACTAGATAGTCTGATGTTGTAGTGCACATTTATCTACTGTTGCAGTGGTGCCATGACGATGAAGATGCCTTCTGTGACACCAGAAACAGCCGCATTAATCCAGTGTAAACTTTTCTGATACATGTAGGCACATATATACATGTAGGTATATACATGTATCAGCATGATCAGAGTTCGCTGTAACTATAATTGCTATATGACCATAGTCGAACAAGTTCTTGCGTGTCTCTCAGGGGAGGTTGAAAGGTATTTCGGGAGAAATAGGAAATCTCTAACTGTAAGAGTAAACAAGATGGAAGATATTTATCACCTCAGAAAAACCTGCATTGTACTGAATATCTAACTTGTCATTTTACTTGAAAGGGCATATTAAAAGTATAAAAGTGTACTCATGGATGTGATTGTGATATAGAAATCTTAAGTAGCTCATTATGAGGTTTTGATAGCTCCAGCACAGCACACAATCAGATGATCAGCCTGTTTTATGAAGCCACTGAAGATCATATCACGTGAGGTGTGGTCCATTCATTCAACAGGTCAGCCTACACAAAGAATGTAAACAAGGTTGAAAAACTGTTAGCCAGATCTGCTGCTGTCACACTGAAGAAAAAAAAAAAAACAGCATAACCCTGAGAGCTGAGAAAGATTCATATTCCAATCACCATATTTTGTACATGAAACTACTTTGCGTTAATTCTCAAATGAAGTTACTGTATCTGTTTTTATACTAAGCAACTTCTGGTGAGTCTTCATCTCAGTGTTAGAATATTTTTCTCAGTCGGGACACCAGTCAGTCATTAAGTGCACAGCCTGACTTCAAAGTCTTGGCACATTTTAACAGAGACAAACCCCACAAAAGAATAATTCATGCCAGTTCAAGCAAATTTCTGCCAACTGTCCTTGAAAACCAGTCTGCCTCTGCCCCCTTGTGGACAAACACAGTATTGCAAAGACTCTCAGCTTCACAAGTGGATGGAGTTTAAGCTAAATGCAACTCAACCGCAAACATGAAGTAACCTCACGGTGCTTTCATACGTCTACCATGTCTCGACAAAATGATATCAATGCCCCTATCCTACTCTAACCCCTCCCATACTGAGACATACATGCACCCTTTCTGCTAAAGTGAACATCTGGATATGATGCACTTTGGGACAATAAATGACACCACACCTGAAAGCTGTCATCTTTGTGCGCTTCATACTAACAGCTGAACCCAAGAGTGTCATATGACAGCACTGTCTTGTATTCACAGCGCAGTATTCGCTTTGAGTGCAAATTTGGCTCATCTATTGTTTAAAATGAGTTGGAATGTTGTTTGGCGTCGTGTCATCGTAGCATACTGCTCCCTGTTCAGGGGACTGTTTGGTTCCAGGCTGGGTGTGATTCATCCGTAAGTGAACTCCTCGTAAAAACAGAGGAGTCTCCTCATGCCTCACACGTGTTCCAGAATCCTCGATGGTACTCTAATTGCTCGGCGTGCGAGGTTTGCCGCTAGGGAGTGAATGTTGTCTGTCAAGTGTCACATTGTCTATGTCCTCTGAGTGGGTTTTTTTTAAACCCGACACAAAGGCAGAATGGAAAACACCACTGCAGTTAAGAACAATAAGAGGTGTCAGTACACCTGAAAACACTGTTCCACGCCAGACTGCAGCAGGGTTTGGGTTTTTGAGGTTTCAGTTGTATATTACTCATGACAAACATTATGTGTACACTGGGGACAGCAAAGGATCCCATATGTAAATTTCATAAGTTTCACTTATGTTGCGGCTAGGCGTTAAAGTATTCTATGTTCTCATATACACATAATCTACACATGATTTCACTTTTGTCATTTGTTTTTATTTTAAATTTGTAATTGGAAAAACAGTACATATTAAAAAGATATCAAAATTGTGGTAAAAAAAAAAAAAGTTTAATGATAAGGAGATTGATGAATACATAATAATAGAACAATACAGTGAGAGGAGAAACAAAGGCAAATGACATAACATCCTCTCAATCCCCCTCTCCCCTTCCCTGTTCCCCACACACCCCCTCCTCTCTCTCTCTCTCTCTCTCTCTCTCTCTGTCTCTCTGTTTCCTGCCTGTCTCCACCAGGAGCTATGACCAGATGAGTGTTTCCACAGAGTGCAGTTTCCGGACTGAATCGGACTGGGACCCTCAATCGGAGTCCACCTCCATGATCAGCTTCGACATGACTCAGCCAAACAGCCCTACTTCGTCCTCCAAATTCTTCAAGGTTTGTTTTACTGACAAGTTTTTTTTCACATTTACTCAACTCAAAACCTACAAATCATCACTCACCTTCGTCTAAATTAAGTTAGTAAAGGTTTCAACAATCGGATGTAATACAGCTGAGCTAAGAACATATTCCAACATGCACACTTGTGACAGTGTTGTAAGTTTTTAATATTGTGTTCTCGTCTACAAGCATTACTACACATCTTTTTTTTTAGATCTGTATGTGATTACATGTGTATGTTTGCTTATGTGATTGTGTGCGTGTGTATGTGTGCATGCTGATATTTGTTTTTATAGCATCTGTAAAGGATCACTGATTCTTTTTCTTTAGGATAGTTACATATTTCTCTAGAGAAATTGATTTTAGAGACAATTAACTTTGTGTTTTAATTGTTTACTTAAGCAGTCATATTGTTTTTGTTTTTTAAAAGAATAGAATCCCCACAGACAGACAGCAATTCTTCCTGAAGTCCACATTACACATTTGTAAAGAAAAGAAATAAAGACTATGAAAGTAGCAACAGGAACGTATACTGTATATTTGGCTTATTATTGTGCTTTTGAACATTACTCTTTCTAGGTTCCACTGTTTTAATGGTGGGATGTAACTAAATACATTTACTCAAGTATTAAACTTGAGTATTTCCACTTCATGCTAGTTTATACTTCTAATCCACAACATTTCAGAGGGAAATATCACATTTAAATGTCAGCTAGTTACTTTGCAGATTAAAATTTGACATACAGGACATGTGATTAGCTTTGCAAGTTTGATGCACTGTCAAAGATTAAACATGAATTTAAATTAGCTCCCCCTCAACGGACTTTACAAGTAAAATGTTAACTTAATGCATCAGTTCTGATAATCCAATAATAATAATGATAAACTGTAACAGTATAACACACAGAGGGGAGAAGTATGATTTACTAATACTACTTATATACTTATATACTTCAGTGACGCTGCAGGACTTTCATTGCTACTTTTACTTCAGTAAAGGATCTGAATACTTCCTCCACAGCTTTTTCTGCTGTCAAGTTCCAGTTTTAAATAACCCAATGAATGAGTAACATGAGTTAAATTTCTGCGCAGGGCATTTTATTCTGCTGCTACTAGCACTTCCGCTCATTAATATGCATGCAAATCCTTTGATTAGCAAGAGAGGAAAACACCACCCTTATTCATAAATAAATGCTCATTTCTGCTGTGGCTCCTGTTGTCTATTGACCTTAGGACCTTTATCTGTTCATTGATATAAAGCACATTCTGTGTTATAGGGCCGCAACTAACAATTATTTTGTTATTTTAACCTGTTGATTATTTTATTATTGATTAATTATTACTGTTAGTTGTTTGGTCCATAAAATATCAGAAAATGCTGATCACTGTTTCACTAGTGATGTCCTCAAATGTCTTCTTTTGCCTACAACAGTCTACAACCCAAATATATTCGGTTTACTGTCATAGAGGAGTAAAGGAATCAGAAAATATTCCCATTTCAGAAGCTGGAATAAGAGAATTGTCACATTTTTAAAAAAAAAAAAAGACTCAAAATAATGAAATTGTCAGTGATTAATTGAATAATTGGCGATTAATCAACTAATTGTTGCCGCTCCACAGCACTGACCTCACAAATATGCAAAAGAGTTCCATCACATTCATGCTTAACCTTCATTTCCAACTGATTCTCCACACAGCTGCATGACTTCATGACATCACTTTTCAGACAGTTTTCTTTCCTTTGCGCCTGCAGGGGAGGGTGGTGAGTGCTCACTGACACAGACTAACCTGTCTTAGTTGACTGAAATAATATATCAAAAGCTTGCTTCCCCTTTAAGATGCACTTAATCCCATGGGATCCACTTGTGTCTGGGCTGTTTTCCATAGACTCAAACCTGTCAAACCTGCTTTCAATGATGATATTGTTCAGTGGGAGCTGTTTAAGAGAAACACTCAAGTAGGATTACATGTTGATTAAAAGTTTTCAAGATTTCAAGCATGTTATATTTAGATTGTTATAAAAAGAATAAAGAAGTTTTTACTTAGATTAGTTGAAAAAAAAGCAGTTTGTTTACTCTTTCGCTTGCATTCCCTGCACTATTTGACTGTAATTAAGATTAATATCATTGTTCCTGTGTGTGCTTTTATTATTATCTGCGGCAGAGATCAGGGAATGATACAGAGCTTTGGCTAGCAGATAAGGAAGTGGGGCAAAATGCACATAGATATGGTACTATATCTCCACCTACCTGACATTTGTCATTGCTATGAGTAAATACAAGGAGAACGCTTTGTGGAGAGCTTATCCTCATAGGACAACAGGTAGGCATTGAAAACTTAAACACACACTGAACACGGGATACTTGATAAATGTTCTTTTTTTTCACTCACTCTGCTTCAACACGGCGGATTTGTGAATGAGTCGAAACAACTCTGAGGTACAGTATGAGAGCTTTGACTAGATACAGTATTAAAGCAACAACAAAACCAGATGCGAGTGAGGCTATTCAGAAGGGTTCTGCGCTTCATTCTATTTAGACATGAACTGGAAAACCCAGCCACAGACCGTCTTTACCTGCTGTTTGTTCAGTGATATAATGTGAATGTTTAACAGCAAGAAAGAGAGTGCTGAAACTGGTTTTTAATCACAGAAAACTACCTGTTCAGAAAGTACTTCAGAAAGTAGTTCACGGTTTATTTCCCCGAGCAAAGATAAAGACAGAAAAGATTGATATAAATTGTGTTGGGCTTTTATTTATTTACCTTTGACCCATTTCACTGTATAGTTCCTCTTTTAATTATAGCTTCATGAGTCTTATCTGATACAAAGTGGATTCTAAATATAAATGCACATCAGACAAAAGATGTTCCATTTACTTTCCCAGCTTTAGAACGAGGAAGGGTGGGGTTTTATTCAACAAGCACTTCCACACCCTTTCAATTTTACTGGGTTGTGAATTCCTTTTGCTTAGAAGCCATGTGAACCGTCTTTCACAATATTTTTTTTACATTGTATCTGTGATGCAAATGGCCGTGCCCTGAAGTCAGACACCTTGTTCAGAGCAGGGACACTTAACTGTAGACACACACAAGTAATCGCAGCCAGTGCTGCCTGTCTGCTTATAGGAGAGGACTGACTGTTTCATTTTTTTATGTATTCCATAAAAGAAGTAGGACACTGGATTTACTTTTATGAGCACCAACAAGTTTAAGGATTGTTCTAAAAGGCATCTTTGTCTGAATGAATTAGACACAGAACTCCAAAGGTTTTCAACAGATTAGATTCCAGGAAGTGAAAATGGTACGTAACTGTTGCTTTCTTACACGGTCTATTCATCTCGTCCTGACATGTGCTCTTTATTCTGTGACCACAGTCAGCCAGGTTTTACAAGGTGTTTTTTTTTTCCCTCGTGTCAGGTCCTATTAGATGACTGTTCCCGATTGATGCGTTTGAATGATTAAGATCTTGTTAAAAAGTGAAATGTTCACGCTTAAATGTGTTTCATAAATGACTACACAGGCATTTTGACATCACTGATGTTCCTGTAGCTTGCTTAATATTAAATAATAATACCATTCTGAGACATTATATGTCTCTCTTTGGACCTAAGTCTGTCTTGCGTGCCTTCAATCTTTTATTACTTATGTACAATTAGTAGCTGTGGTAAGCGACCCTTGAGCTTAGCGTCAAAGAGGTTTTATATCTGTTTAGTTATTTATTAGACATCAACTCAAAGCAGTGCTGGGATTTGTGTGAGGTTATAAAAATCCATGTGCTGATAAAAGGAATGAAGTTTTAACTTTTTCAGCAACAAAGATGAGACAGATGTCAATCAAGCCCAGTGCGTTCACCCCCACACAGTCCTGAGAAAACGTTTAATCAGTCAAAGTAAATACCTGAGGGTGTGAGCATGAATGTGCAGGGATATATATATATATATATATATATATATATATATATATATATATATATATATATATATATAATATACATATAATTTAACAATTTAACTTCCGTCAACAAGCTACATTAGAATGTTGGTTACTTTTGAACTCATGAGTAATGTGTAATCCTCTAAAGTAATATATTTAACAGTCTCACAGGGCTCATTCTGCATTATGTACTTTTATTCAAGTAGAATTTTGAATGGAGAACTTTAACAGAGTATTTTTACATAATTATATTCCTACATTTACTTGAATGAACATTTCTTCCACTTATTTTCTGTTTTCTTTTCTATTTTTAGCAAAGCCAGAGACAATAGGTTGTGTCAGCTCGGCTGCTCTTCCCACCTCAATATTTATCTTTCTGTCTTCCTCTTTCAGAATTTAGAGGAGAAGAGGGGAGTGTTTGATCGCCTCAGCAATTTCTTCAACTCCAAGAAAAGGAAGAGCAGCAGCAGGCAGCATTCAGACGCCTCAGTCGATGCAGGTTCTCCGAGTTCCCCATCATCCCCCTTGTCTCCAAGTTCACCCCAATCTGATCAGGAAGATGAGCTAAAGACTCCCACTCCTTCCCGAAAAGACATCCAGCTAACGGAGCCTCGGTATGCGGTGACAGCACCCCGAACTGGAGCAGAATGTGGCGACACCCTCAGCAAATCCCCCAGTGCCGCGAGTGTGACAGATAGTGTCAGCAGTGGCCGAAGCAGTGTGAGGGAAGTGCGTGTGTGCAGGGTCAGCGCAGCCAGCAGTGAAAGGAATTCTGGGAATGTGACACCCACTGCTGTGGATGTTACAGCAACAACTCATAAGAGCGCTCATTCAAGCTCTGAATTAGGCTTTGCAGAATCAGTAGTGGAGGAAGTAAGCAAGAGGTTACAGGTCAGTTTGGGGGAAAACATTTTACAGAATACAGAAGGTTCCAGTGAAGGAGATGTAGTTAGCCCGAACACCCTATCGACATTTAAAATCCCCTTTTCCAAGACAGCTGAGGCCCCAAAGTCACCTAACTTAACCTCTATAAGCTTAGCAACAAAGAAAGTGTCTGTGAAAGTTGGACAGGCGGGTCACAGCACTTCCCTTACAGGAATAACTTTAGGTTCTAAGTCGTCCACTTCACATGTCATCATGACTCAACAGAAGAATGAAAACTCTCCAGATGTAGTCAGGGAAAATGCTGAAGCGAGGAGGAGGGGTCAGATATTCTCTGGGGAAATTGCAACCAGCCCTTCACCTGAGAGAGAGCGAGTGCCCGGAGGTATTTCCCCTGTCCAGGTCCACAAAGCCATATGGGTGGAAACACACCTGGGAGAGGAGGAGGAAAGGGGGAGGGAGAGGGAGAAAGAGAAGGATTTGATGAAAGAAGGGGAGGAGGGTTTCAGAGCAGACTCAACTCTCGTGCTGGCTATACCTGTCACAGTGATTCCCGAGGACAACTCGGTTGCAGACAGCCCTGCTACCCCTTCAGAGATTTTGCGGTCCAGTGGCAGCTTGCCAGAGTCAGCCATCTCCTTGGCAGCAACTACAGGGGAGTTCCAAACAACTTATGAGCGGCCAGAGGAGGCTGACACTGGCAGAGACTCAAAGAAAAGTTCCCTTAAGGAGAAACAGGAGAAACGCAGGTCGAGAGAAATTCGTGTGACGCGCAAGACTGTGAATCTGCCTTCGAAGCACAAGGTTTTTGCCCATAAGGTGTACGTTAGCCTGGAGCCAAGTTTGGATGGGAACGAGCCAGCAGGAGAGAAGGACAGCAGAGAATCAACTTCAAAGAGTTCAGACGGAGTCCTAACAAAGGAGAAACTGTGAGTATCTGCCTATTTTAATTTTCTGTGGTTATTGCTTAAAAGCCCCTTTGATCCTGAGACAAACAGAAAGCAGGGGAGGTAAAGAGTGCAAAGCCTGCATGCAACCCGAGCTCTGAGTTCCCATGCTCTATTGTACCAGAGGAGAACAGTACAAGCTAAACCTGCACTGAGGCACTGAAATATTTATATACAGTACATCTAATTATATTAAATGGTCACATTTTATAAAACATGTGGTGCAATTAAAACATGCCTACAACTCCTGAATAGTAATTACATCACAAATGTAAGAGTAATGAAGTCAACATTATTTCACGGTCAAGTTTCAATGGAAATAAAGGTCACCTTTGCTGTGTTTACCTATGGTGTATATTCACTACTTAACTTAAATTACTTAAGTTAGTCATTACAGAACTTGACGATCAACTAGTGGCTACTGTCTGCATGCTTTTGTTTGACTTTAGGGTTACATGGTTACACTTAGACACATGCCTGCAGAAAAAAAAGGCATGGCACACATACAGTTACTGCTCTCAAATAACTAAAAAACCACTAGAAACATGACCACTGTTTTTGAATTACTGTGCACTCCAGGCTATGTATGGTCATGCCTGAAAAATGCCTGAAGAATGGGACTGATTTATAGTTTCAGAACTACCGCGGGGTGATTATTTTACATAGCTGAGTTTGACCACACAGGGTTTTAGCTCTTTTCTGCCCTTGAGTTTGAAATCTAATGCAAAGTCTCAAGTTTAAGACGCTTAAAATCTTCACAATATGAAAATAGATTTACTTATTTTGTTTGCCTGTAAGTGCTTTTTCAGTCCAACTGGAGAATTTAATAAACGTAGTGTCCATTGTTCCACATTTAAAGAGGCACAGAGGATGAATCCTACTTACTTTGATGAACTCTTGACTTTTCCTTTAGCGCCACCATAAGGTTGGCTTTTTAGTTCTTTATTTACATATCTCAACAAATATTGAATGGATTGCTGTGGAAATTGGTTCACATATTCATGGTCCCCAGAGGATGTTATAACTTTGATCTGTTGAATTTTCATAAAGTGCCATCATCTGGTCAAAATTTCATTTTCTCCAACACTTTGGTTTATGACTAAATATCTGCAAAATTCATAACATTCACATCAGCCTCCTCTGTACGTTGTGTTTAGTGCTAATAAGCAAATGTTAGAATTTGCTTTTTTTTGCATGCTAGCATGGCTGTAGACTCCTAGAAAGTAAACTGGAGATTTGAAATTTAAAAGAAGTGGGCTTTTTAGGAGGATTCAATGAAAGACGTTATTGAGTTGCATAATGGAAAATGAAGGGTCCAGGGTTTTGCAGCTTGAACAACACTAGAGACTCAACATCAGGATATTTGTGCCTCTGCTGCGTTGATTTTGACCATCCTTGTTAAAATCAGTCTCTGCTAAATAGCTAGTGTACCCCTTTTAAAACTAGAGTGTGGTTATAAAGGCTTTTCTGTTAATGTTCCTCATCCTCTCTTCTCACAGACTGCCAAGCCTCCAAAACAACAACAATGTGGAACTCAAGGAAGCCATACATGAGCCACTCACAACAAAAGATGAGACGACACACTCTAACACAAATACTCCTGCACATCTAGTTAAAGAAAAAACAGTCTCAGAGGTCTCTGACTTTGATGATACCTCTGCAACCGCAGATATGAACAGAGTAAAATCACAAGCTGCGGGGTCTGGGGCAAGAGGCCATGGGACAAACCAGGCTACACCCTCTAAACGAGGGGTTAAAGCAGCAGCAGAGAGTCAACATACCACAGTAAGTGGAGCAAAGACCCCATCCCCAGCAGCTGTAAGCAAGGCCAAAAATGTGACAACAAAGGCAAAGGGCTCCACAGAGGGCATGAAAGTGGGAACATCCAGTGATATGCCACCACAAGGGGAGCACAGCAATGAGAAAGCAGCTTCTATGTTACCAACATTAAAAGACCAAAGCACCAGTGGTCCCTCAAGTGCAACGGGTTCAAAGTCTAAAATCCCCAAAAGGTCAGCATCAGATGCTGATGTGAAATCACCAGTAACACCAGATAAAACATCAGTGGCTGATGCCTCTGGGTCAGTAGCCACTGCCAAGATACAGAAACAACCTAGAGCCAAAGAACCTTTGAAATCTCCAGTCACTACAACCAAAGCTGCCAGGAAACCATGTTTTGAGGAAGCAAAGGGAGGGAAAGCTCTGTCAGGAGACATTTCTCCCACAAAAACAACCCACAAGACAGTAATAAAGCCTATTAAAGAAAAGTCAGATGACATTGACTCTGTGAACCTGGTAAATGGCATGGAGAAAGACCATGAGGAATATAGTATTAAAACAGCACACCCAACTGTGAGGGAAAACCTGGGTGTCAAAAAATTGCAGCATCTGGACAATAATGCTTCCATGACATCAAAGAGTCGGTTGCCTGTTTCATCTCCAGCAAAAAAGAGGAATGATGAGGTACCTCAAACAAGTGGAACCACCAATAGAAAAATGACACCTGCTCTGAAAGACTCGGACAGACCCAAATCAGTCCAGAAGAGTCCAGAGCAGCAAGAAGCAGCTCATGTGGCGAGACCTGACAGTGAAACACCTGCACCGCTCCCTGGGAGTCCCAAGAAAGGTAAGACAAAGTGGTATGCTACACAGTAAGTCAATCAGCCATAGTAGTTAACACTTAAACACCTTTGTGAACACAAAGTTAATTTTTTTGTATATTATTTTCAAGTTTAAAATGAATAGTTTAACAGGAAATACACTTATTCATTTTCTTGTCTAGACTTAAATGAGAAGATTACCATTGTCATATCTGTATGGTAAAGCTGAAGCCCGAGCCAGCAGATGCTTAGCTAAGCTTAGAAAAAAGACTGGCTCTGTTCAAAAGTAACAAAATCTGCATAGTAACACCTGTAAAACTCACAAATTAGCTTATGTTTAGTGTGTTTAATCCATATAAAAAAACAAAGTGTAAAAGAGACATACTGCATATATTAGCAGTGGTGATGAAAAAAAAATTAAAACCAAAGTATGTCAGTTGTTTTTTTTAAGCTACTGGTTTCAGTTTCATATGTGCCATACAGACATGAGAGTGGTATCGATCCTTTCATCTAACTCTCAGCAATGTAATGTAAATTGTACAATGTATTGCCTACGCTGTTACTATAAGATAAGGACTTTATGCCTTTTGAGATTGTTTTTTTGTTGTTTTAAAGTTGCGTATATGTATGTGTTTCCAACAGGAAGCACAAGAACATCCAAACACCTCTCTAAAGTAAGCGTTAGCCATGAAGAGAATGACACACCCAGTTGTGTGTCTCCACCTCCCATCAAGCAAGAAAAAACAGTCTCATCAAGGCTCTCCAAACATAGCGACAATATCAAACAACACCAAAATAGTCCAGCAAAGGATTTAGCTGATCCCTCATCTCTAAGCAAGCTTACAAGAGGTCAGAGAAGCTCTGACAAAGTCAAATCCAGGAAACTTCAACATTCCCCAACTAGGAATTCTACAAGCACATCTACGGCTAAACTGGAGAATAATAACACAGAGACAAGTGTCAAAGCCTCTGAGAGTATTGTAGCAGATCATGTTAAGGACAGTGCCAGTGACATCAAAGTGAAAGACAAAGATGGAATGGAATTAGAGGAGAGCATGACTGCTGAAGAGATTTCAAAAATCCAACCGGTACAAAACAATGGTGCGATTATTACATTAAACACCCAGGTAAAAGTTAATCCAGTAACAGATTCAGTAGCTGAGATAGTGCCTGGCTGTGAGGTTCCAAGTAACTGGCCAGTCACTGATGTAAACAGTGCTCAGACTAACAGCCAGGGACAGCATGAATCCAAACAACAAACTAAATTTGGGCCCCAGAGTCCTTCAGAGACGACCCAGTTTATAAGTAACACAAAACGGGATTTAATCCAGGAGAAAGGCCTTTCAGAGCCATGTTCTGCAGCGCTGGCTCAGGACACAATACCAGCTCATGAGGATGTAATGAATATGTCAGCCAAACCTGTTGTAGGTGACAGCTTTCACTGTGACATAATGACCCACTCTGATCAGGAAGGTGTTATGCAGGGTAGTATTTCCCTTAAAGCAACAAATGAGGTCACCTCTAAAGAAAAGGCTACCAAAAATAATCTTCCTCCTAAATTGGCTTCAAAAGACCAAGATGCTGAACAGCAAGATGTATTTTCAGTCTCTTCTATTTCAGCCGATGCTAACATGGCCAAGATAGAGCGTGGACAAGAACATGATAAATTTGATAATCAAACCACAAATATCATTCTTGAACATGATAGATTGTCTCCCACATTAGGCAGAGATTCAATGAAAAATGTTGAGGTAGAGGAGAAAAGTAAAAAGGAGATTGGCAGGAAACCAGCAGTAGCTTTGGACATTCAAACAGGGACTGTTACTGTCTGTGAATCACTCAAGAATGTTGAAAATCAGCTGGACAAAGAGCCTCTTTTATTAGCAGGAGAATCTGAAAGGCAGGAGAAAGAGTCGAAACCAAATGAAAAGCTGAATGACGCGGCGGTGGAAAGCAGCGACTCAAAGACCGGTTGCAAAGAGGAGGCCAAGGCCATAACCATCGAGGATAAAGCAGAGAAAGGCATTACAAAACCAAAGAAACCAACAGATCTATCATCAGTGGAAGAATGTTTACAGCCTGACTCAGGGGAGGAACTACACACAGTAGCTATAAATGCCCTGGAAAAGAAGAGGAGCGAGGCAGAGCGAGCAGAAAAAATAAGTGCACTCGATGAGAATACAGCCAGTGTGGTGGACACAAAAGAGGAATGTGAGATTTTTTTGAAAGAAAATGCAAAGACTGACATTAAGGAAACAGAGCAAACAGAGCAGCAGATAATGGCATTAACAGTAAAAAATGAACTGGAGCCTAAACTACATCTATCCAAAGATGAGGAGGTTAAGGATAACAACGCAAATCAGGAGGAAAAACACACTGATGTTGTAAAGGGGGGCCAAACTCCAGAACTAAAAGCTGTTAGCACTGAAGCTCAGAGTGCTGAAGGTACTGAGAAGGAGAATGAAACAAAGAATTCATCAGTCAAGAGTTTACCGAATGAGATTTCAAATGAGACAGCCGACTCTAAAGTTAGCAATCAAGAGGAGAAGAAGTCTGTAATTGAACAAGATGAGAACATTAAAAAACCACACAGACAGGAACCCGAAAAAGTAACAAAGACGACAAATGGCCAAATGGAAGCAGATAAAGGCCTCAACTCAGTAAGCTCTAGTGCTGAAGGCGTTAAAGAATTTGGTTTGGTTAATGAGATGGCAACTGAGAATGCTAACTCTGAAGTTGGCAACCAAAAGGACCAGATGTCTGTATTTGTTAGAGAGCAAGATGAGGACATGAAAAAATCAGAGGAAAACTCACCAGAATCTCAATGTCCAAGTACTGACCTAAAACCGGAACCAGACAGAAGAAGAACAAAAGTTCCAGAAAAGACAACAGAGAGCCAAATTAGACAAACAAATACAACTCAAGAAATAAAAGCTGTAAGCGCTATAACGCAGAGTGCCAAGAGTACTAAAGAGAAGGATGCATCAATAAAGAATGAGATGATGAATGAGATTGTAATTGAGAAAACTGATACTGAAGTTAGCACCCAAAAGGTCCAGAAGTCCACAGTTGTTAAGGCTCAACACGAGGAGAAACCAAAGGAAAACACTGATCAACCCACAGATTTCAAAGCTCCAAATGCTAACCTAAAACCAAGTGTTTCCACAACCAAAAAAGCAGCTAGTAAGACTGATATGAAACAGGAAGAGAAAAACCTAATTAAAAAAGCTGTTAGAGGTAATGTGACTAAGCAAGAGGAACGGCAGATCACAGAGACACAATCTGATTTCCTAAAAGATGTACCTAGTAAAAAAGGCGAAGGAGAACAAAGAGCTACAATACCCATTCATGCAGGCCGTCAGAAGAATGATAAAGACGCCAAAGAAAAGACAAAAACTGAAGAGTCATTAACAGAGTCTAGTGGAGGTTTGAAACAGGAACTGCAGATTGCAAGGGAAGAGGAAACCATAAGCCTCTGTGACTCACAAAAGGCTGCAAAGCAAACACTCAGTGGCAGTTCACCTCTTCCCATAGCAGGGAAATCATCCACCTCACCACAAAGTCTTCAGCTAAATAAGGAATCTCCATCTAGCTGGTTAGACGTGGAACATCATCAAAAACAGAAACGGGAAACTAAACGAAGACTAGACGCCTCAGCCAGTGAGGACGAATCTCTTGAGCCTGAGGACTTGGATGATTTTATCAGGAGCATTAACAAGGGTGGCATGCCTTTCTCACTACCTCCAAAGAGACGCATTCGTAAAATGTCCCCGTCTCCACCTTTCGCCATGCCGGCCATCAAGGAGGACCATTTTGAGAGAACGTTTGATCCGGAGGAATTCAAGTTTGGCTTAAGGAAGGATGGCAAAAGTTTAAGGGATCCTTCTCCAGCTATGATGATAAAACAAAGAGCCGCAAACAGGGAAGGACGGGCTCTGGAAAAACATGGAAGAGAGAAGTCCATGCTCTTATCTAGAGACCAAATGGAATCACTTGATGAGGTAAGAGGAAAAGTCAAAGAGGGGGCTACGGCTGAAGCAGGAAAAGAAGAGAAACAAAACAATGGAGAGGAGCCTGGGAGGCCAACATCACGGCTAGGGAGGATATCCATCCTCTCTAGCTTACTGAGTTCCCCTCGGACGTCCAGAAAGACCAGAGAGGAAGCTTCCTCCACCTCAAATAGCACACTTTCATCTAACCAACAGCAGGACTTGCCCTCACATGGAAAGCAGGGAGTTGTCGATTCACTCCCGCCTGGCGTCAGAGCAGATAAAGAGGGCGTGAAAGGTACAGATCAAGACTCTGCTGTGGTTGGTGGTACAGGTACAGCCAGTGAGTCAGCACTTAGCCCCTCCTCTCCTCCTCCTCTACCCTCATTCTCGGAGATCAAGCTCCCTGATCATTTAGAGAAATACCTAAGGAAGAACAAAAGTGTATCTGAAGTTTCCCAGGGCTCCAAACAGACAACTAAAACTAAACTGAATCCTAAGGGGAGTACTGCTATGGACCAGACCTCAATACCAGGAGCACCTAATATTGATGTGGGCCTAAAGGGTCTTAAAGGTCTGCCTCCAACCAGCAACTACATCCAGCAGAATCCTCGAAATGGACATTCCACTTCTAAGAATAAGGTAGGCAATTGGATATTTTAAATGAAGAGCTTTAATACTTACTTAACAAATAGTCTTTTGCTGTCTAGAGAAATAACCCAAAGTTTGAATGGGTTTTGACCTGCTAGGCTTTAAACCTGCAGTGGTATCGCAAAATTCATCACGTTGATATTTCGTATTTTATTTCCATGGTGATACATGTCTCATATCCTGCTCTTTTGTTTGCATGTCTGTTTCAACAAAGTCATGAATCATTTGCAAGTGAGGACAGGAAGAAAGAGCATAGTCCTTAGTCAGGAATTCTGCAGAGGAGATCTTTGCCAAGATCCGCTAATCGAAAGCTCAGCTGTCACATGTCACAATAGGATATTTGCATCAACATGCAAATAAAGCACAAATATGAAAAACATGTGTTTAGATGGACAGTGTACACAAAATATCTGCTGCACAGGAAGCGTTCATTTCTCTCTCTTTAGACCGCTGGCATGTTTTCTTTTTTTTCCAGTCGTACATATTCATTAGATTCAATGCTTCTGCTTCCGTATGCAGTGCTATGTAATAATACATTTTTCATATATCTATAAATAATTTGGGGCAATTTGGTTCAGGATTATAATTGAAATGTAACATTTCCTTGCAGACACCTGTAGTAAGAGGGTTCCACAAAAGGCCTGGAAAGGTATGATTAAATGTTATTTATACACATTTTTTATCATATTTCTTTGTTAATACAATGTGGTGTCACAAATTGTGATGATGTGTGTATTTCTTGGTCCAGATTATCATACACCAACATGATCAGTTTCAAGGGGAAGTGGTTGAACTCCACTGTGATGTAGAAGATGCCACAGCAATTAAGCTTTCCCCTGTCATCTCATGCAGAGTCATCAGAGGATGGTAAGGATCTTCTTGCTGCTCTGAAGTCCCTGTAGCTTTAATACTGTATGAATGCTAATGTTTACAAGTTTTCTCTTTGTCACAACAAGTATCTGATCGAGACACCCAATGAAGTTATGTAGCTGTTTAATTAGATCTTCAGCCATCCATGAACTAATATTGAAGAGAATCCTTTCTGATTTGTGGTGTAATTCTGTCTCTCTTTAGCTGGCTCCTCTATGAAAAACCTGGCTTCCAGGGGCGCATCATTGCCCTCGAGGAAGGTCCTACAGAGCACATGGTGAACATATGGGCAGATGAGGAAACTCCAACCACAGTAGACCATATGGATCAGCCTGTTTCAACAACACCTATTGTCATAGGTTCTATTCGATTGGCAGTCAGGGTAGGTTATTGAGTACTGATGTAATCAACCTTGGATCATGCTGTTACTGTTACCGTATGACCTGTAATATTGTTTTCCACTTACAAAATGTCATCATTCTGTGAATAAATAGGACTGGGTATTCAACTTCAACACTCTTTTAGTGTTACTATCCAAAACCTGTCAAACACCAAACACTGCCATCAAATGCTTTCTCAAAGCTGTACTCATGTTTACTTATTCTTTCATTAGACAGTTTCTGACTGAAATCATAATTTCACCAATTTTAGACTATTTGATGTACACCACATTTGAAAACTGGCATCTTACCAGATACCAGAGTTTTGGTACTGTTACCAAAAATGTGTATCAGTTATCATATTAGCATGTATTCACAAGTATTGAAAATGCGTAAATATGAGTCTTCACACAACACATGTTTATTTTGTGTTTTACAGGACTATAGTTTATCCAGAATCGACCTGTTTGCAGAGGTGAATGGCTTGGGAAGGATGTCATCTTACTGTGATGACACAGTTGAACTCGGCTCCTATGGTCTTCCACAGACCACTGGCTCCATTAAAGTTCATTCTGGAGTGTAAGTTTAGCTGACAGTGATGCCGAATGCTCTTTGATCATTTGTTTAAAATAACAGAGAATGCAAGTAATTGGGAATGTTGCATTATGGAAACATCCGGAGGTTACTAGTCAGGGTGAAAAAGTTGAAGTGGTGAGCAAACTAGTATTTGCCATGTTGCATCTTTTAGGTTCATTGTTGTTGGCAATTCAGGTAATTGTACTTTTAAAGGTGCAGTGAGTGTGTAGAATTTAGTGGCATTTAGCAGGACAGACTTGGCAGAAATGGAATAATTATGTTTTAATTAGTGTATAATCACCTAAAAATAAGAATCATGTTGTTACCGTAGAATGAGCCCTTTAAATGTACATAGGGAGCAGGTCCCCTTCCATGGAGCCCACCATGTTGCACCTCCATGTTTCCACAGTAGCTCAAAACAGACAACCCAAACAGTGGCTCTAGAGAGGACCTTTCACTTTTTTTGCGAGTTTCACAGCCACCACAGGTTCTCCTATACTCTTGGAAAGGGAGGGGAAGGAGTAGGGTATTCAGTTTATTGCAATCTGCAACCTTATTGCTAGATGCCACTAAATCCTACAAACTCCACCTTTAAAGCACACAAACATGCAAACTTTCAGGAGACTGTACAGGAAAAGGTCCATGTACAGCATCTGTTTTGTGTCTATAAAGGAATGCAGGCTGCAGAGTTGAACTTGCAGTTGTCATCATTTTAACTGCTGCTGATTATTGATGGTTAGCACTTACATTTTTCAATTGGCTGATGGTGTAGAGAGTGAAAGTTAGGGTTAGGGCAGGTTGGCTTTACCAAAGCACTGTAAAGGAAAAAACCACTAAATATCTCATCTGCCACAAACGTAATGAACATGTTGAGGACAACTCCCTTTCCTCATCCTGTCTCCCATGCTGTGTCTGTGTGTCTTTAGCTGGCTGGTGTACAGTGATCCTGGATTTGGAGGTTTCGTGGGAGTGCTGGAGGAGGGGGAGTATCCCTGCCCTGAGAGCTGGGGTTTTCCTGAACCCTTCATCGGGTCTCTCAGACCCCTCAAAATTGTACAGTATATGCAACATATGATATATTTTAGCATTACAGTGTCATTTTGTTGATTGTGTCTCTCTAACAAATGTGTCTCTTCATTACAGGGGCCAATAAAGGTGGAGCATCCTAATGAATTCAAGGTTTGTGCATTTATCAATATCAACTATTAAAGTGTCAACACAAAGTCTCATTTGTTACAGTTGTAACTAGCTTTTGTAGAATCCAGTTCAGAGCTAAAGGAAGGTTGAGAAAGGAAATATTGTTACAGATGGGTAACATGAATCATATGAGTTTAACACAGGCATATTTATCTGCTGTGATTCATTATCTTAAGGGTTTGGAACTGGGAAACATTGCAGCTTTAAATTATACAGAAGTTGGCAGCAAGCTGGCACATGGTACCATTCTCTCCATTACTGTAGTACTCAAATTTGTTTGTGAGTACCTATAAATAATCAGCAGAAGAGACTGAGAGAGATTTAAGTCATACTATCAAATAACAGAAATAGAAAAAAGAGATGGTTTGTGAGTCATTACAGTACACAGATGACAGACCTTAATTTTTAGTTTTTTTTATCCTAAAAAAGCAGACTGAAGCAATGATTTTACATGATGGTAAACATGGGGGTCAAACATATTTAAGTAAATCCTGATGGCCCATGAGGAGGAAGCTGAGTATATATGTATGTAAGTCTTCTGATAAACTTTACACTGTGGAATTCCAATGTTCTTGTGCCAAGAGTTTCAAGCTCATTAAATTAGCCAAAATATGTTTGGAATTGGTATATCCAGAGCAGAGTGTTTGACACTTATTTATTTCTATTTTAGAACATAGCCACCATGAAACACTCAGTAAATCAAGTTTTATTTTATTTCCAACATAACATTTTAATAAGAAATGTCTACCCATCAATATTAATACTAGCATCCAGTACTTATTTATTTGTGAATAAAGCAGCACACAAGTTTTAGTTGCTCAAAGAAATGAACATATACAACCATTTTACTGTGTGTTTCTGGTATGTTGACAGCTCTTAGCCCCCCGTCTATACCTGTAGCCTGTGCATTGAGTTGACAGACAGATGTGACTAATGTCAGGATTTATCATGCTGTGATCTGTGGAATGAATGGCATTCTACCTCAGGGCAGGAATGGGCCACAAACAAACATAGGAGCACAAACCCATTGAAACTGCACACACACACACACACACACACACACACTAATAAGGCCTGTGTGTACAACTGAGCCTCATCTTTAACTCCATCCTCTCTGTGTCATCCAGGCTTTAGTGTTTGAGAAGCCCAACTTCGATGGAGAATGTATAGAGGTGGACAGTGACATGTACAACTTGAGAGAAGAACAGGAAGAAGAAGAAGCAGACAAACTTGATGTGAAAAAGAAAACACTATCTACAGTTGGGTCCCTCAAGATACTGGGTGGTCTGTGAGTATCTGAGTTCATAGATGCAGGTTGGGGGATCATTACCAGCCAGTAGCCAATCAGTTGTGGATAAACCTCTTCCAGCTGGTTGGACAATGCTTTGTAGTATTAATATCAAATAAGGGAGTAAAATTGGGAGAAAAAAAACATCCAGCATGCTTTGTGCTAAACAATTGTGTCTTATCAGATGGAATGGTTTTTTTCTGTCATCTGGGTGACATAACATGTGAGATAGTAGTAATAAAAATTGTTTTGTCCTTGTAGCTGGGTGGGCTATCAAGAGGCAGACTTCGAGGGCCAGCAGTACATCCTAGAGGAGGGCGAGTATCCTCACTGCAGTGACTGGGGAGGATCTGAGGATGGGTTCATGTCTCTCAGGCCCCTTTGCACAGTAAGTGTCACCTGAAATATTCATCTGCAAGATTTTTGTTTGATCTTGCCTCAGTCTTTGGTGATAAAGTCCAACTGCTGTGGTTTTTCCGCACGTCACCCTCCAGAGCACAGTGCCCAGACTGCTTCTATTGATTCTAAATGAACTGGAAACATAAAAGATTTGATTTCCTTTGTTTGCTTTTCCTGTAAAGTGAGAGCTTTAAATGAGAGAACTGAGTTTTCGCTTTCTAATTATTTCACTGTGTTGTTATCTTCCGAAGGATTTCCTGTCCCCACATGTCAAATTGTTCAGTGAGCGGGGCTTTGATGAGCTAGGGCTCAACGTGGACTTGCTGGGTCCCGTCCTCAACATGGAGGATATCAGTCATGGTATCAAAACCCAGTCCATCAACGTCATGGGTGGAGTGTAAGTCAAACTATGTCTGTTAAAAAACTATTACAGAAGGATCTAGTTTTTGCTGGGAGCAATTTAAAACCATAGAGGGAGACATTTTGATCCTATTGTGCACGCCCTTTTACTTTTAGGTGTGTGCTTCTCAACTTACAGGCATGACTAAGTGTTCTGTCACTGTACACACATACACACACGCACACACACACACACACAGCCCCAGAGGATACAATTATGTGGCTGATCTATTATACTATATGATTACAAAGGATGTGAAAGGTTTCCATCTCTTGAGGGTGAGGATTTACATTGATGTTGATATTAATGCTCATTAATCGGAAGGGTTAGTAGTTTTCTATTAAAGATAAACACCTTTCAGATGTCTCAGCAAAGAAAAGTGACAGAAAAAACACACAGTAGGCAGTAGATTCAGTCTGAAAAACCCACAAATTTCTCCCCATAAAGTTTTGGAGACCGATGACAAAATATAAAGTACAAGTAATGATTTAAAATACAACTTTAAATCAGCAATTCATATTGAATTCTGCCTTCAAAACACGGCTCACATTTTCAGCAAACAGATTTCTTGTCAGCATGAATTGAGTGAATTAGTTTCATTTTTAACACGCCTTTATGTACATTCCATTGTTTGCTTTACATCTGCCTCGCCTACTACGAATCATTTTACAACCTCTTGGAAGCATGGACTTCCTCTTTTTATAATGACAGCATACAGTTCAAGACAGTGATTTAATCAGGGAGCTAATTTTGGCCCCATCTCCCAAAAGCATCTTAAGGCTGAACTGATTGTAAAAATCCATCAATGAAGCTCAAGAGTTGTTTCCCAAAAGCACCAAAAACTACATGTTTTATTTAAGTTTACATTGTTTTTGCTCATTTTGAATTCTATACTTTCAACATCAACATTGATGTTCACAATAGCCACCTCTGCTTCATTTTAGTTTTAATATGAGCTGTAGAATAACATCTGCCTCAAGCAGCAGCGCTCAAAGTTTACTTTCTTAACCAGCTTCCTCCATGTAACATGAATTATAAAATACTGTAGACTGTTAACTATTTACTGTTTTTAACACTCTTCATTTCTCAGCTCTATTATCATCAGAAACAGGACTCTGATTAGTAAGCCATGTGCATTCTTAAGAATATGAAGAGACACTGAAATGAATGAATGAATAATGAATGAATTCTCTCTGTGCGGCAGATGGGTGGCGTTTGAGAAGCCTGCATTCAGCGGAGAGCTCTACATTCTTGAGAAAGGCCTGTACGCAAGTCCAGAGGACTGGGGAGCCCAGAACTTCAAGATATCATCAATACAGCCCGTCTTCCATGTAGGACATTCTATGAAATCAAGCTTTTTAAATGGACTCTTTGCCACACAAAGTATCCAGTTAAATGTTAAGAACTCTGTTAATGATCTCTCTTCCTGTCTGCTCTACAGGACACACTGATAGGATCAACAAAATTCAAGGTATCATTGATTCCTTTCAGGCTTTATATGAAACAGATTAAGCCATTACTCATCAGCAGTGTGAAACAATGTTGAGTCTCTGGCTGTCTGTTCTGGCTGTTTTCCCCTAAGGCTGTTTGGATGTGTGTTGTTACAGGTGCAGCTGTTTTCTGAGCCAGGCTTCAAGGGAACGCTGGTGGCTCTTGAGGACAGTGCAGCAGCTCTGGATGAGGACTTCCTGCCCAGGTCCTGTAAGGTGCTGGCCGGCAGGTACAGTAACTTAACAGGAAACGTCACATGAGAAATGTCATGGCTGGCTGAATTCATCTGTATTGAGTTTAATTTACATCTTTTAATTGTACATGCATCTTTGCGTGAGTGTACAAAGCAATGCTATAATACATGTTTTAAAAGATGATGGTGTGTGTGTGTGTGTGTATGTGTCAGCTGGGTGGTGTATGAAGGAGCCCAGTTCACAGAGAACATGCATGTGCTGGAGGAGGGAGAATACCCCAACGTAGAGGCCATGGGCTTCCTGTCCTCAGACTCTACCATCCGCTCCATACAGACCGTTGGACATGTGAGTGCTGTGAATATGTATGTGTACAAAGAATATGAAAGGCTGCGTCTGTTCCATTTGTGATGTTATTGCCAAGTAGATTTACACATACAAGGAATTTGCCTCAGTGTTTTGTGGCCACCATAGGTTCTCTTACAGGCTTGGAAGGGAAGGGGAGGGGTATTCAGTTAGTTACAATCTTACACACTGGTCCTTTAATTAACCTCCATGTTCTTCTTGCGTAGGAGTTCTCTCTGCCCTCCATCGTCTTGTTCAGTAAGGTGGGCTGCAGAGGTCGCAGAGTGATGTTGACCAATGGATCTGTGAACCTGCTGCAGGCAGGCCTGGATGCACGCATACGCTCCCTGGTGGTGGAAGGAGGAATGTACGTCACCGTCTTTATTTTTCTACTGTTATCTTTTAAGGCACAATCTGTAATCCAAATGTAAACAAAAGATAGTCTGATGTACAGATCTTTCAACACACACACACACACACACACACACACACACACACACACACACACACACACACACACACACAGAGAGACTACAAACAGCAGACTGAAACACAATTGAAGTTATTACAGTTTTATATTGATGTTGAATGAATATTTTTTAATTTAATTTAACTTGTCATGGATGGTACCTTTAATTTAATTTGCAACCTAAATACATAGTTAAAATGAGATATTCTTTGACGCAAAGTTTTTACCCAAGCATTTTATTCAAACTCTCAGCCATAGTGTGTTGAGGAAACACAAAAGGGACAGTAGCAAAACTTTAAATGTTCATATTCCTGCAAAAGCTTTGACAGGGACCCATGACATTCCCTTAAATGGTGCTAGCTTAGCTTTTAGAGCTGTACATGTTTTCATCAAGAGCAGTAAACATGTCAAAGATGTGAGGAACCCAACAAGTCAATAAAACTGTAAACCAAGGAGCTCTGCTTGGACTGTAAATGTTTATTTGTCATTTGATTTATCTCACATTGCTATTTTTTTTAACAAAGCTAAACTAACAGAGAATGACTGGCTGCCTTCTCTCCAGGTGGGTGTTGTATGAAGACAGTAACTACCGTGGTCGACAGGTACTGATCCAGCCGAGCCAAGTGAGTGACTGGTACAAGCTCAGTGGCTGGCAGCGAATAGGATCCCTGCGTCCATTACTCCAGGTATGGATGACATTTGGGAAATTGTAATTATATAATAACCATAACAAACTACCTACACTTTGAAGTTATTACTGGTGTTGATGGACTTCTAATCTCATGAGACAAGTTGATCATTTTGTTTCCCTCTTCTCACACAGAAATCTTTTTTACTGAGTTTATTTTTCCAATGTGATGTGCAAGCAACAAAGGAGAGGAACATTTGATTCAATAAAATACCAAATAAACACTGTCCTGTTAATAAATACAGACAGCTCAGTAAAACAATTCAAACCTTTCATTTTAAATCAATGTCGTGCATGTTTCTAATCAACAGAAACAGATGTACTTCCGTCTGCGGAACAGGGAGACAGGATGTATGATGTCACTGACAGGAACGCTGGATGACATCAACCTGATGAGGGTTCAGGCCACGGAGGAGACAGGGGGCGTAGAGCAGGACTGGCTCTATCGGGACGGGCAGCTTAACTGCAAGGTACAACACTATACCAACATCTTGTATCTAAACCTGCATTTTTATAGCTTCACATAATGCAAAGAATATCCAGCAAAATTCCAAAACAAAAAGTCCAAACAGCTCCTGTAAGATAATCACAACTACGTAGACCTACAGTGTTAGCAGTGAGAGAAAAGTAATAAAACTTGGGTGACTGCAGTGATGGGAGAGAATGTTGCCACTGCAGCACCCATGAGCCTGAAAAATAGTGGCAGGAAATATTACAGTAGTGTGACAGTTCACAATACACAGTAAAATGTGCCAAAAGTCGGGTGAACGTTCCTATGCCCACCCAAAGCCCTGCAGTGTGTATCATCAGTGCCGTCATAAATCTACCGGGCCCTACAACAGGCGACTGCAGAGACTCTCTGGACCTGCTATTTTGTCCGAGTTAACTTTGTACCTCAGAACAAGGGTGTGATCAAGACAATAATAGAAAGCAGGAAATAACATGTATTCCCAACAGACTTCAGTCCGTGCACTGGTTACCTCTGCTACACAGATTCAGTTCAATAATGTCTGTTACAAGTTCACATGTTTTCAAAACTTGTGAAAAGATTGCAGTGCAGTCTGGAAGAAAATGAAGCAAAGGGCCTTTAAAAAAATTCTCACTTACATGTATCCCATATGACTATCTGATAATGCCTTTGTGAGTGCTTTGTTGTTTTGGGAGTTTTTCCACATATAATTAATAATGGAAATCTCGGGTCAGATGTCTTTTTTTAAATGATGACGACTAGTTTACCACAATATAAAAAAAGAGTTATACATGCTAATGCTTTTCCATCTATATCCACCATGTCCTCCCTCTCTCCAGCTGGTGGAAGACTGTTGCCTTGGGACCACAGGAAATGTGGTGATGGCCGGCAGCCGCCTTTGTGTTTCCCCAGAGCGAGGCAAAGACAACCAGCTATGGAACATCACCCCAGACGGTTTGGTGCACTGCCACCTCAAACCTGACCTGGTCCTGGAGGTCAAAGGTCAGATAGCTCAGTCTTGACCTACACACACATATCCTTGTCTCGTTACTTTGTATGGAATAAATTTAAAAGGTGTGGTTCAGCCTCAGCTCAGTGATTGTCCCAATCCTAATCCGACTGCGCCATCTCCTGGTGTATTAAAGACATGCAGTGGTGATAATGGCTGGCTGCACCCACTAAGAGCTTTCATTATTTTTTTTTAACCTCAAAACAGATGTAAAACTACTACTACTTTTTCTATATTCACAATATTTATCTGATGTGTGCCACATGTTTGCAAGAAATCTGTGTTGGTCGCTTTAACAGTTGTTTTAAACAGAGTGTATGAGTTAATAAATATATTTATTCTCTTTGTTTCCTAGGCGGTCATCAGTATGATAAGAACCAGGTGATCCTCAACACGTTTGATGAGAGAAAACTGAACCAAAGATGGACAGTGGAGATCCTGTGATCTGATGAGCCTCACAGCCCCGTGCTGCAGCTCTGCAGAGAGACCGAGCCCTATGACGCAGCTCCAATGTAGAACTCACACCACCTTGAGATAGGCTCTCAATGGCGAATTGGTGCTTTAGTAGTATTTTGACTCTTGTTCTCTCTTGTGGAGGAGGGAAACCATTGACTGGATCAACTTTATAACTATTAACCAAACTTTAAAAAAAAAAAAAAAACATGCACTCTCTTTCTCTTTTTCAGAATGAATAAATGTGAAAATGTTGCTTATCTTTAACCACTTGATTTTCAAACACTGTATACCAAAGACTCCATGCACCCCTCTCATGTTTTCACTGCATGTAGTGGGAGCTCAGCCCTGTTTCAATGCTGCAAACCTATTTTTACTGGTACTTTTCTACTACATGGTGTCAGTGTGTTTTCTGATCATACTGCTGTCAAATATGAATGTATACTGTATGTTGATGTCAGTAACATGAAGTCCAATATGCCTACACTCCCAAACATGGATTTACATGTTTTTGTGTTTGTAGTGACTGTAGATCAGGAACGATCTATTGTAAAGTTTTGATATCTTTTTAGGACTTATAAGTTGTACATAAGCATCAAGTGTATAGATTTGAGATGAAATTTCAAAGCAGAACTGAACTAACGATGCTGCCCACTGTAAATATGTGAATGTAAAAGAGAAAACTGTTACATATGAAATAAAAATGTAATTTTCTTTCTCGCATCTTTTTTTTTTTTTTAAATAAAATGTCACAATGTCATGTCACATGCCATTGTGTGTTATTGTTGTCACCACAACAAAGCTTGTGGCAACAGCAATTACAGGTGCAGTGTGGTGTGTTCCACTGGTGCACTGAAATTGACACATTTATATTTTGATTATTGGCACAAAATAAGATGATTGGCTGCCAACACTTTAAAATTCATTAAAAATGTTTACAAACTAAAAGCAAAATAAAAAGTGGCATTTCCTCCTGTTTCTAGTCTCTAACATCTAGGGTGCACAATGAGGGCAAATAACATGAACATGTGTAATAAATTTCACAGCATCATCATCATCACAAACTGTTGCATCAGAGTTGCAACACCTCTTAGTCATGCAAAATTGATCAACAGCAAAGATAGAGTTCTTCAGAACATTCACACTGATATACAGTATTCGGCACAGTTTTTCTGTTATTTTGTCCACCTCCTGTTCTGTTTTTAATTCTATTAAGGTAACAGACACATAGCTGCACAAACTTTTACTCTGTGATGGACGCTTACTTGTCAGGCTTGTTCTTAAATGTCAGCAATATGATACCAAGCAGAGGCAGTAGCCACATTCACTGAAGTTATCAAGTCCATCATTGGCTATACCCAGACACAATGCATGAAACAGTAACACTGTAAAGATCTCCTTGACTTTTTCCACATACACACACACACACACACACAACCAACTAACTCTTTTGTCGTAGGTGTGTGTGTGTGTATACTTTATCATTGGAGGAAAAAAAACATCAGTGAATAAACCCAAGCAAAGAGAAGAAGCAGGTAATATTTGGCATTTGGAGCAATTTCTATTATTTACTTGGGGTTTCCAAAGCTACTAATAATAATGCTACTGATGATTCATTTAGCTACTGTGCACTGTGTGTAGTCACTCTGAGATCAATTGAGGTTAAGCGATATTTTTAAATATATAATTAAAGTGCAACATATCCATCATATCAGAGCTGAACTACTTGAACTGACATGTTTTTTTAAAGGTAAATATATATCAGTAAACTGTGCTTGCTTCCTTCTTTTCATGTTGCGTTAATGATGTCACATATTACAGAAGTGAAATTATGAAATGATTTCAAGAAGCAATTTATGTTCACCTTCCCCACTTTACTTTAAATCCTCATCTTTAGCATTTATATGCAGTACATAAACAATTGATAAATGGTTCACAACACACTATAATGTTTTTGGGAGATTGCAAAAGTTATTCATATATTTGTATTTTATTAATATATTTGTCAACAACTATAATTCATCACACATCCATAAGTAGACACTGGTGTCTAAACAGACAATGAATGACATAATGACAATAAATACAGTTAGTTTTAATAATTTAAAATAAGTCTTCATAGGAAAAGTTATCTGTTGTCAATGACTGTACATTAATAAACACTTAAAATGTATTTGATCTGATTACAACGACATCATATTGTGTTATAAACAATTTACTAAATGTTTACATACTGCTTACAAATGCTAAATAGGGGGCCTGTTTTTTTTTCCAAGCTAACACTGCAGATGTATTTGAATTAATATTAGATGCTTTCTGACACTGTCAACTGTATATGTAAAAATGTTTGTAATTTACATTTTTCAAATCAAAAATGAAAAGTTAGTTGACGTTTTTTTGTGACTTTTATTCAAGCCAGTATAAAAATGCCAAACATTTTGAAACATACAACAGCAGCTGTAGTGCTTATATTACATGTCTTCAGCAGCCAAACACACAGTGAAGCTACAAAACCCACATGAGAGAAGCAACAGTGGTAACCTTATTTTGTGTCTTGTTGTACCTTCTTAGCAGCTGTAGATAAATTAAGCTGAGACTGTTCAAGCACATGGTTTTCTTTTACTTTTTACAGAATCTTTCTTTCATAATAGTACAGAAAAGTCAATTTCCCACAGTCTCTGAGAGTCAGTGCTATACGTCTTCTCCTCCCTTGCTGATCTGTACTACAGTCTTTCCTCTGGCATGACCCTTCTCCACCTTCTCAAATGCCTTGGGAACCTGTGAAAAGCTGAAGGTCTCCTCCACGACTGCACGGATCTGACAGAGAGCAGATAGAAGAAGACTGAACAGAGGGACAGGAAGCCTTGTTTCTCAACTGCTAGGAGTGATAAAAATCAACATTGTAAGGCTTAAATATTTGTGAATGAAAACTATAAACTCTATGAACAGAATCGGATCTTAAATGCAGTTTCTTCCCATCAGTTCTTTTTTATACTGTTTATTTTAAACCATGTTTAAGCCTCAGTTGAACTACATTATAAATCACAATGTAATCTATCAAACTGCAGGATTACCAATATTTAATTTGTGGAGCTGTCAAATGCATTCAGTGATTTATAATGTTTGTGACACATGCATTTCAAGTCATTCATTTCTAATAATCACCTTGCTATTGCTGAACATTTTTTACATGCTGCATATTTTTAAGTGCACACAATGCTGTAAAAATTGGAGGACATTCAGGTCAATTCATGATCAGTCCCTGAGCAGTTTAGAGAATAAAATGCTACTGTACCTGTCCTGCATCCACCATTTCCCTTATTTCATCCAATGCTGGACCACTAGGTGCAAAGAATCCCCAGCGGTAGTGAACTCCTTTAACAAGGTGCTGCAAGAAAAAGAGAAATGGCATGAAAAAAAAACTTGTGAAACTTAACTGGAAGTGTATCACTTACACACACCTAAAAGTTGTGATATCCTGTGAGGATTCTCACTTGATAACACAAATCCAGCTGTCTCGGAAGGTAACACAGTGATAGAGGTCTGCTGATAGACAGATGGACAATTGTTTGTCTTCATAAATGTTAATCAACAAGGTTAGCTGAAGTTATAAATATTTAACTAAAAAATAATGATTTCTAATTCCAATATAGTAAGAGAAAAAAAGCAAAATGAGTGTTAGTATGTGTGTCAGCAGTGCTTGTCTGAGGTCATGCATTCACCGGTGATGAGTGAGTTTTAGAATAAATCAGTGTATGGAAGTTTGGAATTAATTATTTGAGTGGTTAAGTGTGTCTTATTAGTTAGAAACAGCATGAAAAAACAAAAGGAAGTGTGCGTGCATCAAGGCAATACATACATGTGTAAGCTCACATGTATTTTTCTTTACAATGTGTAGATATGGTAAACCGCGATTTACATCTATACATATAAAATGACTTCAACACAGGCTTATATCCAGAGTGTCATGTGTGTCAGGTGGCTGGGTGGAGCAGCCCATTTTCCATTTTCCCTAAAGCCTTTAACAGCAGGGTAAGATTCCCTGTAACACACAACAAAAGGAGAAATGAGTTGACTCAGTCTTTTGTTATGTTTGACCGTGTGTGTGTGTGTGTGTGTGGACTGTAGGGATCTTTGATATAAAGGAGTTATTTAACGTGTTTCCTTCAGGTGCATTTGGAAAAGAGGCCACTGTGACAACCAAGCCAGCTGTCGGCGCTCTAGTTTTCCTTTTACCAACAATGTACACAGTGTGTCCGTGTGTGTGTGTGTGAGAGAGAGAGAGAGAGAGAGAGAGTAAAGGAGATGTGAGGTGCGAAAGGTGTACAGTGTACATTATATTTATGCCTTCCGTCTAAAATGCTACAAAGTACATCCCACTCCCATTCATTTACTTTGAAGTGTCAACGTTCTGCTTTCAACGTGTCTCACTGTTAAGTCTGTACATAGTGACTGGAAGCCAAATCAATGAGCTGACTCTGTAGCTTACATCTCATCAACTCTGATTGAAAAACACGTCATCGAGACTGAAACAATGCATCAGCAACTGGAAAAAGACACTTTCGCTGCGTGAGTCTGAATAATCTATCTCAGACTGTAGTTTGGATCGTAGGGTGTGGGTGCTTATGAGAGACAATGCCGTTGTACGTTAGCTCCTCCCTGTGCGAGGGCACATCTACTTGTATTACATTGTGTGACCATGAAAAAAAAAATAAGCTAAGCACAATTATAGTGAATTCAAGTGAATTTAAACTGGGGGCTAGTGAGCCATATTTTTGTATAAAAATAGAAATAGAACATTTATATAAGATGCCATGAAGGTGTCAGACTATATGACATACTATCCTATCTGGTTATACAAGAAGGAGAAAAGAGACAGGTGGCAGAGAGAAAAGAAACTGGATACTTACTGTTTGCTTGAAGGGAAGTGAGAAAAGTGCAGGGATTTTATATTGTATGCAAATATGTGACTAATACATTTTTCTCCTCATTTCAAATGGCATCATGTAGTGTAGACAGTCCATTTCCTGTCACACCTGTGTCTGTCTATTCACTCGGGGCAAACCCTTTAGTTTACAGTAACATAACTCTTTATTTTGCAAGAAAAGGGAAAGTCAGTCAGGGGCTGTCCCGGCCCCTGATGATCCTTCAGTCTCAAATTCATGAATAATTTCATTTAACTCCAGCTTTACTTGAAAGCAGTGAAGGATGGTAACAATGATGAAGTCATACACAAAACTCCATTCTACTGAACAAGGTGTCATTAAATCACTTTCAGATTTATAGATAAGGCTGGATATATTTAAAAAATTGTATTGTCATTGACATTACTATTTAAAAAATGACCTTTATATTGTGACCCATTTTTAAAGATTTACTCTTCAAAAGCAGGAAATGGGCTTGAGGCCTCGGGCGGGGTAGGAAAGGTGGAAAGAGACTATTGCATAATTGGTTTTGGTGTTTTTTATGGGATTTATTGACCATAAGAAAATCACAGACCAATGACAGCTGTAAGATTTAAAGTTGCAACAAAATTAAAGAAAATTAAAAAATAACAGTGCTTAGCTATACAACAAGTTGTTGTTTATTCTAATTTCATTACTTATGTTCCTTGAAAAACTTGTTGCAAAAAAGTATGAGCCAACTAAAGATTGTGAACACAGCATTTTGAAATTTTTTTCTTAAACACACAGGAACTTCAAGACATATTTCATATTGCATTGCATTACGGTCACCTCACATCCTGTTTCGATATGTGTCGACATACAGTTTCCTTGTTACTTAGAAAATGCATTTGAAATCATCTGCATATGATCTCATTACTTGGTCTTATCGTGCTTTGAACTTGTTAATGATGAGTCAAACTCCAAAACAGTACACTTTCCTTTAAGGTCAGGATAATAAACACCTATAAACAGCCAAGAATAATTCCTATAATTCTTCTCCAGGTACGTTAGAAGGAAGTAGAGGCGTAAAGTTTCGGTTGACTATTTCACTACACACACGATACTGACACAATATCTGTTTGTATCACACAAAAAAAAACTTCATTCATATGGTGGATCATGTGGTTAAGAGATGAGTGGAAAAAGTTATGACAATGCACAGACTGAAACACACGCCAACTTGTTGCCACAAATGCACTGCAGGCAAGCTTTGTTCTGCATTCATCGCAGTGGGTACACCGACAGGAAGCCACATACACTGAGCACTGAGCTTTCCAACTGCCAGGCTGAAAAAATTTTGGTCATGATAGATACTCAAACTGTCATTACCTTTTATTACCAATTTAAAGGTGTTTTGCAATCAAATAGGTTATTTATGAGCATGGAGATGAGTAAATCAGTTCAATCAATTTCATCGCTAAAGACATAATATTATTAATGTGTAATTAATGTGTGTTAGCTTTTAATACAGTTGACCATGTGATTCTAATTGAATGTGTTAAGCATTTGGTAGGCATATCAGGCACAGTTTCAGATTGGCTTTATTCCTATCTTTCTCAGTTCAATCACTGAATGAGTATCAGCTGTGCTCCTCCTCCTCGTCTCTGCCAGAAGTCTTACAGGACAAAGAAAAAACATTACTAACCTTGTGTGTCTGTAACTCTTTATTATTCTTCATTTATGTTTATTCATGTTACCTCGAGGTCAAATCTTTCAGAAGTACCATATCTGTTCCCATTTTCATGTGGATGATTCCCAGATTTATTTCTATTTCCTGTGTCCAGCAACAGAACACAACCAAAATACAGTCCTGGCTTACAGACATTAAAAACTGGCTCTTTCAAAACTTTCTTCATTTAAACTCAGATAAATCAGAAGCCATTTATAATAGGTCCAGACCTCTCTAGCGAGCACCTGCTGAATGCAGCCTGAGATCCTCTGACAGAGGTCTATTAGAAATTCCAAGGTCGAGGCCAGAAACCATAAGGGGGCGGAGCCTTTGAGGTTGACTCTAGGATGATCTACCAGAGGAGACCAGGCAGGTTAAGCTCCGTTTCCTCTTTGAAATCTCTCTTAAAAAACACACTTTTTTTATAAATGCTTTCTCATTATGTTTTTACTCTGTGTTTTAGTAATTCATGCCTTAACCTGACTTCATATTATTATTATATCAATTCTACTTTCATTTAATATTTATCTGGTAATTTCTCTTTTTGTTTTTATGTCTTTGTAAAGCACTTTGTCACTTGTTTTTGAAAAGTGCTATATAAATAAAGTTATTATTACTATGATATTTCTGTTTCAACATGACAATGCACAATGCCAGGGTCCATAGAGAAATGCTTTTCCCAGTTTGCTAACTTAATTGGCCTGTATGGAGCTCTGGCCTAAACCCCATCCAATGCATTCGAGATGAACCGGAACGCTGACTGCAAGCCAGGCTTTATCGCCCAATAGCAGTTAGACCTCACTAATGCTTGTGTGTCTGAGTGGGAGCACATCCCTGCAGACAGGTTACAGCATTTACAAAAGCCTGACACTAGGAATGTGGAGGCTGTTATAGCAGCACATTAATGCCGATGGCTTTGGAGTGAGATGCTCAAAAAATATAATTGGTTGCAACAATGAGTTTCCATATACTTTTGGCCATATAGTGAGAGTGAACTGAGTCACCTAATATTGTGATGTGAGGTTTGTTTCTTACTGTCCTACTACAAACTAATTAATGCTGACAAAATAATAAAAGCAGCAACAAACAGTACCTGTGCATTCTTTTGAATTTCCACAATGAATATGTGGAAAATAATTACCTTGAGGGCCTTAGTGGTCATGGTGGCAGCAGTCTGCAGCATGCCATCAGCAATACCCAGCGTGTCAGTGTTTTGGAGGAAGGGTGTCACAAGGGTGACATACTTGGCACCGCACCAAGGCTTAAGCAGATTCAGCGCCCAGTGCTCCGTGTCCCCTCCTACATTATCCAGGATCAGGTCAAATCTTCAGGTGGAGAGCGACAGGGTTGGTGAAAAGAAGAGACACCAGCAAAGATACATAAGTGATGGGTGAGTGGGCATAGAAAGACAAAATAAATGAGAGGCAGAATTAGTAGGTGTGGGAGGGAAAAGGGCAGATGACAGAAATGGAGAAAGAGATCAAGTCTGAGTGGGACAGAATCCGTCAGATAATTAAAGAGCTTAGATTTCCCACACTAATGAGCAGGCTTCACAGTGACTGGGTTGCCACGGTAACAAGTCTGATACACACACTCACTATCTCCAATCAAATAGTGATATAAATGCAAAAATGAGTGTGTGTGTGTCTGCGCGACTCTCTCACTTCTCCAGGGCGCTGAGTTGCTCGTCAACAGGTCCGGCAGTGTAGTCCACCACATGGTCCACCCCCAGTCCCTTTACGAACCGCTCAGCATTCTGGGAGCATGTAACAGTCACATGGGCTCCCCATGCCTTCAACATCTGGAAACATAACAGCATCAGTTTCATCTCCAAATACGAGCACATCAGGCTGAAAGTGTGTCATTTTATAGTATTTATGTCATAACTACAAAACAAATATATGTTTGGATTAGTGTGAGGAGCAAAATGATGTCCAATGTTTGAGGAGCATGGTTGATCAAACGTTGCATCTGCACAATGTGAGCTGCAGTATTCAGATCACCAAGCAAAATGCATGGCCCTGTATGAAACAAACTTTATCTCCTGATCAGTGTTGTTGATTATTTTTGCACTGCTATCCTTCTGTTGTCTTTGTCTGCATTTTGCATGTGTAAACAACTGAGGAAACATTTTAATTTTCATGTTAAGAGAAGCCTGTTTTAGCTTGATACAATTAAAAAAAAAATTAACACAATGATATAAAACATACAATATACAGCTTGAGCATCATCCATCTTCATCCATACCTGTATAGCAAATGTTCCCACTCCCCCAGATCCTCCAAGGATCAAAATGCTGTGAGGAAGAGGAAACAGCAAATATTTCAACAATACAACAATATTTCTACACCACTGTTGCACAGACTCTCCCTCATTAGGATTCATGTCAAACGCACTTCAGGCTTTAGCGTGTCAAGTTCACTGCCGTGCAAGGGAGCATCTGGGTCGCTGCCAGAGAAGTAGAACACATCACCTAAAAGCTCATTATGGAGTGGGCTAACAGGGACTAAGCTTAGAGGGAGCAGAGAGTGGAATAATTGGCTAGATCAAAGACAGCAAGCTTCTTTGGGGTGGACAGGTCTCAACAACAAGTGCAAACTGTGTGTGGTTACGTGTGTGTGCGTGCGGTAGTGTTTCCTCACCGCTTCTTGGTACAGTTGTCTTTAGTGAGCCCGCCAGTGTTGACAAGTGCTGACCAGGCGGTGGTTGCCACGTAAGGAATGGCTGCAGCCTCTGTGTGGCTCAATGACTTTGGTTTGTGGGATACCTGAACACAACACAACACTTGCTGAGTTATTATGAAAAAACACATATGAATGCCAACACCACTGTGTCAAATGTTCACACGATTGAGTGAGTTCTCCTTTCATTTGACATGCTTCAGTAACAAAGCAGCTTTTACACTGAAGGAACAAAAATAACGTATTTGCAATATTGAAAGTGCGCCTGAAACAAGAAGTGAAGTGTTTTACTTCCACACAGATAGAAGCAAACCTGAATACCTCATTGGCACTTAGCACCACAAACTCAGCCAGGCTGCCCTGCTTCCATGGTGGGATAGCTGCCCATACCTGAAGGAGACACAGCAACACACATACATAATACACATATAATATCTGCTGCATGTCTCAATTCCTGGAATCACACTTTACAGCTGTTTAGTTCGACAAGATTGTTCAAAATCATTAGAGCACATCTTTCCGACAAGTAGATAGTACGTGACTCACTTTCTATATTAATGTTCCATTAGTCAACGAATGTGTGGTGAGAAGACTAGAATATGAGGAGAATATGACCTCATGATCTGCTAAAACAGGCCTATTTAAAGCTACCGCCTGTTTGTCTAAACACAAACACCTGCAAATAGAGAGCGTGCGCGTCAGGGTCAGTGACCACAGAGAGGAAAACAAGCTGAAATTAAAATGTAAATGACAACCAAGAATTTTAATATATAATAATTATTATAAAGGAATTGTTTGGTGATTGAGGACAGCTGAGGGTGAACTGAAAAAATATTAAAATTATTAAATATAAAATAATTGAAGGTTCCCTCTGCTTTGAATAATATTTCATGTCTGATAGGGTTTCTCTACAAAAAAGGTTTAGTAACCTCATTAAAAAAATCATGAATTACATCTACTCTTCTTCTCACTCATTAAAAAAAAATATCTATGAACATATTATTTATTTAGGTTGCATACTTGACCTTGATTGTCTTCAAATTAGGTGTAATGTCACAAATCTTCCTTATAGGTACACAGCCTAAACTTGAATTCAGATTTAAGGTGAGCAGAGAGAAACTTTCCACTTTTAAAAGATGAATGTGAAAACAAACTCTGCACATACATCATCCTCTATTCCACCTCCTGTTGTCACATGTCACAAGTCATGTCACATATGTAAACCAAATTGAGCTGATGGTGCATAATCAACCACAGTGTTTGCAGAGCCTGTGATGATGATGTTCACGCTGCATTACAGAGCCTTACATTAGCCAGGAAATCAGCTGTTTGCACTGATGACACACAAACACTGATCCTGCCAAACACTGACTCTGCCATCAGCAGAAATTAGGATTCATCGGACCAGGCTATGTGCGTTCATTACTCAGTGAGGCTGATGATTAATGATTCGTATCTTTTTTTTCTGATATGTCTCAGCAGCGAGTTTACCATAGCTAGATATTTCTGTTTACAGCACCCTGACCACATGCTTGTGGTGGTTTGGTGGTTGTTAATTGCAGCCATCGCTACTCCTCTGCTATACGCTGTCTTTTACCTCATCTCTTTCTCTGAAGTACTTCACATCCAGGCCGCACTCCATTATGACCCCAGACACATCTCTCCCCAGGATGAGAGGGAACTCGCTGCCCGTCTGCTTGATATTCAGAGGATCTCTCTTCATAGACAATGTCGCAGAACCATAGCCACCTGAAAGCACAAGAGGAAAATTCTATGTGATTTTGGAGGCTGTTGGATAGACTAAGAATGAAAGAAAGATCAAGACCGGAGACACCAAAGTAATTCTCTAGTTAGTAAGAAAGTAGATCATTCAACATTCAACGCTTATGTGGGATAAAATTATGATCATATGCATTGTATCTGTGTATCATTCTATCTGCATGTGTGAAAACACTTTTGCATGAATACATTCAAATGTGTGATTCAAAGATGCATCTTTGAATCCACAAGCAGATCTGTAGCTGTGCATGACCTTTCGTGAACAAATGAAAAATATTTGCACAAATAATTTCCAATGTGTGAGTGCCTAAGGAAGATTTGCACAAAAGTTTGCAGTTACACATCTATCTGTTTGTGAAAAAAAAAAAAGTTCACACAGAACTCAATTCTATGTGTGAATGCCAAGTTTACAGCTACGAATCAAACCTACGAGTACAAACCAGCAAAAATACTTTTGTCCCACATTTGATGCTTTGAAACACTAGGGGTTGTGTCAACTGAAGGCGCTGAAAGCACTGAAAGCACGACCCAACTGAACAGCCTCTGAACTTAACAAACTCATGCCAAACTTCCCTATAAAAATAGGGCCTTGTTGGTAGGTGCAGAACAAGCAGCATGGACGATATTTTAAAAATAAAGTAATGTTAGGAACCACTGTTCAATTTAGCAATTATTTTCTAGGTAAATGAGGACTTATTTCAGTAAAAATGTAACTTAAATGACTAGTTAACAAGCGAACCATCACCAATCATTATTATATTAAAATGTTGTTTGTTTCAATGGAGTTTGATGTTGATGTTTCTCTGCTGAAGAGTCTGCTATGGCTTCATTTTCATGTCTGGAGAAAAAGCCTTTCACGTTGTGCTTTTTGAAAACTTCTTAAAACATTTGAAGTAAGAAAAAGGCAATGCAGTATCATAATCTTGCTTTATATTTGATCAGCACTGCCTAGTTTGACAGTTTGATCTGAATTTTGTGAGCTTGCAGTGTTGCGCTGGATGAACCTAATTTGCATAAAGTTGAGGTTGAGTTGTGGTTATGCAAATTCAGATATGCAGATTCAGATATGGTGATACAAAGCTACAATACATATGTATTATAGCTTTGTATTTTATACCATACACTTAAAGGATAGTTTCACATTTGTATGAGTGTCTTAAAACACTTTTGGTTGTTGTCATTGTTCGTCTTGTCCATACTGGCCACAAAAGAAATACATTTCTTTTTTACAATGTAAATGAGGAACTAAACCCTCAGTTCCCTTCAGTCAGTCTGTCTGAATTATTTGAGATTAAAAAGCATGTTACTGGTCCCACTCTTAACAAGCATGCTGTTTATTGTGTTTTCTACAGACCTTGACACAACTGATGTATTACATAGCCTAGGTATTGAACTTTCTACCACTTTTATATTTTCTTCAATTTGACCTGTGTCAATGAAAATGAATCCATTAATTAATTATTAAATTTTTTTTTTTTTTAACAAAAAATGACAAAATTATCTGGTTACAGCTTCTTAAAGGTGAATATTTGCTGGTGTCTTAGTCCTCTCTGAGAGTAAACTCAATATCTTTGGGTTGTTGACTTTTGGAGGACATTTTAGTTTGCATCTTGGGGTTTGGGAAACATTTTTCACTATTTCCTGACATAGACCAAACAACTAATGAGCATTTTTGTTTTTACAAAAGAGAGAGTTAAAAGATTAATCAATAATCAAAAGAGTTGCTGATTAATTTCTCATGATCAGCTAATTGATAAATTAACTAATTGTTTCAACCCTAGTGCTACTGAATCAAAGAGACTGGAGAGGGGGCTATCTAGGTCACTAGTGATATTGATCATAGAGTGTCTGTGCAGTGAAAGCAATCAAGACCACAGCATCGTGGAAACAGACAAACTGCTCTGAGTTTCACAAATGATAAATGTCAATGCAATCTAGGTAGTGACATTTGCACTTTCTCTAAGCGATCATTGCTGGCACCCCTCACTATCTACCCACACACACTAAACCCTCCACCTCTTTAGGATCACAGACGTTTTCAGAAACCAGAAAACCACAGGCATCATTTTTTTTGCACATTGTCTGACTGCTTTGCTCACAGAGAGTTAATTGTCTCCCACTCAAGCTTGGCTATGCATATGTCATATGTCATAGTCATAATCATGTCTTCATTATAGCTTGCAGGGTCTCTTAGCACAATCTAAGCGTCCAGGGTCAAATATAGTACATATAATTAAGAATGTATATTCTAATATGCAACCTCACCTGTCACTCACCTCTCATGCTGACATCAATTGGGTTCAGTCCCGCTGCCAACACTCTGACAATGACCTCATTGGGGTAGTTGATGATGGGAAAACTAGCATTTTTAGTGAACCTTAGAACGTCATTGCTCCCATATTTATCAATGACCCAGGCAGGCATTATAGTCATGCAGCTGTTGGAGGTACTGAACAGTCTAGTCTGGCTGGAGACTGACGTGTTCACACTTGGTGATTTACTAAAACAAAACAACCACCTACTGTACACTAAGTGCCTTACAGTTCTCATCTTTCAACTCTTAAACAATGTCAAATAAAACGGTGCGTTTAGTCCCTGTTACAGACACTATGCTAACTCACTCATTACAATTCGTTATGAGTCACGACTACCTTCTGAATAGACACATTTTCTTCTTATACAAACATAACTAACTAGACATTTAGGTAACATAAAATAACTCCAATATTTATCATTTCAAAACGTCCTCTCCCGTGACATGCCACTTCCTCCACACTAGTGCTAGACACACCGCTCAGCGCCTCCACCAATCAGAGCGCCGTTTGCTCAACAGCTATCCAATCAAAGAAAGCGCTGTTAGACGTTGATGGCCGAAACAAACATGGAAGCCCCTGAGTGCTGCACACTGTCCGAAGGTTGATGATAATTTGAAAGGTTGTCTCCAGACATATTGTGAACATGCTCAGCCTGACACTGAGGGAGGTTTGTACGACTATTCACGAGTCTTCTGAGCTTTACTTGTTGGTGTTTGTCTGCTGCGTTTAGCTGTGCAGTGGACATGTTGTGCTGCTAGCTTAAGTCAGACATAACATTTCTGTTCTCCATAACAGGCAATAGCTCAAACATACTGTCAGGAAACCGCATAAAGACACCTTGTCTGTTTTTCTTGCTTTCTGTATTTTTAGGGCAATTGTAAACCTATGAATGTAGTAGAAGAGTTTCTGCAGTTAGAAAGTATTCGGCCATGTTTCAAAATCAAAACAATAACGCACTTAAAGGATATGTTCACAATTTTCAAGTGTGTCTTAAAAACAGGCAGGTGTTCATCTGAACAGTGAAAGAGATTTTCCTCACTGTAATCATTCAACCTGTTCATACTGGCTGTTAAAAGATCCCCTTCAAATGTGCTTTCAATGTAAGTGATGGGGGGCCAAAATGTGTCCACACAGTTATTTTGTGCGAAAATGCATTTGAAAGTTTATCTGAAGCTTACATGAGGCAGTCTGAGTCAGTCATATCAAGTGGATATTCCTGTTCCCTGTTGAGCTACAGTGGAAGTACAGTAACAAAAACAGGGACTTTGGCACTAAAAGGACGGTAACATTGAAAGATATCTTCTTGATTTGAATCATTCGGATGGCTGAAGCTTCATATTAACTTCAGATAAACTTTTAAATACATATTTGCACAGAAGGAGGACTGTGGATTTTGTCCTCCATCACTTACATTGTAAGTACATCATGAATGGATCTTCTAATGGTCAGTATGATGCAAACTATGCATTTGCAACAAAATGTATTGCTGTGTATGCTATGCAAACAAAACTGTTAAAGTATTTTTGAAATATCTTACCACAGTACTTGAGTGAAATTAGTCTTAAGTTACATTCCTCCACTGATATTTCATCATTATTCTCCAGGTGTCCTTGGCGCTCCGGGAGGGAAGGATCTCCCCAACAGAGCTTTGTAGGAAATGTCTCAACCGCATCAAGAAAACGCATCATCTAAATGCTTACATCAGTGTGACAGAAGAGCTGGCGCTGAAGCAGGCACAAGAAGCAGAAACCAGACTGCTGCAGGGTAAGGACCCACGTGTGTGTATTTCATCTGTTCTGTGTAGAGTCATAGGTGTTACAGTTCGATCCTGTCTTCCTTTAGGTGCTCCTAAAGGTCCTCTGGATGGAATCCCCTTTGCGGTCAAGGACAACTTCTGCACAGAGAACATCAAAACCACATGTGCTTCCAGGATGCTCAAAGGTCTGTGTTTACTTCAGTTTAAAGTTAATGTGTCTCATATTTTTAATATAAATAATTACCTGTAATAATAACCTGACCCTACTTTTGCTACAGACTACACTCCACCATACAACGCTACAGTGGTCCAGAAGCTCCTTGACCAAGGGGCTGTTCTCATGGGGAAGACCAACATGGATGAGTTTGCTATGGGGTAAGGCCAATGTTATCAGTATAAGAGTCGCTCTTCAGCACATGTTCTGATAACAGCTAGTCAGTTATAAATATCAGTCTGCATTTGACAATTGCTTACAGCTGTGTATAAATGCAAGATGAGAATTAAATGCAGTGACAGACAAAAAAATCTGAAAATGCACTCTATTTGTCTCCCAGTTCAGGCAGTACGGACGGGGCTTTCGGTCCAGTAAGGAACCCCTGGAGCTACGCTGCTTCCTACAGAGATCAGACTGGGGCGGTGCCAGACTCTGACTGGGTCATCACTGGAGGAAGTTCAGGAGGAAGCGCAGCAGCCGTGGCCTCACTCACCAGCTACCTGTGAGGGAACACAATCAGATCCATCGTCCATCCCAAAACTGTTACAGAGGAACAGATAATATAGATTTGATTCAAAATGGTGCTTACAAATTGTCATTTACTGTTTGGTTCATTCCTGGCAGAGCTTTAGGTTCAGACACAGGCGGTTCCACTCGTAACCCAGCAGCACTGTGTGGTGTTGTCGCCCTGAAGCCCACCTATGGCCTGCTGTCCAGGCACGGCCTCATACCTCTGGTCAACTCCATGGACGTCCCTGGCATCATGACCCGCAGTGCCAGTGATGCAGCCATCGTCTTAGGTAGGAAACTGACGATGACCTCTTATTATACGGGTGACACTTGCATGTGCTACACCGTAATTTAAAGTGTCCCACCTGCACCCACATAAAAACTTTTTTTTTGTTTTGTTACTGTTTTGTGATCCACATGGCTTGTGTCATTCCCCAAAATCAAAATCATAAAGTATTTTGATCCAAAATACATCTCAGCTCAAATATAGCTATCAATTTCTGTAATGTTTCTGTCGACTAGGGTGTATTAATGGTAGGATGGTAGGATTAATGGTAGGATTAATTACATGCAAACAATGTGTCTAATTCAAGAAATATTTCAGATTAAGTGACTACCACACAGCTGTGACTTCCTGTCTTTCTACTAACCAAAATTACAATAAAATCTCATGGGAGAAGTTCACTTAGCATACTGACTGACACCTGCTGCATGTTTCCTCTAACATCCAGTATAATAACATAAAAAAATACCACAAGAAATACTGACTGACATTTGATAAAATGTATGTGACATGACATATCTGTAGACAGTGTTGCACATTTGTCATACTGCCCTTAAAACCTGGGATTTTGTTGACATGTCACACAGGTATTCTGCAAGGCCTGGATATGAGAGACTCAACAACAGTCCCGGCCCCCTCATCACCCACAGAACTACCTGAAGACTTTGACGTCAAAAACATCTGCATAGGCATTCCAAAGGTGAGTTAGGTTTTGTTTTAAAATCATTATAACAGCAATCCGTATGCTATTAGGAATAATGGGAAATAATAAGTAAGAGATACAGATCTTCTACTGCACTGGTTTCAATCTATGTATTGTATTTAGCAAAAAAAATAATCAAGTCAGAATCCTTGTACATAATTTTATACTGAATGAACCTCAAGATTATTCAAGATAAAATATCTTAATGAACACAGATACACTGGGTTCACGAAGCTGCTTCTCTTTCCTGTCGGTGAATGTGTATCAGGAGTACCACGCTCCGGGGCTGTCGGAGGAGACTCTAGCGCAGTGGAGTCGTGTCGCTGACATGTTCGAGAGGGCGGGAGCGCACGTGAAGCAAGTTTCCCTCCCCCACACCCAGCACTCAATTGTGTGTTACCACGTCCTGTGCCACGCCGAGGTGGCGTCTAACATGGCCCGTTTTGACGGCCTAGAATACGGTATGAACAGGTAGATCACACATTAGTTTACACAGGAAATGTGCTGGATCGAGCGAGTTACAGTGAAAAGATTTTTTTGGGGGAAAAAATCACTCGACGTTCTGGTTCTATCGTATGTGTCGCCAGTATGTTAGAAGATAACGTCACTGATTTCTGTCCCTCTTCTGTCAGGTCACCGTAGCAAGGTGGACAGCTCGACGGAAGCCATGTATGCCTCAACCCGACATGAGGGCTTCAATGATGTAGTGAGAGGGAGGATACTGTCTGGCAACTACTTCCTGCTCAAACAGTAAGACAATAGATTGAACCTCGTCACACCGATCTTACTCAATCCACTCACCCTATATTGCTTTGCCCTTTTCTTCTGCTGTCACTGGAATGCAAAGCAGATTTGGTCATTTGCTAAATTCCCTTTCTTTAAATTTAAAAGAGAGTAAAAATTGTTCAGTGAATCTTTTAATATTAATCTTTAATATACTAATATTTCATTTTGCCAGAAACTACCAGCACTACTTTGTGAAAGCCCAGAAGGTTCGCCGGCTGATCGCGGACGATTTTAAGCATGTGTTCAGCTCAGGTGTGGACGTGCTGCTGACACCGAGCACTCTCGCTGACGCCGCGCGGTACTCCGACTTCACAAAGGAAGACAACCGAACACGCAGCGCACAGGAAGACGTCTTCACTCAGCCTGTCAACATGGCAGGTACAGAGAGAAAACGAGGCATTCAGGCAGCATTCATGCGTGTAGAAGTTGATATGTGGGAGGATTCAGGAAATGTTTTTGCATTTTTGCATCCACTTTCCTGTAACTGACAACTTTTCATCCAAAACTACTACTACTAAAATGATTTCCTTATTCTACAACAACAGGTGTATTGCATGACAAATGTTGAACTGAAAAGGGGAAATGATTTGTGAAAAAAAAAACAGAAGTACAGTTCTGATGACAAATAATCGGAACCTGACCAACACACCATCATTTCAGCTCATATCAAAGGCCCTGTTTACACCTGGTATTAACATTTGTCTTCACGTGTCCTGACTGACCACTTATGATCAGACATCATTTCCGTTTTTAAAGACCAAATTCGTTCTTTATTGGTCCAAAGCTATAAATAACAGGAGGAAGCGCAGCAGATATAAATAACAGGGTGGGTCAGGGTCTAATGTTAATTAATTTTCTGTGTTCCGTTCATACAGTGAAACTATTTGAAGCAAAGCAGTCGTTCTCCTGGTAAATCCTGAGTCGAGCAGCGCAGAAAAACTAAAAACTGTTGAGATTTGACCGGACAGAAGAAACTATCCAGCTCTGAATGTGGTCTGAGTGATCGGATTTCAATCCGTCTTGGATGCATTTACGCTTGTATTTAGAGCTGTCCACTTGTGATCGGATCCCAGGAGACACATGTTAATACCAGGTGCAAACAGGGCCAAAGTGTACCTCAGAGCCTTAATGGGGGTGTTTACATTCAGTTAAACTTTTTCCAGCCTGTTATCACTCTCCAAACTAACCTTGGGATCCTAAATCATTTCCTTTGCATGAACTTTCCCTCAACCCTCTTTTTCATCACCCCAGGTCTCCCAGCTGTTTCAGTGCCAACGGCTTTATCAAGGCGGGGCCTTCCCATTGGCTTGCAGCTCATAGGCCCAGCCCTCCAAGACAAGAAACTGCTTACTGTTGCCCAGTGGATCGAGCAGAGGGTTGGGTTTCCCTCCATCATTGACTTTGGAGACTCCAGCGAGAGCGGGAATGAGACGGGTGTGACCAAAAGGGAGCAGATTTCAGCTGTGTGAAGAGAACAGTGGACATTGTTCACAGTCACAGTCACTACATAAAGGCACACACAGTGGACTTAAGATGGACTTTCTTTGCTTGTAAGATGCCATTTCTGGACATTTTCATTGGAATTATGTACATCACTCACATGATAGCTTTAAGCATCCTTAATAGAATAAAACACAATGACAAGAAGTGTCAAACTGTCGTATAACATGCATCATGTTTGAGTGGAGAAACGTGTTTTTCAGCCTGTGACATGCTGCTGTATTTGCGCTGTTAAATAAATGCAAGACAGGTGGATTATCTTGACAGAGTGATATTTCTTACAGTGTCCATGTGCACGTGTACTACTAAGTCTGACCTCTGCTTTCATCACTTTACTTGTTGATAGAAAAAGTACATTTATACATCAGTTATAATTAATGTGTTAATATCCTTAAAATGACATCTCCTCCTTTGAATATGCAAATATATTTCATTTCAGAAGTTTAACTGCTGGACACAAGATGTCTCCTACCTTACTGAAAAGTCCATTCTCCATGTTTGTGCATTAGAGGCTTCAAGTTTCCCCATCACACTTGAATATTTGAATATTGGACCATGATTGGCTTCTAAACTAGTTGTGATGTCACAGACCCGCCCCTTAAAAGGCAGATTTTCAATAAGCACAGAGAAACTTTCCATTTTCAGCAGATGAATGTGAGAAAAAAACTTTCACACACACATTCAGCGTTCTGTGACACTCAAACATCTGACTGTAGGAACAAGAAGAAAAACTTTTGAGTGGAGGGAGACTTTAAGAAATGCAGATCTCTGATTTCTAAAAAGAACATAAATGTGCACAGTATTTCCTGCTCTTGTCATAAATTATAATAATTTTTTAAATGCCTTTTCTGACTGCCTTCTGCAACTTCCATGCGATTAAAGTAAATATATAGACCAGGTAATCCCATATCATATACACAAGCCCTGAGGAATTGTCTGTATTTCAAATGTAGAACCTGTTTCAAATTTCACTCCCCAAATTCAAATTATCTCCACAAATCGTCAAATGGTGGAGATAATTTGAAATGAATTAAAACAATATCTACATTTTTTTATAAGTGCATGTCTGAGAGAAGATATACATTAGTCCACTTCCATTGCAGGAGAGTTGGCTAACAACTTAACATGATCAAACAGCACCAGTGGACTCTTGAAATCATTTTGGCTCAAGCAGACAGTTGCCATGAAATGTTAAGACTGTAGTACACATTAAAGTCAACTCAAGTGAAATTAATCCAGTCAGCCAATTACATCACTGGAAACTGTCCTCAACTGAGGTGTTACACTAAGTGCTTAAAGAGTCAGCAGTAACCTGCTCTCAGTTGACTACAGCTCCATGTAATCCTCACCCATTTCTCTGCAGGAGGGAATCTATACTTGGTGCTTGTTACACTCATCATTAGTCCTGGTAATTCAGACAAGTGATTTCCACAGAAGTCGTTTGTGTTCTTTCTCATGTAATTAATCTAACCTATGATAAAGGTGTGACTCTTTGAACTTTTGATTAATTGATATGATGGATGTTTGAGTAGAGATGCTTGCTCACCAAACCACAACCAAAGAACAACTGACGACTTTTCCTGTTCACTGCTGTTCCTGTTCTACACATAAATACGTTGTATCTACGTAAAGATGCTGCTGGAATATTCCAACAGCACCAGCGGGTTTGTGTTACTATTCAAAACCAGTTCCACCATTCCCTAATTGTGTTATAGGCTTGCACCCCCAAATCCTCAAATCCCAGCTCACTGTTGCTACAATTAGCATGCAGCTAGCATACTTGCTAATTTTAGACAACTCCTGCCAGAACAACACAAGCCATCTATTGAGTAGTTTACTGTATTTAAAGTGGCCGGGCATGCCTGATTAAGACAATTAAGAATAGGCTTAAGCCAGTTAGGGCTTGTCACATTAGCAAGCGCTTCATCTTTAAAGGAATAGGTTGACATTTTGTGGGAATACGCTTATTCATGTGTATTGTAACTTTGGACACAGCCAGGCTAGCATGTAGGTTTCATGTGGAAAGTGGTGGGGACAGACATTTGACAGGGGGTCCTTTCAAGTCCTCACCTTCAACCCTGTGCATCACTCTGCCTTTGTTGTGTTTGAAGTGCTTCTATTTGGTGGTGGTCCCACATCAACGTGACACAACAACCATTTCATATGTACCATATGAAAAACCAATGCCCATTTCCTGGCATATTATACATGATCAGCCAGTGATTCTAAATTACATCAACAAAAATTGCAATATTTTTTTATGATGCACATATTCAGTATATGGTACATTATAAGTGCACTGATAATGTGTTATAAATATTTGAAGCAGGAGTACACTTTCAGACAATAGCAAAGCTCATACTTTGGCTCTGTCACTCTCTCTCTCTCTGTCTGCCTCTATCACTCTTTGATGCCTATATGGACAAACACTATGTAATTCACTGTCACTCACAAACATATTTGTCTAGTTTTAGTCTTTTACATGGGAAAAATTGTTTTTTAGTAATTATATCAGAAGGATGTGCACAGTGAGATAACATTACAGTGCACAGGTTTCTCTCTCTCTCTCTTACCTGTATTGACAACCACTTAAAAAAGGTCACTCTGTTCATCACCTAGACTGAGCAATGGGAGAAACTGGTTTAAAACAATGCTTAAATCAGTAGGATGTGCTCTTTGCGGTAACATTACTGCTCATAGTGTAAATTCTTACCTGTTCACTCCTCTTTTCTCTCTGGCCTGGCCTTTCTCTCTTGCTTTTAATGTCTCTCTCTGGTGTTTGCATTAACAACGAAGCTAAATGAAAATGAATAGAACGCAGACCCCTGATGCTTTTAACAGGGGCCAGTCCCATGACGCAGTTGGGGCGCACAGAGGACAACAGTCTCAAATGTGCGAAATTGTCCAGTTTGTTACATGGATAGTCAGTGATTCTGTCTCTCCTGACAGTGTTGTCAGTCAAAGAGTCGATCACACTGGACAATAGAGGAGGACATGACAGCAACACTGGTATGTGTCTGTTTAAACAGGAGTTTAGTGGATGTCACAGAGCATTTCCACATACATTAACCTCAAGTTTTGGAACTTTGACCATGTTTAGCATAGATATCCAACATCATAACAGTATGTAAATAACAGAAAGTCACCAAAAAGTATGATATGTCCCCTTTAAATGTAGGGCTTAGGGGTGTTAGTCACACATATTGAGTTAGCTTTGTTGTTTCCAATATTTCACACACACCACACAAACACACAGCAGAACACAGAGGGCCCATGCCAGGCTCTTGTTTCCTTTGACATTCTCCTCTCCTAATGTGTGGATTTGTGTGGTATCTTCTTCTCCTCTCTTTCATCCTCACTCCATCCCTCCCACCTGACCGGCTCTTTCCATTGCTACTCATTTGATCCTGATCCCTGTGTGCATTACGCAACTGTCGCCCTTGCTCACGGTTGACAGAGAAGGACGTGCTAATGAAATCTCAGAAAAGCACATACTCCTCTCATACACACATAAGCCATCTTCCACACACAATTCTGGTACTCCTACATGGAAACAGGTCTCTATAAGAATGTACATTATATACTGTACACCCTGTTCGACAGTCATAGATACTGGTCCTTTGATATTTTAATTTTGACAAGACACCAAATAATCTTGTTACGAATACTGAGAAATATCATACCTCAGAAATTCTTGGTATCACAGCAGGGATATTTTTGGTGTCATATTTTTGGTTTCAGTGATCGTGAAGAGTGGTAGCCGTGAAACGCTTGTCCAGTACTGTATATTAAAGGAAAAACAAGTAAGTGTGTGTGAGGTAGTGACACCAGAGAAACCAAAGATTAGCAACACAGCTGGGTGGTGCTGGGTGAAATGATTTTCCAACCAACAGAGTTTGGTTCCTTCAGCACCTTCCAAAGATTAACTTCTGGTTTCATAACTTCAGCATTCTTTAAAAGGCTGTTTTGGATCCAGTTCAAGGTCAAACATCACCATGCATCTGTATATGTTAGCCTTGTAGCTTGTCCAGGGTGTACCCAGCCTGTTGCCCAGTGCATATTTGGATAGCGTCCAATTCACTACAAGGTTGGCTGTATGGATAGATAAGTGAACCAAATTAGTGTAAACTTTTGTTTGCCTCTAGTGTCAATATCAGTGGCACATAAATTATAGGCCACTGACTCCACTCATCTGTCTCCTTTACATGGCAAAAAGTATTAGTTTAAAACTATTGTGCTAAATACACTCTGAATATATAACTGATCTTAGTAAAATTGATTAATTAGAATTATGTGGGACAATTTTTGCATTGGCACATCAGCAATATATTCTGATATGAAGGCAATGCATTATATGCACACCCAAAACTATTCTGAAATCTGCAAGGTGTTTTCTAATCATATCAGAAAAGAGAATGCAGATATCACACTCAGAGAAGATATGGCAAATATAAAAGTGTTTCTTGTGTCAAATTGTTCCAGATTATTCCTAATGTGGGACAGTTCAGGCTGAAAGCTGGGACACTTGTTGGGAGGCTGAAAGATCTTCATCAGCTCAAATGCAGGGTACCTGTGTTAGCTGGTTATCCAATGCACAATTCAACAGAAGTAACAGTGTAAAAAGAATCATTCTTTGCAACTGGTGAGTGGACATTTCCATAAATACTTAAAACAAGATTTGAATGCTGAACTGAACTAAAATGTAATGGGGAATCATTCAAATGTAATATTTACACTTTTACATATAGCTTTTAAGTAATGCCAGCTTCCCGCCAAAAAGTTTAGTTTTAAATAGTTTGACAGTTTAGAAAGTAACTTATTCACTGAGTTGAAGAGTTAAATGACAAACTGATATCACTCTCATGTACTGTGAATATGCTGCCACTGAGGGCAACTGGCTGGCTTAGCTTAGCACAAAGACCGGAAACAGGGGGACAGCTAGGCTAGCCCACTAAGCATATTCTCATTTCCTATGGTGATGGAATGTTCTATTTTGTCTCTTATTGGCTAGTACTCGTTGCTTTCGTTGGTTAGGTTGGTTAGGTTTAGCATGGGGAGTGAGATGGTTAGGGTTAGGGTAAGAATATCAGGGTCAGAGCAGAGGCAGGTCTTTACAGAGTATTCTCTTACCAAAACCCACAACTTGTAATTTCTGTTTGTGTATTCAGATTCAGTGTTCGAAATAAACAGCAGATAGAGATATAACAAGATATAAGTGAGCTTGCACAGTGCTGACAAACAGACTACAACAGACAGTCAGGTCTGCAGAAAAAAAAATACTGGTGCTGGCCTGCCCACCTACCATATGTATATAAAGTAACATGTCACTTCTTGATAATTCAATATTTATCTCAGCACTCTTCACACCTTTGCACTATTTGCATCTTAAAAGATGCAAATGTCATTTCATACTCATTTCTTGTCTATCTTCCTGAACATTGTTATGTTATGTTTAAGTACAATGAGAGCCACTAAACTGGAGCTGAATTCCTTGTAAGCAGGAACATACTGGGCCAATAAAGATGATTCTGATTCTGATTAATCTCGGCAAGAAAAGGAATAAGAATTTTTCCCAAAATGTCAAACTATTCCATTTAAACTAACAAACCAGCTATACATGAGTAATGTTGTACCCTTTTCAGACGTGATAAACATAATTATCTGTTTATGAAATGGCTTTTTGACATTCAGAGAAGTATCAATTACATAAATGTTAGAACTGTAGAAGAGTCTGAATATTCACCAAATATTCTGGATAAAACCTCAAAGCACTGCATTGAAAGTAGGTCGCGCAAGCTGTTCCACAACAGACTGCAAGATGGAACACAGAAATGGGACAAATGCACCCTCACGGATATGTATGCTGGGCTCTGAATTGGAAACTGACAGAGTGAATGTATTAGAGAGGCAACACATCCCATTGAATGACATGAGATAAACACAGTGACTTAGGGATGGATGCTATGGTGATCAGATGATTGAATAATTACCACACAATACGTAGAAAAACATGTTTGACTGATAACTCCAAGCTAGCAGGTAATGTTTAATAAATAAAGCTGGAAAATGTGATTTTACAGTGTTTTATAATCTAGGTGTAAGATTAGACAGGGACAAGAAAGGAGGATGTGACTGTACTGCATGCAGCATTTGACAATACATTCTTCCTCTATCGCAAACCCAGACTAGAAATGGCGTGCGAGTCAGGGGGGCTTGATGGTTAACTCGACAGAAACATCACAGCATCAAGCCCCGCAACAACCTGTGCATCCTGATAGAGTGTCTTCAGTGTTCAGTTAAAGCACTGTGTCACTACCTGCACTAAAAAAAAACAACACAAACTGTAATGAAAACAGCAGAGAATCAAAAGGCTTTCGAGTTTCTATAAGTTTTCAAAAAGTAAGCTCCGAAACCATACAGCCTATATGACATGTCTCACAAGTTCTCTATTTGTACCGGATGTAGTGACTTCCCTGACACAATGATGCATGACATGATGGCTCATATCAGTACAATAAATGTATTGATATAAGCAAATAATATAAGCAAATGGATGTTTATAATATTTTATACAACCTCTATATGAAAGAAAGATCAATAGTAACATGCTGTTGCTCTACTGTGGCATGTCTCCACATCCATACCTGACTGATCAATTCAATTCAGTGTAAGTATAATGATTCACAGTGAAAGTGGCAAAGACAACAAATGGTTTTGATGGAGCTTGATATAGTTTAGTGCAGTGTCATTGTTTCATTGTTCTTTTTCCTCAAGCTGTGACATGTTCTGAGGAGATTTTGCTGCTTTCATGGTGATGTCACTTCAATGTATTTTGGTCTGTTAACATACTATAATGATATCTCCTTATAGATCAAGATTAAGGCACATTTTAAGTTTGTATTTTATATTATTGCAACAAACTCAATGTGTAATTAGTTTGTGTTTTTCTCAGTTTATGGTCACTTATTTTGCTGAAATACTATTACCTGTTCTCTTTGTCTCTAATAGGTGGTTGCTTGCCTGTCCATCAGCACCAATCAATAAGAGATACAGATGAAGAGAGAAGAATATATAAAATTATATAATATATAATATAAATGTATAAAATTAAAATAAATGAAGGCCGATGAAGGTGCAATTAAGAAATATAGTCTGGGACATCTTAGTTTGCATTTAACTATATAAAAAAACATGTACAACAGTTTAAAGGTAAAGGAGATTTTCAGTTGCCCTGAAATGCTCTTTTTAGTTTTCATGCAGCAACAAATCATTACCGCATCTTGTTGGGAAACGCATCCACTTTACTTCCCCTAAAACCCAGTACATGACATCAGTGACTTTGCTTTTTTTACCTTTTTTTCGCAATCCTTATTAAAAGCAAAAAGCAGAAGCTACACAGCAACTTCCTTGAAGCTGTCATCTTCTATATGCATCATGCTGTGAGCCCACAGTGAAAATATAGTGATATAGGTTTCTAGCACATGATAGTCTGTGACTTATTGATGAGCAGCAAACTGTGAGCTGCTGTGGAATAGATGTTGAGGGACAAATGATGGTAAAAAAAAAAAAAAAAAGCAGCGTGGCCATTTAGTGGCTGGTGTCCAAGACTACTTACCAGATGCTTCACCGTCATGAGTTTGAGATTCCTGTTTGGAAAAGAGCGAGCTGGAGAGAAGGTGAAGGGGCTGCACAGCTCAGCGATGAAAGCTGTGGAGTATCCTTCACCTTTCCCCCAATGTTCCAACCATCTCACACACCCCTCACCCTGCTCTTGCACTTCCTCTCCCTTCTCTTTTATTCCCCACCCCCACCCCCCCTCTTTCTCCACCAGCTAGCAAACACCTATACCTGAACTCGGGTTTCTCCTTACATTTTAGGAGGAGATGGATGGAGTGGCTGAGAGGGAGGAGGAGGAGGGCTTTAAGTGGTCACACTCTGGCGATCAACTAAAGGAGAACTCTTCTCTCTATCACCTGATCGCACTTTACAGGCATTAAGGTTTCACAGCCGCACTGCAGGAATGTGGCTACTGCTCCGTCAAGCCTCTTCAGCTTTGGATTATGAGGTAATGATAGGAGGAAAAGAGAGAGAGATCCTCATCTTCAAAAAACAAAACAAATATATATATATATACATATGTTTATGAGGAAGAAGTGAAGAGGTACCTGATGATAAAGTTGGACCAGGAGCAAAGGTCTACCTTTTGGAGCAGATAAGATGCAGCCGGACAATGCAGCCATTGTCATGTGAACAGGGTGGGATGCAATTCCCACACAGATCAAGAGTGGGTGCACAAGCGGGAGGGGGGTGGGGGGTTAATAACAGGTGAATTCGACCAGTCAGTCTTTCAAATAGAGTCTCTTTGATGGCAGCACCAGGTGAAGGAGGAGGCACACCTCACCAGCTTTTGAATTATTCACCTGCTCTCAGTCAATAATTAAATTTTTTTTCTCTAGTACTCACAACTTCTTTATGTGCAGAGAAAACTGTTGTAGCTCATGCGTTTGTGGCGAGCTGATAGAAAAGGTAATTAGAAGCCATGTGATGACATTGCTGTGAACCAAGGTATTTTGAATAGAATCTAAAGGCACAATAGAAGTTCATCATACTGTGAGGAGAAACTTTACCTGAAGAAAATTCAAGTTGTCAACATGTCAGTTGCTGCTGCATATCAGGACACCTAACAGCAAGTGTTAACTCAAGTTAACTTATTCAAGTATGAAAGGGCTTGTTTGGGGTAGCTTGTCTTTCAATATTGTAATCTCCATGCAGTAGATTAGAGGCCTTAGCAGCAAGACAAATATTCACCTTCTGCTTGAAGGCAGTTTTCACATTCATGTGAAAAAAAAAAAAAAAAAAACCCTCTGAACTACAAATTTAAAGCAGTCATTTTAAAAAGGGAAGGGATCTTTATGGATGAAAAAGATGCAGAGACAACTACATGAAAGCTCAGGTTTTGTGCCAGTGTGTTTCCAGTTGCTAAAACCAGACAGATTGATACTTAACAGCATTGGTGCCTACAAATTTGTTTACTTTAAACTCAATTTAGTATGAGCCTTAGAGTTTAAAATCACGTCTGGATTATACAAGTGTAATCGATACATGACCTGATCCTTACGACACAGCATAGTAACTTCTCAGAGGCAGTTTTATAAAGTGTAATTGCTATGGTGGTGGGGGATCTTGTTATGCGATATGGGACACATTTGCCTTAGATTTTGATGTTGCAAATAAACTGAGTGAACGTTCAATCTGGTCACAGTTCAATTTATTAGACTTACAAAAAATTCAAGAGTTAAAAAGATTTACATTAGTCAAACTTTTTTCCCCCCCACAATCACCCTGCTAGTTTTATAATTTAAGAATTCAGTGGGCATTTAACTACGACTACCAGGTCCGTCACCCCCCTCCATGTCCAGTCCCCTGCACACAGTGATCAAGACATAACGATCCAAGAGCAGGAGGGCGTTTCCGTGGTTGGCGCGTAGAAGGGTGAATCTCGCATGGTCTGTGTGTGATCCTTTCAAAAATCAAGGAGCGCACCGAGGAATGTCTATGGTGAAATCCAAAATATATATTTTGTGGAGGGTTTTTATTAATTAAAGAACTGCTCTTGGAATAACGTCGCGTCCACCATTCGCCATCGCAGCGGATTGTCCAGTGCCATCAATCCGCTCATTGGGACCAACTGTGTAGGAGAGAAGCAGCTAGTGCCATCGGCAGGAGCAGAGTGAAGGCGTCGTTCCTCCCCGACCCGCTGTTTGTCGGCTTCAGCGTGGTGCTGTTTGTGGCCGCTACGGAAACTACAGTAGGAGCCTCAGTGGCGTTCTGGGCCACGACGATCTGCAAAACAAAAATAATTATACACACGCACTACCAAATTCCTACAAGACTGTAACGGCAGCCTAGTACAGTGAGGTCATTTATGAGAATTTATCTCCTTAATGGAACTTTACGCATGTGTGCGTAAAGTTCAAGGACGCAAGCCAAATGCCAAAGATGTAGCGACGGGCCAGTAGAAAGCAGGTTAAACTTCACTACAGGACAAACATCCTCCGAACAAAGCATCAAAACTCCGCATCCAAGATTTACTATACATTAGTTAATTCAGTTTCTCCTCGTCATTCATTCAATGAACGTACCCCATCTCCCCTCAGTGAAATAATATGAAAACTTGTTCACCACAATACTACTGATGTGCCTGCTTAAGACTAAAGACTAAATAAACAAACTAACCTGTGATGAAAGATGGAGAACCAGCAGGAGAACTCCAATGTAAGCGACGCACATCTTATTCATCTTGGTGTGGGGGGTGTGAACAAAGGCTGGCCTCGCTGATCTGTACGGATCCTCCAGGGAGTGAATAAGTGAGTGAGAAAGAGGGAGACAGATTTGCTTTTTATACCTCCAGTGACATCATAGATACTTAGTACCACCTGCTGTAGCAATCATGCTGCTTTCAAGTGTTGTAGGAAGTATAGCAAGCATAGCGGTATAGCCTATCTAGCTGTATGTTTAAAGGTAGGATGTTTTAATGCAATCAATCTGCTTCAGGTTGCTTTATCAAAGTGTTGCTTAAATGTTTGTAGTTACCACATGTTTGCCACCACATGGGCACTTTTCAAATTCCGTTTAGGCTATTTCTTTCCAACCTTCAAGATGGAATTTGCATGAACACATCTGTGTGACACTCGGCTGCCCACCTGCCATGATTACAAAAAGCACTAGGTTGTTAAAAAAAAATCTTGCATACACTGATTTGGAGTCCCCTTGTGCTCTGAAGCACACTCAGCGCTCACTGATGTGTGCCAGGTGGTGCCTTCAAGTGCCAGCGACACAGACACAGTGTCCACCGGAGGACAGACAAAACATGATTGAGAGGTCAACTCCATCCATGGATACACGGACCGCGGAACCGGGGGGGCCAGGGGGGCCATGGCCCGGGCAACTTTTGTACTCTGACGAAATCTCTTATATGAGTAAAAGCTGCTGTAAAAAGTTGTGTCTGTGTTATTACGAGACAACAACTTCACCCACTCTCATCAACTGCTGCCGATAAAAAAAACTGCCACTCACTGCTGCATTTTGATTGGAAATTAGTGTGCCTATCAAGTGCATTGTTTACCAGTACATCATGTATGACCGTTGCGAGCTAAAGGCGGTCACCTGTCAAACCTGCATAAAAATGAAGAGACCCCACCCCCCCCCCCCCCCCCCCGTTCAGATGCGTTCCGCGGTCCATGCATGGATATATTATAAAAGCATGACTCCACCGTGTGAATGTAACTTCAGGTCTATTATATAGCGTCATTGGTGCTAACATGAATATTAATAGCAACACTGACAATATTAATATTAATTACAAATCAATTTTTTCAGTAATTTGAACGATATTTTATAGGCCTATAAATTAGTAGGTCTACTAACGCAAATAGCCTAATTTTTTATTATAAATAAATAAAAATCAATAATTTCAATCTGAACTAGATTAACAAGGAGACTCAAACACTCATGAAAACACAGTCTCAGATTTGTGAAAGCTTTAATGTGAAAACTGAAAAAAAAATCTGGTTTAATATGGTCTGGATGAAGGAATATTAATGAAACCGTCCTTTTGTGGTTTCACAAATAGAGTAAAGTTTTAATAACTCTCCCTAGTCTCCTTGTTAATCCAGTCCAGATTTGGCAAGTGGTTCTTGATGTGTAGCTGGTCTAATGGTCTGGATGTAGAAATTCTCAAATCGTTCTTTTTTTTCTGTTTTCATAGGCAAAATAAAGGTTTCACACTTCTGAAAGTGGGTTGAAACGGTTACGGAAGTGAAAGTGATGGAAAAAAGGGGGAATCAGCCGCTAAATATAATTATTTATGTGTCTTGTCTAACTTCAGCGTCGCTCATCACGTTTCTGTTAAAATGCGACTGAGCCCTCTGGCTTTCCGTAGTTGTCCTCTCTAATATTTCTTCCGGAAGAAACACAACGCTGCAAGAAGGGCGGAATATACACGCACGATAACTGCACACTGTCACAACAGGGAAACATAAACAACCGCGCAGTTTTCACTTTTTGAGGTTTTGCTCGTCCATAGAGCTCCCTCGCCTCTACATGCTGCTGTGCCGGGTTACGGCAGTGAGCCAGACGCTGGCGAGATGGGGACGGAGGTCACACCGGGTAGACGGCCTCCTCCACCGGGCTGTCTCCTTCAGCTCCGGTCGCTGTTACAGTGTCAGCTCAGGAGAAGGCAACGCTCAGCCCGCAGAGGCAGGCTCTGCTCAGGGCCAGTACCGAGACACAGTGCTCCTTCCCCGGACTGACTTCCCCATGAAGCTTACCGGACAGAAGCTGCTGGACCGAGAGCTCCAGATCCAGCAGGTATAACGAGAGATTAGAGGCTGACGATACTCCACTCATAAAACTGTCAAGTTAATCATCCCCTGGCTAGCTGATCGCAGGACACGCATCATAACAATGACTTAACATATTCTACTATTGTTTAGAGTCCAGTCTTCACTTCGGCATGCATCACATATGTCAAGAATTATTATAATGCTCTTATACCCTCATATTGAGACTGACTGAAATTGCAGGCTGAAACTAATGTGTAAGTCACTGTGGCTGAAATATGATGGTTATAGTATGATTATATTGTTACAGATTGCTTCACATTGTGCCATATCAAAATATAAACCCTCTCTACCTGTGGGTTGTGTTTTGTAGGAGTGTGGATTTGCAGATTTGTACTCCTGGCAGAGAGAGAGGAAAGCCAAGAAGGAGTTCTGCCTCCATGATGGACCCCCGTATGCCAATGGAGACCCTCATGTTGGACATGCACTCAACAAGGTATTTATTCTATCATATTGTTTGTATGTTTCCTGCTGTTGTAGTATACTATAACACACTGACTTGACTGCTACCACCAGACATTATGTAACGGCTGTCATCATTGTTGATTGAAGAGGTTATAAGCTTTCTGCTGGCAACAGCAGCTCCAACACTGTCAGAGTCATCATTCACTTCATTGTGTCTTGTCCGATCCAGATCCTGAAAGATATCCGTAACCGTTTCGAGATGCTGAGGGGGCGGCAGGTCCACTACATCCCAGGCTGGGACTGCCACGGCCTGCCCATCGAGCTGAAGGCTCTGGGAGAGCTTGGGACCAGCGGCCTTAGTCCTCTGCAGATCAGACAGAAAGGTAAGGAGTGAGAGAAAGCTGGTTGAATACGAGCTCCGGTAGATTTGCGGATGCTGTAATGTGTTGTTTTCATCCCATCCAGCACGGGAGTTTGCAGAGGGGGCCATAGCTCGTCAGAAAGCTGCTTTCCAGCGCTGGGGGGTGATGGCTGACTGGGACCAGTGCTACTACACGTATGAAGGACCTTATGAGGCGGCTCAGCTGAAAGTCTTCCAGGATATGCACAGTAAGGTGAGCAACGGTGCACTATTCAGACAACATTTTCTGCCCTGGCGCTTGTCCAGATTGAAAAGGCTCAATAACTATTCATCTAAATAGTAACATTAATAGTAGCTATATTGATCTAAAACCAACAGAGAATTAATTGAACTAACTTTTGCCTGTCAGTGGTGCAGCTGTACGACTGGATGTAATTAGTTTTCTTCAGACAGTCTCATATAGATATTCCACTTTGTTGTCCTTCAGGGACTCATCTACCAGGACTATAAGCCAGTGTTCTGGTCTCCATCATCAAGGTACTGAGTTTATATGTTTAATGTAGAAGTTGCTGCATGAAGTCATCAATATTTTTTGTACATTCTAGTCTAAATTGAAATATAATAACTGGTTTTGCTCCTTGTGTATGCTTGAATCCTGTGGCTCTCTAGAACGGCCCTAGCAGAGGCAGAGTTGGAGTACAATCCTGAGCATGTGAGCAGGGCCATCTATGCCACATTCCCCCTGGTCACACTGCCACCTAAGATGGCTTCAGAAGCAGGTAATGCAAATACACACATAAAGGTAACTCAGAGCTTTTTAAAAAAACAACACTTCTGACACTGTGTGTGTGTGTGTGTGTGTATGCATTTGTGTCTGGTTTGTGTACATCAGCAGATCTGAGCAGTGTCTCCGTGTTGGTGTGGACCACCCAGCCTTGGACTATTCCTGCCAACCAGGCCGTCTGCTACATGCCCAACGCCCAGTAAGAACCTGCACTCCAAAATGACATTAATACATTGGCTGTCTTTGAACACCATAGCTCTCTGCTGTCAGCCATGGCTCAGCTTTCATCATCAGTCTATGTAATAATAGTCCCCATAATCACTGATAAGGTATTTCTGTGAGGAAATGCCTTATCAAGTGATATGTTCTCATCAACCTCTTTGGGTTTTCTTTCACAAAGATGATGTTGCAACATTGCTTCTTGACCCTTTGATCGTTGCTTCAGCACATTTTGTTTTGAAATCAGAAGGAGTAGAAAAGTGACTTTTCCAAATTTTATAAAATAAAAGCGTTATCTTTAATTGCAGTGGAAGTATGGAGAGCACAGCTGTTACTAATGACATTAACAATGGCTCTGTTCTATTTATGCGTTGCAGTAAGCCAGGACTGTGTGACAGTGACCACTGAAGCAGCCACCGTTAATTAGATTATTCACACCTGTGCTTTTCCTGCTACATGGCAGAATGTGTCTATTTGTTAGGCTGTTCAACAGAGCCCCACAGTCTGGATTTTTAAGGCAGATTTTGATATTGATAATTGAGAGTTAAAAATTCCAGTAACAATATACATATATTTTCACGTAGTTGTTTTTTTTTTAACAGAAATGTATCACATAAACAACCATTTTTATGAAGAATCTCTTAAATTTGTCATGAAAGTATTTTGAGGTTATGTACTATGTATTTTAGAGTTAAAAAAAAAAGATTTGTCAGTGTTCACTGATGGACAAACTATGTGATGGAGACTCAGATCAGTCAAAATCAGCCCAGCCAATAGACACATTTCCATTCATCACAGCAGGAATAACACAGATTTAATCAATGCCATTGATAATAACTGCATTTCATTCACTGGGATGGCTCACTGAGACACTTTTGGAACGGAGCCATCGTTAATGTTATTAGTTAGACCTGGCAAGAAGCTTACACTCCTCTTGATGATGGACTTCTTTGCTTATGGTAGTTAAACTGTCATCAGATTAATATTGTAATCATTTATTGATGTTAAAATGTTAGTTGTGGTACTTTGTTTAAAAAGATCTGGTTTGAAGCTTACACTGTAAAATGTTCTTATTCTAAATAGGCTAATGATAAACTATAAAGAGGATGTGACTGAGGACACAATGAGTAGTGGGGTGTTACTGTATGCAGTGTTCCTTTTTGATGGCTTCAGTAAGTGTTTTGTTTCCTGTTTGCAGGTATTCAGTGGTGAAGAGGACAGACAATTCTCAGCTGCTCTTAGTGGCCACTGAGCGCACAGCAAGCATGGCAGCACTGCTGGGCACAGAGCTGGAGAGTGTAGGCACATTTACAGGTAATACACACATACACACACACATGCATATATGTGTGTATATGAAGGAGTCCTCATGGGGTCTCTTGTCAGTTATAATCCTAACCATGCTAATGTCCCCCATCTTTCTTCTCCAAGGATCAGAACTTGAAGGTGGGATCTGCAAACATCCTACGATACCCGACAAAGTTGTGCCGCTATTGCCAGCCAATCACGTGACTATGGCAAAAGGAACAGGATTGGTCCACACAGCACCAGCTCACGGGATGGAGGATTATAGTGTGGCTTCACAGTTTAATTTGTCTGTGGTACGTTCTGTTTTGAAAAACAGTTACTGTTAGATAATGTGTGTTTGTTTGTTTTTGTTTTTTTTTTAAGATTCTGCATTTCTGAAATGATTAGAGTTACACACACAATATGATGATGTCACTCTGGCACTGGGCAACTTGTGATTGGCATTTAAAAAAAAAATTGATTAAATGAATAAACGATCAATCAGTAAAACAATCCTTATTTACAGCCCTAATAAAATGAATGTTGCATAATAAGTTTTAAGCCATTTATTTAAAAACTATTGTATGAGGAGTCAACTCAGAATAATCCAGTTTTCTGCAGATAATTTGATGTTTTGAGGTGGAATTAGGTGACTGATAGATGAAAAGGGTAAACATATTTTGCATCCATATCAAAATTGTTTGTGTCTTTCACCTAAGGAGTGTATGGTGGACGAGGATGGCAAGTTCACTGAGCTGGCCGGCCCGGAGCTACAGAATCTGTCCGTGATGAGAGACGGCACTGAAAAAGGTAATGTATAAATATGTGAAAGATATACATATGATATACATATTAAGATATATTTTTTTCACATCTTTGTCTGCATCTTTTGTTTTTCCTCTTTCATGTATGTGTTTGTGTAATCACCCGGCTGCCTGCGTTAGTGATTTCCATGATGAAGGAGTGTGGAGCTTTAGTGAAAGAGGAGCAGTGTGTCCATAGCTACCCGTACGACTGGAGGACGAAGCAGCCTGTTGTCATCAGGCCCAGTAAACAGTGGTTCATCAACACCGCCTCACTCAAAGACAAAGCGAAGGTAAAGCTGAGACACACACTGTATATTATAGTCAGACTAGTGCTTTGTGTTTCAGGGCATCATACATGTGTGTATCTGTTCATCCAGGAGGCGCTGCAGAAGGTGCGTGTTTTGCCGGAGTCGGCGCGGGGCAGCCTGCTGGCCATGCTGGACAGACGGACTTACTGGTGCATCTCCAGACAGAGAAGTTGGGGCGTCCCTATCCCAGTCTTCTACCACAGAGAGACCGGAGAGGCGCTCATCAACAAGTAAGCTGATACACGCAGACAAACTAGCTCGTACACATATTTGGATACACAATGACACTGTCACACTGTCAGAGATATTTCAGAGAAACTGTCACGCACAAACACACGTATATGTTATATACTAAACACGCTTCCTGTCTCTGACCTCCACAGACACACAGTTTCCCATATAGCAACACTCTTCAAAGAAAAGGGAAGTGACTGTTGGTGGGAGCTTCCCATTGAGACTTTGCTGCCAGCAGAGGTGCTAAAGAAGGTGAGAATGTGTTTGTGAAGGTGAGATTAAGTTAGAATAGAGCAAGCAAGTCTCACTGATACATCCGGTGATATTGACTGTGATATAAATAAGTATGGACAGTGTAATCCTCCAATTTGATGAGTATTATAATTATTAATACTATTTCAGAGGTTTTTTTTCAAAAAGTTAAACACTGTCAAGATTCAAAATTTGTGCAGTTTTACTTTAATCAAATGATAAATGACTTCATGTAATGTAACAAGGTTTGATTGTAGCAAAAAAAAATCACAGCTTTTTGGCCCCTTTTAGATATTTTTTGGTTTATTGATATATTTACCACATGATTGAGATTCCAATCGATAAGGCAAGTTGCAAGTAGCTATTTTCAGCAAACACCCCATAAACCCACAATATGCTACTCTATGTCTACCTAGCAGACAGATAAAAAAAACAGGATAGTTCTAGGTGTAGATGTCAAACAGTCAATTATCAGTCATAGCATGTCATTTGATTGACATTGACAGTTTTCTACAATTTCTCTGTGTGCCTGTCAGAGTAAAGCAGGTCCAGTCACTGACTATGTTCGTGGAGAGGACGTGCTGGACATCTGGTTTGACAGTGGAGCATCGTGGGCTGCTGTACTAGAAGGTACACATGAAATCTCTTTCAAGCTCTCCTGTTATGCAAATCATACTAAGTGCAGATGATTCTTTTTTGATAATTTAGCTAGAATCAGCAGCTGTGATATAAAGCCTGGTGAAACCTAACACTAATGGTTTTCTCCCCTTCATCGTTCAGATCCTGGATCAGAGTTGCTGTGAGTGTAGCACCGGTTAAATCTCCTTTCATTAGTTTTATTATAGAGAAAGCTTCTTACATGTGTCGTACGTAGTCCACCATTCCAACTAAGTTGTTTTGCAGAGTGTATCATTAGCAAAAGCTGCGGTTAGCCGACAGCAAACATGGATTAGCAAGTCATGCAGTCTCAGCACTCAGGGTCACAGGTGTTTTCAACTCAATGTTACTACAAGTGCAGACAGTAAAATCAGTGAAGGCACTTTCATTGCAGATACGCTTCCATACTCCTGTCTCATAACTGTAAAATTCTTCCTTATAACAAGTCATTTTATTGTGTTAAGTTGCCAGGAGATCCGGTATTAATTAAATAATGGTATTAATTAAATAATGATGATGGATTGGCATAAAATGTTGTACAATCATGATCCCCAGAGGATGAATGCTAATAACTGTGGTCCTCCACCGAGTTTCTCTCTCACACCACCATGAGGTTTTACATTTTGAGTGAAACTTCTCAGCAACTATTGGATGGCTTGCTATGAAGCTTTCAGACATTCATGTCTCCCTCAGGATCAATTGTAATCTCTTTGGTGATCTACTCTTCATGTAGCACCATCCTCAGGTCAGAATATTAGGTATACTTTCACAGCAGTGCTAGCGTGGCTGTGGACTCTTGGTTGAGTTATGACTAAGCAGATTACTCTAGTAGTGTCTTGGAGAGTCCACTGCTTTTGATGAATCTGACTGAATTTGAGACCAACGACCTGCTAAAGTAGACGTGTTTTCCACTGTTTTTGGTTGTGTTGTCATTTCCAGAGGGGATGGAAGGAGACTCTGAGGAGCCTGAGTCACGTTTCAGCTGGCTCCCTGCTCCGCTACGCAAACCCCTGGTCGCAGGTTATTTGACAACCCACCTACCGGCCAACACAGCAACCTTCGTCTTCCAATGTGTCTTTGTCCCTCTCTGTCTTTATTTCTCAGTCTTTTACAACAGTTGTGTCGCAATCTGCTTCTACTCCTCCATTGTACCTTCAAATGCTCTTGGATGCGGTGGAATTTGAGTTGGGAAATGTTCCACAATATAAAAGTTTGTTAAGACATCAGTTGCATGCCATCTTTCATTGTCACTCCGCTACTGAAAATCACAGCACCGCTCCAGTGGCTGACAATGACTAAAAATAGACATTCCAGTCCTTTTCAGTAAGCATTTGAATGTGCTGTGAGGAATATTTATGAATACCAAACATGGAAGTAGGAGATTATGAGGAACTTCTTTTTGACAGCATGAATTTCAACCTCTACTGTTTCTCTCTCTTTCCATTGCATGCCGGATTTAGACAGAGCACCTGGCATGAGACAACACTGTGGCAATTTGTTTCTTTTTTCCAGGACTGGCCCAAACACTGCACTTCTTTGCTGTCTGTGCTGTCTCTCTGTGGATTGATTCAGGGTGGAGATGGGCGAGGCTGAAACTTTGCGCCTGTGATGCCATGTTACAAACATCTGGCTGTCTATGTAAAGCCTCAAACCATCCTGAGTACAAAAATGGCCATTGTACACAGGATGCACTGGGGCAATTTCAACAACTAACACTGGCTGATCTCTCTTGTCTTTTTCCAGACATTTCTGTACTCTTTGGACAAAGTCTTCACACACACTAACCATTTTCTTGATGGTATTTTTATTTTATTTTTTTGTGGCTGAAGTGTAGAAATGACTGAATTGACCCTCTCCTCTCCTCCTGCAGAGTCAGACTCCAGAGCAGATGCATATGTGGAGGGGAAGGATCAGATTGGCGGCTGGTTTCAGTCCTCGCTGCTCACCAGCGTTGCCATCAGGAACAAAGCACCTTACAAGTCAGTGTCCCATCCGCACGCTGTTGTGTCTAGTCTGAGTGACAGATGTGTCGTGACATTCAGTTATCACTAATATTGGAGCATAAAAGATTGCACTGTGATTACACGCTCAAAGCTTTGTGTCTGTTGCTCAGTGTATCAAAACGAAATACTGTGTGTGTGTGTGTGTGTGTGTGTGTGTGTGTGTGTGTGTGTGTGTGTGTGTGTAGGTCTCTGATGGTCCATGGCTTTGCTATCAGTGAGAAGGGAGAGAAGATGTCCAAGTCTCTGGGGAACGTTGTGGATCCTGACATGGTCATTAATGGTGGGAAGGTACGATCAAGGACAGAAGATGAAATGTTCTTTAGGCTCCTGATCCAAGTCTGCTATGATCCGAATTGGTTTTGGTGTTTTGAAGAAAAATATTGTGTTTATTTTAAAATGCAACCTTTTCCTGATTTAAAGGGTTAGTTCATCCAAATTGCAATAAAAAAAGCATTTTACTTGTAGTTTTTATTTTGGTGAACTGACCGTTTAGTTATAATAATGTGATATTTCTATTCTGTTTCGTCTGTCAGGACTCCAGCACACCGGCCTACGGGGCAGACGTGCTGCGCTGGTGGGTGGCAGAGTCAAACATATTCTCTGAGGTTCAGATCGGGCCCAATGTGCTAAACTCAGCCAGAGACAGCATCAGCAAGGTACCAGTGAAGTGCACTCAGTTAAATTGAGTGTTTATTTTATGGCTTTTATGAATGGTACTCACCGCTCTCAGACTTCTTCACCACTTCTTTATCCTTCTTTCTCTCTCTTGTCAGTTGAGGAACACTCTGAAGTTCCTGCTCGGCAACCTGCACGGCTTCGACCCCCGTGTTCAAGCTGTGGACGCCAAAGAGATGCACTACATAGACCAGTACATGTTGCACCTGCTCCGCGAGTACAGCATCAAGGTGTGTTTTAGGGTTTTATAACTTCTTCAGCCAAGTCCAAGCTATTTCAATTGACTAAAATGAAGCCACTGAAATATGTGTGTGTGTTTGCAGGTGACAGACGCCTACAGTGAGTTTGATGCTGGCAGGGTCATCCGCATCCTCCAAGCCTTCATCTCCAGAGACCTCTCCAGCTTTTACTTTAGCATCATCAAAGACCGGTAACAGCCAGCCACAGCACATAAAGCACAGCTCCTACACTTTGTTTATCTGCACTTGGATGCTTCTTATTGCTTTTCTTTGAGACATTTTTCAAACACATGTCACACGCCAACGATGCGCTCTCGTTTTAATATATGTAGCTGTCCGCACCAGCTCTGTGCAGGCTCACATCTCAGCTGTGTCTCATGACATATCCACAACTTGATACGTACATTTACACTTCAGATCTATTTTCCTCCATTTTATTTGTCATCACAATCTTGTGTATTGGGCTCTGAGCACTTCCAACACACAGGTGACCCACGCTCAACACTGTACCTGAACGCCTCCTGTGTAGACGCACAGACGGAGCACACGCTGCTGCTGCTGCTGCTGCTGCTCTGCTGATGTGCTGCTCACTCTACATTTGACCTCACACATCTTTAATTCAACCCCTTTCCACAGACACTTAATTGTCATTTAATACAGAAGCTAAGGGTATGATCACATCTTCCATAACATATCCAAATGAAGATCTTATTTGTGACAGACGGTCTCCAGTTACTCTGATTCACATGCTGTGGTTGTTCTGGGATCAATCTTTAAAAAAATCCTTTAACAGGCATTTTTAGTGTTAAACCAGAGAGAACTGCCTGCTGTTAAAATTATATATAAAAACCATAAGACATTCTGCCTCTTTCTATCAGGTTGTACTGTGATCCAGAGGACTCACTGGGCAGAAGATCATGTCAGACCGTCTTGGAGGAAATTCTGGACGGACTGACCAGATCCATAGCTCCCATCCTGCCACATCTAGCCGAAGAGGTCTATGTACACGCACCAGGACATGACAGTATGTGTTTGTTGTTTTTTTGTGTGAGACGTCAGAAGTGAATCTTTTAGCACTGGGTATGTTCCGTGCTGTCCGTGTCGATAAGCTGCCACTCTAATTGTGTCTGCAGAGGAGGAAACGTTGTTCAGGAGCGGCTGGATCAAGAGCAGCTCTGTGTGGAGGCGACCAGGGTTGGAGGAGGCGGTGGAGGGAGCGTGCGCCATCAGGGACTCCTTCCTGTCGTCCATCCCGGGCAAAAATGCAGCTCAGTACGACCTCACCGTTGCTATCGAACCCGGTCTGCTGTTTGAACTCATGGAGGTAGGACACAGAAGATTTTGTGTTGATATGCTGAAACACCTCATTGTGCCTTTAAATGAAAACACTTAATTATAGTGATTTGGTTTCCATTTTTCCTCAATCCTTACATCATTCACCTCTCTTTCAGTCTCTTCAAGAGGAACCCACCTCCACATCCTCCCAGCTGGCTGAGCTGATGATGGCAGCGCGGGTCAACCTGAGCAGCCATCTGCCCCGCGACCTGCCCCCTGACGCCCTGCTCAAACAGGGCTCCTTCCTCATTAACCTGGAGGGTGAGGAGCATCAACACCAAGCTCATGATATAATGATGCAAATGTTGATCAGCCTGGAGAAGGAGAATAGTAGCTGATAGCAGCAGTAGTTGTATGAAGTATGAAACTTTTCTAGCATTGGAAATATGCTGCTACAGTAACTAAGTATCAGTAGCCTAACTGCATCAAATAGACATGTTTTCTAATTTAATTGGTCATTGGTAGTATTTAAATACAGCTGCAGACCTGTAAATGTGTGTGTGTGTGTGTGTCCCATCAGGTGGTGTTATCCGTGAGGACAGTGCCTACAGTATAGCAGTGGTGCCCACTTCTGCTGCCCGGTGCCCACGATGCCGCCGTTACACTGCTGAGTCTGCAGACTGCATGTGCCCGCGCTGCCAGGCCGTCGTTTCACAGGGTCATTGACAAAACACCCCGTCACCGTGACGACCATCAGACATCAACCTCGGCTGTTTTCATTTCCCTGCTTCGAGTGAAGGCGCCCTCGACACCAGCTTTTACACTCCCAGCGACGAGCGTCCCCCATCAGCTGAGAGATGTAAAAACTGACTCCAAATCAGCTCGGAGGTCGGCACAGCGCTGGCTTTGTGAGAAAATGTCCTAACAGAAGATAACCAAGCGCAGTGGTTCTGATTCTTTATGCACTTATAAACTTTCCCACAACAGCAGGTGTGAACTACTATAAAACCAAAATGTCTTGATACAGTGTGAGCAAGATGGTTAACTGTATTTATAGATGGAAACAGAAGGTATTGACTTTATTTTCAGTGTAGAAGGGATGCTACTCAGAGGGCCTATCTGTGGTTTTTTTTAAGTAATGAGTAAATGTACAGTATGTGGAAGAATTCACTACAAGTGTCACTATGTGACAACAGAATTGATCTTGCATAAAACGGTGAGATAAGATGTGGGTGAGCTGCTTACCTTTGTATAATAAATCTTGTTCCTTGTAAACTGAAAATTTAAAGGTATCTGGAAAAAAAATATGTTTGAATGATAAAAAGTTTTATCTCAGAATGTGTTTTGAATGTCAGAAAAATGAAACAAATAGAGAATACTGAACAACATCAAAGCGTTTGGGAAACCTCTTTATTCTGCATTGGATTAGCCCAGTGGAAGCAGCTGGACGGGGGACTACAGAATAGGAGGTGTACAGGCACAGCTAGTACATATATAAATATATGCATAGTGCATATATAAATAAAAAATAAGGTCCATATTTCTTTATGATACATCACTCTTGTCAATGAGGGGGAGGGAGAAATGTCAAACAGAAAGCTGATGATGGCACACAGGTAGGATACCCACACAGTGACGTCTGATTTGAAAGTCAGTCGGATTGAATGTGAGAGTGAGGTGGAGGTGGTGAGAGTCAGACAGTAAAAACTGACAAATGACAAAGAAAAGACATGCCCCGTTCCTCAATAACCATTTCATAAATGTATCCTAACAATACTCTTCAATAACAAGTATTCAATATAATTTATGTTACATGCACAAAAATATCAGGGATTAAAAAAAGGTTAAAAGCCTATCAGTTCCCCTCTCTATATATCATCGCCTTCTACAATTAAGTCGTGTGGATGAATTGATCATATTAACATGAGTTTGAATAACAAAAGACATAATCTCCTCCAGGACATGACTTGTGTGCTGCATATGTGTTCGCCTCCGGACTCCACAATCCAGATTCTGAAGTGGCAGGACGATGTCAACAGTTTAGTTTTTTTGTGGGGGGGGGGGGGGGGGGTCTTTCTGCAGTGACCATATAACATATCTCTACTTCCTCCCAGCACCACTTGCCTCTTCTTCATCACTTCTCCATTTGCCCACTATGGTCATGCCTTGGTAGGTGTCTCCACCCCGCCCCCAGTTCTCCCTCTCAGGGTCAGTCCTCTGTTGTGAGGACCTCCACAGCCTCCAGGAGGTGCAGAGCCAGGCTGTACTGGGCGTGGTTCTCCGGCAGCATTTCAATAAGGCGGCCGACCAGTCTGCTGGTCTGGGAAAGGGGGACCAGGGGGCACCGCAGCTCGCTGGGGTCCTGCAGCAAAGAAAATAAGTCATTTTTTTTTTCAAAACAGGCAGTCAGGATTTGATGATATTAAAATTTACTTAAAGAAAATAGGCCCAGATTTTCATTGGAGAGAAAACTGGTTAGCAACTTCCTTTAAGGGAGAGACCTTTGGAAAGGTGTCATCACATTTTACATTCATATTGTCTTCCTGTTTGGTTTATTACTTAACAAAACCAAGAGTACAACACTAGCAGCACTGTGAGACGGCTGTGAACTAAATGCTACTGTCAGTATGCTAACATGCTGATGTTTAGTAGGTATAATGTTTACTATGTTCACCATCTTAGTTTAGCTTGTTGGCATCATACAATTTTGCTTATTAACACCAAACACAAAGTACAACTGAAGGTGATGTTTTGCACAAATCTGGTCATGAACCAAAGTACTCTATAGACCAGATGATGGTGCTAGATTGGTGAAAGTGAAAGTGTCAACACAGCTAGCACAGTTCATCCTGAGGGGAACATAAATTTCATGCCAATCCACCCAATAGCTGTTGAGTCATTTCTCACCATAGCTTTAAGCCATGTGCAGAGGGTGGGGGGCAGGCGGGCCAGCAGCTCCATGGCAGCCTGCGTCTGGCTCTGGCTGTGAAGCAGTGAATAGCTCAGCCTCTGACCAGTCAGCACCAGCAGCTGAGAGCCCAGCACGTCCTTGTCTTCCACTTCTAACATCACCTACAGGTTCAAAATCAAACATAGTGGTATCATTTTAGCTTCTGTCTGCCAAAGAGCAAACCGAATGTTTTGTCATGCTCTGGAGACATTCTTGATTTTGACACACAAACAACACGCTCGGTTATTTTTGCTGACCTCCTCAGCCCGCAGGTCCAGGCCCTGGTTGTAGAGCTCGCAGACGAGGTGCCGTCGCAGGATGTCAGGGTTGACCTGCAGCAACGTGCCCAGCTCCAGACACAGCGAGGGCCACCAGTCAGCCTTGGGGCCATTGGAGGGCAATGGGGGGGACCCGGTGCCAGAGGCAGAGCTGGAAGGATCATCTATAGCCTGCACCCAGCCGGTCAGCACCCGCAGGAGGAACTGAGGCAGAGTAGGAATGTGGGAAGCAGAGATGAGAAATCGGGTATGAAGAATGAGGAGATGGAATAAAATGAGAGGCATTCTTTTCTTTCCCTACTTCAAAGTCCACCTCTCACCTCTTGTCGTAGTGAGACCAGGCCTGGGTCTGTGTCTCCGCTGGGCATCAGCTGAATGGTCGTCAGATCTCTGAAGAAAGCATTCTTACCCTGGAACAACATACATTCAAATTCAAAACATGACTACTATGTTTAATTTTCAAAATTTATTTCCACATGTATTCAATAACAACAGCTTCAAAATAGAGTCAAGTATGAAATATTTAAATAACTATTCAATTCAAAAATGGCCTGAAGACATAAAATAGATGTTTCATTAAGATGTATGCCATTTAAACAATTAAAAAAAAAACTTTTAGAAATTTTGACAAACCAAATTAACATTTAAAAGTCCAAATAATGGGTATGATGGAAACCAGAATTCAGTGTAAGATAAATGAAGTTCAAATTGTGTACCTACTTCAGAAACACCATACAAATCAGTGCATAAAACAATTAATGTTTTACAGTGATCTTTATGGGCATTTACATGTCTATGACTCCGTCCCCTCACCTTGCTGTCGAACAGGCTGAGCGGTTTGACCTTCAGAACGAAGGTCATAGCAGCATGTAGCAGGGATGCTAACAGGCAGTGGTGCTGGACCAGAGGGTAGTGGACACCCTTCTGCTCCAGGGCCAGTTCAGCTATAGAGGCGGGGCCCTCTGCTCCGCACCACGCCTCCTCCACAGACAGCTCCGGAAGGGGAATCTCCTCCACCGCTGAGTCGGCCTGGGAGGCAAGAGAAGAGATGATGAGGAAGCAGGTTAATTCACACTTTAATCTCAACACACAGTTTAGATGGAATAGAGCACATGCACACACTGTAAGTTAGCCAGCTGGGTGATAAATCAAACATCTATCAAGTATGTTCAAGAGTTAGGCAATTTACTTAACAGGACCTAAATCACAAATGAGTGGCTCAGTAGTAGTGACAGTAGTAATATCAGTGGTGGCAGCAGTGAAATGGTGGTAATTAGTAGTGACATTAGTAGTAAAAGCTGTGATAGCATCAGCTTTTAAAAAAAAACAAATTCACAAAATTCTGCTGACAAACTAATACATGAACTGTATTAATAGCAACATATCCAACATGCTAACTATGAACTACAATATGAATGAGATTCATTTAAAATGAGGTTTTGTTATAAACATTATCAGAAGGCATAAGACTTCATAAATATATAGTATAAATAAATGTAAAGCTGATACATCTCTTAATGCGTAATAAAAAGCCTTAAAACTTACACAAGCCCAAAGGTGCTGCAATTTAAATGCAAAATGTCATGGTGCTGTATATAATACAGATTCTTAGTCCATGTCAAATCCAAAAGGAACAAAAAAACAAAGCATAGATCGAGTTCACTGTCCATGCTTTGTATTGGATTGGTGCAGGCTGCTGGTCATTCTCCATGCTTTGTTGTGTAATCTCCTTACTTACATAGTAGTTTGTATAATACAAAGGGCACTGATTGTTAACGAATAGTCCAGTCACCTCCATGAGGATCTGCAGCAGCTGAACACAACAGCCCAGGAATGACGTCATGGCTTTGTCTCCCATCCCTACATCCTGCACACAGTAACAAACACATCCTTCATACGCCACTTCATACATTTACTGCAATACTTTACATTAGAATTCATCTTATCAATAATAATAAAATATAAAAAGGAATTTATCACTTACTCGTCGACATAAGCGATCTTTGGGTGCTTTCCCCACCTGACAAAAAAAGAAAAAAAGAGTGTAAATATTTTAAAAGACTCAACAACAGAATAACAGACGCACAGACTAACTGTATACTGTGTGCTTGACTAACCTTCTCCATGAGGAAGGCTGCTGCTGAGAAACGCTTGACAATGAACGTACTCCACATCATTGTACAAATACCTGTGAGATAAATTCAAGTCTCATGATAAACAAACCACGGTCACTTCAGGTAACACTGCAGGTTAATTGTTTGAGTAATGACTTTAGTTGACACTACCATGAATATGATGCCTTATTTGCAGAGGTTGCTGTGATCACATGATGATTATTAGTATGCATGCATAAAACAATCGGTGAGCGTCTCACCTAGTTGGATATGTGGACTGGAGACCAGTTTCAAATGTTCCACAGCCCAGCACAAGTTTCGACCCACCTGGGAAGAGAAGCAGGTGTGAGTCCAGATGAAAGAACAAATGTGATTGGTTCTTTGTCATCCTTGTAGCGTACACCAAATTCAATAGAAACCTAAACTAATATCACTACATTAAAAATTAGCAAAAACAGAAGAAGCATTGTTTTGAACAACTTTTAACATGAGTGTTAGTCCATACACATATGACTGTGCATATGTGTGTGTATGTTTGTGCACCTCTGGGTCCTTGTTCCACTGCACCACGTATTCCCAGCAGCAGTGGGCTAAGAGCAGGTCGGGTGAGAGGGAGTGTGGGAACCGCTGGCACACTGCCACCAACAGCTCTGGAAAAACAGCAGACAGTGTTTGATTTCAAGGTATAAAGAGGTTCCATGAAATAATATGAACAGTCATGACATTGCTAAAATAATGCAATAGCTTGCAGTGTTTATGTCCTCCAATTTGAGAGCGAAGGTGTCATTTCATATCCAAATGTACAGAACCAGTCCTGACCTGCTGTTCTGTCTGTCTCCTCTTGGCTTTTCTCCTTCTCATCCTTTCCTTCTTCACCCTCCTTCTGCTCCAGTTTGTCATCTGCCTCTTTGTCTTCTTTTTTTTGCAGAATTTCCTTCAGTCGCTCAGGGGCCAAATTGTGCCTGAACACCCACTTGGAAACGTTGTCAGTAATGCCACCTTGGAAAATAGATGAGAAAAGAATCCAATTAATACACAAGAGTATGAGTGTGAAGAAGCCACAACCTGAAAAAAAGAAAAAAAGGGGGAAAAAACATAAAAAATATAGAAACCAAGACAGCCAGAATAACAAGAAAGTAAGATATTCCTCTTTCCAGCTTACCTGTGCCTCCCTCCAGCAGCATTTTGATGGAGCACTGTGGTGCAGCGCCCCCTGCTGATCCCTGGGGTGGAGGCACCAACAGCAGTGTCTGCAGCACCAGCACGTCCTCCAGCTGGCGAACACACACCACCCACTGCTCCAGCTCCAAGGATACCGCCTCCCACTCCGACTGCAACTGTCAAACACAAACGCATACAAAAAGTGGCAAAGGCCGTGAAGTAAAAATTACACTGTTATAGTGCTTAAAGATTTGTTAAATAATTATTCGTTTTTCCAGCTGTGACATCACCGGCATGTTAGGATTGGCTTGTCTGAACGGTGAAATAGAGAGTAGTACCACCTTTATGCTATCCTAAATGACATTTTTTGCCTCCTATCTTAAATGATTCTTGCTCTCCATTAATTCCCTATTTTGATTTTTAACGACACTGCCCAATGAGAGCGCCAGTGTGTGCCCACATGAGTCTTCTCTACCTTGCTGTCAGCCCGGCTGGTGATGCTCGCCTTAGCGGCGCGATGAGCAACGAAGGCAGCCAGCAGAGCAGCAGCAGCGTTCTGCGACTGGATGCATGTACAGCGGACCTGCTGCCACCAGGGGGAGACAGACTGAGTGTCCCATGATTCATCAACTGCACCTGATGAAAGGAGGAGGAGTGATTTTAATCTTCCCATCATACTTTTATAACTGATTGGTAAAATGTGTCTGAAACCAAGCCAAGATGTGAGGTATCTACTGCTGTTCCATTTAAGAGACACACGTGTAAACAAAGCTTCACACACTGGAGAGGAATACACACCTTTCATGTTGCTGAGGGTGATGAGTAGTGTGTGAAGGTTTCTAACGCTTTCCTCTGGTTTCTGTAGCACCTCCTTCTCCCTTTGCAACCACACGCTTAGCAACAGAGACTGACAGAAAGACAGGATGATAAGAGAAGGCAAGATTCAAAATTAAATGTTAAAGTCAAGAAAAACCTGTAAAATGAGAACAACAACAGAAGGGATATAGATTCTGGGATAGAAACAATAATAACATTTCATTCACATGCTCATCTACTTATCTAACACAATATAACAATCATCTAACATCTCTTAAACTCAATCAGTCTTTTCCTCCACCTTACCAGTAGCTGCTGTGGACTGATGCCAGCCTGCTGTAGTGTGTCACAGACTTTATGTAGTGGGCTTTTTCCACAGAGGCAACCCCAAAATAGAAAGCTCCCTGCATAGAAGACACAAGAGCAAACCCTCAGTCATTATCGCAGACTGGCAAAATTGTCCAATGTCCCACACATTGTGTTTTACACAAGTTCTTACTAAGTTAAATATCATCAAAAATGGTTAAATGAAGACATGTTTTTAAAACACAACAGACAAACAGGTTGCATTTCTTCCAGCAAAGAGACCAAAAACAGGCAGACAAGTCTGCAAAAGACACAAGGAGCAACATCATCTAATATAACATCAAGCACCTTGCTATCAAAAGAGATCTCTTTATACTTGAAAGTGCCACACTGACATTTACAAATATCTATTATGGTATACGTGGGTTGAACTTGTGTTGCCTTACCAAGCTTGTTCCACTCAGTTTCAGACCCACGGATCACATTTAACTGCCCTTCCTCATTGTACTCCATCTGGGAGAGGAAGGTTTGGGCAGGCAGGGGTGAGTCTGGTGAGTCTTGGGCAAAGGAAACGCTGGGTCTGGAGGTGAGCTGGGCATAGCGTTGCAAGGTGGGACCCACGCGGGACAATTCATCCTCTATACCCTCCAGGGAGTCCAGCTGGGGGAATTATGGAATTGTGGAATCATAAGGGCTAATTAATAACATTGATTACGGTGATCACCTAGCAACAACATTCATCGAGTTAACTGGTAAATTTATAACAAACCTTAACCTAGACTACATATGCACTATTTCTGTTAGCAAAGATTCATGTGAGCAACAAGCATTGTTTGTGTTTGTGTGTGTGTGTGTGCGTGTGTTTGTGTGTGTGTGTATCCACTCACAGCTTCAGATGAGGCCTCTGTGTCTGCAGCAGAGTGCAGGTGTTGGATGTCGGTGTAGAGCTGAAGCAGTTTCAGCTGTGAAGAGCAGAGCTGCACTAACACTGACCCCACTCCCTCAGGATCTGTGATCAAGAACACACCATGAAGAGAAAGCCATGAAATACGCATCATGTCTAAACAAAAATGTTCCTGAAAATGACATTTACCTTATATTGTAGGTATTTAGCTGAACAATGAATAACAAATTCATTGCAAAAAAATGACAGTAATCTGTAACACACAATCTTTTGTCCTCTTGTAAATACACACTTTAGTAAACCAGATTTTAATATCATATGAATTGATGCTATTTACCTTGTTGTTTCAGAGAGTCATATAAGGCGGATGTGATGTTAGTGAGACAAGACACAGGGGCGTTCTTGTTTGCCAGCAGAGACTCCAAAGCCTAGAGGTAAAAGTAAATATTGGACTTAGAAATTGACTTTCACTGCTGTCTAAGAGTGTGTGCCAGCATTTGTATTCATCTCTGATCATACCTGCTTCTTAATAGCAGGGTGTTTGATATCCAGCAGCACGCTTTTGGCTTCGCTCTCCAAAATATCTGAAAGAAAAAAAAAAAAGATAAATAAACACACAGAGGAACAAAAATGCCAAACTCTCTAGTCTCACACTTTTATCTACACATCTTGGATTTCTTACCAGGCTCCACCTCTCTGCTCTTTAGTACAGCAGTCAGTCTTTTTAACAGATGCATGTCTTTGGCTCGCTCACTCTTCTTGTCACTGTGAAGTACAGAGGACACAGTGAGATGAGGAATGGATGGACTGGTGGCGTTAGAAGGGCATTAAAAGGACATCTTTAACAGCTTGTAGACTGGAGGCCAGCCCAATACCAGAGTTAAAATGACTACTGTCGTTTCTTTTTATTTTGGCACTGAGCCTTTCCCTTGGAAGAACTCCAAAATGTCTCATTACCACTGTGTTACAGTAGGAGGTTCTTCATGAATCCAGTTGAATAGTGTCTATTTTCATTGCAGAAAAAGGGAGTTTGGTCAAGTTACACAATAGAGAAGTGCTGTTCCTGCATAGAATGACTTAGATGGCTTGTGAAATATTCTCAGGATAAAATGTATCCACACCCTAAGCCTCCAAACACTCCTATTGCAAAACTCTAACCCAGAAGTGTTAAAAAATGCCTGCGTGACAAACAGCTGACCTACAGTGTCTTTAAGGTTAATGTATGTGTGTTCTTCTCTGTGTGCCAACCTGAGAGCCAGGTGGAACGGGATGTTCACCGTCCTCAGTGCTCCTGTGATGGGATCCAGCAGACACACCTGCTGGGTGTGAAGCTTCCAGCCCTGACTCGTCACACTGTTGACCCCCATCAGACGGTAACCGGCATACATCAACCTGGAAGAGCATCCACACACATCAGAGGATTGTAAATTTCATTGTGAGCTACTCCCTTGTCTGTGTGTCCTTCAGTGTCTGACGCTTCCGTTTTGTCTTTAATGCTAAGCGTAATAGTGAGAGAAAGTGAATGAGAGTGCATTGTGTATACCTGCAGTGTTTCCCCACAGTAAAGGCTCCAACTCGAGGCCCCTGCTGCATCCCCCACACCTCCAGGATTCCCCTGCGAGGGGCATAGATCACCAGGAACAGAGCATGGCGCCTGGGGAGGGAAACAGAGGGGGAGTGTTCCCGATCTCCCCGCTCCTCTGGAACCTGCAGCCAACCCAGCTGGGCGTCTCTGTAACCTGAAGTTTAATGAATGAATAGTTATCTTTCTATGACAGAGACACATAAACAATTTTTGGCTCATTGCATGATATGACAAAGTTATGCTGGTATTCAAGTATTGACCTGTGAGTCAGGGTCACACGACTCTCTTATAAATTGGCGCTGTAGGTATGATGAAAGTATAAATCAAGCTTTATTCCTTCTTGTTCTTCTCTCTCAGCTTTCTTCTCACCTTTCCACATGCGGATGGCGATGCCCCTGGCCAAGTCCAGCAGTGTGACTCGACCGAAGTCATCCGTTACTCCAGCCAGCGTGTTGCAGGGGGACAGACAGATGGACTCGCCGTGGCGACGAGAGTCCGGGAGACCAAATCTGGGAGACAGAGGTCAGGTTTAAGAGAAAGGACGAGCTTCATATTGCCAGTATCAATTGAGCACAAAGAGGACTGCTGCTTTGTTCTTGTTGAGATATCATGACTAGTACCTGACTGATAAGGGCGTTGCAGGCTCCACCTTGGGCTTCTGTTTCTGGACAGCCTCCTCTTCATTCTTGTTCTTGTTCCAACCTAACCATCCACTGAGAGAAAGACAATGCGAGACAGAGAGATAAATAAGATGATGAATCAATGTAAAAAGAAAAGAAGAGGCTGGGATAAGACATACAGTAGAGAGTGAAAGGAGACTCAAGGGAGGATGAAAGCAAAATATGCTTCAGTATGGATTAAGCATTTAGCAGAGAACAGGCTACAAGTCAGAGTATTGATTGGGCTGCTTTGTGCTGTTACAGCTGTAGAAGATTGTCAACAGTGCAGAATTCAGTCCCCAAAAGTGTGTGTGTGTGTGTGTGTCTGACAGGAATTAAGAACACACACACACACACACACAGGCACACAGAAACACTTTGTTTGTTGTTTTAACAATCCAGGACACAAACTGAGCTGTAGTTGTTAGTGTTGTCCCGCTCCGCTGGTATTATTACTCATTCACTTCACCTTGTTTTTTTTTGTCTAATGAAGCTCTTAATTGCTTTCAGAAAATCTTCATTCTGCATATACACACATGAAAGCACAGTTTTACACACGCACACACGCAAACTACCGCACCTGGCAGCGTTGAAGAGGGCTGAGGTCAGTTTACTGGCCACAGCCATAGCCACGTGAGAGAGAAGAGGCTGGGAGCTTCCCTGAGGACAAGACAGAGAGACACAGATAAAAGCCACATTTATTCATCAAAGTCTCAGAAATGTGTTTTTTTTTCTCCACACACACATTTATTCTGTTGTCCGTTGCAGATCATGTGTTGGTACATAGTGTATTTCTCTGTATTGTCACCTCTCACCTCTACAGCATAGTAAAACCCTGTGTACGGACCACCTCCCACAGTGACATACTGGCTCATGGCGGGGGGGCTGCCTTTGACCGAAGCATTAAACCCCCCCAGGATAGAGGCGTTCTTCATCTGATCAAACACAGACAGCGTCATGATACCTAACAGGAGAAAGAATGAGCAGAGAGAAAATTATAGGAATTAATGAAATGAATACTTCCTGTGAAAATTAATTATTCATTTGATTTACTTTAAATGAGAGAATTTCTCCTTAGCATATGACTCCACTGGATAGGACTTTCATTCTTTTCTTTTTATTCATAATAAAGAACAAATCTGAATTGCTTTTTCTCCAGTGAGTTTTTTTGTCTAAATATTGGTAATTCATATCTGTAATGAAAAATGCTGTACTACAGTAATAATTCAAAAATCAAATAGTATTTCATAAACATTCTCTTACCCACACTACTGTGGTCCACAATGGTGTCCATGTCCTGCAGACCCCACTTCTTATAGGCCAGGGGAGGAGGCTGGATTACATCACTACCTGCTGCTGCAGCTGGATGGACAAGGATGGAAAGACAAGTTGATGACATGGGAAACACCAACTTCAATAAAAAAAAAGAGTGTTACCAAAGTTTGGATGAGGGATTTCATCATCTATTGGTGTTTTTCTGGCCAGTAGACCTGTCTTTCATTTAGCTACATTTAAAACTGTTGTGCTGCCCTTTAATAGTGCCAAGGAATGCATTAAAACATATTCATGCATACTGTAGGCACACACACACACCCACACACACAAGCACACTCACTCACTCACTCACTCACTCACTCACTGAAACCCTGCTGAAGCTTGACTAACCCTCTAGAGACTATAAGGGTGTGCTTACACATGTAAGTATGTGCAAGTCTCCTTTGTACCTGAATGCTTTGTGGCAAACTCTATCCACCCAGCCAGCAAGTGAAGAAAACATCTGTTAACACACTGCAACATACCATAACATGCAATACTAGAACCCTCTAACTCTTGTACTATAATGGACACACACAAGCATTTACATGAAAATACACCCTGACAGACTCACACACACACACACACACACACACACAAGTAGCAGTACCTCTTGCCACCTGGTTCCTGCAGGCACGCAGAGACTGAAAGAGGCTGAAGCCATCGATGGTGACCAGCGCAGCAGGATAGAGGATACTCAACTCCTCATGCTGTGATCAGACAAATCACTTATCATACATGTGTTGAAGAAGGCTATAGGATAAACCTGACAGCTCAAGATAGTATGTATTACCTGCTCGGTCACTCCAGGATGGCGAGGGATCTCATATGTGCGACACTTGAGTCTCAACACAGGGTCCTCATGCAGGAGCTGGGCCAGCAGCAGAACCCCATTCTGACAAGAAACAACATGACCTGAATATTTAAAGACTGCTTTTAATTTTTTCACTGCTGACTTTCTGAATAAGTCATTTATAGCACAGCAGCACATGAAAAAAGTGATGAGGTTGTACTGCTGTATACTGATGAGGTACCTCAGTGTAGAAGCGCACATAGCCAGAAGTGAAACCCACTATGACACAAGTCCAGTCAGGCCGTCCTGTGGAGCTCCTACACACACACACACACACACACACACACAGAGTTAAAATCATTTTTGCCATTCTGCAGATGTTTTCTCAGTCACCCACACTGGTAACTTTTACCTTTTCTGGCTTGCCAGGGGTATACAGATGGCGCTGCTCACACACTCTCTGCAGAGAGAAAATACACACAGAGTAGGAAGCAGGATCTTAGTGTTAGAGTTCACTTTGCAGCTCTGGTCTCATATGAACATAGCGGTCATCTTGTCTATTTGTTTCTCTACTGTTGAACAATTATCCCTTTGCAATATGAGTCCTCTTCGTCCTTTTGTTGCCTTTTTAGCATTGTTATTCCTTCTCATGTTAATCCAATTTACTCTCACCCTTCGTCACTGCTGAGGTTTCCAGTCCAAGACACGGCCAAGGTCATCTCCTCTCTGCCGCTGTCATCCGTACGCCACTTAGCTGTAGGATTCAAGAAACGTTAACAGCAATACACAACTCCTCTGTTCATTTAGAGAGCTGTGGGTGTCTGTGTGAGTATCTGACCTGAGAGAAAGACAGCCTTCTGTTCCCGGGCGACCACTAGCAGGTCAGAGCAGGGCGACAGGGACACAATGCAATCCTGTAGCCATGGTTGACTCTGCCCTGTGGTCTCCTCCTCAACCTGCAGAGCAAAGAGGAAAGTCAGTGATGTGAGCACCTGTACTCTGGATAAACCTGAGCCCTAACTGTGCAATAATGTTCTGTGCAGGGAGCCCAGCAAACAAGAACAAAAATACTGTAGCAACATAAATGCAATCCCTCACCGGCTTCCCACCAACACACACAAAACCAAGCCAAAGTTCCCACTGCCATCCGCTGTGGTGGTTGGCGAGTGTTTCGTCCCTGAACCACAAGCGTACTCTCTGTTTGTGGCTTCTTCCAACATCATCTAACAATTCAATTGTATCCAGTGGTTTAAACAAATGCTACAATTTGGGATAATTGATCATAAAATGAAGGGGAAATATCATTAAGCAAACAATGCTGAAATACTATTTATTTAGGACACCTGTTACTTCATATTGTAGGGAAATGAGAATGAGAAGACATTATGAAATACTAAAGAAGGACACACCGTTGTTTTTGCAGAAGTGGATTCCTCCTCTTTGCCATTGCCGCTATCCCACGCTGCCTCCCAGTCAGAAGTGTCCCAAGACAGCTCATTTTCTGCTGTGGATGGGTAAAAGATAGAGAGAACATGCAGAGATATCTAATTAAAAAATGGTTATACGTGAGAGGTCATGCCGACAGTGCAGCGGTTCCTAAGTGTTTGAGCTCCATTTTCTAAAGTCTTAAAGATCAAATCGCTACATTAAGTCAATTATTATACAAATTATAGGTAAAGTCTTCCTATTCATATGACCAAGCACCTACAGACAGGTTATTTAACAATCTCTAATGGTCAACACACAGAAAATATCTTTCAGTTCCAAGAGGAGGGATGTGAAATTACAGGCAAAACTTGGGCAAGCAACTGGGTTAATGGAAGTGCTCAAAATATTAACAGAACAAAGAAATGCCAACGTCATTCTAGCCAACCAGAAAAAAAAAACTAAACCAGAGAGGACAAGAGGGGCTGGCACAGGTAGTGCTACAAATGGATAACCTAAAAATATTCAAGAGAGGGAGGAAGACAAAGTGACAGAACAGGTAGCATTATCCGAAGACGAAGTCCGGTTGCCATGGACATCTATAATACATTGTGCTTTGGTGCAGTGTGTGCAGGGACCACTGTCAATGTGTTAAAAGGCAGCGATGATGACACATATCATCATCTAATTCTTTAACAAGTAATGTAGACGTGCATGTGTGTTGGTGCTCGAGTGTAGCGAGGGTCCATGCCCTTTTACTGTCTATGTTCTTTTCTTGTTGAGCATCCTGCAGTGATGTATTCAGGTGCCTCATGTGGGATGACTCATAGCAGAAAGGGCAGACAGATCTCCTCCTCCCATTTCAGTGCTCTGACGGTATTGCAGAGCACAGCTGAAGCTCCATCCACCCTTCACTTTACAAAGCCTTGCCATCTTACAATGTACCTTTATTTCTACATTCAAGCCACCAGAAACCGTTTTATTAGTGGAATTTATGCAAGAGGTATTTAGGTACGTCTCAGACATGTTTATTTTGTACCACACTTAAGAGTTACATGAACAACTGATGCACACTAGGAGGATGGTTAACTCAAATTATGTAGTTCATGATTATTTAATTTCTCCAACGTTAACATGTGACTAAATAGGCCTGTTCCCACCTCCCCCCACTCTTGCTAACTAAGGCAACTACGTCAGTTAGCTAATGTTATGCGTGTGCGTTATAGCCTTTAACTTAAAAAGCTGTGACTTTGATTGACTAGAGATATGAGAAGCAACATCCACAGGTAGCTGGACTGTAGAGAAGTGAGCAGACTTGTGACTCTCCACAGAAATGCATTTCTCCGGTCTAGCTATCTTGTTTAGTACCTGCTTGATTCTTCTCCTCCACTGGTTCGGTTTTCCGGTTCTGGAACAAGTAGTCCCTGACCGTTTTGAGCTCTTGGAGCCGACAAAACTCCAATAAGCTGCAAGACATCTCTCTCCCGTCCCTTTAGGACCCCAGTACACAGGGAATCAGCCAGTTAGCCTGCTTGCTAACAGTCCAGCTGTAAAAGATCAACGTAGCTTAGCAGTTTGAGTCCGTTTGCGAGTCCCGCTATCGTGTTAACATTAATGACAGCTTGCTAACAAAACCAAGATGTCTTACTAGTTTAAAACGATTCCCTAAAGAAACAATAACAAGTGCCTGCTACTCTTATTTTCCCTATTATTCGCAGTTCCCACCCTTGTACTGATGTGTTGTTGATGACACATCGTTAGCATAATAACACTGATGTGCTTCCGGGTTAGAGAGTCGGCCTTTTCAAAATAAAAGCGGAGTAAGCTGTTTACAAAGGAGAACTCAAGATTTGCCAAAATAAAATGTTTAGTGTATAACTGAAATTATTGATATAAATGAAATCATTTTCTCTAAAATTTACTGCGTAAATTACTGTATAATTTACAGTTTAATCTACTGTGTAATTCAAAGTACAATTTATGGTATCATTTTTTTTAACTGACTAGATCCCTGCTTGTGTTGTATCAGTCTTAGATGTACATGGAGTGTTTGGATAAAAGCGTATGCTAAATGACATTGTAAATTGGAAATAATTTAAAGTATAATTTACAGCATAATTTACTGGTATATGCAGAAGTGTGTGGTTATGGTTTGTTCAGCAGAGGGCAGTAGATATATGTTTGAGTGGCCAGTGGTGCCTCTTCTTCGGCCATGCTTTTTTCCATTGCTGGACTTTGGAGTAGTCATAACATCAATCATTATGGTATATATTTTTAAATTGTAGGTTGTGCATTGTATTTCAAATGCATACCGTGGTCTATGGAAAACTGTGCTGGCAAGGCAGCTAAACCCAATCATATACACAAGGTGCATTCATATATTCTGGTTGCTGTCTTAGAGATTAATTGAGAAAAAAAATGTGCTAAAACATATTTTCTATCACTCTTTGTGATTATATCTTGATTAAAGGACCATCATGTAAGGTTTATTGTCATCTAGTGTTGAAGTTGCAGATTGCAACCAAATTGATGCCCCTCCCTCTCTCCTTCCGGGTGTGTAGGAGAATCTATGGTGGCTGTTAAACTTGCAAAAAATGTGAAAGGCACTCTATAGAGCCAGTGTTTGGTTTACGTGTTGTGGGCTGCTGCAGAAACATGGCGGTGCAACATGGTGGCCTCCACGGAAGAGGACCCGCTCCCTATGTAGATATAAAGAGCTCATTCTAAGATAACAAAAACACAGCGATTCTTATTTTCAGGTGATTATACAGTAATTAAAACATACTCATGAGTATTATATTCCATTTCTACCAAGTCTGTTCCAGTAGATACCACTGAATTCTACACACTGGTCCTTTAAATGCTTGATTAAATCCAGTACTTGTGTATTGCTATATCGTAAGCCACATCATACTATATGAGGGCAGTAGGTTAATGTTAGGATGACTTTTATTTTTAATAACAACTGAGCTAATGAATTTCATGCACTCATTACACAATTACACCATGTAGAGCAAGTCAAATATTTCAATACATTACTATAGTGTGTTTCTCCTTCAGTTTGCTCACAAGAGTGTTATGAGTCTCATGGTTGCTTTTCTGGTCTTTACTGTCTGTGAGAAATATGTAGCTCATCCTCCTCTTCAATGCTCTCACTTATGAGTGTTGAACATCAACGGAAAATGGCAGCTTCAGCAAAAAGGCCAGAGCTTTGTAAGACTAACATCAAAACCACTAGTGTTTTAGATACAGATGCTGAAAACTCTATCCTATGGTACAGTAGGTGTTGGAGATATCTTCGTGTAACACCAGTTATCCTCAGCAAAAACTAAAATATACACCACTATTCAACAAAGCAGACAAAGAAATGTACATGATTCTACTTACTGGCTAACTGGCTACATTGAAAAGGTATGTTGCCTGACATAAGTGACACATTACAGTCCATTTCTTTATGACATAAAATATTCAGTGCAAAGGTTGCACTCAAGTTTGTACAAGTGTAGCATTTTATATAAGGTATTTTGTGATTCGTATTACATTGGTGGGGTCTTGTGAGGTCAAAGGTCAAGGTTACTACTTTCTTTCCTCTGTGAACATAATACCCTTGCTCAACACAACCAGCTGGCATTGTTCAACTCTGCCCAGTGTCTTTCTTCCCCATCCTTTTCGACATGCTCTTTAAAAAGCAATGGGCATTTTGCCAATGTACTTCCCGCATCGTCACTAACAATCCCACCTCGCCCCACGCACATGCATGCACACACATGAATACACAGTACAGTGCAAGTCACCTCTGGGGGGTGCCCAAAAGTTTCCGGACCGGAAGGCCGGACACAGAAACTCAGGAAATAATTGGGTGTCAGTGAGGTCCTTGGGCCCGTCTCAGTCACATTTCCCCATCCTGGGCCTTTGCGTATTGAGCGGTTGTTGCGTCGGCTGTTTTACAGGCCACAGAAACAACTCTCCATCTGGTTCCCCCTCTTCCTTTGTTGACAAGGAAGTGAGCTGGCATCACCATGTCCCAGGATGGAGGTGTTGTTGATACACAGAGGAGGATGGCATTGATTTATTCATATACTCTGAATGTTAGTCACTGTTAAAAGACCTTGAGCACTTTGTGGTTTGTTTTCTGTTACTGGTTTTCTGACTAACATATTCTCCTTGAGAACCACTCTAGAAAGTGACTGAATGATGTGCAATGTCAATTAATACCACTAAGAACTCTAGTTTTTCTAGTATTTGAAATGATCAGAAAGAAGAAAAGAAGAAGAAAAGATGAAAAGAATGTGCCTTTTATGTAATATTACATCAGGGAATTTGGTAAAGAATGGTGACCTGTGTTAGAACAATCTGGTCGGATTTTAAGTGTGTTTGCCAACCAGTCTTGAACGCTACCTTGCTGTAATCTCTTCACAAGCACACTCTACATCTGGGAAACACAAACTTTGAAGGAAGTACTGCAGTGTGAAAGAGCGAGGCTGGTTTCAAGGCTTCTTGCATAATCTGACGTTCGAAATGAATAGTACACAGACACAAACCTATGTAGCCTATAAACCATACAGGTCTCTGGGATTTCATTATTAGGCTTCTTGTATTAAACTTACAGAAGGAAGAGATTAGAGGTTCGACTGGGTCAATTTCTGCAACATATAAACAAAACATTGTTTTTAAATGTTTTTGACTCTTCTCGCATCAAATGGTAAGATAATGTGTTAGCTTTGGCCCATGGTGGCCGGCTGTGCTATGTCATTCAACATATCTGTGTAAAATTTCAGCAGCTCATCACACCAAGGGTTCACTTTCCACTTGGCTTTTTACATCTCGTTGAAGTCATAGTCCTTTAGTATTTTTACATGTAAATGTTGTTGATTCATCCTACAATTTCATGTAAATAGTGGGAAATTAGAAGTCCAGCTGGATAGGATGCACTAACTGCATACCGTAATACTCATCATCATGGTCTCTAGGGAACATCCCCAAACTCAGCTTCATGATGTCTTTGAAAGTGAAAACCTTGAGTGCAATAAGTCCTACTTCTGTCTATGACCCACTTTTATTTATGTCTCTTATAGAAATGTGATTTTTTATATGTTGCAGCCGGCATGTACACGTGTGAATGTTTGAAGTTGATAATGTGTGGAACCTAGTTCTATATAACCTTATGAATAGCTCTAAGACAGCTAAGACAGTAAATCCAAGTAAATCTAGAGGTCAAACAGTCATGTGTTAACTCTTTTATGAGAAATAAAAACTGTTCTCTAAGCACTGCAGTGGAAGTTTTTAGGTGTCCAATAACAACATGCAGCCAGTTTATGTTTCTGCTTCAGCTCATAGTGTGGTTTTGGTGCAAGCTTCCAGATCCTATCAGTAGGGTAGAAGTCAACAAACTGAAAGGAGGCTATATTATCTCAGAAGAACAAACATCTCCCAATCTCTGATCCTCATCGAATCTCTGTCTTAAAATTCCCCAACCATACAAAATCATCACTGCTGACGTTGTGGTAAAATGTGTGAAGTCTAAGTGCTGTGAAACTGAAGACACGAGACACTCTGATCCTTCTTTACCTGTGGTTATTGCAAAATGAGCATGAAGGCATACACAACTATGAAACAAGTATCCATACTGTAGCTCTCTTTCTGAGTTGACTAACAGACAACATTGGCTCTGAATCATCCCTTTGATTCCCATAACAGAGAATAACTGAGACTAGTCAAAGACCAAATGCCAATTTTAACTGTCCTGAGGCATCTCTCAAATTGCAATTATGTCAATGCTGAGGGCATTCATACTGTAATGGCTTTCTGAAAATGAGACTAGCTCCATATTCCCCCATGTCCACACTTGCACTGTGATGTTTGACATGTAGTACATGGCTAGCACCTCTTGCTAGTCATGGATCTACTCCTTGCAAAGCAAGCATGTGCCTCACAGAGCTGGCACTCTATTAGTCAAAGGTCACAATGTCATGAAGCTGTGACTTGACCAACTTTCTGTGGCTGCACACTTAGATGTTATTTCAGACACATTTTGCAGGTCATTAAAAGTTTCAAAGGAATATAATGTTTCTAGTGGTCAAATTAAATATTTATGAATTATGAAATAAAGCTTTCCAGTAAGGCCCTAAAAAGGGGCAATACATGCAGTTATCCTCACCTTTTGCAGTCTGTCAGCATCATGTATGTGGGGGCCAGACTTCATGTGAATAATTTGTCCCCATCTGATCGCTAAAGTTTTCATAATAATTTCAAATTGGCATTTCCAGTTAAATGGTAAATAACAATGGTTTCAGTTTCCATTGTAATTCATTGGCTGGATCAAACTTGAGAGTGAGGAACTTGAAGACATAAAAGAGGGTTGATTTATGTTGTGCCTGGAATCCCACAGTAACAGGAGACATTCAGTTTTCCACCAGCTTCAGCACATTTTCAAAGTGAGCCCTTTCTTTAGTTTGGTTCAGTAACCATCATCAGTTAAGGCCTCACCAGTGAACATTTATGAGGGTGAAGGTTCTCTAACACCACCCATTCTAGTGAAACATTGATAGCGGAATTGCAAAGTCATAGGCTTCCATTGCAGAAACTTTGCATCAGTGTTTCACATGTCATCAGTATGAGTTGCAATAACGTCATATAGGTGTTTCACAAAGTGATAAAAAATATCAATGGGTTGGAGTTTAATTTGATATTTCTCTAAATGCAGGAAAAAAGTTAAGTATGGACAAGTCTCTGAAATGAATTCTTCACTCAGGGTGGAACCGGCAAAGTTATTCTGCTGAATCCTTTCAGGCAGTAGTGTTCATTATTTGCCCGTGCCAACAACAACTGACTGTTTTGCACACGCTAATCTCGTGTTTTTTTTGGCAGATCAGGAAATGTCAACAGCCTGGCTCCATTGGCTCCACGCGTATTAAAATTCACCCACATTCCAATCATTAACTGATCATATAAACTGTTGAGGTAACTTTCAAACAAGCACATATGATGTGTAATTCACTGTGTACAAATTATCAAGCTTTTTTTGGTTTTTCAGCGTTGTTATTATGACTAAGTTTGCATATCAGCATTTTGCTCCTTTTTCAGTGTGGTTCACTTGTCTGACAGCATGACCTTGAAGTGTGTGTGCATAGTGAGCAATACCAGGTGTCAGTATGATTAAAAAAAAGTTCATATGCAATACAAATTTTGCATGTCGACACTCTACTACAGCTACAGGACTACAGCTTCAGATGATGTCTACAGAAAAAACAGCATGACGTTACTATATCTATGAGGTCTGTGCAATCTGAAAATATATATTTAATAGGTGACAAAAATGTCTAACTCATGCAAATTAAAAAAAACAAGACACTAAATATCCAAATGAAGGAAATAAATGCAGTCTCTAGTGATGTAGTTTTTACTTTTTATATATCGTTTCAGTTTTACAGTGGCTGTAGAGCAGGTTGTTCATTAATCATTGGTGGTTCAATCCATGTCTCCCTGTATGAATGGGTGAACAAGAGGCAAACTTTAAAGCTCTTTGGATAAAAGTGCCTCATGAATGCCAGTCCATTAATGAGACATGACTGGATAAATGGTCATTCTGAGGAATGTTATAGCCTGTGGAACTTGTTCCCTTCCAAACATGCTCAAGAAAATCAACTGCAAAAAATTGGCAATATAGCAAAGCAAGAAAAACCACAAGCTACAGTACTCTGAAGATGATATACAGCCTCTGTAAAACAAAAGAAAAAAAAAAAGAAAAGAAAAAAAGAGATAAAATATGTTAATATAATGCAACGATTGAAAAACAGTTTTATTAAATGTTTATTTTACATGAAATATACAGTTTTTTGAAATTCATATACAAACTTTTACAAACATGAATAATTTAATCATAAAAAAGACAACTAAAATATAACCATACTGGAGTTTTACACAATGGAGCAACATTTAAAGGAAACTGTGGGAAATTGGGTTAAAGCAACCTAACCTGCTCTTAGTTAATAATCTAGAGACATGCTTGAAATTCAGTCTAGACCAAGTACCATGGCTGCATAACAATGCCACACTAACACATCCAGGGAAACCAGTGAAAATGACAGAGTAATATACACAAAACAGGTGGCTTTGTGACAAAATACAAAAAAGGAGAGAAAAATAAAAACACCCAGTGTGAAAAACGTCACCTTTTCAGTGAGTCATTGCAAAGTACATTCAACAGATGTTATATTGTACAATACGTACTGAATATCCTCTGCTTTGCAGTGGATTTAAGGCATTTTTACTTACTAGCAGTCATCTATAAGGCAAAGTTAGGATGGTTTGGTCCATATGTTCACAAAAAACTACAAATATGGAGACTATATTTACAGGATATTTAACTTGAACTGGCTTAAATTTGGAGATTGGTTTGAAATTCATGTCATGCATGACACTGCCATCTTACTATTCAAAGTAACACTGTTTCAAGTTTTTGTGTGCAAGTTAACATGTGCAAAAGGCAGTGGGTGAGCAGAGATGTGTCAAACTAAGACTGTGAAAAGCAATGGACATGAAATTTATTTCCCTCCAGTTTATAGTTTTGTTCTGACATGCCACAAGAGGAAAATACCAAGAACTGAAAGCACCAATACTGCTGACTTTGTCTCATGACTGAAGCATACGTCAAGAGCATTGATCTGTTGCATGTTAACCTTGGCTGGCTGTCATAAGCGGTACTTCAGTCATTCATGCCAGTCAGTGCAAGCCCCCAAAGGCAAACACGAGTAGCAAGGCCATGTCCTGAGCAGAGCAGTTTGTGGCTACTGGTAGGCTTTCAGCCAATATTTACATGGCAAATACAATGAAGTTAAAGGGTGCTAAAGAGACAAAAAGTGAGAATATTGTTGCTAAGAAAGTTTTGCTCCCATTATGCATTACCATGGTAGAGGGCCAAAAAGCCAGAGGTTGACAGTTGACATGCTGTCAGCAGCAAAACACAACAATAAAGTATGTGTTCACAAAACCAGTTTGAGTGTATACTGAGAGGTGTCTGTGTCACAATGGGAGGATCACTGCAAAGCAGATTCTTTTTTTCAAAGCAGTCAAAAAGGCTGGGAACAGAGTTATACAAAAAAGGACAAAATATCTCAGTTTTGAATTTCTGCTTGGCTGGATATTCATATTTTGCCATAAATGATTCTCTGTTTATAAAAGTAAATGACTTTCTTTCCAAGTTTCCTTTCAGTTAGTTGTGGGTCTCCAAATGTCGCCTATGCATCACTGATGACCTCTAGTGCAGTCACAATTCTATTGCTTACAGTCAAAACAAACAGCAATCTCAGACACAACAAGTTATCAAGGACTTCACAAAAGAAAAAAAAACTGAAATACCAAAAGAAAAAAAAAAGAGAGAGAATTGTCTCTAAACCCCCTTCATTTTCTTTAAAGACAATGTTTGGCTCAGGTTTTAAAAGACAATCTGCACTGGAATGGACTTTGAACCGTCCTCAGTTGGTGGAATTGTGCAATGGGAGACATATAAACCCATGTAGCCATTGAATAAAAAGCTACTGTGTCCTTCATTTTAATAAATATTATAAAAACACCAATATGGTGAATATATATAGAAGAAACAATGTGAAATCAAAATCATTTCCACATATAATTTCTTATCAGCCTGTGAGTATAAAACAAGCACTCACGGAAAATAGTTATTGGTTTGGGCATATTACAACGAATGCATATCATTTCTAAAACTGTATAAAAGGCATAAATAGAGCAGGTGTTAAATACTCCATATTCATCAAGATCTAGATAATTTGTTCCAAGAGTTTATAGGAAGCTGAGCTCATAAAATTGGCCAAAATGATGTGGCTTTTCATTTCTCCACTAAGAACAGTCATTTGATATTTGATCTTGGCTTTGCAGTCTTTCATCATCAGACCCCCAACAGTGCAATGGGACTTCTGATATCCTTTCAAATGGTTCACATTAGAATGCATATACTTCAATAATAACGCAGTCAACAACAGTAGATCAATGTGTGTTGACTACACAGTTCAAAACCCTGTTTTCTCAAGATTCTGTATTCTCTTCCTTTGCATACTCCTCTACAAGTTTCTCATAAGAGTGGTTGTGTTCTGAATCATCACTGGTGAACACAGACCCTTCAGATTCAGAGCTTTGCTCCTCCTTGGAGTTTGTTTCAATGTTTTCATCACATGTAGTGATAGATAGTTTTGCTTTAGAATCATCATCGTCATCATCATCATCCTCTTCCTCTAGGTTATTGCTAAGAAAGTTCTCCTCATCAATGAACGTAATGTTCGCATTTTGGAATGTTAGGGGATGGTAATCTTTTGAGTCCCATGTCCTTCGACCACCTCCTCCACATTCTCCCACTCCTCCTTTCTCCAGGTCAACGTCCTTGTCAAGCTGGTTCTCATACATTTGGTCCTGGTCCAGTTCTAGGTCCCCCTCTACATGGTCCTCTGTTAGCAGCGAGCCATTGTCTGTGCCCAGGAGGTAGTTCTTTGACTTTGAAAATGCAACAGTGACACGGTCACTGAAACTATAGCGTCTCTTCTGGCGTGGTGAACGGTCCAGACTGAGGATGGTGTGGCCGTTAAACATGGGAGCATCATTGCAACTCTTGGAACGACCCACCTCCTTGGTTTTATTGACTGTGTTGCCAGAGCTGCCATTGTTTCTGCCGTCTTTTTTAGTGCCAATCTGCTTAATCAAGTCATTGTAGCCTTCCTGCTTCTTGGACAGGAAGCTAAAGATGTTGACGTCGTTGGGAGTGGGGGGCAAACGAAGGGAAGCCTTGTGAGACTCTTTGTAATGCCGGAGTTCATCCAGAGAAAGTTTCCGCAGCTTGCGGCGTTTCTTCAGTGCCTTGTGGGCTTCAATCACCATACGCACTTTCCAGTTGAAGAACAAAGAAAGCCAGGCCAGCCCCAGATAAATCCATACTTCCACAAAGTAACGGTACAGAGTAGGGTATTCTTTATTTGGTTCCACACCTGCAAGGACAAATAAAAGGATAAAGTATAATTAAAAAAGACCAGAACTTCAGATCCACACGATTTGACAACAAAAAGATGAATCATAATCCTCTTGTTATCTATGTATATTGCATTGCACAGTATAGCTCAACTGTTTCAGAAATGTGATGCATTTAAGGTAAACAGGGGTATTTGTGCTTTATTAGTATTTATTTCCAAGCTTACCTGCAACCAAGTCCCCAAAACCAATTGTAGTCAAGGTGACAAATGAGAAGTATAAGCCTTCAATGTATGTCCAACCCTCTTGGGACATAAATACAAAAGGTGGAAGGACTAAATGGACCAGCACACCCCAGAGAAGAAAAATAGCTGTGCAGGTAAATTGAGCCTTTCTCTGGAAAAGGAAAAAAAAACATTACTTCAGGTGAGGGGTTTTGTAATACCACAGAGAGATGCAAATGCTTTTCCCAGACATGGAAAAAAGCCCATATCATCTTACCAGTGAAAATCCTTTCTTGGTTAGATACTGGCCCAGGTGCTTGGCTCTGCCACCAAAGAACTTTCCTAGTTCACTGATCCAGGTAAGACACAAAGGCACTCCAAACAGACCATAGAAGATGCAAAATACACGGCCTGCTGACGTTTTGGGGGCAATGTTCCCATATCCTTTAAAAGTGAAAACAGAGTGGTGGGTTGAATGAATAGCTGAAACAACGATTTAGTGCACCAAAGCTACTTTATTAGGCAACTAAATAAATTAGCAAGACTAACTCTGAGAGGCTTGGAAAGGCTAATGAAAGATTTGCCAAAATAAAAACCCTATTTTAAATCACACACACACAAAATAGTTGATTTCATGACAGTGTATTCCAGAGTTCAAACTGTTTATGAAAAGTCTACCTGACAGCTCAGTTCTAACATAGTTAACAACACTCTCCCTTAAACATTCAGAAAAAAAAAAAATCTAGAAAAATTGCATATTTTCCCATCAGAACTAGATCTGCCACTGCTAAAACTCCTCAAAGTACTTACCGATAGTAGTGATAACAGTGGCGGCAAAGATAACAGCATTTGGCCAGTTCCAGTTGTTGAAGGTCTTGCTGCCAGTTATGGTGACCCCCTGGCCGGCAGCATCAGACACAACCTGAAGACAAAGAAGATTGAAGAACACAACTAAGTACAGGCTGGAATTCAACTCGAAGAGAAATTAATATAGAATTGAACGAATGCTAAACAAATTGACGATATCAGTTCAAAGATTATAAAAAGAGTCCAATCTGGCTGAGCAGAAGCACGACAGGAAGTTTGTCATGTGTAAGCTCCATTTCTTCCACTGCATCCTTCCTGAGATATGTTGATGGTATCTCCGGTGCTACTGATGAGCTGAAACGACACTCAGGCACCCAAGAGAATTGCCTTTAACCCCAGGGCTTTATAATTCCAACCACTGCTTACTTTGGTAGGGAAACAGGAAGGCAAGTGCTGCATCCATAAACAGCTATTTCATAATCGCACGATGATGGATGGATTAAAAAAAGACCAGGTGGTTCTTCAGTGGTTGGCACTGAATGTGTACAACACAAAGAAGTGTTCAGGAAAGAAGTTATTTTGTGTTTAATCTACAGGCTATATTTGTTTTTCTGTACACCTTAAGCATGGGATGCATTAGCTCACTCTTGGAAGTGCTGGTGTTGAAATCCAGAGGAGAAAGAAAATGCTTAATCAATCATTTCCAACCATATGTGTGCTTGGGCAGCCACAACAGAAACTGAATTCCCCCTCTTGAGTATTCGCAAACACCCGGCAATGTGTGCTGGGACAATGCGTTCCCCCCCACCAAAGTTCTTCTTTCTTAAAATGCGCTTGAAGGGGGAAATGTGCAGGGGTTGGCAAAATTCACTTGAGCCCTTAAGTACTGGAAGATGCTTGGTTCTTTAATAATAACAGGTTTGTGACAGTTCTGCTCTGTAATTACGAGCACAAGGGGAGGCTATTCTTTTGTCTGCTGAAACAACACAGTGCCTCCGTTGGGCTTTAAGATGACAGCAGTGATGACCAAGTTTGTTCGAACCATGACTAGAAATTAAAGAGGCAAAACCTCACTCAAGTGGACGACTGTCCTGCTTACGCACTTTCACATTTGCCAGTACTCCTGACAGGCCACAGCATCTGTAATGACTGGCTACATTTACATATATGGGGGACCTTGTTTTTGGCCTTATTTAGGCTAAAATTTTATTTGGCTTAAGCTCATTACAGCAACCTTGATATCCAACAATTGCATATACCTATTGACATAAGTAACATTAGACAAAATGTAACTGTAGTGCCAAACAAGTTTGAACCAATGGGGACGGAGGGACACTAGAGACACCACAGTAGTCTGTAACCAAAACCAGGTTACTTTGGTAACTAGATTAAATACAGAAACTGTGCATTCACCCCTCAAATCCACCCATAGAAAAAAAAGGGTTCAGAGAATCACATGTACTGCACGTTTCCAGAGCGACAACCAACAAACAATGTGGGTTGTACTAATGGAAAGTGATAAGGTATTTGCAAAAACACAGCTGCGAAAGCAGGTACTCAAAAATTCATGTGACAGATAACTTCCCCCAGCCCTCTTCCTCAGTTGTGGTCAGTATTAAATATGAAAGATCACCTTATTGTTGTGACTGTTTAACAATTTGAAGCGTTTTGCGGTCTGTGTGTACGTGTGTTCAGCTCTGCACCTTCTTCTAGTCTAATGAGGGTGATTTGCACATGTTCAGTCTGTCTGCCAGATAAAATGTGCTGAAGTCTGAGACATAGAAAACGCTGATTCACAGGAATACAATGAGGGCAGAGTGCAAGCTAAATCATGAGTCAGCCAAATAGAGGACAAGGAATATAACCTTTGAAACTAAGGTTTTAGAGGTCAACATATTCACTTGTTAATGCAAATCTTTAAACATCTTGAGTTGCTACCATTTAACTGTATTGACCATCACATACTAAAGCTAGGAGGGAGAAATGGTTTCATTCCTCAGTACACAAAGCACCAACCAGTGAAGAGCTGGTCTCCATGCACTGACTGAACAGGCTTTGCAATGCACAAGGCCCTTAAAAGGTTAAAGGGTCAGCCGCTGGTCAACTCATGTTCGCCTGAGGTCACAAATGACCCTGAGAACAAGGAGAAAAGCAAAAGCACAGGGGGAGGAAGATAAATAGACACTTTGTGTCATAGCAGCTCAGGAGGATGTTGTTAAACTGGTTTGCCTTTTTTTAGGGGCTTCTTCACAAGCCTGACTGATGGACTGGCTTTCAAAACATGGCTACCAACATAGATGTACTTCTGCTGGACAATTAAGAAAAATTGGAATGTAAGATATGAAATGTTATAGAAAAGGTCATTAGTCTATAACACAGTACAGTATTTGGGAAAAAAATAAACATGACCTCAGGAAACACAAACATTTTTCTTCTATAAATGCTGAATTTAGTTCTGGAAAATTAAAAAAAAGAAAAAAAACAACATTAAATATTCCAGCAATCATGGTAAATAAATTTTGTGGCTATAGATATATCCAGATGATATTCAACAAAATAGCATTTTGCCAAGTCATACATCCAGCACATGGAATAAGGAGAGAAAAATATCTGCACTGAACCTAATACTGATTTGCATTGTTATATTTTATAGGAGGAATAGAACATCAATATATGTGCCTTTGCATAAGATAACATTTAACAATTGAGCTGTTTGCAGTTGATCCAACACTACCCTCAAACCACCAAATTCAAACCACTTACACCAGAGTGGTATCATTTAGGCTATAGCTGGTATAGTCAACAGAATGCCACTGATGCTTTAAAAACACACATTTTATGCCACTAATTTTATGCTATCCTCTGTAAGTTGCAATAAATAAAAAACAACAATGGAATAAAGGAGAATGCCAATCAGGATTAATCATTCAAATTTCTACAAAATCTTTGGAAATGTTCTATTGCATATACAAAAACAATTACAGCAATAATTGTTGACTGATTATTGTTAGCAGCTTTATAACCAAAATGAAAGATTGCACTGTTTATTTTTTTAAACTACACTGCAGACAAAGTTGTGAAAAAAGCTTGGCATGAGATTTGCTGACTTACACTGATATTGCAGTATGGTGCCATAAAAAGAAGCCAAACCGTATCCCATGACCAAAATTGAAGCTGGCCCACACACAGAGTAAAGGATTCTTTTACTTTTCTAAAACTGAAAATATTACCAAACTGCAGGCTTAGCAGTCAGCCACTGCCACACTCTGATAACCAAAGAACAGTAAAAGCCACAATGACAAATTCCAACTGTTATCAGGACAGCTGGCGGTCCAGCACACCACTCCAGATCCTAGGTATTTTTCCACTTCCAATGTATGAACACAACACAGCCAGGGAGCACAGGGAGCAGCTGCTTGTGGGCAGGATTGACCCGAATTACAAACAATGAAGTCACTCAAGTCATTGTAGCCTTTCTGCTTCTTGGACAGGAAGCTGAAGATGTTGATGCTGTTGGGAGTCACTCTTCCATATCAGTATGTATCGATTCTCTGATACGGAGGTGGATGGGTTGCACAGGGGCGGACTTTACCATTAGGCAAAGACAGCCACTGCTTCAGGGCCCCCTCCAACTAAAAGGGGGCCCAAACTGCTATAGATTTATTATACATAAATAAAATGCTGCTATTCTCCCCATTATTATTATTATTATTATTATTATCATTATCATCATCATCATTATTATTATTATTATTATTATTATCATCACATTACCATATAAGCAACAACACTTCATTCTACTACATTTATCTGACAGCTTGTTACTGGTTACTTTACAGATTAAGATTCTACACATAAAATAAATAAACATATGATCAAATATGATGCTTCATTATAGACTCAACTATCCAGCAGTGTATAAAGAAGTTAAAATGAGCTCCAACTTGAACAGACATTAAATGTAAGTACATTGTGCTAACGTTACGAGTACATTTTTGAATGCAGGAATTTCAAGTTTTGAGTAGGCTACTTCTTCTACCACCATTCCAATACCAACATTCTCAATTAGACAAAGGATGAAAATAAAGTATGAAGGAGGCCACATGACTGAGTTTGCCGAAAGGTCCCTTAATCATTAAATCCACCCCTGAGTTTGCAAACAATGCATCTGGGAAACAATACTGAGATTTTACTGTCTGCACCAATCAAAAGATCTGCCACAGAGTGTGGGGGGGAAGAAAACTTTGCAAGAAATGGAAAATCTGAAGAGGTGTGGGACGCAGTTTGTGCCATTTATCCCAAAGCATCAGCCAATCATATCTTAACAAAATAAAATAAAAATCTGATGTTGATTAAGACAAACGTACAGGCCACCATATCCAATTTACTGCTTTTTCTGGATTTGATAAAGACATTAAAAGAGGCAAGCTAAAATTCCCAGACAGTGAAAGGATTCTAACATCTGTTCAGCAGAGCATTATACTATTCACAGATTTGTGGTGTGGCTGCTTTAAACTAGGCTGTTAATATTGCATGAGATAGTGAGGCTTGCTTCATTAACACCACATTTGGTATTTTTCCTTTCTTCTTTTATCTCTTTGCATGAGTTAACATTTACATAAATTAAACTCTAGCACATCAGTGATGGAGTACTAGTTTAGAGTTCAATTGAAGCTTAATTTGGGCTTGTTGCAGGTTCATTGTTAATCAGAGCTACCTTTCTGAACAGTGTATATTGGTATGCTGACATTCTCAATTTGTCTTGAGAATGTGCCTGGGTCTGAAGTAAAAATAAATTAGGCCTACAAGGCCATAAAGACATTTCTGTCTCTTTAATTGCCTACACCTAAACTCATGACATTCAGATCCATTGCCACCTTCCAGGACTTGAGTGTAATTTCATTCTTTTTAAATTTTTTTAAAAAGGGGAAGAAAGACATTGCTATTTCAAGCCAGCGGCCCCTTGACAGCACCCTAGGCACATGACAAAGTTAGCTAGCGCTGAAAACACTGTGCTACTTCATTTATCTGCTTTTTCATTCTGACTGGGGGCCATGTTTCACTTTCAGCATGTGACAGCAATGTATTGATAAACACATTGGCAGAGTTTGCAACTTCTGATTTGGCTACACAAACGTGATCTTCAGGTCATGTGCAATAGGACAACCCGGGCAATTTTTACAGCCATGCAAAAAGGAAAAAAGGAAGCTTTGCAAGTTTGCATCAGTGGTTACAGTTTATTCATTACAGGCAAGTCTTGCCTAATATTCTTGCTGAGAAAAAAAGACAAAATAATTGTCAAACATTATTAACATCTCTTTTTCCTATACGTAAAACACATGGCTATTGACTTTCTTTAGCCAATTTGATTTGAATATTTTCCTCCATATATTAATTTGTCACTGATACACCGTACTTTTTTCAAGTCTAATGATGTCTCATGCTATGTGCTGTATGTGTGTTTAAAAAACTTTTTTTTAGATGATTTGATAAAGAAAATTGATTATATTTATTATTATCTGGTGTAATTTAATGTTTGAATGACATGGCATTTTGCTTCATATGCATTACATTGGTTTAGAATGACATGCCATAACATAATAACATGAAAAGTTACATGTCTAATTTGAAAGGGTCTTTCTGCAAGATTCTGATCATTTAATTGATTCAGAGACATTACTTGTTATCTGAAGTGTAATGAGGGCATCACAGTGGTGCACTGGTTAGTACTGTTGAACCATAGGTGTGAATATCTATACTAGATGTTAGCCTTGTGATTGACTGGCGACCTGTCCAGGGTGTACCCCACCTCCCGCCCTAAGTCGGCTGAGATTGCTTCCCTGCGACCCTCCAGAGGATAAGCGGTAAAGAGAAATGGATGGATGGATGAAGCGTAATCTTTGCAGCAACTTTTCCAATAGTAAAGTTACAATCTGGAACTTTTTCCCCCTCCTAGAATGCATATAAATATTATCTATATGTAAACTTTTAGGGCTGTAGTGGGGTTTAATTGGGAAGCTCCAAGGTCAAAAACTAAAGTAAATTATGGCACACTTGGCATGACAGATATACGTACATGCATTCAAATATAGCTTGGAGTAGCGTGTGCTGTGCAATAAACTTTATGATGCATCCTCTTGAGTTAATGCTAAACACAGAACATGGTGCACACACTTCATGCTACAACCTGGCTGTTATGAACATTGACTTCTTATTTGCAGGAGGAGAGAATATGGAGCAAGCCCGCCACCCAACAACACCCTCCCTCCCCACCCACACACCCACCCACACCCTCCCTCCCCACCCACCCCCATTGAACTTTTATAACAGCTTCTCAAGAGCCAACATTGACAGGCCATAAAATCCAATCTGTAAACTGTGACCACTTCAAGCGTCCTATAGTTAATAGTAAACTCCTTGTTAATGAAACAGAGAGGACCAACTTTTACAAGAGTCGCCTTCTCTTATTAAGCCTGCTTATATATTTTAATCGTTAACAAGTTGAGCAAAGTTTCCACAATGGAAAACTAATAGAATCTTTCTTCCTAACACAAATGAGGTTGATAAAAAAGGGAACTCAGGGGCGATATACTGTTATGTACTGTATATCCGTTTTTATATACTGACTCTAGAGCCTCAGCAGCAGGTGTCTTGGCAAACACCAACAGAGGAAAAACAGTGGTAGACTACACATCTGATGATAACAACAGGAAAAACAACAGAGTGCGTAACAGGAGAAAGGGTTAAGATGTCAAAATGTGTGATGTAAAAAAACAACATCTTTTTAAAGTGTCTTGAAAGCTCACCATTGGCATTATGTGGTGTTTGTTTTTGTTTTCAGTTGACCAGCCTCCAGAAGTGAAACCAAAATCACCGATCATTCAGCTGCGGAACAGCAGCAACAGCCAAAAGCTAGATTTCCAAAAGTTTCTCAATTATAATACTCTTGAAGCAGATTTGGCTATTTTGGGGATTTGGCTGTTACAGAGGTGCCATGAATGTAGGGGGTTGGAGGGGGGAGGGTTCGTGGGCATATCCCTTTTAGTCCCCCAACACACAAAAAAAAGAGAAGCAGAAGGAAGCAGAAGGGGGGATGGTGGGGGATAATAAATCTCCCTAATACTGATGTGGGCCCAAAAAAGGGGGCACAGGTTGAGACATGTTTCTGGTCACACTTGCAAAAGCAAAAAGGAAGAAAATCTGGCGTTGCAATAATGCTCCAAATCCTCATCTTGACAGAAATGAAAACCACTGTCAGTGTTGTTAGTGTAGAAAAGAAAAAGTTTCCGCCGATATAGGATGACGCATATTCCAGTCCAAACACATAAATCAAGCCTTCTTTTCTGCACTCTAGTTATTTGGTGTGGAGGATTAGCCCATGACACCACAAGATCATATTGTCTTGTCATGCTCAAACATCTCAGCCAAATGGAAAGAATCAAGGTCATAAGAGCCCCAACATTTCAAGGAAGTGAACAAACAACATGTCATGAGGTGAACACCTGTGAAATCACAGGATTGTTGACTTACTCTGTGTTCATACCATCGGTGCCGACGGTGAAAACCACAGAGGTCAATGGCATCAACTTTACGTCTGGTTACGGAATTGCCATTTTGACAAAAAAAAAAAAAAAAATTGGCAATAGAACACCATGTACTTCAGATTTTAAGGACTGAAGTTACAGATTGTCCCCCCCACACCCACAATCATGATCACTGCCCCAGACAGACTGACTGTCAGGTTTACAACAGAAAAGTAATTGAAGTATGTAATAAAACACTTATCATCATTAGGCGAGGACACAAGGACCCCACCACAGATAACATCAGATAATATCATGGAATTGCTTAAATTTGTTTATGTAACAACTTTATGCCCTCAGGCTGGTAAACTAGGCAGTAAGTGTGTTGACCCACAAAGATGAACCATGGCCTGACAACATCTCATACCAGCTGAGGCTCATTAAGCCCTCATGTGTCACTTCTTGCAAGTCACAGAAAACTGCAGCGCAATACAACATGTAAACACTTTGAAATCATCTTAAGCACTGCAGAAATTCAGAAAAGAAAACTGATGGAGAACTGACTAATATTTTTGTGACCATACCTCTAAAATTCTGTCCAAATCATCTTCCGTCAGACAGGGATAGTCCTTTAGTATTTTATCCTTCTGGGAACTATAATGCTGTGCAGCCTGCTTCCAATTGGGTTCCTCCAGGACTTGAAAAATTGCTGCCCCAATGGACAGGTAAAAAATAATGGCAGAAGTCAACAAGGGGCCTTTATCTACCATACTTATGTGCAATGACTCAACTTGGAGAGCGCGGGACAGGGGAAAAAGAGAGAAAGGTGGGGGTAGACAACAACAGGACCCGAGGTTATGCGGGAGTCATTCTCAGCAAGTATTTTGGTTTACAAAATGTTTCTTCTTCCGCGCAAGGGCCCTGCAAAAATGGTTGAAATGTGCCGTAGATGACAGCATTGGGCTCGAGACATAACAGGATAAAAGTAGTCATAAAGCGGAGCTTTGCGCGCGTGGAACCGCAGCAGCAGCAGAGTTCTCTCCACGTGCGCAGCCGGAGAAATAGTGCTGCTCAAGTACCGTGAGTGAGAGTAGGAGTGGAGAGGAGCAGTGAAGATCCGCCCAGAACGAAAAGAAAGCAAGGAGGAGGAGAAGGAGAAAGGGGGGGGGGGGTGAGGACAAGGAGGAGAGGGGATAGGGGTGGGGGGTCACCTCTCTGCAGTGTGCAGTTTGTCTTTTTTTTTTTTTTTTGACTACAGGTGTTCAGCTGCTGAGATAAGACGTTCGGAAGTTAAGTGCAACACTTCTTGTAAGTGTTTAATGTTCAGTTTTTCCAACCACTTCAGACAACGACTCATGTTATGTAATTCTTCAAAGGTTGATACACCTTTTCCAATTTACTTTCTGTTATTTTTTAGCCAATAAAGCTTTGCCTAGTCTAATATTAATACTTAGAGGTGTAAGGATCAGCACAGAACTGAACTTAATTCTAGAAAGTCAATATCATATCATATCAAAGTGAGAAGTGATAAAAATGAAGTGAAGACGATTGAGATGACTTTAAAACTAATTCATATTTGTGTCTATTTTTACTGCTGTCAATTTTAATTTTCTTTTTCATTCATTTTCTTGAGTTTCTTTGTCATTGGTGAGTTTATAATTATATATCTTTTTTTTTTTTTTTTTTTTTTTTTTTTTTTTTACATCTTGTGGTACCACTATATAACTTTCTATTCTAATTTAAAGTGGATGCATATTTGTATTTGTTTTTTCCCCAATCTATTATTTTTGTAATACATTTCCTTCAGGAACTTTATAACCAACCACTGTAACTTCACTAAATGATAGTCTGGATTAATACATTAAAGTTCCAGATTCAACAGAGTGCAGATATTAGGTTGAGCTGCCATTGATCTCATTGATTTCCAGCATCAAAGCTCCAGCATGAATGACATTTAATTGATTCTTCTTGGTGTTGTTTCTTGTTATCAACTGTGAGGACTTGAAAATGGGCAAAGATTGACTTAAGCAGCACAGCTGTATGTGCCTCTCCCTGCATAGGCTCCATGTGTTTATGTAGATTAATCTGCCTGCAAATAGTGAGATTTTATCATATACTTCAAAGAATTCCAGCACAGACAGCAAAAAAGACTTTTACATATACTGTAAATATCATAGCAGTCATTCTACACATTCTCCTCACAGCCAAGAACCTGTCTGATATGTCAAGAAACTAGGTGTGGCCTAAATGTCTCTTTAGGGTATTTGGAAGGATTGTGTTCATCAATATGCAGCAAACTTGCAAAAGAAGGAAGTGGTGAAAGAAGGTGTTAAGTTATAAAAGGATGTGCAGCTTAAAGTTGAAACTGATTTTGACGTCAAAACCTCAACTGCTCAAATGTTTGCTCAGGTGATGTGTTCTGTTTTCTGTGTCGATGCTGAAAGGATCAAAGATCAGACAAAGAAACAGATATATTGATTAGTGGTTAAGTAGAGCCGCAGATCTTCAAGCAATAAATCCACAAGATTATGGTTGTTCCTGTCAATCAAACTTCAGAGTTGAACGCCGCATGTAACTTGCGTTACTTTGCATCAGAAGAGAAAAGGGAAAAAAAATCATGTTGATCTACACTCGCAAAATCATTGCTGCCACAAGACCCCAGTGTTGTGGTCCAACTGTAAGTTGGAGGCTGTGTGAGAATTTATGGCATGCAAGACAAGAAGACATTGCATCATGATCACTACTGTTCTGCTTGCCCAAGGCCCTTTTTCTCAGTGTGGTTGTATGTGTGTGTGTGTGTGTGTGTGTGTTTTTTTTTTTTGTTTGTTTTTTTTATTTTATGCTCCTGCGATACAAGTACAAGTTAAGTCGAAGTTAAACTCCCAGTGGTGCATTTTTAGGAAGTTGTACTCCCACATGTCTTGTATTTTGTTTCAAGCGTCAAGTTAAGCTTCCCTCCATAAAGAACGGGTATCTTTGCATCCCCTATATCTAAAATATATGTACATCTGTATGAAAGCCAGCGTCATGCTCACAGCAACAAGTTACGGCTAGTGAAACAGAATCGACTGTGCAGTCATACAGCTCAGTGCAGCTTGTGGTAATGCAAGTGTTAACCTGTTCTTTTAACAGAGCAGAGGAATGAACAATGTGAAAGCATGCTTAGATTTTGTTTGTCCTTTATTTGGAGATCCCACAGCAAAAAACACCTTCATTATGCTAAAAAGCACCTTTGACATTAAGTTTTTAGTGAGTCAGAAGTAGCCTACATTAACCTGCCAGCACAGTCTAACTAATTGTACACACAAGATCTTCTTTCATTAAACTATTTAGGTTAACTTCAAAACAATAATTGTGTCCATGACATGATCCTCCTTTCATGTTTCTGCAGGCTGCGCTGGCTTTACGGACCATCCAGCCGCCTCCTGAACAAGTAAATAGAGATCAATGATATCATCGATCATAATCTAGTAAAATACACGGGTGCATTATGAAGGCTTGGTTTGAAGCTACGCTCTTAAGGCATAAAGAAGATGCCTTACACTAAGTCATTCAGATCCATTTACAGTAGTTTTTCACTGCAGGTTCTTGCAGTTTTATGAATTTTTATGCCAAATTTTTATCTGTGAGTCAAATGAGCTGCATATATATCAAACTTGTGAAAAAAGTGTTATCTGTTCAAAAAGTGGAAAATGGAAAAATTCACCCCTTTTCTGAGGGTTTATTTGTTATATTAAGAATTATATTTATATACTACTAAATTGTCTTTCCAGTAATGTTGTGATGAAAAGTAATTATGTTCTATTATGTTCTGAGGCAACTTATTTTTTGAATGAATGAATCACTACATTTATCAAATACTGCAGTCACCACAAGCAGAAATGGCATTGTGAGATTGGATATTTAGGCAGTTATTTCCCCTCTCTATTTCCAGCCTTTATACAAATTGAAGCCAACCCCCCTACTGGCTTCAGCTAGCTCTTTCCAAAATGTCAAACTATTCCTTTAAAATTAGAATCTAACCTGCTGTTTCAATATCAATATGTGCAGTCTAGCCTGAACGCTCTTGTGAGAGTTGTGCAAAAGCATGTACTTTTTAAATGTGTGCTGGCAGGCAGATCTGCCGCTGTCTTTGTAGTGGGGACAGAGATCAGAGATGAGCAGTGACACAGTTCAGCATAGCAAACAATGTCCCTGACATACAAAAGTTCTTACATAACATTCATGCCTCATTGGTAGTATAAACACCCAATGGAAAACTTGACCTTCTTACATATATGATAAATTCACAGCATGTCAACAGAGGACAACACTGAAAATAACAAAGTTATGAAATGACTCTCTTTCACTTTGCCAAGTCATTATTTTGGTTTATGATATTATTTTATCCTGCCTTTCATAGATCAGAAAGAAAAACATTCCATGCAGTCACATGGTGTTATACAATTTCTGCCATGTGAAGCAGATTTAGATCACTTAGCAATCTGAAGGAGTATAAGTTTTGTTTATTCACATGTTGCTATAAAAGTGGAGAGAAAGAATGCAGCCTGCTGATGTTGACGTCACTATTGTTTTCCTGTATATCTACATCGATGAATCTTTCATAGATGTCGCTCTATTGGTCCCTTTGGGCTGTCAGCATAAGCAGAGTAGGACCAAACATCGGCAGATGTCCAGCGATACCACATACAGTAGAGCTGGTGAAGGCTATCATGGTGGTCTTGTGAAAAACCCTTTGGGATGCAAGGGGACTTCCGGAGTTCCAGGCATGCTAGATAAGACAACCGGAAGAGCCACATCAGATAACACAGTATCCACTTTGGATGCATTAACACATGTTTCATTTAGTGAGCAAAAGTCTCACTAAATGAGGGCGACATCTTAGAAATCTTGGAAACCCCCAAACCGCTACATAAATAGCATCCTTAATGTTAGAATACTGAAACCTGCAGTACCTGACAAGGATGACCACAACAAAACACTTACTACAGTTTTTTGGAAAAACTATTTTGATCAAAACCAACTAACCAACCAGCCGCAGTCTTTTTTTTGGCATCACTGCCTTATTTGTTGCGTGTAGATTTTTATCTTGAAGCTGGAAAGTGTGACCCATTTAGTTGGGTTAGTCATATTTTTGAGGTGGCACACACACAAACGCACTTTCATACTAAACACAATTATAGCATTGATACATTGTTCACTTGCAGCAACAGTAAAGGTCAGGCTGGAGCAACAATGAAAAAAAAAAAAACCCACACATTTAAGAACAAAATGGAAGAAGCTGCTTTGGGCGTATCCTATTTATTCACACAGATCAGAGGATCGTATTAACCACAGAATTCCAGGTAAAAGCTGGATATTATGAGCTGGCATACAGTGTGATACCTACTTTGCATGTTGCAACATTTCTCTCCACAAAAGAAAGAATCTCCAGTTCACAACGCAGAAAAGAAAGCTGTGTGTTAATTTGATCTCAAAAAACTGATTGGTTAATATTGAGGTGGTTTGGTGAGAGAAGAGAGACTTTTGCAGTTGTTTGCATCTGTATATATTTGCAGCACTTCAAGGGCAGCAGGATGTCAAGTTTATTTAACAGATTATTACTCAACTAGGTTACTTGCGGTCGACATGTTGGCAAGCACTGCAAAAGTGTCCTTGAGCAAGACAGTTAAGGTAATGTAGTGCAGAAGTACATGATGGCCTCTGACCTTCACACAGGCAGCAATAAAGTTTCACAACAATATTATTATTATTATTATTATTATTATTGTTATCATTATGACCTAAATACTTGTTGCTGTTGTAAATCTCACAACATGAAGCACTTCTGATTCCACTGATGAAGCCTAATATTTAAATATCCATTCCGTTTTCTCTCATTCACTGAAACGTCTGAAGTGTTTATAGAGCGTTCTTCCTGTTTGTTAAGCAATATTGTGTGCCATCCCTTTGGAAAGGATTATTTTTAGCTTGTGTAGGTGTGTACAGTGATTTGACCATGTGAAATGACCGAAGAACTGCTTCCTAGTCCCATTGTTTTATGTTTGTGTTGTGGTTTTTTTCCCGAGCTTCTGGGTGGGAAGGAAACCTGTGCAATCAGCCAGCTAATTTGCTTCTATTTGTTTGTCTCGATGAGCATGCATCTTTATGTGTTTCTCAAACATGAATATCGGAGGACTTACCAGACTTGTACTGTGTTTTTTCGGGTAAATGTAGATAATAATCTTGATAATATGAACAATCTCCTTTCTTTGCTCTGTGTCTTTCTTTAAAGTACACATGCGGTAAAAAGGGAAAGAAAAACATAGGAACTAATATGTTTGTGATAGATAAATTATCAAATAGACTGAAGTTGGTTGAAGTGTCTCTTTAATTCAAACAGAACACATGTTACAGTCACGGAGAGTGCAAAGAGTCTCTGTGGAGAATTCTGAAGAAGGAAAGAAATTCACTGGTATTTATCCTGATGACCATGTGAGACACCTGCAGTTGTTACATATTTCCACCAGACCTACAAAGCTTTACAGAGCTCTCCCTTACACATAATATCCATATGACTTCCCCATGTTGTTACCCTCAATGCCCTGCCGTCTAACATATACACACATACATACATATAATCATACATGTAACACAATGCAAGGTATAATTTTTTCTATCAGTTTGAATAGTTCATTATCTCACAATCATCATTCAGGTATTCAAATAGCTACTTGTTTACATAGGTTATTTGATATTTTAACTTTTTCACCCCATACACCTCCATGTAAAATATAACAGCTACTGATATGCTGGAAACCTGATTTTCTAGCTGAGTAGGCTTATTTAGAAAATGCTAGAGGCAAATTAGCATGAAACAAGTACACTGAATGAAATGAGAATCACAGATAGCCTCAAGGTGAAGTGCTGCACTGATTGCACTATCTAAGTTTCTGTGACTCATTCCATTGTAAATCCTGAATCCCATGAAAGATCCCACATTCCATATGAGACTAAGCTCACTATGATATTGATAATTCAACTTTTTCAGACTACCTGAGGATACCTTTCATATATTTTGTTGCCAGTGAGTCATTGTGTAGGAATAGTAATGCAACACTGCTCATTCTTACAAATTGTCATCCTTTATTCTGCATAAACAACAAGCTCCTTGGCAGTTTTATGCCTCTGGGCTCTGCTATTGTGCAACCTGGTTCCTCTGCCGTGATGCATTTGATCAGGACAATGAATGAACAGAAATTAAGTTGTAAAGTTATTATATATACAGTTCGCTTGTCTAGTACAGAATTCATCATCAGTTAGAGTCAGATATGGCGAGACACTCCCTGTTTAATATTCTTTTGAGAGACCAGTTCGTCCTAACTGAGAAGTGAGTGCTGCTCATTAAGATTAGCTTCTTCTGTAGGCTTGTTGTCTGGTATCACAGTAGAAACAATGACATAATCAGCATAAAAATACTACGTGGTTGCACAAGAGAGGAGACAGGGGCTCAAGGACTATAGATATTCATGATCTGCTACTGTCTACCGTAAATAAATGCTTTTTTAGCAGATCTTAGATGAGCACTCCACTCATTTGAAACATCAGATAACTAGTCCTGGCTGTGAAAACAGTTGTGTAATGTCTTGTGTGGCTCTGCTCTGGAGGGGTTTTCTAAAGTCTACAAAAACCCTGGTCATGAAACTCACACTAAAATGTGTAATAGCAACATTGATCCGCAGTGCAAAATGTATTCATTTCACAGTAATGGCTCTAAATTTGTGATAAACCTACATTTTTTTGGCCTATTCTCTTCTATTGGCCTGCATCCACATCATGTGACTGTCATGTTTCTCTGTCTTGCTTTTATTCTCAGTGAAAAACTCAATATTTTTAGATAGTTTCATCATTGAAATACATTTTGATAACATTTATAGTGAGAAATGTGCATGTTATTTTTTATAATAGTATCAGTGAATGTATATAATGTTTAGTTTGTCAGTTATTACAAAGATTTTTTAAAGCTTTCTGTCATTGATATGGTGGTTGCTATGGACACTGCTATCGCTAAAAACGTGTAGTTGCATGTTGTTTGAATCATTGTCTTTATGTTGTGTAGTTATCTGAGCCATTGTTATTTATGTTGTTTTATGTGACTGTTTGATGTTCTTTCAATAAAAACCTAGATTGAACTGAATTTGAAATCCAGAATTTGAAGCTTTGTGATTTGCTGTCCAGAGGACCTCACTGTCGCCGTGTTAAAGTTTTCTTTTAATGATATCGTTAACATTTTGATAACTCAGTGATATGATAGGTTAATGTTAACACCTTCAGTTTTAATTATTTGTCTTTTGATTCTGAGAAACAGCGTTTTTTTTTGTCAGTTTTTGATAGCGGATAGCTAAGGAACATCAGAGAGGCATTGTGTTGTGGGCACATGTGTTGCATTTAACTACTGTTTTGAGTTGTCTGCTGTCAGTGAGCTTCATTTAATTTCAAATTGCTGCCGGTCAGCTGCAACCTGAATCCAAACTATCTGTGTTAAGAGTTTTATAGCCTGTGGTTGTAAAATGTGAAGTTGCTCATTTAATTTTATTTTTTCCAAGAATATGTGGCTTAGGATATTTAATATGAAATCATGATTCATTGAGCCACATCATCCAATAAAGCACTCTACTGTTGCATGTGTGCGTGCACATGCATCAAATCTTGTACCATGGCCATATAAACTGGATGAAGATGGGGTTGGTAAATAGATTTTAAAATTTCAATTCAACTTTAATATTGGTTTATTTCAATATTATTATTCCCTTAATTTAGTCTATTTTGATTCTTCTGTGTTGCATGTTTTGGGAACAAATGCCAAGACACATTCTTCGTATCTTCATGCGCTTTTATTGGCTAATAAAACAGATTCCAATTGAACTGGTTATATCATGCTGACATAAAATTCCAAAACCAAGAATCATAAAGATAAAAATCTTGATTGTTGTGTAATAAGTAGCCTATGCAAGCACTTCAGGACTTCCTCCAAGCCTGTAGTAATGCCCTAAACTGTCAGCAGTATTGGATCTCTGAACGTCACTCATTTTGGTCACAAAAAAAGATTCATTTTATATATTGGGCCTTCAAAGTGTTCTCTGAAACTAGACCTGGGATGGCTTGTGTGTCCATGAAATCAGAGAATTAAAATTCTGTCAAAAAGTGAAACCAAATACAGTGTTGGAAAGGTCTCGACCTGGAGAGTAACATATTTCAATATGAAGTTTCTAAATGGCTCTGACTTTGAAATACTGATCTTTGAACCTTGACCTCTGCATATTTGAAGGCTTATAATTCAGCAACAAAAGGGGCTGAAGACATGGGACCAACTGTTACAGAGAGCTCTTGACCTCAGATATCATGTGAGTATAGTCAACAACAAGTGGATTGAAATTAATTTTCACCCATTAAAGAATTAGACATTTAAAATCTGATTACAGAAATGTGTTTACCATCCCCTAACTCCTCAGTGTACTTTCAATTCAGTATTTACAACTTCCCATTTTAGGAAAAACATTTTTTAAAAACTACAATTCTCTAGAGCCAAGCAATGCGACTTGATACAACAGTATCAGGATACCACAGTTGTAGTTCTTCTGGTTTAGGGTTGTATATATATGTTTGTAAAACAATAAATACTGAATATATCAAATATCTAGCACAGACAAATTAGTAATTACTCTGCATCTAGATAATCTATGTTAAGAAAAAGTAAAGATGTTGGTTTATTTCAGATATGTTAGCTAGCGTTCTAGAGAGGAGGTGTTGGGTGGGTGTACAGTGTTGGTGGGAGTTATGCAGCACTTCAAACTGTGTTTAAGGAACTTGTTTGTTATGGATTCAAAATGTTTGCTCAGCCACATCATGCATGTATTAAACTGCCTCCTGAATGCATACCAATATGTTAACAATTGCAGTAGATTAACAGCTAACTTTCCTGCAATTAGAACTGATCTCAGAGCGGTTTCTATGGTAACATACTTTGAGAAGTCTACATTAATAACAGGGGAAACTGATATCGTGCCAGGAACAGAACTATTTCTGGCCATAACATTATCCTTTTGTATTGTTGAGTTATCAAGAACACTTTCATGTTTCTTTGTGTTGAGAAATGTCAAAGATATCATTAAAAGAAAACCTTAACATGGTCACAGTGAGAAAAATACTTCCGGGTGGGTCCTCCAGTCAGCCAATCGCAAAGCTTCATTCCTGTGGCACTTTAAAATCAGTTTTTGTTTTTTTATTGAAAGAATATCATCAACCAGTTACATAAAATAACACAAATAGCCTAATACAGCTCAGATAACTACACAATGCAAAGACAATGATTCAACAGTGCTCATAGCAACCACCTTAGCAATGAATGAAGATTCTGAGAATAAAATGCACATTTCTCGCTAGAAATGTTATAAAAACACATTTTTATGATTACAGTATCTTAAAATATTGCATTTTCACTGAGAATAAAAGGAATGGCAGCCATTTTATTTTTTTGTTTGAGCAGACAGAAACTTGATAGTCATGTGACATGGATGCAGACCAATAGAAGAGAATAGGCCAAAAAACACAGTTTCTCACAAATTTAGAGCTGTTATTGTGAAACTAATATGTTTTTCACTGTGGACCAACCAACCCAGTCGCCAGAATAATCTAAGTTATCATTGTACATTTCTGCAAACCAGGGATGAACTAGGAAACCAGAGATTGAATCTCTAAAAAAACTGACAGTTGAATGTATAAAATTCTAGTCATTACAGCTTTAAAATCCCTCGATGAGACCATGGCTGTGTCAAATATCATGAAGTAGACGAAAAAGAAAAAAAAAGATCAAAAAGTACAAAAAAGGTGCAATAATTGGGAATTTGTGTTGCATTGTAGTGTAAATTGTGTGTAAATTTTCCATCTGTTAAATATGATTCACTGCACTGCATAACACAACTTTTTTAATCCATTTTGGGAATTTATTGAGGGCACTATGCTGTGCATGAATTTCACTCTCAGAATTTAGGACAATTGCTGCATAACAACTAGGCACAGATTTCAGACACTACAAATTGAGATTCTCAAAGGTTTATGTCAAACCTTTGATTGACATGAAGTCAAATACAGTACCAAAAAGTTGCAGTTTTGGAATTGATGTTAAAATGCGAATGATCTCATGGCTCCAAATTCATGCCCTTACATCCTTAAATTCTGGTAAGCCGAAGGACAAGTGTTGTGATTACAGAACAGAACATGGAAGGTGAGATTTACCAGAAGGTTACCAGGCTATGCCATGATTCCCAGCAAAGGGCAATGGAAAAATCATATGACTAATGTGCTTCTAAGAGAACTGGATAAGGATAAGGTTCAAACATCAATATTGACCCATTTGTGTTTTTCCTTTACTATCACAAGGTCACCAGTGACAAGTCTTGTCAATTTCCATTTAGCTAGTTATTCCTAAATTTGATTCATGAGTGTATTGTCTAAAGTTTTGTCTAGTTTTGGCTGGTGACGGTTGAAACAGTTAAGCAAAACTGCTGAATAAACACCACAGGTCGTTGATGTTGCTGCTCTGAACTCATGCAGAGGCATGTCTGGGCTGCAGAGAAGGTATAAGCCAAAGAGGAAATGGGGGATGAGCGATGGCATGCTATTGGTTGGTGGTACAATCTCTGACTTTATAGTATATTACTGACCAACCTTTCCCCGAAACAGAATGAGGTTTTCCAAGGTATGAGAGGCACAAACATCCAGGAACAAGCACACGAAATCAAAACACACGTCATATCAGAAGTTCAAAGTTTACCTCCATTATCAGCAACTTTATCATTGACTGCCATCAAGTATATCATTAAATACCAAGATCGTACACTACTAATTGCTCAAAAATAAATGTAACTTTGTCAACAAAACCCTTTGACTCCAGTTTCAGGTTTCACCTTAATTTAAGGATCATTTGCTTCTGTGCAGATCAAGTAAAATCTCTGACCTCTTGGAGCTATGAAATGCTCTCAAAACCTCATTGTATAATGCTACAAATACATTTTCCATGCATTAACAACAGCTTTGTATATGTCATGAAAAGTTGATACAAAACTTTCATTCAACTGTAAGTTGTAAATACAGCAAGCATTTTTATTACAGTCTCATATGACATCAGTCACAAGTTTACAATCTTAAGAACAGTTACTGTAATTCACTATATGTAAATCTTTGCCCTGTACTCTGTAACAGGCATAAACATGTGAGCCAGCAGCCTGAGGAACACACCCTTTAAGCATATACCATATCTTCTCTATATCTTTTAAGTATTTTAGTCACACAGGCCTTCATCTTTTGATGGGAAGGTTTTGAAAAAGAAAAAAAAGCTTGTTATGTAAAGACACATCTAGGACAGGAAAGAGTTATGTGACATGTGTTCAGTGCGGTTGAGGAGCGAAACTGTAGTTGTATTATTAGGCTCACAGTAACTGTATTGTAACTCATCAAAAAACAACACTGTACTTCTGTAAACTAGTATTTCTTTCAGTTCTGTTTTCAGTTCTGCTCACTAGGTCATCAGGCTCAATAAACCTTCACTAATATAACATTTTTATCAATTATATGTCATAAATTGACAATTAAATAAGGATTTGACAGCTAGTGTGAAATTACTTTGTGGTGCACATTGTGCACTCTTGTGCATGGAGTTCATACCATTACAAGGTCAAGTTTTCCTTGTCTTGTTTTGTCCTTTCAAAAGTATTTTCATTTAAGACACTGTGTAGAACAGTCAGCCTATTCTGCAACATGTGCTTTGCAACCTGCAGACTAACTTACTTTTAGGGTTGGCCCGGTGTTATTCATGGTAGAAGTACACAACTTTTTTTTTTCATTGCGGCTTTTTCTATCATCCAACAGTGTATTCTTATGACAAGTTATGGTTTCAGATTGTTTTTTTATACGCCAATCTATATGTTTAGCAGCAAAGAGGACCCTGAGGTCAGTGACCACATCTCAGGTAGTTTAGACACCAAAACTATGCACTGTGACGCATATACCTCAACTGTCTAGACTGTCAACAAGAATACACCCACTTACGTGCAGTCAGGATTGGTGAGCAACAGTTCATGATGGTCAGTTAATTGTCATTAAAGTTTAGTATGTTTTATATGAAGCGCTTGACACAAAAATATTCCAATTACAACCATGAAATTAAAAAAAAAATCATTAATCGTACAGTCTGCACATTTTGGAGACTGGTTCAAAAGCTGCAGTTGTAATCGTATAATATAACTAATTGTGTTTACACTGTGGATGCACCTCATGTTATCACTAATCTATAATCTATTATGCACTCTATGCACTCAAACACAGACATGCAAACAAGTTCACCTTAAGACAACGACAAACTCAGACAGACAAACACAACACAAAAACATAGACCAGAGTGACTTTTGTGAAATCGCCACTGGACCCTCAAAGTGACACCGAATCTCTGTGGTTGTCTGAGTTATCAGTGAGTGTATAAACAAACCACTGTTTCAGCTCAATTATCCCAGATATGTTGAAATTTATGGTTGTTGCCTAAGAGGTCAAGTAAATGTCAACTTTTATGTTCTGTAATCTACAAATTATAGTCTCCTGTTTGTGTCAAGAACATGTTTCTAGTGGGAGTAGTAGCCCTAGAGATTTTTTCCTCCTTACTGACTTACAATATAGTGCAGGGACATAACATACATGTCTTTCTTTCTTCGCGATGCAAATATATCATGCATAGACTGTAGAGAGAGTCTCTTCTCTAGGGATCATTTTAAATCATGCTAATGGTGCGACTATTGATGGCAATGTAATTCAGTCAGTTCCACCACTTTGGTCTAGACTGAAATATCTCAACAGCTATTTGATGGACTGTCATGAAATTTTGTCACCAATGGATGAATAACAGTGACTGTGGTGATCCCATGACTTTTCCTCTAATCTAAAATCTCCAACATAAAGTTGACATTTTTTATTTTAAATGAAATGTCTCAACAACTACTGCCATGGAATTTGATACAGATATCCATGGTGCCAAGAGGATGAATCCTACTGACTTTGATCCCCTAACTTTTAATACAGCAGTTCAAATTTGTTTTCACTTATTCAGTGAAATATGTTAACATCTACAAAATGGATTGGCACAAAATTCTGTACAGACATTCATGGTTCCCAGAAGATTTGTGTTTAGTGCTATAATTAGCAAATATTAACATGCTAACACTCTTAAGAACCTGCTAAACATCAGCTTGTTAGCATTGTCATCGTGAGCATGTTAGCATTCAACTCCAAGCACCACTGGGCCTTAGTGAAGCCTCACAGAGCTGCTAGCACGACTGCTATACTGTTAACATTTGCAGAACATTTGATTCATACACACACATTAAAGGCCTTGAAAAGTATATTCTTCTCTGCTAAGATTTCATATTAAGATAATGGTTATGGAACACAAATTTTTAAGTTTTATCGTGTAGTCTACATGGTTTGGTACAATCAAATGGAGCATAAAATAAGATTAGAAGATCATGGGTTAAATCAAAAGAAAAGCTGTGTCTAAATACAGTATGATGCATAGTGGTGCATAAAAGTGCCCACATACTCACTTTCTGTTGGTGTAAACAGCTGGGAGGGGACAGTCATACGCTGCATGGCTTTGACCTTGTTGCGTATACATATAGACATGTTTTGGCATGAGCGTGTCGTTAATGAGTACTTAGAGGAAGGTGAACTCTTTCCGTGTTTTGGGCAGGTCACTGTGGTCTGGGACTATTATCTGTCGGCACAGCCCTGTTGTTAGTTACACAGTTTGAGTGTGACCTTGCTGCTTGGTCCTGTGTGTTAGTCAGGTGGGCAAACACCACACTCTCTGTTCATCAATGCACGTTTTGCTTATAGCCCTATCTCTGTGTAGGAATGCTGACGTAAGGATAAAGACAGACGAGCAGAGAGTTGGTGATGCATGTCAGCGACCCCTGCCAGACAAACATATGCAGCACATAAACTCACGTTTCAGTCTGTCTCCTGACAACTTCTAGACATTCACTTGCATTTCAAAGTGTATCACAGTTGCAGGTGAACTGATAGAAGATGGTAATATTGAGTTTAGGGTGATGCAAGTGAAGGCAAAGCAAATTTCATAGTTGATTTCTCTCCCTTTTTCAACTCACGCAAATCATCTGTTCTGTTTGGCAATGAGCTTATCTGCCCTCATGCTATCCTTTCTGGCTTCATCTTTGCATTCCAGTTTGTGGCATTGTGTGCTTACTATTGTCAACTCAGCGTGAGCCTATCTGTCCACTCAACTGATTACAGTAATTGTTGGGATTTGTGTAAAGCTCAGTTGACTCATCGTAAGGGAAAGTCAACAAGAAAGTCAGTCAATCAGTCAGGGTCAAAAATGCGCACAGACACAGAGGTTAAGAGTTTAGGTTTGACTCAGGGCTGGAGGAGGTTAAAGAGGGTTAGCAGGGTGTTAACTGTATGACAGAATGACAGCTGGGTCAGAGGGAGGCAGAGAAAATAATGCACACAGGAGTTTAGAGGCAGGATATGCATGTTGTCCTCCTATTGGCTCAGAAGAGGGAGTTTAGGTCCAATGAGTGGGATGGAGAGGGACACGCATAAGGCAAACATATCAGTTGACTAATACTAGAACCAAATGTGAAAGACAAAAAGTGATGGACTGAAAAGAGAGCAAAGAGAAGTGCAATAAATATGGCTGCTAAGATTGTGGTTATTGATGATTTTTGCCCTCAAGATAATTAGTCAACACTGTATCTGTACACACCTTTAACTCACTAATAATTATGTTAGTAAAATTTTCAAACGTTTTTTTATTACTAGCAAATTTAGACCTATCACTGAATCAGCTTTACAACAGTTATATTTGTGATTGCAGTCCTAGTTTAGCTTTATCTCCCAAAGTTATCTCAGTCAAGCTGTTTCTCTTTCAGCAGTATGGTAACAGCATATTGTCAATGATTAAAAACCACAGCAATGTTGTGATGCAACTGGGCGCTGCTGACAAGGCCTTAATGTCAGAGATAAAATATTTTAAGACAGAGATGTTTCAACCACATCTCTGTCATTCTTCACAACCTGAGATGCAGGAGTTTGTAAAGTGCATGTAAAATGTAGAAGTGAAGTTTAGAAATATGATGCCTTGAACATCTTCCACTGAATTTGGAGTTACGTCACAAGTCTTTGTAATTTCTAGTATTTCCTCACAGATTCAGTAGAAGTTGGATTTTGCAACAAATAACATGAATCTATTTCAAGATTTTGGTAGATGGCTCTCCTAGTGTTTGGAAAGAAAAATCTTAAAAGGAACATTTTTTAAAATTACTTTATTGAAAAGAATTGAATCTTATATTCCTATAAAACACTTTTTGACATATATGCTGCACTTTGTTCAGAATGTGGATGTACACATATGGAAACAAAGGTTTAAATGACTGGAGGAATATTGCTATGTCCTCCTGCTGTGAAAGATTACTATTGGCTTTAAGATCAATTCATGCTCTTTTAGAAGAATATGATTTAATTGGTATTCCTTATGAATTTCAACTCTATCGAGAAGAAATGTTATGATACACCGCTTCTATGGAGACATACCTGATACCAGAAGTCAGTATACTCGGAGCCTTTCAACAAGACAAATGCTTTTCAGATGGGGATTAGAAAATGATCAAAATGTAATGATGGTGTGGAGGAAATGATGCATTCTTTTGGTTTTGTTATTGCCTTGTGGGTAGAAATCAAGAGATGGCTAGATTTGTATTCTGCAACCTTGAATATGAACCCACAAATAGTCTAGTCAAAAAAGTCAACAGTCTGTTCTGTTGGCTAAAAACATCATTTTTGATGTGAAGAGAGAAGAAAGGCATAATGGCATATAGACAAAGACCTTGAGCTGTTTGGGCTATGTAAGGTATATGAGCTGTATATTGTCTCTGCTATTAATCATCTTTATCAAATGTTTAAAATGTCTTGATGTGAAAAGCACTTAATTGAATCTTAGTAAACTGTTGAGTTGCACCAATCCCATAAAACTGCTGATCAGAGACTTCAGGGCTGTAAAGTAGTTTTTTGATTCAAAACTGCCAGAAGCAACAGAGCGACTGTAGGTTTAGATTTCCTGCAGAGTACACATGTCACTTCCTGTGTACCACTTAAGTTCCGTACATTGTACAGGTTGCATGAAGCATGAGAATCATGCAGTAGTCGCAGTTTAAGTTTGGCTTAGAGAAAGAAATTCTATTAGTTAGTGGCAAATAATTGCTTTCTATACCATGAACAAAAAAACACAATAAAGATTTAATACCAAGCCCACATGGTTTTAGTTTAGAAGAAAACAGGGCTATGATGTCACCCATTGTGATTATGGTACCTCATTTGCACTCTATGGGGAGCAATGGAGAGCAAATGAAGTGACTTACAGATAAAGGCAAATGCTTAAGTCACTAACACTAAAGCATACAGTATAATATTTGTTTAAAAACTCAATCATATGTGAAGTCTGCACAAAGCTTTAGCTGTCTGGCATGTCTCCTGATTAAACAGAAGAGGTGTTAAAAGCCTTAGCAGGAGAAATATGCTCTGCCATCTAAACTGCTCTTTTGTTGATGTCGGCTTGTGTTCTTAGAAAACAACATCCCTCAAAACTGATCTCTGAATTGGCATGCAAGGTCCGACAGTACAGTAAATAGGTTACTTTTAAAGCACATCCACATGACCAATAGGTCAGTTGAGATGCATTTCATGTGACTTCCCTGCTGTTCCTACTGTGTGTATGCAGATGTGATGCACAGACCCTTTGTTGTGCACTATATGTATGTTCATATGAGGATTTATGTTGTTTGGTGTGTGTATGTAAAACATGTTTTTGGGTGAATGTGTGTATATGTCATTACGGCACAGAACTTGCAAGGGGGTCTTATATACACTGGATATGCTTTTTTTAATTAACTGTCAAACAACTGTCAGTCTACGTCAAATGGAATAAGATAACACAAGCAATGGCAGCTGTAAAGTTAGCAGCTGCATATCTGTGTGTTAACTGTACAGTATGCAGGTCCACATGCAGACAGTTACATGAGAATCCAATAAGCAAACACACCTACATATTTCAAGAGTTTGCACTATGTGATACATGTGGTTTGTTATGCAAGTTAAAAGACACATTTTGATAAACCTGCATATACTGTAAACTGATGCTTTGCCATTTTCTAACACGGACTAGTTCAGTTGTTGGTTTTCCCTCTCATTCAGAGAAGCCTTGGTTGTGGTTCTGGCTCCAGAGGACAAATCCTAGCCATGAAAGTGAATCTACGCAGAGGATGTAGAATTTTCTTCCTTTCAAAAAATTATTGAAAGAAACTGATGAAAAAACAGCAAAGAACTACATTATATAATGATGTATTGCCATTATTTTGTATTTAATGAAAACACCTAAACCAACATTGGATGAGTTAGTCTTTTTCTGCTTGTGCCACTCAGCCCAAACCTATACATTACTACTGAAGATGTATATATTGTTACATTAAAAAAAGCCTTTGTCATTTCCTAGAAAGGCTGGTCACTGTAGGTTTTAGCAAACATTACATTAACAGGAGGAAATAGTGTCTTTGTTGGGGACTATTTTCGGCTGTGGATTAATCCACATTTGGTACTCTAATGAGTATTTTGTGTGTGTACATGGTAATGAAGGAACATGTCATCCAGTGCAGAGATGTGGCTCATTGATGTGTTTTAAATAGTTCTTGGATGGTGGAGCACTATAATTAAGATTAAGAAGAGCTTTAAACTATTATCCTCCAAGGTTGAGCAGATAAAACCATGTGGTAAAAGTGAGAAATCGATCATGATCATGGTTATGTAATGAAAATGTCAATGCTGACTGCTAGTAAGAGATGGGATGAACACTCGGGTGGCTGGTGTCAAAGGTTTATGAGCCCATGTGCCACTAGTGCCTAGTGACGAGTTCCTGCATAGTCAGTGAAAGTTTCCATTTCCATGAATATGAGATTGAGTAACTTTAAAACACTGCAGCTAAATTTCTTATGAGTTCTCTCAGATTTCCATTGGGTCCCAATATCAGTCCTAACAAAATAGTGACTTACAGTTTGATTTCAACTACCTCTGTACTTTTGCTTTGAGACAATTTCCCTTGTGTAACCCAAATGAAGATAAATAATGATGGGGCCAATATCCAACAAACACAAGTTTGACACCTCAGTTTCAGAGTCTTGTCTCAGTCTGGACAATATGCAGGATACGTGAGAGGCACTGGTCTCCTCACACATACTGAGTCCTCATTGAACCGTGGCCAAACAGGTATGTGGCGTTTTGTTGTACAACCGTCACAGTCCTGTCACACTCACTCTATTTCGTACTTCTCACTATCCATACAAAGAAAAAAGCAGAAATCCCCCTTTGCTGCCCTTTTTCTGCTGTTTGGAATTTTGCACATTCCTTCAGATATCGCCCACCAATTGTCTTGCTATCCATCTCTCATTTTCCATTCTCTCGTTCCTGCTGCTCCCTGTCTGTCTTTATCGTTCACTCCTCCTCAGTGTTTCCTGACTCGCTCTGGGATATATGAGCCATGAGAGGCATTTGCACCTCTGAATCCTACTGTGTCCTGCATTGTCCTATCCTTGTGTGGGCCATTGTCAAGAGGAGTACACAGAAAAAACAAAACTACAAAATTATTACTATACACATTTATTTAAACATGCAAAAAGTACAAGAGATGACATTGGACAGACATTGCATTAAAGCAAAAGATTGGCTTTGAGTTTGTTTGTATTTTCACACGTTGCAAGTTGATGTGGACTAATATTCTTCTCCGAAGCATAGGAATTACATTAACTGTGAGGACTGTGATCAATGTATATAATCATTCTGTATAATCACAACAATATTGAATATACAGCTTGTATTTGCTGCTTTGAGTTTGGTTTGGTTTGGTTTGTTTTTGTAGTGCAGTAGCACCATCTAGTGGATAAAAAGCTAATTTCAGCATTGATAAGTGGCACAAGTGCTACTAAAAACTCTTCATACTGTGGGACATAAATGTAGAGTGAAAAATGTAAATTAATTACATTAACATGAATGTAAAGGAGACATTCAAGATCCACACAGAAATTAAACATAAACTTCAAAGCAAAATGAAATATTGACTAGAATCCAATTAAATTGATTGATTGTTGATAATCAATAAAGGCCTTAACAGTGCTCTGTGTGGTGGCAATACGATGTGTCATTTAAAGATATATATAATGCAAAATTAATCACATTATTTACATGTATTATTTTATTTACCGTGGTTTTGACTACAGATATCAACAGCAATTCATAAACACCTGATGCATGTGTCATTTTGCTGTTCAGACACAGAATGCCACTGAATTGCTTAATGACTTGATTTGTGGTCAGGTAACAACACTCAGAGGTCAAAGAGCGACTGACTCACTGACTGACAGACTAAAAATTTTCCACTGACCACTCACTAACCCATGGACAGATACATGGGGCAAAGTAAGTGTTGACCCAGCATCTTTCTCTAGACTTTAATCTCAAGGGCTTTTTTTTTTTTTACCAGGTAGACAAGTACGGGATAACAAGCACGGGAATGAAGTCACTTGTTTACAGTTTGGGAAAATCCACTTAACAGCAAGTGGATATTGCACACTGTCAACCACACAAACATGACTCGACAAAAACGAGTCAATATTTTTAGTGACATGCAAGGAGAGAGGGATAAAAATGACAAATCATTGCTCGGAAACATTAAGTCATCACAGCCTCTCAACATTTACAGTCTTATTACACACACATGCACACATCTCACCATGGCTTTGCCATATTCCATAATTTACACCTGCTTTCCAGGTCCTGTTCTACAGACAGATACATCTATAACTAAGTCAATCTGTGGCATATTTTGTAGTTTACTGAGTTATCGGTGGCTTCTTTGTATCATCCTCCTCCTCCACCTGTGTTTCAGGATTGTCACTCTCTGCACTGCCAGGCTTTTCCTCCTCCTTCTGTCCACTCCAGTGCAGTTTGAAGTGGGTGTTGAGCCGCTCCAGGATGTCGATGGAGTGGTTGATGATGAGAGCCAGCCAGGCCAGGCCGAAGAAGATCCACGAGGCCATGAGGACGCTGTACCACTCTGGGTATACTCTGTCTGGATTGCTGTCTATAAAGGGAAGCCTCAGTGAATGCAAAATTATAGTGCACAGACAAAAAAAGTTAAATGAAGTAATAAAACAAAAATTGCAGTGAAGCAGCTTATAAGAAAATGCTTGTATATGGTCTTGCCACAGAACTTCAGGGTGATTATTACTGTTCTGTACCTGCCACAAAGTCTCCAAAGCCAATGGTGCTGAGGGTGATGAAGCAGTAGTAGATGGTCTGAGAGTAGGTCCAGCCCTCATGCATTTGGAACACGATCATGGGCATAATGAAGAAGAGAACGATTCCAGTCAGGTAAGACACCAGATGGACGAAGAAGCGGGTACACTTCTGCAGTAAGATGAAAAATCTATTCTAGGTGAACATGAACTAGAATCATATGAATATTAACCATACTTAGATAGTAGACCAGGTGATTAAAGATCTCCTCACCCTTTGTCTGGTCTTCCCCTGGAGGAAGTCAGAGATGTTCCTCTCTATAACAAGCATGTACTTGCCCACCCTGTTGAGCACCACCATGTTGAGTGGAATGCCAAATAGTGCGAAGAACACACAGAAGATCTGACCAGCTGTAGAGCTGGGACTCATGTTCCCATAACCTGCAAAACTATAAGTTGTTAGTATGTGGAAGGAGAACAAGGCTGTGGAGGAGAGGAAAAGTTCTTAAGTAAGGTATCAGTAGGTTTGGTCTCCTGTCAAAAATGTATTTTTTTTCCCAGTTGGATGTTTGAGCTTCACTGTACAGAATGATGTATGTGCAGAGTTTACCACTTGAAGGCTGTTTTCACATTTCATCCACTGAAGGAGGAAAGTTTCTCTGTGCTCACCTTAAATCTGAGTTTAAGGCGTGTTACTATGAGCATGATTTATGACATCACAACTAGTTTGGAGCCAATCATGTTGCAGTATGTAACTTACAGAGGTGTATACTTGGAAACATGAAGCCTCCAATGCAGATACATATCAGTGAAGTAGGGGACATCTCATATTGAGCAGTTCAAATTTTGAAATGAAAAATAATTACACATTCATAGGTTCTGGATTTTGAGATTAGGGAGAAGGAATAGATGTTACTTTAACACATTTTTAACAAGGTAACTGAACTGAAAAACCATTATCAGGCATAAACTATTATTCAAAGCTGAGTTTTTTTTTCAAAGTCTAGTGTCTAAAGGGACCTTTAACTATTCAGTGAGTGGTTTATTTAATTTATTCCTCATTTTAGCTACAGCTGACTATGTTGAGTGAGTCACTCCACTTTTTAAAGAGCTGCAATCCCACTCACCTGACTTCATTGTTATGTGTCTACAAATATTAAATGTAACAAAATTACATAAGCAATGAAAGATATTAATACCCATGGAAATATATAACTGCCTGTAAGTCATCATGACAAGGGCAGAAGAGACATTAAGTGTATAAACCTCTGAGAGCTTTACCAATCAAATTATTTTGATTAGATAATAGATATTCATAAACAGGGTCAAGGTGGGAGCAAACATACTGAAGGTTTCAGATCTGACTGATAGTCCTGATCAACATATTTGGCCCTGCTCACCAAGGTTGAGTGACTAGCACCTTTTTATTTTTTTAATGCTGTGTAATCAATTTCTAAAAATCAAATAATTTAATTTAGAGAGAACCTTCAATCTAAAAAAAACATATTAAAACTGGTCAAATGGGTTGTTGACCAAGTGAAAAACCAGATCAAGTCACAAGTATTTAGGTTCCAGATCTCTTAGAATTCATCTTGTAATGTCTAACCTATAGTTGTGACCACAGTGGCAGCAAACACAGCAGAGCTGGTGAATTTCCAGAAACCGTCCGTTGTGTAGTTGCCTTTCAAACTCAGGCCCACCTTTGATGCATCTTGAACAACCTGAAAAACAAATCAAAATCACAAACTGGTCTAAAACTCAGTTTCAGACTCCAACTATTTATGTAAGGAGATTTTTCTGGACACATTTTGGAAATTAAATAATGTCGTCATCCCTGGACTTGGGTCACACATCATGACTCACAGATATGTGACCCCTATACGTATTGGTCCAAATCTTTTAAGGGGTATTTGGGTACTTTGAGGCCATTCCAGGTCAATACTGTACAGTCGTCTGCATGACCCAAAAGAAAACCCTTCTCAGCACTGAGCCAATATGTTGACATAGTCTGTTATATAAAAGTCTTGAGCTCCTCATCCATGTGTGAAATTACCCCAAAGAAATAACAGTCTGAGACCTCTGGCCTTGTTATCTAAGCCTTTACATTCATCAGCTATGAGGCAAGTAAGTGTTGGCTAATTGTAAAAAGGTAACAGACAGGACATGAACTGCAATCTTTATTCTGAGACTTTTATATCTTCATTCCACCTTAATGTGCTCTGAGAAGGCTTTGAATTCCATGTTTTAATACAATTATTGGAAGAGATTTCTCTCTAACTCAGTCAGACTTACTGACACTCTATTGTTTTTGCGGCGAACAGAGTACAACAGAACATGCTTTTCTCCGAATGAATTGAAAGATGTGGTAAATTCTCCGTACTTTCCAGGGAGAGGATTGTACAGCTTTGCTGCTGTATAAATCAAGCCAGGGCAAGATGCACCAGCAAAGCAGAATGTGGAGTGTTGAAAGGCTGCTGAGGCTGGTATTAGCATGGAAGAAGTTGTCTCTCTGCCACATAAACACCATTCAAGATTCTAAATAGGTCTCATTGTTTCTTTTGTCTTTCATTTCAGCTGTGTAAGAGATTAGAAACAGCTCTCTTTGTATCGGAGCTTTTGTCAGTGGCAGAGTAGCTTATTGTCTTTTCTTGACAAACCTTAATTGCTGAATGGTGCCACCTGTTGACCGTTTGTCCTACTGCTGTTGTTGATGTGACTGATTTATTTGAGTAAAGGTTAAATAACGTGTGTATGAAAGTGCTAAGTATGAGTCTTAAATGTATTTGAAAAAGTGGCTGTGTTGGCCTCTATGTATGACTAAACATTGAAACAGAGCAAAATTTGATAAATTTATGCCAGTTGGAAATAAATCAGTGGCTGTTTATCATTACACATAGAATGGTGTCAGTCTATTGAAGTATGCTTTAAATATTTTAATGATGGTGACATTTGTCCATTAACATAATGACAAAACAATATAAATAAAGTGGTCTCTTAGTAAAACCCACAGGTTGACTTGTACAACTATACAGCAGCAGCTAGTAGCAGCTCTAGTGTAAAATGTTGCCCTTTAGATTTGCATTTTAGAAGGTCCCTTGCGAAGGAAAACAAATGTCAGGAAGTGAAATGTTCTGACATCAATAACTTGTGTTTACCTGTGTTGCTATATTAAAACATTTGATATGTTTCCTCCTCACTCTGTCTCTTTGCCTCACCTGAGCCACTGCCATCAGGCCCTCTTGGTTCAGACAGGTGTACGTCCTGAGCAGCCTTTCTTTGTTCAGCAGTAAATGACTGATGTCCTTTCGCCCGAGATCTCCTTCCAACTCCCAGAAAACCACGCCGCCGATCAGCACGTAGGTTACGTAAACCAGCCCGAGTATGAGGATGGAAGGCACCCTTACCAAATTTAACATTTCTTTGATTACCATCTTGGTTCCCTGGTAGAACTTTTGTAGATCCAGGTAAGTTCAGCGTCTCAACCTCAGCAGTTGGGGACAGTGATGAGTGAGGATTTACCTGCTGGGCTTCTCATGTTTCCCTGCTTGGCAGGCAAATGAACCTCCACCCGCGCTACTGTTTCAATCACTCAAATGGTCTGTCATGCAAATCTAGTAAAGCAAAATGAGCAGAGGGAGAGAGACGCCAGCAGAGGTTGAGCTGCAGGTGATGACTATTGATAGAGGTTGATAGAGGATGAGAGGGATACAGGAAAATAGTTCTGTCAGATGGTCAATTCAAGACCAGCAACAGCAGTTTTTGTGTAGTTCCCAAAGGCACTACTGAACTTCACTAGTCCACAAACCAAAGAACATACACATTATACATCAGACTATATTTCAGTTGAATTATGTTTGCTTTTCATCCTTCAGGACATTTGTCTTACTAGGATAAGAGGGACAGTAATGGTTAACAGTAACATACTAAAGAAAGCGTGTCAGACAGAAGCCATCCTCCTTTATTCCAGCTGCCTCTCCGGGATCAGTCCTGTGTGTAATGCACTCTCAGCTCACCTCACATCACCATCTTGATTAATGTGTTTGTATAAGATAGCTCTCCATGCTCAATTCACTGGAGTTTACCATCAGTACACAAACGCAGATGTGGACTCACATGAGCATGCATATCCATATATATACATGCACGCACATTAGACAGCAGAACAGAGCTCTTACAATTTTCTGTAATCCTACAACTTCTTCTGTGTTAAACTGTTCTAATAATAATATATGCAGTCAAGTGACATACTACAATAAACAAGAGTACAAAAACACAAATTTGTAGTTCAGCAGTTCATTTCAGAATTCTACATTTTATCTCAGGATGGAAAAACTTTACAAGGTTCCTACCTGACGCATTACCTGATTGTGAGTGGATGATTTTGAGACTTTAACCCCTGATCAACTCTTTGGCTTACTAATTGAGGTAGAATTTTCAAGAACCTGTAATGTTTTTCCAGCCTAAGCATCACAGCACAGCAAAATATTATACAAAATATATGTATGATGTACATATATCATACAAAAGAAGTTTTTGCTACAGTAACAGATATATAGCTGGTACATTTGTTTTCTTGCTATACTGTAAAACACAATATGTACCCTAAAACAATCGCACTAAATGCATTCTACCTAATCTATATTACATGCAGATAATCTCATATGTTGCTAACTATCAGATCTTTGAGGTGTCCTCTAGTTTACTGGATGACACATCCTCGTCCTCCTCTTGTTTCTTGAAGCCCGGATGAGTCAGGCCAATCGCATGCTCCATTATTCTGGCTCCCATGTTGAAGATAATGGCAAGCCAAGCCAAGGCAAAAATGATCCATACACCGGCAAGGCTGCGGTACAGAGAGATGTACTCCTTGCCTGGGTCAGTCCCTACAAGGATTGAAAATACAACATTTTTACATTACTTTTTTTTTTAAAAAAAATATTTTTCTTTACATGTAAAAATACAAAATATAAATGGCTTTATTCTGACAGAGGAAACCTTCTGGGCCTTTCCACCATATTAGCGCTTGTTTGCTCTCTCTACTCACCCACCACATAATCTCCAAAACCAATGGTGCTGAGGGTAATGAAGGTGAAGTAGAAGCCTTCGCCAAACGTCCAGCCTTCCACATAACTGAACATCAGAGGAGGGATGACCAGAAACAGCAGGCTGCCTGTGACGAAGAACGAGCTCACTGCCAACACCTCAACTGTTTGCTGGGAAAGGAACACAGCAAAATCTACATTTAGGTGATATCTATACCTTAACTTATAACGATCATAAATCCATCTTATTTCTCATCCTGTACCTTGTGTGGGACAACTGAGACCATCCCCCTCTCTAGTCGACCCAGGTGGATGGTGAGACACTTGCCCAGCTGTTTGAGGAAGGCCAGGTTCAGTGGGATCCCACATAGTGCATAAAACACACAGAACACCTGACCAGACACAGTGCTGGGGGACAGATTACCATAGCCTGCCAGACCAGAGAAGGATTTATCATTTAGAGATGCACGCAGCCCAAAGCAGACAGTTAAAAAGATTAATTTATTACAAGGCTCACCTATAGTTGTGACTACTGTTCCTGCAAAAAAGAAGGAGCTGCTGAAATCCCAGTTACTGGGGTTGGTTGAGTTGCCGGATGGATTCACTCCCTTTTCCCAAGCATCTAAAATCACCTGCAAATAAATAAATAAATGCTAAAATAAGGTCAAACTCAGCAGCTTTTACATTTGGACATTTAAAAAAGGCTGCAGATGGGTCATATTTGAGGTATTTTGGATCCTGACACACTTATTGATTTATTAGGTCAGCTAACTTAAATGCCCTTTAATAGTATGTACTTTAGCGAATCATAAAATTGATCTTTCAATTTCTGTGTCTGACATTATTTGATAAGCCATTTTCATCATTATATTTACTCAGCCATTAAAAACATATTTGCGTACTTGCAGGCTTGTATACAGCTGGGGCCTTTTGTCAACCAGGCCACTGATGACCGCACTGACAAACACAGGCTAATCATTTCTGCATCTGTTACTGTATCATTTTGAACATAAGCAAGAGGGCAAATATACCAAAAACTCATATTACATTATAAGCTGTTAGACTTCAATAACTCTACACTGCATTTACATATCACATGACTTGATATACAGCAGGTTAACAGACAGGAGTAAAGTGAAGGCAAACCTGAACAAACTTCTCCAAGGCTTGTCTATCCAGGCAGGTATAATTAGCCAAGAAATTCAACTTCTCCAGTTGGAAATGGTTTCGGTTTTCGCTCTCAGCCTCTCGCTCCAGTATCTGGAAGATGGTGGCTCCAACCAGCAGGTACGTGATGTGGGCCAGAGCCAAAAGTGCTGTCCAGCTCACTTTGACCGGGACCAACTGGAACCTCGCCATCAAACTCCCCCCAGCGCACAATGGACACACACGCTGTCGCTCGAACTCAGAAAGAGGCTATTCACCTTAGAAAGGACTAATGATCAAATTCTTCAGGAAAAACGCAGATCTCATGTGTAATTCCCCCAAAACAGCTACCATTGTTGCAGATTGTGAAAAGAAAATCAGACAAAAACTGTATTTGAAGTAACTCAAGAGTCAGTTTTCAGTCGTCATGAAGATCTTTCGTAATGCTGCATCTTCACTCAGACAACTGGATAGCTCTCCAAAGGCAAAACATCTCCACTTAATGCTCTCACCGTGATTGGTCAGAGTACCGTAGATGTTGGGAATTGATCTATGGGTTGCTTGGGTAACGATCAAACTACTCTCCTCCATTAGGGTGACATCTGGACACACACACATACACTTTCAACTGTTTCCACTAATAAGGAAGCGGCAGCATCTTGTCAGCAGAACAAAAGTTAATATTTTACCTGACTGCTGTTAGTCGCCCACAATGGTGGAGGGCCTCTGCCAGAGCCTTTCAGTATGATTCTCCTTTGTGGGAACTAATTGTATTCACTGACAGTTAATTGGAAACCCGAGGAGAATGTAGTTCAACCTCAAATTACTGGATTCCTGAATTGACGTATGTTGAAGACATTTTCCATCAAAATTATACAGATTGGTGCCACAACTTGAGATACATTTAATTTCATTAAGTATGGACACTTAAAAATTGCATTAGTCTAACAGCTCAATTTTTCTAACCCTAAGAAGTCTGCTAGAACAATCATCAGACGTTTTCTCCAAATTCAGGAGCCGGTCATGTTTATGGTCAGATGGAGAGGAAAGAGATGACATTTGGGAGAGGTGTAGAGAGCACTACTTGATTGTGGGCCATAAACCAAAGAGTTGAAAGAAGTCTCAAGAGAGAAGCTAATGGAGTTCTATGGCTTCTGTGTTTATAAAGCTGGACAGTTAAAAAAAATCCTAAAAGCATGTAAAAAAAAAAAAAAAGAAAGAAAGAAATCATAGACATTTGAGTAGATGCCAAAACTGCAGTTATAATCATCAGTCCTACGCTGCTAAGTTGATTTTGAAGTTGAATCATGTTGAGATATTCCAGTAGAGCCTCAGTATATAAATATAGACCTGTAAGTGTGCATAATGTGTCTCTTTTAAATACACATGTCACAAAGGAAATCACTGATGTGACAGAGAAATAACAGATATCATGACTTGGCCGAAGAAGGCTCCTTCTCCAAGGCGACTCTGCCTGGATGCAAATTGTGCAGCTGCTTGTCATCTGTCAAACAAATTGACGCAAAGCCATGCAAACAAGTTGTTTCAGTGTTCACAGGTTATCTTGTGTTTGGCGAAGTTTGCAGCCGTGGCTCTGAGGTGACTGGAAGGGCATATTTTGACTGAGTTGACATTGATGGATCAAGTGAATGTTAGGAGCTTTGGGACAGTGGGATGTGGCTGATCTATTGTTTGGTGGATTAGAATGTGTGTTGATGTAGTTAAGTGTTAGGAAAAGTAGTACAGACTGTGTTAATCAGACCTGCCTGCCAGTCCCTAGGTGACTGTGCTTAACATTAAATCAGAAAGCCACCAAAGTAAATAGTCATACTTCAGAATTACTGTAAGCCATTAAAAAAAAACTACACTGTGAGTCAGGCAGTCCAGTGCTGACATCTAACTCAGTGCCTTTTATCTGCACCAAACTACCAAATAATACCATACCAACAAGCCTCTTTAAATGGTTCAGTTCATTGCTCATCAATCAATTCTCCAGGCGGAGAAATGTTCTTAATCCAATTTGAAATTCAAATATTGAATCTTAAGGAAGCTTTGTACAGACTCGAGGCCTGTCCTGGGTATTTCCCTGCCTTTTGCCCAGTGCATGATGGAATAGGCTCCTCCTTCCTTTGTCCCTGAATATCAGTGGGCATGGACGGATATTTTAAGGACCAGATGATCCATTAGTAAAACTGCTGCACAATAATTTAACCAGTATAATTTGCTTATAAAATCAACGATGCCTGCACAGTTCAGGGAGATCTTACAGATTCCAGCCTTTGGAACCTGGGTGAACTTCTAGTACATCAGTACTGGTATAATGAGGACTGGTCTGCTAATAGACCATGTTTCCAATATTTTGACAATTGACGCAACCAGTGATTTTAGTCATCCTTTACCCTTCATGGCTGAAATTGGTCAAGAATCACTTAAGGAAGTTTCTTGGATAATTTTCCCATTTGCTATAATTTCCATTTGCAGGGGAGTAACTGGGAAAGAAGAGCTAATATAGTTAGCATTACTGATGATAAAAGAACTCAGGAACAAATTAGGGTAATAACTGTAAAATGCAACAGTAAAACGCACTATGACATCTGACATCTGGTGAGCATTATGGCATATTTCATTTGGTCCTTGACATATATACAGCTTTATTTTTGATTCAATGTTCTGTGCAGATTTAAAGAGCAATACTACTTTTTTTTTTAACAGAATCAGAGAAATAAACAAATAAATTTCTGTACATATATTACATACTTCTATTTACAATATTTAACACTACATGTGTTAAACTTAGAATCAAGTGAAAGCAGACAGAAATATTAAATGCATTTGTCATTATGAAGCTTGAAACTTCCTGTAACCATTTAAAAAGTCATGATTCATTACATCTTTAAACACATACTGGAGCCAGCTGGTTTCCTATTGTCCCCTGCTTCCTCTGATATCTTGAGACAACATTTGTTCAGATCAAATGGCCAGCACGGCCTGTGATTTATACCGTGCTGCTGCATCTCCAGGAGGTCAACAAGTGTGTGTATGCATGTGAGAATCATACAGGATGTGTGCCATATGTTTGGCAGAGGGTTTCGGTTGCGAGACCCTGCATTTCTTCTCACATCTCCATTGTCCGTCAGTACTCAGGGATTTCTAATGCATGTTTTCAGGATGATTTTATCACCTGACAGATGTGGAGGTTGCTCAAGCAGTCGGACGATGATAACTTCAGGCTTCACATGCTTCCACAGCACTTCGTGTTATTGCTGAGGTGGGCCTGAAATCATAAAAACACAAGGCAGATTGGACATCCATTTGAAAATACTTGGGAAATAACAGAGGAAAAAAAATGCCTAAAAGTCTGTCCTTTAGACTTGAGAAACATATTTGTTAGTCTTTGGAACTAAAAAAAAAATCAATGATTTTAACTATAATAACAGCCTCCTCTCTGAATATGTGCTGTCTGTTTCTTTTTGCAAGGTTCCCTACACTTCCCAGCATGCACTAGTGACTTAAAAGCTGTTTTGATAGGAGGGATAGCACCATTCAGGGGTTACCAAACAACCAAGGAGAGGGGCTTTCCTGTCAAAACACAGTCGCTATCCAGCTTAGGAGTGCCAAGTTAAAGAGGCATGAAATGAGTCTTCCTTACCTAGAGAGGGAGGAAGAAAAAAGACAGGAAAGAAAGACAGAAAGAAAGAAAGGATAATAAGCAAGAAAGAAAGATTTCAGAAGGCAAATGTCTTCCTCAGCCTGTCTGTTTTTCTGTCTGGTGTCTCCACTCATTTGGCCATCGGTCTGTCTGTTCACATGACCTCAGCTGTTCTGGATATCTAGTGGCAAACCACAAGACAGCCGAGTCCACTTTACTGTCTGCCAAAGTAAGCAGCTATACAAGGGTCAAAGGAGAGAGAGAGAGAGAGAGAGAGAGAGAGAGGGAGAGAGAGAGAGAGAGGGAGAGAGAGAGAGAGTAACCACATAAGAGCAAAAGATGAGCAGTTGTAGAGGCTGCTGAGGATGTTTGTGTGAAAAACACTTTTTCAATTATGTGATCTTGCCCACAAGAAGTTCCTGACTCGTCATGCACTACTGCCAGAAAACAGAACAAGTGAATCTGCAATCATTTTCAGCTTGAAATTGACAGATTATCAAGTGTTACATCTTGCAGATAATTTCCATAAATTGATTCAATACAACTCAAAATCTCAAAACACCTATGGTCCTTACGTGGCGTAAGGCATCACACCACTTGAGGGAAGCGTTGAATGCAAAATGTATACGGTGTGAAAGGTTAGTTTCTGTATTATTTCTTGCTTTGTGTGTGTGTGTGTGTTACCTGTCCTGTTGAGGAGCTTTTCCCTAGCCCTCACAAAGGCCATGATGTCTTCGTCGGTCTGCTGGTCTCCAGTCAGTAGAAGAGAAGAGGATGAGAGTGTGGTAGAGGAAAGATTCCTGAAATGTACAAACGCTTACTGTGACACAATAAGGACTTTTTGATTGCTTTCATTTACAGCAGAAATCCAGAGTAATCCTTTGCTCTGAGTGTGTATGTTTGGAGAGGTGTACGCTTAAAAGCCCCTTATTGCTTTCTGCCTTACTGTTGAAACCGGTTGAACGCCGCTGTTGTTTTCACTGTTCTGGTTCCAAAAAGCTTAGAGGAAATAAGCTACAAACCTTATACATCATGCAACCCGCTGCATAAAACAATAGCATCTCTGTTGCTACAAGTGGCTGCTGGAGACGAACAAAAGCATATATGTTATGCACCGAGTGTTTTAGTGTGGCTGTAAAAAGGTTGTTTCAGCAGCAGGTCTTTGATTTGTTAATAGAGTTTGGAGACATTACTTCACAAAGGGATAAAAAATTTATGGCCATGTTCATAAGTGGAGAGAAAACACCCTGCAGCTATAAAAACTACAGGTCTAGGCTGTATGTATAGACTAAAGGGGCTACTGCAAACATATGGGATACACCACTGTATTGTTTGGATTAAAGGCACACACTTGAAAAATGTACACAGTAGCAAACACACTTGGTTCTTAAATTAGACACAAAATTCAAGACATTTTAATGATTTTTCATGATGTGGGTGAATCAAAAAGTGAAAAAAACAACAAATTTTTAAGATTTCATTTTATGAGATTCCAGTAAAATGATGCATTATGATCTCAATCACAGGCTTTTCCTCAACATGCTGAATGTGCTCTATATATCAATAGAGAGAGGATTAGAGAGCTGTGAATTTGATGAATTTACATGCTATTATTTCAAAGCCTCCCCCCATCAATTCCATATATATATATATATATATATATATATATATATATATATATATATATATATATATTTTTTTTTTTTTTAAAGTTTGGGTGCCCTTTAGAACAAACCAGGTCAGGCCTTCATGTACCTCCACTCTGATGAAGGAGTGTTGTCAGTCACCGTCTCGTCTGTAGGCTTCTCATGCCAGGCTGGTACAGCTGTTAAAGGGGGGGCGCTTTTGGGGATGAAGCTTCTGAAAATCAAAGAAATTTAATAATGACAATTGTAAGAGGAAGAGGACAGACTGTGTCATCCGGTATAAATAAACCAGTTAGAGTTCAGTGAAGCTTGGCTGACCTGAGGTCTTGAGCAGAGGAAGTGGAACATTCTGGGTCTGGGTCTCGGCCTGCTGGGTAGTTTCTCACAGTACTGCTCAGACTAGGTGCACTGTATGATGAGTTAGAAAAAGTTTTCATTACATATATCTTGTTCTGTAGGTGCAACACAGCATGATATCTATATGGCGTTAAAATGATATGGATTGATCCAGAACAGTACAGTACATTACATCTCACAGGTGCTTGTACTCAGTGTCACTCTCTCTTTTTGTTTTTCAGTAAGATCACCTGCAGGTGTCTGTTTCAACCACATGAGGGAGCAACAACGTAAATGTAGTTTGCACTCAAACATTAGATGCATTTGTACTTTAGTCTGAGTGGTGAAGTTGGCCAACATCTAAACACAGCCTGGACAAATATTGAGCTCTGTGATTTTCTTTTGTACTGTACAAATTATGATGATTTAAGAGAGTTAATTTTCCATGAAATGTCTTGACAAAACCCTGAAATATTCTGGTGTACAGATGATCAAAAAATTGGAATTACTCTGTTTCAAAAGCCTGGAAAAGAAGACAAGATGGACTATTTAATTATTATTCACTCTGATTTCTCCACTACTATAATACAGCATATGTGTTTATAAGTGAATTATAAATTATAAAATAAATTGATAATAAATTAATACATTTTGTTGTTTGTGTAGTGGTCTGAGGATTTGATTGTGAAAGTTCATTAAGTTTCTTCTCTATTCTTGTATATACAACACTCTGGTCCTGGGCACAGATATATATATGATAAAAATAAAAACTTTCTGCCAATTTGATACAAAGCCTTGTCATGGCAGACCTGATGTCATGGCTGAAAGGCAAATTATAGTGTCAACCACATCCCCACAGTGCTGATATCACAGCTGATCAGAGCTGTTACAGACTTGTAGAGACTGACAATGTATTCTTATCAGTCCTGGATGTTGTAACAACAAATATCGGCATGATTGGTGAGGTGAAAAAACATAATGACATTACCTTTCAACATTTGTTCCAATATTTGCTCCATGGAAACAAGCAGCAAGGAGCTGCAGGTTGTTGGACATTAATCAAGTACAATACAAGCACAGATGGTGAAATGGTAAAAATAGCATTAATAAACTGAGCAGAAATGAGTCAGTGCAGGAAAGGTGTTTCTCATTGTAACGTGGCTGATTTCTATATTTAGGTTTGACGAAAGCTTAAAGTAAGAGTCCACACTTTTAATACTCTCCAGTAGGTGTGCATGTATCTGCTGGAGGGATGGATGGAAGGACAAACAGAAAGCAGTTAGTCAGTTTTTACATGACTCACCCTAAGTCTGGAGTACCAGGTAATGACGGCTGCAAGGTTCCACGTAGTGACCCCTCTTGACATCTGGTTGTGGCCTCTGACTCAGATTCCTAGTCACAATTATGAATAATGAATGAAATTTTTCTGAGTGGAAACACCAACCCACGCTGATGACAGTTAAACACAAGGTAGCCATATGCATCATACAGTTGGAGGGAACAGAGGACCTCAGGTATTTTGTGTCCTCATGTTCTGTCATACTTCTCACTCAATGTTTCATCAATTACATGTGTGCTGTTTTCCAAAAACAGAACAATAAATGCTTGAACAAAGCTGTTGAATATCTACTGGCGAGGAAAACTGCTCTGTTTCCTGCACATACAGCGCAGTCTGTCAGACTTCCTCTTTGTCATTCAGTGATAAATTCCCAAACCTTGCTGCATTCATAAGATCAAAACCAAAGAGTGGAAGCCAGCAGCGTCTGTTGGTCAGATGTTGCTGCTTAACATCTTCTTTCCGTCTGGTTTCAAAATGGAGCACAACAGCCAACAACGATGAGCAAAGTGTGTGAAACCTCTCTGTAATAATCTGGGAATTTTAAACTCATCCTTCCCTCCAAAGTTTCGCAAACATTATCTTTCACCATACGGTACAAGTCTCACTAAGCATTTAAGCACAAACACAAAATATTATTTAGTACTGGAATAAACACTGACTCGCTTCTTCTCCCCCACTGTGTTGCTGAGAAACTCATGAACATGTTGTCCTTGTTAAAACTGTAACTGCTGAGAATATGCACTGATGCTGTTCCTGTCTTGCCTCTAAGCTGCTCTGCAGGCTCTTGTTTGGGTCACATGCAATTCTGTAAAAATGTGTTTCCGTGTATTTGCCTCCTACAGATCTTCCCACCAGGGCCCATTCTGCATGATGTTGAGCAGAGGCTGCAAGGGTCACACTGGTGCCATAAAAGCCTCCAAAGTCAGAGACACATGCATATCGACTTACACACACTGTTACGTGTCCATAGAGGCCAATATTCAGAAAACACAGAGAAGAAAACATCCATAAATACAGAGACAAAAATGAACGGACAAGTCCTCCTGACTAATGTCAGGAACATTTCTTTGACACGCTATCTGAGCCATTACGTCATGCTCACAGAAGCTTTATGTGGTGTTGTCACATAGATAGGTAGAGAGAGGTAAGGTCAGTCACCTGCACACTGGAAGCCTCCTGGCTCCACCACTTATGGAAGTCCTTCTGGAGTTTGACCTTTGCCCTTTCCAGCAACAGCTGCAGGTGCTCAATCTCTGTCCTCAACGCTTTCAGACGGCCAACGGTACTCTTGTAACTGACGGGAAATATTAGCAGCACCAAATTCATCTTTTGTCCACACTACACAGCATCTGCTGTGTCCAATCAATCTAAGCTGAGTCTTGGGAGAAACTATGAAAATATTTGGTGCGGTAATACATTCAAATACACTTTTACTACACTCACAGCTTTTTTTCTTGCTCGATGTGTTCACGCAGGTTTTCTTCCACTGGGTCCACCTCCTCCTCGACCCCTGTGTGATTTCCAATTACACCTACAGTAGAATTATACCAGTTTTAAAGACAGATAAACATGTGGAAATACTGTAGCTATAATCACAAATACAGTCATAATGTTTTCTTGCTTTTTGTTTCAAGTCCAGAAGCTAGTAAGCGTGTGTTGTGTACACATGAGTGCATTTCCTTCAAAGGCAACTCTTTAAACGTTGGCCCTGGATCACAGAAGCCAGGCTGCTGTGAAGTGTTCTCTGATGCAGAACTCAAAATAAGAAGAAAAACCTTTGGCGCCTGAACTGCAGGGAGATGTTTGTGTGCTTTACAACCAGATTTCCTCATGAAAGCATTTATATCATTGAACAAAACAGCCAGAAAACAGTAAATGAAGGAGTCTAAGGGTTGTGCCCCCTAGTTTTTGATCACTAAGCTTTCAGTCATTCAGGCTTTGAAGATGGTACCGCTTCACCCACAATATGTTCACAATGTTTACCACACCATTCTGTACGGAGTCAAACGACAAAATGAGAGTTTTTGTTCATCCTTTCAGTAACTGAGAAGCCAACTTTAGATTCACAGATATGTGGAGATTTCTGCACAGACGATGCACTTCATTGCTTTAAATGTCCAGCATATTACCTACCTGTTGCTATGGCTATATGGACACTACATGGTTACATGTATCGCACATGTGAGAGTATCTATTCCAAACCTACCATGAGCTGCCCTCTGCCTCCGCCGCCTCTCTAACTGCTTCTTCAACTCATCTGAGAAAGTAAGAGGAAGAGAAAATTTGATTTTGAAATCATTTTTTATACCAAGAAATAAACACTGAAAAGACAAAGTACATCTTTTTTTACTATACATTTATCACGGCATGTTTAAAGACATTCATCTTCTGTCTCATATATAGAACACTCCACCACAGCACCGCATTCCACTTGAAACCATTTTTTATTTATTTTTCATTTCGCCAAATACTTGAGCATACACATTTTAAGACATTTAAAGGTCACATTTCAAAACAGTATTCTATAGGACTGAAAAATTCTTCCGACAGTCTAAATAGCTTTTCTAACAAAATAAACAATTCTGTTGAGGCACTCGTCAGAGGATATATGGTGATTTATTGCCGTGATGGTTTTACATTTTTGTTGACAGAAGTGTTCCTTAGGGTGCTCCATGATGAAACAAACCACAGAGCGGGATCCAGTGGGAATGCAGTGAACCCTTCGAAGCGCTGCCAAAGTAATCCCAACACGCACATATCACTGAGATACTGATACACAAGACAAGAGATGCCATGAGAGAGTGAGCACTTTTAATGTGAACGGTGACTTGTAGGAATGCGGTTAATGAATGACATCCACGCTGCTGAAAGTGTGACTTCAGTGCTTTGATGTAATTGTTTCTCTTTGAGTTAAACTGTTTTGTACATTGTTTTTCTGCAATGAAATTGACTGATACGATGCCAAGAAGCATTCCCGACTATAAATAAAACAACATTTTTCTGTTAGTGGTGGGTTACACAAAGCCCTTGTGTAATATGATGACTAAATCCTTGGCAAAGTGAGTACCACAGGAGTGCAAGCAATCAGTTTGTTCCTGTTCAGATATTCATCAACATTTGATGTATGACTAGGGATGGACTAGCAGAGCTATCATCACTGCAGGCAGTAAAGAGATCTGATGTTCTGACGTTCCAATTGTTGAATGAAACAAGGCCATGTGGCTCTTAAAGCTAGAATACCCTTGAAACTAATGACTATACAACTCTGATCCAGTAAGATCTTCTTATTTTTCAAATCCTAGCTATGCTAAACGGTTTTGACATAGTGTGTCCAAACAACATCCGACCACTCATTCTTTTTTTTTTTTCCACCATAGGAGCCAATCAAGCATCATGCACACAAGTAATTATTGCACTACCAGCACTTCTGAGAGTCCACTCATTTACAATACATCATGACAACTGTGCAGCAACAAAACAGGTTTTATCAATTTGGTTTAGAGGAGTTCACTTAGTCATTTCCATGGTAGCAGCTGTGACATGTATTACATTGTTGATGAGTAGCAGTGATATGACATGGGTCAAGTTATCAAGATACTTGTGTCTGATCCATGTGCATGAATTGTACAAAACTGTGGTCACAGTACGTAAGGGATGTTTAACACATCTTCTGTCTTTACACAAACATATTGTTAATTATTTGATTCAAAATCCCTTTTCAGACATTGAATATTGGACACTACTGGCTTCATCCATCTGTTAAAGTGGTGGGTTTTTGTCATTCAGTCATTAGTGTCTTTTATGCCAATGTCCCTACAGTTTTATTCACACATGATAGAATATATGGAAACATTTGTATTTGCTCAACCACTGTATGTAAAGTGTTTAACTGGATATTCATGCATTCATCCATGCAGTTGGCATGAATGTGAATTGAAAACATACCAGTGATGGTCAGATTGTTTTTTTTAATTATTATTATTTTATCTTGTTCATCCTGGTCACACTGCAAGAGTAAAAAAAAGTTCCTATAGACTGATCTGACATGAGAAGAATTTCCTCAGCAACTTAAAATTGTCTTTTTCACTGTCTTTTATGGTTTATTAGACATATTTTATTTTCTCTGTGCATAAGAGATGAAGATAGATGTTTATTACAGTGATCTTAGAAGGAGGACATTTCTCTCTCTCCCTACATGTTTCGCTGTTGTCGTCTATATATTAATTTGACAGCATTCAATTCAGACTTGCTGCGTTAGAAATGTTACTTGTCTGACTTAGAAAGATTACTGCTGTGAATGTTATATAAAAGTGACTTGTGTGCCTATTCAGACATAACGTTAAACTGCCATCAGATTAAGTAAAGGGTAAAAGTCTGCGTTCTTGCACAGATGAACTTTTCATTCTTTACAGAATATTGTAAAACAGGACAATGCTGCTGAATTACACACTTCCTTCCACAGTCCTCAGAATGAACTCTTGTGACTCGAGTGAGCCAGGAAGCACCAAGAGGGAGGCTTTTTGGGTCACTGCCTCTCTTGTGGCAGTAACATCGGGTTAACATATGGGTAAGTAATTTGTGTCTGCTCTTCTGTTTTCTCTGTCTCTCTTCCCCTAATTGAAGTAGTTAATTGCCCTTTTGAAGATATTGAATTTGTGAAGCAATGCTTCATTGGAAAAGGACAACTGTAAAGTAAATGGACTAAAACATATTGTAGACGTCATATTTTGAAGCCATTTTCTGTCTACAGTAAATGATCGCACTAGGTTGTACGCGAACATTCAGGGATACTTTTACTATAAGAAAACAAAAGGGGACGATTACAGGGTCACATCAAAAGAACTGAGCTAAAGTGTCAGATAGCGAGTCAAGTAAGTGACCATAGAGGAAGAGTGAAAGATAAAAGAGACATTGAATGGCAGTATCTTCTGTGGCGAGTTTCCATTACAGTCCCTCAGGTCTCATACACATGTAGACTGTGCTCTTTCTGTAATACGATCCTGCCGCCAATCTAAAAGCTGAGCTCCAAAAACCAAAAATGAGAAATCCAGATGAAGTATCGCTTCACAGAATATGGGCTGTGTGTGGAGTGGGTGGGAGCTAAAGGGATGGGGGGGGGGGGGGGGGGGGGGGGGGGGGGGGGGGGTGCTACCTTTTCATGCAACACCTCTAAAGGTGCCATAAAACAGTTGAATTAAAGCAATCGCTTTTGTCAAAGAAAAGATGAAGACACTGAGAATATATACGGCGAACTGTCCTGTTGATGTGACCCTGAGTAAAGCTGAATCCATTATAGAGATCTAGGGATTAACAAAGTGTAACGACGTTATTATTACAGACCTTTATATCAGCCCTCAGCGAGGGATGCTTTAAAACTGTTTGCAAACTGCCCATGCAACACACAGAACAGCTCATTTCTCAGTGCACTTTTTTTTTTTTTTTTTTTTTTTTAAATAGACCACTGTTTGGGGTTATGGTAGACAGTGGAGACATGAATGGATGATGTGCAATGTTACAAATGACACGCAGGGACATATTGTAACCATGATGACAGAGTTTTTCCTAATGCCTTTGGGGTATGAAAGGGAGTTTGCGAATCCCTCACAGTGTTTTCAAACTAAGTCAATAGTTAGTGTAGCTGAGAATGTAGATGAGCTGAGACGCCCTGTGGCTTCACATTGTGGTCAGGTGGGACGCTCAAGTCTTCTCGAACAGACACAACTCTCTCAGACATGACCCACAATTTACTGATGTATAGTCTCCTTCTTTCATAAGAACGTCGAAAGATTAAGAAATATTTATGCCATAAGTGTGCCATGTTGACAGGGTGAAAACGGCAACATGAAGAGCACATGGGGCCAGGCCTACGCGTGTGCTTTCCATCAGTCATGGCGTATACTGAAGCTTTTTAAAACCCCAAGGCCAGGCAGTTACACATGGTGGCTATCTATATTTGTCAGGGTCATGGTGCGATAAATAGATGTACTTTATGACTAAATGATGTGCTGTAACAGTCCTAGATAACGATGTAGATGTACTCTGTTTTGCAATATTCTGCTCAAGCGATCTTAAATTGGGTGTGTTGGCCATACTACTAGAAAATATAGATATGTCAGTAATGATTGAAGAGCCGAACATTACAGAGTGTTTGGTTTGGAGTGCCTGTTGAAGCAATTTTAACAGTATTCCTGACCGTCACTGACAAGAAAAATTCCATAAAAGATGAATTTGCACACGTGTCAAGTAATAGTGGTGTGCGGTGTGCTCACTGCAATACACTTCAGTCCTCCTGTCCCCCTTCCAGGACAAGACTGTGGGCTCAACACCACAACCTCTTCAAAACCATGCAGGGTTTCCCCCCACTTTGTCGGGAGACATGCCGTCGTCGTAAAGGACCGGTTTCAAGCTACAAGCCTTAATAAATATTTGGTGATTTTTGTGGCCTGGAGGTTAAATGTGATATGCCGCATGAATACCACAGCGAGATCAGGATCCAAGGAGCATACATGCTATCCAGCTTCTCAATATCTGAGAGGGTGTTGGTTTGAGTGTATATGAGGAATGAATGAGTCATTAAGTCAGTCCACAAAGTAATACGAAAATCCTGGACAAAAATATTCAAGTGCTCAAATATTATCTGACTAATGAACTACCACTAAAAGAACTGTGTATCAAAAATATATGAAAGGAAACATATAAAGGTTGTGGATACGCAATTGAGAGTTTGACACGCATTCTCTGTTTTTATTGGACAGCTGTGTTTGAACACGGTGTTATCTAAGGCCATAACTTAGCAACTGATAATAAGTAAATGATAGCAACAGTCATGTAAAATTCAGTGGCCAACAGTTAAAAACAACATATATGGATGCAGAAATCAAGGTGCATTATTCCTGCAATACTCCTTATATGGCTCTATGGAACAATCCAAATAACTACATACATTTAAGTCTCCTAAAACAGACTGTATCAAAAACCTTCCATCGTTGGGTCAGTACAGCAAAGGTGAGCAGAGGATGAAAGTGGGATACCAAAGCAGATACCAGATGCTCCATCTTGGACTGTACTGCATAAATCCCCTCACATATGGCAGAGAAATCAAGAGATCCTGCTCATTTCCAGCTGCCATACACCTTTCATGCTGTAGAAGATGTGCATTGCTGATCCCTCTGAATAAATATATATCCTTGCACTTTTTGGACCTAAGGGCTCGGAACGTATACGCTGCTCCGGTGGGATTGGATTCCAAGGCTGTAAGTAGTGGCCAAGAACAATACTGTAAACCAGGGAACTGTTTAGACACCAATGTCTCCACGGGCTGCCGCCTCTCCCTTTCTCCCCTGCTACTGACCCTCACGCTGGGTACATTCATCAGAAAAAGCAGCACAAAGCTTTTGTCTATATTATGCTAGCTGTTTCCATGTTCTACACTAACCATGAGACACAGGTAGTGTAAAGTTTCCAAGCAGGGCTTCCAAGATGGCAAGGAAACACACTGAGCTAAATATTATGGCATCACTTTCCAGCCAGAAGAGGCAACCACCTTCCACTAAAAACACTGTCTCTCATCTTGGAAGAATGCAGCTCCATGCATCTAACAATGTAATAATATTTGACAGCATCAAGATGTTCTCTGGGTATTTTTCCAAATTTGAATACGTTAAAGAATTTGGATGGTAAATCTCTTCAAAATTTGCACACACATATCATAACATCAAAAAAACGATGTTAATTCAGTTAAAACCAGCTTTTTTCACTCTCTACCCACATGATGACGATGCCTGCATTTGAAGAGTTAATATTCTACATGCTGTCACGGATGATTCCTTCGTGATGCATGACATGTCTGACATACGGCTGTGTCAGCACCTCGTGGACTTAATCCTGAAACAAAATCAAGTTCCAAGGGTGATAAGTGTATGCTGGCATGTGGGAGGCTAACAGCCGAAAGCTACCAAACCACCAGGCGTGATCTGAGGCAGAAACGATGCCAGGCACTGGTGTGAGGCAAACCTATCCATTTCAGCGGCATGCGAAATGAGCCACAAACACACACAGTCCAAGGAAATTAATAAATGCAGCTTGCAATAGTAAATGCAAACCAGATCGAGCCCTAATAAGACTTTTTTTTTAGCTACTTTGAGTTTGCTGGAAAATTCACCTAAGTACAGTGAAATCATCTATATGTGGTGCCACATTGGTGACAACTGATTATGATACATTATTGTGTAAAGTTACTAGTGATGTGACTTCAAATCAAAGTGCACTCATTCCACTCTTTCACATCTAACTAAATAATAAAATAAGCAATAAACATCCCAACTGACTAACCATGATGTCAAAGCACTGACAGACAGTATTGCATGTAACACCAGAGAAACAACAGACAAAAGATGGATTTCTCTGAGGTTAACTTTGTAATATTCAGCACTGACTGAAGCGGGTTTATGCCAGGCCTCATTCTGGCACAGTAAGGCTACCTGTCAGGGACATTACCCAGAAGAACACAGGGGTGTGCTTACAGCGTCGTCATAAAACAGCCTGAGACAGGCTAGTAAAAAGTACAGGTTGGAAGACTAGGTGGGTGGAAATCAGAACGCCTCTCGGTCCTGGAAAATATCAGGAATGTGCTGAACGACATTTCTACGCTCCGGGGAAACGGAACCCCGACAGTGATCTGTTCATTAATGTTTTCCAGGCAGGTAGGCTGGTGTCTTTTGGGACTCGGGGAACATTAACAGAAGGGTAAATTATCAGGCTTCCTCAGGGCTTGCGCCACAGTCTTTGTTTGCTATTAGGATAATGATGACAATGAAATGTAGAATTTAACATTTTAACAGCCCCTAAATGTAATGTAATTTCAGGGAGGCAGCTCCCATCTGTTGAAACAACTTACTGATTTTGTTTCTGGCTTCATGCAGTTGCTCCCCAAGTCCTCTGGCCTCAGCTGACCTGTTCAAAAGGATGTAGGCATCAATCAGCTGATGTAGCAAAAAAAAAGGATGGTGGTTAAAAAAAAACCAAAACAAAACACTAAGCATGCCTGATGCAGATGATATTTTTTCTTTTTTTTGTGAATCTGAAATGAAATATTGTGTAAAAAGATGTATTACACACCATATCTCTGTTGGCAGCAACCAGTTACTAGATACACAGTAGGTTGCCAAATGTTTTTGAAAGCTTTTCTGATTCCAGACAAAACCAATGCATTTATTAAACCTAGCAGCTCCTGCAGGTGCTTTTAATACAAATGAAAATGATCCATGGCCTACTGTAAGTACTTCTTAATGGATAAGATACTGCATAGTTGTGCTTAAATGTCCGTTTGTTTTTAAATTAATCATCTGTATCATAGAAAAAATTTACAGTACAAAAATGTTTTTGATGTAAGGCAGAAAAATCAAGGTCTGATGGTGCTTGCCAACAAATAAGGATGCTGTATTGCTGTATATAAAGTATGAGTGCATGCAAGTTTAGTGCACATATGTTTGTGTGTGATTGGTAAGAGGTTTTTAAACAACCACTCACATGCTCCCTCTGTGATTTATGATGGAATAACACTGAGTGACAGCTAAAAATAAACACCAGATGTAAACAGGATTGAATTATGGGCGAAAAAAAGTTTTGTTGTTATCTATTCAACAACCTTCTGGTCACTACCTCTGTTTGAGGAGGCTCTTGTTGTCTTCTATGGTCAGATGGTCCTCATGGTCCCTGATAAAGGTCTCAAAGGCCTCTTGCTTTCCCACAGACAGCTGTGGAACTGAGAGGAAAGTGAAAACCCTGTGAGTACCACTGCATCATTGTACATATCACCATGTCCATGAAATCAAATCTACCATACAGACTATCATCCTAACAAGATGCATGCGTGCCATGCTACTGACATAAATCTACCCAATATGATAAACTGTGTCAGGTCCTGCTGTGCAGATTTGAACAGTCTCACTGAGACCTGAGCAGTACCACTTTCCCACATCCACAGGTACCCATCTCCAATCTGGCAGCCAGATGCGAGCTAGAGCCCCACTGATATTGTTGACCTCCTGCCTTTTTCTAATTACAAAACTAAAGGACTATTAGCCTGCCATTCAGAGCACATAAACACAAATATAAACAGCAATTCTGAACATGTCAGCATTACATGGTGGATACTCCCCCCCCCCCCCCCTCCAAATTTTGGCAACTTGCCACATGTAAGGAAACTACATAATTTTGTACATAACATCCTGCTGACTGTTTTTATGGGGTTGTAATATAGTTTGATGATCATTTTTATTTATACATCTGCTTCAAATACTCTCACAAAGACAAGTACAAAGGTTCACACTGATTACAGTCTGTTGTTTTTGTTTTACCTGTGAACATTACAACATTTGCCAATGAGTGAACATACACAATGTGTGAAAAGGGAAGGGAAAGGGAAGACATTATGTTAACTGCGGAAGCCAACATTGTGTTCCTCTACTATAGAGAGGTAGCCTCAATAAGTCCAATGGCAGGAAATCGTTGTAAGAACAATGAAATCCCAAGCTGCTGAATTTAAAAAAGTATAGACCTTTTGTAAAGCTCATAGTAGGAAAAGCACAGGGGTTTTTAATCATTTTAATAATGATGGTGTATGTATTATGTGCCTCATTACAGTGAGCTAGCAAGCACAACACCAGAGCCTGTATAATATACAAAGTGTATAGACACTGAATCATGTTAGCAGGTAATTATTCAGAACTGCTGCATGTAGCATAATCAGTCTGTGTTGTTGTTTCTTACTTTTCAGACTTAAAAACACGCATGAAAAGAAGCTATTGCAGATGTCAAAGCTCTTTGTCAACCTGACAAATTACATTTCCAGGAAAGTAATTGTACAGATAACAGAGAAAACAAGTTTTGTGTTTTCAACAAACCAACATATTTTCCTTGTATGCACAACTGCACTGGACTATGTATTACCTAATCTTATAATAAAATACAGAGCAACATTATTTTGCAAGATTTCCTGTTCCATGGAAAACCCAAAGCTTCACAATGACTTCCAATAAATTCCATCCTTGTTAAAATGTGTGGACTCTTGTGACAAAGCTGTTCTAACCAAAGACATACACAAGACAGTAACTCACGTGAGATTAATTGTAGGACAGTGAGGAATTTTGTTTCTTTATTTTTGGAACATCCTGATTGAAACCAGCAGGCATCTCACAGGCATATGTTGCAAGAGCCAACCTCAACAAATCAGTTTGAGGGTTTCTTGAGGGAAATGCACTCCGTTCGACTCTTGTAAAAAGCAACATTCCAGGAATATCTAAGAGTGATATGACATCATATTATGTTGTACTAACATAATTTGTGGGGTAATGAGATCACGTGGACCTTAGGCCAACTTTCCTAATTCTTCTTTTCCGTGCCGCAAGTGCTGACAAACCACAGAAGTTCTACAGGGGAGGAATGTGTTGTGTTTCAACAAATTTTCGAAATGAAATACCAGCAAAGTGAAGTATGACCGTACTGTTCCATCAATTTATTAGGAGTAGAAAAATGCCTAACACCCACTGTTAACTGTTTGCAGAAGGAGTTAGAGCTTATTTACTTGATAGAAAAAGGGCCATATTTCTGGGAACATTGTGTGTTTCTACAGTAGTATTCGACCCTTTGAGATGTCCTCATTGTCTTATTCTTCTGCTTAGATCACAGAAATGTCTGGATGGCCTGGTAGAATCATCAGCGTCTCATTACATGCTAGCAGGATTTACAGTAAGAGTCTTGACGTCTCAAGTCTCCTTTCAGTCCTTGTATGCTTAATACAAGTCATCACCAGCCTGAATTACAACAGGAACACCTTGTCCAACCATTAGCCATCATTTTACACTATAAAAAGAATCCTAAGCGCACAGGAAGAAGACACAGTACATCTGTACCTATGAGAGAAGACAATAAATTAAACAGAAAACTCACAGATGTGAAGTAGTCCAGTTTCCATTTCAGAATGCACATAGTAGAAAGCTAGTTATTTGAGGAAATAACAATCTTGTAATATGCACAGACTGCTTCAACAGGCACAGTGGTCATCATCAGAAAGGAAAAAAAACCTCCCTAATGTCCATGTTATACTATGCTGGCAAAGCTAAGAGCCCAGTAGAGAAGGATGTATTCTGGAAAGAGTAGAGTCGATTATATGCCATTCAATCAGCATGAATGGTTTCCATGGAAAGGTCATCATCATTACATTTACAGTTAATCTTCAGGGGACAGCAATTACCCTCAATGTAACCATAGAGACTGTTGGCTGCAGCACCCAAACTCTCAGATTAAATCCAAATTAAAACATACATAAACATCCAGTGACCCATCGAGCATGCGGAAAGGATAAGTGTAGTGCATTTGTTTTGAATTAGGACAGAGTAAAGAACAATGATCTAATGCGCATATAGTTTGGTTATGAGTCTCCAAGTGGGTCACGGAAAATAGGCACTCCAGATGTGAAATATGTGATATATCATGCAGTGCATTGTATAAAACAACCATGTCAATTGTGTATTCCTAATAGTTTGCACGTTTAGTGTATGTAAGAGAGATCTGGTATGTAGCAGAATGTTATGTCCTCTTGCAAAAACATTAGACACTGCAGCATAAAATGATGCTTTGATAAAATCCCTGACACCAGGTGTGCTCCAGGATTCCACATTGTGAAAGTCAGAGATGTTAAAGTGTGAGAGGTGTCTTCTCTGATCCTCCTGGAACTGCTCAATGTGTTCTTAAAAGCGTGTGCTTCCCACAGTTCAGCGCCTCTCTGGACAACATCAAGCTCTCCCTGCTGGTTAACAGCTGATGTAGTTGGACGCTTGTTCTGCTCACAGCGTTGGTTGCAAACAGAGCGGAAAAAGAAAGAAATTTCTCATGAAGTGTGAGAAAAGTGGATGAACATTCCAGAGTGGACATGTAACTGCTAGCAAGGGACCGCTGTATCTGGGAATGTTTTAGAAGGTAGCAACTTCTCCAAAACAACATGGACAATAAAATACACGACAAATACTGTTGGAGAAAGTACCTATAGTCTGGTTTTAAGCATGATGTAATGTCGGAATTAGTGAAGTTGATTATCTTGCATTTTTCTCAGGAACTTATTATATGACCTAGCAACGAAATCCAGTCCAGTCATAACTACTTACTGTTTGTCAATGTCAGTTTTGGGAAATTTCCCATGTAGCACTCATCTTTCCAAGCATCCCCAACACAAACAATATAACTACAATTCTGAATTGCTTGCTTTACACTTTTTTGTATGTGGGAAAAGAAAAGAGACAGAGTTGAAAAACTGAAGAAGGCAAATTTGAGGCACAACTGGATATTTCATTCACTCTGTAGGTCAATGAGTCAAAATTTGTAAAAGTGGTATATTGGCAGAAGGACCCATCAATCCAAACAATTCTGCCATTGATCTGGAAACTACTGTAAGGTTTTGGTTTGGTTACAAGTTATGACAATATCAGCCTGATAAGTTTCAGCTGTGTCCTTATAATTTTAATACCTTAACTTTTTAGACCCTGAAAAGTTCCACCCAATACTACTACAAATACATAATTTAAGGCCCTTCACAATCAGAGGATTGGTTCATTTCTTTTCATTTGACCAACTTTAAAAGTAAGTTATTCTTAAAATATCATTTCTTTAGACTGCAACTTTATACAGTTGTTTCTAAATAGATATCAGCTTCCTTGCTTGATTCATTCTCTGAGATTGTCCCAAAATTCATGTGGCATAGAACAGTTGATAAACTTTCAGACAAATCACAGACATGCAGTTGGAGAATGTGTCTTTGCCTGCTACTTTTGGCTTAAGTGGTGATTCCTGAAAAATTCCTGAGAAAACCAGGATTTCATACTAACTTGACAGCCAGTGATTTGATGGCTTTTGTGAAGACAATGGAGTCTTGAAACTTATAACATGACATATATTGGAATTATATGTGCTATACCTCTGTGGAGCCCACTGCACATGCTGTTGTGATAAATTAAAGCACAGAAATGATTGGTTAGTAAGGATTCCTTGGCTGAGTGGGTGTACAAACAGGGTCTGTGACTTAGCAGTCATCATCCCCATGTCAAGATCATATAAAGCCATTTTCCATCCGATTAACTGATTTTTTGTATTTGTATGCTATTACATACTCAATATGAGAAGAAACAGCCATGAAAATGTCATTTGAAGGCAATATTGCTTACTTTTTTTAGTGTGGTTGCCAAAAGTAACTTTGTGTGATATTTGTGCGCAGACTCAATTATTATGGTAAGAGCCCAGAAGATTCTTCACAAAGACTTGTGTTTGTGAGTCTGACAAGAATGACCTTCTTATGATCTTATTTGATTATGAAACAGCTGGATTATTTACATGTGGAGTGTCTTCAAGTAATCAAAACAACTCAACAAACACTGTTGGTATTTGTCTCTGGTGATGAAGGCCACAAGATGATCACTGTGTAACAATCTGAACACTAAATGTGCTGTAAACATCAAGTACACACAGTAGATCACAATATTGTAGTGTTGTGATGTATTAAGTTAATATTTATGTGGAAAGAATGTATCTGTGCACAGCTGCAATACAGAAAAAAATATTTTAAAAAAGCTTTATAAAATAGTGATAATGAGTGTTTGAGCTTTTGCTGTATGTGGTTGGAAAGCAGCAGATGCCTCACTGCCTGAGGTCATCAAATGGGAGTGGATTCCATGGAAGTCATCACGTCTCATGAAATCAGAAAAAGGCTTGTGGGGACCAGGTGAAAACAAATACCCTGGTGAGACGACCAAAATGATCATGCTTGTTCCATTTTAGATCACATACCATCTAAGAGACTATTATACTGTATATGCCACATCATTTATCAGTGATTTCATAAACCACTGCTCTACAGCCATTCATCACGGTGCTCTTCATTGTCCCTTTGCTTAATGATTGATTTGCTTACTAATTCTGGCTGGATTGAGTTCAAACATATGTTTGTTTTCTTTTAATAGGCTCTTCTTTCAGAGACCCTGTTTGCAATTACCCCTTTGCTGGCCTTATTACCACACTGGGCACCATTACACAAAAATTTCGACGAGGATGAGGGAGCTGTGGTTAGCACAGACAGGAGCGCAGGCTCAGTTTGATGAGTGGCTGGCTCATACTCCTATGCCCGACGGCTACGACCGAGCTCGTTATAAGAGCTCAGGTTTATCATCACACTTAAGGCTCCACTTAACCAAAATTAAACAGGAAAAGCCGAATAAAAGTTGCCGCTGGCTGGGGAGAATATCTCAAAGCTTGATTGACTTGACTTTCAGCAACCTCCACATTCCGGTTATATCTAAATTAAGTTCATGTCTAAAAAGGTTCAAAGAACACTGGCAATCCAAGAATATACAGTCTGAAGTCTCTGCTACTTGCTTTGCTATCTCTGAGTCTTCATTATCCTTTCTCTTTGACATTATAATCTAAACTTTAAGAAGAGACATGGCACAGGAAATCTTCAGAGAGATACCCTGATAAACTGCAACACTGTGATGACACTAAATTCAGGAGAGTAATCTGCCAGATACTGGAACTACATAAAACAGGCTTCTATTCAATTAAATCGTATTTGCCAGATTTCCATGGATATATTTGCCAACAAAAACATTGTAAATATCCTCCAGCATGTTTCCTTATATGAGATAGATTCTTGTATTAGAAAAAAAGAATATAAAAAGTAAGTTGTTTGGCAGATCATTTCAGGTTTGACATGGACATGCTGCTTCTAAGAGGAACTGACATTTTCTCAAATGTAGTGGATCCAGGTTTGTTATCCCGGTCAGGTCTGAATAGTGTCTCTTGTGTTTACATTGAAACATTCTTGGCCCTTGGTCTCTGCTTCATGTTCCAGTAAGTATTATAGGTTTTAAACTCATCAGCAACAAATTACAGGTTTAATATACTGTACTGTCTAATGTTGCTTTGCGGACACAACTACACTGGGCCACTTCAGTGACCTCCAAAAGGAAACTCCTAAATAAATGCAATCCCACTGATGACATTGTTTAGAAATAAGGCAGCACAGGGAGCTCTGGGATGTCAGGCTCTCCACTATGCTGTAAAATCCAGAAATCAAGGATTTGTCATGCCCCAAAGGAAACCTCAACAGGCACACTGAAAATCAGCATGACCACAACGAGCTACCCACATTCCAATGGAGGGAGATCACCTGTCTGTACTCTTATTGCCTAATTTATCACAAATTCATTGCCTCTTCCAGCTCAGAGAGACTGACTATCAGGTTTAATGGAGTCTACATCTGTGAAATTTTTATTCAATTTATAAAATACTTTATTAATGGGATGCATTTGACCGTTTTTGCTATTTAGTAGCAGTGAGTAGCAACAGTGCAGTGCAGAGGACCATCTCTTTTTCTGAGGACAAGGTCTTGGTCAAAGGTAATGGCAGAAATATAGGAGGAAGACATACCTACCTGTATGTGTTTTGGTGTGGGATGAAACAAAATTAAACTGTCTGAAACCCGCTGAGCCACCATGCTGCTTAAATAGTGCATTCTTAAAGAGTTGGTTCACCCAAATTATTAAAAAATAATGAAAAAAACATGGTATCTAGCCACGCAGATTGTTTTGGTTTTGGTATATCTGCTTCTAAGATTTCTGCCACCACCCTGATACAGTGGACTAGGATTTCCATTGAGGAGCTCACAGCGCTGAAAAATCACATTTAGAAATTAAACATGCAAAGGCGGATATTTCAAAATGTGGGCAAATGAAACCAAAACCATCTACAAAGATAGATACCAGTAGATGTAACTGAGAAAACATGTTTTTCATGATTTGGGTGAACCAACCTTCTAATGCAACAGCCTTGTTACGTGGCCATAAATTGCTAGGTTAGGTTAAAATGCTGTCTGGAAAGGTTTTGAGTAATAGAGCCATGAAGATCTAAACAGCAACACCACATCTCCAAACTATGTCACCATCCGATTTTGACCCCAATTTGTCTTTAGTTTAGAGTGCAGACAGATATACAAAAAGAGGATAAAGCTTCTTAAAGTACCTTTTTTCCGGTATTGTATAGCTTGTTCTTCATGGTCAGCAGAGATGGTGTCCTTGCTTCCCTCCCTCAAACTTGGGGCACTCTGGGAGGCCAGGCCCTTTCCACTTGTGATGTTAGTGAGCTGTGCAGCAGCATCCTGGGCCCTTTTTTTCTCCTTCTTCAACATCTTAACCAGGATACCTGTAGGAACTGAGTTAAAGACTATACTGGTCTTTACTTTGGGTAGAAAGGAGACTGAAGAGATATCTCTCACTCAATTGCAGCTGCAACTCAACAGATGTTGAGTGATTCAGAATGTGATGGACAAGTGAACAACATTGTGAACCTGAATGCCACTGGAAATATCTTTCGGGATATGAGGACAGCTAGACTATTCTACCAAATATTAAAAAAATACCATTATGAAAGGTCACACAAAACTGACAATATACAGTAAAAAAGGCAGCATCAATAGTCATTTCCTAAAGGCAGCAGGACTACATTGTTGGCTTTTAATAATGGCACAAGGCTGACATGTGCTCAGTGTCTGACCTTACAGGCTTGAGGAGATGTCATGGTCTGGGATGAATCAGTGGAGAGAAAAGGAGCCAGAGAGGCTGCAGAGACCCTGCCAAGATTCCACAAAATCTTCTCCCACTGATGAGGTTGTATGTATGTGTTTGTCTACTTGAGTCCAAGTGTAGATGTGTCCGTATGTCTGGGTGTTCTTGTGTGAGTGTGACAGAGAGTAATTGAGTGGCTACATAAGGAGGCTGAAAGGCAAGAACTGCCGCTTAGATCCTGTTCACACTTTTACTGCCATGACACGTTCCACTTCTCCATATGCAATGTCTCTATGCATTAGGACAATTTACTATAATCGCTTCCTTTGCTCCACGTACTGCACTTTGCTTCCAACATTGCAGTACTATTCTGTATTTGATCAACTGCCTCCTGCTCAAACTGCTTTCAGCTGGCCTCAGATGTAAAAAAAAACAAAAAAAAAAAACGAATACAGCAGAGCATAGATTCATTCGGCACTTTCAAAGTTGATTAACAAATTGACACCTGGTTGCTACGCTTAAGCACACCACTTGTAGAATTGTAGAGTGACAGGAGATCAATTGCTTTTACCACAACTGGTGAGAAAGTAGATGACTGACAATTTTTTGCTGAGTGAGAGAAAACTGTAATTGTATGAACTAGAATTGCATGGGAAAACTGTGTAAAGAAAACATGATCAAGACATTTTACAGTCAGTTGCCAAGATTGCTTTTAAGATTGTCAACAGAAAGCAGGACATCAAAGCTCGTCATGGGGTAGCAGGTGAAAAGCTAAAGCTTTCCTAAGTTATTCCCCTAGTAAGTGTGCTTCCAACCTCTAGTTTTGATCTTCATATACATTACTTATATGAATAAAACATTACAGTCTCATAAAATATTCATTCAGCTCCTGCCCTATCTGCCTGCTTTTCCACTATAAATGGAAGTGTGTTTGATGGCCTAATAACAACCCATAATTTAGAGTCAACACATTAGTCTGTTCCTCAAGCATGTTCCTACCATGAGATTAGCAGACGTCTAGCTGTGGCCAGACTGAAACTGTGGTGGTCAGCAGATAATTTAGGATGTTCAAAGAAAAAAAAGTCAGAATGTCATTATTTTGGATGATGAATGGCTGTATTTTTGAAGGAGCTAGATAAGTTAATTTATATTCCTGTCAGACAATACAAAGGGTATGTCAGGGGGAACAATAACATGAAGGAACCACATCTCCAATTACAGTTTCCAATGAATCCAACCATGCAGTCCTCTCAAAACTGCCAAAATCTGAACTCGACACAATTCCAAACGACCTATAGGAGCCAACTTTTACAGAGAAATATGACTGTTTCTGTGGGTCCTATGTCATTGTTTCACACAAGTCATTACTTCAGACTGTTGTTCATCAGGTTTTTCCATTATTGAGATCTCTGGCATCTGATATCTTCATTTATGCTGAACACCATCATAGACTTCTAGTATATGATGAAAATTTCTCTTGGGGGTTGCACGACAGATCTGTGGGCTGCTTCACATGCCATGCGCTCAAAATGCTGTGGTCAAACTCAGCTCATGATGTGCATTCAATCTCTCCTTCTCATCTTTCTTGTCACTCTCTATTATGCTGTCCAATAAAGCAGACATCACAGGAAATAAAGAAAATGCCTTTGAAATTACCAAAGCTGGCAAAGGTGCAATGCCAATCTCAGTAGTGCCACAAACTGCTCCAATTTCAAGTTACAAAAATTTAACAAAGAACTTTTTGTCCTCCTTTTAAGATGCTAGATTACAATTGCAGAATTGGAGGAAGGTTTGAGCAAGATGGGTACCTAAAACAGACAGACATTATTACTCTATTTTTGGAGTGAAGCCACTAATAGCAAATCTACTAGTGTTTTCTAATCAAAGGAATTTGAACCAGCATCTTCTGGTCAGGAGAAGGCTTCCGGTCTCTATTCATTATAATGTTTTTCCCAACACTGATGTTGGCCGATCAGTCAGTGCCAGTCTGACCATGTCTTTCCAACACTTTGACTCAGAGCAAGAAGTCTTGACAACCACCAAGACTGTCCTCCCAAGACAAACAACATCAGTCTTTTCAGCAAAATGCCCAATAATAATATATATTAATGTTCAAGTGAAGAGGCCTTCTCGTAACTGTATGAAGCCTGAATCTTGTCCTTGATGAGAAAAGGAAGAAAGAGTTAAACATTGTTATGGAGCCACAAAGTCCGCATAGGGAGGAGGTCGGGGTGGAAACCACTGTTCTGTCCCTGTTCCATTTAGAAAGACAATGTTGGTTTCTAGTAACCATGGCTATGACAGCACCCCAACCTGAACTAGGTAAATTTTTAAACTTAAATCACAATCTTTCCCTTACCCTAACCAAGTTGTTTTTGTGCTTAGACCCAACCAATCCTTGACCACAATAGTGCAAGATCAGCAAATGCTTTTAGTTTATTTCAACAGTGATTTGGAACGGTTTTGGAAGGCACAGAGATAAATGAAGTTGTCTTTCCAATAGATTTTTGTGAACCCTTGACCTTTTGTCTATAGCAACTATCAGCCAAAATTTCCTCTTAAAAAGTAATTAATTACAGAATATCTTATCATGCACTGGCTGGGTTAACATAAAGTTGGAAATGTATTCCTGTCCTCAAGAGGTTGAGTGGATGAACCCTCATAATTTTAATGACCCCCATGATCTTTTCTCTAGCAACATCCTCAGGACTAACTGAACAATCTGTATAGTAGTCTTTTCACAGATAAGGCACCAAGAATAGCAAAATATATCTGTTTGTAATATACATTTGTATTTTGGGGTGTTATGTACAATTCAGGCATTGAAATATTGACTTGGATAATAAGAGTGCCCATGCTATTCATATGGTGATTTACAAAGTGATTGCATATGTTGCACCTCCTCTAAGATGTACTAAAGCATTAAAAATACATCCAGCCTCTGTGGAGCACTGAAATCAAATTTGCAATTCTTTGATACAGTTCATGTTGACACATGAAGTGACCACCATTACAGCTCTGGGAACAGAAAATAATACTGTGTGAAGAAAATAAAATGTGTGCTATATATTATATTCCTCCACTGTGGCTCTTCATGAGGCTGAGCTTGTCAACGAGCACACATCCAACAGACACTGTCAAGGACATGGTACCCGTAATAAGTGACCTCTGATCAGCAGCGGCACTGGGCTTTACAGAGGTGATCATAGGACACATAAACAGATGACAGAAATGCATGAACACATGAATTGACTAATCAATGCCAACGATGCCCAAAAGAAACATTTTTTGTGAATGACTTGAAATTTGTATGCTCTATAAGGTTCCCAATGAAAAAATACTACAATTGGTTTGGATACTTAACAGATCAGATTTCAGGATCAGTTATGAAACTTTGGTGAAATTTCAAGAGGGAAGATTGCTTCCCTCATGTTCCACCTTTATTTCACTATGGATGGATGTTGCTATTTCCTCCTGTTATATTTCTCTCTGTCGTGTCCACTTTCCCACACTGTCAAAAATCCCTTCATTCACAATTCAGACCATCACCAATGATCTTTCTGTCCCCATTTCTCATGCCAATCAGTCCCCAGATGCCATTCTTTAAATATCACTGCAATTCTGCCATTTTGTCTTTCAGACCTACTAATGCGCATCCCACTTCCTCCTCATCACCACCACAACCTCCATGATATCCAGGGAGACTTGTCCAAAGGTCATCAACCACCTGCTAGCTCTATACTCTACCACGACCAGCATCTGGACTCCAGGGAGATCCTGTTTATCTCCTATCTTCATAAGGGCCTATGCTTTATGAAGATGCTTCACACTGCTGGAATCTAAAATCTTTCTGTCGCTAATATCAATTAATATTGTTAAACACTTCCACCTCCTTATTGGACTTATACAATGTGCAGTGCAGGGTGACATGAAACAAGGCATATCACCCACATGTCGCCCTGCACTGGACATATTAGATGTTCATCTGTAATTTTCTAAGGTGGTCCCAGTAATATTTATTGTTAAAGTGCACTGAAGCAGCATATCACATGACATGGTTAAGCAACATTTTAGTTAAAAAAAAAACTATCTTGGGATGTTTTATTTGAAAGCAAATTTATTTTCATTTGAATTATAACTATTCCAATTATCTGTTAACTCACTCTGCTCTTTCATCCATCCCTGTAGGATTAGCATGCTAGGCTAACAGTCCATAAGCACTATGACATCTTTCAGAGTACACAAACATCATAAACACATTTGTTACCTTCCTAGCAAAGTGCTGTTAAACCTACACCTTATGTTTATATAGGCTATGGGCTACACACAGCACAGCACAGCTATGCTAACAATGTTAACCGTGCTAAGTAGCGGCTAGCCACAGTGCAGGCTTGAAAAATTGATTCATTGTGTCTCTTTGTATCCATGGGTTGATACTCCTGTCAGGGTTGTCACCCCTGTGTGAGACACTTCAGTAGGTCTTTGGTTTTTTTTAAAACTTATTTCGGGCCTCCTCTCAGGGCTCTGCTCTAAACGTCCCCTCAGGATGTAACAGAAATTATTCACACCCCACATTCACATTATTTTTGAAAGAGCAACGCTGGCCAATGGAGAAACTCCAACACTGGGCTGGCTGACCAACGTTGTAACTTCATCACTCAGTGAGTCAGTCAGTCAGTGACAATCATTTAAAGTTATAAGGCTGGTCCATGGCCAGTCCAGCCAAAAAATCTAAATGGCAGCTGCTGTCCAATAGACACCAAACATGCCAGTGCTAATGTCAAAGCTTGTGTAAACAGAGGACTAGGTGGTTACCTATAGCTAACTTTTAAAAAATGTATCAACATCCTAGTTCAAATCATTTAAAACAAAATTATTTAGGTATGCGGTTAATCAACCTTTGGAAACACAACATTTTAACATTTTTAGTCTGTAAAAAGATCAATTTGGGCAATTTAATTTAATGAGAACTCATTGCCATATATGCAAAAGAGGTTTTCAGCTGGACATAAACCTAAATTGAGTTAAAGGTGAAAAGTTCTCAAAGAATCTAGTCTGGATGAGCTACACAGCTGACTCACAAAGTAACAATCGAGTGACTGAAAACTGGCAAACAGTGAAACCGCCAGTTCTGCATTGATTGTCCCACTAGATAAAACATTTGCATAGTCATAACCACCATAATAGGACCAGTAATGATGATTAGCTTGTTGAGTCCCAGAGATATTAAAATGCAAACTTTCATATCGTGACAGTTCACAAAGCATTAAATGTGTTGGAATGTTGGAGTAGACCTCACAGAACAACCCAAAGCAAGGTTCCCATGCTTACTAACCTATTTTATCCCCAGCCTTTCCCAACCAATAAAGCAGAAAATGTCAACTTGCTCGTGAAACTACATGAAAGCAGCGGAATACCAAATTCATTAGGATCAACTGTCTGGGAGCCACAAATGTCTGTATCAAATTTTATCTAGTAGATGCCCATATATCTCTCTGGCTGACCAAAATTGCCATCTCTATTACCTCTATACCAACGACATTTTCTTAAAAATAAAATCTCTTGCACAGTACATAAACTACTACAACTATCAGCACCAAAGGGTTTTTTCAACTTGAGATATAGGAGACTGTAGTGTCTTTGAGCAATACATTTTATGGCACTATTTGGATTGTGGGGAAATTTGAATCATACTGAACAATGGCCAGAGTTGTTAAGGGAATCCAGGAAGCCTTTGCCAGTGCAGTAAACATAATGTTAACTTCTGCGCCTTATCAGTGTTGCAATTATGATTTAGTATTAGCCAAATCCTTCTTGGATACATTCACCAGCACAAGTGAGCCAAGAGAAAATAAAACTGAATCATCTGCTAGATGTGAGCACTACTATTCATCTTTTGTACCTAAAAATTTAGGTTTTTCCATTTTATGACCCTGGATCACTGCCATCAGACAATTGTATATCCCTGTTCCACTTCAATTGTAAAATTAAATAAATTAACAGCTTATTGTTGTCAAGCCTCCTTACGGTATATGCATGTGCAATGAGATGTAAAAAATATTCCTTAGGCAAGTATAAATAACTCAAATACTATGAAATCTAAATCCTAAGCAGTATATGCAATTTATATACAATAAGTACAAACAAACAAATAACATAGTATTTGCCTTTCAGAATCGATTTTCTAACTTCCTGTGGGTGAAGAAGTGGTTGAACCAAAAGAAAATCATTTTAATTGGTCAAATGTAGTTGAACGAATTAGCAGGGATGGGGTGCATTTCTCCATCTCAGCTCCACTTGGAAATTTACTGTAGATTGACAGGACAGGAGCATTTTTACCACAAAACTTAGCTAGTATGACATTTTACCACAGTGACAAAATTTGGAAAATTCTAAGTTCTACATGGCATTTTCACATAGCATTACGAACAAGTGGTTGGGCTATGTTATTTTTAAAAGGCAGCAGTGTTTGATAGTTCTCTTTGTTGCTCTATCATCACGCTAGTGGTGGATGTGTCATCACTCTAGCAGAGTCAGTTAAGCGTTACCAGGTGCCCCATTCCCATGTAGAGTCACCCATGCATGGTAGCACACAGGGGCAGCGGGTAGGGATACACCCTTTAGTTTTACAGGGAACTCTCTCATAATTAAGCTTGTGAGGACTCAGCATCAGTCTGGGAACAGTGGGGCTGTAGCACAGGAATCCATGGCTCCCAGTAACTGTTTTAGCAGCGTAGATTTGAGGAGGTGGGGCAGAAACACAGACATGGAAAGCACGGTGATTAGCTAGATTAAGTTGTAGAGATGGTCTGAATCTAGATAGTTATGGGCTCTGGATGGAAATGATGTCACCCCTACAGGGTTAGTCTACCCAAACTATAGTGTTACACGCTGCAGACAGACCACCCTGACTGAGGGATTGACAGTTTAGGCTACTGTAACATTATATACAAACTTCACAATGAAAGAAATTAAAGAGAACATGGTCAGTAAAGCATATGCATGACTAGCCAAAATATGTGAAAACCTGTGTACGTCATTTTGAGAGGAAAATCTAAAGAATTTCATATTAGGAATGTAATAATACACTCAACTCACGATTCAATACAATTCACAATACTGGGTTCATGATATGATTTTTATATCAAAATGAGATTGAATAAAAATGATAACTGAAAAAGATTCCTTTATTCATCAGACAAATCTACAAAATATATTTTCTCTTATCTTTACTTTATCAAATTAAATAATCTTTTTTTATGTCTGAGGTAGGGTATAAACTATGCCAAAACACATTTCCTTTTCTTTGTCAATGTGAAACTGAAAATATCTTTTGTCTTAATAACAAAAAATGAAAATGCCAAATCAAATAAATAAATGACTAATATAAATGAAGAAAATCTCTTCAAACGAACAAACAAAGGCTTGGCCTGTGTTCCTAGCTTGGAATTGACATTCTTTTTAAAGGAATATCAGCATATCTACACTTTCAGGCAGAAGCTGAGATCTGTGGACATTCACAATGCTGTCAAAACCTGCCATTTTCCACTCACTGGTGATCACATGGGTTGTGATGGTAAGATAACTCTGGGTAGCTCTAAGGGTCCAGCTGTCTGTAGTAATTGATATACTATCTGCCTCTCTGAGGGTCTAAACCACCTTTGTTTTTGTGTGTTTGTTTGTTCTTGTAAAGCGCTGGCATTACAGAGTGACTACAGTGCAGGTATGAACACATGAACACACCAATGCACCTCACAATATTTTTGGCTCTTGCACTCATTTGATTGAGTGGGGTTGCAAGTCCTCTTGTCAGCATGGCTTAGCCTTTTAGTCATTTTTTTCGCTCAGGCAGTGGTGACCGGAGCTTCTCACTATGGTGCCATTTCACATGCTGCATCATGTTGGTTGCGCTATTTGGGTAGTTCATCGTTCTCTCACAATATTTGCACACTGTTTTTGTCTTGTCTGTTAACTTCTCACATTTTTCATTTTATGAATTATGGAAGCTAAAATGCTGCAAAGTCAAAAGTAGATAGTACGCTGCTGTTTAAAAAGAATGTCGCAATTCATTTTTCATCTAATCAATTTGAATCATCACATATTTGTATTGCAAATTTACTATCTCACCAAGTATCGTTACATTTCAATTACAAGTACTTGGTCCAAGAAATACTACAGTCAAATATCTGCATGATAATATTCTGTTTATTTTGGAGAGCTGAGGTTTTGTGGCTAAATAATCAAGAAGCCATCTCAATTTTCCAGCTAATGTGCTGTGATCTAATGACAAGCCGCAGCAAGATGGGTTGAGGGAAGAATAATCCCATAAAGCCATTAGAAATATCATATTCAAGCGCAAATACCATAATTATGATTAATAGTAATTATGATTAACTGCAGTCATTAGATGAAGATATATCTGAGAATACACATTAAAACAACATTGCATGTGTATTTTGGGGGACTGGTGATGAATGCAAGACTACTTACATTTCATAATTCATGTGTTTGTAGAGGCTCTGTAATCCAACCCTGCAATAACACAGGCAGGTTTACTTTAGGATGAATAGTTTTCTGCTAATGAAGATTTTACTATCAACAGTATCTGTGATTAAACTGTGAGGCTGGACGCAGACACAATTTTAAGTTTGTGTTGAAACCTACCTTACTGAATTTGTTTTTGAGTATTTTTCCCTATATTCTCCAAAATTCGGAATGCCAATTCCCTATGCACTGCAGTCCTCATCTCTGTTAACTTCACTGTTCATCTGCGGAGAAACTGCTCTGTGCTTCCTCTTTGATACATTGTTTGCCATGGAGTCATTGGTGCAGTAAAACGGACTAGAATCCTTGTCACCTTGAATTCTTACCAATAAGCCCAAGGTGCTGCTACAGGGAATCTAATCAAGGGTCTCTGCGGAGGTGGACAGGAACTTTATCCTTACACCACCTGTGCACCCAGCAATACACTATATTGTGCTACACATTCGACAATAAGTGAGATGTGAACCAACCCAGAACAGACGAGGTTTAGCAAACCAATGCTTCAAAAGAAGCAGGTGAAGCTGTTCTGGAAATAACATCAACAAAGTTTTGTCACACTGTCAGTCTAAGTAAGCACAAGAGGACAAAAAATCTAAAGTGCTAGGCTATATTAATGTTTGGGATGTTTGACCTGTCACCTTATCAAAAATGTAGAGCTGCAGCAATTGTTTTTGGTAAGGTGATGATTAGTAAGGAATGCTTAATTACTGCAATAATTAATTGTTGCAGCTAAGACACAACAACATATTTGAAGGAACCACCATGTGTTCTGGGATATTGTGATCAACATTTTTCATTTTGCATATGATGTTTTATAGACCATACAAGAATACCATGAAGGTTTTGGCACTAAAATCCTCTCTGTTTGCTATATATACACAGTATGTGTTTGCTGGAGAGCTAACATCTGAGCATCCAAAAAAAAGGTTGGGGACTTGGGGACTAGCATCATCTTAGACGAAAAAAGAGCACTTCTCATATTGCCTAACTTCACCTCTAGACTAAACTCAAAAAAAGTCAAAAGAATAGTCTTTTAATCTATCTACTAAAGGTAGGAATCTGTCTGTGTGTCCTTCACAAATCTCTTGAACCATTCATCCGATCGACTCCACACTTGGTGGGTGTATGGCTGGGGAACAAAGGGAGTGCAGTGTCAAATTTGGTGCAATTTGGACACGCAATTTGAGACTTAAACTCTGAATAAACAAGCGATCAGGTGTGGCAGGGCTACTGGTCTTTGCGATTGCACTTCATGATCAGAGAAAAAGAGAGAGAGAGCGAATGAGCTGAGCGCACAGGAGGAAAAAACAGAGGCGGAGGCAGTAAAACTAGCCAATAAGAGCGCAGACATGTTTGATTGGCAGCAGAATCAACCATAAACTGCTTCTATGGTTTAACATCAGTTTAGTCTTGCTGGTGAAATCTCTAAAACCATTTAATTTATTAAATCCTTGTTGTATTAATGAATACATTTTTCAGTTGATACACACACACACACACACACACATATATATATGTATATAGGTGTGTGTGTGGTTCTTGAGAAATGATAAGCAACCGGCCCATTCTCAACAGGCACATTTTGAAAGGGCACTCCATTAGTTGGAGGTAAAATAATTTGGTTTCACCATGTCAAAGGATACTGATCTCGTTATCACGTTGCGTCAGCATCTCCTTTAATTTGGTCACTTCTGCAGCACTGTGGTGGTTAGCTTTAATTTCTCCTTCCTTCACTATTGCTGCTGGTGACGCCTGTCCATCACTGCACCTGTTTCCTCTACACTGCTTGTCCAGGATCATTATCTGTATAAAAAAAAGAAAAGAAAGATTGTTGAGTTGCAAAAAAAAACACTGGTTGTCCAAACTGACTGCTGAGAATTGGATTCAGTCAAATGATGATTACTGTATATGCCTTAAAACAGGATGTAAAAAAAATTACATCTCCATGACAACAGTAGAAGTTGTTTTGAGTTGATAAAGGCTTTATGGGAGAAAGCAGCCTACTTCCCTCATTCTGCTGTTCAGAAATACATCCGCAGTATAAACAACCATCTAATTGCCATGAATGTAAACAAGCTGGAAAATACATTGTGGTATTATCCTGGAAAGTGATGCTCCTCTAAATTCCATTATATTCCCTGAACATTACTTAAGTTCCCTCCTTTTCCCTGTCTGCAATATAACTCTAAAAATTTCAATGATATTCCAGCTCTACAAACAGGTGGGAAACATGTTAAAGGATTGGAGTTTTTCCCACATGGAGAAGATACAATAGAGGAGAAAAGTACAGAAGAGGGTTGAGTCTGGTCCTAGACCGTTTTTGGAATACATATGGAAGCACACTGAAGACAATACTGGAGTTTGGGCTCAAGTTTGTAAAATAACCTTTCTTTTCCATGTCATCACTGGAGTGTGAGAACATATAGTGCTGGTCACACAGTGTATCTAAGGCTGCAGACATGCACTGTGGTGTCAGAACACTGTCTTGAAACAAGGACAAGCAGAGAGTTGAGCATGAAAGACCTAGCCACCAAAAAGAACAAAGAAGAAAGAAATTAAATTCAAACCAGATCTAAATTGCTACAGAATCACTGGAGTGTGACTGGGGTGATGCTCAGAGGAATGTAAACTGAACAGGAGATAGAGTTTGCGGATCATAACAAACTGAAGGAGAGATAAACAGACATTCAAGTGGGATCTGGAACTGCTTCTAGGGGCTGCTCCAACTCCAAGCAAACGAGAGCCCAGGAACAGAGTGAGCACTGCAGTGTTTTCCCTGCGCTCATTTAGCTGCAGTGGGTCATCGGCTGCTGTTTGAGAAATGTTCAATAAATTCTATAACCATTCTTTCTCCAAAACAACATTTTTAAGAGTAAGTGTTTTCTCCAAACATCTGTAAACAACATACAATTGCATGGCAGTCTCCATGACAAATTATCAGTTGATTGGGTACAGACCCAAAACTAAAATTATGTCCAAACACCACAATTATATAAAAAAAAATACAGGAAACACAAACTTCACTTCACTGCAATAACTCATCCAGGTGGTTACTTCAGTCTATGTATCAGTTCCCAAATACAAACAAAGAAATTCTTTACTGACCAAGAAAAAAAAAGACCTTTTTAATATAACACATACAGTGTTTGCTATTTTGTCTAAACATTGTGTCTTTCATTGTAATGGGAAGATGAAAATATTAATACTAACAGAGTAATAAAAGATTACTACACAAGCTTAATTTAAGAATTTTATATATTTTATACTTTTATATTATTACTAGAGATTTTTTACATGCTCAATTTTCAAACAACTAATCAATCTTAACCTTATCTATAAAATGTCAGTTAATTGTGAAAAAGTTATTCAATGATATAAAACAGAGACATGCAGCAAATTCTCATATTTGACAAACTAAAACTGGAGAATATTTGGAACATTTCAATGATAAATTGATTTTCAAAATTACTATTTTCCATTCATCAACTAATCAATCAATCAACTAATCACTTCAGGCCTGATTTATGTTACCATTTTATTGCAGACAAACTGTACTGACATACTGGAGAAAAAAAGAATGCGGTCCTTTGTGTTATGTGTAGGTATGTCATGTCTTAGTCTTTTAGCTGCCATGCAAACACAAACACACACATTAATGACTGCATGTCAACATTACACCTTGCATCTAATTAGATGGCAAATAACTGGAAAACACCAAATGTCTAGACTTAAAGGGAAACTTCAGTTTTTTTCAGCCTGGACTCTATTTTCCCATCATTTTGAGTCTAAGTGACTAACGGGGACAAAGATTTTTGACACTGGTCCAGTATTGAGCAAGAGCGCCAGCCAGCAGCCATGAGACAGGCTGTAATGTAATCCTTGGGGGCAATTTTGTACTGTCAAAGTATGTCAACTAAAATTGCTTGTGTTTGCCACTCACAGAATCAGATTATTATTATAAGTGTCTGACAACGAAAGTAAACATAGTAACTACCCGCCTGTAGCAGCATTACGGCTAACTTTTTAATTTCCTTACAATCCAACCACAGTGAAAGTCAGCCTCATACAACAGATATATACTACATACTACATCTTCCCTGTCGCTTCAGTTGCCTTTTTGCCTCCATTCTTTGTTTTTCTTCTTTTAGCTGTTTTTTCTCCTCTCCGTGTACTCTGGCTCAAATAAATGTTTGCCAGTCAAAGTGAAACAACTCCCAATTGTCCTCATAATAGTCCACCACCCACTTTTTTAGTTTCCATAACTAACTGCAGTTAATGTAAACAAACCATGTGGATGAATATCTGTGTGGTACAGTTAGCCAGGAAGCTGCACCAGATATAGATCCCTATGCAGTTAGCCATAGTGCTGCTACATGAAGCTAGCTTTTGTGTTTAATTTAATTGTCAGACACTTATAATACCAATCTGAGCCTGTCAGTGGCAAAAACAAGCATTTTTAGTGAACCTACATTGGCGGGCACAATTGCCCCCAAGGATTACAATGCAGCCTGTTTCGTGGCTGAGGCTGAAGCACTCTTGCTCAATACTGGAACAAATTCAAAACTTTTTGTCACCATTAGTCACTTAGGCACAAAATGATGGGAAAATAGGGTCCATGTTGAAAAATACAGCAGTTTTCCTTTAAGTCAGTCCGTGGGAAAATCAACTGTTGTGGTTAAAACTCATCATCATCGGAACTTTTACTTTCTAGCCAAGCTAAAGAGTCAGACATCAAAATATCTTTGAGATTTCGTGAAGAAAAAAATGTGTAGTCACTGATTGTTAATGACTAGAATTAACTGGATATAAGATTTCCATTTGGGTTGAGGGTAGACATGAGGATAGGATCAGCTAGGATAAGGAAGGGTCATCAGCTTTTTTCTGAGAAAATAAGGTGATAAAATTCTATCTATGCAGTTGGATGAAAAAGTAACAATCTACAATGCCAACAGGTATTAACCATCTTCAAAACAAAAAACAAGAAACTTTGGTTAATTCTAAAGCAATGTAATCTCCCAGGAAAGGTCAGTAAGGGAAGCTATTTAGGGAAAATGATCGGTCAGGGAGTTCATTTTTTTGTCTGCCAGTCCAGCACTGTTATAGTAACTACAGATAAAACTCAGCACTTACTCACAGAAATATAACTTGATTTTAAATGAACTTGAGCGACCTGAGCTGATAATATCAATATGCTGTCAGACATGCAGCAGATGTTAGCATTGGTGATGGATCTTGTCATGCAAAGGAGAAGGAGAAGGAAAAACAAATAATAGAAATGATTGCTGGATAGGGAGACATATACAGACGGGTGACCAATTAAAGGAAAAACCAACATAAAGTGTCTTAGTAAGGTGTTGGGCCACCACATGCTGCCAGAACAGCTTCAATGCACCTTGAATTTGAACTTCAAGAAACACGTTTTTAAAAAAATGGTTAAAACCATAAAGTACAACTTAGCACGGTTTAGACATATAAGAAACTGTCTGTCTTTGGATGCAGCCAAGATATTTATGCATGCTATGATTCTTTCCCATATGTCTTATTGCATCATATGTTGGAGGCAGACTGGAGAAACAGCCATAAGACCTCTTGAGTCCTTATACAAACAACTCTCAAAATTCTGGACAAAAAGCCAATGTATTTCCATCACTGTAGGGTACTGGAGAAATACAATTTACTGAGCTTTGAGAATTTTCGATTATTTTCAAATTTGTGCCTTTTTTATAAAGTTTTAAATGGTTTCATCCCTCTTCCATTACGTGACTTGGTTTACACTCACATCAGCCCTACCTGATGATATGAACTGCAGTTCCATCAGTACATTTAAATATAAATTAAAGTTTAATTATTATGTGTCCTGTGTAACTTTTGCTTTGCACAGTTTGTTATTGTATTGTTATATATTTAGGACCAAATAAAATGCAAATAAAAATTAGCTATAAGCTAACTCTGGTACAGTACATCAAATGGTAACATTTATGTTTAACACTGTACATAGTCTCTGGAACTCTTCTAGAGGGATGAACACCATTCTTCAAAAAGATATTCCCTCATTTGGTGTTTTGATGATGATGGTGGAGAGCACTGTCTGATATGATAGTCCAAAAATCTCCCATACGTGTTCTGCTGGGTTGAGACCTGGTGACTGCAAAGGCCATAGCATATGATTCACATCATTTTCACACTCATCAGTCCATTCAGTGACCCCTCATGCCCTGTGAATTGGGGCACTGTCATCCTGTCATCCTTTATCATAGGATAAAGGTGATCACTCAGAACAACTTTGTGCTAATTTGCAGTGACCCTTCCCTCTAAGTGGACCCAAACCATACCAGCAAAATGCCCCCCACAGCATAACAGATCCACCAGATCCCCCCACTGTAGGGGTCAAGCATTCAGACCTTTACTGGTTTTTCCTTTAATTTGTCACCCGTCTGTATATACAGAGAGACATGCCTGTAGATACTGTACAGATAGAGACTACTGTAAATACATTACCTTCAGCAGGGAGAAACAGTGCTGGATTTTCCTCATGTCTGGTCCCAATGACAGTGTCACATCTGGATCATGGTCATCCAGAAAGGCTTTGACTAACTCTTCCAACCTAATCACACACACACACACACACACACACACACACACAAACACACGAACAGACCTTATTATAACCTACCAAAGCTTAAACCAATGCCACATTCCATTTTACAGTCTTTCTCCATCACACTCAGCACTGGCTCAACAGGCACTCAAACAGTTAAGATCTATATTTGAGGAGTGCTTCTAATGTTTAAAATGTGGGTCTGGTCAAAGAAAACTATTTACTTAAACGTGTGTTCCAGCTCCACTGGGCCGGCCTGTTGATAAACTATCACTAGATGATAGTCCAAACATTGGTTCTTCAAACTCTGGAAGCGGCCACTGGAAAAGACCAGGAGGCAACCGTCCAGACGGATCCAATGTAGGCACGACAACGTGCTGTCTTCATTTTCCACTGTAACGTCTTCAGTGAAGAAACACGCTAAGTTTACATGACGAAGGACTTAAAACAAACGCAGTGGTTTTGTTTCAGGGCCCTGCGAGACATCAGTGGTTTTGTGATACAAACTTTGATTTTGGAGAATGCCCTTCAATGCCATGTACAATATTTTGTAAGAGAAAAAAACATAATCTTTCAAACACCAGAATTTGATCATTTCCAAACAGTTGTTCCAAGGTGTGAGGCGATGTTATGTCGCAAATGAACAAGCTAATATTGTACTTAGAAAAAAATACTAAAATTGACTTCAGCTTGTACGGGAGCGGGTTGATACTGACTACAAGGCAGCAGAACAACAGAATTCTGGAAAGACAAAAATTTGTATGCCTGAAGATATATGTGCATCTGCACAAACAAATAAGCCAGGCCATGTGCCATCACTCAGCACTGGGGATGAGTCAAGGCATAAACTGGAGAGGAAACAGCAACAAAAAAGTCAGCGTGTCCAGTGAATGTGGTCACAACAGACATCATTAAAGGTTCCCAGTGTGAGTTTGACCACAAACTGGGGGAAATCAAGGATAATCACCCGGGTAGAGGGGAAATAATAAAAAGGCGGACTATGGGGGCCAAGGAGCAGTAAATACATCAGCACTGGGGGGGCGCTGTGCCAAGTCCTGGATGGAACCTCTGGCCTGAACTCTGCCCCTGACTGGCTGGGTCCCTCTGCCATTTGAGCATAGCAGCAGAAATAAAGCAGTGCTGGCTGGAGCAGAGTCCTGGGAAACTGCATTAGATCTGGTTAAGCCTCAGTGAATGAGGCTTCAACTCAGCAAGGATGCATAACCAACAGCACAAGTTATGTAGGCACTTTCAGCAAACCCCAAATACATATAAATCATGAAACATATTTGTTCAAGAATCTCTGGGTTATTAGCATTACAAATACAAATTAGCGTCCAGAAAAAAGTCTGAGGCACACTGTAAATATCCTAGAGAGCTGACAGGGTCAGCGCAGCAGTATTCCCATCCTCCTTGTCCTGAGATGACTGGCTCAGCAAGGTCACATCATTTTACACACATAAAGTACATACTGTACAACCAGCGATCCTCTGCTGTGAGCTCCTCTAGAGCATCTACTCAGAACTTTCAGTGAGTTTGTTGCCTTCTGTCATCTGTAAACCTGGAGAAAGCATCACAAGCAATAATGTCTTTTTTATGGGGAAAATGACTGATTAGAAGAGATGAAGAATCAAGGAACACAAGACATACTTCTGGATCTCCTCCACAGTTAGCTGGTCATCTCTTTGCTGTCCTGTCACCATGGCTAGCTCTTCTTTCAGAGATTGGATCTCCCTCTTCAATCGCGCTATTAGCTGAAACACACATTCAAAAAGCAGGGTAAGAGGTCTATGGTATGTGCACGTACATGCATTATAATAATGGATATTTAAAGGCATACTATACAGGATTCGTCAGTTGCTTTTTCTGAACACAATATTCAAAGTTGGCACCTCCTCCGCAGCTCAACAACACCAGAGCAAGCTGAGCGCATGAGCAAAAGAGAAAGAAACAGAGAGAGAAAGAGCAGCGGTGGTCAAGCAAGCTAGAGAGTGAATGAAAAGAGTGAGCTGCGGTAGTGAGAACAAAGCAGTGAATCAGAGAGATTGTTTGATTGATTGTTTCATGGCGGTTATGTCCTAAAGCAGAAATAAACACACCCACACCTCTGCACAGCCCTGTGGGATGGTGCTGTATTGCTGGACTTGGTGTGAATCTGGCAATGCAACAGCTGAAGCGCACAAATTATCCTGTCCGCTGTGGTCTGTGTGTGTGTTTGTGTGTCTGTGTGTGTGTGTTTGTGTGTTTGTGTGTGTGTCTGTAGCTCAGCCCCACCCTTGGTCAAACAGACACAGAGTTCCAACCTCACACCCTGCATGCTGTTATTGGCTGGGGACAACACACCCACTGCCCAAAGGCTGACGCCCAGAAACATCCTGAACACAGCAAATAATAAGAATATGAGAAAATACAGGCAGAGGGCAGAGCTGTCTCTGTAGATAAATATACTGCTACACACTTCTATTTCTGATGATTGAGAAGGATTATTTTTGTATGAATCTATACATTGGTTCTTAAGATAATCTTACATACTATGTCTTTAAACACATTTTGACATACAGTTCAAAACAAAGACACACACACACACAAGCACATTCAGTCAGAGGCTATTTCGCTGTTGCCAGCCGATGAGACAATCCCTCTGAAAATGATCTTGCGGCTTATCTTGCTGATGTATTTTGAGGACAAACTTAAGTGATTCCAGACAACTGGATGCTCCAGTGAGAAAATGCAGGAAGCAAAACATAAAATAGCATTAAACAGCTACGGTGGCAAAAAAAAGAACACATAAAACCTTCTGCTCCTGTCTGTCCGCACGTGTTTGGTTTAGGCCGTGCACACTGAGCCAACGAGCTGGTTGCTGTTAGTAACCGCTGTCCGGCTCCAGTTACTGTATATATATTTAAAAAAAGTGAAATATCTCACCAAGCCCAGACATAGCTTCTTAAATAACTACTTAGATAGCCATCTTTGCATAAATGCTAGAATGCATATCAAAATCAGAGGAGCAATGATACAACAGGATTGAGATGTTGTTTTTATAAGCGACCTAAAGCATATTGCCACTGATTAATACTGACAGCAATACATTTAATTAATCTGTGTATCCAAGGTATTACATTCTCTGCCTGCTGATCACAGGAGAATATAAAGGGAGAATATAAGACAAAAAGCTATTTGAGGCATGAAAGAAGAATCCATCAAAAACAAATCCAGGCCTCAGACTGTGACATATAACCTTTAATCTTTGGAGATAAGCATGTGGTGCCGTGCCGAGAGAGGTCAGTCTAACTGACCCTGTGTCAGTCTAGGGAGGGATTAGCAGGCGTCTACCTACCCAGCTCCCAAAGGATTAATGAGTTCAAATCATAGATGAAGTGGCATTTGATCCTAATTAGAGCTCTTCTGATGGGACAGAGCTCTATCAAATTGGTGTCTTGACTTTGCTGTGCATTTTAATGCTACATTGACTATGAGATATGTACAATTTCGATTGACTGACTGATCAGATGGATGTTTGTGTGACTTACTAAAACAAGAGGTGCCAGGTTGTAAAGGAAAATGTAACTTGACATTATTTGTGTTCAGCACCTCTGAAAGCAAGCCTTCAGTTATCTACAACACTAACAGTTGTTTTCCATATTTTGTTCTTTGTTGTTGATGCAACAGACCTTGTCTGCAAGATTAAATCCTAAATCTCCTGGTCCGCACTGAGAACTTGGGGTTAGAGGTGAGCCCACTTGACATGTGCTCTTGTTTTGATGGTAAGCAGCATGTAAGTCCCTCATTCTGCACTATTAGAAGCCATGAGTAGAGTAACGTGCCATTGCTTGAACTTGATACAATATGATTAAATGTCATGGTTTTGAATTTCAGTCTGCTCATTCATCCTTTCATTCATTCAGTTGTTTGTACATACATGCTGTCATTTCAGACCTTGCCACTGCCACCTGCCTGCCTTTCCCAACAGTAGTATCGCCTGACCTGCTTCTCCTCCTCATTCACCTGCTCACCTGTTCTCCATTCTTTTGTTAGTATATGTACAGGTCTGTTTCCAATTGCTCTCTGCCAGATTATCTTTGTGCCATTTGCCTTAGCTTTCCAGTGCTCTATTCCTTGCCTGCCTGTTTTGATCCTGATCGTGTTTTGGACCTTGCCTGTGTTTTTTGGATTCTGCCTCAGTCCGACCCTTTGTACTTTCTTTGCCTGCCTGGATTTTCGTATCCGTGTTTTTTCTAAGACTTACTTTTACATCTGCCTCCTCAGTTGCGCTCTTGGGTCCCTTTTCTTAGAACTGTGACAGTACAATCTGGCCACCATGGAGCAGGAGTAATGACCTGTTGGCTCAGGCAGACGGTCTTCATCACCATAAGCAGCAACTCACATCGGTGATTGGTAAGTTACAAGATCTCTCCATTTGACATAACTAGTTCCAGGAGTGGTTCAGCAGCTGGTCGCTCAATCTCACCCTCGATCACCTCCAGAACACTATTCCGGGGAGCTTGGCAGCTGTCAGCCTTTTTTGGTTCAGTGCTCCTTGGCCTTCAAACTGCAGCCATCTACCTTCCCCACTGAGCACTCTAAGGTAGCCTACTTTATCTCCTTGCTCTCTGAATGAGGCAAACTATAAGGAACCACCAAGTGGGAAAAGCAGTCATCGACATGCTCCACTGCTAAGGTGTTTTCAATGGAATTAAGGAAGGTGTTTGATCATGCAGATTCGGGTAAAGAGGTGGCGAGGGGGCTACAAAACCTGCAACAGGGGGAATGATGAGTGGCTGACTTCTCCATTGAATTACGGACAATTGCCACAGAAAGTAAGTGGACCTCTCCGTCTCAGTATGATGCCTTTTACCATGGCTTGTCTGAGCTGCTGAGATTTACCCAGTGAGCAAGATCCTCTTATTGAACTGACTATATGTATTGATAACCATATGAGAGAAAGAGGGAAATATTCCATTCCACAGTTTCCCATAAACAATCTACTGTTCTTTTGTCGCCACAGAGCCAGTCAAGCAGTTATTTGCCTTTCCCTCGAGCTCCCGCAACGACCATGCAGCTGGGAAGGACCCGTCTCTCCCCAAAAGAACACCGTCAACATCACATGAAGAATCGCTGTGTGTGTGGCCAGTGTAAGTCCAACTCAAGCACTGATTTTCAGGACTCGTAACTCAATTTTGATTCGGATTGGAATATTGACTGCATTCGGACTCTGAGGTTGGAGACAAGGACTCGGACTACTTGATAAAGATGTAAAAGTTTTTTTTTGTTCGTTTTTTTTTAGTAACAGGGCCTTCTAATTTAGTATAAGATATTAGTTTTATTAATTAGAGATGCACCAATCAATCGTCCACTGACCTAAAATGGCCGGTTTTCAGCTGATCATTGCTGACTGGCAGATCTGTCTCATATATCTGACATCAGATACAAAGCTTTTGTAATTTGTAATACCTTTAAGTCCATAAAACCCCCCAAAATCTTATTTAATTCTTATAATGACAGAAAATCAGAATAGGAAAAAATCAGGATCAGTAGGTCAGGCTTTTAAAAACATTGGAAATCAGAATTGGCCAAGAAAATTGCAATCAGTGCATCATTAATATTAATATGAAAAAGATATATGAAAATGATACATATGAGACTCAGACATGATATTTAGTGACTCAACTACAACACTGATGGGCGCCAACATGGACACTTCACTCCTCACCAACACTATGACAATGTGCAATAGACGACTTGTGCTCAGAGGGGGAAGCATTCAGATGGATCCAGCCAAGGTCCAAGTAATCAGGATTGGCCTCAACTCACGTCCCACAAACAACTTCAGCGTTTTCTAGGATTCGCCAACTTCTACAGACACTTTATCTGTTATTAATGTTCCGTGACTGACCCACTCACAGTCTTTACCTCCTCTACGAACCTTTTCTCTGGTCTCCCGCTTAACCTCTTTCCCCACTCTCACTCTCCTTGATCCCTCAATGCAGTTTGTGGTGGAGGTGGATGCTTCTGACATGGGGGTGGGGGCTGTCCTCTCCCAATGCTCAGCAGAGGATCAGAAGATGCCCCCCTATGCCTTCTTCTCCCAGAAGTTGTCATCTGCAGAAAGGAATTATGACATAGGCAACTGGGAGCTGCCAGTCAAATTGCCATTGGGGGAGTGGAGGCACTGGCTCAAGGAGACAGAGTTTCTCTTTAAAAATCTAGAATATACACACCATCAAACGGTTGAATGTCAAACCTGACACCCTCTCTCACCAGTTCCAGAAGATGAACCCTCCAGAGATGAGGGAGATCCCCCCCCCCCGTGTGGTTGGGGCTCTGATCTGGGACATTGAGGGTAAGGTCAAACAGTCTCATTCTGATTTTCCTGCACTTGCAATTGTCTGGATGACCACCTATTTGTCCCAGATCATTTCTGCTTGCAGGTCCTCCAGTGGGTCCTCCAGGTAAACAGCTTCCCCAGAGACATTGTCTCTGCCACACCTGACTCAGGGCCCACTCCATTCTTCTCTGGACCTCTGAGAGGTAACAAAGAGCGGCCAACTGGAGACGCCCCACCTTCCACATCTCCTGAATGAAAATGGTCAAAGCAAGCCCTCTGCACTGACCCTCCAAATCCCGACCTCCCACCCGGCTCATTGACAGAAAACCTGCATATACAGTAGCCCTCCCAGTCCACCAGGTACTAGTGGACTGGGAGGGCTACGGCCCTGAGGGACACTCTTGGGTCCCTGCTCACAACATCTTGGACCTGGAGCTCATCTCTGAGTTCCAACGGTCCCATCCTGACCTGCCTGGTGGGATGTCGGAAGATGACCCTTGAGGGGGGGGCTTCTGTCATGGTTCTGAATTTCAGTCTGCTCATTCATCCTTTCAGTTCAATTCAGTAGTTTGTGCATGTACATGTTCTAATTCTGCTGTCATTTCAGACCCCGCCACTCCTACCTGCCTGCCTTTCCCACCAGTAGTCACCTGATCTGCTCCCTCGTTAGCTCCCTACAGTCATTTTCCAATTACTTTCAGCCAGATTGACTTTGTGCCATTTGCCTTAGCTTTCCAGTGCTCTGTTCCTTGCCTGCCTGTTTTGATCCTGATCGTGTTTTGGACCTTGCCTGTGTTTTTTGGATTCTGCCTCAGCCCGACCCTTTGTACTGTGCCTGCTTGGATTTTTGTATCCTTGTTTTTTTAAAGGCTCTTTACTTTTATATCTGCCTCATGAGTCGTGTTCTTGGTTCCCTTTTCTTAGAATTAAATCTCAAAGAGCCCCTATCTAACAGACAGCTGATGTTGGCCGATGAGCCTAATTAAACCTACAGCTTGAGTTCTCTGCAGGAAAAAAGATGAATTCATTCAAAAGGAGAATGGCCCTTTCTAAACTATATCTAAACAGACATGTAATTACATGTTAATGGTAGGGCAAATAGGCCAACACCAAAATCAATGGATGTTGTATGTGTTGGATGGAAGCCAGACCAGTTGTAGTAAAAAAAATCAGCAGAAATCACACCACAAAACAACACACTAAACCACCTAAAAAAACAAGTGGCAATTGTTCTTTTTCTCACATGACCAACTTCTTTCTTCAGTATAAATTGCACTTAACTATCACCGCTGGATTTGACCACACCGCAAAATACTAAGTCTGTAAGACTTCTGAAAACTGTCTCAGTGGCAGAGAACAAATACAACAGAAAATGGCGACTGTGTGCCACAGTAACACCCTGACACAAAGTTGCTAGGGAGCCAAAGGACAGAGAAAGCTTAATCAAGGTCAAAGGTCATCTAACTTGATGATCCTAGCAATGCACTGCCACTTCTAGCAGGCATATCCTCTACCTGGAAAGTGGTAAGCAGCTCTACAAGTCAGACATTATAAACTCAAGATGCTCTTGAGAAGAAGCAGACCTGCAATGTGGTTTTGGGTGGGTGCCACTTCGCTAAATGAAAATTTCACCCCTAATCCACCCCATATCATATGTTTTAACATTGGATATCATAGCTGACCATCCTTCACCAGAGCCGCTCCCAGTATCTCTTTTTTGGAACCCTTGGTCTGATGTAATACTCCCAGCTGCATCCTCAAAGGCTGACCGCCAGTTGTTGGTCAGTAGAATAAGTGGCAGTTTATTTCAGATCCCTGAGCCCACACTGGTACCACAGTACCAGGGCAGGCTTCCACACACTCTGAATAAAAACTGACTCAGAACATGTGACTGATGATGTCAGCATATCCTATGGAAACCCATGTCAGTGTAACATGGCAACAAGCAGATTTTTTAGTTGGTAGAAGAAGCAACTTTTCAGACTCAAATTCATTTACATGAATGACAAAGATGTTACAGAATTAATTCAGAAACATTAAACTGATTTGTACTGATTAGTCCTAACCTACTTGAATACATATTGACCATCCAGTGCAGAAAACTGCCCACAGTAAACTGTAAGCACTGCAGTATAACCACAGGTTACACATTAAATGCATATGTACTATGTAGTATGCTACTCACAAACATGCTGCAATTATGGGGCCCCTTTTTATATAGGAAGGAGACGTTTTCCCACTACACCTAAACATGGGCTAGGTCTTTATTTCCCACAACAAAATGATAACACATGGGCTGTGCTCTATGCATGGCACCATAAGGAATTTTGGACTAAGATGAGAAGCACTGCCCTTCACTACACCACTACACTACAGTTACAAATGTCCTTCTGCCCTAATGAATGCAAGCAGCTTAGACGAGACAGATGAGGGGACCCAGGGAGATCAACCACCCACAGGAATTTTCACACCCGCCACCCGAACATGTCTCTCTGGTGGGCTATAAGCAGGCTTCTGTTTAACTCACAGGTATGCGCTAATCAGAGCTGTCTTCTCAAGCAACATGTTGTGTGTATCCTTAAGTGAAGGGAAGGTCCAGGTTCAGGGGGGTCACCTGGCCTCCTATTAGCCTCTGCTTAACTGCATAACAACACCTTTAGATCAACTTTTTTGACCCTTTAAGAATTACAGAGAGAAGTTTGATGGCAATGCAGCTTAACTCAATCTAAGCACAAAGAGACTGTGCAGATACTGTAAATGCTATTGTGAGGTAGTGGAAGCATCTTGAAATATGTAGATAACTGTATCTTCCAGGATTAGCATGGTCTAAATGGAGGATTAAGTCCAACCTTAATGCTCTTTGAGGAACCAACAGAACCAACCTTATATGGTGCGGTCACTGTGGCTGACTTCATTATGATCACAGGTCATTTCAACACCTCATTCTTTACCCGTCCACAAAAGACTTGTTAAGTGTTTTGTCTGGTCGGGCTGCATGGTTTCCTGCCTCTCAGGCTTTGAATAATTGCATTTTGTAGCCTGTAGGCTACAGTATAGGACCATTAAGGCAGTGTGTGGTCTGAACGATGTACCAAACACTGACTGCAAAATTGTGAAAAGCAAACTCCAGGTTTCAAATCAATTACCACAGCCAGCAAGTCAAATAGACAGTGTGCCTTCAGATGGGGCAGGAAAAAAACGGGAGTCTGAGTGTCACTTCAAACCACAATAAATGACATCATTCTAATCTGCAAACTGCACTACTGGCTTTTGCTTTTTTTCTCAGTAAACCAGGGAGAGAGATAGAGGGAGAGACAGAGAGACGGGAGCAACGAACAAAATGAGAAACACACTAAAGAGCCATAAACGGAGACAAGAAGTTTGCCCACGGGGTTTGGGTTTGCCTGGAGCTGTAACTGTGCCGGACCCAATTGGGAGCAGCCAGACACTGTCACAATTACTGGGCCGGCCGCAGACTCTCTTAAAAATACCTTTGTAGGGTTTGCAAGTGGCCAGCCAAGTCTCAGTAGCAGTAATACAGTAGCAGTTGATCCCAAGGCAGATCTGGGTGGGAGAAGAGGAAGCTGTGATGACTCACTACTGTATATCCCCCAAGCGGCCTTTTCAACAACTACCAGGTCTGCTTCCTGGCACACTACATTAAGGGAAGGTGTGGCAAGTATTGTACAGGGAGAAAGTGAAGGAGGGAAACCATTGTCAAGGGTGAACCTGTTAACAATATCTCATGTAATTTTATATTGCTTATTTTAAGATGTATACAGATGGCAGACATAGGAAGTATGTGTAAGGTGGATGTAAAACATTGCTGAGTAGACTATTGAGCAACGTATACCACAACCATCCGAGGACTTGTTCTCACCAAAACCTCCTCTGCTTTACATCTTCTCTGGCTTCTTCTTCAAGTTACTCAAATAAAATGTTATCATTGTATATAGATACTAAATATGATTACTGAAAATAAACATTTTACTAAGTGTAAAGATGTCACAATGTGTCCTTATATCTACAACATCTGGGCAGGAGTTGTTGTATGTGGCTGCATGCGTGCAGTCAGGGCTTTCTTGCATGTTTGTGTGTAAAGATATATATACACATCAGTCTCCAGCTGGATGTTTTCTCATGAGGCCGTGAGATATTGGGATAAAATATGCCATAACAGAAAAGGAGGCATGTAAACAGGACAGCGAGAGAATGCAAACAGGACCTGTGAGCAGTCTAAATATCACAAGACAGACAGGCATCCACGTGTTGAAGGTGGAAAATTTCTCCTTTTAGAATGACTGTCTGATGCTCGGAAAACTAATTTGGTATTGGAAACCTAAAGAGAACACGTGGTGGGTTACACATAGATGAGGCTGGTTTCTCACTGCAGCTCATTCGCTCATCAGTTTAAGGTTTGGATGCTACGAGGAGGGTCTGGCCGTGATGAAACAGCACATTAAGTCATGTTTCTGTGGTGTAACTGTGTGGCTAAGCTATGGTATTTGTAGTGACTGGTGAAGTACTGTGAGTGTGTGGCTGTCTCACCAGGGCAGGATCCAGTTCTTCATTCAGTATCGCCTCATTCTTGATGACAGCTACACGCTGAGCAAAGCGACATGTAGAGATGGATTCCTGAAGGTGACAGTTTTTAAATGAAATAAACAAATAAACAACTTGCACACTGCAGGGCTACAATGTCCACTAATTATTTATTGCACCAAGGTGACATTTTGAGCACCACTGATCTTCATCAGACTCAAGTGACAAAGCACACCATCCGAAATATATACATGATACTAGTCACATGATACAGCCACGTGACCCCAGTCTCGGCCTACAAGTCCAATGGTGGTCAGGGATACCCTACGGAGCATCTTCCTCTTTACCTACTTTTGTATATATTTTTGTATATATAATATACTTTTGCACATGTATATTTGCTTTTTCTGGAGTGTGTTATCTTACAACATTCAATTCTGAACTGTATGTATGGGAAACTATGTACATTATCATGGTTGTATGTATGTACATGCACGAAATATATTTGTGTGTGTGTGTGTATGTATTTTTGGATGTATGTAGTTTTGCCTATGCTATTTCTATGTGACATTAGAGTCTCAGGTTATGTGACTAGTACCATGTATATATTGCAGATGGCATCATGTTATGTCACTTGTGTCTGATGAAGCGCAGTGGTGCTTGAAACATCACTTAAGTGGTAAGTGATAAATTTATATTTTAGTGCAAAAATTACAAAATGTATGCTTTCTTTAGATGCACAGCTTCCATTCATTTTATGAAGCAGTACATACTGTATCACACTCAAAGTATTTTATTTCTTCAAAAATGTGGTTTAAACAACCAGAAAATCCAGATGAGGTTTCAAGCTAAAATATTTATACTTACTGACACACAGTGGCTAGCTAGCAAAGCCAAGGGGCCTGTAACACTCCAAAAACTTGTTTCTCTTCACTTTTTTTCAATCTGACAGAACACTGTGTCAGAACATGGCTTGTACAAAGATCCTTACATCAAGGTTCCTCTTGTCAACTGCCATAGTTGCGATCATGGTGGTCATGCAGTTGCCCCCAAGACTGTCCCTCAGAACAGAGGTCAACATGGAGTTCCTGTAGGGAATATGGGTGCGATTCCTCTCTGACAAAGCTATGATCACCTGAAGAAGAGAGAAGAAGGGAGGGCTAACATGTAAATGAAGACAGAGATGAAGGTAGCGTATAAAAGGCCTGATTATAACATAATGTCTGAAAGAAAATGTAATTAGTCCAGCAGAGTGCTTCAGGATGGCCATTAATCAAAGTCAGATGTCTGACATAAAATGAATCATGATGAACTTATAGTAGATTCAACTAATTAAGTGGCCAGAATCAGCAGAACATACTATTTTTTCTCATGGTGGAAAGCATTTAAGTCCCCCTCCACTCAAAACTATGTTCTGCTTATTATTACTTCTCTTGGATGTTTGAACTTCACTGTGGAGAATGATGCATATGAAATCCACCAAATCTGAGTTCAAGATGTGGACCTACCAGCATGATTTGTAACATCACCACTAGTTTGGAGCTGATTGTGTCCAAATATGCAGCTTGCACAAGTGTCATGTGCAAGTCTTCAGTGCGCCCACACTGAGAATGGACTTTACAGTAAAGTAGGAGACATCTTGTGTCCAGCAATTCGACTTTTGAAACAAAAAATATCAATTTTATTAATATTTTTCAGTGAGGGAGAATGAGGAGATGTCATTTTAATGATTTTAATAAGGTGACTGAATTTTTTTGTGGAAAAACCATATTAGACATACATTATTATTCAAAGCAGAGCATTTTATATGTCTAAAAACATGTCTTAAGGGGACCTATAAAATTACTGTGCAAAATCTTACACAGTGAATGAAAAATGTATCCTATACCAAAATGTATTTCATTATTTACATATTCAGTTGTTTGTACAATGTATTATTTTAAATTAAAAAAAAAACAAAAACAAATATGTTGCAGAAGTGCTGCTACCTGCTCCAAGTAGTGGAGAGAGAGGTTGATGTATTTGGCCTCAGTGAGCAGCTGCCCATTCAGGCCAGTCTTGCTAACTCTATCCGATCCAGCCAGGTCCACCAGATGGAGTTTGGAGCGCCGCAAGGTGGCCGAGCCCGGCTCACGCCTGCACAAGTGCACAGTAAAAATACAGTGGGAACGTGTGGATGCCTGGTTCATGGGAGTCTGGGAATGAGTGAAGGAGGGAGAGTAGAGTTGTAAGAACATCATGCATTGTACTGAATCTTCTCAAAACAGTGGTTCACATGTGGTGGACACGAAAAAGAAAAAGGAAATTCTATTCTCCATCTGTGGTATTTTCCATATTCAAACAACAAAAAACATGTTTTCCTTTGATTCTTATTTCTTCTTGCTCCCGCTGGTTTGAAGATCAAAGCCACACCATGTGTAACCGATGAGCAATAAACATATGGTGGCAGCTTTACAAAAGCTGAGGTTTGATTTTCAGATGGTCACTGGAACAGCAGAAGTCAGGTTGAGACCAGGAGGAGACAAAAATAGAGTGTGAGTCACGCTGCATAAACAAGCTTTATTAACTAGAGGAGGATAGGTTACTCATGGGGTCCTTGCTGAGAGAATAAACAGAGGAAATGGATATTCACAGGCACGGTGCTGATCATAGGCTTCTTCTTGTTTTCTTTTGTTTGTGCACTAGCCTGTAGGAAGCTTCAGACACATGAAGATGGTCGTAAATAACAGCTCTTAATTAGAAAGGAGGGGTCACCCTGATGATATAGGACATCTTGACTCGGATTAGCCTCTGATCAAAGCTGAGATCCTTTTCCTTTTGTGAAACAGTCTATGGTCACTGATCTAAGCTATAGACATGACTCACTTTTTCTCTCTGCTTGAAAACATCCTCATAGACATTCCAGGTCATTCATTCTCAAAAGGTGCTCTGACCCTGACTTGTTGTTGGCATAAATGTGCCAACACCTGCCTGTTAGAGTCATGACAGCTCATGACAGATCTTTCACTATCTTAAACCACCACTGTCATCTCTTTCCTCAGTCCAAATTCCCTTCACTCTGCACACATCTACATTTGCTCCACAGGGTATCCCTTAAAGTAATATGAAACAGCTCTTAGTTGTTGACAAGGAGTTACAAATCTAATATGATTGTACAAAAGGTCAAGGTTAGGGAGTGTCCATGCTGAACAATCTGTTTTAGAGTTTTTGTTCACACCAGCAAACATCACCAAAATGCTGATAAATTCTTGCTGAGTGGCCTATACAGACACAAAGGAGGCATTTTTAGACTCTCTTTACTGTAAATGAGTATTTTATCACCCATTCACTTTACTCAATGGGCAAGCAGTGTAAATGTTTTTGATGGTTTTAATATTAACCTGCTTTAACATTATGACAAAATCCCATGTTGATGTGTCAGATGTATGCAATGCATTAAAAGTAATTACAGCACATTATCTGTGATGGATAATGTGCTGGATAATGTGTCATATACTGTAAGTGGCTGTTAATGCGTGTACTACAGTGGGAATTGATATCAGCACTTGCAGATGACAGTTAAAAGTCTTTAAATACAGTGGCAGCTGCTCATAGATTAGAAGTGACTGTTGGCTCTTATCTATGAGTGTTATTGTTCTCTTCCATGATGGCTTTTATCATGAGTGAACAACAGCTCTGTTTGGGTAAATTCTGAGATGTGTGCACAGTGTGCAGCATAATAACTTCAGTTTGATATCACCAGATATCATACAAGGTTTCATTAGGAGTCCTGGAACAACCCAATAAGCTGAAGACAAGAGCATGTTGAGTACAGACTGTGTCTACAGAGGAAATACTGGCACATTAAAGTATGTCCTTGGAAAAGCAGCACGACAATGCAACCTTGTCAGAGTCATTTCCACTACTCTCCTGTGTTCTCAACTAACCACATGTTGATCTTACATGCACCACATGCTGACCACACACAGTGCTACAGTAGGTCAGCATAAAGGGGCAATCTGGTGCTACAAAACCTGAAATATGGAGAGCTCACTGTTTCAAAACTTTAAGTGGGCAGTTTCATTTGGACCACCGTGCAATTCACCCCACTCTCCCTGATAAGTTCACTAAGGCGAGATAAGCAAACAGATCAGAAAGAGGGGGAAGAGGTCCAGATCCTGCATCCCCACATGTGAAGAGAAGTGAAACAGGGACACTAAGAAAAGACCAGATGAGAGGAAATGTTTCCTGATGAGATTGAAGGAAGTCTGAGGAGTTGAGAAGGTGTATTTTATTTGCTGTCCAATAAAACTGTTGAGGGGATTGCCAAATCTCAAAGCGAATGAGCTCATGGTCTATTGAGTGTGGCGTGAATGGATGTGTCATCTTTTATCCTCATGGCCGGGAGCAAGAGAAGAAAGAAAGCATTACTGTTAACTTTATTGGATGTCTATGTGGAGCGGGGACTTCTGGGATGATTCTGGCAGTGATAAATTGACTATGTTGACGGTTCTTTGTTTGCTTGAGGCTCCAGAGAACCCTTCTCGTGAAGAGGTCCCAGCGAGGACGGGTTAACAAAAGCTTGTGTGTGGGTGGACTGTGCTGGGGACTCCCCGACGAACTGTGCAACTCATCGACCGCTTGATCAATACACTAATGTAACAACTAAAAATGTGTTTCCACTGACAAATTCCCCCAGGTTATACAGAAATGGACACTGGGAGTGTGTCGTTGAGGCAAATGAAAGACAAATGTAAAATTGTTTCGCTAATGTCGAGTGTGTGCGATACTGGCATTGATAGAGTTATGGAATGCACATTTTCACATAACTACAAAAGTTACAAGACAGGATACAAGCTACTAAACCCATTTCCAAGCTCTGGAAAAATTCCATCGCAGATCCCCATAACAATTTTTTTGGATTGGTTTGGTTTCATAGAAGAATCCCAGCCACATCAAAAACTGACTTTGAAATACTCGTCAGAAATTAAAAGCAAGTCTCTGAAACCTGATTACCCAGTTCACTTTTACTGTCTGTTATTTACTTACAAACTAGCAACAAAAGTAAACAAGGTGACATCAGCTCTTTGCGCCAAACCTCAGGTTGCATAGCAAAAGCTGACCCACCACATGTCTCATCGGCGTGGGGAGTCTGGGTGTCTGAGTGTAGAAAAGAACCACCACAACATAAACAGAAATTACAGAGAGAATGCTTGGTTTTACTGGGGAAAAACATGGTAAAAGGGACCACAGGGGACCAAAATAATATTTTAGAAGTTTAGAAGGTAGCCTTTAGAATGCATATTGCATTTATGGACGAGAAAAAACCCTTCATGCCACTTAACCTAGGAGTGGCCAAGTTTTTCCCGCATGTATTGGTGTGTGAATTAAAAAGCTGATGTCACATCTTTAATTTGTGTTAGTTGGGTATCCCTTTGAAAGCCCACATTCTCCCATTTCTTACTTCTGCAATCATACGATTGGTGTCACCCAGGAAGAGCAGATTCAGAGCTTCCTCTTCATTTGCTGACTGCTGCAGTGACAGGTTCCTGAGATGAATGTTCTGGTCTGGATCCTCCATGATCATTACTTTTCTGGAGAAGAAAAACACTTTGTTAAAAGGAAATTCCAGCATAATAAATGAACTTGAAATTAGGAATAAAAAATGACAAAATGGGACAAATCCAGTCAAAACCCCAATAATCCAACACTGAAGCAATTACCAGAAACTAATTATGTCAGTTATGTCATTTATTTCCCTCCCATGGCATTGGCCTCACTCAGCTCCAAATCCAAACAAACCACATCTGCAAGTCAGTGTGGGCTGTGACCCACTTTGACACATGTGCTGTATCCATCCAGGGGTTCATAACTTGATAACACAGGGGGCTTGCTTTTAAAAACAAACAGGTGATTGGTTCTTGCCCACATTTGGCATTCAGAAACACAAGTGTGTCTGGATAGATGAAGTTGAAAGGACTCCTGTGATCTTGCCACATCATTTCCATCACACCACCAGGGTTGTGACAGTGTGGCTACTGAATTGAGATGTCAAAGAGGCCTAAATGACTGGAGAACACATGTAGGTAATTATCGTAACACATGTAGGTAATTGGGTCTGTTTGATAAAACAGTATTAATCTTAATGTGATTAAAGGGCTGTGCACTGGCAGGGTTATTTTCCTAAACAGCTCCAGCAACCCTAGATAGACTTTGATTATTGAATTTTTACACAAATATAAAAAATGATATACAGTAGATGTTAAATGAATGTACAACATTTGACAGACTTTTTTGGGCCGTCCTGTAATATAGAGGTTGGAATGCTGGATGGATGGTGGAAATAATGCACAGATGGAGAGAAGAAAAAGTAAAACAAGCAGAAAAGGACGGCAAGAATGATAGAAAGAAGAGAAGGGGTAGGCAGTGAAAGAGAGAAGCAGACCAACGGTTAAAGAGAGAGATTTGTCAGTGCCACAGCTTCTCCTTGAATCAGCAAGTGCGGCCACAGCATGGTTAACAACGGGCACTGTCTATTTCCAGAAGACTGTGATTTGTGGGTATCTAAACTTTGAGCAGAATCCTTTTACGAAAGGAGAGAAGAGCCTTAAATGGAACTGGTACAAGGAAATACAAGACAAACACCAAAATGATGTACCAAGACAATGTCGCGTCTGGGAGTCAAAAGTCTACTTTGAGATGAATATTGAAGTCCTGAGTATGACCAAAAAAAAATGGCAGAAAAAAAGAAAAACAAGATGATAGACAACAAAGCTCCAGACAGATGGAATTTATAATAATAAAAAACAAACAAACAAAAAAGAAAGCAGGATGAAACAGGATGAACAGTGAGAAAAGGAGACAGTTGCAGAAACAGGAACAAGTCGGAAAGGAAAGCAACAAAAGAGAACAAGGAATGAGTGAAAGAGAGGCAGCTGTACTCCAAAAAAGAAAGTCCTTCAGACTAGCAGTAGCAGCAGCAGCAACTGTCTATGACAAACTATTTCTCCACATGACCCTCTTGCTCTCCACTCCAGTGGCAGCGTCTGCCACCAGGTTGACCGCATCCATTGCTGTCCCACAGTCTCATTATGTCAGTTGGCAGTTCGTAGTGGGGTGGTAAATACTAGAGTCTCCATATTTCACCACACAGTGACTCCAGCCCAGGCTGACAAATGGCTGTTCAGGAATAAGGCTCAGCTAAACCCACAAGTGCTTCAGAGAATAATGGAACCAGTGGTTATCTGTCTTTTCAACTTTAAAATAAGTTTACCAATCGTTCATGAGTTATCTTCAAGGATAGGAATAAACACTAAGATGTAAAATGTAACTGGATGTGGTAAATTAAAGAAAAGCAACACTGACGGTAGGTCCTCCAGTCGAGATGCTTCTTGTCGGGAATCTAGAAGGTCATATCCCACCTCGTTGTAGACCTCCAAGTAGGAGATGTGTGTAGTATACACTACACTGCTGTCCTGTGGAGCAAATATATACTAAGGTAAAAGGTGATTTACGCACATTAAAATGAAAATCTAAGTGTTTTTGACATTTGTCAATCATTTAATAATAATGTGCTAACCTTCCCAAAGCACTCGTACAGATAAGATAGCGTGCGAGGAATAATTCCACGATCACTGTAGCGCTCGGCCCCACCTGTGATGGTAAAGGTCTTCCCACTGCCCGTCTGGCCATAGGCAAAAATAGTGCCATTATAGCCCGCCAATACACTGCAGAGAGACACACACACATAAAACACAGAATGGATACCAAAAAAAAACCTTCTGGGCTTGATCTTTGGTTGAAATTTGTGATTGATTAATTAATTTAAAGGCAAATATTTAATAAGCACAAAGGTCTACTGTATATTTACAAAACCTTTTTAAGTGTGAGCCTTCAGCTAAGATCAATGTTCAACCACTAAAAAGATGAGCTCCTATATCTACTGTAATCTCATCAGTAAAGTAAATTTGCAATGTTAAAACATCTATTTGTTATCTAGTTTTCCTCTGATGTAACCATGCTTTACTCAAGCTCCTCTGATGAACATCTACTTTGGTTTACTTGAGTGATTTCCTCCACTGCCAAGAATGCAGCAATATTTATGAGAGGTTTGTTCATATTGTTACTTTCAAAGTTGAGAGTATTGGAAAATACACAGACATACAGTGCTATTCAAACACACACTTTCCCATTCCCTTGAATGAGAGAGCGTGTCCAAACTTTTGACTGGTACTGTAGTTAACTAGCCAAATGTATGGTATCTAGAGCCAATGCCCTTAAAAAATTTCAGGAACATTCAGTAACTACTGTTTCCTAAAGATCCAGCATCAATGACAAAGGCAGGTGATGACTTGCAAAATGCAGAATGCATCTGTTTTTTATGCTAATGTAACCATATGCGCCTCCTATGACATCATCATCTTAATTTGCAAGAGTGCAAGAGACTGTCAAATATACCCCAAAGCAGACACCAAAAGTCTGAGTGAATTGAATGTGACACTCTAAATCCACAGGAAAAGATGGCAGTGAGTGGAGAACTGCTATGGCGACAGACATCTGCCGTTGAGGGAGGAATGTCTCGGAGTATGAGTGAAGGAAAGGGCCCAGACCCGCTCAACTAGGCAGGGCCCGGTAAATTTTGGTTTGGCACCGAACTGTCCTAGTGCACGTGCACAGGGCCATGGAAACCAATGGTATCTAGTTCTTTTTGAATGAAATGAACATCTGAATTGATGGTACTCATAAGAGGTAGAAAAAATTGGGATAAAAAGGCTCTTTTCGGTAGTTTTGGAAAGAAACCAGCAAGAAATAGTAAAATGACAGAGGGGCCTCTGACACACGAGCCTGGATCAAAGGTGAGGATAAACTCCGTGCTTTCCAAGTTGCCAATTGCAAAGGAAAAGGATATCTCGACACTATATTTTTCAAGATGAATTATAAACGAACTTAAACCTCTCGCTTATTCTAATGGAATTGCCAACCCAGTATTTGAGCAGTGTGTGGGTTTCCCTTCCTGTGTGCTGCTCTTGTTCCACACCCTGCATGAGAAGGGGAAGGGAAAAAACTTCATGTCAGTTTATATAAAAAACTACGTCCACTCATGAGAATGGTGGTCGGTTAGTCTGACTTGGACGGCCATTGGGCGACCATTTAATCTAGCGTGAGTCATGGCAGTGATTGGCAGCGGGGAGAAAAGACACAGGCACAGTGTTTAGTTTAAAGTCAGTGCTAATGATGCGGCCTGGACTCTGCCGCTGAGGCTTGGGCGTTTCCCAATGCTTGTTCCTGTTTACACCTCAGCTTTCCTGGAGATTGGCAATGTGTCATCCAGAAGATCGCTGTTCTTCCTGCTCTTTTTATTAGAAGTAGCGTGTCCAATTTTTTTTGAGCTAATACGGTTATGGATAAAACTGAACAGACCCCCGTTTTTCTTTGAACTTGGGCCGCAGGTTTCACGGCCATGTGAAATGGGATTACAATGCAGATAGAAGGTTTGCCTTGCCAGCCCAACATCATTACGCTGGCTCTTCCTCTCTCGAAGCTATTAATGCTGGTTTGTTTTCAAACTACTGTGTTGGGGTTAAAATGACTGGTTTCGGTTACACCACAGTAGAGACAGAGACTAGTGCGCAAGTAAACGCGTTAGAGCTTTTGACTAAACTTGAAGTGCGCCAAGTATGACAGAGTAGCAACCAAAACAACAACATGACAGTTATTGCTAGTTTAGAGGATAGGCGCCTGTGTGCATGAAACTGTGAGTTTTAGTGTGGTGACAGCGAAAACGCAGCGATTCAAAGTGACTCCTGCTGACTAAACCTGAATAAACGTTTCCCGACTACAGGGCCTTTAGTAAAAAACATGCTGTCAGTCCAAATTTGATTCTGTTTGCGATTACTGTGACCAGACATGCTTCTGGAACTGGTACTGTGTCAATATCAACATAAGCTACATGGCTATCAACACACTAGCGGGGGTTTCACATAGCTTAGTCTATGGATAAGTGCCTTTCGTATTCTCTTTCAACACCCTTTGTGGCAAGGATATGAAGCTTAAGTCTTAGCCTATTCCTGTGATTGTCTTTGAAGGCGACGTATTCCAATAGGAAGCGGGGGCTGAACAGGCTGAATGTTTCTCTCCATTCACTGTGTTTTAGTTGATGTCTGGATTTAAAAGGTTAGAACATTGTGGAATTGAGAACTTTCAGTGTGTCAACGGGCATCTGGCAGAGGGGGCGAGGAGCGGGCAGTTGACTAAGAGATGTCTGATAGCGGAGACAGATTCGTCATGGCTAGACAGGATGATGGCTGCAGACATCATAGTCATATCAAAGGCTAAAAGACACCAAACTGAAATTGACATGGCAAGATTATGACTGAAACATTTTAATCTTACGTTTACCATCTGTGACAACAAAGGGGAAACTGTTAAAAGGTTGGCTGGGGAGGGCAACCTAATACCCGAGTCACTGAACCCGTCTGAGTCAGGTCAAATACATCCAAGACCTTAGTCAGCTAATCCAGACATCTCACCATGTTGTTTATATGTCTGCTAATAGCAAAGATAATGCAAAGCACTTGCAGGATTCCAAAAATAGCCCGCTGTGACTAAGACGACTGGGGTGGAATGTTGAGACGATGAGATGGAGGGGCTAAATTGAGCCAGGAGGACAGAGTTTGGCGAGGATAAGAGGAAGAACCTTGTTCACATAACAACAACACAACCAACATTTGATCACAGGAAATTCCAAGTAAATTCTCCTCTTGGCTGTTTTCCTTTTTGGAGAAACTAGTCATACTTTAGACTAACTTCAAGGCAGGGGGCAAAGCTCTGTCGGTACTTTGTTGAAATGGAGAGAACATTGGGTGTAGAGCTAGCTTAGAGGTAAAGAAACAAGTAATTGAATTTCATCATGAAGACACAATCCTGCTAATGCCATGGTTAACACAGAATTTACCATTTGAAGCTAATTTTATGTATACATGGTTCTATTATAACTACCCTTTAAACTATTTTTAATATTTTACATTTAAAACAGGCCCTGGTGAACGATTTCTAATAAATTAAACAGTATTAACAAATAACTGATCTCCAGGGGCAGATTTTTCAGCAAGTTAATCTAATGTATGTGGTTCTCTTTGCATGACATGACATATTAAACAACAGCTCATAATATGGCTCTGTGTTGTGGCTTGAAAATGTTCTAACACTCACGATGGCAGAGTGTGCCATCCTGCCTGCCAGCTCAGTCCACTTAGTGGTTTAAGTATGTAAAGCACGCCAAAAATCACAGACACCCTCTATTTCCATCTTAAAGAAAGTTGAGCTTTACTGACTTCCTGTCAACAAGGCTGGCTAAAGCCTGTGTGGCCCGACCACAACATGGAGAGATGAGCACCGCCGGGCACAGGTGGTCGACTTTTCAATGTTGTGATGTGTGAATGGGATTTTAAAAAGGCTGTAGTTTCAAGGGATGACAAAGGGTTTTGAAGAAATTACGTTAACTTCCAAATTATTCTGATATGGTATATGGTATGGTATATGATATGGTATTATTTTGCCATTTGGAATATAATCAATGTCAATAAGACTTTACCTGTCTGCAACTGGTTTAGCAACAGTTTCAAATAGGTCTTCTTGTTTGGCTGCTTGATCAAACACGTTTTGGAACCTGAACAAAAGTAACAAGGACAAAGACATTAACAATGTGACACATTTGGATAGAAGACAAGTTAGAACACAATTCTATTATTTAGTTTACTACTAGCATGACATGAAAATTTATGTTGCTGGTTTATCTTGAACATCCAGGGCTCAACACAGTTACACTTGGCAGTACTGAATAAGCACAAAAAGCCATCTATTTAATTTCCCAAGTGCATGAAGAGGCGTTTAGTCATTCTGTTTTTTTTAAAGCAGTCTCAAACCATCATGTTTTATCCCACAGAAAGATGAGAGAGATGTGAGAGGAATCCGCCCAGGAAGATTGTTAAATGTGGAAATTTTATTTCTATAAGGGCACAAGGGAACCTCCACAGGCTATAATAAGACTCTGTGGTTTTCAAAGGCCTGCAGTGTCCACTGCTGCCTGACTCCCTAACTGTGAATTTAGGGCTTGGAAGCGTGGCATGGGCCCTGCCCAGAGGGTATATAAGGCTGCAGCTTTCACCGCCAGCGTTAAACAGATGTTCTGGCTCCACAATGACACAACTGGTGAATGAATTATTCATGGGTAAAGTTATTATGCAACCTAGAGGGCTTAAATTCTGGTGGGCAACACACCTCTCACTGTGTTATATGTTATCTTAATTAAGTCTAACTTTTTTAGAGTTACATCACTCTAATTATTACCTCAAGCTCAAGTGAAATCAAGAGCAGAGGTAATCCACAAGATTTCCCAATCAACATAAGAGGTGGTTATTGTTTCGATGTTTTACACTTACTTATGACATCAGCCAATTATACTGGTAAAATGAACACACTTCATGTAGCCTGCAAGCACTTACAGCAAAGAAATTTGCCGTATACACACACACATATATATATTTAAACTGCTGCTGCTATTTTTATTAAGACAAAATAGAGCAGAGATTGTTCTCAAGAACAGAACCCTGCTAAGGTATTTAGAACAGCAAATGTTTACTTACTACTCCACAGCATCAGTGTTAGACAGCAGCATAGCCATTTGTAATAATTATAATAATAACAATAATAATGTATTTTTATTGAGCATTGTGTGATCTCATTTGTCAAAGGCTTGAATGTAACTGACATCCATTTATATGTAAAAGTTCTGCACTGCAGGTTTAAGTTTAGTATAAAAAAGATATATCATGAACTTTAAAGACTCCACCAGTTATATGTACTTTTGAAAAATGAGTTGGTCTTATTTAGGAAATGAAGCAAATGGAAGGTACACTTCACCTGAACTTGTAGCACTCCCTCTTGTTGTTAACAAATCCATCAGCCAGATCCCTGGGCACCATGAACTCCAGACAAGCACCTGTCTGCTCCTCATTGTCCACAGAGTACACCTGAGGGAGCCAGAGACAACAGCAGAGTCAAGCCTACAAGCTGCTGCTTATCACCTCACAGACAAGGTGGAACGTTTCTGAGTAGCTATATAGGCACATTGATTTACTTACTGTTTTGAGACAGTAGTCTACTATATTTTAAGTGATGTGTGTGCTGTTATGGTATGTGCAACCATACATGCAGCCCAATTTAAACACAAAGACAATAAACCAAGTTGGGTCTAAAATATAAGTTTGGCTGCTTGTGGATAGGGTACTGCAAGCCCTAAAATGAAAGATGGAATTTATGAAGCATATATCCTGTGGAAAGCAATAGAACTGAACAAGCAATCATAATAGGCGTACAGTGTAGGCAAGCCCTGCAAATTCACCTCCGCTCAGTAAAGCCAAAGCTGCCTCAGGGGACACAAGAAAAACTGTAGGACATTAAACCGATATAGATTTTGCTCAGGCAGAGGATGGCAGTTAAAGTAAGGCTGGCCGGGTCAATCTGAGCACCCCCACCCTCTGTTTTTGAGCACCAACATATGTTCTGGCATATGTTTCCAATGGACACTGATACAATTACAAGTCCCCAGGGTTTCAGGAATAAAAGATAAGATCTAAATGATTGGATTGTTTTTCACTGTCGCTCTGCCTGCAGTATCGCCTCCTCACCACTCACTGTTCCTCTGTTGTCTTCACATGGACGTTTGCAAAACCTAAAAAAAGCCCCAAGGAGGTAGTTGTGCCCATTTGATTTCGCTGGATATTGTCAGCTCAGGTTAAAGTGCCACAGAAACCCTCAGTGTAATTTGATTATTCCTTCCATCAGCTGCTGTGGTCAGACAATAAACTGGGCTTCAGGGAGAAGAAAGTACTGTGCCATGTGCTGAGTTTTTTTTTTTTTTTTAACACGTGTGTCCAATAAACTCTGAGCTTATCTGATAGTTGGTGAATATTAGTGTGTGTGTGTGTGTGTTTGTGTGCACTTCATTTTGAAATAGCTACTAGTAGCTTGGTTGACATTGCTGTCTATGTTTGCCACTATTTGACATCTTCTTCTTCTTCTTTCTTTAAATAATTCTCACAACTTTAATGGTCTGTATAGACTGAAGAGATCCCACCACAAATTAAACTACTGGGAAAACAATAAAACACTTGTAATATCTGGAATGTTTTGTTCACAAAAGGAGTCACACTTCTCACATTCTTCCTATTATAAATCAATTATATTTTTTTAAATGTTGTCATCCTGTCTTTCCTTAACCTTGTGTTCTTTTCTGTACACACATCAATTGCATGTCTGTCCGTCCTAGGAGAGGGATTCCTCCTTTGTTGTTCTTCCTGAGGTTTCTTCCGTGTTTTTCCCCGTTAAAAGGATTTTTTAGGGAGTTTTTCCTTAATCAAGTCGAAGGTCTAAGGACAGAGGATGTTGTACTGCTGTACAGATTTTAAAGCCCTCTGAGGCAAGTTTGTGATACTGGGCTATATAAATAAAATTGACCTGACTTGACATTTAAACATCAGCACAAAATTTAGCAAGTTAAACTCAAAAATGTTGGAACTGGTATCTGCCTTCAAACCCCCATTTAACAAGCAGTGGATAATGGGGAGGAAAGGAGTGATAAATAAAGTATGGCGCTGTGTTTCTGAATTTTGAGTTTGGAGTAAGTGACAGAATAGACCTTCTTTTTCACAGCAGACATGCTGACATGTCATAGCTGGAGTCAGTGTAATTAAAAACATAACGACTGCATTCCGTGTATGTAAAGTTACGTATGTCAGCTTCTGGGCTCTGACACTGTGTTGTGTGTGCTAGTTCACTTGAATGATTCATTGGGACACTTAATGGAATGGAGCTGTCATTAAAGTTATTAGTTACATCTGTGCTTTTTCCTGCTATGACAAGTCAAAATGTCTACAGTGAAAAAACCGATGGAGAAAATGTGACACATTACACGTTACACAACTTCAGGAGAAGTTAATATGTCCAGACAGGTTTGTTTTTAACAGTTTAAAACTGTTGGGGTTGTTTTTATATATATATATTTCGTCGAACTGAACTGGGATAATTAATATAATGTGAATATAGACCAGCATGTCTGCTATTTAGAGAGGCCTCCTTAGCATTTAGCATGTTTTTATATTTACTAACCTGTGTTTAGCTAAGAGTTGTATTTAATGGTCCACTTACCGCCGTAGTTTTCTTAGTGGGTTTAATGCGAGCAAATATCTGTATTGTCTGTTTCACCATTTTCCCCCTAAAAAATAAACTCTTCAACCTAGTTGGTCTGTACACACATAGATATGCTGCTGTAGTTGGCTAGCCTGCTGGCTAACTTTTGCTTTAGGCACTGTGCTCGCTGTGGTTTGTTGTAGCTGGTTGCTAGGTGACGACGGTCACGGCGGGGGAGTAATGACAAAGATCGTCTGTGTTGTTGAAGATGACTCCTCAGACTAAATCAACCTTTACGTCCGTGATCTTTCTGTATTTTCCCCAAATGCCTGGTAGTATGAGTCAGAGCCAGTTCAGAGATGTTCAGGGAGGTGTGTGTGTATATGTGTGTGTGCGTGTGCGTGTCTGTCTGTAGGAGGGTGCATGTGAATAACATTAAACACATTGTCAGAAATAAAAATAAAACAAAGATTCATAGCTGTTCTACTTCCTCTGATGTTTATTGTTCTGTACTAAGCAGGTGTTTTGTATATTCAAGACAAAAGTTCACTACAAGTTCGGTGACTCATTCAGTGGGCATATTGACAGGAGTGTATTCAGTGCTGTAGGCACTCCCCACACATTAGGCCAATATTACAGTTAATCATAATGTAAATAGGTGCAACTACAACTGCCGGATTTGACAGTTATAGATCAGTATCTGGGAAAAGGAAATGGGAATTGCAGTCGTAGTGTGTGGTGATCATGTAATTAGCACAGGTGTTGCATAAAAACCTTTAAACATGAGCAAAATACAGAAAAATAGCAGCAAATCATAGCATGTAACCAGCTTCTCTTTGATCCACCACAAACCAAAATTCTGTGTTTTGAAAATGAAATATTAGAGAAACCCGAGTGTGTTAAAATGAGAGATGTGAGAGACCAGACTGCAGGACTTCTGTGTGCGTGCATGTGGTGTGCATGAAGCAAGGCTAAGAGGGGGTGCAAATATATACCCTGTGGAATGCAACAGAATCCTTTACAGTCCTGGTGAGTTTGGATTCTGTCACAAGCTCACACACACACATACAAACACACATGCGCACATTCATGAACACACCATATTGCACCTGTTGATCTATAGCTCTATAGGCAATTTGTTGGATAGAGTTTACTTTGTGAGGTTGATTTATGCCACTGCATACCAGCACAGTATGGTGCTTACTTAGAACATCGGAAGGGTTAAAAGTACAGCAGCTTATACAGGAATCCATCAGGAAAAAACACAACATGCTTTCTCTCATACAAACTCATAAGAAACACAAATTCACTTATCAGCTGATTTGCACAGAACCATATGTCTTGTGTTTGGGAGGGTGGGGGAAGGGAGGGGGGATGACTTTGACCCTGTCTCCAGTTTCAGTTTGTGTGTGTGTGTGTGTGTGTGTGTGTGTGTCTTGCTGTTTCTGGTATTTCACCTGAACCCTGGATGTCCCTCAAATATAGCCCACCAGGAGGCCTTACCCCCAAGCTGTGCACCAGACAGCGTACCAGGAAGGCTGCACGGTTTCATGGTGGCATTCAGGAGCCTGTATTATGTTTGTTCCAGTACATTCCTTTGTGCCACAAAAAATACTTCTTGTGTGGTTCCTTGTTTTCTGTGGAATTGTGTGTGTATGTGTGTGCGTCACATTGCGCCTGATCATTCACTTCTGCCGAGCGAAACACATTTAGCAGGCATTTAGTGGTTTAAATGTGTAGATAAACATATACCATTTTTGCTATAAAGAATATGTGACATTATACAAGAGTGTGGTTGGCTCTCTAGTATAAATACACCCTTTAACGATAAAAATACTCAAGCCCTTGCACATGCCCTGCACTGCTGTCACTGTGTCCCCTATTACCTGTCGTTGTTTACAAAGAAAACATTTTTATAACTTATTAAATTAGGTAAAAAATTCCATGCATACCTTATTGGGACAACCTAAACAGTTATTCTACTCGCACAGGGACGAGCATTTATAAGAGCATCGTGTCAGGATAAGTGATAGGATGTGTTTCACATGGACTCCAAATGGTCTAACATGCAGCCCTGCATTCCTTCAGGTTAGACTGTGTGTTTGGGATATTTTGTATTATGCAATGGGTAAGGGCTCTGTGAGAAGAAAGTGTAGCCTTTTAGAGGACTCTTGCTGTCATGTTGCTGCTCATGTTTAGCGCTCTACACTGTGCTACTAGTCATTCGTTTCAAGTAGCCATCAGGCAGGTACCACTAACCACGCATGGTTGAACAAAAGCTGTGTTAGTACAACCCCTGAGCGGTGAGACGACTTCAAAGAGGCAGCTTTTTTTTACAGGTGATGTAACACACCCTCTGGCAGCCATATTGGAGGTCTACCGTTCTTTGGTAACAGTATGAACAACTAACTCGACTAAACTAAACTTTCTGAACCGTCGGAATTCAGAAGACATGGCTTATTTATGTGCTCCTGTGTCTGGAAGGGGATCGTTTTGCCATTTTGAATCAATATCCACTTTGTTGGCACTGTGTCTGGTCAGATTAAAACTCAGTTTTGTTGCAAACCATACTGAAAACATTTTCAAATTTGCACATGAATTGTATCTATTATATCTAATAGATGACAGTGTTGCAGGTGCTTGCCAGATGCATGTTAAGACAGATATACTGTAGACCATTTTGCTAAATTAGCCCTGTGAATAGAAGTACGGTTGTAAAAGCTGTTTTTTCAGGTTACCTCAGTCGACTTTTCAAGCTACAACTGGCAAAGCCTTATAGCCAAGAGCAAAGGTGTTGAAGACAATAGAGTCTTCTGTGCCACATATTCTAAATGTGGACGTTTTTCAGTTTTATTTAACGGGTTATTTAATGCACACTCATTCCATGATCTCAGTCAAATATCTCTTTTTCTGTGCTGTGTTTTTAGGCATAATTTCTGCAAAACATTTGGTATTCCGCTGGACTTACATGATGTCTGTGCTTTACATAGAAAGTCCTTCAGAAAATCTAAGTGCTGTCATTATGTGTAGACCAGAGGATTCAGTCACATGGGCAACCATATCCTCTGCATCCTGAATCCTGCCCATATCTTAACCAGCTACGCAGTATGAACCACAAGCATTCCAGCAACACAAAATAAAGTATTTCTCGTGCATGTGGACATTGGAGCTGGGGACAGTATTGCATCTGGAATATTACTCAATGGTATTATTATAATCAACAGAGTTTTTAAGGGAAAATGGAACCATGTTGACAATTTACATAGCCCCTAAAACTATGTGATTGCTATTCTTGTTTTATTAATAAGGTATTTTTCCATGGAGTATGAAAAATGCCACAGTAGTTGTCTGTTATCTCCTCTTTCTTTGTATTGGAAAACTACATTATATTTATATATATATATATATGTGTGTTGCCATGGCATCCAAAATCAGAGAATCCGTCACAATATTGATAATGTCATGTGATACTATGTATACAAAATGCAGCCTTTTCAACAAAAAAAGTAGGTATGAGTTCCAAGAAGGAAGCAGCCACGTCCACTTTCCACAAAACAAATCCGTTTCCTTGACTTTCACAGAAAAGTGCATGCAGTAAACACCAACTAAGGGCTGGACTGGGCTTGTTAGAGAGCTGTGAACTCTTTTTTTAATATCCTGTTTTGGTCCATGTGTTGTCTTTAGCTCTAGCTGACATAGCTGTGGTTTCACCCCAAAGGAGGAAACCAACTGTACTGCATGAGTCCAACGCACGGCAACAAACTTCAAATCCGGATGCATGACATTTTTACTCTGAACAAATAAGTAACAAACACTCTTTTTTTTTTTTTGTCTGTTCAAAGTTTTGCGTGCATGCAACCACCATCCTTTAACAAAGTTAAGCAATAATCGGCCTCTCTCAAGTTTCCCATAATTCCTTGACATAACTTCTTTCACCTTTCCCATGTTGGGTTAACTGGAAGATCAGGTGACAGTAAGAAGTATGCGAATGTCACAATAGAATTGTCACTGTAGATGACGATTGCACATTTAGACATGTGCAAGTATGCATGCATAAACACACACACACACACACACACACACATACACACAAATACATGATTCATTAACTGTGAAAGGACTGAAGTACAGTAAAGACTTGTTTGGATACAGATAAAGGTTTGGGCTACCTGCTTCAATCAAGAACATTTCAAAACAAAACATGGAGAACCTTAAAGGCAAAAACAACTTGTGCAAAAAAAAAAAAAAAAAAAAAAAAAAAAAAAAAAGAAACCTGTTTTTTCAGTCATCTTTGCCAACATTCAAAACCTTTGTCTGTAACTGCCTGGCAGTTAATCAAAAAGGTGTGCTCACTGTCAGGGGATTTCAGCCTGACTGGCTCAAGGCTGAAGTCCTGCCTTGAACTACATGAAAAAGAAAGTATGTATTATTAGAATGGATTTCTCGTGATTGAGGAAGAGGCAGAATTGTCTCTGCAGGTGATTGCACCATAGTGGATTAGACATTAACCATGCTTGCCGCTGCTTGCTTACAGCACAAACAGTAGCCTACCAACCTACTGCGCGTACACAAACATGATGTGTGTGTGTATATGGGAGTATTTGTGTTGATCTACATCTTTGTGTGTGATTGTTTACTGTACATGCATATGTGGGTATGAATTGTAAATGCCAACATTATTTAAGAGTGCATACACCCAGTCCATTGAGCTGTAAACACCGTACCCACCACAGCGCCTGGCTAATCAATCCCTTACGACGGTATCTTGGCGCTCCTTTCAAACGGAGCGGTTTAGATTTGGCCGGGCCATTATTACAGAGTTGGGGAAGATGATGCCTCAGTTAAGTAGCTGCCTCTCAGTGGCTTAGTGGTTGAGGTTAAATAGATTCCATAGGATGATATGTTGCTCTGTGAGCGTGTGCATTAGTGTGTGTATGTGAGTTGTCCCAGTTCTGTCTGAGGGTGGCCACAAAGGCTTAGTGGTAGAATGCCAAGATGCTCCTTTAACCGAAAGGACGATTAGAGAGAGGCTCCTGCTGCTATGCTACCTTGCTTATACAGTGTTATAGTGTGAGTGTCGTCATCACATACAAGAAATGTGCGTACACACGTGTTAATATACACACACGGCTGGTGGAGTATGTAAAATCATGTTGGAGATCATTTATATTGCAAAAAATAAACATCAAATAAAGAAGCACAATCAAAGAGATGTAGATGTAACCACACCCTCTCACTAGTTCTCACTACATGTGACATGGCCTCAGTAACATCTGTATAGGCCACATTTACACAGCTATATTGAGTCTCCCTGGGAAAAAGTTGATTTTTTTTTTTTTTTTTTACCACCAGTTTATTTCCAAAATGGTGACGTGTTCTATTCAGTAAAGAAATGATGTTAACAGAGTGACATTCAGTGTGAATAACTGTTAGGGTTGCGGGTTGCTGTGACGACAGGGGTCAGCCCAATACAGTGACCGATACGTGTATGTTTGTATGTAGGGTGAATGCATCCTGTTTCTACCACATCACCACTGGTCTTTAAAGTTTTCAGCATGTTTGAAGCAGTGACTTCTTCAGTTCCTTCACTCACACTTGCCAATGATGCCCAAATGCCAAGTGGAGGGTTTTCAGAATGCACCAAATCTTCACTTTTTCTCACTCTTGAAAAAAATATTTGACTTTATTTTTACATAGATCAAAATAATGCAATTAATAGCTTTTTTTCACCATTTTATCCTGAAAATGGTGGCCTGTCACTGCTGGAAATGAGACTGATGTGAGCAGTAAGCATAAACCCAAACAATGAAGATGCAGGCTGATAAACCAAAACAATGAGCTGAAAGATGCTAAGATGGACTGTAAAGCTTCATCGCTATGACTCCTCTCACATTACTCATAGTTATTTAATTTAGCGTTAGCACAAATTATTGATTAGTGCAGCTTTAACTTCAAATCAGCTGCGTTTGACTTACTACATGTAGACATTCTATGACCTGTCTGTGTGTACTTATATATGCATAAGTGTGTGAGTCATAAACAGAACAATATACAGTACAGAATCTATAACACCACTTTCAGCATGAGGATGTTATAAATATATCTTTTAATCTAATTTCAGTTATGGCTAGAATCAGCATAGACCATAGTGCTGAATGTCTATCTCAGGCAGTCACCAGCAGTAGCGTCCATGCTATTTAAGGCTGGGGTTTCAGCAGCTCTGCCTTCCTCTCCAGTGCACAGTTTTCTGGTCAGTAGTTGTGTCCAAGGGAATTCTTTAGGGCTTTGGTTATGTGTTATTCTCTGAGGCTTCTGCCCTCTGTTATGCTTGCTAGGCTGAGGCATATCAGACTTCAGTCTGCATTCCTGAAATACTGTATATGAATCTCCAAGACTCAAAGACTAGCAATATTGCGGGATGGATTTGTGGATGAGCAAGAAGTCATGGGCAGGGTGACATTTAGAATTTTTTGGATCTGTCAGCATGTTTGTTTTTCTGTCACTAAGAAGAGCAGTCAAGGAAATATGAAATTGAGAAGTACTGTATATTTTGAGTGATTTGTTTAGGGATGTTTTGCTCTGCTGTCTAAATGAGTTCTGTTTCTCTTCAGGCAGAATATGATGTACTGTTTCCATGAGTCAATCTGCATGTAAAATACAATCCAAAGCAGAAACAGAAAGGCTCAGTTAATATTTGAATCCACCCCATAACATGAAAAAATCTTTGCCACGCAATTGCTTCTCATTTTTAGTCAAATCATTTAGAGTTACTATTAACAGCAGTGACTGCAAAGAGAAGCACCTGAAGTCAAGGGAGTATTTTGGCGGCAGTAAATCCACAAATGCACCAAAATTAGCAGTGACCTCTTATATCATCATTGATGTGAACACACTGTTTTTCATCGTCTTTGCTTTACAGAAACTGACGCAGTTCATTCCTTACTTACTTCTCTTGAGTTATATTTCCGCCTGTCAGTAAATATTATGTTATCACAGAACTCTGTTTGACGGCTTCCTGATAACAGCTTGATAAATACTCATCAAAGTACTTTCAAAACTATTACTGGCACGTAGGACTAATCCATTCGCCTGGAAAATCTGATGCATACCTTCTCCTTTTATAGCAACTCTCATGCTTGGCATTTTTAGCAAGGGGGAGTTTTTAGGCCATCATTGCATAATGGACATTATGTCAAGAGTTTTCATTGATTGCAGCTCACCAAATCTCTCTTGTCTCTTAGTTTGGACTCTTGGAATTCACTGTGAGCCATCTGTGTAAATAGCTGCTAAATATTTCTCTTAAGTCATTATTTTCTCCTTTCTCAACTCCCCAGAAATGTATTTACATTTTTCTAAAAATATCTTTTGGAAAACTCAGTTGATGCTCACGGAAAGTGGTTGTAATTCTTTTCTATTCACACGCAATTTTTGCCCTTTGTCTTATGGCTACAATATGTTTATATACACTCCTTATAGTACATGCTTGTCAAGTGGCTTTCCCTTCTCGCTCCTCCTTCTTATCCATTCCTTCCATCTGCTTCATCTCTCCATCCCAGCTGCATGTGGTCAGGAGCTTGGACAGTGGGCAGGGACAGGGCTGGGCGGTCCTGCTGGCCTGGCGGTGCTTGGCAGTGGGGAAAGTTGGTGGATTAGGCCCTCCCTCCACGGTCCTAGTGGGCCTGGAGCTCTGAACACAGACTTAACCGCTCAAACTGCACAGTATAAATAGAACAAACTTGGGTTTGAGAGAGCACCACATTGTGACTTCTCAACTGTCAAGCAGATAGAAGAGGCAGTAGCATGGAGGACAGAAAGCTACAGAGTACGTGTGTGTGTAATGAAAACACAAGTAATGTTATTGAGGAGTGAAATTTCCTTGTGAGCTTTTGTAGCAACCTAAGAGTAGCAGGAGAAGATGGATAGGGAGCATTGGAATGGAGAGAAAATAAATGGATATGAAATGAGAGACAGGGTTGAAAGAGCACAAGAGGAATATTTGCAGCTGGAATGACAAACGTAGTCGCTAAAAGAACTGTAAGGTATTGGAAATATTGGCCGAGCGTCTACACCTTCACCTCTTCGGAGCGATGACTGCCCAGTGCCGGCAATTTTCTGTCCAAGTCCACTTCCCCACACAAGCCAAGCCCAGGTGATGGTTCAGCACACATACAGTGTTATGTAAGAATTGCGGGAATGCTTTTTGGCTATGACTATAACGAGCTGAGAGGGAATTTGACATGAGAGCCCCCGTAGGTCCGCCGAATTCCTGCTGCCGTAGAGGATTCTAGCATCCAAATTCCTCTCCTCCACAGTGTGGTAGAGTTACAATGAAATACCTTGCGGTGTTGAACTCTACTGCCTTTGAAGTCCTATTCAGGACTGTGTGTTGGGCTGCTGTTGTTGCATGCCATTCTTCACACAATAAGCTGTGTTATGTCACTGTTACCCCTGGCCAACCCCGTGATGTGTCACACCAGAGGAGGCCAATCCATGATCTGCCAAAAGATTTCTTCTTTTGAAAAAAAAAGTGCAGGGAAGTCAGATTGGATGCATGGCGCAAGCCGCAAAGTGGCCTTGAATGTTTTACCATGCAGATAATTTGTTTTGATAAAAATGTTATTGCTATGCACTATTGACCGCTTGGTTACATAATGCTATAAATGCAAACAGTGTGAGACCAGCAGACATTATGTCTCATTGTATCACTTAACGTCTGTGGCATAAATAGGAATTAGGACAGTTTATTGAGGATATTTCCGTAGCAACAATAGGTTTGTGTATTGATTAGTAGCAAAGTGTCACAGTTAATTAGGCCACACTGAAGTGATGAGAGAGTGTGTGTGTGTGTGTGTGTGTGAGGATGCTGCTTCATTTTGTTGTGTTTTTCAGCTGCCCTGAGGGCAATGCAAATTCCATTACTTCTCTGGATGTTGTTGGAAATCGATATTTCTATTTGGCTATTTCTGCCAACATCATCATCCATGTAATGGTTTTACAACGCTGTTGCTTTTAAATTCACACACACACACACACAAGCACAGACATACACAGTTAGGATATAGCTCCACTGCTCCACTGCTCCGCAATGGAGACAGAGAGAAAGACAAATGTAGAGAGACTTTGATGACAACCGGGAAATGAAAGGGAACGTATCACACAAGGCAGAAATAGAACAGAGTAGTATCTTATTGATTGTCAGAATTTGTACTGTAGTCATCACAATGCATGAAAGGAAGGTTGGAAGGATAGAGGGAGGACAGGCCAGAGAGGGATGGATGGCGCATACAGATGACTTTTCATACTTCCAGGGTGAAAGCTAATAGAGAAGGTTTATTGGGGGAGTAATCGTGCTGCACTTTCTCCTTCTGTCGTTCACACCTCATCGGAGAGAGGTTACAGAGACACACACAGAGGAGATGATGAGAGAACTCTGGACAAAAACCAGCGGAGCATGCAGTTCAGTGGACAAAAGAGGGCCTCTGTGTTGTGTTAGACAGCGCAACCAGGTCAGCTGTTCAGAACATGTCAGGTGAGGAGAAACAGGAAGCTTGGTTTCAATGAAGGTGATAGTGGTGTTGAACTATTCAGAGTTTTGTATTGTGGCCATGCATCTTTTCTGTAGTGTCACAAAAACACCACATTCCGAATGAGGTATATAATTGTCTCTCTATGTCATACATATCCATTCTGTTGCTTATGCATATTTGAGCCATTTCAAATCAAACTGTGTATACTTAATATGCTGCCCATTTCCCAAAACATATTACACTTTTGAGCAAGGAAACATGGACAACCACAGTCATTTATGTAACCCATACAACTATCAGGTCTGTGAGCCACCAGGAAGAGAGTAGAATCCTCTGGTATGATGTGCATCACTTCATTTTCTGCCGCAAATGTAACCAAATATGGCCTACTATTACAGTAAATTTAACAAATTTTCACTCAGAATGAGAGGGTAACAGTACTATAACTTTTCTGTAAAAAATATGCTATAAGTGAAAGAAAGCCACACATAAAGCCAGGGTTCAAGTATGACTGTACACATATAACTTTTTATCTTCAGTCTTTTCTAAATATGCTTGGAACTAACTAACATAACACTTGCTCTCTATTTTATATATACATTTGAAAGAGAGGATATATTATATTACAATCTGTTTCGCATGATTTTATAGGGCTAAGATAATTGTTATCTTGTCTAACAGGCAGACATCACATGCACTTTATGTCTTGACAACCAAGTTGTATTATTTTTAGTTCATTTAGCTGAGTATTTATTCTACCAACACACAAAAAACATGTCACAACAAGAAAGCTAGTTTTTTTTTATCTTAAAGTCTTGAAAAGAGAAGCATGAGCATTTTCAAATTTGGTTAAATTAAAGAAAAAAAAAGAGAATGGATGTGAAAAAGCTCACTACAGGAAGTGACACAACTCGTGCCTGGAGATCCCACTCTCTTCCATCTGGCTCCCCAGATGTGACCTCCATAGCCGGACCCTTCCTCTACCAGAACCAAGTGTAATAACCACAAATTGGGTTTTTACAAGGGATTATAAGCAGGATTGTTTCTTGGCCAGGTGCACTGACTTCTGGGAGTTTCTGTTGGTTGCCTAGCAACCTCACAGCAATGACAACAAAGCTAATAAGTGTATTTTCCCAAGATTTTGAACGAGTCCTTTAAGAGGTATTTTGTTTACTTGTCACACAAGCCATAGATTCAGGTCCGCAGAAATGGAGTGGAAATACCACCCACTCAAACTACACAGACAATATCTACAATATCTCTGTAGGAAAAGCACAGGTGTATGTAATAAAATTAATGATAGTTGAATTCTATTTAGCTGCTTCAGCTTCAGGGTCTTGGTATTATGAAATCTGGCTCACTGTCATGGCTTAGTGGGACACTTGAATGGAACAAAGCCATCGTTAATGTTATTAGTAACACTTGTGCTTTTCTTTCAATATGTCTGCTGTGAAAAAGGTCTATTGAGGACACTGAGGCCATGTCTTTGTTTTTTTGCAGGGGAGTTGCTGAATTTGAGTTTTTTTTTTTTTTTTAGCAATGTGTGTGAAATTAACATTCTCCAATTACAAACTTGTAATTAACTTGCCGTCAAATGTGTTAAAGTTGGACCTTTTTCAGGCAAAGAAAATAGTAGATTGATAAAGGCTTTAGCATTTCTCCACGAGCATTGTGTTGCTGGTATATGTGCAGAAATACGATTTACAGAATGTATAAATCAACAACTAATTGAATAAATAAAACCTGACGAGCCCAGTTATCAAAGAAATAAAAAAATTCTGATAGTGGTTAAGGGACTTGTGACTTCAGTATTTCTATAATAGAAATCCTGGCAATGGCCCTGGCCAAAACATACTGATATTTTTAAGAATTTAAGATGTCATCAAGTGAAATATAAGCTTGTAAAACATTTTGTCTGGAGTGCCTTTTGTTTAAAAAAAAAAAAAAAACAAAAAAAAAAAACAAGTTGCCTCTGGTTTTAATTGATAAGCATTCAGAGGTGACTCATTTCAGCAGAATAAGCTTTTGACTAGTTTTTATATTTGTTGGCCAATGCACCATAACATGTGGCATTTTAACACATTTCATCCTTGATCTACTGCACATGCACACTGTCATGCTCTTGTTCTTTTAGTGAAAGCCTCTAGTCAAAGCTCTTTACTAAACTGATATGAACACAACTGTGGAATAATAAATAAATGCAAATTTGTTATTTGAAATGCATGAAGTCATTACCTTCGTAGTGACTCCATCATCACTCACATAGCTGAATGGACACATTTGCCAGAGTAATTTCCACCACTCACATTGAACGTTTCAGTCATTTATTCAGCCGGCTTGTTACTTGCAGCAATTTGAGGTAAGTGCCCCTGGTCAAGGGCACCAAGGCATTTTATCTCAGGAAGTAGACCTGACAAGTGATATTGCATCTAGAGACTCACTATATACAAAGCGTGCAGGTTTTGTGCTGATGACTGATTTCATTGTATTGTCTGTTTTATTTATTGTATTGCTCTATCTTTCTTGTCGACGTCTAGTATCCAGAACGTGGGTTTTGCTCTGTCATCTCCCATACCAATCCTACAGCCTAAAGAGATGCTGTCTGTAAGCATAACCTAAGGGATGGTAACGTCAATCTGTTGGCTTGTCTGTCGGTCAAACACTTTGGGACAGAATGAAATAAAACTATTTAAAGGACTACAATTAAAATTTGTACAGATATTCATGGTCCCCAGAAGATGAATCCTCTCAACTTTGGTGATCTCCTGACTTTTTCTCTGTGCCACCATGAGACGATTGGTTGGATTGATATAACATTTAATACAGATATCCATGGTGCCCATACCCATAATTCTGTCTTTTTCTTTACGTCACCAGCAGGTCAGTAACTTAAATTATCCAGTGAATTATTTCAATAACCGCAAGATAGATTGGCATATGCTTTGGTACAGCCATTCATGGTTTTGAATAAAATGTCTGAAACTGGGCACACACATTCATGTTCCCTTCAGGATGGATTTCAATAGCTTGGGCGATCCTTTAACTTCAATTAAGTCAACATTGCAACTGTTTTGGTTTATGACCAAATACCTGCAAAACTACTTCGTGTTAATCAATAACTAGTAAATTATAATGATCATGCTAATATGCTACATTAAAATGGTGACCATGGCATTCATTAAATATGTTAAACATCAGTATGTTCATTGCATGTGCTTTGTCATTGTGAACATATTAGCATGCTGACACATTTAGCACAAAGGAAGTACGCTGGCATGGCTGTAGACTATTAGTCTTGCTAGATACAGTATTGCATACATATATCTATGGCTTGTATTCTTGCTGTTCTTTATCCACTGAGAGCTCATAGAAAGATACTGTTGTACATTTGTGCGTTTGTATATGTGTATGCATGTGCACAGACCACGTGTGCACATGCAAAGTTTCATATTACCGGACATGTGTGAATTCAGTTAGCGCCATTTCTGTTCTCCCAGACACCCCTGAGAACCTGAGGTGTCGACTGGACCTTTTCACATCTGCAGCCTTGTCAAATCAAGACTGTCTACAAACAACCTGGCTTCTGTCTGATAGACGCACAGAGAATCCTCCTGTAACTAAATCTGTTAGTCTTGGCTTTCTGCCTCGGACGCGAGCAGGGATATAAAAGCGATATGGTTTCAAATTATTTGAATGGTTGGAGGTGTATTTGATTTTACTGCCTTGACGCTCTAGCAGCCTCAGAGTCAAGCCTTTCCCTCACAGGATCCAGAAGTAGAACAGTCCTCATGTCTTCCAAACTTTAAAAGTCTTCAAAAATGTACATTAGCTGCTCTTTTGCCTGGGTCTGTTCACCAGTAGTCTCTCTGAGGTCAGTGTAAAACCTGGAGTATCTACTCTAAGCCTTGGACAGATATCCCCACTCATTGGGCTCACTGGAAAAACACTTAATTTGCGGTGGCGTCACTGTGAGGACACTGCTCCCTGTGACATGGTGGGTTAATTATATAATATTATATGTCATATATTTGTGCTCCAAACAATAGGAAGGTTACGATAAGTCTAACTGACTCCTGGCATCATATTGTGGCATAGTGTGTGTGCGTGTGTCTGTGTGTGTCCACATGTCGCCAAGTCTAATTCACTCACTGAGTTTTGAGGGTCAGGCTAAAAGGCTCAGGTTAAAGTTACTGACAGAGTGTCATTATCTGACATGAATCTAACTTCCCTATGATATACAATCCGGTCTGGATTATAGATTTGACCTCCCCCGAGTTTTGCCAAATTGAAGAGATTAATCGAGGCCTCTTGTTTGGTTCTCTCCCAGGGGCGGAATCACTCGCTCCGTCTGGATAATGTCATCCCAACTTTGACAGGCCAAGCCGCCAGGCTACCGGACAGCCCCACTCTTTCTTTCTACTCCTGAAACTTTGCTCAAAATAAAGACATGCACTCACTCTTTGAAAAACTTGACACTTACAGTAGCTCACACAATTATTTCTGGCAAGAAAATGAAACAACTTCCTGATAATTGCTGAACTTAAAGGCTATCTTTGCAAATTCATGGTCATAATTTGGAGAAAATGATCTTCCTCAATAATGCTGAACATGAATATGAGGATAAGAACACAATCAGTGACTAACCACCACACATAATGCAAAGAGTTCTGGAAAAGGCATGAAGGTATTTAAAGAATGCCCAACAATGCACGTAGCAGCAATGTTTCTACTTTCATTTTGACACCATATAATCACAGGCTTGTAACACTGATGCAGCCTTTCATACATGTTTTAACATCTAAAAATGATCTATGGGAAGCCTTTACTGATTTAAACTACTATTTAAATGACAGGAGAAGCACAAGAAATATCATTCCTCCCCGCCCCTAAAGGTGTTCTAATTGTCTGAATGGACAGTGTCAGTTAAAATACAACAAAATACAAATGTATATAGTCAAAGAAACTAACTAATATCTTTTGTTACCCTACAGAAAATGAAGATTACAGGTTAAAAAAGAATAATAAAAAATGAAGCAGAAGACAATGAGATATCCTTACTTTTACTATGGCTTCAACTGCAAAAACACTGGCTCCTACATTCCCCACAATGCAACTCAGTGGCATCTTTGCGTGGCATTGTTTTACCTTATTTTGTCAAACCATGAAAAGCTTCTTCCAGTGCCACAGACAATATTATACAATGGTTTTACAGGCTGAGTTAAAGTATTCCTCATGACAAGTAAACTGAACTGCATGTGTAAAATTGTTGGAGTTCCCCTTTAACCTGTTCTGTTAAAAGATTACCGTTGCAAAATGCTGCTGTTGCTTGTTGTTAGACTAAATTATGAAGTCATCATCATATTCATCTGTTGACAGGAAACATTGCCCCGGTTATGCCTGCCAGGCTTTAAACATATTCATTCATGAGTGTAGTGATCCTGCCAGCTTTTACGAGCTACATAAACAGTGGCTCTGAGATGCTGTGTCTCCAATACATTCATCCAAGCGGTCTCCACACCTTCAACGATCTTGCATTTCATGGGGACAGATAATTAGATTGGCGAGAGTTCATTTCAGGCCACTAAATTCACTTCAGCAACACTCCAGTCCTGTTTACTGACCTTTCTTACTGAGGAATTATCTCACACATTTTACCCAAAACATCACAGCAGGCCTGTCTCAAAACACATGAAATTAGTATTGATGTTCATGTTTGAGCCCAGGTCAAAGCGAATGCCCAGAATTTGCAATTAATGAAGGATTATGGGCTGCGAGGAGATCAAAACACAGCCAGTCACACTGTTTCTTCATATTTCAGAGGATTAAATCCTTGGTAGCTGGGATTGCAAGACCTTTACTTTATGTTTGGGAATTTTTTTTGGACTGTATTTCATTGTCAAACATGCAGTCTGTAATACATTGTAACCTGATCAAAACGAACTAACTACAGTAGTGGTTGAGTTTGTAGTCACCCAGATTCGCTTTTTATACCTTTATAGCTGTATGATTTGTTTTTCTAATGAATTACATCCCTATAGCTGTTTCCTCCTTGGAGCATTTTCCTGTCATTACAGTTCCGTGTTACTGGTTGTTTGGTTTATTGTTATTAATTTATTGTTTTTTTTATGGTAGCAACGAAATGAACATGTAGAAGGAAATTCATTATTACTGAGATGTGGCTAAGGTAATGATTAATGGGTCTTGTAATGTTTCAGTTCTGATAGTGATCATCTTCACCTCCTCTCCAACACACACACACACACACACACACACACACACGGACAGACAGACAGACAGACAGAGTGCGGTAGCTTTAAGATAGGAGGCGTGGTGCTGCTGTTTTGACCGACTTGTCAGTCCCTTCACTCTCCACTATCATTCTTCTGAATGAACAGCCTCGCACAGCCAACACAGGGCATCGGCTTTCTGTTTTTGATGATTATTACTATTATTATTCAGCCCTGAGACTGATTTCGCCTTGTGACAGCGACAAGGGATTATTATTACCGTGCAGTGACAGTTTCTCCGCATCAAATCAAGAAGGTAAGTTTACAATTTCCCTGCGAATCCAATGTTGAAGTGAGCGGTACCTTGTGATGGTGTTCACCCCCCGGCTCTACCTTCAGCTGCCGCGGAAGCAAAGGAAGCCATCAGCTGGAAAATGTTATACTGAAGCCCAGGCTAGAGAGAAGTGTTGCAATGTCAGCCGCGTTGGGTTTTCAAATAAGATTCAAGCACCACTCCTATGGTGTAAGATGGAAATGTGCTGTGCCTGGTTGCTGTTTTATATATATATATATATATGTATATATCCTACATGCCAATTAAGATCCAGCATCTGATTCTAAACCTGTCTGGATGCTTTCATATGGAAGGGAAAATGATTAATGGAAGAATAATGCCTGTTGTCCATCAAATATAGCTCGTTATTCCCTGTTATTAGATAAATATCAGAATATGAATGCAGTTTTGCGCATGACAGTCGGTATCAACCTTTAATCTTGCGCAGATTTTGCATTTTTAAAAAAAAAAAAATTAATTACTATCTCTGCCGGTGACATTATCGTTCTCAGTTATTAATCATCATGATGGACTGCACGTAGCCTTCCCATGATGCGCAACGTTTTGACCTCGATATTAGGCGGCTGTGCGTTCAGTGGGCTAAACGGACAGACATACCTGTGACCATCTAAAGAGGGCGCTGCGTCCCCTCAGCTGTTCTGTCATACTGCACAGTCATACTGCAAAAAATGTCTATTCATAACAAGGCAAGTTGTGCTGTGATACCATTACGTTTAGTTGGAATCAAATGTTTTTTTCCTTCCACTATCAGTATCTTGGCACAAGGCAGATTGAAGAATCTCTATTTTATTTGCCATTGTAAATGAAAGTGAACTAGGATGAGAATGAATTCTATCACCTCTTTGGAAGATATTTTCTTGTTTGCAGAAAAAATGTTACTTAAATATGAACAAATTACTTGTCATGATTGATACTTCTTGCAGTGTGCAGCAATTCCTCTTAAGCTAAATTTGGCTACAGTAATTTTTCAGGTAGTGTTGTGCATCCAGCTCAACTAAATAATTCTTTCTGTAACGTAAACGTATCTCCTCACAACATTGTTGTCTAACTACCAGAGGTTAATCTTAACAGTGCAGATTATTTAATACCGAGATTTTTGCTTAAACAGTTTTTAGATCAGTTTGTCAGTTGTTGTTATGTACCCCAAAAAACCCCCCCCCAAAACAACAACTTTCTGCATTTTTAATCAGGAAAGGTAAAAGCTTGCACATTTTGAGGCATCCTAACTCTTAAAGCTCACTTTGCGAGTCTGTTTATAGGATGGGAAGGCATCAAAAGCTATTTAATCTAACTGAACATCTGGCAGTGATGCAGCGTTGGGTCCTCTTGGCCAGTTGTTGAGGCTTTACAAGCACAGCACCATGCTAAGCACAAAACCATCCCCTCCTCCTCACCCACACAGCTTTTGCCTAAGGAGTACTTAGCATCCGCTACATTCCTCCTACTGGATCAAGATTGTGCTGCTTGTGAGCGTCAAGTGAGCCAGTGATCCTTAACTGTTTGGACGTGATTCAGAGAAATAAGAAATAGAGGAATAAAAATAAAAACGATGATTATGGGAGAAAGGATTGGAATGGATTATGAGATAGAAATTACATTTTAATCATGCTAACCCATTGGGAGTAAGTGGCTTGTGGGATTTGTCCATGTAAGGCTGCTGAAGGAATTTTTAACAATGTGTAATGCACATACTTTAAAGGCATCAATAGGCTGCCCACTGAACCCCACAGACTTGCGTTAATGGATGTCAGCTATGGATGGATTTATTGAAAAGCCCAGCACTATAGCTGGCTGTATATCTCTAAGCAGAGCTGCAATCCACTGAGCTTTTAATATGCTTTAAGCTTTTTCACAGCTCCAGCTTCAAGCATGTAAAATCATACATTTAAAACAGCAATATTTGTCTGTTTACTCTCAAGTCCGACTAGAGCAGCTGTTCCAGCAATTTGGCAGGAGTATTTTTAGGACCACTGTTTTGATTATAGCGCACAATTCTTGTCCAGCTACCTGTGTGTTTTCAGAAGGGAGGGAGGGAAGGAAAATAGGTCTGACATCCAAGAGTAACAAGGCCACTGGGCTGAGGTGTTCTGCTTCTGGCTGTGCCCCTGCTGACTGAGCGCAGGGTATAGAGCTTTTGGTTGTGTTTGTTTTTGTGTGGGCGGAAGGATGACTGGAAGCCTTGCTCAGCTCAGAATGGCTGCATGTGTTAGCAGGTACAGTATCTAGTGGGCCACACATGGCTGTGATGTGTAAGCGTCTCTGCCCTTGGGAGGGGTGGCCAAGAGAAAGACAGGGCCATTGTTCCCAACCAGCCGCTGAGGCAGAGGTTTACTTGCTTCCACCAGGGCCAGATGTTTTGCTTGGCACTTGCTACTGGCCATCAGGGCCATAAGGTGAGAATCTGGTGTGGCGGGCTAGATAGGGCAGACTGGACACATGTACTTAGCGCAGGGAGGGTATTTCGCTCAAACAGCCCTCATTGTAAACACACATCTGTCAATTCAGTGATCACCTATAGTATTTGTCAGAAGCACCTTGGATTTAGATGTACATTGCATATGAATGAAATGTAACCTTTAATAAATCAGTATGCAACAGATACTGATCATCACATTAGAAAGCACTGTATGCAGAAATTGCACCCTTACAGTTCATCAACTAGCATGCCAAGTCAATGGCTTCGTCCCAGTCTCGCCTCATAAAACTTACGTCCGAAAAGTTTGCCAGCAGCCGGCCCTTCTTTTTCTTCTTTACCCTTCACTCATCACTAACACACTGAGTGGCCACAGCGCACGCATACGGCCTCGTGCCAGTCTCTGTTCCAGCCCACTCTTCTCTTTGTGCTGTGGACAGGCAGGCAGCATGCTGGCTTACTGTATTGGTACAGAGTTTCTGGCGCAGAACGAAGGACTGGGAGTAATTAGCTGTGAGGGTATAATCCTATACCAGACACAGTGTTGCGTCTGTTAAAAGTACCCCCCTTCCCCGAACTCCCAATCCTCAGTCACAAGTGGTGGTTATGACCCCCCCCCCCCCACCTCACTCCACCTCTCCCACTTTACTAGAACCATCATTTATGAGTACATGTGCAAAAAGTGAAACTGGTTTGGTTCATAGATTTGTTTTTGCAGTAGGAGGCAACCATATTTTTTTACACTATGAATTATACTCTCATAGTCTGCATACACAGTTTAAAATAGGCCTCTTTCTGTAACATAAACAGTGCATTTCCCACTAACTGTCAGACTCTGAAATCTACAATGAGGGACAAATTGTATATGTGCACAGAAGCACCCTAAAACTGTGCAAGAATGCTTACAGGCAATGCTTGCACTGTGATGCTCAGTCACTGTGAAAGAACTTGGATCATAAGACTGATTTTATATATTTCAATATCTTATGTTGCTTTTTTAGTAGATTAACCAAAGCATGGAAAAGAAAGTTATGCCCTCTCAGCCTCATTCTGTCTCAAAGATGCCTGTAGGGTATGGTTCAGGTTGACTTTCTTTTATTGAGGATGCTAGAATAAATACAGATTTGGGCACTTTTATTTCAAGTTAAGTTAAATATCTTCTCTATTTTGTCTGAAAATGGATGACGACATTTTTTAACTTTTTCTTTTGCCTCAAGCTATGGCCCGATCTCTGCCTTTTGTAGAATTGATCCTGGCCATGCAGGATCAGTGTGCAGGTCTTGCTGATGAGTGGCTGGAACAGGCTCTGGTCTGTTTCCTCCACACAGTAGTGAGGCTGTTCTCTGCTGTGAAGCACCTGAGTTGGAGAGGAACTGCTGCGTGGCAGGAATGCCCCGGTATGCCAAAGACCATTGGCACCAGATCAGCATGGGACTTACCCGACTGTGAAGTTGTACTAAGATATGATCTTAATGTACATTTGCTGGCTCCTTCAACTCACAATCTGTAAATTTCCAAGATTTACTTTCCCTTTTTGGTCTTTGCGTCACTCTTGCATCCTCTTTACGACAACATCATGAACAGAACTTTAGTATGTTCCACTTATTGTGTGGTGTATATTAGAGATATTCAACTATGAATCTATCTTAACTAATTGCTTGGAAAAACCAACATCCATGGATCATGTGTAATACCTTTTCCTTAAAGGAGGAAACCTCTTTGTCCAGTGGGATCTATTAAACAAAACAGTGCAGGACACTTTGCATTCTTCCTTCTCCAATCCTTCTCCTTTTTCCTCCTCTTCAGTCAGTCCCTATAGTCTAATTTCCTCTGTCTCCCCCCACACACACCCACTCACTCACTTCAAATGTAAAAAAAAAACAGAGTTATGCAATCATGTGGTTAATTAAAATCTCATAAGCCCCAGATACTTTATCATTGAATGGACACCTCAAGTTCTGTTCTCGCAGTTCTGCACAATGTGTCATTGTTATCCAAGCTCTTGTGCACTAGTGCCACTGTAGTGTTGTTGGAAACAGTAGCTTGCTGCCTTGACTACCTGATTAGACTTGCATGTTTCCACCACTGGTATAAATCAGATGCAATTTAAGTCTCAGTTTCACCATGGGTTGCTCTGATTCTACAGAAGGGAGCTTGTGGCAACAGTAAAGGTTGTATTTTGCATTAAGTGTGCATGATGGCTGGATGATTGGTTCTTCAATCATATCAGAGCTTAACACACAGGGAGCAGGTGCTCACGTAAGATTGCCTCTTTAATGTCTTGAGGAATTATTTCCCCATCAGTGGGAATGATTTAGCACTGGGAGTAATGGAGGTTGAGAATATCCTAATATGTCTCCACTTCCTGACAGCTCCCACCCCCCACCTCTCACTCCTTGTTCCCAACCTCAGTCCTCTTTACCCCCTACCCTCCCTCACCCCCCAGACAACTAACTCAATGCAATGGTTGTTTCGGTCCCCTGTCTCCATGTAGTCACAGGCAATTAGCTCCCGTCAAAATAGGCTGCAGGACGAAGGGTTGAGATTCGGGCATCCAAACCCCTTGCTCCTGCCCCTTATGCTTGGCTAATATTACCCCAAGCTACCGAGAAAGGGCCAGATAGGTTTTGTCAGTAGATGGAAGGGAAAGAAGGGGAGGGTGGTCCACTTGGGACCTGTGCGCGTGCTACCTCACTGAGCACAAAGCAGCTCTTTCACTTGGGATCCGGAGCACATATGGAATCGTTTATCAAACCTCCAGTGCGTCAACCCCACCGTATTCTCTCAGCAGCAGGTTTCCCCTCACCTCCGCATCTCAGATTCACTTTGCCTCTGAAATTAGCTTGAAAGACTGCACCTGGATATGTTCATCCATTGTCCTTTGCTCCTTAGTCCTACTCAAACCCTGAATGCATCGTCTTTAAAGTCTACTCATTTAAGAAACCTTAACATTTCTTTCATATTCTTAGATTTTCTGGTTTGACCTTATGGTCTGTATTATGTATATAATGTCCAGTGGACATGACTGACCACTGTGATTTTTGAACCACAAATTACCATGTAGATTCCCTCATGGAGGTAGACCACTTTACAGTAATGCATCCCACGCTTGTATTCACATTTGGCCAGTTAAGGTTGCAATTAATCCACTGATGGGACATTCATTGCAATTGGTGCTCAGTGGAACAATATCAGTTAAGGTTATGTGACCTGAACTCAAGATCCGCGTTTAGAGTTTTCTTGCCATTCTGTGAATGAATTAGAGTCCATACAAAATTACAGGAACGCTATTTTAACAGTAACACTATGCCAGCGTGACATCATCTCCAAGGATTGGCCTCTAAACTGCACAGCTGGATGTAGATAACGGAGCAGCTTGGATGTTTATTTTTTTCCCCTTCTGCATTCCAGCTTCCTATTTATAATGGCAATGATATCCAGCTCGGGGGGTTACTTCTATAAAAGGAAGTTTGAAGACTTTTGCCGACTCACAGCCCACTTGAAAAGGGGCTTGCATGCCACATTTTTTCAAGATGTAACCTTTAGATTTCCAGTAGAAGGGCATCAATCACACAGAAAAAGAATGGTAAGTTTGGCTTGGGTCAAAGACAGCCGGATACAAGACTGAAGACTTGACTGAAAACACTGCAGAAAGAATCCAAGCGCAAAACTATCAGTTCCCTCAGTGGGGTTCTGCTTTTATATCATCCAGGTGTATCCTCAAAGGATTTAATGTTCTGACATTTGAGGTCTTTAGTATTTATCTTCTTTAGACAGTGAAAACTGTCCTGAAAATAAGGTGTGTAAAATGACCATAATAGATGCACTTTTTTGTACCAAAGGTCAAACCTATGTTTTTGTTGAGAATAGACTCCTAGTTAAATGTGGCGAAAGGTGACCTTTGACCTGTGACCTCATCCAACTGCCTGACTGGCCCTATAGGAAATAGATTTTGTTTACAAAGAGCTTGTCGTTATGTGCTTTTAGATTTAATTATCTTGACATGTCGGATTGGGTAGCTAAAGGCATTCAATATCTAAGTCTGGAGTCATGTGGCTTTGTTTTGCCTAAGCGCTAAAGACAAAGTTCACCCAGTTCCTCTTTAACCTGAGAATTTCCTTTGCTTGCAAACTGAGTAGATTTGGTCACCATTGCCAAACTGTTGACAAATCATTTGGCCCTTATTGTCAGCCCCTGAGTTTTTACCTTGCATTGTTGGTTTCCCAGGACAAAATCCTCCTTAAATTAGCCTAAACTCTTCAACACTAACAATCCAGATGTCCTCAGTGGCCTGACACCCCATTTAATGCCTAGCAGATGGTATTTGTAGCATTGGATTGTGTTGAGAACAGATTACCTTAATGAGGTCATTTACCAATGAACTGTGTGGGTTTGGACATCATCTGGTGGAGGCCCATACCAGCCCACAGGGTTTCTAGAATTTATTTAAGGTTACTTACAGGTTAAACATCCCTGGAAGATTCCTTGCTTGGAGTGCGTCTATGGAGTGCGTTCACCATGAGGGGCCTCTTCACAAGAGATATGGCATAGCATGAACTTCTTTGGGCTGTGTTATTGTAACTATCAGATCTTCCTCCTTTTTCCCTCCCTCCCTCCGTCTCCTTGGTGGACAAGGGTCTTTTTCACTGCCCTGTGTGGCTCTGTTTGTGTGTTTGATTGTGGGAAAATTTCTCGACTGTCCGTGAGAGTCCCCCGCTCTCTGGACTGGCTTTTCCCTTGAGGTCCTCCAGGCTCGGAGAGGCTGAGCCCCACCACTGCTCTGGGGTCCTTCTCCTCCCAGCAACCCCTAGTGGTAGAAGTGGTAGCAGAATGCCTCTGTCCAGTCTTTTGAGAACCAAACCACTTGTCGAAGCCATTCGTATGACCCCTTCTCTTATAGTGAGACTCGACATTTTATCTTTTTTGAAGGGAGAGATCCATCAGGCTTTTCAGCACAGCGATAAAGAAGCCTGGAAAAAACACTCCCCACCAATTAATCACTTCAGACATGGAGCTGAGATCGGGACATGGATCTTGATGTGACACAGAGTTTTGAGAATGGGCCAGGCTGTGGTGGGTTTATTTTGGCTACCATTGCTGAATAAGTCCTGGCTCCAAAGCTGCATATTGAGATAGGTAAAGTTTATAGCTTTGAGTTTGCAGTTTTGTTAATGAGACTTGCTCTGGTTCATGTACAGTATATGCCATTTGGCTGAGGGAATTACCTCATTAAATGAAGTTTGTGGCTTTGTATATTTATATTGTGAATTCTAGTTTTCCTTTTAATGCATTCTGTTCTGGAGTCTTTTGTATTGATTTGCTTCCATTTTCACATTTGTATATGGGCACAGTTTCAGTTTCACATCTGTTTCATGGGATTTCCCTGAAATACAGGTTTTGAGTCACCAGTGTCACTGCAGTACTTCACTAGTGTCACTGCAATACGTTAATTTTCACATTGGCCTGCTTGTGTGACTCTACACTGACTGACAAATAAATAAGCTGTAATTCTTTATTTAAGATAAGACAGGCTGTCAGATAATGAAACCCACTTCCACCCTCAATTCAATTTAAACAGCCGTAATTCACTTTACTGGTGTGGCAAATGTGTTTTATCCAAGTGATCTAAGTCTGGAGCATCATAACAAGATTTAAGATGTAGATGCATCCCATTCACCTGTATTGTTTTCCCCTTTAATCCATCATAATATTCTTATCCAGCCCCCTACCCCTTCTAAAGGTAACAAAATATGTTTGTTTATACTATTTACCTAATTTATGTGTGCATATTACAGTAAATGCAATAAAAGCTTTGTTAGTAAAAAGCCAACAAGAGTAATCTATTAATGTAATCCACACAAAAGATGGACAGACAAGCCTCTAAAATTAAGGCCAAAATAGCAAGCATTAGTCTTCCATTAAGGCTGAAAGTAGTGTGTATGATGGTGAGGCTGGCGACTGTAGCAGGGAGTATGAAGTTAGCAGTATAGCTGTGAATGTAACAGTTTGTGTATAGCTTAGGCTATTTGTTAGTGAATAAATGCTACAACTCCTCAAGACCCAAGCCAAGTTCCCGTGTCTTTCTTCCCACCTGCTGATAAAAGTGAAGGGGGCTAGCCCCAAAACTAACAACAATCGGTTAGCCTAAGCTGACTAGGCTCACTAAAGTTGGACTGACCTTTAAGGTGGACCAGCACTCATTTTAGTTACAATCTCAGCTGCTCCTAACAGAGAAATGTCTTTGCTGAGTCTCTCCAAGTTTTCCTTGGAACCCCCCAACCCCCATTACCATCGCCACCACCATCACCACCCCCCTGAAAGCAGTCCACCTAGAGGAAACTGTTATCCTATCCTCACCTGTTATCACTGGGTTTGAAAGACATAACGCTCATAAATTGACATGAGGAAGAAGACATGGTTTAAACATAGTATCATATCAAACAAAACCTCCCAAGTGATTTCATTTTGTTTGCAAAGGCTATTACTAAACAGTAAAACATTTTATAAGCTCAACACCGTCATAATTCTTACTAAGACTTTTGGATTACTAAATTTGGCATCCATATCTTCTCATGCATTTCTTCACAATCATGTAATGACGTTATGATTCAGTTCAAAGCTCTTAAGTAGAATAGAAAGCTGTGTCAGGCACTTTTACTGTGTTCTACAGGCTCTCTCCCAGGCCCTAATGCATCATCTGAGCTAACTGCCATCTCATTGTGTTTGAGCTTTGAGATGGATGAGCGAACGCAGTTAAGGATCCAGCAACGATGACAAACGGTTCTGTCTTTTTTCTATCGAGTAACTAAACAGACAAACACCATCCGAACAGTGGACCCGAGCCATAGATCCTTCAACCACGGCAAGTTCTTTTCAGAAACTCCTTTTCGCCAAGTGACAAACCGCGTGGTTGGCAACAACTAAAGCATTCAGAGGCGGTATGAATAGGGGTCTGTCTCTGGAGAGGCTTGTTGAAATGGGGCCTTTTGCTTTTATCCCTCCGAGGAGGCAGATTGATCTTGCGCAGGTTCGCGCTGGCAGTACACTTCAAATGGACTGTTGAAAGGCAAGGCGTTTATTTGTGCTGCGTTATAAACTGTGTCCTTTTCCCAGATTTAGCATCTGTGGGTGTTTTCCATCATCCGTAAACACAACCAGGCTGTGCCTTCTACCCTGTTATTCTTACATTCTTACATTCACCTGCAACCTCTAACCTCTCCCCTCTGTCCTGCCTGTTGACATTTTCCATCAAAAAGATAATCTTCTCATCCGCTCTTCTTGATCAATACTGATGTCAAAAAAAAAAAAAGTTTTCATGGAGATTCCAAGTCCTATTTCCATTCATAAAGTTTTTGCAGATGGAGAGGACATGAGGAGTAAGGAGAGGAAGGAAGCCTGTTAAAACAGTTGTCATCCTCCTCTGATGTACACTCCATCACTCCCTCATGGTAAATTTCACATGGACATCAGGTGACCCCCTTGGTATTGTTTCCTTGGTTACTGATGTATTGACCCCCCACCCAACCACCCACCTGAACTCCCCCTTACCCCACCCCCCACCTCACCCCCCACCCTCCTCCGCTCACACATCCTCCTCCTTTGTGTTATGCAGCAGCTTCTTGGAGCTGTGTGCTGTTTTTCTTCTCCCTCCACTTGTATAAACCAGGAGACTATCTGCCATCAGCATTCAGGAAGTATGGGGGTAAACAAACACCAGGAGCCAGCAGGAGAAACTCAAATGACCCAACCATGTCTAAGAAACCACAGAGAGCAGGTTATTTTCGTTTAGTTTCTGTATCTATGTGCATTGTGTTTATATGGCCTTGTTTATATTTGTTTATGTGTTGGGGCAAAGTCATTTGTACATATGTATGATTACATGGGTTGGAAAAATGAAGCTGGGTTCAGATTCCTTTCATTTTGAGCATCATCACTGACTGTGCCAGATGGCATATGATGCAGGTTCTTTCCAGTCCTTCCACTGACTAATTAGTCATTTAGAGTGTATTCACTCCAGTGCATGAAGTCCGCTAGTGCAGTTATGCAGCTCTCTTCTAACTCTTCTCTGCTAATGTGGTGTTGGCAGTAGTTGCTGTGACCAGTTTTGCCATTACTGGTGTGCAGTTAAAGGATAAGGCTGATATTATTTTATAATTTTATCACTGTCAACATTTGCTTTTCAGGGCAATTTTTAAAAAGTGTGTATGCGAGAGAAATGCAGATCCGAATAGCTAAAAAATATGTGTCTGTGTGCTCATGTGTGTTGAAAGGTCCATCCTGTCAGCAATGGAGTGATGGAGAGATAACCCATAAGCCACTGCTCTGTGTGCCAAACCATCTGACTTGTTCAGGCACACACTGAATGCTAGAGTTGGCCTGTATTAAAGCTACTGGAGGCTGATGTATTTTTTCTCTCTCAACAGCTTGGCTGGACTGCCCAATTTCATGCAGTATCAGAGCCTGCAATATTTCTTCAGGCAATGATCCATCTAGAAAATAGCTTCTTTTTTTAAGTCTAGTCTTCCTCCATCATCAACAATTCAACCCCCACCCCCCTTTACCCCCTACCTTCGCATTGTCCAGAAGCCGCAGGGATTAGCTGTGCCATGTAGCGTGAGGAGACTGAAAGATATTGTGATCGTCGGAGAGAAAAAGAGGTGGTGAAACAGGGGGGTCAGTGCAGTGGTAGTGATGCTGCTGGACTGTTACCATGCCCTGGACCACATCTACTGGGATTGACGCTAGCAGTGGGGAGTGGATTAGAGGTATTAGGCAGACAGACTGGACCCTTGGTGCAGACATTAATGCTGCTATATCAACCCATACGCACGTTCCTGTCCACCCACCCCCACCCTTTAGAGCTGACAAACTAAATCCCTTAAATGCGCAATTAACTGCCACAGTGATCTGGTCTACTACAATGGCACAGAGATCAGCTTAAATATGGAAAGAATATGGTTGTGATTTGCTTTTTTACTACTGAATGTTAAGTGGTTGCGGGAAACCAAGAGCCAGAGGGGAGTGACATGTTGGACAGAAGTTGAGCTTTGTATATCAACTTAAAAGTCTATGATGAAATATTGCTGGAATAATGACTCAAATCCAATTAGTCAATGAGAATTAAATGAGATTTTCCAGTACGCTTGAGGGAGGTGGGTTTTGGACCTCCTGTTAAGTCAATTAAAAAGCAAGGCAGTGGCCTAACCACCAATGAGCTACTCCCATGATTGTGAGCCATCTGCAATGCAGTGAAAGAGTGCTGTACATTGGTGTACCTCCAAGCTTGAAAAATGAAAGCATGAGGATATTTAATACTGTATATTTTAAAGTATCTCATGTGTGATATGTAGCTCATCTTGCTTTAGAAAACACATTTTCCAGCATTGCTGCAAGCCTGTTTCTAAAACTGCCTCGCCTCTTGCTCCCTCACTCTTTCCCTTCCTTGGATTACAACCACGCTTGTGCTGGGCCCAGATTTGCTGCCAGGTTGCCTTGGCGACGGGTCGCAGTACATAAACCGGTCGATGTTTGGGGAACACTGCGCCGCGAGGCAGGAAATCTTGTGCATTCTTTATCTCTCACCCCTTGGATGGTGCTTGTGTAGTCCTCAGTAGGGAGCAGGAGCCACATAAGCAAATGGAAGCCTTATTTTTCTATCCGGTATTTTATTTTTTTCCACCTTTTTCAGCCAGAGATAAACAAAATCTTTGAGTTCCGGACAACCCACGCTCCTTTTGCACGTAATGTGGAGAAAATGAAAGGAAGCAAGGGAGAAATGGTTTTGTGGAAAGCAGAAATAAGGTGTCCTAATGAAGAGACGGTGAAATGATTTAACTGAATGTAATTTCTCAGTTCATCACCAGCCGTGACGTGCTGCATAACATTCACACACCTTTCACCTCTACTGTAAATATGCACACACACACTCATGTTAACACACTCACACACACACACACACACACACACACACACATACCCTACCCGTTATTACCTTGCCTTCCTGACATTCCATCCAAGTTCTGGAGGAAGAGGAAAGGGAGCTGCTGATCGGACGCCCATGAAACAGAATGCTGGGAAGAAGCCCTGCTGTGATCCATTTGTGTGTCGCATACATTCGAACGCGCACACGTACACACAAACTGACATAGAAAACCATTGACAAAGTATTAAAGCAGACGCTGATCATAAATCTGTCTCACGCTTTTGGCTACTGGTCAGTGGTGTGCAGTACATTTCCCAGACTTATCTTCCTTTTTTCAGTTGAATCCACTTCTACTTAAAACCTTCAAATGTAACGGCATATCAACTGTCAGTACTTTTACCGTAGTGTATTTTTAGTTGTGGTATTCCACTTTGGATGAACATTTGCAGACACCTCTCCAGCTTGGCTTGGTTTCCTTGTTCCACCATTGTCTCCAGTGAAACTACAACACTAGGCCAAAGCTGAGTAAGCCTTTTTGCCTCCCTTGAGGAACAGTGCCGCTCAAATAGAAGGTTGTTGACACTGAAGAGGATGAAGTTGCTGTTCAGCCCTTTTTTCTGTTCTCTCATTGATCTGTTCCCTTCCTCCTTTCATCCCAGCATTAACGGATCAATGCTCATGATTATGCAAATGCTTGTTTTGGTCTGTGTATGAAGGTTTTTAAAAGAAAGATGTGAAGTCATGAAGCAAGGTCACTGAGTTCTATTTCATATCACGCCCTACATCTGAGAGGGCAAGCGTGTTAACTGTCGATGTGCACCGCATTGACCGTTGTGGTCATAATAATGCCAGTTCTCACTACAATCCTACTGTCTCGGGAGTAAAAAAAAATGGCAGACTCATTGTTCTACGAAGGAAACTAAGATGCAGGGAGAGGAAAAGCTGAGGGGGAAAAAAATGCTGACCCACATTTTTGTTGCAGCATGCAATGGGACAACAATTCGAGGCCCAACCTGACCATTTAACTTAAATAACATGTAATCGGAACAATGTGTGTTGATTGTATGCAGCCAAAGCAGATGTGATTAACCCAGATTTGTTCTACGGGGGTCAAGGCTCTTTTTTTTTTTTTTTTTTTTTTTTTAGAGCAGGTTTTCATTCTGTAGAGGCCAGCGAATGGGACAACAGCTCATTGTATGACATTTTTTCTTCACTTATAACCTGCACTCATATTTCTGCAAAGCTATGCATTTCTAAACCATAGGGAAACATCTGCACTACATTTAAAAGAATGCAGTATGTAGTGAGTAAATGATGCCTATAGTTTTGGCTGCAATTACACATATGTTGGATGCTACACATGAATACAGTACTACTCATTGGGCTCAGTAGAGGTCATGCTATACTGTGTACTCCTGACTGTCAACCTGTGCAACTGCTTGTCAGTGTGAATGTGTGCTTGTATTACATTTGTTGTGTTTCTGGCCACCTGGTGAATCCAATATTCACTCTCTTTCCACTGATTGATCGCTAACTTTGCTTATTCGCTCCGATCGGTTCATAAGCTAGTCACAGACTTTGTCTACATTTTGGTGTATGGCCAAAAACAACACTGGTGAGACCTGTGGGAGTGAACCAAAATGGTGAAGTTGTGAGAAAACCTAAACAATGAGCGGATAGACACTTTAAAGCTCCATAGAGCTGAGGAGAACAGCTGATTCAGGTGATAACTCTCTGTGGGTTCGTCATTGTGAGTGACCCCTTTCACATACAAGCAGTCATGTGATCCTTGAAAAAAAAAACTAATTTGTACGAAGTGCTTAAAGGTGGGAGGAAAGCCTGCCGTGAGAGGATCAAGGTGTAATGCTCGGCCATTCATTGTGTTCCACCTGGTTGTACTTAGAATAGAGATGGAAGAAGCTGTGGAAAGAATGGTGGAAGATTACTTTCTCACCTCCACACAGTGAATGTAGTCAATGGAACATCCTCATCAGTGTAATAGTACGAACCTGTGTAGGTGTTTTGTCAAAGCAGTGTGGTCAGATTCCAGCTTTATTAATACTTTTGTTATCTCATAAAGCCTGCATTCTTATGAGGAGAGAGTCTTGTTTGTTAACTTGATGTCACAAATAGTGTGGGTGTGTGTTTGTGTAGTTTTAGCAGCAGAAAATGAACAAGCGTGCAGGACCGGCTTGTCAGTGTGTGTCACTGAAGAAGCCAGATGGATTTCAGGGGCGCGTGGTGCTGGGCGTGTGTCTGCCACTCCAGGAGCCTGCCCTGGGCTCAGCTGGTTTTAATCAACACCATCATTTACCCCTCGGCGCACAATGGGCCCCCTCAGCAACACACCCCTCCACCTCTGCTCCCCCCAGCACCCCTCCATCAGGGCCGGCCCTAGCTATTTTGATGCCCTAGGCAAGATTGGGATTTGATATATTGCAGGTTTCACACAATTATTAACAAAGTCAGTCAGTCCTAGTGACAGCAAATATTTTTGTTTCAACTTGTATCGAAAAGGTGCAATGCTCAACAGAATTTGTTAATATTTTAAGTATTGGGTTCACTGTAAAATTATGGGCCTCAAGGAGGTAAAATGTGCAAAAAGAAAAGATGTTGCTTGACCTGCACAATACAAACGTACAGTACATCCATACTGTTCTACTGTATGTAAAATAGCACTGAAAAAATAATTAATTTAATTTGATTAAAACTTACATTTAATTAGTAACAAAGTGTAATTGTAACAGTCAGCATTAATAATAATAATAATAATAATAATAATAATAATAATAATAATAATAATAATAATAATGACATAGCAGTGCTATCAATTAACTTACACAGAGACCACAAGTGAACTTATATGAACTGGCCTGCTTCAGACGGTGGTGTAGATGGAAGATCAGATGTAACTTTTCCAGCAGCTGGAGGCTTCTTCAGATATTTCCTGAGTGCATCTGGACATTTGTAGATATTAGTGTGTTACAAGCAAAAACATGTAGCTGCAGAGTAGAACAAATAACTACTACAGCCTGATGCACCAGCTGTGTTTAAGTTCAAACTTAGTTCAAAATTAATTATAAACAAGTTGTAATTGATGCATTGAAATAAAAGCTTGCTCCACCGGGAGAAGTTACAACATAACTCTGAATAACAACTTAATAGTGACACCCATGCTGCTACACTAGGTAAAAATCATAAAAGGTCACAGAACTCACTAATAGTAAAACAGTGGTTTTTCTGCTACACAGCATATTTTTTTCTTTTGCCTTATTGCTACTAATTTGTAACCCAGTAATCCAGGGTGGACCTAATTTATTGATATATTTCACTATCAATCTAGTTTACAACAATGTGCTATGATGCCAAGTGGTGGTCACATCTCTGGTACAAGCCAGTGAGTGCAGAAATCTGTTTTTCCTTTCTTGCGCTCCTGAAGGCTTGGACCTTCTCATTATTATGAAATGCAGGTAAAATGTAAATCTCTGCCTATCTTGACTAGAACTTGACACGGACTTGGGCTGTCACGGATGAGCATCAAACAGTGACCTATCCCCCACTCTGAGTGCGCACAGTACAGGTTTCTTTCTTGCTTTCTATCTCTCTTTCTATCTTTTTTTCTCTATTTGATCATTTGTTATCTCTGGGAGAAAAAAAAGGATGGGGTGCCAACTGGAGAATTTTATTTATTTATTTTTTTTTAAATTAATCTATTTATTTTTTCAGCGCCCCCCAGACAATATGGTGCCCTAGGCGACCACCTATATCGCCTATGCTTTAAGCTGGCCCTGCCCTCCATACAGCATGGTGTAATATGTATTTACATTGTCTCTCTTGCACACACACCAGAGAGAAGACAAATATGTGTGCTCCGATCCGCATTTGCATTCAGCAAAAGAATTCTGCAAATCTACTGTATTCAGGCAGTTTACACAGTTAAGTAGCATAGCTCAGTAGCACATTCATCCTCTTTGTGCACTGTGACATAAACGGGAAAGAATGGAGGGGGAAATTAAGATTGGACTCTTATAAATTAAGCTTGGGTGTAATCTCTACTCACTTGGTTTGTATACACTATAGCTTCCTGCAGACAGGGCTGAGTGTTGTATATCAGCCAAAGCATTGTGGTAGTCCTGACCCAGCCCTTAAACTATGCATCTCAAGGACCTTTTGTCTCATTATGTTCCTCTCAGCCATTGAAGGAACATGTTGATCACATGGTAAGCAGCATGATCCGTGTGACTGTGCACTGCAAAGTCACCAAAGACGCAGCAGTGTAACTTTTAGGGAGCCCCATCTCAGCTAGGGAACAGGATGAGGCCGAAGTCTCCTTAAGTTAAGGGGCTAGTAAATCAGTGTAATAAAATGTCTGACCCTTCCCACCATATAAGAGGCAGCTGGACTCTCTGTGTGGTTGGATGGAACACGAGGCACGTGTGCTTAAGTGATGCTGATGGGTCAAAGGTCGACTCTTACTTGGCTTTGCAGGCTTACTAAACAGATTGTTGGATAGTTGTTGGTGAAATCATTTAAATTTGCTCCATTTTTGGGGGGGATGTTGCATTTTGTGCGTGAATGTTTTCTCATTCTCAAAGATCCACAGATGCAGCTAAAGGCTGTGTGTTTTGGTACTAATATTGTGATCTTTATCCTAAATTTAGTCTTTTCCCCTTTACTGTTGGAAATATTGCTTGTTTCTTACAACATTAAGGCATGTCAAGCACTGGCTTTCTGTTGAAATGAGCAACGTCTCAGAACAGACTGTTCTGACCTACTGTAGAGATAAACAGGAAGTATTTGTTATTATTTTGTCATATCTGGAGAGAGGCAGCGCAACACTCTGCTAGGTCATCACTCTAAGCATTACATCCACCAAGAAAGAGAACCGTTGAAAAATGGCAGTTTGTCATTTATTTTCAGCAGCATCACACAGAGTAAACTGTGGGTTTAGCTGGGTTGGTTGGACCTATTATGGTCAAGCCAGACCAAAGGGTTAGAGAAGAAAATTGGTGGGCTATTTTTAGACACCCCACTTCCTCTGGTTTGTGATAAAATCTTTTGAGAGACGATGGAACAGTTATTTTGTCATGGTGGCTTCAAAGGTTTGGTCAACTGTTGCTTTTACTGTCACAGCATTATGCAAATGCATAATTACAACTGTATTTTGTTTACTTTCCTTAATTCTGCACATTCTGACACCAGCTAATCATCATAGCTTCTTGGGCGCAGCCTGTCATTAACCAATTAAAATTCAGAGCGCATATATTCTTTGTTTGTTTGAAGTTCTAGCCTGCAGTTTCTACAGCAACAAATACGCCCCATTCACTTGCACCCTCAGTCTAAGGTAACGTGACCTTGGCTGTTCAGACAGCATTGTCTGTGTCCAGTGGTGCCACTGGGTTCAAAGAGTTCCACACAAATAACAAGAGGTCAAGGGTCAGGAAAAGGGTCCAAAGGCCATGGGCGCAGACACACACCTGTTCACAGGGGGCCTCCTTCAGTTGAACAGATGAATCCCAGATGTTTTTATGAAGATACTGTGACAGCCATGGCCATGTTAGAGGGGGTGTGGCATTACCATAGAGTGAGGGTACCCCCTGCAATTGCACTGTTTAAAATTGGACTAAACTTTTCAATCACACTTCCCAGGCATGCTCCACCATACATGGACATGTGTAATGCTTTTGAGGGACATAAAAGCCTTGATTTACATTGTTTTGAATGGATTTTAAGAAGGGACATTTTTACACCTGGAAAGGCTCAGATAGAGGACTTATTCTGGGGTTCAATTTGTGGTCACGAAAGAAGTCTCCCCTGAAACGGTCGGTTTCTGAGCATTTTCTTTTGAGTGGCAGGATAAGAAACGGTAATAAATTGTAATTTCTGCCGTACAGCTGAAGTTGCACTCTGCGGAGAGAAGTCCCCATGCTGCCAATATAATAGCAACTGGAATATATAAACCTTGCTTTTAAATGGAGGCATCTGAAAAAGAGCAAGACCCTTTCCTTTCAGTTTTACCTTGTCTTTTTTCCATTAGTTTCCTCTGTTAGTCTCTATTTTCCTTTTTACAGTTTATACACCTGGATTCATTGTGGTGGGAAAAAAAGAGCTATGAGAACAGATGTATTGAAATAAAAGTATGGTTTTCATCCATGTCTCTGTATTTTGTATCTGATATTTCTAAAACCTGAAAGTGTCCGCTACCAGCATAGTAAATATTCATTCGAACTACACACTATGAGATGAAATTATTCCAACTTATTATTCAGAACATTAGACTGATGGCCTTCATGCCCAAAGATCAAGGCATTACATCATTGGTTAACATGATGAAGCTGTCATGAGTCGGTCAGCGGAAAGCTCAACCATTGTCCAAACATCACAGCATTTAGTTGGCACATATCCAGGCAGACAGCAGAGGTACTGTGGGTGCAGGCAGTTGGGTGACCTCTGACCCTGTCCAGTCTGCCTCTAGGACAAAAGAGCCATTCAGATGCCCAGTACTTTTGCAAAACACCCAAAAAGCCCTCAGCCAGCGCAAATGACTGGTAATCCTGTTGAAATGCTTGTTTACTCTCAGTTATTGTTGGGGAAAGCATGTATTTGTGAAGGATATAGAGTAGAAGGGAATCCTAACAGTAGAAAGTATGAAATTGTACGAGAGGGGTGTAAATAATGAAGAGAGGAAAGAATGTCAGCATAAAAACATAGCGACTACAATTAGATTTATGGTTTATGGCTTTACTGTCATAAGGCTACTTTTCTGCGGAGGCTTTTGAAAGATGGATAGCATAGTCTTCCCCACTATCATGATTTATAGTTAACATACAATTAGGCCATGTATAAAAATGTGCCCTCATGTTTATGCTGTCAAGAGTTCAGGCTTTGTACAGTGGTAATATTTTTTTTCACTGGCAATTTATCTCTGCAGGCGTGAAAGAAATGGTTGTGTGCAAAGTGCTGTCACAAGGAATTCCTGGCTTAAACAAAACAAACTTAAATGAGAGCTGCCTGGTCAAAAGAAACCCTAAATAATACATTAAGGAACAACACGTCGTAAAACATGACTGTTTACCGTGTTAGCTCTGGCAGCTGCCGGCTTGGAGGAGGACCCTTGCCACTTCTCTTCAGTGACAACCCCAGAAAGACTGCTTCAGATGCCAGTGTCCACAGTTTTAAACAGTTCTTTACAACCTCTCCTCCAGCTGTTTCTTCGCCCGTTATCAAGTCTGACTGCTCCTGCATGTGAAAGGTCTGGTTTATGAGCCTGGAGGAGACCACCTTGGGTGACTTGGACTTCTTGTCCAATATTCCATACACCTTTTGTCCAATCCCACAAAACTCTACTGCTCTCCTCGACTAAATTTAGCACTTGTTAGTCAGGCTGTGATTGTTTCTGCATTGTGGTGGCCCATTTTTGTTTGCCTAAGATTGCTGCCTGGAATGCTCAATGGAGTCTTTCATCCACTTCCTCGATTTAGACAGCAGCCCAGCAAGCTTCACCGAGCTGACTGACATGTGACTGGCAGGTTGTCTGCGGCTACGTGTCATTTCACTGCACACAGACCTGCTGAGAGGAAAGCACCCTACCTGAAGTGTCAGACTTAGTCGACATACTCTGCAGCTGGTTTATCAGTCATGACATTCGCCATCCAGTGTGATTTTTATTTTGGGTAAACACCAGCCTCACTCACGTTTTTAAAGGAATTACCCAGGGGGCAGCCCAAGTTCACCAAAGCCAAGTCTGTAGAGGCCCACAATCTGCGGTCCTCTCCCTGGCACACAGAGTGACAATGTGGAGTTGCAGATGAGTGTATAACCTCTTATTTTCTTTCCTACTGCAAAATGCATGCTGTCCAAAAGAAGTGAAAACAAACATACTCTCAAAAAATTAAAAGCAGAACAGAGGGACCTATGGGTTTGCTGGAATCCTTTTTTCCCCCCTTTTTAATGGGCATGATGTTTATCGCAAGCATGTGTAGCCCACTCCATTTGCGTCAATTAGCCAAAGTAAATTACCAGGCTGTGATGGATGATACAGGGGTAGCTGAGGTGCACTTAGCTAGACTGAAGCATAAGGTTGCCCTATTCCACAGGGTTTCCTCAGGGTTTCTTCCCTTGTTTTGAGGATATAAGCATTACCCTCGAGAGCGAGAGAGAGCGAGAGAGAGCGAGAGAGAGCGAGAGAGAGAGAGAGAGAGAGAGAGACGCAAACATCATTGTGATGCTGTACAGAGTGCGAGAGAGAGAGAGAAAGAGGCGGTAGGGGAAGTGGTCATCATGGAGATAAGCTGGCTCGGTCTAAGAGCTGGACTAATGGATGTGTCCCCTGGGCTCGCTCAGGAATTCACCCAGGCATTACCGCTAGCAACATGGTGTCATCTGTCTTCTGTCCCCAGAGAAAGATGACAAATGGTATTATGACTCCCCCTTTCTCCTCTCTTTGGAATATCAATGTTTCCAGTTTGTGTGCATGAGAGTGTAAGCATCACAGTTTCACTAAGAATGGATGGTGGTTATTGTATTCATTCAGGTCCTGCTTTTTTTTACAGATTTTTCTTTTTGATTAATGCACATTGATATTTTTACAGAGCCAATGTGTAGTAAATACCAACTATAAAATACAAGTACTTTTTGCATGTATTTATTGCCTAGATCATTTTCACAGTGCATCGCCAAAAGTGCTACAATAAATATATCAATCTTGCCCCATGTCAAAGGATCACACAAAAGGAATAGAAATTTCTGTGTTCTGATTATTCTTCTTATGTTGCTGTTATATTGCCCTCCTGTTTACAAGTCTTTGCCAATATCTGGTCAGCAGCTCTTTATCTATATGCACATTACACGAGAAAAGCTGGAATCAATAGTCTACTATTGATCAGAAATCACCACGAGACAAGTTGTCACCTCGGTAAACCCGTGTAGCAGACAGGCAGTCTAGCAGCAGACACGATCACGAGTATGAAATCATACTCACACATTTGACCCTTGTCTTCAAAGCATTGGACATTTGGAGTAAACATGTATGGTATCCTGAAATGGTAGAGGATTTGAATTGAATGGGTTATGACCTTTTATTAATGATGTTTTAAGGTTTCGCTGACTGACATGGAGACAATCTCTCAGACACATTGACTGAGGAGAATAGGTGATAGTGTTTGAATGTGTCATGAGTTCTTTTGTTCCCTAACCTTGGTAACCTGGTGCCAGGGCCGGCCCTAGTCTTTTTGATGCCCTATGCTCAACAGAAATTGTTAATACTTTTTTGTATTTGGTTCACTGTAAAACTATGGGTCTCATAGAAGCAAAATGTGCAAAAAGAAAAGATGTTGCTTGACCTGTAGCTGAATACAAACATACAGTACATCCATACTGTTTTACTGCATATAAAATAGCACTTTACAAATACATTTAATTTAATTTCATTAAAACCTTAATAACAGGGTATAATTGTAACAGTCGACATTAATAATAATAATAACAATAATAATAATAATGATAATGACATAGCAGTGCTATCAATTAACTTACACAGAGACCACAAGTGAACTTATATGAACTGGCCTGCTTCAGAGGGTGGTGTAGATGGAAGATCAGATGTAACTTCTCCAGCAGCTGGAGGCTTCTTCAGATATTTCCTGAGTGCATCTGGACACTCTGGATAGATATTAGCGTGTTACAAGTAAAAACATGTAGCTGCAGAGTAGCACAAATAACTACTGCAGCCTGATGCACCAGCTGTGTTTAAGTTCAAACTTAGTTCAAAATTAATTTTAACCAATTTGTGATTTATGCATTTCAGAATAAAAGCTTGCACCACCAAGATAACACAGCATCGTTTTTTTTTATTTTGCCTTATTGCTACATATTTGTAACCCAGTAATCCAGTGGTTACCTAATTTATTGATATATTTGCTCACATCTCTGGTGCAAGCCAGTGAGTGCAGAAATCTGTTTTTATGGATAAGTTAGTGTTAGCCATTATCACTGATATTTGTCAGTGAAATTTCAGCACAAGAAGGAGCAGTTATCCAGATAGCTAGCTATTGGCTGCCATTCAGTCTCATATCCTTCAAACTGTAATGTTATCTAAGTCCAACAGCTATCGTAGCATTATTATGTAGCATTAGCTTTATTGCTACAACATACCTCTATATCGGACTTTCTTATCCTCTTTTCTTTGTTTCCTCTCTTCCTCTCTCACTTGAAGGCTTGGAGCTTTTCATTATCATGAAATGCAGGTAAAATGTAAATCTCTGCCTATCTTGACTAGAACTTAACACGGACTTGGGCTGTCACGGAGGGGGATGGCTCACTCTCAGTGTGCACAGTACAGGTGCAGGGGCAGTGCAGGGTGCAGAATGTATTTACTTCTTGCTTGCTTGCTTTCTCTCTTTCTATCTTATTTTCTGTATTTGTTCATTTGTTATCTCTGGAAAAAATATATTATGGGGTGCCTACTGGCAAATTTTCATTATTATTTTTTAAAATTTTTAATTAATTTATTTATGTATTTTTTTCAGCGCCCCCCCCCCCCAGACAATGTGGCACCCTAGGCGACTGCCTATATCTCCTATGCCTTAAGCTGGCCCTGCTGGTGCTTCTAAATGTTGCACTTTAATTACTTTGAGAGTTCCTCTTTCACTTTTATTTTCTCTAGAGCTGTTTGGGGAGGGAGGTAGGAGGCCTGTGTCCTGTGTGGGATTTTTGGGGAGTCTTGAGTTTTTGACACTATTGTTTGCACTTGATGACCCCTTCATATTATCACAGTAAGATACTTGAACTCCACTTCACAGAACACTCTTGTGATGTGCCCCCACCCCCCAACGCACAACGCCATGCATTACATGTGGCTTAACTAATGGTTTGAACTTGACAAGGCCAACAGAGCTTTGTATAATCAAGCATCCCTGAGTATCACTGGTTTTTTTTTCTCAATGAACACTGATTGAACCTCAGGGAAATCCCTTTCCTGTGTGTGTCATAGGGGTAGTTCCTGTCATAGGGGTAGTTCCTGATGTAGAATCCCATATTTGGTATGTCTTCGTGTGTGTGTGCTCACGTTAGCGTGTCTGCTTTTTTGCATGTGTTGGCAATGAGACGATGCGACAGGAAAAGGGGTTTCCTTTGGGCGTTGTGTGTGATATCCCCCCACCTCCACCCTCCCACAGCCTTTTTTTTTTTGTGAGCTTGATGAGGGAATGCATTGGGTGGAGCTGGGATTGTGGGCATGGGTGTTGGTGGGAAACACAGGCCGCCAAGGGTCATTTCCTTTCATCTTGCCCTCTCCCTTGGCCTCACACAGGAGGCCCACACACACATACACACACACACACACATACATACTGTACGTATATATATATATATTTATACTAAGTCCATCACCTTCTTGCTGGAATCTACATGGATGCTGTTGTATGCTGAAGCTGGAATCCAGAAAGGGGGGCAGGCAAGTGATCTGAAGACAGAGAGCGAGAGAGGGAGAGAGAGAGAGCAAGAGAGGGAGGGGGAGAGGGAGAGGGAGTGGGGACAATGTCAACAGCTCAGCTCTCAGCACAGTCAGCTGAAACCCAGAGCTCAGCTCAGAAGCCCAGAGAGGGGAAGCAGACACAACGCAGCAGCTTTAGTCAGGAAACATCGTCAGACTCAGAAATGCCGTGGAATTCTTCCACAAAACACACTCCGAATGACAAAAAGAGAGAAATAATGCCAGGGGACATAGGAATGCTTTAAAATCTTCTTCAAACTTTGCTTTGTTGAGAACCTTTTCTTCTCCATTCTAAGTGACGCGTCACAGGGGCAATCCATCTCTCAGGGCAGCCTATCTGAAGTGGGTAAGTAGAAGATACTTGATCTTGATACTGATACTTGTAACCCTCCTTGGTCATTGTGAGTAAAAGCTACACCGTAGTGCTGTTCACCCAGTGGGAGATTGCACACACGACGGGCTACAGATGTTTGAGTGTAAACCCAGTTTGTCCATGCACTGCATCCCGCTGCTCAATCCAGCCAGGAAAACATAGACTGCTGCAGCCAATAAAATAAACATTAGTCAGTAGCCTCAGTTGAAAGCTGAACAAAAAAGGAGCTGGTGGGCAACAAGGACTACTAATCCCACTAAGATTATAAAGTTTCCACATTTTTGTGTTGTTGTGATTGGAGGGAAGGGTAGTATTTTACAGTACTTCGTTTTTGTTTTTTTGTTTTTTTACTATGGTGGCTTTATAAGTCATAAACAGCAGAAAAAGCAAGGTTGTGAAATGTGCTGGTCTTGACGTAGCGCATTATATGAGCAAAGCTTGTGGCATGTTGATGGAAGTCTTGGATTTGGTATTAGCTGAGATTATTTGGAGTTCTACTTGCTTTGGAAAACATTGCATACAAACTGTTGCATTAAAGGATGGATGGGCTTCAGCATTATATGGAGGAGTGACTTAAAAGAGATTGATATCCATGTTTGGTTTAAACCCAAAAGGTTGTCATATGATGTCTAAATGCATTTTCAAACCTGCATTGATTAGTTCAATTGGATCAGATTCTGATTCCTTTTCCCCTTTGGTATGAGTAGTTTGGGCAGATCTGAGCACCGCAATCATACTTGGGTGCAGACAGAAACAATTGAACTGAAAGCCTTTAGGGAAAATGGTCTTGGTGATTCATTTGAGTCTGACCTTGACTAGCAACAAGTACATTGGCTTCTTGATATTTTGGGAGATAGGACCTGCATCAGGACATTCTTCCTTTGTTTACTCTCCTGTGCTGCCTCTGAACACATCTCACCAACGAGTGGAGTGAATATTATCACGTGGCTTTTATTGATGCATTTTGGTTTTCTCAATTTTTTTTATGGATGCAAGGGGGAATTGCAACTTTTCCGCTGATTTGGACCAGGGCAAACTAACCATTGGTTTGAAAGTGCCCTAAGACACATAAACTTAAGGGAAATATTTGGCATTTCAGGAATTGAGGGAGGATTGGACAGTGTCACATGTAATGGACACAGGCCTATTTCGGGTCCTAGACATGGGCTGATCGCACATGTTCATCAATCACAGAGTCAGTCCTTTGGTGTGAGCAATGGCCTGGCAGCCAGACATTCCATATATGCTGCACATCTCCTCCCAGCAACTCAACTGCTCAACCTGACACGCAACTTTCTGAGTAGACTTCCACTTACTTCTAACTGCAGCATGCTTTTGCTTGTGATGTTGGGATCACTTTTTTTTTTGAGACTATCCTTCCACATTTCCCTCAAGGGAAGCCAATACTTCATGGAAGCTCAGACCAACATAAACACCCTGTCCTAATCTCCCAGGGTTCCTCGTTTTAAGAAATCGTGAAGCCTCCTTTCCCATGTGGAAGCATTGCCTATCCCGGTTGAGAGGCTGTCATCTTAGCTGTAAATCCTTCTAGTGTGTCGAAAGCATAGTGATGAAAGTTCATGCACCAGCCCTACAAATTTCCACCTGTGAAATTGGTTAGGGATGCCTACTTAGGGTTTGCTTAAGTCCAATGGTTTATGGATAGAAAACATTCCAAACAGATACCTCAGCATTTCGTAACATTTTACAAGAGGTCGGGCTTTTAAAACTCTGATGTAGGAGATAATATTATCAGAAGGCATAAAACAAACATCATTACTGCAATATTCAGAGTAATTCAATCTTTTCAGTGGCTTCCATTTGATGGTTGGTGAACCAGAAGCAAAACTTATTTAAACAGTCACAGGGCCATGTATGTTTTCTTTGATGTTTTTTTTTTCTTACATTGTGAACAAGATAGTATCCATTTCCACCACATTAAAGGCTTACTCTCCAGTCTACTGGAAATCCTCATACACTCACGTGCACCAGGGGGCAAGCACAGTGACATCACTAAAAGATTCAGTATGTTGGGAGGGCATTAACGAAAGTTGAGGACTCACACGTTGCAAACATACACACCCTCTGCTGCCGTCAGCGCTCTCAGGGCTTTTCATATTTTATCGACCATTACGGATGCATGAACTGCTCTCTCAGGATTAGAGGGAACGCGAGGGAGAGTTAGTGAGCGACTGTCGACCCTTTATCGCTTCAGCCCTGCTGCTGACTGGCAGCTCAACAGCCTACTCATTAGGATAGGGAGAGAGAGAAAAAGAGACTAGGTTTGCAAAGCTGCTTAAATTCAACTATCTGATCTGTTGGATGGGATTGTCATCACCCTGTATTTACAGTAGAGTGGTTACAGTGTCTGCAGGACAAAACTCTGGGAGAAAGGCTGCTGTTCCTTGCTCTCCCTTACTGGAAGTCCCCACGCTGAGTGTGTGTCAAATAGCACTATTGTATTTGTGCCAGTGACACACTTTCTGGGGCTTATGATGTGTAAGCATATCTCCTCTTTACAGTGCCTCAATTCAGTGCTGTATTACTGCAGGCTATTTAAAAAAAATGCTGGTCACTTCAGAGGGCTGTCCCTATTTACGTAGCTATAACTGTCCCAGAAGAGCATTCCAGACATTACCCAGAAGCCCTCTGTCCTCTATGCTGCAGCTGTTGACCTCTCACCCAGGCAAGATTAATAGCTTAACAATGCACAATATAGAGTGCCCCAATCCACTCGCTGACATTGATAGACATATTTAAACCTTGGTGCAGTGGACGAGAAGCCAAACAATGGCAAGCTGACAAACTCATGTCTACTGTGAACTGCTGAGCTAACCAGTAAGTGTTGCTGTTAGCATAAATGTGTGTGGAAATTAATTGTTAAATAGCCAGTTACTTAGTGTTTTGTTTCATTTGAAAGTTCAAAAGTTGCCCCTTTCATCACCACAAGAGCTGGACCGTCTCAAGAATCTGTGTAATTTGGATGAGTGCAATGCACTGATGGAAATGGCTCATTCCCCCAAAAAGATGAGACTCTGGGGTGTTTAAAGAACATGGAATCTCTGGGAAGTCCAGCATCCCTTCCCTCTTGAGAGTCATGGTAACCAGCTCTGAGGTTGTACTTGTGCCAAAAATTTTTTTCCACCATATAATAACATGTCTTTAGTTAGACCCGGAGCTTGTGACTCTGGCGCGTTCCTCCCATATGAAATAAGAAAACGATTTGACACGGCAGGGTAGCGCTTTGGGGTTCGAGGGGAAGAGATGCCAAGTATTAGATTTCAATCCGTGCCCTGTAAATATGTGGGAATGTTGGGGCCTATGGAATGTGGCGTGGCCAACTTTCTTCTAGTTCCCAAACAAGTCCTCCAAATTAAATGACCAAATAGGTCGTTTGACCATGCACTCCAGAACAGCCCATAGGAGCATTTTCAGAAGAACTGATAGGAGAGTTTTCTAATCAAGCACCTCTATCAACAGTAATCAACAGGACATCGTTTGTGTATGCTTTCCACAACTGTTATAAATCACTGTTTAAAAAAATCATTATGATTTATGATGTGACAATGCTGTGGTTAAGGTCTGGTTAGGTTTTTGGCACAAAATCCACTTGGTTAGGGTTCAGGAAATATCATGGTTTGGGTTAAAATGATCACTTGAAACGTGTCAGTTAAAGTTACTACTTCCTCAAAGTAAGACAACCTTCATCGTCCTGGTAACAGTAAACACCACAACAACTGTAGTTTAAAAAAATCTCTCGACTCACTGTTGGAAATGTGACCCTCGCGGTAGGAAACGGAAGTAAACAGTGGTGTACTGCAGCTAGGTCCACTTTTTGCAAGTTAGGATCTAACCAACAACCCACCCTGTCACCTCCAAATATGACATTTGTCACCTTTATATAGATGTCATCTGACCTGCATCACTTCTCCCGGTCATAATTATTACAGCCGCTAGATGTCGTCTGTCAGTATGACAGACTGACATTATGACCTATTGTGTCGTTTTTTTGCTCCATTCCCAGTATTAATAGCGTAGTTATCCCAGTGATCTGGTCTATTTGATGAGCAGAGATGTGACTTGTGAAGATATGCCTGTTGGCCAATGGAGAAGTAGGTCAACAGTGGGTCTGTGCTTCTGATGTTAGTCTCCCCCCTTGATTTGACCTCCTTCCTGAGCCAACATTAACATCTGTGTTGTTAGAGTCCCATGCAGCAACTGGTGGACTTTCCTTGCGCAACATGTGGATGACCTTCTGAATACTACTACACATGCTGAAGCCTCAAGAGAAAACATGTTAAGTGAGGTGGAACATACAGTAAATGCACTTTCGAATAAAGCATTACAAAGGTCTTTCACAAAAAGTGATTTTTTTTTTTTTTTTTACCCTGTCAGTCCTCCAAATGTTTGTCATGCTGATCACCAAGTCGTCTGCTTCTGCACAGGTTCTTATTTCAACTTTTGTTCATGCAACTCGTGTCTGTGGTTCGTGGGTTTTATGAAGGGGTTTAACATGTTTATAATAATTTGCTTCAAACGGCAACTGTGCTTGGTTGGGGCCCTAACACTGACATATGGAGCTACTACATTTGTTTTGATCAAAGCAAAAAACAGTCTAAAAGCACAGTTGTAACAACCCCCTTGTACTTCTGAGCCATCATGAACATTCCTCACATCAGGAAATGACTTCTTTTTTTATGAATCAAACTAAATGAACTAAATGAACTAAAACTAATGCTATTAATGACATCCCTGGAGGATTGGAAACATCCCCCCCTCCTCTTTTTCCAGTGGTTTAGTTTAGGCATTTCCTCTTTATGGGTGAGGTGGGTTACTGTGCCTCATGGCCCCGCAAAAACCAACAGTGCTTATATGTTTGTTTTGAATGAGGCTAGAAGCCAATAAGACCTCTGAGAATTCTTGAATGTTGGCTGTGAGAGTTGACAGTTTAGGAGTTTATGATGTGATATTGAAAGACTGCCATGTATAGGAAGTGGAGATCTGGCTTCTCACTGTTATTTTTAAGTAGTGCGTTAATCCATTAGGAATGACACAATATGCACATCATGTTCAGTTTGAATAGCTTGTCTGAATGACAAATTTACACCAGTTAAATTCCTGGTGATGGACTTAACAACTGATAGTAGGCAGGAATGAAATGTGTTTAACATCCATTTTTCTTGAAGGTTCGGGCTGCAATATACAAAATCAGTAACCACTGCACAAACCTGGGGCGACTTCAAATAATTACACTGTCCTTGCATTGGCTGTCTGACAAGAGCTGTTTGTAAACAAAAGAAAATGAAAAATGCCTCTGTCCAAATGTGATTGCATTTGCCTCGGAGACAGTCTGGAAATATTTAAGCAACAGTATTAACCATGAGCTATTAAAGTAATTAATAATAATTGTGGTTGTGGTCAATTTAAGTGGAGGTACTTTGACTTATTCATTTTTTCCTTACATTATGCACAGTGCTGGCCCTATACTATATGACAGTCTCATGGAAAAGACTCAACCACACCTCCTTAACATTGTTCTGTTGCAATTGTTAATGCTTGTTATATGTATGACGAGAAATATGAGGTGCTTTTGAAATTCTATGCGCTTGAAGTCCATTGTTCATTTTCAGAAGTATCATTTCACTTATGCGTGTTTTGCCAGTGACTCAGATAATTTCACTCTAGACAATGTCCTGGTGACACCTTCTGAAGGCACAGCTCCCAGTCTAATAGCTGAATAGGTTTTCAGCTGTGTCATCCTTGCAGCTTCCCCTATCTGATTGCAGGGTGGAGAGGAAGTGATTGAAAGAGGCAAAGAATTAGGGAGGTAAGGAGGAATGGTAAAAAGAGTAGGGGGCGAAAGGGAAGGGTGCGTTTCTGATCCTGTGATCCTGAGCTGCTTCCTGGAAGATGCACGTAGGCACAATAAGAGCACGGACAGTTCTTATCAGCAGCTGCCTTAAACCCTTGGAGAGTGTCTGTAGAGGAAGCCTGTCATAATTAACTGTATAGGCCTATATGTTATTCCAACATGTTACCCATGAACTTGGCAGAAGACACCTTATAAGCAAACATTTTGTTGCTGTCAGAAGTGATGATAAAAAGATTCTTAACATAATTTCTGAAATTGTTCTCTTCCCTCCCCATTTTATGTGTTTGCTAAGCCAATCTAAGAGCCCAAGAATATTTTGCAGAGACCCTGCTGTCATAGCTAAAAATAACAGTCCCGAGCTTGGGGAGAAAATTGAACATTGCACAGTCAGAATGAGCTATCCCTGTCTGTGCTAGCCTACCCTGTTAGGCCCCAGCAGAATTGTCCAAACCAAATCCTCTGGCCCATTGTCCAGGTTCACATGAGAAAGCCACTCGCTGTAGAGACTCATGGAAGCGCTGGCCTTCCAACATGAAATCCCTAGCAGAATGTGTGCTTTCAGAACGAGTGCAGGAATGCATCGCATGCAAATGTACCGTGAAATAATGGCAGCTCCTCCACTGACAGCTCTGGTCATTTGTCAGTTGAGGCTGTAACTCGCTGCTAACCACTGAGATCTGTACTGGAATAGATGGGTGATGTCATACCTCAGGAATGCGAGTCACTATGTGTGTGGTGGGCTCAGTGCTGTGCATTTCTAATGTACAGTGCATTTCTTATTTTTATCACGGATAGATCTTGTCTATTAGTCATGGCAGTTGTTTCAGATCAATCACATATTGTCATTTCTGTACACAACTCTTTTAAAAAATTGACCACCCATGCTGCTAAACTCCATGTAATTGAGGAAGTGATGCATGAATGATACCATTTCCATTGCTTTGAGACAGTACAGACTTGAATTGTGTGTTTTTATGTGTGTGTGTGTGGAGGCGGTACATGCCAGTATATTGCATTAATGTAACTGATTAGCACTACAGTGTGGCCTCTGACCCTAACAGGGTAAGACTGATGTGGCTACCACAAAGGCCTGAAGCAATAACTGTGGGTGGGCCATGGGTCCAGTGGGGGTCCATGGGAGAATTAGTTTTCAGTGTCCCAGGTGATTTGGCTTGGAGCCAGTGGCTTTGGACGGAGAGAACAGAATTTGAGGGTAGATCCATTAGTCATTGGACAGACAGCCAGACAGTAGAAAGGCAGGGTAGGGCATGTTGGAGAGGGCATGTCTGGGGCACCGACATCCAAAGGGTGGCATGGCTCCAATGTGTCCAATGGTTGGGTTGAATAGCTACTTCATGTCAAATTAATGAGTGTGAGTACTTCACTTCCATGTCAAAGGACACATGCAATTTTTACACACCAGTACACAACCAGGACTACTCACAAATATATTGGGAAATGTAGACATGTGCCAACACAACAACATGAGGACCTTCTGATAAGTGTCGACACTAAATCTGCATTGGTGTCCCTCCTTGTTGGCACCAGATGACTTATGACCTGATCTTTAGTACCCAGAAATCCTATATCACAATAATTGCGCACAGCATGGTCATGCTAGCCTGTGAAGTGGCTTTGTGATTCAAAAGAGAGTCAGGATTTTACTCTTGTGTTGTGATTTGTTATCTGCTGTTTGTGGCTGTATCAGTTTGAGGAAAGGTTTGTGAATCTACAAAAAGTAAATTAGAAGTGATGGGTTGTTAAAGTTATAATCCTTCAAATCCATCAATGGATTTACATTCTGAACACACCATTATGTCATAGTTTTCATTGTTACTGCTGGAGTCCGCCTTCCATGTGTGGGATTGCCATTATGTAGTACAAGTTGCTTTTCTTTCTGACATGTGTCATTTTGAATGTAACTCTTGGAACTATATAATTAAAATGCACTTGCTATTCCACAATAATCATAGGTGTCCGCAAATCAACCAGGACTAAAATGTTAAGGATTACAGTTTGACTGGTGCAGTTTTGACATGCAACACTGGTGTGTTGCCTCAGTCAGTTGTGTGGGTGTGTGTCTCACCAGCTGCATGCCAAATTTTCTGCCAAACCAATGCCAATCCCTTAATCTTCACTGCATTTGGCATCTTGTTTCTGCCTGTGCCAGCGTGGCACTGCTCCCCCATCTCTGGTGCTGGTTGCTTACGTAAGCCTGTCTGTACCCTCCTCCACGGCACAGCACCCCGGAGGAATGGTCCTCATTTGTGGGACCCAGAAACAATGTGTGTGCAAAAAAAAAAAAAAAAAAGAAAAAAATGTGTGCTGCAGGCTTGCCTCTGATCTTTTATTCAGTGCCTCTTTAAAATAATCTTGCTGTTTCTTTCCTGCCTTCGCCTATTTTACTTGTTTGTTTCTACCAGTTTTATTGCAGCTTCTAGTTTCGGCTTCTAGTATCCTTCTTACTGTATCTAGATGACATGAGCAAGAACTGTGAAAAAGAGCTGGATCCGACCTCATTCAACCATCCGTGTATTACAAATAAGATGACAAGGGCACTGACTTTCTTGTGAAAGTAGGGGGCAGGTATGGCTACTGGGGTGTGGACAAGGGCAGGAAAGGCAAGAAAATGAGGACAGAAAGTGAGCAAGCATTTTCATTTAAAAGCACACTGCAGGAGCTCTGTTTGAGGAGAAAAAAAGAGTGTATTGTGCAGAGTAAAAAAAAAATGAAAGGAAAGACAGTGATGCAGCTTTTTCTGATTTGGTCTAACAATGTGCATTCATGAGGGATGGTAAAAACAGGAGCTTGATTCCTGTCTGAATTTTGTATTTTGTACTAAAAGCATTGTGTTGTGTGACAGATTAGAACTGAAATTACACAGGCACAGATGTTTGAGAGACTGATCTCTGCATAGCTGTACACTTCTTCTATCTTTCTCTTCCACACACACACACACACAATATCACACACCAGCAGCAGCTCGTCTCTCCTCACTGCCGCTCCCTCCTCCTCCTCCACTGACCTACTTCCCGGCGCTGGGGATGAGGCGATGAGGTAGTGGGCTGAATGAGAAGTGGCAGCAGCATCTCCCTTTATCCCTGCCTCCCTCCCTCACCTCCTTCTCATCTCTCTGTCTCTTTCTCTCTCTGCTCGGCTGCTCTCCAGACCCTTCAAACACAGAGCAGCCAGCAGGCTTCTCTCTCTGCTTCAGGGCTCTTGGTGTGTGAGTATGCAAATACTGCATATGTGCATGCGCTTACATCTGAATCTTGAGTGGGTGTGTCTGAATTTTAAGGCGTGTGAACATGTGACTGTATGGCTGTGTGCACACGATGCAGAGTGTTTGTTCCAACTGCATGTAAGCAGGGAATTCATCAACGTCTGCGTTTTCATGCTTTCCACAGGTGTGCGTGTTAGCAGAAATTCTTGTCTGTCATGACAAGCAGTTAGCAGTGACAAATCTCTATGCATCTCTTCCTGTATCTCCATTTTTTACATGCTGTGTGCATGGTTTTAATTAGCACTAGGCTACAGAGATCCACACACTTTCACTCTTTCAGTGATAGCTTCCTTTTCCTGTGACTTATAACTCAGCTATACATACATCTGTTTCCCAGTGATGTGCAGGGAAATGTAGGGAAGTCTGTGTGTATGTGTGTTCTGTTTTCCAACTCTCAAGTGTCGGGATGTGTGACAACTCACTGACATGAAAAATACCAGAGAGGGAATGACAGGAAAAAAAAAAAGAGAGCGAGAACGAAAATGGAGAGGAAAGTAAATGTGACGCAGAGAAAAATAATGAGAACAAATGTAGTTCAAAGAATAGTTTGGGAAATGCACTTAAAAAAGATTAAAATGAGAGTGAGTGAGATCAATATCAACCTTGTGTCTGTATCTTAAGTACAGAGCAAAACACAGAATGTAGTTAGCCTAGCTTAGTATAAGGCTGAGGCAGTGGAAAATAGCTAGAAAAAAACCCTCTAAAGCTCTCTTATTGTGTTTGTTTAACCTGAACAACAATTGTGATATTACGGCTTGTTGATCTGCCCAGCACTTCTGTGTAGCATTTTTGGCTAAAGCACAGCTAACTAGATATGGTTAATGAGCACAGGTTTCTGGTTTGGTTTTCTGCAGTTTTAGCATGAGGTATACAACCCCCTATGGTGTTTTTTTTTAATCAATTTAACAATTATGTGTATTTACAGGTAAACAAATGAGATATGACATGTTAAACATTAAAAATGTTGGTAGGTGTATTTATCACAGTCAGAGCAAAGCTAGCTGTTTCCCCCTGTCTCCAATCTTTGTACTAAGCTAGGCTAACCATGTCCTGACTCCAGCTCTGTAATGAAAGAACAGACATAGGTTGTCATAGAAATTTACCTCATTTACCTTCTCCTTCTTTTTATTTTTATTTTTTATTTTTTAAAGAAACAGAGTAAAACTGTCTTTAAAGCAGAAAATGCATGAGTGTAGAGGGAGGAAGGAAAAGAAGACTAAAAATGGGGAATGAAGATGGTAAGAGAAGATATAAGTGGTGAGGAAAAATGACAGATGTTACTGTCAGAGGGGGGTTGACAGAGGGAAATGTCACTCCATTCACCCTGAAAGAGAGGAATAATGGAAGATGACAGCGAGTCAGAGAGGGATGAAATGAAAAGCTGGGAGATAAGAGGGGCTCTCAGGCCACATATGGCAGTGGACATGGTCGATTTGGATTGTGTGGTGACTCCGCCATACAGAGAGTGACAAATGTTACAAATAGTCTCTAATGTTCCTTATATTTCCTGCTATATACAGTATTTATGTGTGTATAGACTGTATGTGTGTATTTGGATTCCTTGGCCTACTTTCCCTGGGCATAGACTGGACGCGGGCCAGCAGAACTGGTGTTGAGTGAGGACTGCCCGCACGTGGGGCTCTGTGGGAGAGTGAAGATAGAAGCAGACACACACATAAACACACAGACACCGGACAAGAGGTTTAGGTTGCGTTTTTTGCTGAATGGCTTTAAAACCCCTGTAGAGTGGCCTCTTTTCCATTAGGCTACGCCAGCTGTCCGCTGCAACAATAACTAACTCACCACCATAAAGATCTGGCACCAGTTCATACTTTATCTTAATAAAAACGATGAAAAGCTGTCTCTCTTAATAGTCTGAGGCAGAGCCTTTTCAAGTGTAAATGTATGGAAAAATCTCCATGATTTACCTCCCTAACGTCCACTTTTTTTCAAACTGTCATCTCACTGTTTTAAGTGCTGTAGTGTTTCCTTTTTACCACTGACTCACCGCAGTGAATACTCATATATGCTTATACTGTACATCTATGCACTTGTGGTGAGCATGCCATGCTTAGCCGCATCTGGTTTAAAAGAAGTTAATGCAGCATCTCTGCAACTTGTTCAGCACAATACTCTATGCACATGTGACAGTTGTCATAGTTTGTTAGTACTGTGCCTCCGCTGGGAAAAAAAAAAGTGGATGTTGACGTAGGAGAAGTTTACATTTGATTTTCAGATTGTGACTTTGCTGTAATGTCAAGATTGAAACTCATGAGATGGTTTATGTAGGGAGTTTCCACATCACTGTCTGATTTGTGGTAATTTGATGAATTTTGATTCAGTTCAGTAACCTTATTCATCCCAAAAAAGGAAAATAAAGCTTCAAATTTGGTGGAAAGCACAATATAAACTAAGTTAAAGGCCTTCAGGCAGGTTCCTTATTCTATATAATCTTGGGGCCTTGCAGAGAAGCCCTATGTCAAAGTTTAATTTTTAATACTCTTATTATTTCAGTTGATATTGTGCAAAGTGTAGTGAAGATGGCATGTGTGGTCTGCAGATTGCATTCCTTCTAAAGGTACTTAACAGCAACAGGTTGCACACACAGTGCAGAAAAAGTAGGAGGAGCAGGTGCTCAGTAAGGACTCAGGTTAATCCTGTCCCGATGGGGGGGCGGGGGTGTTCAGGAATTGACACCTCGGCTATCATAACACACATGCGAGTGCAGTATTAAATATACCACACACACTGGCACACATATAGAAAATGCCACACATGCTACAAGTGACATTGAGTACTCTGATGCAATGACTATGAAACACTCACCATATTTGAAGGTGATATACGGAATCATTTAAGAATCTGTATTGAAATACTAATAAATAAGAACACTTATGGTTGCACAGGCATGTTCAACACAACAGGCAAAATCTTTGGTTGCTTTTCATTTAAAGTAGCCTGCAGTTCATTTGCAGCTGTACGCAGCGCTGCTCTTCTCCCTCGACAGGAATGGCAGATTCAAGGAGGCGGAAAAAGCAAATGAGCAAAAGACGAAGGGGCAAAATGGAAATGTGGTGTTTTCTCTTTTCATTTTTTCCCCTTTAAGCTCCTGTCGAGGGCCCGGCGCATTCATAAAGAATTTACCATCCGTCTATTTTTAGACGGCACAGTGAGAACTCCTACGCTGAGTGAACGTGTGAGAGAGTGATGGCGAAGAGTCGTGCTCAGTCAAGATGTAGTAGATTGTGGCTTCTTGTGGAAACTGAAGTCATAAACTTTCACTGCCATATTAAACAGATGGGTGCAAAGCTCTAGGCATTACTTAATGCTTGTTTGGTTATGTACAAATATCAGTAAAGGCATAAAATCTGGCTGTTGAATGGGAGTATTTGCCTTTTAAAACCTACATCAGTTGGTCTTGGTTCTATGCTCTTACAGTATTGGCAACTTCACGGAAGATTTTTATTGTATTTCACATAAATGGCTCCAAATTTGATTTCTTGGTAAAATATTTCTGCTGGATTTGCATGTCCACAGTTTTTGCATAACAGGCTTGAGGTCCATTCATTCGCAAATGCTGTAAACTGTTGCATAAAGAAGAGCTTTGGCAACTGTGTGAGCTGCTGTGGGTGTATGCTCGCATTGTGCAAGTGTGTGTGCATGCCTGATAGGACATAATATAGTGTAAAGAGTGTATTATTCATACAGTGAAGACCACCCATATCCTTTTCGTGGCATTGAGGAAATCCTTTAGGATATCTTGGCCTATTCAGTCCTCTGCTCCTGTTGTAGTGGGTGTCATTCACTACTGTCTATACACACACATATACACAGTGTCCTCTCCATTGAAGGGAGTAAGAGCATGGCTGGGACAGCTCAGTGCAACTCTGCACAAACAACACACAGACACACACACACTGCACAGGCACCATTGTACTTCACGGACAAGAGATTTCTTTGTCGAGGCAAAAGAGCAACCAATGTCAAGACGAGGATATGATGGCAGTCCCTGCTGTCTCTTTGCCCTTTTGCCTCACAGCATGAACATCTCCATCCTGGCACATGTTCATATGGGCATTTTCAAGGGAAAAAAGAAAATTTTGGGAAAGAAATTCTTTCCAAATTTTCTTTTTATGAGATTGAAGGTGTTAACAGTCTTGCACTTGCTGCTTTGGCTTAAATTGGCAACCGTCAAGTTCCTCCTTTTTGATTTTGGTGCCATCTGTGGTGGTAGGCATTCCGGCACAGCACTTTCCAGAGATCACTTGTTAATCAATCTGTATTTCCAGAACTGTCTTCTTCCTTTAGATTTTCTCTTGATGGAATTAATGAGTTTCTTTCAGCAGAATTTTTTCCTTTGTTTGTCTGTGGTGGCTGTTGCTGCTCATGTGTCTTCCTGTATTTATTCCAAACAAAACTGTGCTGCTGGAAACATAAATTGCTTCACTTCCTGCGCACCAAATGATTTCTTTCCACGGAAACATGTACAGTACCAGATACTGGATGTGTAGACAAGCATATTTGGAGGTTCATGAACTGAGATGTTGAATTATTGTTGTGATGGAGAGTGCAACAAATTATTTATTGCATATGAAAATGTCATGCATTATGACATTAAACATGCTTGTCTAAATCTACTGAATATCACTGTAAGTCATTCGTAATGACACTGGGGAAACCAAACATAGCTTTGCTTGGAATTTCAGTGTCTCTATGTAACCTTTTCCCTCTTTCTCCTTTCTCTTCCAGATCATGCCCCCTAGATAGCAGCCTCGTCCTCCTCTCCACTCCCCCCCCCTGCCCCTTGGCCCCTTCCTATACCCTCCTGGTCCAGCACCACCACTGCCACCTGTGTCACCACAGCCACCATGCCCCCCAGGAAGAGGACGCGGCCGGGCCTGGGCTTCTTGTGCTGCTTTGGCAGCAGCGAGCCCCCGGAGATCAACCTGAAGGACAGCGTGCCCCTTCAGCTCCTGGAGTTCAGCGCCCCCATGCCGCCCGCTGAGGAGCTGCATGCACGATTCTCAGAACTGGTGGTGAGTAAAGATAGAAGGATATGAATATTTGAGCAAGTTGAATGATTTCTTAAAAGGTCATCCAAAGCAAATGCATGCTCCCGATGAATCTAACCATTTATGTGTATATTTATCATTTTGTTTGTCTTTGTGGTTTGGAATCATCACCCCTTCAATTGTTTCAGTAGTGTAAGTAGTGATCAACTAGGCGTTTTGCCGACTGAATGCTCCTGCAATAAGAACCACGTGCCACATAATGTATGACTCAGTCTTACAGTTTTGTACTATGTGAGTTAACTCCCTGTTGAAGTGTAACTACTTTGACAGTCTGCTGGCAGAAATATTTTAGTAAGATTCAAAATTATAGTAGCACATTTTCAGGATCAAGAACAGGTAGCTGGATAGCCTGCATATTTTCAGTACCTGCTGCCATTGACTGAAAGTTTAATGAGCCCATTCACCAGTTCTGTGCTGTTAGGGATGCTGGACTGAGGACCAATTTCCAGAATTGGACACCATACAGAAAAGCACCCCATGAAACACATGAAAAATATTGGAACTTTGTCTTTTCTGATGCTGAGCATCCTGATTCTTCCTTTGCATGTTGCTCATTATCTTGACCAAACAGGTTTAGGGAATAGGAATGGAAGGGATTTGGTCTTGTGCAGGACATCTTGATGGTTGGGTGAGGCCGCACCTCAACCCCACTGCCAACTCCCCCATTCCACAGATTCAGAAGCTCATCCTTTCCACTACATGCAGGCCCGTGCCTGACACTTCCCATCTCGTGCCCAGATCACGCTTGTTGGCAGAGGTTGTTGGTCTGTGCTGGTGCCAGCCTGGCATGGCTGTATTGGCATGTACCCATAGTGTGAAGAGGGATCAGGGCACAGCTGTCAGAACTGAGAAGTCTTCTGTGGGTTTCATCTGCCATGCAAGCTGGTTCTGCCTTTGCTGGCTTTGCTGTTTCTGTCCCTTTGTTTGCTAAGTTCCTGTCTCATGGTCTGTTTTGGTCCTGTCTGTCTCCATCTCAGCGTTTCTGTCTTTCTTCCACAACCTCAGATTTCCTGCTTCTCTCAGTCTCCCTCTCTCAACAATGTGTTCAACAGTGTGGCTACTGAACTGCTTCTGGCGCTGTCGAGTCTTAGTCTTGGGGAATGCTAAACTTCACCGCCTGCAGGATATATCACTCCTCCAACTGTCAAATTCAATTCAGGAGATTAAGTGAAATTCCATTTGTGATAGGAAATGATTCACTGTTATCAAGGCAGATGTTTTCCCAATGGTGATCCTTCCCCCATTTTTCCAGCCAATTGACCTGAGTTGACCCTAAATTTGCTGTCGAGGCTCCTTTTTATAATCACTGGCAATGCACAAGCCATTAAACCTCAGTAGCTGCAGTATATTTTTTGGCTTGATTAGAGAAAATTAAAAGTTAGGATTGTAGCAATCAAGACATCGATTGCCTCAATCAGTATCAGTAGACTGGAATGACCTAAGGCCCTTTCTGCTATATGACAACTAATGCTTACCTCTGAAGTTCCAGCAGGTTGCTGTTTGACATAGATGATGGCATGATGTGGCTTTAAAATGGAAGTTTTTATATAAAGAAAGGTTATGAGAAGATTTGCGAAAGTGAACAGACACATGTATTGCTGGATAAAATAAAAACATGCCTGTCATATGGGAGCGCTTACCCGAATCACGGCAGTCCTCACGGTTGACAGGAATTGATGACCCACAGATTAGTTTGGGGTAAATTTCTGAGCTTGCGATGAGGCTGACACAGATGCATGAGCTGAGGAAGAAGCCGAGCAGAAGGAGCCATCCCCGATTTCAAAACCTCTTAACTTGCAGCTTTTCGACCCAGGAGAAAAAGAGGATTTGGCATTTTCTCATTGGATCTGGGCCCTTCCACATGTTGTGAATAGATTATTCTTGAGATGGTTGTTGGATGGCTGATGGTGTCTTTCACAAGCTCAGATGTTTGGTCTTTGGGGTCATGTCTTTGTTGAGCTCTGGTTTTGTTTTACTGCAGCATCCCGGCATTGAATGCAGCACTTAAAGGTTAAAATCTCGTGCTCGAACGTTTGAGAGGGAAAAGTGATGTTCCAGTGAGATGATCACTCAACCTGTGACAGTTTGATTCATATCTGCTTTGATTGGATGACCAATGCACAAACTGCTTCTACCTAATGATGGTCATCTGGCCAAACCATTGGTCCTCCACATCTGTTTTATTGTTCCTGAAGCCGACATGCTGACATATTTGACCAGTCATCCAAAAATCTGTACAACCAGACCCTGAGCAGTCACTCAGTCTGGACACAATGCTTGTAACACAAGCAGAGAGCTGTGCTACAGGGGAGGAAATAAAGAAATATAGAGAACAACATAACATAGTGTGTTTCCATGGCAATGAGAGACGGGATTATTGTTATGAAAGCCTCTCCTGAGGAGGAGAATGAGACTCAATGGAGCCTCTGTAGTGGGAGCGACAGATCTGGGCCAAACGGAGGAGTAAACCACCTCCACGTGTCTTCACATCCATAATGGGGTCTTCCACTGTGTCTAGAGACTGCACAGTGCACACTCAGCTTAAACTTTTAGTGGAAGAAAAGACTTTGGAACTGACTTGTCACAATAATATTCTAGGCAGTATTGCTTAAAAACAGGCATATCACTATGGTACCTTTTATTGCGGATATTTTGGCTGTTGTTCTGGTATCACAGAACTACAATTACCTCACCTGCTATCAGCTTTCTGCTACATTATACTTAAATACTGGAAGAGTTCTAAAATGTATAATCTTTAAACAACTTCTACTACATTCTCTGCTGCTTTATGAAAAAATTCATGCAGCAAAAGAGAGATGACTAATTGTCCTTGGTGTGTAGCTAAAAAAACTAATGTTTCAGAATAAGCACATGGGAGATCCATTCTTGATTCTTCTGTGTTAACATGGACTCTCCTCTGCAAAATGCGCTACAACTCATCGTAGAGAAAGTCTGAAGAATAAACCCTCTTCCAAGCCTACAGTAGACCCATATGAAAGCCTCCTGTGCCGATAACGAACTCGACAAACCCATGCAAATGAACCTGGAAGCAATCGCCACTGATTTGGACACAATGAACAAAGACCACATCAGAGGAGCTAATGGATCGCATCAATTAAACTACACATTTGCAGATGGCCGCAGAATTTCCTGATAGCAAATGTGCTGCAGCTCTGGATTCTGTTTTACGGATCTGGGTGCATTTTAAACAGTTTCTTTCCACCAGTGTTTCAAGGCTTGCACGCATAGTTGATATATAGGCCATGTGTGAAGTTTGGCACTGCTTCAAGAGCAATAACGGCTTCATTTTTGTTTATCGGGCAGTTCCTTCCTAATAACATTTTATCATCAAATGTGAAATTGCTCTCATATTTAGGCACCGTAATTGAAAATTGGTTCTGCTCAATCATTTGGGTACTTGAGTACATTTCTCACTGGTGGCAGTTTGATAACCCAAAATGCGATTTTTGTTTCTTCAAAGAGAAACCAAAGTGTGAGGTTGTTTGGGGACAACTACAATGGTATTTACAAGTTGCAGCTGATAGCAATGAACACATTGCGTTTACTGTGGAAAGGTCGGCATATGGTCACAATGTGTCGACACATTCGCAAAGGCTTGAGCCCAACTACACAGTGCCACTGAAACACTGGCGGCTTAAACTGTTCAGAGAGAAGGAATTGATTCAGGGACACCTAGGGGGTAGACATGCTATGGAATAGAATTTAAAGCAGCTACTCGGTTTTATTTGTTATGAAGAAAGAAAGATGCTGACTCAGCATCTGCATTTTGTTCTTCATGTAGGGGTTGCTCTGTCAAACCTGTAAGTCAACTATTTCTCAAATCATTAAAAAAAGAAAGACCCAGTCTTTCACACTTCTGCAATGTTATATACAACATATCTAGGCAAATTGGTGCAACCGAACTAGGTCTACCAGGCCAACATCTGGCAAGTACAGTACTGGCAGACATCAGATTAGTGTGTGTTCTCACTGCCTTTCTCTCTGTTGCACTCTGTCCTGCCCTCTTTTTTCTATCTGCTTCGTCTGTCTGTCTCTTCCCCTACGTGGGTGCCTCATTCTTTCTTTCTGTGTCTCATAATTTGGGCCAGTTTTAATCCAACCACTCTAGGCAGTAGTCCAGCTGTCCAGTGTCAGGCACTGCATCTGTGCACCAAAACCTTTAATAGTGTCCACTACATGTGACTCCCTATCTTTGTCTTCAGTGGCACACAAATTCTTTTCTTAAAGCAAAATTAGGCTTTTTTCATTTGTAGCCTTAACTTGGGTTTCCAGGAACACTGGACTCTTGAACATAAATCCTTTTCTAATGTTCCCTCTAGTGTGACTTTCGAGCCGGACGCAAATCAAAAATGTGTTGCATAACTGGAGGGAATGGAAATGTTCTCCACCCGCTGAGCCACTGGGAGTGAGTTTCCTCCCCAGTGTACGCCTTGGGATGCACCCTCTTTCCTTTCTGATTCCCTCCCTCCTTCCCTTATGTCTAACTGGCTTCCCATCTCTAATGGTTTCTTCCTAGCTCTGCTTTAAAGTCAGCTCTCACTGCCCTGAGCCATCCTTATCATGGAAGTGGTGAAGCTTTGTTTGGATGGGAGAGGCAATGTGTTAGCAATGGCCAACTACTGACTGATTCATCAAAGAGAGGATACTATGACTCATCTGAATGGTGTTAAATGGTGCAAGCCCAGTGTGTGTGATGTGATGCTTTGCAAAAAGAAGTAATGCCACTAAAACCACATGATATCTTAAGACTAAGTAGTTGATCTCTGACCTTTTCTTGATTGTGGTTAATGATTCAGAGTTAATCTTTATCTTGCCTGAAGATCTCCAGGAAAGCTGTGAGGCTATGTCTGGTATAGAATGTGGACACACTCACAAAAAACTCACTGAATCTCGTTTGGGTCAATAATGGCAGCTACAGCTTCCTGTGGGTCCCCTTGAGGCCTCATATGACTTCCTGCCATCTTGCCTGTCTTTCCTCTGCCTTCCTGTCTCGCCCAGAGACTGCTGCAGGATATATACACGGCATGTGTGTGTGTGTGTGTGTGTGTGTGTGTGTGTGTCAGTGCTACACCAGGCTGACCCTCTCAGCCAATATTGTAAGACTTCACATGAGGTAAAGACATTCAAATCCACTCTGGAAATGCCACTTCATATACACGCACACTGGAGAGGATGTCATTCTTGGACCACACACATTTCCCATTTAGGTGGAGCCTTACACATTCTCAATCAGTTGTCACATAGACACACCCACTCCCACTCTTATGCCAGTCACTCACACCTACTCATTCACTCACCCTTTTCTGTCCCTGTATATGTATTTTCCCCTCACACTGAGTGTCAGATTTCCTTGCTTCCATCTTTATGCTAGATGTACGCGCATGCATAAACCACTTTCCTCACCCTTTTTCACCTATCCACACTGCACTGCACACCCCCAGCTCCCTTCATGCGGTACATCTGCCTCCATGAAGTGAACGTGTAGTCTAAACAGTAGCAGGTATTTAGGTTTTCCCACACTGCTCTGAGTTTACTATGTTTCATTGCGACTCTTCTCTCTCCCTTCCTTTACACTCTTTCCATATGGTGTAGATAAATATTTTAAGTCTCCCACAGACATGTTGTATCATCTGACTCCTGTTATGTCATACAAATTAATTTATGTGGCTATATAAGCTATGATTAGTGGCACAAGAGCTAAAATATCTTCATCATGATAATCCCTGGGGATTATTACAGTACATCATGCATTTGTTAGCTATAGAGTTGCTAAGTCGGAGGAGCCTCTGAATCTGGAAGTGTTTTCCCTCACTCTGTATTCCCATTTCATAGTTTCAATTATTACAACTTCGTCTCTGAGAAATCCTTGTTCTGTCCATCATTTTGGCATGGCAGATGAATGTAAATACTACAGTACCCATGAGCCTTGGCTGTCCTTGCTACAGAGAAGAAGCCAGTCAGAGGCATAAACAACAGCGGTAGTGAATTCAAAACAAAATTCATGAACAAAACATGGTGCCAGAGTTCAAAAATACATTGATTTAAGCTGCAGGTTGTATTGTAAGTTTTAAAACTAACAGTGTCCACACTGTTAGCAGTGCTCATCTCAGAATATTAAACCCAGTGATTGGATGTTTTTTGCCGAAATGCACCTTAGGCGTCAAAGTAAACTTCTTCCCCAAAGTTTTGTGTCACAGGATTGTACCTTTTTCACTTTTTTTTTATCAAAACAATATATTTTTTAATGTAGATGCTAATCATTTTCACTGATTATTCAACTGGGAGAGTTTCATCTCCATCCAAGCTGTAGAAGCTTGGCTTGACTTGACTTAAACTTGACTTTAACTTCCAGAACCAGGGGTGGCTAAAAAAGCTCACTTTCACTTCATCATTTCAGATTTCCAAATCATTCCTACTTTGAAATGTTTGTGCTTAAAGGAATAGTTAAACATTTTCCTTCCGAGAGTGAGTATGAAGATAGATGTCAATCTCATGTCTATATGTTAGCCCAGTTTAGCCACTGGAGGCAGGAGGAAACAGCAAGTCAAATTATGTTGTAAAGTGTGAATGAAATGCAAATTTCAGTTATGTGTCACTGTTGAATGCTAAATTAAAGGGAAGTCATGAGTCACTCTGCACAAATATGCATTCATACGAGTTGGAAGAGTTTCAAATTGAATGACAAAGGATCGTAGTCATGCTTGAGCTTTATGAATCCACCTCATAATCATAAAGAGAGGAGACCAAAAGTAGAGAGACTAAAGGAAATACTGTAACTGGCATATATGGATAATTCAGAGATCAGTCAGACACCAAGCTGACAAATGCTATACACACACAGTTGGCACATACAGTGCTAGCTAGCTACAGTTAATGCCTGTACAGTAGGTGCATTGGCTGTTTTGGGTGAATAAACATACTGACAGACAGCAGTCAAATTTATGTGAATAACAGGCTGAAAATGTGCTTCACATTTTGTTTGAATACACGCTTAAGTTCACAAATTAACACATTTGGTTTGTTTAGTAGCTAAGCAGCTGCCTTCAGTCTTTATGCGGGCTAAAGACTGAATACATAATGAGCAGACATTACTTTTTATCTTCTCAACTCTTTCTCTCTAAGAATATGTTTATTTCCCAAAATCAAACTAACTTTTTGAGTTAAATTGATTAATGTGTTAGCAACTATTAGAGCAGGCTAACAGGCTATAATGACATGCAATAAAATTCTTTCTAATTGTGTTTATGAAGCCATTTTGTTTGACAATAGTTGTTTTAATTTGCTCTCTAGGGCTTTTCTCTCTTTTCACCATATCCCCTGTATTTTCTTGGCACGTATTAGAAGCCCACCATGTCTTGAAGAACAGGAAATTGAATGACAGGTCAGGTCAGTCAGTGTGCAGCGGACATGACAGTCAAAGCTCACTACCGTAACACCCTTTTTTAATTTGTAACATTACTCGACAGCCAGTTCTGTTGAAAATATGAAAGGAGTTCAGAGGCCTAAGGTATGTCTTTTTTCCCCCTCTTGCGCAGCAGGTGTAACAATATTAGCTTTGGTTTATGTGAATTCCCAACTGGAGCGTGCTGGCGAAGGTGGACAGGGGCACATCAAGAGAAGGTTTTACACAGCTAAGTGGAAAGTGGTTCGGTTTTGTTTTGGAAGATTGAGAGAGGGACTGCGTGTTTCTTGGGTGTTGCTACGGTCATGAGGAGAGGCCATGTGATGCGGATGTGGTATTGGAGCACGTTTTTGAAAGCAGAGGGTGGAGGGGGTGGAGGTGGAAGAAAATGGTGGGATATTGCATAACTGGAAAGTGAAAAGTCCTCTGGCTGGCATGACACGAGCATTCCTCCACCCACTCGATGTCCTAATCCTTGACTTCAACTCCTTTCTCTCTTCTTTCATTCAAAAGCAGACCAGCACCACTTTTACCTGACAATAACTAAATGAAACATAAGCTCAGCATCTATGCATTAGCCCTTGTAGCCCAGCCAGCCACTCCTTTCCTGTTTTCCTGTTCCTGTAGTTGACTTTTTCATTATCCTATTCATACACCTTAAATCTTATGTAAAGCCTTATATAATCATATATCAATTTCTAAATGGAATTCTCGTCCTGGGTTAGCTTACCTGCTCCCCCAAACTGTACAACATACATGTCGCGGACACCTAAATCCTCCTTTTCATGGCTGACGTATATCCTGCCCTCACATAACTCCCTTCCATATAAGACCTTAAATTGAGAGGCCTGAGGAGTAGCAAGGGGGAGATGGAGAGAGCAAGAAGAAGCCGAGAGATCAGTTGCTAGGCTCAGCTCCCATCTGGTTCAAATCCAGGGTTTTCATTCTCGCTGATTTCCCCATCAGCTCCCAGTATCAGCTCCTCCAAACAGCAGCAGCTTGGACAGCAGGGCTTTGACCCGGCGACCAGGCAACAGGCCAGAGACGAACTGGCTTCTCAGTCTCCAATTCTAAGCCCGAGGATGTGGAGAAGGGATCGTGGTCCAAACCAAAGCTGAAATCTGTAAATATTGAGGGACAGAGAGTCAGAGGTTAAATGCTGAGCAGCTATGAGGTGGCTAGTTTTCTGCTCGGTAGAAAATAACAGCAGCATACTTTATTGTGTTGGGTAATATGGACCCTGGATGATCTTCTCTGGGTGCAAGTCACAATTAATCATTGAAATCATGCTGTTGAGATGAAAAATGCTTCTACCAAAGATTCTAAAGCTTCTTTGAGGTTTCTATCTGTGTTAGACCCCCTTGAAGTTCACACCCTTCAGATTTTTCCTTTTTTTTTCCTTCTTCAAAACCACAATAATGCAGCCGCTGGTTATCCCATTGAAAGGACTGAGTGAGAGATGATGTCATTCTTCATAGTGTCGGGATACTTGGAATGTGGGCCACCTCAGCCCACCCGGGCCAGCTGAATGGATGAAAACAAACCCTGTGAATCTACTGGCCAGCTTTAAGGGGCCCCACCTCTGGCACCGGTAGCCATCTTCACTCTGGGGGGCCCGGGGGGCCCGGCACTTCTGGCTGACATCATGGTAGCAAAACCATTATGATGAGATTAGTTTGAGCCTGAGCACAAAGCCCTGGTGCTATAGCATCTCATCCTCTCTATTTTTTTGTGGTTTGTGCACATTCCCCCCTTTTCTGTTTCACTCACCATGTTCCTGTTTTTCTATCAATGCATCTCTCTTTCTGTCTCCTCCCTCCATCTCTCTCTTTCTCCCCTCAACCCTAATTTATCCATCTCTTCTTTCCCAAGACTTTACTTTTCCTCCTTGGCACACAGAGACTCATTTCCTGGGCTCATATGCATTTCAAAAGGTGCAGGAGGCTCCTTGTACCAAGCGGAAGAATTGAGCAGAGCAGCAGGGGGAATATTAAAACACTCCTCTGTGGAGACCAGTTCCCAGTCAGACAGTGGGAAGGTTGGACAATCAAATGTCACTGTGTAAACTCGAAGCATCCGGTGATTGCAGTCATTGCTAAAATGTTTGGCTCTTTAAAAATAACCGCGATTGAGGGATTGTGTCCTGATGGGATTCTTGTCTTTCCCAGTCAAACGTAATAGTCATGTTTGTCATGGTTTTTCTGCACATTTATTCTTGACGTGTTATATATGGGAATCTTATCTAATCCAATACAAAATAAATCGAATGGTTAGTGGTTTGGTTTAAAAATGAATGCCTTCTCTGTTGTTTCAGGATGAACTGGACCTGACGGATAAGAACAGGGAGGCCATGTTTGCTCTGCCAGATGAGAAGAAATGGCAGATCTACTGCAGCAAGAAGAAGGTGAGTTCTGAGGTCTACCTCTTTACCGTACATCAGATCCAATCTCTGGCTGGCCCTCTGTTGACCGGCTGTCTGCACCCACAATTTAGAGCTAAACTGTCAGCGATGAATGTTATTGAAGGGCAGCTTCTTACCAGAACAGCAGCCACACAGTCAGTCCTCATTCCAGCTTCTCATTTCTGCATTGACGTAAGCATCTTCACTCTATGCACGTGTTAAGCCAGCTACATGTTGCACAATATTTTCTGCAGGCTGTGCTATGTGCACTACTGTACACAGTGCACGGGCAGCACACACACACATGTAAACAACACTGAATACACAAATACACTCCCAGCACCCGTTTCAAGACCCTCAATCTCCAAATCTGGCTCCCCACGTTGGAGCGAGCAATTTCCTTGTGCTGCTTAAGAATTGTCAACATACCAGAAGAGCACTAGAACATTCTGGTTAGCCCTCTCGTTCACCCCTTTCCCCTCGCCAAAACATCTCTCGTTCTCTTCATACCCTTCAGCGTGTCTCTCCACAACAACTCTGCTCTCACTTTGTGGTCAAATATCCACCAGGAAATGACATTGTGCTTGGAGAAAAAGGGGAATTCAGCCCCCCTCTCCCCGTCAATAGCAAATTGAATAAATAGTCATAAACCCTCCCCTGTGTCTCTTTGCTAATTTGTTTTTTGGCTGAGGTTTTTATGTTGGAAGCACGACGAGGATCGAACTCCTCCTTTCTCTTTCCAAGGCATGCAGGTTTAGCTGATGTGATAGGTCCTGACAACCTTTTTAAAAAAGAAGTAAACACACACTATTGTGTGTATGTGTGTGTGCCTGCGCGTATGTATGAGCACCTGCATGTGTAAAAGTTTGTGCTTGTGTGCAGGACAGTATTGAGTTACTAGGAAAAAGAGGAGCAGTGGAATTGTGGTGTGTTTAGAGGGATGTCAAGGCGAGGATGGAAGCTGGAGCACCACAACAGTTTACAATGAAATGGAACACGGGTAAAAATAATATAAAAGGAAGATATAATGTTTCTTCTAATACATTATGATAACCATAGGACTTGCAGTGTGCTGTGTCCTTTGAATACATTGCTTAGTATCAAAGGGGATTCAATTGTTGGCAGAATGTGCATTTGCATATGTGAACCCACATGAAAAGGCACAAGTTCAATATTACTCCAATATCAGTTATTGAATATCTCACTCAAGCAACCACAGACATTTATGAGCACTCTTTGTACTGTAGTAGAAGGTAGTGGAAACAACATTTTGGCAACAGCCCGGGCGTATTGGAACCAAAATGGTTTGCAAGTGTGCGCCGAAGCTGGGTTCAGAGGTAGGATATATTAGTTTGTCGTTCCTCCCCCATCTCTTCCAGTCAGAAATCATTTCCTCTGTAAGACTAAGGTGAAAAAAAACAGCCGTGTCCAGGCCAGGAAACGGAGAGCAAAACCGGGGTAACAGTGCACAGCGGAAAGCTGGAGGAAAAACCAAACAAACCCCTCATTCATGGATAGAGGCAGCTTAATGGAGAATGAGGAAAAAAAACAACTGGTGTGCAACATTGGATAATAACGTGTGTCTGTGTGTGCATATGCAGGCGGGAAGGCATGAATACTGCTGTCATGTGCACACACCCACTAACTTTACTGTATACAGTAAAAGTTAAGGGTTTGGATACACCTTCCCATTCACTTGAATGAGAAAGTGTGTCCAAACTTTTGATTGGGACTGTATGTTCTACACACACATACACACACACCACACAGTAGTGCCCTGTGTTCCTGCAAATTACAGCATGACAGTGATTTGAATGGAGAGCATAGGACAGCAGAATTTCCCTCAGCCGTTCCTGTCGGTGACAAACACTGGTTCCCTTGTTTCCCTCAGCCAAGCGACGGCTCCAGTTGTTGTGGTTAGATAACACTTGGAGGGAGCCACTGAGGGCGTGACAAAGGGACAAACTAACTTTGTTCACCTGCAAAACAAACTGGCCAACACATTTACTGCAGACCACTTATGCTAAACCAGTTCCATTTCATCACTGTCCAGGGAAAAATGCAGGGGAGTCGTACGTTTTCACATAAACTGAAGGACTGAATGCTTCTTTGTGGGTTGAGCAAATTCACTTACTTCTTGGGCTAATGAAACAATTTAAGGCCCAGTGCACCTGTTTTCACGGCACCGCAAATACCTGTTCAGTTTGCTTCTCTGCATCTTGGTATAAATGGATAATGTATGACCTTAGAAAGTGTTAAAGCTTTCATTCATCTGCTTACCAGTTTTTAGCCACTATTGTGGCAGGACTCTGAAAGAAGCTGACAGACACAACCATTAAAGTATGCTTCAAAGGTTGTTTTGGCTAACATGTTAGCTTACAGTTAGCTACTTTGAACAACCAGCAGACACAGAGCTCAATGAAACGTCCAAGTGGCCACCTGACAAACATTAGTCCAATATTCTCGCTACTTTTAGGGTCAGTTTGATCTCTCTGAAATCCTGAGAAAAATAGTAGTGTACAGTGGGGTTTAATCACAGCTTTTTTGCTGAAAATGTTAATTAAATGTGCTTTCTGTACCAAAACAATGAGCTAAAAGAGGCTAAAGCTCAGTCTTTGTGACAAAATACACTTTTCACATTATGCATCATTTGATTCAATGTTAATGCAAAAATACTGATTAATTCAGAACATTTGCATGATTTACACCACAGCATCACAAAGCGAAAGTGGCTTTGTTTCAAAATGATAGTTTATTTATTTGACAGTAGTCCTCTTACAATCTCTGGCTAATACCACTCAGCAGTGATGTAAGGGAATTAGTGTAAATATGGTCACTGTGTACCATGACTAACTAGAACATCTTGTCAAGGCCTTCAGGCTTTACATAAGCCAACCATATCTGCACCTCTGATCTCAGTCACAGCCAGCGGTGTTAGGTGTCTATCTCTGTGTGTATCTGAGTGTGAAGTGGTGTGTATCTCCGTGTGTGTGTGAGAGAGAGAGTGGACTTAATTTTAGTAAGCCTGAGAATCTGTGGATTTTCATATGTGTGTTTAGCGTTTATGTGGTAATCACTTTTAGAGTATACTGCATTCTTGTTGGTCTTTGTGCGTATGTCTGTATGTGTACATACTTGTTTTTGCATCGCATTCAGCAGTCCCCAGGTAGAGAACACGATGTAACATCTAATAGCTCCTGATAATCGTTCAGTGCTGGGAGCCAAACAGGGTCTCCTGACTCCCATTAGTAGCGCTGCACTGACACACAGTCTGTTGTCAGGACATCATCCTACAATGTGGCCTTTTATCCATGTCAAAGCAGGGACAAAACTAGCATTGACTCATGATCTAATGTCCAAAATTTCCCTCAAAAGAGGATTTTCTCTATGTTGTTTTTTCTCCAAAATCACCCATCCACACGTCATGCTTATCTCAGATTCTGCTAATGGAATGCTTAACACGACCTGGTTGATAATATCTTATGCACCCAGACGTTGCTCTCTGCTGGAGTGGCGGCAGCTTGTGTTTTCAAATTAGCCACATGTGTTTTATCCCCATCTCTTAAACTAATGTGACCTCAGGCAAAAAATTTTGCTTCAGCTTGTGCTAAAACTTGTGTAATGTTAGCTACCTGTAACAAACGGCAAGCGTTACATAATCTTTCAGAATTCAATATCCTGTCCATTTCCTGCCTCTCTAGGTGAGACTTTATATCCCGGCTTCCATAGATAAATATTCCCTGTGGAGAGATTGGCTCTTTGGAATGTCAGACAGTCCCCCTCTTTGCGCAGGATGGAACATATTGTGGTGACAGCTGAAGCAGAGAATATGGAGAAAATGTTGACTTGTATATCCTTAAATGATAGTTAATGCGTCCCAATGTCTTGATGTGACAAAGTGCTATTGTAGATGCTGAATAGCCCACTACCAACTGTACTGCACTACATAGGAATGACAATGTTAGGAATTTGGTGCAACAAATCAGCATTTTTCAATGCTTTTATGCTTTTGTTTATAAGGAAATCACATATCTACATGTTTTACCAGTCAATATAACATATTTGTTTCATTTGGGAACTTGCATGCTCATTTAACATTGCCAATGAGATCATTTAAGATTTAGTACAACCTCAAATTTAACCAGGACACTCCCTCCCAACATATTTAAAAAGGAATGAGGTGTTGGGGGTGGTAAACCATTGTATCAGGTGAGACTACAGTGTATGACAATGCGACTACCAAAACCCAACTGGCATGGTGCCAGTTTGTGCTGGTTGGCTGTGGTTTTCACTCCATATGAATTCAATATGCAAAGTGGCTCATCGGCTGTGCTGCACACCAACAGATAGCACCTATACCAATAGCATCATAGCATTCATAGCTTGTACTGGCATTGTCAACACTTAAAAGCAGTAAACAAATTAACATTTATCAAAGCATTTATATGGATTTCCCAAACCTTGCTATTGCATAAGCTACTGCTGGGCTCTGTGCATTTCAGCTAGTAAGGCAGAGGGGCCGGCGGTGCTTTGACAATCACTAAAAGCACATTTATAGCCCTTGGAGAGAGTCTCTGTGTTGAGTACCTGTGCTGTCTTACAAGCAACTCAGTGTTTCTTTGGGAAGTACTAGTACATGTTTCTGATACTTTGTGTAAAATCATCTATATGTTTGCTTGTGAAATTGTTTGTAGAATACATAATTTCTTAACGACTTAACAACTTTGTGCTCTCTAAGAACTGACAACATCAAAATTAAATTTCCAAGACCTTATTACTGGCAAAGTAGTGAACTTTGACAAGTCCAAGTTTTTTTTCTTTTACAGTCCTCTGCTTTGTTTATGAAGTGGTCTTTGAATATACAGTGTTTCATTCAGTGTTGTTGTGCTTCTCTGGGCTGTCATGGATTTGGGCAGCTCATGAGAGTCACCACTTCACAAGCAGGGTCCCCCCGGGCCTCTCTGAGCACATGGGAACAGAGTGTGAGGAGCCCGACCCGCACCCCGAATTGCCAGAGAAACTATAGACCTTGGGGAAAACATGTTAACATGTCACTGAAAGCTAGTGTATAGATTCTTGCCTGTCTGAGACACAGAGCAGTTGGGCTACACTTGAAAGAGCGACTGGGCCAAATTGGCTGGTGTGTCGTTCCCATATCTTTGTTATGCAGAACACGCTAATAAAGCTGTGCATGTGTGCAATAGGGTCATGACCAAGCACATGTTGAAGTTAGCAGGGATCTTGAATCAGCACAGCAGCTCGTATTATGGCATTATTTATTTTTACCTCCCTCCCATGCTCTTTCTCAAAATTGAAAATGTGATTGAGAGTAAGTTTTAGAGTCAAACAAACAGTACAAACCTCCCCTGGCACTTCAAAGTGCTGTGGGTTTAACTGTGGCCAATGAGGTATTTGGGCTTTCTACCCCCTGTTGCTTCTAAAACCTTGACTTGAAAGGTATGTGTGCACAGGATTTTTCCAATCTGTGTGCTCAATTATCATTGTCAGTAAACCCTTTTTGGAGGTTTGAAATCTTTGAGATGGCTTGTTGTATGACAGCAGGGGAGCTGGAATATGTAATTTCATCTACTCTTGCAGCAGGTGCCTTTGCAAACACAATAGCCTGCCAAGCACACAGGGAAATATTCTTGAACTCTGGCTTTGGGCAGATATTTGGGTCTTTATAGAAACAATATATCCCTCAACAGATGGTTGTAACAAGAGGAACACCTTACAGCAATATACCTGATACACTGCCGGGGATTCCTGTCCTCCTCTGCTTCAACGCAGGTTGTAAATCATATTTAATGTCACCAGACATGAGGAATGTACAGTGTAGTGTAAGTGTGTAATTGCTGTAATAGAATTATGGGGTTGACCCTAAACTGTCGCAGCAGAGCACACGACTTGAATGTTTTCACCCAGAAGAGGACCATAACAGAACAGCACCCAGTGAATATACATTATATACAGCACGTGTGCAGCGCTATTATACAAATATGTACACATGCAGACAAACATCAATTTTCCATTCACGTCCAAAGCCTGCTATTTGCACTTTTTTTTGGTAACAGGCTTGACTCTATAGAGTCTGGCTTCTTATCACACGATTTTTTAATACCAGTCATCAACTGTGATTAACTGAGAAAATGATTTGATCAAGAAAGAACAAACTTACCATCACTTCACCTTTCAGAAATTCCATGAAAAGGGCAAATATTCAGGAAGTGTACGGTCTGATATGACTAGAACCCCCAAAACAAACCTTGTGTTGTAATCATTTGTCCCAAAACAAGACGAAAATTACAGCACTTTACTCTGGCTCGTGAAACTGCCAGAGTAAATGTTGCATCGGACTCAACATGTTTTTTTGAGGGTGTGTCGGCGGCTGTAAGGGCCAGAGAGAGGCAGTTAAGTTGTTAATCTCAGCGTCAGGATCTGTCTGGCATCACGTCCCGAGCGTGTCAGCAGTATAGTGGAAAAGACGGCCAGCTCGAAAACGCACTATGAGAAGTACAGTGAGTTCTATTGTTTTAGCTTTATTTCAGCTCTTTAACTTGAGCTCAAAAGCTGCCAGATCAGAAACGATGGTCATTACAAAGACTAAAATCCACATTGACCAAACCTACTCAAAACCCCCAAATCTTCAGTGGAGCTTCTTGAGTGGATATGATTCATAAATTAGTACATTTGCTTCTCATTTTTATTTTCCAGACTTGTAGTTCATTGGGTCACTGGAGGTAATGAGTGGATTTTATGTCTGGGGAAAATCAATTCAGGCTGGTGCCAGAATGGAGTTTGTCTGGCTTAATCAACAGAAAAGGTCATCTGCTTTCGGCTGTCTTGTGCCACCATGCAAATATTGAGGCGACATTTTGGAAATGAAGGGATTGATTGGCATAAAATATTGATTTTCACATATCAGAGAGTGAACGCAGACAGAAGTGATGAGCTCTTGTTGCAGCATGAATGCCCTTGCAGTAAACGAGGTAGTTAAAGAATTTTATAAGGTATCAGAGAGCTTAGTTTGCCCCTGACGTGTTTAACATAGTATAACTGACAGTCTCTCAAATGATCTGTTGGCAGAGCTTTATTATGATAACTATTGTACTATGCTTATTTTCCTAAGCAGATGTACTGCCATGGAGTGTTTTGTTTCTTTTATAGTGGTCTGTAGAAAGGGGGTCTGAATCTCTGAAATACCAAAAGTGCTGTGATATGGCATTAACACTCAAAATATTGTCATACACAGTCCTTACATGCACAGAAAACACAATCTTTGGAGCCCTGAGGTCATTGAAGGCCTTGCCCCTCCCACCATATTTATAATAAAAAGAGACATTTTTTTGTATTTGCAAAAAGAAAAAGTGTCTGCATTAAAAGTTAAATTTTTGACATATGTTGAGATTTCAAATACACTTAAAGCGTTGGCAAAGAATTACTACAACTCTTATCTTATAGAACTATCCGATTGTGCCTTAATGTGGCTCTTATTTGAGTTTCCAACTCTCATTGACGTGCACACAGTAACAAGAACAACAACAGCTTTCCACCAGTGCTCTAAGCCCAGGCTAAACAAGACCAGATGTGAACGAGGAACATGGTCTCTGTATTCCCCTGTGCCTTGGTTGCTCGTGGCATCACGCTTCCTCGGATTGGCCAGGACAAATTGATCTCAGACAGAGCTATTTGAAAACTATTGTGGAGTGCACTTCGTTCCTCGAGGCAGTTCTCCTCTCTCTCTTTCTCTGTGTAATAAAAGTTAAGACAAGTGAATAGTCTGAGATGTTGTGACCCCATTATTATGGACTGGACAGCCTCATCGTTTTAGCTTTCATGTGGATGATGAGGTAAGGAGCTGAGGTGGAAAGTAGAAGGATGAAACTATGTGAGTGAATGTAGAGTGAAAAGGACTACAACATCGATTCTCTACAAGATTATTTTCATAGTCTTGTACAAAATGTTTGTGGTTTAACAAGACAAAAAGTTGAGACCCCACTAGCAGCCCATAGAGGTTGCTTTGTTGTCACATCCTACCATTATGACCAACATCCTGATGATTTTACTGCTTTGAGAACCTTTTCAGTAGTGGGTTTAAAAATATAGTTTGTCCTGAGGGTTGCATGAGAGGAAAATTCACATAGAATCCCAAATGAAAAATGGGTTTATCATCTGGAGGACATAAATATTCTCAGTGGATTTCCTAGCATTCATTAGATTTTGATATCTTTTATACAAAGAAGATGTGGCCTGATGGTCGAGCTTATGGAAAGGTCACAGGGTCACCATAAACATTAAGATTACTCAAAGTCTCAGTCAAGGAGCAGTTCTGACCTGATGGTAGTGATAAAGGAAAGTAACTCACTTACTTGCAAGGTGCATGGAGAAGGTGAAGCAGTCTTAAAGACCAACACACTTTGGCTTGTTGCCAGAACTGTGCCAAAAAAACGTAATGTTCTCTGTAGTGTTTTAAGGTTGACCCAGATGAAGGCCACAAGCTGGAACTTATTGGTCAAGACATCACCAAAATCTATAGGAATCATCCTCTGGAGACCCTGAGTATCCATACCAAGCAAGCGTTGGACAGTCAAGCCAACTGGTTGTCCAACACACAATATACATCCTCATACGTACAACCAGCAGAGCTATACTGTAATATTTTAAAGGCATAAATCAATGTTCATTTGACTCAATCTGTCTTTGTGTCCATGCACAGGAGCAAGAGGACCCCAACAAGCTGGCCACAAGCTGGCCGGACTACTACATCGACCGCATCAACTCCATGGCTGCTGTAAGTCAAACTCATTCTCTGCTCTTAGTCAGAATCTTCTTTGCTCTATCAAAATTCCTAGATGAGTGATGTTCCTGGCCAACTTTAGTTGTCCTATTACAGTATCCTCCACTTATTTCAAGCATCCGACCACCTCTTCTAAGAGGTCAATGTTAACTCAGTCATTCTTTCTCAGACTTCTCTTGGCTCCCTTTTTATCATCTCCCTGCTGACTTCTTGTTATATTCGCATGACCACATTCCTTCACTGTGACCCCAGCGTTCACACACACTGTGATGACAAACAGGCCATTTAGACACTCAGCAGTCCAGTCAGTGGGAATGACTGTCAGAAACACAGAGCGAAGCCAGGATGACAATATTCATTATTTCTAGCCAGTATGGCTGCCAATAAAAATAATGTGCCATCATTAGAAAACTGTAATCCACTATGATCTCAGTATTATTTTAGACATAACCGCTGTTATGCGAGTTGTGTTATTTGATTGTACATTCAGCCACTGACCGGTGTGCTGTTGACCTCTCACCCTGAGTCCTCATGTGGACGACAAGTTGGCTCCCAAATGTTTGGAGACCATAAAACATGACGTTTTAAGAGGGGCTCTTTAAGGATGACATGTAGGTATGAAATTTAGAGACTAGCCAGTCAGTGCTGGAGACAGAGTCGTGCTAATCCAGTAAGGGCATCTTATATCAGTAATGGACTGTTTTTTTTTTTTGTTTTGTTTTGTTTTTTCGTTGTTGTTGTTTTGTTTTTTCTCTACTGAACCAAATAGACCAACATTTAATACATTTACAAGTCTTTCCAGGGCATGGATCAGATAAACTATTCAACATAACGTACGCAGACCACCATAAATATGGAGCCAAAACGTAATGGCATTTAATATCTGTTTATTGCCATGTTTGTTTTTCTGGCAAACACGCCTGTAGCAACAACCCATGTCGAAGGTTGCTATTTTTACAGCTGTTTTTGTTTACTGGCTCCACTCAGGGGACAAGAATGAGCTAGTTCTGAACTGTGTGTCGGTACCTGAGCTTACTGTTGAAGTCTGGAGAAACAATTTTACTGTCATTCTCTTAAAGACTCAGACAACACACACTCACGCACACATACACAGTATTTTACGTGTAGTCAAGAGAAAGTGGTGATTTGTGTGTTGCCAAGAGTTTTAAATCCACCAGGGCTGTAGAGGTGCCTCTGTGCTATTAGGTGTCAGACACGCTGTCAGAGTTGTGTTTCAGCCTTTTCTTTTCTTTTTTACTATATCTACTATGAAACTACAATACTTTGAAAGCTTTTTCTATATTATCTATTGTACGTACAGTGTTAAAATGTTGAAGATTAAATTGTGCCAGTGTGAGGAGGTATTTCCACTTTCTTCCAATGGTTGCACATTTTTCAGACATTTTCTAGAAAGTATAAGTGCAAATAGTTGCACTAATATTGGAGAAAAGTCTTTCAAGAAAATGTTGATAAGAAGATTATTCACCTTTTGAAGCAAATGAAATGATTACATCACTGGCAGAATTGGTTTTGCTTGCACAAAGATGATTAAGATTTTATGACTCTATACTATATTAAGTAACTTGTCTGGAAGGATATTTTTACTCTCCATTCCCCTTTTTGCACAAGCAGTCCCTTGTTCCAGCTCCACTTTAGTAGAGCCTCCCTTATTCACCATAGCTCCAACCAATTTCCTCCCCTTCCTGAATCATTTTTTCACTACCACTATCAGTCTTCCATTTTCTCCACCACTGTGCTCCAGACTGCATCTTGACAAGAGAACATTTTAAAGTTTGGAGGTGTTCTGCTCGTCCATGACTTCATGTCTTGGCTCCCAGGCGAACTCACCAGGGACAGCCCTTCCACAGTAGCTGAGTTATTGGATGAGCTCATTTTCGCTATGCCGCCCGGAGAGATTACTGTACAACCAGCGTCTTGATGTTCATTCATAAAACCGTGTCAGAGTCCTGAGGTTGTTGGTTGGCCACTGAGTGATAATTCAAATGTCCTTGTGACTCTGACAAGAGTTTCTGTAGTCCTGCTGTGTCTAAGCTAGTGTGCTGAGTCTTAGAGCTCCCACCTGGACGAGGATGTCTGCCGATAGACAGAGAGAGAAAAGACCTTTAAGGTAGAGACAAGTATTGATGTGAAGAATCACCCAGAACTCAGCTATTGCTCACTTACATCTTCACAACCACAAAATTAGAAACTCTGTTGATTAATTCTTAAAAGCAGAAGCATTTTAGTGAATGTTGCTGGATGACATATTATATGTTTGGATGACTTATTATATTTCAAATCAAATTAAATCTATCAAAGCAGCAACACAATGTTTCAGCTTTTCTAGCTTGGCATCAGAAACTGGTCATTCAAGTGAATGGGGATGTGTATTATTGTAAAAACACAGTATTCTCACATGACAGTGCAGTAAAGACCAATTTTAGTCTTTATTTTCTAGCTTTATTTGAACAACAGAATAATAGCTAACTTTCAGCTAGCATTCGGTTAGTTTAATTAGGTTTAGTGCCTCTGTCTCACTTTGCCTGGTTGTTTTAGTTAAAATAATGTTGTTTGCCTTCGTTTTTATTGAACAAATACTTTTTTACTTGGCGCATCAGTGACTCACATGGTCCACATTAAGGTTTTGATGAGCTGCAGTCATCACTCACTCAGTTAACAACGCACTGACGACTAGCTTGAAGGCATAGTTCTGGCTCTGGGGGGCACTTCCCATAATAAGGATTTAGAGAAGTACCTTCTGCTGGTTTACCAACTGGCTATAATAGTATCCTTATGTGCATGTTGGCCACAGGTTAGAATGAGCTTACAAATAGCAGATGTAGGAAGGAGCCATTTGGCTAGACTCATTGACATGGTGAACTGGCTCGCAGCACGACCATATCATTCACTCTCCCCAACACTTGTTGTGTCCAACTTCCCATTGACTATGAACATATTCGTTTAGAGAAACAGGAGCCAGAGCCTTTACTTCTTGGCACAGAGTGTCTGAACCATCTGGACTTGAGGCTAAGTCGACATGATGGATGTTTTGACTGCACTGTTTCTAGATTAAACACTCACACACTGGACAGACCGGAGCTGTTGTTAGGTAGTCAAACATGGGGTAGCTGCAGTTAGCTGTGTGCATATTATGGCAAGAAAGTAATTTCTTGCCATGGAGTATTTGCACCCATCTTTGACCTATCTGCCCTTTCTAAGGGTTGAAAAACAGGATCACATTTAAGCAAATATCTTTTTCAGGCAAATTAATGGGCAGCCACTTTCACTAGTGTACTCCATTGCTTACACACACATACACACACTGTTTGAACCTTAGCACTTGGCAGGGAACTGCCATGGAAAAAGCCTGGAGAGGCTAAACAGAAGCCCTGTGGCCCTGACTAATGGGAGCACAGCAGCCCTTTGATGTCACTGAAGGGAGCCTTTAAGTGATGCAGAAATGCATTAACACTACCACTGGTCTAAGTGTTTTTTTTATGATTTGTCCTATTTGTTGTAAGCTTGATTGGAGCTAATTGCCTTCATGACTTATTTTGACATGTTATATAGCTTCAAACTGTTCTTTAAAATGAAAAGGGAGAAAATTACATATGATCTGTTTGATTTGTGGTGCCTGACATATGCCTACTAATGGGACTTTGATTATATGTGCTGTGCCACAACAGCTAATTGCAACAAACACATTTACTTGTATAGGGGTGGCATGTGTTCCACTTCTGTCATTCTGCCAAGTTAAGATGAACATTCTTGTGATGACAAAGTAGAAAGACAGAATTAATTAATTAATTAAAAGTGAAAAATACGCAATTTATGCGAGAAGGTAACTTGTCCACTGACACCTGTCAAAACCAATAGCAATATCAATCAGTTGTTTTTCCATTATTTTTCACCATTTTTGTAGATGCAGACCTTATTTGCCTTTGACGAGGAAGAAATGGAAATGAGGAACAAGGTGGTGGAAGATCTGAAGACAGCGCTTCGGACTCAGCCAATGAGGTAAGTAAATCTCTCCGTCCATCTAAACCATGACCTCTCCCTCTCCTGCCGACAGCACAGAGCTCTGCATTGCTTGCCTGGCCTCTGTCATGCATTCCACCTATTTGACTTGTTGATATAACACTACGCATATTTACTACAGTTAATAATGTAACATGCCACAGGAAAGATTTACTTTCTATGAAGTCTGTCTCTTGTCATGGCACACTAAAAGGAGCCTGTTTAATTACTTTCAATTGAAATACAACCAATTAAATATATTTTTAGATCTTCTAGTTTCTCTTCCCCTGACATGGTCATCAGCAGCTGTTAGACCTCACTCATCAGCCACAAAGAAACATTCAAGGACGTTGGATGGCCCACTAATACAAACCACCTCCCTCTCCCCGTCAGCAGCTCCTTTGGAGCTGTCCATCAACTTGTGCCAGTTATATGATGCAGTGGTCTGGACCAAAGTGGGGGTGTTGAGTTTTCTCAAGGGGTGCAATGAAGTGACAGACTTAATGTGCAGAGTGACAAAAACTCAGGGCAGTCTTAGTGTCTGGGTCATGTCTGGGTTCTGTGTGTGCGTGTGCATGTGTGTTTGTAGGCCAAGCGTGTGCATGCATGTTTGTATTTTAATGTGTGCATGTATGAGTATCCAAACCACTATATCTGGGAATAAGGCTAGTGAGCAGCTTTAAGAGTCTAGACAAAAGGGAGGAACTTGGCCTGTTAGAGTAAAAGATGAGAAGTGTTGATCTCTCTGATTATTAAAAACCTTACTTATACATTCTTATTCATGCATACCTACAATTTCTTGTGATATTTACTTTACACATAAAGTCACATCAAAACCTTAATAAAAAAATAAGCAAGATATCAGAACATATAACACAAATGTTCATACTGGGAGAACGTATTGCTTTTGATGATCCATGATATGTTGTTATAAATTAATTCTGATAGTCCTCTTAGTTCATAACTACTTTGGAAAAGGTACATAAATGACTGTATCTATGTACAGGTACAAGGGATGAACGATTTGATTGCTATACGGAGTGATAGAGTTGAGTCTAAACATGTTAGATTTACTGTGGAAGTGGATGATGTTATGATCAGTGTTTTAGATATATGGAACACTTAAAAGAGTATGTTCTTACTAACTATTCATAAAGTTGTCACAAAAGGTTGTTTTCAAGGATATTTGTTTGAAATCAAGACATCAGCTTTTTTTCTCTATAGTTGAGACAGACAGGAAATGTCCAGAGAGTTATGGGAAAGACATGCAACAAAAGCTCCCAACCAGAACTGTATCAGGGATTCTACGATCACACGGCATGCGCCCCTGACCAGTAGGCTATTGGGACACTCTGAGATTAACTGTGGATATATAAAGAATGAATAAGGTGATGACAGAGTATACCAAATGTTCTCAATAAATGAATGATTTACCATTTCATTATAAAAATATAAAAAAATATTACCCTGTCCTTAAAAGTAATAGCAAAAATCCCATTTGTTCCAGGAACCCCCTTGAGTTGTATATAAATGAGGGAGGAAAAATCGGGGACACTCTCATTAATTCTGATTTACCACCACTGCTCAGATGCTTCTCTCACTCGTTCCAGTTGGGGACAATAAATGTGGCATGTGCGCCCAGTGGAACTGAACTATGAAAACTATTTCAGACGTTCACAGTCAGGAAATAAAACTCTAAACAGTCATTTCTTGTGAAAGTCATATGCATAATTTATTGTTTGTCATCACCTAACAGCACAATAAAGCATGTAGTAAGTATACAGAAAGGCACATTTAATGACTTTCAGTAATGAAATGGGCCCGTATAGGTAACACTTACTCTCTTTTAACCCGGATGAAAGCAGAGAGTGCAGAAACTGTATTGAATAATTAAATAATAGAGGAGCAGGAGTGTGTGACTGCTTTTCCTTATTTGAGATGACAGTTTTCTGCAGACTGCTCATTTGGGTGTGAATCACTTCAGGATAATTATGCACAATCAGAAAAACATGATCAATAAATAACTAGACTTAAGTAAGAATTGAAGACCGAGTAGCAGCACCATTTCTCAGGATTCTGACTTTAATGAGGCGTACAGTAGCTGACTTTTTCTGAAGCAACTTGTTTTGCAGTTTGAAGAGTTCAAACTGCAAATATGATCACAAAATTGTGAATGTATTTCATATACTTAAGGTGAACTTAAGCACCTTGTAGTTTTTGACACACTCTGCGTCTCTCTCCCTCTTTTTCACTCTTTCACTTTGAGTATTATATTCAAATGTACTTAATTTGCCTCATCAAAGTGATTATAGAGACTCAATCTCCTCTATTCAGTCATGCACCTGTGCCTACGCTGTTAACACAGTGAGTTATTGCTCATTAATACACAGACATTTGAAGTACTGTAGCATTGATGTGGGGAGCAGGTGTGTCCCACAGTGTTCAGGGAAAGCCTGGCCAGTGTGTTAACATCCCGCCAAGCCTTTGTGACAAATGGGTGGCTAAGACAAAAAGATGGCTTTATGCTTAACAGCTAAGATGTCTGGGGGAACAGTTTGGTTTAATATGGCCATCAGCCTCACTCTTTATGTGTCACATCTGTGTATACTGTATGCTTTTTATGGCAGTATTTTGTGCGATGAGGGTGCCTGTCTGTATTCAGCTTTGATTCACGACCGCCTTCGGGGTGACTGCCTGAAACGGCCTCCCTCCCTCCCTCTCTTCTCTGCGGCGTTTCAGAGAGGCAGCTGGCTTGTGGCGTGAAGAGATGTCCTTGTGCCCTCGGTTCCCTCTGCAGGGCCACAGGACGCAAACACATGGTGGGCATGCGGGGTGCCAGGCAAGAGCGCACAAAAGGAGCGCATTGTCAGCAAGCCGCCCACTGTTGTCACTTTCACTTACAGGCTGATTATAAGCCGTTGAAATCACAAGGTGACATGTTTTGGCTGTGCACTCTGCTGTTTGCAACTGTGCTGTATGTGGAGTGTGATATGGACATGGCGACAAAATAATTTGAAGGTGTTCATTTCCCCTCACTGTGCCAACTTCAGCATGATCCCATAAAATGTCTGCTTAGTGCTGACTGCTTCAAACTGTAGTGGTAGTTTTTTTTGGCTTGAGACCCCTAAAATTGCACTTAATTAATCAATAATAAAAATAATTGTTAGTTGCAGCCCTAATTTAATTTATTCCACACAGTGAAATTCATTTTTTTAAGTTAATTTTATTTAGTTAAGTTAGTTTATTACATTTTGTAGCAATTGTATGGACATGAGATGTTGCCAGTTCAACCAAAATGGGATTTAATCTCCTCAGATTGTTTCTTTTTAAGGATTTTAAGAGTCCCGAAGAGATAAAAGTAGGGATACACCCATCTAGTCAGTTTTGGCACAGATTCTGACATTATAAATTGGATTGAGTATTGACCATGACCTGACAGATCCACATTAAATCCAATTTTTTTCAGCGTGTTTCCGCAATGAGTCATTGTGGACTGCTGACTGTGATTTATACAGATAAGAGAATCCCGATACTGGATCAGAACTGAGTATTGACAGATAACCCAGAGTTAAGATATCAGAATCCGTATGGGGAGAGTAAAAGTTGGATCGGTGCATCCCTCCATAAATCTATCCAGCATTTCTCAAGAAAAAAGCAAGAATTTGAGAAAAGACAGAAGACATTTGGTGTAACAAAACTATCCTTTCTTTAGTATTCTTTTAATAATCTAGAGACCTCCTGCTTTGAAAAGAAAATATACATGCTCATAAATCTCAAATATTAAGTTTGAACAGTGTTGCAGTTGTACCTTGTTGTTTCCTACGTGTGTTTTTTCCCCACATTTTCATTGCAGCTGCTTTTAAAAAAAAAAAAAAAAGTAGGAGACTACTTTCTTCTTGTAAATGTCTGTGTCGTTATTATGCCCTCCCCTTTTAAAATCTCAAAAAGCATTATGGGTAATGTAGGAAATTGTGAGATGGTGCAACAACAATGAAATCACAGCACTTAGAGAACAACTGGGTTGCATCAAACAAATGACTCCATAGCTGAGAGGAGACAGCAGGCAGGTCCACTCTCTCTGTGAGTGATGCTGTACCTCATTCACTGTTTATCAGAAATTGTTTTTGATAGTTACAATCGTTAAACCACTTTAATAGCCCAGATGTCTTATTTCAAATATAAATGTGATTGATTATAAACAGCCATAAAAAGGAGACATTTTGAAAATTGGCAGATCATTTCTCTTGTACTCACATTTACAGCTTATCTCATTTTCTCTGGTAGCAGTTATTGCTTTGTTTACCAGCTGTGCAATGGAGCTTGAACCATCACGCTGGCGTTGTGTGTTTACTCACACACTGCAGAATCTCAACCCAAGTAGGCATGGGAGGGCTAATATTCAAACTGCTAATCGACTGCAGTCAAATCAAATATGCACAGACTATTTCAATTTAGCTTCCAAGTATTTCAATAAACTCTCTCGCAGGGACTCAGTGGTGTTGTAACTACACAGTTACATAATCACTGATGTTGATGAGAATACTGTCTGTGCATTCTTGCATGTAAAACATGACGCTCCTCAGTCATTTCTGTCATTTCCGTGGCAAAATAACTGCGGGAGGACAGGAAATGAAGCTTTCCTGGAGGTCATTGAGGCCATCCTGGCCCAGAATGCACTGCAGTCCCAGGCTCATGTCTATTAGAGCATCGCAAGCCTTTCCAGGACAGCTCTCTGGACATTGTTTCTGCAAAGCTCTTCCAGCAAGAATATTGACTCGAGTCGACTATAGCTACCCCCCCCCCCTTCACCCCCTCCTCCCACCCTCCTCACCCCCCCCTCGCTCCTCAGAAGAGCGCCTGTGTCAATAGCCCTTTGGACGATTCGCTACCACCACATGCAAATATTATCCTTCAAAACATTTTGCTGCCGGATCTCTCAAAAGTTCCGCTTAACACAGATTGAACTTTATATCTGTTTGCACATATTACCAAATATATTAGTGGGGGAGCGGAGTATAACACCTTTAAAGAGTCTTGGATGGAACTTTGTTTTTGCTTCTCTCAGAGTGCAGATTTCTCACATCTTGGTACTTACAGTAGCATTTAGGAGGGGGGAGTGGAGAGAAACAAGGGGCCAGGTGAGTAGATACAAGCAGGTTTAAAGAGGGAGGGAGATTTGTGTTGGAATGGCAATAAACAGATGGAGAGTGGAAGAAAGGGGGAGTGAAGCACAGGGGTTACACTATATTCTGCCCTCCCTTTGATCCCCAATTCGTTTGGCTTCAAATGTAACATACATGGTCTTTGGTCCTGCTTAAAGCCACGCACACACACACACACACACACACACAAAGAGCAAAATTACAAGAAGGAGAAACGTTCTGTTTCCCAAATTATGTGTATTAGATGTTTGATTAATGTGTGTGTGTGTGTGTGTGTGTGTGTGGCTTCATCAACAAGTGACATGAGCCATTATGAATACATGCCCCACTTGCCCCCCACCACCCCAACCCACACACACACACACACACACACACACACACATAGACTGCTCCCTGTGGATTTGCAGATAAACCAAGTCCATAACAGCCATTCCTTCCATGTCATGATATACTACACATTACACATGTGCGCTTCAGCCAGAGGTTTTATTGTGATCTGTGTATGTGTGTGTGTGTGTGTGTGTGTGTGTGTGGGTTTTATACATGTTGCCCTTTGTTCAGCCCTCAGTTTAGCACCGTTATACACTGGGCCTCACATCAAGTAAAATTTATTTGAGTGAGAGCCGTAGTGGTATCGTATGACTTTTCACACACCTCAGCACCTCTGAAGAAACACTCCTCGGTGCTTGTCCGCATTCTGGCCCTTTTTATAGTAGAACAAGACGTGTGTGTGTGTGTGTGTGTGTGCGTACGTGTGTCCTTGTGCCTAGGGGAAGGTGAGTGGGTGTTTGAAAGAGATGTTAAGTGTGTGCGAACGTGGTGATTAAATGAAGGATGGAGGAGATGCAGAGAGCACATGACCGCTAGAGTGTGTGTCTGTGTGTGTGTGTGTGTGTGTGTGTGTGTGTGGAAGTGTTGCGCTTTGATAAGTTTGTGCGGTTAGGCTTTGAGGCAGGAGTGAACTCACGACCGACTGTCTGCCATACAGGGGTCACTCGCAGTTCAAAAAGGCAGAATGTTGTGCCTGCACAGCTAAAACCTTGAAAAATCCAGACTGTTCAAAAGAGAAGTTTTGAATTTAAATTTGAGCATCTGGATCAGTTTTTCACTCTGTCTTGCTCATTTAGAGTATTGTCTGCCCCGGTTGAGGGGTTTTACGCTTTTTAGATCAATGGCACTATAGTAAGTCTTTGCACAAATTACATGACCCTAAATGTTTTTTAAAGGCTGCTAACTGGAAACATTGGCAATCCTTTAATAATGTCAAAAAAACTTAATATCTCAAGGTTTTATTTAATTCTAAGTCTACAGCAAACCTAACATTACTTTTGACCCTCCTCTGCCCTGACTCAACGCACACTGCAGTCATTTTTTGCTTCACTGTCACTTTTGTTTAGTCTCGTCCAATTCTGAGTTATATTCCTCACTTCTTTCTTTTGTCTGTCTGACAAGAACTTTATGTATGCGCTCGTGTGTGTGTGTGTGTGTGTGTGGTTGGCTCGGCCTCGGTATTGTTCAGCTCTGCCTGAGCTCATATCGTATGCAGCAGTTGTCTAGCTCTCGCTGTCTTGAACGCAACCCCGGCGGGTTTTCAAGTATGCAGCGGTTGTTCCAAAAAAAAAAAAAAAAAAAGAAAAAAGGGAGAAAAAAAAGGGGGCCCTGCACGCCACTCGGCTGAGCGTGAATGTCAGCGGATAGGAGAAGACAAGAGGAGACTCCAAAGTCAGAGGAGATGGGATCCATTGATTCAAGTGCTCGCTGAGGAGAAAATGAAAGATGGGGGTGGGGGGAATGGTGAGGCGGGGAGGGGAAGGGACAGAGTAGTTGGATGTCAGCTTACTACAAGGTTTTGTTGAGAGTACAGGGGATTAAATATTTCGTGCGTGCATGCGTCTGTCTTCCCGCTTCCCCTATGCATGCACTAGCACACACTGTAGGGTTACGGGGGTGTGTGCTTGTGCGTGCATGTGCGTGCATGTGCGTGTGTGTGCGCGTGTTTTTGGCAAGCTGTCGGCAAACCGGCAGAGCGAAACGAAGCCTTGAATCCCATCCACCCTTTTGAACCCAGACTCCAAGAACAACATCTCTCACCCTCTGCTTTCCATACATTCATCACCGGGATGTTCAGCTTAATTTCTCCTCCAGTATGAAATGTCTCTCTCTGAGGTGGCCCTGCAATTCACGGACAGGCGTACGGCTATTGCTTGCTCCTCTGCCAGCCAAGCGCTTGTCACTGATACAAGATATGTAACTTTAACAGTTGGATCAGTTCCGCCTTGCTCTAGCTCCAGTGTCTGTCTTACATCTGAATCAAGCCATATCTAATATATTGGATTTCTTCCTCGCCACCTCGGTGTCGAGCGAAGAGACCGAGACTGCAGCGTCTGTGCTAAAACAAGAAGCACATTGTCTGCTGAAAGGGTGTGTGTGTGCGTGCGTGTGTGTGTGTGTGTGTGTGTGTGTGTGTGTGTGTGTGTGTGTGTGTGTGTGTGTGTGTGTGTGTGTGTGTGCGCTCTCTGTGATTTCAATGCATTGTCAGAGAAGGTCCACTGTATGCATGCATGCATGTAGTATGATCCTGTTGATCTCATCCAGGCGCTGCTGGAGATCAGAGGATTATATATCTTTGAGAGAATCTGGTCATGCCAGGTAAAGCCTGTGTGTGTGTGTGTGTGAGTGCTTATGTATGCATGTATATTTGCTGGAAATCTGGGATTGATTGTGTGTGATGAGAGGAAAGAACCCTCGCCTCAACATATAGGATAATAATTGGATGATTTACATTTTTTTTTGTTTTTTCCACGCCTGCCCGAGCCAAGACAGCAGTGGGAGGGGATGGAACTTGGATTGCGTCCTTTTGACAGTGTCAAAACAATGTATCTGTTACAATGAGTAGCAATAAATCTCCCCTCTCAGCCCCTCTCCCTCTTTCCTCACTGTCCCTTTCATTTTCTGACTCCATCCTTCTTTTCTCTCCTCCTCTCTTCGTCCTCATTTCCTCTCTCCTCTCTTTTGTCTCCTTCCCTCCTCTCTTACAAGCGCTCGTTTGTTTGAAATAATTTATGAGGCCTATCAGGAATCTCGGTGAGTGGGAAGGTCATTTACAATACAGCCCGCAGTGTGCTCACTCACTAGCTGTGACATCCCTCAATGTTTACATGTCCTGTCTGTCACTCAGTAGAGAGAGAGAGAGAGAGAGAGAGAGAGAGAGAGAGAGAGAGAGGTTAATGACTCGCTGTGTTATAATTAGAGCAGCTAATGAGTGTTGTCTGCGAGGAGACTGGGTGAACTTGGGGTGTGAAAGTGTCACATGATAATAAACTGTTCTTCTCTGGTGGCATTTCATGATTTCTCTGTAGATGTGGAGTTTTGTATATATAAGTATAATTTTCAGGTACTTGGACTTAACTTGAGTGTTTCCATATTATACTGCTTTATATTTCAACTACATGTCAGAAAAGTAAAAGGCTTTTTTTCTGCATGACTCGTTTCGCTGATACTTTTATGAAAGATTTAAACAAGGCTTTTAAACGCTGCTCTTTTCCTTGTTATGGAATATTTTTGCAATCTGGCGTTGCTACTTTTACTTTCACTTTCAACAATCAGGTGCCCATATGAACACTGAAACCATTCTTTTGCTGGCTGTAATCATTCCTCCTCTTCATACTGGTTGTTAAAATATTTATTCCTAATGTGCTGTCAGTGTAAGAGATGTGGGACAAAATCCACAGTCATAGTTTTGTGCAAAAAAGGAATTCCAAAGTTTATCTGAAGATACTATGAAGCTTCAACTGTCTGAGTTAGATAAGTGAAGTGGATATCTTCCAAAGTCTTCTTGTTACTGTCCCTCCACTGCAGCTTCTAACAGGGAAACACAAAGACCACCAAGTGAATTAAGTATCTAAATGTGTCCATTAGTTGAGTAATGTGCGGAAAATTAATTAACAACATGACATGACATGACAATTTGAGAAGATAAACATTAAATTCAATTGAGCATTTAAAATGTATTTGTTGCAGCTCCAAATATTAATTGATATCGATTGCAGTTGATTAGATTAATGTTTCTTGTGCTGGAACAGCAGCATGCTAGTAGTTAAGGAGACTATTTCAGCACACATTAAAACATGTACTAAACACATACATATGCTTCTATTTTAATAAAAAAAGGGCTTGTGTATAACAAAAGAATGTAAAGGTGCTGTGTAGGGTTAATCTTGAAGCATGCACGGATTTGCTGTACATTCTTTACAAGCTGCAGCAGTGTTTCTCCTCTAAACTGTTTTTGACACCGAGCTGTACTTCATGCCAATTGACCCTCTATTATACTTGTCTGAATCTGTGTTTTTTTCTCTCCCCTTCTCCTCCTCCGTCTCTAGGTTTGTCACACGCTTCATCGAGCTGGACGGCCTCACTTGCCTCCTCAACTTCCTGCGCAGTATGGACTACGAGACGTCAGAAAGCCGCGTCCACACGTCCATCATCGGCTGTATCAAAGCCTTGATGAACAACTCGCAGGGCCGCGCTCACGTCCTGGCCCACCCGCAGAGCATCAACACCATCTCACAGAGCCTGCGGACAGAGAACATCAAGACCAAAGTGGCGGTCCTAGAGATCCTCGGGGCGGTGTGTCTGGTCCCCGATGGACACAAGAAGGTGCTGCAGGCCATGGCACACTACCAGAAATACGCTGCTGAGAGGACTCGCTTTCAGGTGAGGGGACACTGAAGTGAACTTTAACGAACGTAAACAGCTGCCACGTTCCTTAAATTGTGGGTCATATCTCTTGGTATATGTATACTTAAGGAGACTTTGCTGGAGACATGGGGCAGACAGGGATTATGGGAAAGGGCAAACAAAATATTTCAGAGTAATGCTGAAATAAATCAAGCTGTGGTCATTCTGATAATTTGGAGACTTATGCAGCGGTGCCTCAGACTGTTAACTCAGGTTAAGTCAACACTCTAGCTATATTAAAGGCAGGTGAGGACATCCAGAGTTATGGAGGTCAGGGTATGTGTAGTGCTTTAGCAACTAGTAGGACTGAGTCAACATGCCACATCTCACACATCCCCCAGGGTGTGCGGTAAATCATGCCACCTCAGGCTAAGCTAACACCACAGGAGCCGAGTGATTCAGAACTTGAGGCCTTTTAATGTTGGTCTGAGTTATGATTAAGCTGCAGAAATATGTTGGGGGTCAGTGTGAGAGGGAGCGAAGGGTGTGAGAAGTGAGAACAGTGACCTCTGTGTTACGGTGGTCCCACCAGTGTCAGTGTTAGAGCAACTCAGTTTTGACAAATTGAGATTTCCACATCGGTTCAGTGACATGTTCCTTTTACCTCTAACTCGTTGTAACAGTAACTGGTGATTTAGGGAGTGAAATGTATTTTCGATTTCGATCCAACATGCTTGCTGACTAACTCTCCCATCTGTTCTGAATATCTAGACGCTGCTGAATGAGTTGGACAGGAGTACAGGCCGATACAGAGACGAGGTCAACTTGAAGACCGCTATCATGTCTTTTATCAATGCTGTGCTCAATGCTGGAGCTGGGGAGGTCAGAACCAACACTTATATCCAAAACTGACAAATATAGACACACAATACATTTTGGGGTATAATTCTAAGTATAGTATAATTGTATATTCTATAAATGTGAATGTGAAAAACGTTATGAGATTTTTTAATATTTGTGTTGCAACCAGTCAAACATTTTAGAAATTACAGTTAACTCATATCTGTTGTTAGTGGGGTTTTTTTTTAACTTGAACTGTAGCCCAATTTATCTCCTAGATGTCTCCTACAGTGATGTAGGTGCTATATAAATAAAGATTATATTATATATCTTGTTTCCAGCAGTTAAACTTTAAAATGAAAAATATTTACATAGATCCTGTAATTTTTAATGAGTGAGGAGAGGAATTGTAATTATAATTTTCAGGAATATAACAAGGTAATTGAACTTTTTTTTGTATTATTATTTACCTTCTGTAATTTTCAAAAATGTCATTCAGTCATTAGTTATTTATGCAGAAGTATTCCAGATACTCTGTATTATTATTACCCACCTCCCCATGTGAGGTATCTATTAACACCTGTCTTACCTTCTGCTCTAATTGTTTCCTCTTTTATTTCCAGGACAACTTGGAGTTCCGCCTCCACTTAAGGTACGAGTTCCTGATGTTGGGCATCCAGCCAGTCATCGACAAGCTTCGAGAGCATGAGAACGCCACTCTGGACAGGTGAGAGAGAGAGAGAGAGAGCTAATGAGCAATGGTGCAATAAAAGAATATCCTCCTCAGTCTGCAAGCAAGGTGCAGTAAATGCTCGGTCATCTCAGATTGCAATCTATCCTTATCTACAGGCATTTGGACTTCTTTGAGATGGTGCGGAATGAGGATGACTCAGAGTTGGCCAAAAGATTTGATATAGTGAGTAATTTATAATTATCTTTAGACAGTGATCTATTTTGTTGTCACATTAATATCACTGACTGTACTGCTGTTGCTTTATGGCTCAAATGATCCAAAGTCAAGCAGAGCAATGGTCAGATTAAATTGTAATTCAAGTGTAATTTTTTTAATAGACCCATGTAGATACTAAGAGTGCGGGTGCCATGTTTGAGATGGTCAAGAAGAAGCTGAGCCACACAGACGCCTACCCACACCTCCTCTCCATCCTCCAACACTGCCTGCAGATGCCCTGTGAGTAGCTAAACACAACAAGGAGTTTTTCCTGTCACGTTACCAACTACACCAAACTGAATGAAATCGAATCAGCATAATTTTTCTTTCTAATTGGCATCACCTTAGCATTTCTGTCTCTGACTCCACATCCAGATAAGCGTGGCGGAGGCAGCCTGCAGCACTGGCAGCTTCTAGACAGGATCCTCCAGCAGATTGTCCTGCAGGACGACAAGGGAGAAGACCCCGACCTGGCTCCTCTGGACAACTTCAATGTTAAGAACATCATTCGCATGTAAGTCAAATCTCGTTATCCTCACTTGGAGTAGATGTGTTTTACATATACAATGTGTATGTCATTAACAGCTGTCATACAGTGTCAATATTTCCTTTTTGTGTCACATTTACATACATATACTGTATATGAAATGTCGGGAATAAATGCAGTCAGATGTTATCAAATGTTTATAAAGCAGCTTAGGATAATGCAGATGAAACATCATAATTCATTTATCATAAGACAGAGTTATTTTAAGTACACTGCACTTCCCATGAGTGCTTTCTTTAAAAGCTTCTCCTCATCCTCTGAAACTGTAAACATGCTCTTATTTCTGGAAAAATCCTTGTGGTTAGTGCGTCCAACCAGAATCACTTCTAACTAAGATTAAAGACAAGACTGATATCAACATTATGCGCTTTTATGTCAGAATGATCGAGGCATGGCAAGGAAGCAGAGACGCAGTGAAAGAGAGTTATTCATCAGAGCTTTAGTGGAGGGAAATCAGTAATCACATGCGTAATAAGACTTGTGTGAACACATTTTTTTTAGCTATTGTGCCAGTGGTCAGAGAGGAGACTGTGATTGAACAGGAAGGTGAGGTGAAGTGAAGATGGCAGCAGGGGGTCGTGGATAGAATCAGAGGAAGCCATGCTTTGAGCGTGAATTGGCATGAAAGCGGAAGCTGGAGATCAAAAGGAAATTGCTCTAATCGCATTAAGCAGGCAGACTGGCCAAGTCAGCCATGTTTAGGTGCGGCGAAGCAGTCACTTGGCTTCATGTAGGAGACAACAGGGAGAAGTAATCATTTCATAAAGCAAAACCAAGCATTAGGATTTGGAAGTTTTCTGTATGTCATCATGGGCACAGTTTACACTGTCGCAGAGAGAGATTTTTTTTCCAAATGATCATTGACATTTGCTGGGTTTTGTGGTTTGGGTTTCACTGAATTTTGAAACTAATCTGGACTTGTGCAGAAGCCAAAGACCACGGCATGTGCTGAGTGTAGGTAGTGTTAAAGGATGGCATTCAGGGCTTTGTCTATACAGTACATTTGGTGTGTGTCTCTTCCATCAGTGTCTCCTCCTGACATGCTGTCATTCTTCTCTTTCACCATCAGTCCTCCCTCCTTCATTTTTGTTTTTTGTAAACTGAGCTTCAGGTCAATGATGAATGTGTTTAGTTTGAGCGCTGAAAGCACCATAAAGCATGTAGCGTGGTAAACCTTGGCCCCTGCTAGCTCCTACCCTGTTCACTAATTCAGCCACCATTGTTTGTGCAATCAGCACACTTTTAAGCGTAATTCTTTCCAGTAGTGTACAGAAAGCGAACTTGGACTCTGCATCTAAGCCTAGACATCCATTACTGTCCATTGTGGATCCATCATAGCGGTCAAAACCTATCCCTCGCTTTACATTACTGCCAGAGCCTTGTTGTGTTTCCATAAACTCTCCTAGAGAAAGTTATGCCTGGAAAAGGGATGCATAAACTGCCATTTCCTCATTATTTTGGCTGCGTGCCGGAGACCCTGACGGTTAACGGGTGAAAACGTATGTCTCGTGCCGTGGCGGCTCAGAGGGGGAGGGAGGGGGACGTTAAAACAACTGTTAAAACAACTGGGAGACAAAGTCATTCATCATATGCGGTCACCATGACGATGGTTCTGACTACTCACACGTGTGCCTGACCCAAAATTAACACTCTTGTACAAATCACATTTTTCCACTGCTGAGTAAAGGTATATTTGACTAGTTAACAATAAAGTGATTGTGTCTTTTTGTGTTAATTGAGCTGAGTTGGATCTGTGGAGCTGTAATTAAAGCTGTACTGACTTTGCAATCAAGTTGAAACAGTTCTGTTCACTAATGCAAGATCTGAAAAGACTTAAATCTGATTAATGACCAATTTGCCTTTAAATTGCCTTGTGGATTTCCTCATGTGAATTGATTACAAGCATTTAAGTGTGAATCATTACCGCGGTGAAGTTACTTTATCCTCGTTGGCAGTCGTACCTCAGTACTTTCTCTGTTCAGCAATTCTACCCCTCATGCTCTGTCTTTTTTATTGTTTGTTTATACTGTGTGCAAATCTGTGACACTGAAACGTCTTAAATGTCTATTTTCTCAACTCTAGCCATGGCTACCACCAATGCTCAAGGTTTCACTTTCTGATCTTTCTTCTTCTGAATTAATTCTCAAAACACTGTGATGATCTTTCTGTTTCTCTTTCATTTTTTCTTACCTCTTGCCTCATATTTTCCCTTTCACCCATGTGAAACTCTCTAATTGTTTCATTATCAAGAACACTCATTTCTCACACATTACCAGATTTTACATTTATTTCAGAACATCAGAGTAACCCTCTTTGTTTAAAATTCATCACTCTGAATATAACGGATTCAAACCCTGCAGGATTTATTTCAGCACTAATGTTGTATTATACAGCTTAAAAGAGCAAACTGCAACAACCCAGTCAATGCTGGCAATGAATCTGAATCCCTCACAGATGGGAAGTCAAGAATTACTGCGAATGATTAGTTTGATCATCAAATTTCCTCAAAATGTCCCAGCTTGACTTAGTTGCACTGCAGTTGACCCCTACCCACAATCTTTTTGTGCAAGGCTGTGCACTGTTTACCACCTGTTTTTATGCTAATGCTTGTTTTTGTCTGCCTGCTTCACAGGCTGGTCAATGAGAATGAGGTGAAACAGTGGCGAGACCAGGCAGAGAAGTTCAGGAAAGGTAAGACTTGTGTGACGTGCTGCACTGGAGGAGAAAATGAATTCCATTTCTGAATTAATTTTCACCTCAACGAAATAATTTGATTATATATATATTTTCCCATAATGTTTATGCCCACTGTCTTTATCTCCAGTTTATGATCTTCATTCACACCATGCAAACAACCTGTGCCTCCCTTGTCTGCTTTTAGATCATGTAGAGCTGCTAGGTAAACTGGAGAGGAAGGAGCGGGAATGTGAGACCAAGACCCAGGAAAAAGAGGATATGATGAAGACTCTGAACAAGATGAAGGATAAACTCCAGCGTGAGGGAGTGGAGCTGCGCTCAGCCAGGGAACAAGTCATGGACCTGTCTTCACGCATCAATGACATAGCTGTGAGCAATGCTACTTTGTATATAATATGGCATATAACATGTTGTACGAGTCAGTGATTGTATTTGTATTATTAATGGACATTGTTATTGAATTTAAACTGTATTAAATTCAGTTATTTTCCCCTACAGTTTTCCCAAAGAACAATCAAAGAACAATGTTAAAGAAATGCTCCAGAAATTACAGAAAATATCTTTCGAAAATATTTTTTTCTTACTGCAAGAATAATATCAACCTTATGGGCTTTACCACAGAAATGAGTTCAAAATGTGTTTAGCTTAGCTTAGCACAAACACTAGAGGAAGGGAGAACCAATCAACACTTTTTTTTTCAACAAAACCTCATAACCTTACCTAAACCTTTACCTTCCAAACCTGTCATGTTACTTGTTATAAATGTACGTGTATGAAACAGGTAGCAAGAAACATTGTAGCTTGCTGAGCTGAGTTTAGCTTACGTTAGCTTATTCATTGAAGCTAATTGCTAATCAACAACAGCTGGGCCCAGTAAGTGAATGCAGCATCTCAGAAGTCCTGTCGTCATTGTGAAGTAGCTATGTTTACATTTTTTTCAAAACTCTAAACAAACCCAAGTGATTTTTGGACCAACGTTTTTGACAAAAGTGTCTGCCAAATGAATGTAATGTAATGTTATTTAAAACGCAATCATTTCAATTTTCATTTTCTGTTTCCCCTCTAACAGGGCGGCACTGTGTCTTTCCCGCCTCCTCCTCCTCCTGGCGCCCCAGTGGCTCCACCTCCACCGCCTATGATGGGTGGCTTCCCTCCACCTCCTCCTCCGCTGCCATTCAGTTGCCCGCCTCCACCGCCACCTCCCCCCCCACCTGGTGCCCCACCTCCACCACCAGGAGCCCCTCCCATTTTTGGAGCCCCACCTCCTCCTATTCCCTCTTCCTTCAATTCAGCAAGCACGCTGCGCTCCAAGTCCATCCCTCAGCCTTCACATCCTCTGAAGTCCTTCAACTGGGCTAAACTAGGAGAGGTGAGCGAGGACTGACAGCATCTGCTTTTTCTCAACTAGTCTGCTGTTAAATTGTCCCAATTATATTTAATTTTGCCATGATTGTCCTAAATGTATGATTATTATGAGATTTTTACATCTGATGATAATACGCATTATGCCAGATCATATGACAGCACAAGATTTAGAAGCAACACCTTCTATGTTGATTAGTGTTTGAATGTTCTTTCCTTCTATGCATTTGCAGAATATGATCAATGGCACCATCTGGAATGACATTGATGACCTGAAAGCTTTCAAGATCCTTGACCTCAAAGACATAGAGAAGATGTTTTCAGCCTATCAGAGACAGCAGGTTTGGATTTGTTAGAGAGCGGAATACACTATTCTGAATTGGTGTTTTATGGTTTACTATCTGTGTGTATGTGTGAATATGTTGGTGAGCATCAAATGTATAGAAACAAATATCCATTGTGTGACTTTAATAGCTGTTAGAGTTCTATTTGAAGTGTGAATTTGGCCTTGATTGTTTAGTGAAGTGTGTAATGGTGAGTGTGTCTGTGTGTGTGTGTGTGTGTGTGTGTGTGTGTGTGTGTGTGTTATGGGCTGAGGGGTGAGATGTTTTAAGAGGACTCATGACAGCGCCAAGGGTCCAGCTCCAGGCTAACATGAGCAGCTGTTCACTGCTGAATGCCCTATTGTAGAGATGCCACAGAACTCAAGCTTTGCCCTAGTGTCTTTAGAGCATTTATGTGAGAATTGGGGAACTGACTGGGGTCTTCATGGGCTCATGGATCCGTATAACAGAGGAAACAGTCAATACCACTGAAGTCACAAGGAGTCACGATACAGGAAACTTTTTACTGAAGCTAGCGTGCTAAAATAAAGAGGCAATTGACTGCACCATGTTGAACCAGGGGCTAACTAATAGGATAATTGCAGTATGCACGCCTTTGGGGCAATACTATACAGTACATAGTAATTACTTCCCCCACTACAAACTAATTACACACCACTTGTCATGTGATAATATTGGGTGCAGTTGCATAAATTGACATATTTTACTGCCTCAAATGGGTTTAAGTGGAATGTTAATATGTCCTAATTAGTTTCTGGTAATCGCAGTTTAAAGTGAGGTCTGTAAAGCTCAGTGGAGGGGCAATACATGAACTCTAAGGAGGCATTACCATTGTTATAATGCATTTTACTGCCATGCTTAAAAGCCTTTTGACAGCTAAAAGCACAACTTCTCTTTGCAGACGTTTATTAAAGAGTAATGGGTCGTTTGAGGTTGTTGCTGACAGTGATTTACTGAGGGTATTTATTTATATAGAGCAGGTTTTTATTGGCGCAAGCCAACGGTTAAATGCAGATCTCTATAGATATAGCCACATAAAACCCCAAGATCTTCCTGGCTTTGACAACTCAGTTCCATTTGGCAGGATTGTGATTCAATTCAACTGGACAATATTGCAGCGTTTATACATGGCATAATTGCTTTTTTAAGCTTGTCATTGGTCAGAAAAGGCTCATGTTTACATTTGCCCTCTGTAGGATTAGTTACTTTTCCGAACTCATTTTTCATGTTCATGTTTTTCCATGTCAAGGCAGATGTAGATGCCATCAAAATACATTTTAAAAAACACGGCCTCTTTAAGAATACTGAAAGAAAACTAGGGCAGTTTTTGTTCAACTATGCAACATAGGCACATTTCAGGCACCAGTACAGATTTCATGAGCCCCTGATGACTTATACAGCAGATTGTTTTTCTCACAGAGGGCTTCCCAGCTTCAGCTTGTAGTGTGCATAGTTGTAGTTCTTTGCTCTAGCCACCACCTTTTTTCTGCTTGAAGTGCTAATCTTTGCATGTGTTTTCAATTTTTTTTGTCTCTCTGCACTCTCCGACTGCCTGGGCAGGACCTGCTCACTAACCAATCCTTCAAACAGGTAAGTTAAAGGTCTTCCAGCTTCTTTACAACATGGTTACCTACCTTCATTGCACTATCCCCTACACTTCTGCGATGCTGCAGGCAGCCAGCAAAGAGAGTTATTTGTATCGTGAATGTGTATTTATTAATGGGACACATAACAATTGGGTCATATGACTACATGCAATTTGAAAAGTGTCGCTCATAGTGAACAGACCCACAGAGAATTATCACTGCACTCTGCAGTTCTCCTCAGCTCTTGGAGCTTTTTTAGCATCTTTGAACTCATTGTTTTGATGTTCTGACCACTTACTGTCTCGGTTCATTGTCACCACTCTCATTAGTGTCACTTCCAGTAACAGCAGGCAGCTGTTGAAAAAGCAGTGGGGAAGAAGCCAGACACAAAGGCAAACTTAGCAACTTGCTGGTCAACATAGTGGAGCATTTAGCAACTAAAGTGTCAGATAATTCCCTCAGGACTTGGGTAAAACCAAAATAGAAGTAAAAGGAGAGAGAATACCAGACGTACATTCTTAAGGTCCCTAGAAACATGACTCCAAATGTGTAAATAGGCAACTGTTTGCTAATCTGTTCGCTGTAGTAACTTTATAAGGTGATAACATGTCCATGTTGTATTTTCAGCTTGTTTCACTGCCCCAAGTGGTTAATAAAGTCAATTATTGCAGGTTTAAATGTATTATTTTCCTCTCTGTATGAATAACAGTGTAGAATATATAGCAAATAAATACAGCTGGTTGGCTCTAGACTTTAGAGGGTTGTAGAGGTTTCCGAAAGCCCAGGTGTAAATATAGCATTAATCTTAATCTTCTTTGCCTTATTTCTCATTATAATCTCCCATTTCTATTTTAGTTACTGTGTTGATTACCATCAACATGTTTCATTGCCTTAATCGTCATAATTCATCATCAAGTGAGCAGAAGAAGCCTGAATTTAAGTGCAGATACTCGCATATTGGAAAAGCCTCCAAAACCATGTTGCCTCACACAAAAGAAATAAAAAGAGAGTTCAAACACCTGACCACATTTTGATCACCGCCACTTAATAATGGTTATAAAAGATGAAGGGGATAGTCTTCAGTTGCATTGGCTCGGGTGCACAGGCTGTACACAAGCTGGCAAATTTGCCTTTTGCGCGTGGGCAGAGAAGGCTTTGGCAGATCCAGTGAATGGGAGTTGTCCCCCTAACCCAGTGCCAACCTCAGTCTGCTGCCAGGCACCGTAGGTCAACGCGGGCATGGAAAAACGACACTTTCTTTACAAGCCGCATCTGTTTTACATACGTCATACCCAGCAACCTCAAAAAGGACATTTTCTGGCAAGCAGGAAACCGGCTCGGACCATAAATAGTATGTGTTTAACATTCAGCCCCAACCATTTTTCTCAGACATGTATTCTTTCCCCATGTGGATTTTTAATACTACATTTGTGTGAAGCTTACGAAAATATCTGACTCGCCTGAACCAAGTTTTGAACAGTGTTTCCTGTTCTTCTCAGAGGTTTATAGGCCTGCCCGCATTGTGTTTGCAGTGGTGACTCACCAAAAAAGATTTTCTCTCCTAAGACCTGCTTTAGATTTGCTGCTCTTACCGAGATGATTTTGTGACATTTTTTTAAAATTTACTCCTCTTTTTTTGATGTTTTTGGACACATTCCTCAAATCAGTCCAGTATTTATAATTTTTAATGAGATCTGCATTATAGCCTTTCAGAAATGATGCATGACACCTGACATATGTAGTTACTGACTGCAAAAGCAGGTCAGTGATCTTGACCTGGGGCCAACTAAAGTATTTGGCTGGAGTGCAACCTTTTGTTCTGCACTTGATAGTGGCGGTGATCAAATTGCAATAACTGACCTCAGTTCTTTTTAGTTTTTTCAAGTTTTAAAAAAAAAAATCTGTTCCAAATTAACACATGGTTAAATGCTTAGAAGGGGTCGTGTCATCTCTAAACAAGATAGATGTCAAGCAGATGTGAGGAAGAGGCATCTCATTGCGCAGGCATTGGATTTTTGAGCACTTTTATAAATAGGACTATGTTGCAAAGTTAATCTGTTTCTCTGTCTTGATCTTTTTTGCAGAAAGAGACAGGCTCTATGGATGACATATACGTCAGCACGAGGAAGGTCAAAGAGCTGTCGGTCATCGATGGCCGACGTGCGCAAAACTGTGTCATCCTGCTTTCAAAGTATGGGTCCAAGTCGTAATTATTAATTATTCTATGCCTGGGTATTATTAACTGGATTATGATTCTGAAGAGATTGTCCAAGCACATGCTGTTGTGAAGTCAGTGGCACTGCAGCCTTTGGGTCAGAGGTTAATGTTAACAGTAAAACAGTGTGTAGCTGCTTGAGGCGGATGCTTCTTACGTCTAATACAGGATATATGTTTTTAATGGACACACAAAGACAGCTGTCAGTGTAATTAAATTACCAACCATGTGTTGTTTTTTTTGAAAGGAAGAACAAACTTGGCCATATGACAGATGAAAACATCTAGGAAAGGATGCATCTCAGGGGTAGTGTTCAGATTTCAACAAACTAAGGTTTTTATCTATTTTTAAATGCTCAAGGATTGTCAGCCTCCAAATATAACCATATAAAATCAATTAAGACACATAAAATTGACCCCCCTATCCCAAGTGGCTTTGAGTCTGACTATATCTGACCGGAATCAATTGTCATCATTTAAAACCCACCCAACAATATGGTTACCATTTGTACATCTCCTAACAGCAATAATCCAAAACCCTTTAGAGAATTTGAATCCTAACCTCCCCTTTCTTTACAGATCAATAAACAGGCTTCCTAAAGCCGTCCTCTGTCTGACAAAACTGCAGCAAGGTCCCTGAATTCACTTTCGTGTCAATAGTAAATGACCCAGGGGTATGAACTAGACCCAAATGGGGTCAGCAGTTGGTCAATAAGGCTTTGATGCACAGACTAACAATGCTGTTATTGATCACAACCCAGCACACTTAACACTGATCAGATGCACTGAAAACAGCTGGCAGTGCCCCTGGGGTTGACATTGGTCCAGACCACAGAATATTAGTATCACGCTCAGTAATGTTGGTCCAGGTTTGTGTGTTATGTGTTAGTTCATTAAATCATCCTCCAAATGAAGCATGTGTTTAAATGTAGGCGTGAATAGAAGCTCTTAAGAATGATGCTTTTATACAGAATGCAGCAAACATTGTGTAGTGATGATATGTTGCCATTATTAACTTGAAAATGTTTTTGTTTTTTTCTCTGTGTAGGTTAAAAATGAGCAATGAAGAGATCAAGAGGGCAATCCTAGAGATGGATGAGAGAGAAGAGTTAGCCAAAGATATGTTGGAGCAGGTGAGGCTGGATACCTGCTTAATGGACATGTGCAGCAGCATAGTAGCAGTGTTCATTAGGTCTATAACGACTGGTTGGCTAGGTAAAAGCAATGCATATAGATTTGATTGACAGGGAAAGGCTTGCCAAGATCAAGCGAGACCAAGTGCTTCATATTTCAGTTATCCTGATAAGGAAGCAGAAGGTACATAACCACAAATGTGGCTTGAATATTTTCAGGTTTTGTTGTGTATAATTTTTCATTCATTTTTGAACCATATAAATCAGAATCAACAGAAGGAATTTGTACACTTGCGCAGATGCAGACATTACAACAAATATCTGCAAAATTAAACATGTATTTATTATTATATACAGACAAGAGTTGAACAATAAACTAAATATAAATACAAGTGAGATTGTACTGTTTGTACAAGATCATGGTACAGATATTACAAGAGTGCATGGCAGTGCTATGAAATAAATATACTAAATAAAATATGTAAACAAAAAAGAGAATTTTCTGGTAAATGTTTGATAATGTAGATTTTAGTTTTTTTTTTTTTAATATTTGGGTTAACATTGCCCTCATGTCTTTGCAGCTGCTGAAGTTTATCCCCGAGAAAAGTGACATCGATCTCTTGGAGGAGCATAAACATGAGCTGGAGCGGATGGCTCGGGCTGATCGCTTCCTCTTTGAAATGAGCAGGTACGCAGAACTACTGTATACAGCTGTGCTTCACAAAACAACATTAGTGTGCTAGGTGTCTGATTTTTTTGTTTGATTGTTTCATGTGTAAAACATCATTGATTGCAGCCAAACCATTTGAAATACTTGGAGATGCTTTTAGCAAGGCTCTTTAGCTCTTTAGCTCTTCTTTTTTTGGGTGTGAAATATACTGAGTGATTTTTTTTAAATAGCTGACTAATCCTGTCTGTATCAGTTACAAAAAAAGAGTGAGTGTCTTCATGATATGACAGAGGTGACATGTTTGTATAGCTTACTCTCTGACATTTCAAATGTAAGATTTCCAAAAGTGCAGTGAAAGAAGGCATCAGCTGGTCAACTCATGATAGCTGCTAAAATATTAAAGAAGCACAGTTTCTGTTAAAAAAAAAGAGCTTGTGAAGCAGCAAGAGGAGGCTGGGATGAAGAAGGAGCCCCAGATGTAGGGGTGATTCATCACTTAGTTGAGAAAAGATGTCACGGCTGCCCTTTGATACATTCAAACACATCAGAGAACAGAGACATCTTAAATCAGCGGTGATCTTTTTTCTGAATTCTATCCTTTCTAAGAATCTACACTGTTTATACAAGATAATTAAACCTTTTCATTTCCTTTTGTGAAATATTATCCTGTCCACTTTCTTTCCCTTTGACCACATCTCCTTTGGTCTGAGGAATACATGTGGGATTTTGTTATTTCCCTTTTTTGGCCGTTTAATATCCCTGCTCCCTCTTTGAAATTCACTCTCTCTCCCTCAGTGAACTTTTGGGCAAGTTTAACATACCCATTTGTCAAATCTCCAACTTGATGGGAGTCTATTACATGATAAAAGGCTTGTGAGTGTGTTTTGGATGATTGGGTGACTTCTAGCTTTGAACTTACACTCCCTGGATACAAATGTAATTCCCTCTTCTCCTCATTTTCCCTCTTTTTTTCCCTTCATCAGAATTGACCACTACCAGCAGAGACTGCAGGCTCTGTTCTTTAAGAAGAAGTTTGCAGAGCGTCTAGCTGAGACCAAGCCTAAGGTGGAAGGTAAGGAAAAACACCTTGGTGGTAATTAATTAATTGTATTTAAAGGATTAGACAATATTCTGTATTTTTCTTGAACAAATCACAGGAAAAGCACTAAAAACAATGATGACCAACAATGAATTTTATTACAACCACTTTCTGAATAACACATTCACTGTGTACTTCATTTATTGACCTGTGTCAAATAAGCGCTGTGTTAAGCCCAGGGGGGTTGCACAGAACTCCATCCTCTGTCTAGGAGTGGCGAAGATTGTGAGACTAAAATGAGAATAGCTGGCCCACAGTAAAGGTCAGTTGACCTTAAGTGAGCCTGGTCGGGTTAGACTAACCCCCTTCATTTTCAGACAGTACTTTTCTCAGTGTAGCCTGTACTATACATTTACTGCCAGATTAATAACTGACCTCTAACCTTTTTCTCTGCTCTGCTCACATTCACCGCCACTTTTTAGCCACTCGCTCCTCGACACATTTGCTACACACAGACATTACACACTGCTCTATTCCTTAAAGGAGCTACACTACAAAGAGTTTCCCAGGCAGCAACACAGAGGTTGACTCATGTTTCTGAACAACGCTGCACAGAGGCTCCCAAATGCTATTGATTTCCAAATTAATAGATATTTGGCGTTATTTTTGGCATTAAAAAAAAAAGAAAAATTTTTTGGCCTGGCAGAGGTTCTCATTGGCCTGGCGGCCCACCAGGCCTGTACATTTATAGGGGAAACACTGCATTTATGCTTTAAATGGCTGAAATATTAACTGCCATTGGCCTACTTTGATCAGAACTGTCTTAAAACAGTGCACTTATTATGTGGTTTAAACAGTGTTGCATACAAATGGGGCAGAGGATTAAATTAAATCTTGTAGAACATGTTTTTAGGGTGTACTACTTTGATATGACTGTACACGGTTACACGCCGGAGGCAAAAAAAATGTTTCAGACACTAAAAATGTCATCAGCTCTGAACACTTTGACCAATGCTTTTCACAATGCCCTGTGAAATCCCTTCTATGTGTTCAGTGTGTGTGTATGGTGAGAGCGGGTGTCTAGTTTTTCCCTGCGAGCAGGCTTCCAGGTTACCAGGGAGGCTGTTTTGGAAAGCTGGCCCATGTTAAGAGGGAAGAGCCTCTCTCGTAAACACTGCAGCTCAGTTCAAAGACTGAGGAAAAAGCCTTCCAATTAGGTCCATAGATGTGTGTGTGTGCACGTGTGAGCACATGGGTGTGTCATGATTGAGCTGTCATAATGTCTGTTTGAGCCATAGCTACTTGAAAGACACTTCTCTGTTGACCTAAATGTATTCTGGGCCTTGATGAGAACATCATATTATATGTGCCAGCACTGTTTTATTTTCAGCGAGCGCTGACCGACAGTTTTGCTCTGTGTGTGTGCTGCAGCAGTTTGTCATATTGTATAGTGTTTAATTAGTCTAAAAACCAGACACATGCATGTGAAACGAGCACACAGAACAGTATCCATGAGTGGAAAAGCATCCTCCCGAGGCAGCATTTCTGCTCCACATGCACAAAATGCAGTACCGCCAGCACAGGGCTGTGATGAATGCAAGCTCAAAACTCCCTACACGCTCGCAACTGTTCAACATTCGCTTGCTCGTCAAGTTGACCTTTGAGACATTGGAAGCCAGGATGGAAGAGACAGTGGCTGATGTCTCCGCTCTTTTGGTTGGTCACTTTGAATACTGACCATGTCCTTTGATTGGTTGTTTGGTTTGATCACTGGCACAGTCCAAGTCAGTATTTGCCTGAGAGGGCAACCATTTAAACGTTAAACTGGATAGAGGAAGTCAAACCAATCACAGTTTTGATTAAAGCAGTGCACTAACAAGTATATAATACATGCAGTCAAATACAAGGCAAGACACAGTACTTGACATAGTTTAAACAATATTCAGAATTAAGAGAACAAAAATAGAGATTATATTCATGATGATATGAGGTTAGGTCACACGAGTCTGAACTGTACATTAAACAGTGAAGCATGTATTTTTATATCCTCCTAGATATCAACAAGAGAGACGGACACTTAAAATTGCACTCCAAAGGAATCACATGACTCTAGGTATTACAGAGATGTTGCAGAGTTCAGGGATTGTAGATCATAGGGCTATTTTCAGACTTTTAGAAAACACAGGAATTAATAGGAGAATTTGATGTAATAGTATAGTAACTGTTTTGGTCCACACTCAAAATCTAGAAGGTGGTGGTATGCACCTAAAAGATGTTTGCCATCCGCCATGAAACAACAAAAGACATCAGCCGTCTATTCCATCTCCGCCTGCAGAATCTCAGAAGTCAACTTGACAAGCCAGTGAGTGTTGAGCAGTTGCGAGCACATAGGGACGGTCAAGCTCTCGCTCACCACGGCCCCATGTTCATGGGACCTTATTTGTGCTTGTGGAGCATAAATGATCTCTTGTGAGGATGCTTTTCTGCTTGCATATACCATCCTGGGCACTTGTATCACGTGCACGCGCCTGTTTTTTTATGTGCAAGGGTTTTGAGACTAATTAAACGCTATAGATGGGATATCCGTTATAGTTTGAGATCAAATAAAATGTATCTTCTGACATGTATTAGTGGCCAGCAGTTATGGAAAGAAAGTACAAGCAGGGCCATAATCCTGTGAGTTTGAGTATTGATTCAAGCCTCCAGAATCTTTGTTGTTGGATCCAAATATTCCCAAACCACACAGTTCATTGATGCCCATAATAAAGTTCTCATCCCCTTTTATTATTCATGTTACTTACTTGTCATATACTCTAGATGAGACTACTTTGCCCTGGACCACCCAGCATGTTCAATAGAAGCATTTCAGGAGATGGTGCAGTGTGCTGCCAGGCTTTTCTGCATCCAGCAGAACACTGTCAGCAGAGCCAGAAGAATGGTTCCCATGATGTATCACAGCAGAAAGAACTGTAACAATAACAATATGGATTTTCTTAATGATTTTCACATTCACACTGAGGTTTCCTCTGTGGAGAGAGGGAAGCACCTGCACTCTGCCAGAGAGGTCTATTCTCAGGGGGAAAGGAACGGACGGCATGGGGTTATGTTTGGAATATTCCCTTCCCCCTGCTGTTTTATGGATGGTTGGAAGGACTTGATGGGTTTCCCCACTGAGCTGCCCAGTTGTTTTGGGGAATATTGATCAATCATTATGATGGATGTTAAAAATGAAGGAAAGGATGAGAACCTTTGGGCCATGTACAGTGGAGGCTTTAGTTTGCATGTGTGTCCGTGGGGGCTGAGTAGAGAAACAGAATGGAAAAAGGCCAGTTCATTATGTAATATAAAAGGTTAAGTGATGCACTACACAAAGTGCACACATACTGTATCAATCACCTATTATATGATCTCTCCAGCTGCTTCTCTCTCTTCTCTCTTTTTCTCTTAATGTTCTTTTCCTCCAGCCATCCTGAATGCATCCAAGGAGGTGGTTCGGAGCAAGAGGCTGACTCAGATGCTGGAAGTGGTGCTGGCCTTCGGCAACTTCATGAACAAGGGCCAGAGGGGGAACGCTTATGGCTTCAAGGTCTCCAGCCTCAACAAGATCGCTGACACCAAGTCCAGCATAGACAGGTGGGCCAGTGGGGACTGGAAGTGGAGGTCATATTAACCCTTAGCACACGATTCATGAATTTTGCATCCAAAATCATGCCCCTTCCTCTCACAGTCATATGGATGCACCGGAATGCACAGATTTTACGGACATACTGGTGGAATCAGCACAGTGCTAGTTACTCTGAAGTCTGCTGTAGATAAATGTTCAGACATTTTTTTAAAAATCATATAAATAAGGACGTCAGAACTTGGGGAACTTTTTATTCATAATAATCAACCTTTAGTGGTCAATATCAAAAGTAATACAGCTGATTGTTGTCCATGCTGCCATGGTTACAGTACTGCTAGTTGCTTATAGTTGCAGCTAGATTTTCCTGGACACTGGCTGCAGTCAAAGTCTTTTTCACTTAGGAAGGTTCCTAACTGAGTGAAATGACCTGGAAGTATCTATGTGGCAGCCACGATAAGAGCTGTTCAAATTCTCTACATGCTAAGTAAAGGTGCTCCAATGCTTCCTTTCTAATCTCCTTTAACATAGGGTACACTTGACCATCCTTTCAAACGACAATTCTTTGTGGCAGCAATATTTAAAGTGATCAAGCGACTCACTCTCCACAAACTCAAACGATTAAACCCACATCACACATCTACAGTGATCCGTGTCCCCTCAGTCCAATGCTGTGTTTATATTATATATGTATATATATATATAGCCTGCATGAAACAACACGGTAAGAACGCACTGGCGAAGTATCTAAGATCCAGACCCACATCAGTAACATCTGCGTCACATAATTACATAGCCTAGAGTAGGTGTAAGTACAGTTGGATTCTCTTAGCACCACGTTTGTCTTTTCCTCGTCCATGAATTCTCCTTCTTCCTTGACCTCATGACGTTTTCCATCAAGGTCAAGGAAAAGTGGTTAGGAAAAGATGATAGGAGGTACTTTTCAACCACAGCCATTGCTTATTTTCTCCATGGGGCAAGGTTACACTCCCTGTACACATCATGGAAACTGTAGTGCCAAAACTGAAAACATCCCAAATGGAAATAAGAAAAAGAAACACAAGGGAGTGACCTAATCCACAAAAATGTATTGGTAGATTTACTAAGGCTGTATTCAGACCAAATCAGGCAGTGCGGTGTTCAGCTGCAGGGTCAAGTGGAGGTGTGTGGGGGTGTGGGCGTGTTTATTTGTGCTCTGGAACGTGACCACTGTGAAACAATCAGAAAATAACGTTTTATTGATCTGATTCATTCTTTTTTGCTATCTTTGTCTTCCCTCATGGCAGAGTTTACAGTTCTGATCAGTCTGATCTCTGGCTGTGATTGGCCACCACAGCCTTAAGCTGCATTGACGTCAGGTTGCGTTTCTCCAAAAGTTGAATCTGGCTCAACTTTCTGGCAGCAGTCTGGTGTGGCGCCACAGCGGACAAAACACCTGCAGATAAAACCCTCGACCCCCGTTCAAATGAATGGGAGAACTGGCATTTTCGCCGCAATGCCTGATATGGTCTGAAGCTTAGAAGGTCCCATCAGCATGTTCATTATATTCACTGAACGCTGACATTGTCCTCTGTCCATTGATATATGGAAAAGACCAAAACAATATCAAGATGAATAAAACACCTTTTTTAATAAAAGGTCTTAGAAAATGTATTGTATAGTACCACTTCAAAAAATGTAGTAGATGTGCATTCAGTCAACTTCAAACAGGTGCTGGACCAAAGAAACCGTTAACAAAAAAAAGATGAAAGTCTGTTCACTGTAGCTCCCTTAGATACAGTTTAATAAGGCATCCACTTGTGACGTTTTGAGCTACATGCTCTTCTTCAGAGTCTGAAAAAGCTGTTTCTAAGCAACTTATCTGTACTATAACCATGCAAATAAAGGGAGTTAAGACTGGGGAGAAACAGCTCAGGGTTCAAAGGGTGGAAGATTATGTTCAAGGTAACTCTTCAAGAAGTAACATTTCCTAGAGAATTTAAAGTATGTCTGTACTTGTGATTCAACAGGAGCATCACCATGTTGCATTACCTGATCATGATCTTTGAGAAGAACTACCCTGACACGCTGCACATCCAGGGGGACCTGAGCAGTGTACCAGAGGCTGCGAAAGTCAAGTGAGTTCATTCTTAAAACACTGAACTGAGCCTGTATGGACCATCACAGTGAAAAGACACTTTGACCATATCTACAATAAGTGATTTAAAGTATTGCAGTGCCAACAGCTGTTGGGTAAAAATGAAGCACTTTAGTATCCATTTTTTCTTTCTTTCTTTCACCAGTTTGGCGGAGTTGGAAAAAGAGGTGCACAGTATCAAAAGTGGACTAAAGGCTCTTGAGGCGGTGAGTTTGTGTCACGTTCCCTCCCGTTGGTTCTTCTCCTGTCTGTAATTATGTTTTTGAGCGCTGCAGAGAGGGAGAGCAGGGTGAAGTGTTTAAATGCTGGTAATGTTCCACGCTCACATGGAACGCTAAATGTCACATTTGCAACCACACACAGAAACAAGGGCTTACTGTATGTATGTGTGCACACACACAAACACACACGGAGGCATGTAATTCACAGAAAGCTGAAGTGAATATGAAACATTCATCATCCTCACAAGTTGGTAAGTTTTTAGTTTGAAAGTCACACGCCTACTGTCTGTTTTGCCACAGGAGCTGCACTACCAGCAGAGCAGGACGAGGGAACGTGGGGACAAGTTTGTGGCCGTGATCGGTGACTTCATCACCGTGGCAGGCTTCAGCTTCTCTGAACTGGAGGACCAGCTGAGTGAAGCCAAGGACAAGGTAGCTAACTGCTTAACCACTCAGTTATACAGGGACTAATGTATGTGAATGTGAGAGCACATTGTACTGTAAGTGTTAGTTCATATGTCCATGTGAGTGGCTTTAATGAATCCTTTGCTAGCTGTCCACACTGCCAAGCCTTCATGTCAGACAGATGAGGATGAGGAGGAGGGAGAAGGAAAGACAACATACTGAAGGGAGAAACTCTTAGTACAGTGTGATGACTTCAGCAGCATCGGGGAAACCCAGCACTGAAAGATTACCCTGGATTCCCCCTTATGTCTTCTTGTTGTTTGTCTCTTTGAGTTAGTGTTTTAAAATCCAACACTCTCCTTCTTTGTACAACTGGGACAAATGGCCTTTTGAACCCTGCTGGCTCATGTATTGATGTATGGTAGGAAGTATGTGAGCTGAAGATATCAGCCGGGACTGTGGGAATCCCAAAGGCTTAAAAAAGGAGACAGTGTTGAAAAGATTTATGTGAACATGTTATTTAATTTGCAGGCCTTCAGTGTTCTGTTGCACATTTAGTATTCTGATGATGACACATTAAAAGCTTTTAAATCTTGCAGACTGCATCCAGTAGTTACATTTAAACAATATTGCATTCTGCTTTATTACAAGGCCCATGTTTTTTTCAAAATAATTGACATAATGATGCTAAACACCCCAATTGCTTAAATTCTCCAAATGATCAACAGATTGTGAGAGAGATGGAGTAAAAGAGAGGAGGAAGGGCCCTTGGGTTTCATGTAGAGCCTCCCCTCTACTTAATTATTTGTGTAAGGAGGAGGTCGGTCAAAAAACTGGAGGGAAAACGGGCCAGTTGGGACGTCACGGGAAAAGAACGGGAGGAGCAGGGCACCGGTTAAAGTTGGAAAACAAAAGAACCTGTGTTCACCGGCCCAGACTCTAAACACACACGACCGTGTGTCTGTGGCTCTATGTGTGTGTGTGGTTGGTAAGTGGGTAGTCTGACGCATTTAACTCAAAGCTTGTCAAAGCTCCTTGACGCGACGGTTTCCAGTGGAATACAAATATGGAAGTGTGGGTGTGCGGTCAGTGTTTCGGACTTAAGAAGGTATAAGAGGACGACCAAACAGAGCAAGCAGTCCACTGAGGCTCATAAAGCTCCATAGCAACAAATGTGTGTGTGTGTGTGTGTGTGTGTCTGCGAGAGAGATACACACACACACTCACACACACCCTCACCAGACACTACTACATACATTACAAAGGATTACAGTTGTCTGAGGTCATGTGGGTTATTAGGACAGAGGTTTCGAGAGGAGAGAGGGGATTTTTCTCTTATCCAGAGAGATTGGTCAGGTTTAAACTTAACAACACATCCACACACCCACACAATCAACATGTTCACAGACAATACAAGATTCAGTCTCTATCCAAGAACAAAACAGCACCTTTTTTTTAACAGAAAAAAAAAACAGAGCAGGGAGTGATTTGAAATATTCCATCGCCACATGTGCTGTTGAAGGGTAAATACTAAGATAAAATGAATTATGAACGCTAGTGCTAAATGTGGCATAAAAAATGCAGGTCCAGGCAGTAATTTGGATAATAAAACACTGTTAGTAGATGGGTTGGAACATTAAAAACAGCACCTAAGTGTCTCGTCAATCTGCCTTCATCAGAGTGCTCTTCAAGGCATTCTTTCATCATTCATACAACCAAACCACTGTCTTTGCAAATTTGAGCGTATTTGCTTCAAATTATGTATACTTCATATTATTGCCAACCATAAGAATGCTGAAGTGTTGTTTGTCCAAAGTGATTTCTCAAATATTTCCCCACCTAAACAACAGTCATTAGTTTCAGTTCTTTTCAGTACAGTATGAGAATCAACTTGTAGAGACTTGAAATCCATGTCATATCTGCGTTTATTGTTGCCCAAGTTATGTTATCATCACATCATCATGCAGTTGTAATTTGAGATTGATTTGTAAAGTGTGGATGGATTTACACACCAGTAATTTAATTTTGAAAGCAGCCATATTGATGGCTAAACATCATCTTGCTAACATGCAAATAAAAAGTTTACCATTTTCACTTTTACTTTAGCATATTAGCATGCTAACATTTGACAATTAACACTAAACATAAGCTGAGGCTGATGGGAATGTCATTCATTTAGCAGCTATTTGGTCATAAACCAAATTTTTGACAAACTGAAATTTTGAGAAGATGATAGACTAGATGAAAAGTCAGAGGATCACTGAAGTCAGTAGGCTTCATCCTGAATATCTGCACATCATTTAATGACAATCCATCCAATAGTTGTAGAGGTAATTCATCCTGCATGAACTGTCAGACATTACCTCCCCTGGATAACATTTAAAACTGGTTTGCTTTGTACTGAGGTCCATTTAAAAGTCAATAGTTGGATTTTTACAGAAATGGAGCATCTGATGTCTAACCATGTGACCAACAATGGAGCCTGTTTCTCCATGTTGGGTGCACTTAACAGGAGCTAACATAACAAAGTAACACAGCTTAAAACGAAATACATTTTGATCCTTTTAAACAGGAGCATCTGACATCAGCTTTTTAAAAACGGCACTTGCAGTTTCCCTGCATATACGCAATGTTTTGTTCTCATTTTCACTTCCAGCTCAACACCAGTATCCAACACTTAATTTCCCACTTGCCCACTTTCATTGAACCTACCACCTCAAGCTAGTAATCCGTTATGCTTTAGCTATTACACCATTACTCACCTTTTTTCTTCCTGCACTTAATAAGTTGGCACGGCACAGTGCAGCTGGCAGGCTGGTTAGGTGGCTAGTGGGTGAGACTATTGTAAGACAAGCTTGGCTGCTGTCCTCTGGTCTTCACTGTGTTAATGTCCATGGAGGGATCCGACCACAGAATGTCAGATTAATCTTTATCATCTCTGTCTTCCTGTACAAGTTTCGTGCTGGATAAAAAAAATAATGTGCTTCATGCAAGTTCTGACACGCAGAGTAGTCACAATAGCTTTTGAATAATTGGCAGGATAAAAGCAGTTGAGATAGACCAATTCCAGGATGTATTAATCAGAGGCAAACTGAAACAGCATGTACATATCTGAGGATTTTGACAGGTTTAAATCTAAGTGCTTGACAATGTCTTTGTTCAACATCCATGATAAACAAATATGAGAACTAGAACTAAAACAACAGGGACACATTTAGTAGTCTATCAACGGTAAAACAAGAAAATAATTAGCCTCTTGCAGACTACAGCATTGTGGGTGTGCGTGTGTTTGTCTGTGTGAAAGGAGCTAAATCTGTGTGACTTCATATTCTCGATTTCTGTTTGTGTGTGTGTATGTGTCTGTGTGTCTGTTTACTCATTTAGCACAGACCCAAGGGGATGAGAGGAAACAGATTTGACCAGACACATAATCACAGGAGGGAGAGGGATGATGATGGTGGTGGTTGCCATGGTGACTGGCCGATAATAACAGGATGGTTTTGCATCCTCAAAAAAGAGCGAGCCCCAACTCCCTCATATCACAACAATAAGAATACAAATAGTATGCCAGCTTCTTATGAACTGGAATGGCTTTCTGTCACTTTACTCGCTCATAAGATAAGACTTGAGTAGTACAGTACAGTACAGTACAGTAGACGTGGCTGCTTTCTAACTCGCTGACTGAACTTTTGAATTTGATTTATTTGGGTCAGCACAGAGAGACAAATGGATATGCCTGCACAGTAATTTGCTTGTGAAAGTATTTTATATGTTATCACAGTCAATAACGGCATGATGCTCTTACCATTGCTATTTTTACATCCGCTGAAAGCTCCACTGTGCCTTTATGTGTCTGATACATATGACAAATCACTACTTAATGTGCAGCACACATCCAAAACAAAAGTTCACATGGAAAAGCAGCCAGCATTGGTGGGGAAGAAAAGCACAAGTCTAGAAACAGTGCCATTTATTATTTACTTTACAGTCTAAATACTTAAAGAAGTACATAAAGTATTCACTCAAGTACTTGTACATGACTTGGTTAATTCCGTTTTATACTATTTTATATTTCCACTCAACTAAATTTCAGAGTAAATAATTATACTTTTTATCTTTTACACTCTTTATCAGTAATAAAACACCAACAAAAGGACCATTCTGTATAATGAGTTTACTTTCAATACTGTAAAGCTGCAAAACTTAATGTTTTTATGTAAAGAATAGATCAAATGACCGTGTGTAATGTGAAAGGAATGTGAATCATCACCTGATTCTGCATTTCCCCCTAATCATACAGATATTAAAGTCTGTTTTGGATCATTGTTTGGGTTTTTCAAACTGTTCTCTCTCAAACGTTGCTTTCTTCTGTGAAAAAGCTCTAGTGGAGCACTAAAGAGGAGCATTTAGCAGCTAAAGAGTCAGATATTTCCCTCAGGAGTTGGTGTAGAACCAAACGGCTAAAAGGAGAAACGCAACTCCAAAGGAATGCTAATGTTGCAGTCTATCTACTAGATGTGTAAATACAACTGTTTGCCGACACATTTGTCTTAATCATATGATAATATTGTGTTTATATCTGGTTCTGCTGCCCCCAAGTGGACAAAAAACAATTACTGCAGATTTAAATAGATTTTGCTGATAATATTTCTGTATATTTATTTTAATACAATTTTTGAAAGCAGAACCTTTGCTTATAATTGGGCATTTTCACATTGCAGTACTGTGATCTTGATAAAGGGTCTAAAAGTTTCTTCCACCACTGCTTTCATTTATGTCAACTTTAAAAATGAGCACCACAGGAATAACAAGACTGAAAAGCTGTCGCCTCTATTGGAAATATTGAGTGAAGTTGTGTTATATGATGGTGAAATGTTTGTTTACTGAAACCAGTATAACTAGGATTAATAGTTATGCACTTAAAAGGGGAAAATTAGCTTAATTCTATTTTTGCCAGAGAACTAACTCTGACCTCTACAGTATGTAGCCAGAATCTATTCCTGCACGTATCACATTGTTGTATTTAAAGGATATTAGCGAGGCCTCACTGTGTTTTCTGTTGTATACTGTAGAATGAAGCTGTGTGTGCAGGAATGTAGAGTAGTTTTGGCTGCAGGAATCGTCCTGGCACAGAGCACTGGACAGCTTGGACTGAACAGGGCAGACATACGGTGGTCAAATCATGCAGTCATTCTCCCACCTTGTGTGTGTTCATGTATGTGTGTCTATGTATGTGTGTCTGTTCCTGCAGTTTCTGAGAACATCAAGCGGTGTGTAGCAGTAGATGAATTGGAGCAAAGACATGCTTATGCTGGCTCACGTGTCTGCCTTTCACTACAGGAACAATCTTAAAGAGATCTTGTTCAGAGCTGAGAGTGCAGTAGATGCTATGGAGCATTTGATTTGATTGAATTAGTTTAGATCATTGTGTGCTTATCAGTTGCTGTGTACCAGCCAGCTTTTCACTCACTTCATTTAAAAGTTATACATGGTTATCTCTGTGCAGTTTGCCAAATCTCTGAAGCACTTTGGGGAGGAAGAGGGGCGGATGCAGCCTGACGAGTTCTTTGGGATCTTCGACACATTCTTGCAGTCGTTCAGCGAAGCACGGCAAGACCTGGAGAACATGCAGCGACGCAAGGATGAGGAGGAGAGAAGGGCACGGATGGAGGCCATGGTGAGACACAAACCTGAAACATACATACATACATCATGTTGTCCAAGAAAGAAACTGTTTTTATCAGTCATTGCTGAAATTGGCGTTCTGATACTTTCTGGTTAAAAATGTTTAAAAAGAAAAAGAAATGTATGACATATGTGTTAACCCCTTCTTATCCCCAACTTCTCTCCCTCTCCAGCTCAAGGAGCAGAGGGAGCGGGAACGGCGAGCCAAGAAAAGCGGGGCCTCAGACGAGGTAGGCGGGGAGTTTGACGACCTGGTGTCGGCGTTGCGCTCTGGCGAGGTCTTCGACAAGGACCTGAACAAGTTCAAGCGTAACCGCAAGCGCTCCGTCAACCAGCTGGTGGAGGGCGGCGGCCGCGAACGAGCCGTCACCAAGGTCAACTACTAGGTCGGGAAAAGGAAGGAGAAAAAAAACAAACAAACAAACATACACTAGACACCTAAATTCTGCCGTGGTGTAGATCTATTAACACCTTAGTCCAGGTTCTGGAACAGTGACCATTGACATTGGAGAGGATGTAAATAATGGCTGGACTGGACATGTTGTGACATGTATTGGCAGCCACGCCGTTCTGAAGGATGCCACGCTCTCCTCTGATTGGTCTTGTAAAGCTATTCCCAACCCGTATGTCCCGGACGTTGTATGATCTCCTGAGCTGGACACAGGGCAGTTTGGTTGGACGGATGGACAGACAGACCACTGTGACACATTATCCCATGTCTTTTGACCATATCCTTTAACACTGTGCTCAAGTTTCTCGCTGTCTATCACTTCCTGTTTCTCACTGCTCTTTTTTTTTGTCTACACAAACCCTTTGCTGTTCCTCAGTAAGTTCCCCCGGTGCTTGAGCAGCCCTGTCTTCTTGCTATCTGGCTCTGAAACACAGGGGCATTGGGATCAACCAGTCACACTGTACATAGGCACAAGGCCAAGAGAAAGGGTTGGAAAAAGGACTCTGAAGCTCTTCCAGGGCAGGTTTATAACAAAAAATAAACAGGAAAGGAAGAAGTTGGGATGGGGGAACTAAGCCATACCTCCAATGTCAAAGTCGCTTCAGTAGAATTTTCAGCGACAGAATGGATGGATATTCATGAACTTCCTTTACCGCAATGGGCCGTAGAGTGTAAAAGACAGAGGAGGAAGGATACAGCTGGAGGTTACTCGACAGGGCGTTATCGTTCATCCCAGTGGCCTCCTCCAGCACACAGCATTCCCAGTGAGGACGTACGTACATCCCCAGCTGCAATTTCAGAGGATACATCTCTTCTCAAGGAAAAAACAGCTTGATCCACCTGACAAAATGAAGACTGTGCCACAAGGTGTCAACAATCACCTCCACTCTTCAATGGTTTCATTGTTCTGGCATTAACCAGTGCCAAAGCAAAAAAGAAAGCAAATGTAAATGTATTAATACAAAACATACTGCAATTAGGCGTTTATATTTATATTTAGATGCAGACAAGCTAATTGCAAAGATGTTGAGGGTGTTTTTTATGTTTTCATGGCATTTTTTGGGTTTTGTACTCGCAATGCATTATTTGTTGGTGTTGCAAGTTCACATTGCTGTTGAAGTGAATTTCTATACATTTTGCGCTTTATGTAAAAAAAAAAAAAAAAAAAGATATTTGCTCATCCTTTTCACACCTGTATGTCTATGTTTGCACTGTAGCTTTTCTGACTAACTTTACACTCACAGGTTTTTAAGTCCATGACCAAGTCCTCTTTGTACGTAAACGAACAATAGCGATAACAAAGATAATGAAGGAATGCCATTTAGATTTTTGGAAACTTGCCTGTCTGGAACTCAGAGGCATAATCTGCCATTTGTTTACAGCACTCTCCCTGCTCAACTATCAGTCTGCATGGTTCACATGTGAATGTGGACTGTGTGTTTATCTGTGTGTGTGTGTGTGTGTGTGTGTGTTCTGCTCTGTAGACTGGAAAATGTAATGTAGGCCACATTGACTCTACCGTAGTAGAAAAGTAAAGGGCCTTTCATTGGGCCATTAATGAGTCTCATCCGTAGCATCTGTCCCTCTGGTGCTAAAACATTCACTCACTGGACAGAGCCATCAGTCCAGTCCAACATTTTTTACTCTCACAAGTTTAACTAGTGCTTGATTGTGCTGTTACTAAGATAACTGTACAGTGTTTCTGTTTCTGCATCTTTATTTTAGTTTGCATTGTAACATCAGACCACACCATGTGATGAGTCTGTTACTGCATTGTCAGGGTACAACAGAGCACTTAGAGGATGTAGATTATCTTACAGTGGTTTTAAATGGTGCACATTGATAGGACACCAACAGGAAGACATGGGCGCTCACAGAGCATCACAGAAAACAATCCTTACTTCCAGCTTTCCTTCCAGCTTCTCTTAAATGTGTGTTTACAAATGTCCAGACTCCATTCTTATAAGCGACCTGTTACAACTCATAAGACAAACAAGAGTCAGCAGCGTGTACTACAGTCAACTCAGCTCATTTTCCTTTGAGTTTTGGACATATTCAAAGTAGTATTTTTCTAATATATGCATTTCTAAAATCTTAGCAGTAGGTATGACAAAGGCTGCAATGTATGTGGTCGACTCAGTGCAACATTTACATCTTCTTGGAGATGGACATACAGTAGCTTGCTATAGGAAGTGGACCCACGGTGACTCCTGGTCAGTGTGTAGGGAGATGAGGAAGCTGAGGGGGCTCTAGGGTATCAAACAAAAGGAAGGATCCATTTGAAACCAGAATCACGCACCCCATATTAACATACAACCTCATGTAAGCAGATGGAGCGCAAAATGCTCATTATATTCATTAAAGAGGGGTTTAAAATTAATATCACAGAGGGTCACCACAGTAGAGGATAGAGAATACAGGATTACAGCTAGTCCTCCTCCCTGGACAGACACAGCTGACGGACACAAACTGTGGATAAATTAGGTTTTTTTTGTTACGCAGCATTTCAGAGTGAGTTCAGAGTGTGTTAAGTGAAAATTAGTCCAGGGAGTGCAATCATATTTGGTTGCATAAAGTAGTAATCCACATTACTCTTAAATGACCCATTTTACCCATCCACACATTGTATGGTATAGGACCGTATGTGAGGTGCCCAGGAGTACAGTAAGAGGATTGGACTTTTCTTTTTTCAGGGCAAACTGGGAGAGAAGAAATCATCATGTGTTTAATCTCCTCTGTTAGCTCATGTAGACATGTGTTCTAATAATCCAGAGACAGAAGAGAAAAGGGCGTTTAAGGCTGAGACACTAGCTAAGCCTTTTTCTTGACAACTTTATGCTTTGGCAGATATACTTATTACATTTAGATTGGTTGTGTTTGACAAGCCGCAGGATTTGCACAACAGCTCCAGGTTCAGTTTTTTAAGGGATCATGTTAATAGATAATGTGAATATGGTCCTGTTCCTCCATTCCCTAGTTTCCCCACTGAACAAGCACTTGTTTATACAGTATAATTGTGTAACAAAACATGAGAATAAGGCTGGATCTGTTGATTATATTGGATCCACAAACTTATTTTGTTATAGACCATCAGTTTTAGACTGACAGACTGATCACCTTCTACTGTATGTAATTAGGATCTCTAGCAGTGACTATCCCAGTTTGTCCTTCATTCTGACAGCTTTTCTGTTCCTAAACACATTTTCATTTTCACCTTTAAGTGCCTGTGACCCTGTTTTCACACAAGTACCATTCCTGTTATTGTGTTTATGTGCTTGTAGCTTTCCAAACAGTGTATTTGCTATAAATGCAGCTGACAGTTGTGATTGGACGCATTGGCGCCATCTTGTGTTTCATCTGATATCACAAGCATTTATGGTTCTCCAAATTCTTAACATGATGCCGTCTCTGACCTCAGCTCTTGGCACAATAACTCACCAATGTGTACTTCAGTGTGGCTGGCCTGTCATCAGAGAGGTTTGATTAATTACCTGTGCACATAAAATCCCACTCCCTTTCCTCTCATAGCTTTAATTTATCCATAATCAGTTATTTCACACACATCTCATCCTACCAGTGTCATAGTCCTTCAGTTTTTCCCCAAACTGAAGCAGAGAGAAGGTTGAAAAGGACGTGATCTTTCATTTCCAATGTTGCACACTTTAGAGATTAACTTGTAAACCAAATTGATTCAAACTTTGAAAAATCGGGAAAGTCCCTTAAGTCCTTAGGGAGAAAATGACATATGATTGCATATTCTTTAACCAGCGTCTCATGTATATTTGAGCTGTCCTATTTTCTAACCTCTGCTCCTTTGTCTTTCCAGTTAATCAGAGTTAGTATATCAGACTTTGGCAGTCCCTTTAAACTCTTAATCCAGAGCTTTAACCCGTATTGTAGTGCAGACTATTTACTGAGTATGGGGTATTGCAACATTGTCAGTATTATTACATGTTTGTGTTGTTACATGTTTGGATGTTTATTTGGCCATTGACTGGCTGTTTTTTTTTTTGGAGTGTAAAGATGGAAATCAGAGGAATGAAATTAGTAGCTTGTTCAATGCACTTTTATTATGGGACATTTCCATTTGCGGCGCCATTTTTCAGGGCTTAGATCCCTTTTGAATTTAGAAGGGTGCAAGAAAAGGTGGTGCAAAAAAAAAAAAAACGTGGTGTGAAGAGGAAGGAGAGGAAAAGGGCAAGTGAGGTTGGGGACTCCGGCTGGGCCGCTGGAAACACATAATAGTCAGTCTGTAGGATGACAGTGATGGACAGGACACAGACACAAAGAGGTGACGCTACTGTACGCACAGTAACAGGAGTGTATTGAGTTAAAGGCCTCACCTGTCTGTTGCTTTGGTGTGTAAAAAAAAAAAAAAAAAAAGAAAAGAAAAAAAAAGGGGGGGGTTGGGAAGGGAGTTCTGACACCACCACATTTCTGTCAAATCATGCACTTGGCGTCGACCTGCATGCCTAAAGAAGGGTGCACAAAGTGTGATGTGTTGACTTTGACCTTTGATAGAAAATTGCTTGCAATATGGAACACACCTGTTACACGACAATTTGTACTGCCTGAGAAAAGTTGCACCCAGTTTTAGAGGTTGTATAATTGTGAGGAGTCAGTATTTTTATGGTTGGAAAATAAAAAGTATCCTCCACCGAAAGATGTACAGTTGGAAAAAAAAAAGCATTTTGTACACCATTCTTGATGTTTGAGATAAGATTAAAAAAGAAAAGATTAAAACATTGAGGAATGTTCCATTTTCCTGTAAATTGTACCTCTATTTATTTGCCTTATTTAGTTTGCTATATTTTGTATGTACACACAGCATTACAACAAAATGTTATATTAAAAATATGAATAATTAAACTGTGGTCCGTGTATGATGAGTAGTTTTGAGACTTGTATAAGAATGAGAATCTTTTTTTTTTCATTTCTATAATTTTATTTTTGTTTTGTATTTTTCTCACCCTGTGTCTTTTGTAGGGTTACAATAAACTTTTGTCCCTTACAGCTGATTGTTTATTCTTTTCTTCAGAATTATATGTTGAGATGAGAGTTTGGGTCACATGTGTATCGACACAGAAGAGGCTCGATGGTGTGTGTTTATAGAGGTGGAGAGAAGAATTTCTAAATGCTTACAAAACATATGTCTCATGCTACAAAGTTGGATTCTATGGTATTGATAGATCCGTCTTTGATCTATAATAAGACTAAAACTATTGGTTGATTAATCGATTAGTAGATCAACAGAAATCATTCTACAACAGTTTTATAATGGATTCATGCTTTTAAGTAATTTATCCAGAAAAAGGTCAAACATTCTGCTGGTTTTTCACTGGTTTCAGATATTTTACAGACCAAGTGTGTAACCAGTTAATCAAAAAACAAACAAACAAACAAAAACAATTGACTGCGTAACTGATAATATGAATAATTGTAATTTGCAGTCTATGATCTAGACTTGATAAACCCACATGTGGTGTTCACAAAAGGAAAAATTTAGTGGAAACAATTATTAAGCTTCATCAATAGTAATACTTAATTGTTCCATTCTACCAGCATCAAGTCAGAAAGAGTATCATTGTAATAGTGAAAATGTTCCAAATAAAACAAAACTCACAGTGGTGTTTCTGACATTCTGTCAATACCACACATGTAAATAGAAGTGCATTAAATGTATTTTAAGGTATTGTGCTGTCTGAAGAATGTGGAGGTGTAGTACCTCATCCTGTATTAGAATGATATGATACAGTAGTATATACATTTTAAAATAACAAGTGCATATCATAAATAAAACTTATAATAGTACTAACATGTTAGTGACCCCGGTAAAACAACAATGAATAATAATGATAAACATCACAGTTAATATCTGTATATTTTCTGTTCTGTGTTGCAGTTCATCACTGTGTCCACTGGGAGGCAGTGAAAACTCATCACAACATCAAACGTACAGACACCAACATGACACAAGGCTTTATTATACATACAGATACAGTTAATAGCCCGCTGAATATGATTATTAATATAAGTATTGATACAAATTTGAGTATTCTTCTTCTCATCACTATTACTAAAACCAACAACTACGCATCACAAAAATAATTCAGACGTAAGTTATGGTCAATCTTCGAGCGAACAAAGTAGAACTTTTTCCCCATCTTCTGAATCTCCTTAGCGAACTTCACATCATTTTCTCTCAAGTGAGTGTCAGAGATGATGATGAAGAAGTCAAACTTCTTAAATCCAACAAGCTCCATGCACTTATCAGCAGGAAAGTTGGTGGTGCCAATACCAGGGAGATCCCATAATGTAACATGAGGATAATTTGGATGGGGGTAAGGTGTAACCTTCATAGTGGTCTCTACATAACCAGTAGGGGCAGCTCTCTCATCGCTGTTGTCTATGCCTCTGAAGGCATTCACAAAGGTGGATTTCCCAGAACCAGACTCTCCTGTGATGCCAATATTTAGTGGAATGTTATTCTGCTGATCCAAATATTCCTGGATCCTTGCAACCGCTGCAGCAGATTCATTGTACTGCAGTTTTTGCTTTATGTCTTTAGTTCAGTTTATTAGTTCATAATCAAATTGATTATCCATAGCACTCTCTGAAGAATAAAGAAAACCAGAACATTTTTTTTACAGAATATATGAGCCTACCCTCATCTAATCATGCATAGAAATAGAATATCAAGCAAAGTAGATAATACAACATGTGTTTTCCAAAAATAGTAGTCTGTACGGTGTAGGCTACAGTGTACAGTGTGTCACTAATCTTTAATGGAAAAACCATAAAAACGTACCAAAATAAATTCAGAACAGAATTGATTTTACCTCTGTCCCCTTAAAAGACCATTAAGTCATTACATTAGACTGTTGGCTCACTACATACCAGTACACAAAGACAGCCGCATTGATGAGTAAAGGAGGGTCTCCTTAACTTAAATGAGTAATATAAGCCAGAGAATATTATTCAGTTGTCTCCTTAATGTCAGAAAAGATGCAACTTTAGCAGTCAAACAAGAACACAGTTAATAAATGTAAATGCATGACTTATTGTTTGAGGTACTTTGAAAGTTGCTATTCAGGACTAGAAAAGTTTAAATTCTGTTACAGTGCCGGACAGTTTTATAATACAGAGTTCAGCCCTGTAGACAGTCAGTCTGTGAACTCTCCTCACAAGTGAGCATTTTCTGTAAAGTCACTGGGTTTACAGGAAACTGATGGCAAAGGAGGAGCATGTGCATGACAGCTAAACCTTGTGAACTCAAAAAAATAGGAAGTAAAACCAACATGAAATCTTACAACAAACCACATAATTCTATATCATTGTCCTCAAACCATTGAAACTGGAGGGGTAGGGGGCAATCTTATAAAATTTTTGTCTTGCCATCAGTCTTATATCTTAATTAAAATAGATACATTTTGGCCATTATTACATGTTACTTTAAGTCAGTGTAAGCTCCAAAACAAGGTCATAAACTTAGTATAATTGTGGATCTGAGTCACTGTGTGAAACAGTTTTGTCAAAATGGGGGTTGTGGGGTAAAACGTGCCAGTGATGTTGGGGAAGTTGAGTCAATGGCAAAATTTACCTCCGAAAATTATTTTCTGATATTCTTGAGACTAGAGACACTGTTCATGTTAATGTTTAATCAGTGTTAAAAGTGTTGATGAATAAATACCTAATTGTTGACTAGTGTTAAATTTAGGCCACACACAAATATGCTGAACGTACAGACAGGTGACAAAGTAAAGGAAAATCCAACATAAAAGTTAAATTCATATTTATAATATTGTTCTACTGTGACAACAGTTTCATGTTCTCATCAAAAACATATCACATGATCTTCATGTGTTTCCTATGTATTTTCTTAGTATACAGAAATATATAAAGTACAACAAATCGTATAATCTGATAGAGGTGCCAGTGCTGAAAACTAGAAAGACTGAACACTAAAAACTTTCACAGATCTAAAAGTGTAGGTTCACAACCTACAAATTCACAAACAGCCACAGAGACATTTAACCAACAGAGAAGAATTCAGCCACCAGAGAGAAGCTGTATCTGACTTGTGTTATCTGACTCGTGTCTTCTTCCTTCTTTCATGGAAATGAAGCATTCATGTTATAATGTCAATTTGTGGCTGTTGGTCATTTTGTTTGTTAGTTAACCAAAATGTTTTGCTGCTGGTTGACCAGTCTGATATCATTAGCAACAATGGCAAACAAGCTAACTCTCTAGGTTGTTTCAGCTGAGGCAGCGAGGCCTGAGGCTGCTCCAGCAGTGTGGAGCTCTCCAGCTGCTCCCCTACAGTGTCCTGCCGCAGCACTACTGCTGCACTGTCAGTCAAAATCCATTCTCCCCTTAGCTGAACAACAGTCCTTAACAGTCCTTCAAGGATACAAAAAGCTGACTGCTGCATTGTCTATTGGAAGCAGCTATTTCCTGCTCTATAAAAGAAGTGAAATGTAACCTCTGAAACATGAAAACAGGAAATCGCTTTACCACATACAGTTATAAATGATGAAATTTCAAAACTGTCATTGGACCAACGTGATGTCATTTATAACATCTTAACTATATAAACTACTATTATACCATATACATATTCTATATTTATATGGTATGATTTTTATAAACCAAAGTTTTACCCTTCTGAAGCTATATCTACCTGTAAGCACAATTATTGAAGTGTAATGAAGTGTATTACAGTAAAATAAGAAGTAGTTGTGGCCTATTCAAGCCTATTTCAAAGGCTCTTTTCTATTGTATGCTGTTTTATTTATGGAAAATAATCCTGAATGAATCCCTAATGAAATAATAAAGGCAGGAGTTTCAGTGTACTAAGTTGCAACAAATTGATCGTGTATCGCCTTGAGTGTGTGTGTAACTTAACAAAAGGAAGTTGCAGCTAACCACAAAACTATTTGACAGCTGTTCCTAAGCAGGAGAATAACAAGATTTTTGCAAAGTCAGACAGACATGCAGCAGTGTGGTGAAGCTCTTGTTTTCTCTTGTTTTTGGTGCTCTTTGATATCAACATTCAGATCAGAAAAAATCCTCTAAAAATGGTTACACCATAATTTGTTTGTTTGTTTGTTTTTTCCAAACATTTTCTTGACTTTGCATTCACCAGGTACATATCTCGATCACTCTATAGGTTTCTGTCGCTTGTCTCTGAGGTGTCCCTGCCCAGCCATTGCCTCTCTTTGGAGGACCCTTCCTACCGTATGAGACACCTTGCTTATTCCCTGAGCCATGAATAATAAACTCACTCTCATCACATGAACAGTCGCAGCATTTTTTGTTTAACTCATATTGTATAACCTTGAACATGTTACCATCTGTGCTCATTAACTTTAACACTGGATCAGAGCAGGGAGTGACCTCATCTTGGAAACGCTACAGTTCTTTTTAAAAATTAGTTGGTAGCTTTAATGACATCCAACACTGCACCCCACTCATGTTCTGATGTTTATAAAGGCTATGCACACTTTGTAACTGACATCAGTCTGCAATTACACCCTGTTGTGACTGTATGCTGATCCCTTGCAAGGTTTTTCATTAAAAAACAAAAAGACAAATTGGTCTTTTGGTTGGTTTGGTGTTTTATTTTCAGATTTCCATCACAGTAGGTAAATGTTCGAGTGACATGTCTAACAAGTCGTGTATCAGTCATAAAATCTGCAGGTCTTTGTGTTCTCTTTTAACTGTCCAAAGGTTCCTGTTCAGTTTCCATGTAATGATTTCTGCCTTAGATAACAAATTCACCCTGCCAGTGTAGATAAGGCACCAGCAGGTGGCTGTCCTCCACTTCTGAACTAGGTACTGAATGGGTACCCAAAATCTACATGGAAGATCACCTTAGCCTGTCTAGGAAACCAATATTCAGCTTCTATAATCACCAGCTGTTGTTGAATCACTCTCATTCGGACCTATTTGGTCAGAAATGCCTGACAGCCGGATCACAACAAGTGTGTTTCATAAGGCAGCTTTAATGCCCTGAGCCTAACATTTTGTGTCAATTCAACACATATAGTAGACTTTTCAATCAGGGTTAGGGTTGCTGCTGGAAATCCAATTATTAGAATGAATCTGGACCCTTCTTCTGCTGTCATTAATACAGATAAAGACAGTATCTTCATAATATCTCTTTGGTTATTTCTGTTGTGGCCAGTGGTGATGTCATAACTGCTTTAAGATCATCCACAGACAGACATGAACTAAGAGCAAGATTCTGCAGTGACTTGCTATCAAGACCAAAAGTAACTTGGTTCTTTCTGAATCTCCTTAGCAAGCTTCACATCATTTTCTCTGAAGGGAGTGTCAGAGATGATGATGAAGAAGTCAAACTTCTCAAATCGAACAAGCTCCAGGTACCTGTCAGCAGGAAATCTGGTGGTGCCAATACCAGGGAGATCCCATAATGTAACATTGGGATAGTTTGGATGGGGGTAAGATGTAACTTCTGAGGTGGTCTCTACACAGCCAATAGGGGCAGCTCCCTCATCTCTGTTGTCTATGCCTCTGAAGGCGTTCACAAAGGTGGATTTACCAGAACCAGACACCCCTGTGATGCCAATGTTTAGTGGAATATTCTCTTCTTTGTCCAAATACTCTTTGATCTTTGCAGCAGCCAGGGCCTGATCATTGTTTTGTAGTGCTGCTTGAATTTCTTTCATCCTTGAAAACTGGAGCAAAAGAGAAGTTTTAAAAAATTGGAAAAAATGGAAAAGATGTGCTCTGGGAGACTCAAAACATCAAATCCAGATGACGACATGCCACAAGGGTTTATTATATATACAGATAGAGTTAATAGCCTGCTGACTGTAATTAATATCAGTATTGATACAAATTTTAATATTCTTTAATATTCTTCTCATTAGTATTTCTAACAACAACAACAACAACAAAATAATGCATCACAAAAGTAGTTCAAAGAGCAAAGCAATCTACTAACACAAATATTTAAAAGGCTCCTTTGCATTTTACACAGTTTTATATATGGAAAATAAGATAAAACTCCCTATATTGAAATAATAAAGAGAGACGTTTCAAAGTACCAAGCTGCAACAAGTTGATTGTCAATGTTTGTACTAACTAGAGTAAATGAGACCTGCATAAAGAACCTTTGATAGACTGAAAATGTGCTCAAATGTACTGCTTTAATTTTTGTATACAGTACTAATTACAAAAATGATCATACAAATTTACTCATGTAATTTCAAAATCTCTTTTGTACAGTTTTAAATATGCCATTAAATGTGGTATTTTACATTCATGGCATGATATCACACTGAGGTGTTCAAACCCAGGGCCTTCTTAAATACTCTCTGTGCATCGTCAGCGAGCATGTCAAGGAAATTATTCAGAGCTCTGTAGACGGAGATATAAGAGAAGCTCATTGCAAGTGGAATTCCAAATATTGGAATGAAATGGGACGCTTCCTCTGCTGCCATTAATGCAACTGTGGTTGCAGATTGAATGAACAGCCTCATGATAAGTTCACTGGTTACTGTTGTTGCAGCCAGTGGTGAAATGATGACAGCCATCAGATCATCTAATTGCACATTTGTGGTTTGACCAAGTCTCCTCAGTGATGGTATATCAAGACCAAACGCAACTACATATTGCGTAACAACACCAATTATTAAGCCTATGTCAACAGCAAAAGATAACCCAGGAACTGGTACAGCTGCTACAGCTGCAGAAAGTGTGGCGTGCAATATTATTCTGTCATGTAAAACCTTTTTCTTCTTCTTGATGATCTCTAGGTTGAAACTGGGCATGGCCAACAGCACAGCATTCCTCTTGTGTTCAGGAAGTTCTCTCTCTAAAGTCTCTTCTAACAGATGGAAATCATACAGGTGGAGATCAAAGCCGGACACCAGGAAGACCTGTGGAGCCTCCATACCTTCTTTTTGAAGACCTGTGTCACAAAAGGAATAAATGTTATAAGCATTTTGCCCATTCCATCAAATACAATAATTAATCTCAGTCTGATTATAAATGATAACATAAGACACACAAGCCTCTTACGTTGAATGCAGTTTTCCCTGATTTGTGTCAGAGTCCTTTCCAGATTGAACTCCCTCTGACTTCTTTCTGCATCGCGTACATTGTTGTCAATCTTTGAGCGAACAAAGTAGAACTTTTTCCCCATCTTCTGAATCTCCTTAGCAAGCTTCACATCATTTTCTCTGAAGCGAGTGTCAGAGATGATGATGAAGAAGTCAAACTTCTCAAATCCAACATGCTCCAGGTACCTGTTAGCAGGAAAGTTGGTGGTGCCAATACCAGGCAGATCCCATAATGTAACATTGGGATAGTGTGGATGGGTGTAAGGTGTAACCTCGATGGTGGTCTCTACACAACCAGTAGGGGCAGCTCTCTCATCCTTGTTGTCTATGCCTCTGAGGGCGTTCACAAAGGTGGATTTACCAGAACCAGACTCTCCTGTGATGCCAATGTTTAGTGGAATATTCTCTTCTTTGTCCAAATGCTCTTTGATCTTTGCAGCAGCCAGGGCCTGATCATTGTTTTGTAGTGCTGCTTTAATTTCTTCCATCCTTGAAAACTGGAGCAAAAGAGAAGTTTTAAAACATTTTTAAAAATGGAAAAGATGTGCTCTGGGAGTTTCTGTGTTGGTGTTACTTTCGTTGCCTTTTATTGGCTGGTCTGTCCTAGTGTTTCCTCTGCCTGTTCTGTTCTCTGTGTGGTGTGGGTGTGCCCTTCCATCCACACTTTCCCTTCTCACCTGCCCTGCGTTACCCTCATTAGCCTTGCCCTGCTCCTAGGCTGCAGTCGAAAATTCCCTCATATCGTGTTTTCCTAACCACTTTTCCTTGACCTTGATGTAAAACGTCAAGAAAAGATGTGAAGGAGAATTCATAAGGACTTAGGAAAAGGCCACTGTGATTCTGAGAGAATCCCACTGCACTTACATGACAAATTAAAAACATCATCTGACTAAAAACGTCTCTCTATCCCCTTTTCTTGAAAGACAGACATCTATGTCATGTTTAATATGCTGGTTATGTGGTTATCTGTTATTAGGCTGTGCATATAACAGCTTAAGAACCATCACATACAAAACCAAACACTTTGAAATGTTGACTTGATTGTGCTTTAAAGTTGTTATGGTTGATACAGGCTGTGGTTCCATGTCCCCTTCATCCAAAGCTCTGTTCAACTTGTTTGATAACAGGACAAACAAATAGACATTATTATATGCATCATTTTGTTACCATTTTTTGTGTCAATGCTGCTGTGCCTGATGCGTAAATGTGCACGGCGTATAATGTGAGTGATCCCTGTATTTAATAAACACAAGTAGAAATCTTTCAACATTTTTCACGTAGAGAATTCAATCAGCTCTTATCATCACTGCCACTGAGATACTTCTGAGTCATTTCACTCAGTTAGGAACCTTCCTAAGCACAAAAGACTATTCGACTGCAGCCCATTTTTTCTTCAGCTCTGCTTCCTGGTATCACTCAACATGAGCAATGTTTTTGTATTTGTGGCTGGGGCAAAAATTATAGTGTGGCAATTTTTTCTTTTTCTGTACACAGTAAAAACTTAAGGATTCATTTTTGTCTTATAACATCACACAAGAATGCATTCCCTGATGTGAGTGCCTTTCAAGGTAACTACTGATCAAAACCAAATAAAATAAATCAATCCTGTTGCCATCATCAATTTGATTAATTTTGATTATTTTCATTAGCATATAAACCATTTTATAGATACATAATCACAAATGAACCTCTTCCAGTACATGTTAAAGAACAGCAGTGACCCTAAAAGTGACCTCAGCACTCCCTCATATTTCAGAGAGGACTGCCATGAAGAGAAAACATTACATTGTAAAATAAATATTAGAATCTACTCACCAAAGACTCTTCCTTTTCTTGAAACAGATCAGAGATAAATATTTCCCCAAATTTGATCTCCACTGATGAGTTACAATAAAGGTTATGTTCAACTGCTTACTCTCCATGCACACTCTGCATTATCTGTCTCAACCCCCATGTCATCATAAATACTGTTGAAAAGTAGGCTGTCTCTCCGGTTTCACCCTTCACTGGCCAATGAAAACATGCTACAATGGGGAGGATAGCCCACATCAGTCAAGCAGCTGATTTACAGTAAACGGAGAGAAGAGAAGTTTCATTTTCAGGTTATGCACTCGGTCCATCCGTGTGCTACAGGAGAAAACAGCTTCACTTTCATCATCACCATTTCTCTGGGTTTGACTGCTCTGTTATAATATGACTTAGATAATTGAATCATTATAATAATATATTTTTCACAACCTGACAACCTAAACATTATGTCAATTAAATATTTATTTACCATTAATTAAACCATTGATTAATGCTGGAACACTGTCCTGCTCACTCTGACAACCAGGCAGTAGAAGTAGAAAGAGAGAGAATGTGCAGACTGAGTTGACACAGCCTGGCCATAGAAACAGGTCATCACAGGCAGAGCAGGCTCCCCTCACTTTGTCTTAAAAGTTGAGACAGAATCTGTCTTCCTCTTGACTCTGAAAAAATGAAAAAGGTCATGCAAGCCTTGTGAAACAACTGGTAGTGGAAAAATACAAGAAAAGGAGGGTCAATAGATAGTAGATATTTAGGTTAATATAATTGGTCAAAACAGGTAGGAGTTGACCACCCGAGGCGTGACCAGAGCTAGTTGAAGGTATATAAGCCACGCCCTGTCCGAAAACTCGTTGGGACATGTTTGGTCTTTTGTTTTTTTAACGCTGTAACTGTTCCCCTTTTAATGTAAGCAGGAGAATAACAAGATGTTTGCGAAGTCAGACAGACATGCAGCAGTGTGGTGAAGCTCTTGTTAGTGTGAATGCTTTCAGCATTCACACTATTGTTATCCAATTCTTTATTATTATTATTATTATTATTATTATTCTTACGTACGTTTTTCGGCGGCTTTCAACTGCTCTATACTTTGAGCTACAGACACCATTCATATATCAAAATGTTCAGCTCTTTCAGGAGAAGTCTGCTATTACTTTTCAGCTTTTTATCATAAACCATTGATTTTATATGAATTTTTAACAATATTAAAATTTATAATGGCAGTCTATGGGAGGATTTCTTTGAAAGCTAATATCTCAAAAACCAAAAGTGCTAGAATGTTCATATTTGATATACAGATGTCCCACCTGGACATGCTTAACATATTAAAACATGGTAACAATAGCGCCACCATGTGGTCAGTTATTAAATGTTTTGCGTTTTGGCTAATAACTCATGAACGGTAAGTCCTATGAAAAGGCTTTTTGGTCAGGATGTTCCTTGAATGACCCTGATTAGAATGATATAGGCCACGCCCATTTGCGTCTATAAAAATTTTCCGCCATTTTGTTTTTTTTCATAAACATATGTTTTGCTCCTGTCGGCTCATATTTCATCCAATCTTCACCAAACTTGGTACATACCATATTTAGAGGACCCTGAACAAGACCTATTCATTTGTTTTCAGATATCCCTTACCGTTTGTCTGTTATTGGCTAACAAACTTTTGGAGGCGTGGCCTAATGCACTGAATGGCCTATAACTCCTTAATAATGAATCGGATCATGACCAAATTTGGGGATGTTGTACAAAATGTGACCTTACAGAAGTGTGTAAAATTTCACAAAATTCTGCCCACAGGGGGCGCTAAAGTCACCTTATAACATGATATTTCAGCAATTCTGTTGTTGTTAATGGAATGAAACTTGATAGGCAGGTTTTCCATGAGAATCTGCACGACATACTGATTCATGGCAGCAATAGCGCCACCTTGTGGTCATAAATAAATCAGCACCATACTACTTATTATCTACCAAATCTCTTAAATGTAACATGCCATGGTAATCACATTCTGTTTGTACAGATGGGAATCCTGAACAAATGTTTAATATTTTCAGCAGTGCTTTGCAATTCATTCAGTTTTCAGCATTCACACGCATTTTCCGCAGGAAATGCATCTCTAGTTTTCTCTTGTTTTTGGTGCTCTTTGATATCAACATTCAGATCAGAAAAAATCCTCTAAAAATGGTTACACCATAATTTGTCTTCTTGTTGATGATTTCTAGGCTGACATTTGGGCATCAGCAGAGCATTTCTCTTGTGTGCAGGAAGTTCTCTCTCTAAGGTCTCCTCCAACAGATGGAAATCATACAGATGGAGATCCATGCTTGACACCAGGAAGACCTGTGGAGCCTCCACACCTTGTTTTTGAAGACCCGCATAACAGAGGATTAAAAAATTCAGTAGAACAAATTGTTATATCAAACTTTTTTTTTTTAAAGAAAAAAGCCAATAATTGTGTACAACTAATTTTAAATATTTGCTAAACTTGATTCACAGCATGTCTTGTTAATATTCAGCCATCACACAAAAAATGTGACCTATAACAGTCACAATCTGTTATAGGTCACACAAATCTAGAAAACCCCACAAAAATAGATAGGACAAATAGTGTTTTCTCCCACTTTGTCACAGACTGTGGTTCATTTCATGTTTATAAAATAACATTTTACTTTTCACCACAGGCATATTTACATATTTACTCATGTAATTTCAAAAGGTCTTTTGTACAGTTTTAAATATGCCATTAAATGTGGTATTTTACATTCATGGCATGATATCACACTGAGGTGTTCAAACGCAGGGCCTTCTTAAATACTCTCTGTGCATCGTCAGCGAGCATGTCAAGGAAAGTATTCAGAGCTCTGTAGATGGAGGCACAAGAGAGGCCCATTGCAAATGGAATTCAATTAATGGAATAAAATGGGACGCTTCCTCTGCTGCCATTAATGCAGCTGTGGCTGCACATTGAATGAGCAGTTTCATGATAAGTTCTCTGGTTATTTTTGTTGCAGCCAGTGGTGAAATGATGACAGTCATCAGATCATTTAATGGCACATTTGTGGTTTGAGCAAGTGTCCTAAGTGATGGTGTATCAAGACCAAACGCAACTACATATTGCGTAACAACATAAACTATCATGCCTATGTCAACAGCAAAAGATAACCCAGGAACTGGTACAACTGCTACAACTGCAGAAAGTGTGGCATGCCATTTTATTCTGGCATGTAAAACCTTTTTCTTCTTCTTGATGATCTCTAGGTTGAAATTGGGCATGGCCAACAGCACAGCATTCCTCTTGTGTTCAGGAAGTTCTCTCTCTAAAGTCTCCCCTAACAGATGGAAATCATACAGGTGGAGATTAAAGCCGGACACCAGGAAGACCTGTGGAGCCTCCATACCTTCTTTTTGAAGACCTGTGTCACAAAAGGAATAAATATAAGCATTTTGCCCATTCCATCAAATACAATAATTAATCTCAGTCTGATTATAAATGATAACATAAGACACACAAGCCTCTTACGTTGAATGCAGTTTTCCCTGATTTGTGTCAGAGTCCTTTCCAGATTGAACTCCCTCTGACTTCTTTCTGCATTGCGTACATCGTTGTCAATCTTTGAGTGAACAAAGTAGAACTTTTTCCCCATCTTCTGAATCTCCTTAGCAAGCTTCACATCATTTTCTCTGAAGCGAGTGTCAGAGATGATGATGAAGAAGTCAAACTTCTCAAATCCAACATGCTCCAGGTACCTGTCAGCAGGAAATTTGGTGGTGCCAATACCAGGGAGATCCCATAATTTAACATTGGGATAGTGTGGATGGGTGTAAGGTATAACCTCGATGGTGGTCTCTACACAACCAGTAGGGGCAGCTCTCTCATCCTTGTTGTCTATGCCTCTGAGGGCGTTCACAAAGGTGGATTTACCAGAACCAGACTCTCCTGTGATGCCAATGTTTAGTGGAATATTCTCTTCTTTGTCCAAATGCTCTTTGATCTTTGCAGCAGCCAGGGCCTGATCATTGTTTTGTAGTGCTGCTTTAATTTCTTCCATCCTTGAAAACTGGAGTAAAAGATAAGTTTTAAAAAACTGGAAAAAATGGAAAAGATGTGCTCTGGGAGTTTCTGTCTTGGTGTTACTTTCATTGCCTTTTATTGGCTGGTCTGTCCTAGTGTTTCCTCTGCCTGTTCTGTTCTCTGTGTGGTGTGGGTGTGCCCTTCCATCCACACTTTCCCTTCTCACCTGCCCTGCGTTACCCTCATTAGCCTTGCCCTGCTCCTAGGCTGCAGTCGAAAATTCCCTCATATCGTGTTTTCCTAACCACTTTTCCTTGACCTTGATGTAAAACGTCAAGAAAAGATGTGAAGGAGAATTCATAAGGACTTAGGAAAAGGCCACTGTGATTCTGAGAGAATCCCACTGCACTTACATGACAAATTAAAAACATCATCTGACTAAAAACGTCTCTCTATCCCCTTTTCTTGAAAGACAGACATCTATGTCATGTTTAATATGCTGGTTATGTGGTTATCTGTTATTAGGCTGTGCATATAACAGCTTAAGAACCATCACATACAAAACCAAACACTTTGAAATGTTGACTTGATTGTGCTTTAAAGTTGTTATGGTTGATACAGGCTGTGGTTCCATGTCCCCTTCATCCAAAGCTCTGTTCAACTTGTTTGATAACAGGACAAACAAATAGACATTATTATATGCATCATTTTGTTACCATTTTTTGTGTCAATGCTGCTGTGCCTGATGCGTAAATGTGCACGGCGTATAATGTGAGTGATCCCTGTATTTAATAAACACAAGTAGAAATCTTTCAACATTTTTCACGTAGAGAATTCAATCAGCTCTTATCATCACTGCCACTGAGATACTTCTGAGTCATTTCACTCAGTTAGGAACCTTCCTAAGCACAAAAGACTATTCGACTGCAGCCCATTTTTTCTTCAGCTCTGCTTCCTGGTATCACTCAACATGAGCAATGTTTTTGTATTTGTGGCTGGGGAAAAAATTATAATGTGGCAATTTTTTCTTTTTCTGTACACAGTAAAAAATTAAGGATTCATTTTTGTCCTATAATGTCACACAAGAATGCATTCCCTGATGTGACTGCCTTTCAAGGTAACCAAATAAAATAAATCAATCCTGTTGCCATCATCAGTTTGATTAATTTTGATTATTTTCATTAGCATATAAAACAACATTTTATAGATACATAATCACAAATGAACCTCTTCCAGTACATGTTAAAGAACAGCAGTGACCCTAAAAGTGACCTCAGCACTCCCTCATATTTCAGAGAGGACTGCCATGAAGAGAAAACATTACATTGTAAAATAAATATTAGAATCTACTCACCAAAGACTCTTCCTTTTCTTGAAACAGATCAGAGATAAATATTTCCCCAAATTTGATCTCCACTGATGAGTTACAATAAAGGTTATGTTCAACTGCTTACTCTCCATGCACACTCTGCATTATCTGTCTCAACCCCCATGTCATCATAAATACTGTTGAAAAGTAGGCTGTCTCTCCGGTTTCACCCTTCACTGGCCAATGAAAACATGCTACAATGGGAAGGATAGCCCACATCAGTCAAGCAGCTGATTTACAGTAAATGGAGAGAAGAGAGGTTTCATTTTCAGGTTATGCACTCGGTCCATCCGTGTGCTACAGGAGAAAACATCTTCACTTTCATCATCACCATTTCTCTGGGTTTGACTGCTCTGTTATAATATGACTTAGATAATTGAATCATTATAATAATATATTTTTCACAACCTGACAACCTAAACATTATGTCTATTAAATATTTATTTACCATTAATTAAACCATTGATTAATGCTGGAACACTGTCCTTCTCACTCTGACAACCAAGCAGTAGAAGTAGAAAGAGAGAGAATGTGCAGACTGAGTTGACACAGCCTGGCCATAGAAACAGGTCATCACAGGCAGAGCAGGCTCCCCAGGGGGGAGGGGGCTGTGTTCACTTTATCTTAAAAGTTGAGATAGAATCTCTCTTCCTCTTGACTCTGAAAAAATGGAAAAGGTCATGCAGGCACTGTGAAACAACTGGTAGTGGAAAAATAGAAGAAAAGGAGGGTCAACAGATAATAGATAGATATTTGGGTTCACAGCCTAGCAACCGTCAGCTGAATAACTTTATAATAATATAATTGGTCAAAACAGGTAGGAGTCGACCACCCGAGGCATGACCAGAGCTAGTTAAAGGTATATAAGCCACGCCCTGTCCGAAAACTCGTTGGGACATGTTTGGTGTTTTTTTTTAACGCTGTAACTGTTCCCCTTTTAATGTCGACATTAAAAGTAAAACTTTGCTGCTCAGAACTTTCTGAAAACTGTTCTGAAAAAGGGTGTGGTGGACAGACAGACTCAAAGGACTGAACGGGCAGATTACAAAAAAAAAAAAAAAAAAGTTTAGAAGTAAAAACTGGCCATGCACAGTTACTCACACATGTACACACACACACACGATATCACGTGTCAGCTAAGTTTCCTGTTTTTCCCAGTTCTTGGCAAACACCTATTCCAAGGAAAGGTGGGACATCACCCAATACTTCCCTCTCTTGGACTTTAACCAAAGAGGATAGGTACTTCTGCACTGCCTTTGCATGTGTGTGTGTTGCACATACACACACACATGCACAGGTTCTTCCTGTTATTTTGTTAAGCTGATGCATTTCTGCACTTGATATGTTCCAAAGCTTAGCATGACCACCACACGTCATGACCTGGTACTTAGCCAAGTCACGCAATCCCCATACACTGATCTAACTGCTATCCCCCCTGAAATCATTTTAATGATTTAAAATATATGTTATGATTATGAGGTGTATATGAGAATTACATGTTGAGACACAAAACAATAACCAGGTTTGAGATTCAGGAATATACCATAGCTATACCATACCACCTCCCTTCTCTCCTAACTCTCGAACTTCTCTTTAACTCCTGCAATTCCACTTTTCTCTTCAACCCACCAAAGCTTCTCTTGTACCTCCGACTTACTTCTAACTTTGCAATTTAAACATACATTTATACATGCTCTTCAAAATAAACACACATTGCAGATTTACTGGATAAAACAGTTTACATAAACAAAGTGTTTATGGGATAAAGCAAATCAGTCAATTTCCCTCTATGTCATTTAAATTCAACGGAACCCAACAGCTGTATGCAATACACCATATGCAGTTTTTCATAATTTCTCACACAACACTCTTCCATCATCCTCTCACACAGCTCCTTCTCATGCACAATCACCACTCGTTATCACAATAGTCTTACACACACACACTGTCAGTCAGAGTCAGGTCTGGTTAGTTGTCCTCAGTCAGGGAATTATTTTATATAAACTTTTGTTTTTGTTCAGTTTTGTTCACCCGTGTATTTAATATGTATATTATGTCTGCCGTCTGGACACTTAACCCATCAGCAGCCGATTCCTCTTTAGTTGAACCAGTATTAGCTTCATCTTGGTCCTTTGCCACAGCGATAGCTGGTCCCTCTGGAGCTAAGCCAGTCCTGGTGGAAGCTGATCCTTCTTTAGTTGGACCAGTGGTGGCTGCATCTTGGTCATTTAACCCATCAACAGCTGATCTCTCTTTAATTGGACCGATGCTAGCTTCATCTTGGTCCTTTATCCTAACAACAGCTGGTCCTTCTGGAGCTAAACCAGTCCTGGAGGCAGCTGATCCTTCTTTAGTTGGACCAGTCGTGGCTGCATCTTGGTCACCTGACCCATCAGCAACTGTTCCTGCTTCAACTGAGCCACCAGTATTTACAGATCCAACAACTTCTGCTTCATCGGTTGAGGAAGGCATGTTTGAAATGGTGCCCTGGGAGCACGGAGCAGCTGAACCATTGCCATTTGAACACAGGATGGCTGGAGTACCCTCAACTGTGGCCTTGCTATCACTTAGTTCCTCTTCCATATCATCCATCGGGCAGACTAGCATTTTATTGAAGGAGTTGTCAACACTAAATAAAACATGACATCAAATGAATGAATCAGTCAGTCTGTAAAAACATCTGTCCATTTATCCAATTATGTGTCTATTCATCCCTACTGATACCAAAACACAGTCCCTTACTATGAACTAGTGTCCATCTCATCAGCCAGATGAGCCATGGAAACATATGGATGTTTCAGAGCTTCCCCAGGAGTGATTCTCCTCTCAGGATCTATGTCCAGAAGACATTTCAGGAGGCCCACGAATGCTGTCCGATCTTCTAATTCAATTGACTCCTGTGACTCTGGGTAAAGCTGGATTTGGAAACAAAATAGATGGCTGTTAAGGTCATGTCCTTCCTGTCTCTCAATGACAGAGAAAGTAGGTATGAATTCAGTCTTTACTCATGAAATGGACCACTTACTGTTGTCAGGTCATCCAGACATTTAAATGATCTCCTCCATACTTTAGGCTCTATGTAGGTAGCAAGCTTATATTCCCTTGGAGTCTACAGGAACAAAGTTTCAGATATTTCATTGTGAATGTCTGATTAGGAGATAAGGATGTTAACGAAGTTATATTAAATTAAATACCTTCAGCCACCATTTTGCATAGTTAAAGTGCTGAGAAAGCCTGAAAAACTTCTGACTGTATTTTCCGGCAAAGAGGAGGTGGTCAGCTGGCTGGCCCAGTATCTCAACAATGTTCCTTATCTGGAGAGACAATATATAGAATCACATCAGCCAACGTCCTACATCAAGTGTCTGGACATTTGTCTGGAGCAGTATGTCAGTGGCTGTGCAATCATGTCTACATATACCAGGTTACTTACCATCTGATACTCGCAGTTTATTGCAAATGGGTGTTTGGCCAAATACAAGTAGGTAAGCACACAGCCGAGACCCCACATGTCAATTGCCTCAGAGAGGGGGAGGCCCAGGGTGACTTCAGGTGCCCTGTTTGTAGTGTACGAGAGCCAAAGGTGCTATTAAGTACATTGTCAAATTCAGCGTGTGTATGAAACATTTACACTTCTAAGAGATCATTTACAACTGCAACACAAAACTGCAAACATGTTAAAAGATGAGCTTTGCAGATTGAACTCACCTGTAACCCAGAGGCTGGACTTTCATACCATGTTTCACCTCAGAAATAGTGAGGGACAGGCCAAAATCTATTAATTTAACCCTGAAGGGCTTGCCTTGATGGTTCACCAGCATTATGTTGTCAGGCTTCAGGTCAGAGTGAATGACTCCAATTCCCTTCAGGGCGTCAAAGGCTGTCAACAACTTCAGAGACAGAGGAAGAAATGTGGACGGTTAGATATACTATTGACTAGGGTGGAGATCAACAAGACATTTTTGAATATTTTTCCCTGATTATGCGTGTACAAAGTTGTCATTCTATGTTAATGTATGAGTTTTAAAATGTAAGTCATTACTGAGTATATTGCTATAACTTGTTAATAAAATCATCAAAGTCACATAGTCTTTACCTGCTGTGCAATTGGCCGTATCTCACTGAGAGAAAGTGGCTTCCGATGTCTCTCAGCAATCAGATGATAAAGACTCTTGTCTAGCATCTCAAAAGCTAGACAGGTATGACCTTCATGCTCAAACTTTTCAAAGAAGCATACAATGTTCTTTTTGACAGGGTCAAGAACGCTCACGACTTCGAGCATGTTGATCTGTGAAGAAAAGAAAATTCCATGACCAAGTGACACAGAATGGTATCAATGTTAATAAACAACCAAACATAATCTAAGTCAAAAACCATAATGATCAGAAAGACTTTGATGATCTACCTCTCTTTTAGCGTCTGCACTGTCCTCAGTTTTTAGGATCTTCAGGGCCACATTCTTTGCTGTGATTAAATTCACACACTTTGCAACTTTACCAAAGCATCCTTCACCAATGAAGTCCAAAATGAGGTAGCGACCTGTGTTACTGTGCAGGGTGTCACGCCTTTGGACTTTGAAGCATATTGATTTTTTCTTTTTATCTGGAAATGGTGATGGAAATGCAGTACATAGAGAGAAAAGGAGAACATGTAGAAACATGGAGTCCATCAAGTCAACACAACATGAACAAATACATTCAGTATGCCCTGGCAGTATGCAGGCTGAATGTCAGTTTTATATGATTATATATTACAGTATTATTATCACTGGTTAATTTACATGCAAGCAGTATTGTCATGGCTAATTTTAACTTTTTCAAACTCTATTAAGGGTACTTTAATTTAATCTATAACACTGCAGGTTTTCAAAATGTTGATCTGTAAAGTAACAGGCAGCTTCAACTGTTAAATAAACATAGTGGTGTAAAGACATTTTTCTCTAAAATATGAGTCGACATAAAGTAGTATGCATCTTAAGTACAGAAAGTTACTTGAGTAAATGTACTCAGCTATTCTCCACCACTTTGTATGTTTGTTTTCGGTTTACTTACCGGTTTTATCTGACACTGAAAAACTGTCTAGGCTTGAACTTGATGACATTTTGTCAAAAAACAAGGTTTTTCCAAACTCACCACACTGAAACTTTGCGCACTAACTTAGTTTGTAGGTAGAGAAATGTTTCAGGATAAAAACTGACCAGTTTTCAGTACAATATGAGTCTAAATGACATCATAACAGAACACCGGTTCCATTCCAAAGACAGTTAGGAGATTCTATGGCAGTTTTTTGTTTGTTTGTTTGTTTTTGTTTTTTGCTTTGGGAGATACTGACAATCATTTGAGTTACAGACGAATTGTTTCCATCAACACATGTCCATACAGAGAAGCATATTCCTTGTGTTCTGTGGTCTTTCATTTATTTCAGTATAAATGTGTAACTATCATATATTGTTCCAAAGTATAGTGTTAATTTTGGCACCTGATTTTGATTTAGTTTACTCTTTTAACTACAATGCATGTTAGTCATAGTCATATTTTAGTCATGTTATTATTGTTTCTTTAAGTCTAGTTGTAGTCAACAAAAACTCAAGATATTTTAGTCAGTGAGTCACTTGGTCAGTCAAATTGTAACATTATTTTTATTGTGTTTTTTGAACTTGTATGTCTGTCATGTCTCAATAACTATTGGATGGATTACTATGAAATTTAGTACTCACATTCTTAAGACTATATTATATAATAATCATAGTCATCCCTTCTCTTTCCATCTACCTCGACCATCAGAGAGAGAGAGAGAGAGAGAGAGAGAGAGAGAGAGAGAGCACAATCAACTAGAAATGAAAACAGAGTAAAATCTAAAGTCTAACAGACAAAAACACAACAGTCTCCTCCTCCTTTCTGTCCCTCTTTAAAGTCAGCTTCCTTCAGGTATCACTGATGTACGCACATAAGGAAACAAAGATTCAACATTCTTTAGTTCAGAATCACAGCAGTGTGTTTAGACTGATCAGTCTATAGCACTGACTATGACTTTAAAGAGTCTGTAAAGGTTCTTGTCACATTCTGGCATGACGTCAGATGCCCTCAGACTTTCTGTTTTAAGTTGGACTTTTTGAGGGACTTTCTATGTTGCCTTTATTGGTTGGACTGTGCTTATTGCGTATTTGGTCTTCTGGTCTCCCTGTGTTTTCTCCCCCTGTGTTCTTGTACTCCTCCTCACACCTACCCTACATTCACCCTTGTTAGCCCTGCACTTTTCTTAGTGTTCTTCCCCAGTCTGCTGCCCCCTAACACCTGCCTGGCATTAACCTCCCTTAGCCCTGTCTTACTCCCAGTGCCTTTCCCAGCCAGTCACTCCCAGCCTGCTCTTGTGTTATGACATCATTAAGAAACCTGAGTGAGTAGCTGCTATTATTCAAGTTTAATGTTGAATCACATTTCAAAGAAATAACCAGTGTCAGTCAAAACATAGAATACAAAGTAAATTCTAAGATTATTCTATATAAATCTGATACATTGTTTATCTATTGTCAAACCTTAATTTATGTCACACTTCTTTTTTAAGAAGATAAGAAGCTTTACATATGTGTACTGTCAGTTCAAAGTAAGTTTTTATACTCTGTTATATTCATTATAAAATCGTACTGGAGTGGCTTTCACATCATTTTTCTCTCCTTTTTAAGGATTTCGATGGATGATCCATTAGATTCACATCCAGAAATGAAAGAAATTAAGGAAGAGCTGCAAAACAATGGCCCTGCTGCAGCAGGCTCAAGAATACCTGAAAAAACAAGATGAAATTCCACCAAATATTGGCATCACATGAAAGTCTTTAGAGGCATAGACAACTGGGATGAGAGAGCTGCCTCTACTGGTTCTGTAGAGACCACCATGGAGGTTACATCTTACCCCCATCCAAACTATCCCAATGTTACATTATGGGATCTGCCTGGTATTGGCACCACCAACTTTCCTGCTGACAGGTACCTGGAGTATGTTGGATTTGAGAAGTTTGACTTCTTCATCATCATCTCAGCTGATTGCTTCAGAGAAATTGATGTGAAGCTCGCTAAGGAGATTCAGACGATGGGGAAAAAGTTCTACTTTGTTTGCTCAAAGATTGACCATAACTTACACGATGAGGAAAGAAGTCAGAGGGATTTCAACAAAGAAAGGACTCTGGTAAAAATCAAGGAAAATTGTGTTCAAGATTAAGTTTTTAGTAATAGTACTAAGTAATATTTTATATAGTATAGTAATATATATATATATATATATATATATATATATATGTATACAAGGCTGCGAAGCTCAACAGGTTATGGGCCCAGGAGCAACTCCGGGAAGAGTTTTTCTGATGTTTTATCGCCGGTAGAAGGTCGCGACGGACAGCGTGCTAACGGCTAACAGATAGCATCACCTTGACTCATGTTTGATGGAGACGAAACCAAGTATGAACTGTGGGAGACTAAGGTACTTGGACATTTGCATTTATTGGGACTCAAGAATACGGTTTTGAGAGAACCCAACGGTGAAAATGAGATAGCAGTAGATGGTAAGAAAAATGCCGATGCATATGCTGAGTTAATTCAACTTTTGGATGATAAGAGCCTCTCTTTAATTATGAGAGATGCACCGGACAATGCCAGAAAAGCATTTAAAATATTGACAGAGTACTATGCAGGGAAGGGGAAGCCCCGCATTATTAACTTGTACACATCGCTGACGTCGCTGCAGAAAATGAGCAGCGAGACTGTTACGGACTATATCATCAGGGCAGAGACCGCCATCACAGCGCTGCGGAACGCGGGTGAAACATTAGGAGACGGCCTACTGATTGCTATGGTCTTAAAAGGGTTGTCTGAAAACTTTAAGCCATTTGCAATACATGTAACACATAACGAGGACAATGTAACATTTGCGGAGTTCAAAACAAGACTACGTAGCTTTGAAGCCACAGAAAAGCTAACCTCACCAGAGTCCAATGACAATGTGATGAAAACGGCGGCGAGAGCCGGGCGGAGGCCCGCCAAGTCAAGTGCATGGGACAGGACCAACGAGAATGCGGAAATTGTGTGTTTGAAGTGTAGCATGAAAGGTCACCGAGCGAAAGCATGTCGGCGAAAGACATGGTGCAGTCATTGTAAAAGTGACACCCACAACGATGTCAGCTGTAGACGTAAAAATATAAAGGATGGAGCGAGGAAAATCGCAGATGAGAGCGGCAACGGATCTGCAGCAGCAGCAGCCGATTACGCCTTCAGGATCAGGGACGCAGACACCAGGGCTCAGCAGCAACAACCAGCACGCAGCATCAACGAAAAGGGCCTGATGGTTGACACCGGAGCTACATCCCACATCGTTACCGATATCGCCAAGTTTAAAAGCTTCGACGACACATTCAAGCCGGAGACGCACTGTGTGGAGTTGGCAGACGGCACCCTGTGCAGAGGCCTCGCTCAACGCAAGGGGAATGCAGAGGTGTTCCTGGTAGACAGCACGGGACGACGATGCAGAGCAACACTGAGAGGTGATATTTTCTCGGTAAAGTCAGCAACTGCTTCTGGAGCAACAGTCACTTTTAAACAAGGACAGGATGTGTTGACACATAAAGATGGTACCACGTTTAACATTCATGTGTATAACAAATTGTATTATTTGCACACTGAGGTTGATGATAGTGATAAGTGTAGTACTTGTCATGACATGCAAACATGGCGCGAAATATTAGGCCATTGTAAGTATGAGGATGTACTTAGACGGCAAAATGTTGTCAGTGGTATGCAGATTAAGGGCAAGGCTACTAAGCCTGATCAAGAGTGTGAGGTATGTATCCAGGGAAAGTTTGCACAAACCCGTAGTAGAGACCCTGATACAAGAGCAAAGGCTCCCTTGCAAATGGTACACACAGATGTATGCGGTCTGACAACGGCACTGAGTTCATGTGCAAAGACTTTAAAACCCTGTTTCAGAAAAATTGCATTAAGCATGAGACATCAGCTCCATATTCACCTCATCAGAACGGTACCGCTGAGAGGGGCTGGCATACTCTTTTTGAGATGGGCAGATGCATGCTAATTGAAAGTCAGCTACCCAAATTTCTCTGGAACTATGCTGTTCAGACAGCAGCCATAGTACGCAACAGATGCTTTAATAAGCGAACAGGGAAGACCCCTTACTAGATGTTAACTGATAAAATACCAAATCTCTCCAAAATGCAGAAGTTTGGATCTGTATGTTACACATACAAACAGAACAGGGGAAAGCTTGATTCCAGATGTGATCAGGGATATTTTGGTGATGAATACGAGAAGTCAATTTTTCCATCAGTCGGCTCTGAGGATAATGGCTTTGGGCAAAGCAGTAAAAAACAGAAAGTGGAGGTAGCTTGTTAAGAGATGTAATTTGATGTACTCAGTTGTTGTTTGTAATGTGTGAATGTATGGCTGTTGAATAAGGTGTAATGTTGAGTATTCACCACAGTGTGTTGCTGTACACAGATGCCATTACGTTTTATTTGAGACACACCCCGATTCCTTGTTTCAGTCTGTCAGTGCATGCATGTGGGTACCATGTTAGTTAATGAAGGTCCTACCAAGTGGAGTCTCAGAAATAAATATGCCAGAAGGGCTTAAGAAATATCGTCTCAATAAGTTTTCTCCCCGAGTTCAACGCAAGCAAGGCTGCGAAGCTCAACATAGCTGGAGGCAGCAGCGATGTTGTTCCCTTCTGGAAGCCAACTACACAGCCCGAGAGACCGCTGTCCATCGTGGACAAGTCCTGGGAGATGCTGGACCCCAACCCCGATGTCAGAGCCATGTTTCTGGAGTTCAATGATATGTTCTTCTGGGGGAAACTCAGCGGAGTGGAAGTGAAGTGGAGCCCCAGAATGACACTTTAAGTCACTTCTTGTAATGTCTTGTGTTGTCATTGTTGTTGGACTAAAATGTCTCTGAATTCTACACAGAACTGAATTTACCAATATGAGCTACTTTAATATGAAATAACTTTAATGAGTCTCATTGTTAAGTCCAGCTTTGAAAAGTCTAAGTATAGTGGTTTTTGATCTGGATGTGGTCTAATGTGATCTGGATGGGAGGAAAAACAGTGAAATTTCCCTTATAGAAAATAAAGGTTTTCGCAAATCTGAAAGTGGGTTTAAACAATGTTTCACATGTGTAAATGGTGTAAAATGGGAGAATCAAATGATAAATATCACTATGTATGTTTCCCTTAACTGCTACTGTAAACTGTCTTTCCAATTAAGAAATAATAATGATGATAATAATAATAATGATGATGATAATAATGATAAAATAATGAAAATAATTGTTAGTTGCAGCTCTAGATTTGTGAAAGGGTTGTAATATGTGCTGTCTCTTATCATAACTAATTATCATCATACACTCAACCTAACTTACTGTCTTAATGTTATGTTCAGTTCAAAAAGATTAGTTACAACCATTGTGTGTTTTTTATTTTTTTATTTTTTCAAAGAGAAAGAAAAGACAAAGTAAAGAAAACAGAACAAAACAAAAACAGAAATAGAAAAAGTGACAAGAAGCGGAACAGACTGAATGAAAATGTGGTCTTTAGTACTTTTTCCAATTCTGGGCCAAATCATAACAAAAGAGCAGGTGTTTAATTTTCCAGAAACCCAACAATTCCCTCCATGAGCAAGCACTTGGCGACAGCGGCAAGGAAAAACTCCCCTTTAACGGGAAGAAACCTGGAGCAGAACCGGGCTCTAGGTGGGCGGCCATCTGCCTTGACCGGTTGCGTTGAGAGAGAAAGGAAGAAAGAAAGAGGGAGGAAGAGGGAGACAAAGAGAAGCATAACAACAACAATAATAATGATTAAAATAATGGAGATATGACCAGTATTAATAATAGAAATATTACCACCCCTGCACCGTCACCGCAGCCATGGCTCTCGACGTTTACAACCCGGACTCTGGATTTTCCTGTGAGACAAGAAAACACTGTGAGACTGTAGGAACCACAAGTAAACCTGCATTCTGGGAGCTCAGTGTTCTAGTGGGGTGATACGGTACTACGAGCTCTTTAAGACACGGTGGTGTCGGACCATTAAAGGCTTTGTAGGTGAGAAGAAGGACTTTAAACTCTATCCTGGATCTTAGAGGAAACCAATGCAGAGAAGCTAAAATGGGAGAAATATGATCTCTTTTCCTAGTTTTTGTCATTGCTGCTGCATTCTGGACTAGCTGCAGAGTCTTTAGAATCTTGTTAGGGCAGCCTGATAATAAGGAATTACAATAATCCATCCTAGAAGTAACAGATGTGTGGACTAGTTTTTCTGCATCTTTTTCAGACAGGATGTGCCTGATTTTTGTGATATTACTTAAATGAAAAAGGCAGTCCTTGAGATTAGTTTTATGGAGGACATATTGTGATCAATGATGACTTGCTTACAGTGGTGCTGGAGGCCAGCATAATATCATCAAGAGCAGCCTTATCATTAAATTATGTGTTTCTAAGGTGTTTAGGACCAAGCACAATAACTTCAGTTTTGAGTTTAGTAGAAGAAAATTGCAGGTCATCCAGGTCTTTATGTCCTTGAAGCATATTTGGAGTTTAGGGTTGGTACATACTTGGTGTCCAGCAGTCTGTTTCTCTGCTGCTGTGGCTGCTGTTGCCATGGAGACCACCGGGCTGCAGGTGGGAAACCATCCCATGGACACGGTGGGGTGATGATGAAAAGATGGTGGGGTTCATCCCCTTGGTCTTCCTCCTCTTTTCCGCCTCCTCCTCCTGCAACTTCTCTTTTTCCTCCTCTTCCTCTCCCTACTTCTCCTCCCCCCTTCCCCCCTCTTTACACCATCTGCTCCTCTTTCCCCTTCGCTTGTCCCCATCCCCTAAAAGTTCATAAAACTTTTTCTTGCCCTCGTAACCTTCCTCCCACTCACCCTGACGCCCCATTCTCCTCCACCTCATCTTCTTTGTTTCACTCCTCCTCTCCTTCTCCTACACTTCTGTTTTTCTTCCTCCTCTCCCTTCTTCTCCTCCCCCCTCTTTACACCATCTGCTCCTCTTTCCCCTTCGCTTGTCCCCATCCCTTAAAGTTCATAAAACTTTTTCTTGCCCTTGTAACCTTCCTCCCACCCACCCTGATGCCCCATTCTCCTCCACCTCATCTTCTTCGTTTCACTCCTCTTCTCCTTCTCCTCCTGCTACAACTTCTGTTTTTCTTCCTCCTCTCCCTTCTTCTTCTCCTCCTCCTCTTACACCATCTTCTTTTCTTTCCACTCCCCTTGCCCGTCCTTCTCTTCTTCCCCCTCCCCGCCTTCTTTCGTCCTCTCCCTCCCCTCCTCTTCCTCCTCCTCCTCCTCTGTGTGACTGTACCCTCCTCTCGCTCCTTCTCACGAATCTTCTGACAGCCCTCCTCCTCACAGAACTCATCATTGTTCTCCTCTTCCTCAAAACCTTCATCTTCCTCTAACTTCTTGTTGCCCTCATCCTGAAATTCCTCTTCCTCTTCATGGTATCTATATTCAAAATCCTCATCAGTGCTGTACTCGAAATCCTCATCAGTGCTACTCAGCTCCCGCTCTTCGTCAGATGACACGTCTTTATAATAGATATAGTCATAAACATACTCTTCAACACTGCTGGACTCCTCCTCCTCGCTGATTTTCGACGGCAGGCTCTGCTTGATTGTCGACATGCTGACGTGCATCGGGCTGCCGTAAACCTGGAGTTTCAAAAGAAAAGCATAGTCAACATTTCTCCTTTTTGTTCTGTGCTGTAAATAATTATCCTGCAGTTGTTAACGTGAAGTTTGTATTTCATAGTGAGAAATGGATTTAATGGATTTTGACAGTCTCAAACAGCAGTGGAGGTTGGGAGCTGGATAAAAACTCTACCTTTCTGAAGCGGAAGGCGACGGAGCAGAAGTCCGGGAGCAGCACGGGTAAATCTTCATCATCGTCGTCAGTGCACATATCTGAGCGGGCTGTAGGGATCACAAGAACAACCAACATGCATTAAGTTATGAAAAAAAGGCAGACATGATATTTATTCTAAGTGAAATTCCCACCAGGCATCACTCAAAAAGCAGGTTGCTATCCAAAAACAAACTGGAAACCTGAAAATGTTTGTCTATGAGCACTACATTAATGAAAGTAGTAAAAGTCTGTCAGACATGAATCTAGGTTTGTTAAGGTGTGTGTTGGCACCTACAGTCAAAGTTGCTGGTGTCCTCCTCAGTCTTAAGTTCCGGGACATATGGAGGCTCCTGGTTAAGGTCCAGATCATTGAAAAATGGGTGCATTTTTACCTCAACAGCTCCTCCTGGAAAACAAATCAGACAAACAGACATTTGTGTTGTATATGGACACATCTTGGGCCTAAGAGCTGTGACTGACCCCGTCTCTGGACTCTTTTACTCTTCCCAAAATAAAAAGTAAACAGTTTAAACACTGTAACTGCTTTAACATGAGCTGTAATTGTTAGCATGCCCAGCTAACTAGCTTACTGCCTACAGTTGTAACCAATCATTACTTCATGTTAATGCCTAATGCCAAGGAGCAAATCATTATCTACTGTAAATACATTTTCTGAGGCTACAGGATACTTTGGAAAAAAAGGCCCTGTTCGCAATAGCACATCCAGTGTGTAGAATTTTCCCACTTTTTAAGATAGCTAAACTATCACAGTTCTATGTATTGTAGCGGCAGGCTGAACTTTAGAGGTGGAAAATCATGAGATGCATGCACCAGATCTACAACAGCTAATGACAAAATAACAATGCTGTGTTTTTCAATGTTTAGAAATTAATTTGTGTCATTCTTGAATCTGAATCTGAACTAATAAACCCTTATTCCTCTATCCAAGATTCAACTTAATGCAATTTCATTTCATTTTTGAGATATTCTGCTGGCTGACGAAGAGACAAACAAGAAGGCACTTTTATGAAGGTAAAACTGTGATGTGAAGTTTTCAAAATTTACAAAAACAAATCTATTTGTGCCCAGTCACTGTGACAGCATTTCATTAGCGCTGTATGGTTCTGTATGTCTGGAAACAACCTGGAGCCCACCAGGCTGTTACCCCACAGGTTGTTCTCCCATCAGCTTATCTGTTTCCCATCCTGTCTCTATCCACATCCTCATCATTAGGTAAATCTGCCACTAACCTGTACCCAACCGAATGAACGCGTTCTTTCTTAGGAGAAGGCTGATGAGGTCTTGGGCGTCAGCGGGTAGCGCTTTCTCTCCCTCCGGCCAGCTGACATCATCTGAGGAAAAAAGATATCAGTGATCTTATAACAGAATTCAAAACTTTAACTACATCACTACAAAGCCACTGAAAGAAAACCATCTTACAACAAGTTAAGGATCAATATATCAAATCTAAAAGAAACAAGAAATGAAAGCTACACTTTGCAAGATTTGTATGAAAATTACAAATTAGGACATTTTTAATCATCTTCTAAAATAAAGTGAGTGATTCATTTAGGTTTGCTAGCGTGACAAATGTGTAGAAAGGCTGCATATGATGAAAAGATAACAATGAACTGAGGTAAAGATTCTTACCGTTGACAACCCGACTGTAGAGGTCATCGAATGTGTCCCCATCGAAAGGGGTTTCACCCACGAGGAACTCGTACAGAATTATACCCACTGCCCACCAGTCTACAGGCTTTCCGTAGCCTTGACTCAGGATTGTTTCTGGAGCCATGTATAGAGGAGTTCCCGCTGTCTGAAGGTAGGAAACAGAAAATGATAAATACAACAATCCAGGTTTGAGCTAAAATAAGCACAGAAGAGAAAGAAGAGACTTACCTCTTGGTCGGGGAATTCACGGACAATATTGATGATGGGTTGATCTTCTCCTCTCATTTGAACTGGACCGATCTTCGCCAGGCCGAAGTCGGTCATTTTAATGTGTCCGGTGGAACTGATCAACAAACTACAGTGGAGGAAAGCAGAAAAATAACTCGTTAGATTTAACGAAAACTTGAGGTTAAGTTTTAAAAACTCTAAATGTTGTAAATGTTTAATGGGACAGATTGATGACTCACTTGCTAGGTTTGAGGTCCCTGTGGAGGATCCCGTAGCTGTGGATGTACTCCAGTGCCATGGTGGTCTCTGCAATGTACAACCTGGCCATATCCACAGGGAAACGCTTCCACTTGTTCAGCAGGGAGGCGCAATCCCCACCTAAAAGGACAGGAGGAGATATAAAGAGGTTAGATGCAATGTTTCAGTCTTCTCAGTGTGTCTTGGGTGGACAGTCCATGGATAATAAAGGAAAGTCAGTTTAAAGCTCATTTATCTGCTCTGTCCCTGTCTAAACAAACATAATACTCTTTGGGAGTAACCTTCTTACCTGCTATGTATTCCATAACCATTCTGTAGTCCCTCTCTGTGTCAAACGAACATAATAAAGAAACAATGTAGGGACTGTCCATAAAGGTGAGGATGTCTCGCTCTTCCGTCACCTGCTGGATCTCCGATTCTGTGGTCAAATTTTGCCATTTTATAATTTTCATCGCGCAAGTTTGACCAGTGAGTGTGTGGCGCACCAGGTTTACAGACCTGCACAAGAGGGGAAAGGAAATGTGAGAAAATATTTAACAGTATGAGTTTCTTTTCTGCTTCGGCTGGACATTCTGTAGTGTCCAAAGAGTCAGTGAGAACATAATGAAGTCTTACTCACCCAAAGCTGCCACCGCTGACACGAGTGATAGTCTCAAAATCACTCTCTGCTGGTTTATTTGGAGGAGAACTGCAAACTGAGCGGGTCTAAATCAAACACACAAAAGAGACAAAAGCTCTGTAATAAATGAATAAACTAAATACAGAGAGAATGCACTATAAACAAAGGGGTGTGTATGTTCCTTAGAATCAGTTTGGAAGCAAAAAACACCTACCTCATGGAGGAGCTGCTCCAAGTTATTTTGCAGCTGCACGACGTATTGGAGGCTGACCAGACCGTTCTGGAGTGTGTAATCACAGTTCCTGGCCAGCTCCACCAGCTGCGTCTGAATGAACCTCAGGGCATAAGTGGCCTGGAGAAGACCACTGTCTGAGAAATCTGCCACTGAGTTCATTGGGGTTGATTCCTGGGACTGAACAAGGATGGAAGACAGAATTTAAAATCATTATTATTATTTCTATTTTAGGTAAAAGTCGAAAGTAAAAGTAAATTAGGACAGAAAAGTTATATGATCTGGTCTAAGCAATCAGAAACATCTTGAAATCAGCCAGTGCAAAGATGTTCACATTGAGGACATACTGTATGATCTACTGTCCTTGTTTTTTCAGCATTTAGAAGCAGTATTTATATCATATAATAACTCACTGTAATATAGTAGTTTACTAAGTCTTGCTGTAGTGTTTTGAATCAAATGAGTGACAGTAAATTTTAAGTATGAAATAAAAGGTTTTCAGTTTATTAAGTAGGTGAGATCATGAAAGCATGAATGTAGCTGTTACTGTTACTGCTCAGTAATATCTAGGTATGTTTGACAGACAAATACACAGACAAGCTATTAACCTGTCAGTGTTTTGTCCATAATTGACCCTTTACTGCGACTGGTTATGGATTTCAGTGTAACACCTGTTGTACAACTAACAAAATTACAGAGGAAGACTTTGACTTTCAACTTCAACTGTGTCTGTGATGCTCCCAAAAAATATTTATTTTATTTTTATTACAACCTTTCATCCACAACATGTCTCAAATGAGAAACATTTTTGATATATTAAATACTTAAATGTATCATTTTACAATAAAGCGTTGATTAAAAAAGAGAAAAACTTACTGCTGATAGCTGTTGCTGAGGTCCCATGATACTGAATGTCAATTTGTCAAGTTTTTGTTGAAGATGAAACGGGTAATGCAAAATGGCTGCCAATTGGTACCTATGGTTAAAGAAGCTTATGTTGTCTTCATAATCCTTATATTTTCCTATCAATATACCAATACTGTTTTTATTCAAAGTATTGAGTGTAAGACACCTGTGTCTGTCTAGTGTGAAGCACAAAAGCAAAGATTCTGGTAGAATTTTGATTATTATCGCCCCAAGAGAACAAATCATGCTTTCACTCAAAAAGATAGTTGTGTATTTATATTGCAGAAAATGCTTTTATTTTTTTTACATTTTGCCTGAATTTAATAGGTAAGAACTGATTTGGTATTCTGAATGACTTATATACTACATTAAGCAGTATCTTTCATGTGAAAACCCTTATGACCTATATTGGCTATAGTACAAGGTATATTTGTCTGTCTCTCACATTAAAAAGTTATTATTCTGAGCACTTTTTTTTTAAAGGGGAGATAGGTCCAGCTATCATTAGATAACCTGTAATTCATTTGTAATTCAAAAATGAATAACTAAACTAAACTAAAAAAAAAAACAAAAAAACGTAAATCTGTTATTTCCTTTTCCTAAGAAACCCACACATCCTCACTTTATGAAATAAAAGGATAAAAGCAACAACATGTGCGCAGTTTACAGTAACAGAGGAATGCTAATATTTAAGTTTTTTTAAGTGAGTTAAAGTAAAACAAATCTTACACTATCTTACACATCCCCGAGTTTCCCTACAAATGTTTATTTTAGGGCTATCGCGTTACCTTGTGTTCATGTTGTGGGCTCTTTGCAAAAAAATAATGATTTATTTACTTTGTTTTATCAGATAAAAGAAAGTAAATGGTAAAAGATGGATCATTAGATTGTGTGTTGAATAATTTACTTTTATTTACTTTTTTTTTTTTTTTTTTACGTTTTTACATTTACTTTTCATTTTGTGATGATCCAATGAAAATGTCATCACGTTGGATATCAACAGTAGTGGAAGTTTTCTCCGCAAATATATGTGTAATGTCAACGTAACTTACACAGTAACAGCCGCTAGCTTACATACACGTTGTTTTAAGTTCAGCTCACAGTCTCTCGGAAGTGGTCAAAAATGATTCTCTCTGGTCATGTGTGAAGGAGCCCAGCAGCTGATGGGGAACACTTATCAGGGAGGAGCTGATGGTATTTGTGTCATTGATGCTCTGTTATGATTTCAGTGATATGGCCGGTAATTATTAGTGCTGATCAATAATTACACTTAGTGTGTTTGAAACATGAAAATATATATCAACATATGTATAATTCTAATAATACTATATATTACATTGACTTTTAAGTCATGATGTGGAGTCGCAACATGTACATAATAAATATAATTTATGGGTTTTCTACATCACCAGGAGCACATCTGTACATTATGAATACATTTCTTAATACATTTCAAATATTGAAACAGAACACACCTTAGACCAACAGTTGTTTTTCATGTGTTTATTTATATGACAATCTGCCCTTTCACCCTGAAATGTGATCAGAGAAACTGCCCCATAAAAACCTTTTACATGGACAAAATGAAAGAAACTTTAGGAGGAGCAGCAGAAGTGAGATGTATATATATATATATATATATATATATATATATATATATATATATATATGACACAGGCATCTATCAGAAGATAATAACAAAATTCGCGCAAGGGGTATGAATCATTTCAGGCTTGACTCTATGTATATAGTCCAATAGATAGTATAATATAGATATGAAGCAATATATACGTAGTTCTCCGGGTGTGTAATTTTAAGTCGGGTGTTTATATGAACAGTAAAAGAAGGTTTTTTTTCTCATAGCGGACTTTTATTTGTAATAAAATAATCTGAATAATTCGCATGGGTTTTCTCAAAGCTGCGGGACAAGTTACGCGCCGAAATTTTGTACGGAAGAGGAATAATAAGAAGTGGAAGAAACATGACGAATAACAATAGCAATGGAGCGTAGTGACTCGTGCAATACCCCGTGTCACTAATAATAAATACTGAACATTCAGTAATATAATAACATTATTGCAGTTATTATGATTTAGTTCATATCCTAAATCCTGGGTACAACACAGTTATGACTGTGTTTTATGACATGTTAATGGCCTTATATATAGTGAAGAACACATTGTGGCTTATTTAGAATGTACTCTTATAGTTGGAACTTGGGACACACCCGTCCTGACTTGAGACTTTGAGTGTAAAGACTTGAGACTTGTTAAATTCAATGACTTGATTCCACCTCTGGTAGAACCAGTAGTATACAAGTCAGTATATTCATGTTATGTAAGTAAAATATTTATTTACAAGGACATAGTTGCATGGAAAGTCAAAGTGCTTCACAAGATCCACCAGCTCTGTCTTTTATTTCTTCATATTTTGTACACAGTTTCAACAAAATGGTTTAAAATATTTCTGGAAGGCTGATAAATATTCACACAGTCGAGAGATCTCACAGTAACTTGTCTTCGTGGAATAATTGCAGTAGTATTTTATTAAACGGTTTTTGCTTTGCATTGCATATAAAACAACACATTTCTTCATCTCATCTTTACTCTGTGTCCTCAGTGGTGAAAAGGTAAGCATGGAGCTCGTCCTCAGCAGGGATGATGTCCTCATCACATACTTTGATCTTCTGCTCAACGGGGATGCATCTGGGCATGAGTCTTCTTCCTCTCTGAATGAAAAAAAGGCTGAAGTTTAAGTTTTGCTTCTGGATTGTACGGTTATTTGAATCACTGAGGATGACTGCTTTGACTCAGTGTCATAGGAGAAGAAAAACTACTGCTCTCAGCAGGAGTATTATTAGAGCTTCGACAACTACATTTATCATAAACCCTGTTTAAACACAAGGAAGAACAGCATCCTCTTTCCATACTGCTGTAATGCATTCAAGCAGATTTCCACATTTATCGATTTTCAGATTTATTAATGTTAAATATGAAATGCATGGTAAAATGTTTGATAGTAGAAAATGTACACTAAAACAACATTTAAAGAGTAGCATAAATCTATTATGGATCCATTTTTAAATCAAAGACTCACTATTTTCTTGGCATCACCCATGGATCTTTCCAGACACTTCTTCATCCTTTCTCTCTGTTTCTCCCTCTCCAGCCGTAGCTTCTCTTCATGCAGTCTGGATATAGGATAAGTTTTCATTTTATATGCTATTTGGAGAAACTATTTAGACAGAAATGCCCGTCTGAAACTGGAACCATTGCTGTGATCAGCTGACACTGTCCACAATCAACTAAAATATTACACACTATACTAATTTTACACTAACACCTGGTTACATTCACTTTTTATCATTTACGCAAGACAGGTGATGGAGAAATACAATAAATACAAATTCAAGTGAAAAATATAATTCAAGGTGAAAATATTCTGTATTTAACCATTTTATATATTAGTTAGAGGGATATACAACATAATCAACTGTTGCTTTGCATTGTGTACCACTATTTTTCTTCACTTTTAAGAAGTGAGAGTATAAACTAAGCTGTTCTTGCTACAAGCGACACAAGAACAAAAAATCTGTTTAAGCCAATCTAATCAATTTAGAAAACCTGAGTATTTTTCAGTACAAGTCAGAAAAAAAGATTATGAGCCTGACACCATAAAAGGAAATATACCATGTACTCACTAATATGCCAGATTTTCAATGGGGCCATATCTACCCAGCATGGAAAAATAGGCGTCTTTGTTCCACGGCTGGGGAGCAGTGGGTTAGATGTCAGTGAGACAAACCTGGTCCTTCTCTCGCTGTCTTTGAGCTGCCTCAGCACCTCCAAGCTTTCTTCAGGGATGCTGTCAATTTGCTGCAGCAGTAAGGACATACGGTACTCAATGCTGGACAGCTTCTCCAAAGTGCTGAGGTTGGTCAGCCGACTAGCCACAGTGCAACTATGGACTTCTGTAACCTTCATACCAAGATTATCCAACATCACATCCTGCAGGCAAGGAGAAGAGGTGGGATAGATAAAAGGAAAGTGGAGTGGGGATCACTCAAAACTAGCATACTCTGTACAGTTTCCTGATGCCTGTTGTGATCCATTTAAAGTTGCCAAGTGCAGCTTTTAGATTCAAAATAGGGTGATGTTGGAAGAAATGTAGACAAACATATATTCTGCTTCTTTACCTCGTCCTCAGTTTTACATGACACATGAAGTTGAACCATCTGTTTTAGTTTAGCAGCTCTCTCCTTCTCAATGTTGATTCTCTCCTTCATATCAGTGATCTGTAGTGTTAACTGCTCTTCATCTTCTATCCTACAACAACAAAACACAGTCTTACAAAACTATTTTGGTTGTTGTGAAGTTACAATTGTCATATGTACTTTTACATATTTTCTCTCTAACACTTTTTACAAGGTTTTGCGTTTTAAGCTGTATCCTCTTATGCCGTATGTTATTTAGTGCATTTTGTCTTCCTAATAATGATATGATGTTTACATTTTCGTCTTGGTGATCTCGATGATCTGCAGGAGCTCCTCCAGTGAATCATTCCTTCTGGTGGAGTTCTGAATGAGGGACAGGTTCTGGTCTGTCAGCTCTATTACCAGATCTAGGAGCTGCTGTGGATCTGAGAAGTACAACTCCAGCTTCTTCTGCGGGAGTGGAGATGACACCACAGTGTGAGCACTGCAAATAAACACTCAAGAAGAAAAAGAGATGATACTTCAGTGAACTGTGATTTTGGGTTTAGCAAAACTGACCTCATGTCCTGAGTTGTTGCTATCCAGCTTAGAGTTTGTGACCCTGAAATGCAACAGAAAGAGACTGATGTGATGATATTTACGGGGGAAAGTAGGTAGATGCTGTTGGTAACAATTTATAATACAGCCTGCCATTTACAGTGTAATTTCATTGTATGAATCATGTACAAACAAAATACTAGTTCCTATTCGTAGCTAAATGCAGGTGCAGTGGAAGAAAACCCTGGGTATTGGGTACCTACTGGGTCCAGTACTGGGAGACAAAACTGAGGTTTGGGGAAAAGGTGTTAACAACACTGATATACTGTAGAAAGTAGCATATATAAAGTAATTATTATAGTTATGATATGCAATGAAAACTGTCAGTAACACCAACATTGGCTAAAAGAAAATCTAAAAGGGGTATGGAAAATATATTGGTTATGTTCCCAAACAGATGACAGGGGTATTCACCAATGCTGAGCAACAGCAATGTAATTTTGGGGTAAGGAGCCTGGAGAAAAGAGGTGTCAATCTTGGAATAATGAGAGAACTGTTAGCACTTTTGGAGTAAAGAAACATACTGTATATAGGAAATGGGTTACAGGTCAAACATCAGCCCTCTAATAACACGCTAAATTTGAGAAAATTTCCCCAAAATCCTGTTATTATTTTACTGTAGTTTTGGCAGGATATTGTATATATGAAATACATTATACCATAATTACTTTATAGGTTCTGTAGAACATCAGTGTTCACATCATTTTTCCCAACTTATTTTTTCTCAGTACTATACTCCATAGGTACTGAGTATTTGCAAAAATACTTGACTTAATACTTACAAAAAGAAATGCCTGATTCATACATCAAAATCACACTGTAAATCCTGGGCTGAATTACAATTACTTTTTGGGTTTTGCCTAATGCTGAACAACAAATGGAAATCCTTATTGACTGTATTATTTACCACTACATCGTTGTACATGAATTCACAAGACAAAAACAGGAAGGGCAGCATTACAGTCATTAGTCTCATTGTTGATGTTTCCTTACAGTGTGTCGCTGTTTGCTGAGGACAGCTGGGCCTCTCCGGTGGACAATAGGGCTTCAACTGGATTGGACTCGTCGCACTCCAAACCTGTGTGCATGTTATGCATTCATGTGTGCATTCAGATCACAACTGGACTTCTGATGCATCAATCTTGGCCAATCTTGTCTTGTCTTATCTGTCTGTAACCAACATTACCCTGGTCCTTATGATCTATTTAATGCTGATTCACTGTGTTTTATCACTCACCCTGCCCAGCTGCTGATTGTGGTTCACTGTTCTGCTCATCTGCAGCATCACACGAGACTTCAGCTTTCAAAGCTTCCTGGGCCTCCTGCCACTCCGGAGGAGACAGCTTGACCAAAATGTTCTTGTATCTCGTATATTCATTCAGCGTTTCATCAATCTTGGCTTGTTCACTATGAGGAAGAAAGAGCCACATAACACGTCACTGCATCCCAGTGTGAAACTGTCATTGCAGATTAATACCTGCAAAGTTACTCATTTTTTTCTAAATTATCTGCTTAGCACCTATCTGTGTTGATGATGAATTTATGAACATAAAATATGTACAATGTACGCATACTGTATATATGTTGAATTCACAATATTATTGTAGTACTACCTTTCTGTTGTCCCTATTTCACGATTTAATTTCTCAATGACAGCATTCTTCTCCTGTTTGAGCTTGCTCTGTTCTTCATAACTGACGTCAGAGAAAAAAAAATTACAATCGTGGAAACTGGAATACTTTATTTAACTCTCTCTTAAATCAAATTGATAAGGCATCCACTACTGCTTACACAATTTTTGCCTTTACAGCTCTCCTATGACTGTTCCTAAGGAACTCCTCACAGTTGTAATCCTCCATCTCAATGAGTTTTTCAAGCTTTTCCACACGGTATGTCTTCACTCCAATGATCCTATTTATCCTCTCAATCTCTGGCTTCTTCTTCGACAGAGATATCTAAGAATTGAAAGATGAGGGTAAATGGAATATTTCAGATAATTAAGGAGATTAAGGAAAAGAAGATATTTTTATACTGTTTAAAACTTACAAATCATTCTTTAATTTGCCTCTGTTATGTAAATATCTTTTTGATGATCAGTTGCTTTGGTAAGACCTCTCACGTTTGAACTCATATTGGTTCTGTAATTTGCACCATTTGCAGTCTTTGACTTCACATGTTCATGCTAAAAAGTAATGATGTAAAAAGTGAGAATTTATGTTCAAACTACCAGTTAGCTTAGCTTAGTTTAGCATAAAGACTGGAAACAGGAGGAAACATCTAGCCAAGCTCTGTCCAAAGATAACCAAATCCACCAAGAAGCACCTCTAACGCTTACTAATTAAGACATTATATCTCATTTGTTTAATCCAAAGACAAACTTTAACTTTTACTAAAATAATGAATTGACTTCCTGGAGTCTTTGTGACAACAAGATGCCACAAAGTCTCCATAAAGTCACTGCACTCAGCCAAGAAACAGTCCTGTATATAACCCACAACACTCTCCTGACTGCAGCTTCATACATAACGAACAAATATGAGACTGATATCAATCTTCTCCACTAACTGGCAGAGAAAAGGAATAAGAAAAGTTCCTCTACATGTCAAACTATTCTTTAGGCCAAACTTCAATTGATCTACCAACATTAGTGGAGAAAGGCACAACCAGCCAAGCTGCTCTGTGATAGTTTGGTATTTTCCAAACCTTGAAATTCATTTTGCCCAGCAGTAGGTTTGGTTATAGTATATAGGCAGTGCGAAGGGCAATGTTAGTATTTTTTCCACAGCTGCTTTATACTCATTGAAAACATTCTTAAAACAACATACATTAGAAGGACCTGCTGCTTTGCACTGGTCATTGTTCTTGTGTCATTAAAATAAGCCCTTCAAGTAATTTACCTCCATCTCTACCCTCTGCTGTTCAATGTAGTTTATCTCACGTATTCTCTGGCTCCTAATGCGTTCTAGGGACACAGGATACATACAGTAAGAGTCTTAACACTGAAGTAAGCAATCATTTTCAAGCTACATATGTAGATTCTCACCTCGCTCTACCTTAGACATTTTCAGGTCAACTCTGTCTTCATCTGTTTGTAGTAAATATTCCAACATATACTTTTCTTTTTCTTCCTGTCCCAGTTGTCTCACCAGGTCTTCTGTCTTTTCATCAACAGACCAACAGAGATAATTTACACAACTACTGAGCATAGAGGAAGACAACAGTATAAATTCATCATCTATCATCATTCTTCATTCATCTATTCTTGACTATTTGTTGACACTGTGTAACACAAAGTATTATGCGCAGGATGTAAAACTAATAATGATTTGTACAAACACAGTTTTGCTTAAACACACACCAACCTCTTCCCCATGCGTTTCTTCCCTTATAAGCTCTAGTGCCATGCTGTTACTGTCCGGCACATTGACCTGGCTCTGTTCTGTCTCCATCATGCTCAACTCTACTGTGCACACAGGAAGGAAGGAAAACAGTAGATTGTTATCTATAGTTAGCTGCATAGTTTTCTCTGTGCCTTTTTATTCCAGATGTGTCAGTGTCTTTCAGTCTCTGAAAGAAAAAACACTATTGATCTCTGATACAAAGTCTCTGGTCATTTGTTGAAAGTAGAATGTTTACAATATTGGAAATCATTCAAATTGATTAGTCAGATGGTTTCTTATTTGTGAAGCATGACATGACACTTACCTGGTTGAGGTGCTGACATCTCTGAGACTGCTTTTGGCATCTGGCGCTGTGCTGTCTCTGTATTTAATGTGACTGTTAATGTGACTGACTAATGCTCCTCAGGGTCGCCTAACAGAGGAATGAAGGCTTTCTACATTAGCATCAACCTTGGCCTGGTCTTAAACCATATTCTTGATATAGTGCTGCATAATCCCAAACAAAAGCTTAACCATCAGTACATTTACTCAAGTGCTATACTTACACATGGTTTTGAGGTACTTGATTAGTTTCCATTTTATACTTCCACTTTACTACGTTTCAGAGGTAAATATTGTACTTTCTACATTTATCTGACAGCTTTAGCTACTTTTCAGATGAAGATTTGACACAACAGATAATATAACAAGCTTTTAAAATACAACACATAGTTGTTAACAGCTCCACCAAACAGTGTTTTTCCCTCCAAACTTCTTACATGGTTTCATTTCAATAAATGTTCGAATGAGCCAATATTTCACCAAAAATCTGAAAACCGATATGTGTATCAGAACTCCTCAGAGTTATCTGGTGTCCCTTTGGAGGTGATAGAATTCTTTTTTGAAGATAAATGTTGGTCTCACAGATAAAATCAGTAATTGTAAATTAAACAGATCAGTCTATATTAAATTCCATTTTGTTTTAAGGGTCCTCCTGTCCTTGGAAGTTTGTCAAATTTGTCTAGTCGTCAACACACCAACCAAAAAAATAAGCTCGTTGACAGAGAGATGTTATTCAGTCTGAAATGCAGCTATAATAAAAACGTAGTGGGAATTTAATATAGACTGATCTGTCTTTATACAGTCAACATCATTAATTCATCGCATGCATTGTAAACCTTCGTTGGCAGTGATATCTCAGAGATGTAACGTTAATCATAGTTTGCAGCACTCATATCAATGTTTCCTTAATAAATGCGCCTTTGATTGGCCGTGTAAACGCAAAAAATAAAAGTTAAAATAAAAATCAATCACACAATCAGTGTAGCCGGATATCAACATCGACAACAAACACGTAGAGCGAGAGTTCAGCTTGCTCTTCTTGATTAAATTACCAAGCTCCAGAAACGGACTGTATATTTAGGTCGCACGGGTTTAAGTTAACATAGATGATTTTGTCCCGGCAGCGGTCGCTATTGTTAACTTGTCTACTTACCGTCTTCAACGTTGGTCTTCAAAGTGGGCTGTTTGTAAAGTAACGTAGTTTTCGTTTTGCACACTGTTGTCATGGTAACTGCTGCTTTAGTTGCAAACAGAAAAACAAGAATAAATAACTAAATGGTCAACACAGCCGTAGCTATTATAATAACAATAAATCAGCCAACATTCATATTGAACAGCTATTTGGAATAAGAAGAGCTACAATCTTGTAATATCACGAGTCTTTGTATTTCAGATCTCAGCTGCACTTTTAATTGCAAGTTTTAGTCTTCCAATAAATCAGAATGCGGGTAAATAAAATTGATCTTGTTTTGGTTAGTGATATACATTTCTAAAGGAAAGATTTTTCTTTTATTTAACTGAGGCATATGGCTTGATTTTTTATAATTATGAATGCCATTAAGTTTAGTTTTCATGAAATACCAGATAAAACAGAAAAATGCTTTCCTTCAGGACTCCTGCTGCATTTCATCTCAACTGATTTACTGGCAAAGATTAATGCAATCAACTATTTGATATGATACAAAAAACAGTAATACTATATGTGCAGTGCAGAACAGAGAGGATAACTCCAATAATAACAACACTGACTAAATGAATATGACATAGAATACAAGGAGGCTGCATCAGATGTCATTTCACCAGCTGGTTCAATCATATTAGGAGATACAAACATACATTTTGATGTAACATGAAAGCAACAATTTGACACAATAAAGTTTATTCTGAGGGGAAAGCGGGGAGAAAAAACAACAACCAAGACTAAAGTAGTGTATGAGCCACTATATGAACAGGTGGCACCTTATACAAATGGTGGATATTATCTTCATCATCTTTTCCACCTGCACTGTGGTAGACGTACAAATATCCAGTGTTTCCAGAATACAACGGAGGTAGAAGGAATAGAACAAAAACTAAATAAAAGCCAGTAAATGTCTGTCTTAAAGTAAATTAGAATGATCGTATTAAAACATTCAAAGTGCTGTTAATTACCGCAGTGCAAAGCAGGTAAGTAGAGGAATATCTACAGTTGATGTTTCACAGTTAAGACGTGATGGGAGAACCTGAAAACATCTCTCTGTTCTTGTGACACTGCTGCTGCTGCTTCCTTCTGTGCCAGCTTTAAAGTCAGGCACCAAGACTTCATTCTAAACTGAATTCTTCAGATAAAAGACAAACATTCCCATGTCAGCAACATGAGGCTGTCCTCAGTCTGTTCTTCACTTCCGGGGATGCTTTGTGACTAATACTGGAGCGCCCTCTTGAGACACAAAGAGACACTGTAGTCATACATCTGTGCTAAGCTCTTCACTTGCGGCACTACTGTTAGATATACATTACTGGAAATAAATGTATGACACTGAAATTCATTCTCATTTGTCATTTGCAAAGCTAAATCAAAGTAAACATGGACAATGTTTAGTCAACATGATTCATATTGTGTGGGATGAGTGACAGATCGAGTGATTAAACCCTGGTAAAATGTCACTGGAGTAGGCAATCCAGTAAACTCCTGGCAGAGGTTGGCATGATGGGATTAGGATGGGTATGTGATTATAACATCTTTTAAAATCATTCTGATGAAGTCTAATATTTTTTTTGTAGAAAAATGTGATAATTCTGGTGAAACTTGGTGCAGTCTGCGTGCTGCTTACAATTCATTCATTCTCAGTTTTTGGATTCATTGGTGGGGGAGGAGGTCAAGGATGACGATGAAAGTCCCTCTTTCCGCCGGTCTTACTGACCAGCTTTATGTCCGTGATGATGATGTCATGGCTCACCGCCTTGCACATGTCATAGAGAGTCAGAGCTGCTACAGAAACGGCCGTCAAAGCCTCCATCTCAACTCCTGTCCTGCCCGTGGTGCGACACGTTGCTGTGACGACCGCCGCGTTCTGCAGCTCGTCCAGGTCGAAGGTGACTAAGGCGTGGTCTAAAGGGAGTGGGTGGCAGAGCGGGATGAGGGCTGAGGTCTGCTTGGAAGCCATGATGCCGGCCAACTGCGCCACAGCCAACGCGTCGCCCTTAGCCAGCTGGTTATCCCGAAGCAGCCGGAAGGCAGTGGGGCCCAAGATGACGGTGGCGCTGGCTGTGGCTACTCGGCGTGTGGGAAGTTTCCCGCCAACATCCACCATGGTGGCTCGGCCTTGGGCGTCTGTGTGTGTCAGCTGGGCTTCGGTGGTGTCGTCCAGGTGAGGGCTGCGGGCACTTGAGCCTGACCTGGTCTGATCTCTCGCAGATTGTCTGAGTTTGACACCGGGGTCTTCGTTGGAGGTTTGATTGTGACATTGTCTAACACTGTGGTGATTAAGATTTATTTTGGCATTCATTAGTAGTGTGCAAAAGGAAGGTGTTCCTGGGGTCCTTAGTAAGTGGCTCTTCAGAGCATTAGGACCCCTGGTTTGTGCGTACCTGAGACAATCTTCTTTAACATAGTTCATGACATTTGAGCGTGTAGTATAACGTACAGTCTTAGTGTGACAACTGGGGAGAGTTAGACTACTACCAAACTCAGAAGAGTGATGGGAGGCTACATTGTGGAGGTTATCCATCTCATTAGGTTTTTCTTTGCTGATATGTGATTGAAGATGGGAAACCCCGCTCTTTAAAGTTCTAGAGCAACAAACAGCGGCTGCCTGTGTTGAAGCAGTGCAGTCTGGAAGGCACAAAACACCCTCTCTGTTTAGGACTCTCCCGATGCCTGAACGGCACACGAGAGGTGCTGCTGTCGGAGAGAGGAATGTGTTGTTTGTAAGCTGGGAAACAATGGGGAGAGCCCTCTGACTGTCTTGCGACTTTGGCAGAGAAGACAAAGGCCTTTGGCATGTGGTGCCTGTTGGATATAGATAATATTAGTCAAGGACATTGTTTAACAAAGACATTCATATTTGTGTGACGGTGCATTATTTACAGTTCATACAAATGTCTGTGATTCTTATTAGTTCAAAAGTAAACACATTCTAAAAAGGTGCATAATCTACTGTGAAAAGGCTGTGAACGTGGAAAACAACATTAGCCCATGATGATCATAAGATCATGACTAAACCATGACAGAGAAGTGTCAGAATACAGTGGTGTGAGAGATTTGTACGTACAGCCATGTCACCCACCAATGAGGATCATAGGCCTGTTCTTCATTTGGGAGATGCTGAACATTCCTGAAGAGAGGAGGAGAATGAATTTACATTCAGGCAAAATATGATAATCTGAGTCGTGCAAATTACAAAGAGGAATGATGTACAAATGAGAGGGCAGTAAATGTGCAACAGGTATGCAGGTGGTATATATAAAGTAAGTGTGCACAAGTCTACCTGCATGTTGTTTCTTTTTCCTGCCCACAGCAGCCCCGATGATTTGCAGTAGCTCTTCATCTGATGCCCCAGAGCGCAAGACATCCCTGAGGGACACCTCAGAGTTACCGAACAAACACACCTGAATGAGGACAGACAGGAAGGAGTGTTACATAGTATAGTACATACACCCAGACACAGTATGTATGCTGCATTAAAGGACCAGTGTGTAAGATTTAGGGGGATCTATTGACAAAAATCATGTTTTTCCTCACGTTTTGTCTCCTACATGCTTGGAATGGGAGGGGGAAGGGTGAGGTAATCAATTGGTTGCAATCCGCAAACTCACCACTAGGTGCCACTAAATCCTACACACTAGTCCTTTAACACACATTGAAATAAATTCTCATTAAAATGTCCTTGAAGCACAACCACAGCTTTACCTTGAGATTGCCGTCTGCAGTGATGCGTAAGCGGTTGCAGGAGCCACAGAAATGGTCAGACATCGAGGTGATGAAGCCCACCTGACCTTTGAAGCCTGGCACTTTAAAAGTCTGTTGTAAGACAGAATAAAGCATCAAATAAGTGTCCTTGAGAAAGATCTAGGGTTTGGATAATATGTTTGTCTCAGATCTGGCCAAAAAAGGTTTAAAGACCATTAATGTAGGACGTTTTAGACCAACATGAGCCTTCTGTGCACTACTCTTGATGATATAATACTTGATAATGACTCTGTCTGACCAACAGTTAAAACTCCATACAGAGTATTATACCCAATTTAAAATATGAAACAGAAAAGAAGCAATTTCTGACATTTAAGAAGCTGTATGCAGGAAATGTTTTGTTGAATTATTTGATAAATTAGGAGGTGAATAACTCATTTTTGCCAGTGTTCAGCTCCAGAAGGGATCAAAATAATGTTCCAGTTGAAGGAAACTGACCTTGGCTGTGTCTGTGTGTTCAGTTTGAAGCATTTCTAGACGGGGCCACTGCTGCTTGATGCGGTCCAGCATCTCCTGGTAGCTCACCATCTTCTTAAAGTTCCATTTGTTGCCTGCAGGGAGGAGAGGAGGCAGAGTGGGTCAGTGTGGGGTGTAGCAGATCACAAGCTACAGGCATCTTTTGGGTCATTGATTATTTCAACAAACTTTCAGAAATGTGCAACAAAATACTGAAAAGATTACAAGATTCTTCACACAGGGAACAATGGAGCAAAACAAGACAAATGAACAAAATATGCAAATCCCTCATTACTATAATTTTACTATAAACCTATTCTCAGATACTTTTGCAGACCTGCATGGTAACACGTTGTGGGGAGAGTACACTTACCATCGAAGGGCATGTATTCGATGAAGCGCACCTGCAGAGGCTTCTTCTCCGTCAGCGCCACAAAGTCTAGCAGCTCGTCCTCATTGAGGCCTCGCATGACCACACAGTTGACCTACAGAGGGCAGCACGTAACAATGCATCACTCAGAGGAACATTGTTCATGGACCAGAAATGAAATGTGATGCAGAGTTTTTAAAGAAGATTATGATTCCCGAAGAGCAATGCTGTCTTATTATCTCAGGGATTTGATAAAGAATGTGAAAGTTTAAAATCTTAAAACTTGATTTTTTTTTCCAAAGCTGATCTTGTTCTGACCTCATTCTGACACAGTTTGAAATCCAAGTCCTTCATTCAGACTAAACTGACAACTGAACCATACCACTGATGAATTGTTCATAACTCTCATGATTTATGTTGGTATTATATATCTCTTTGTAGCTTCTCTTTGTCAGTATGTCAAGAATCTCTCAGGACAGTGAACAAAAGGAGTAAGATTAGTGTGGAAAAGTTTAGAAGTGCAGTCAGAGGTGTTGAGCTAAACGTTTTAGCGAACAAGCCATAAAAAGAGATTTCACAGACCAAGAACAGTTTTATGGGATCTTTGCATTCCAGAAATGCAGCACTAGCAACACTATAGGTCTCATGAGGGGAGCCAGGTTTAGATGTTCATTTATTCTCTTCAACTTGCGTGAGTGTGAAGTGGAACTGTGGTACGCAGTTGTTAGTCACGTACAGAAAATCAGGAAGTAGATGAGATGCTCTGCGTTTGTGGGTAAAATGTCAGGACACAAATAAAATACTTGATTCAGCAATTTTATATAATAGCCATTTTTTTCTTCACCCTAATAATTCCAACACTTATCCTTTAATATTTTTTTTTTTTAAATTAAAATATGATTCAAGTTATTTGGAGAGCCAGGTCACTGCTGGTTCTAACAAACGTCTTCACAACAGTCATATGTACAACGTGGGGAAAAATTTGCTGAAAATACGTCTAAGTCACATTTTAGAGCATATTTTTTCTAACCAACTATTCTTCTGTAACCACAATACATTTATAATATTTCTAGCAGTAAAAAAAACCCCTCCATATTACATATCCATCTGTCCATATTGGAAAAGTACAGATAAAAATGTCATAATTTAATAATAACAAAAAAACACAGATGTAAGAAACAGGAATATTAAAAACAGAGCAGAAAAAGTGACAAATGAAAGAGATTTAAAAATAAATTATCTTTAATACTGTGGGTGAAATATATGTAATATAATAGTCCAAGTAAAAGCAAGTTTGAGAAGATGAACTAAATACCTTGACAGGATCGTAACCCATTTCGATGGCCTTATCAATGCCCTCCATGACCTTGTGGAACCCTGAGGGGAAAAAAAGACGCTGTCAAACACTTAATCTTTGAATTATTTTCAACAAGTTCAGATCTAATATAGTATAGTGGTATTGAGTAATACCACTGACTCAAGACCATCTTAAGATCAGAGTTGAGTGATGTACAAGCTTGGCTTTCTCTTCTCACTGCACTTTAACATCTGACTAAGTTCACGATTCACCACAAACCACTGATAAGAACACATCCACAGCTAATCTCTCAGCAGCAGCCAGAGCCTTTAACAGTAAGCTGCCAATGGTTAGACTCATCATTTGTTTTCATCTGCACAAAACCCACAAATCCAGGCAGACTTGCACAGGATGATAAGCGTCAGTGCAGTAGGTGAGGCTTCTGTTTGGTCTGGTGTTCTCATAACAGGCTGTACTTAAATCCTTAAATATATTTATTCAAGGCTAAGATAGAAGATTTCTCTCAGTCTCTACCTACAATATGAAATATCTGCTAAACCTAAAACCTAAAAAATCAGGTGTTGTGGAAGAAGACTGGCTCAGACGTTGCTTTTTTTTCCTCCCATGTGCCAGAATGTTTTTTTCTCTCCCTTATCTCCTAATCTCAGTCAGCCCATCTGTGTCTCCCTTCCACATGCCAAACACCCACAGCTCTGCCCTGCTGTCACCTCCCCTCCCTGTTTGTTTAAGGTTTACAGGCTCCTTCTTTAAACTAGTGGGATTGACCGACAACAGCAGCAGCATATGTATACACAGTGTTGATTTTAGGCTGTCAACAACTTGTGGTTGTTGACAGCCTAAGAGAACTGTAACAGCAGAGCCAAATGAAAAGACATTATAAAGTCTCACAGAAACTGCTGACTTAACAACAGCAGCTGATTGGAGTGTGATGAAACCTTGAAACAGTATACGACTTGCCATTTGCTCTCTTGATTCAACCTGGGACACTGCTGCAGGTAAGTATACTTAAGCTACAGTATCAAACAGTTATTAACAGTTATTCTAAGATTATCTTGTAGCAGGGCATCAGAAACAGTTTTTTTCTGATACTAAGTCTTGTCCTTGTACTACTGTCTCTCTTTCTTACATCAAATATCTCATTGTAAGCTTTAATCCCTTCCAGGTGACATTACAGGTCAAACTCTATATAAGGTGTTTTAAAACAACTGCCACTTTCCATTACCTTTCCGCCTGACAATGAACTCAAATTTCGCAGGGACCAGTGAATCCAGGCTGATGTTAATCAGGTCGAGGCCGGCATCTTTCAGCTTAGGCAGAAGTCTGGCCAGGTTCATGCCATTAGTTGTTACCGCGATGGTTTTCAGACCCTCCAACTTCCTCAATTCTCCTGTAGAGGGAGAGTAAACATTATAAAAAGAAGAGAGTGAGACACAGGAAGATAAGAATATGGGGTAATGTGGGAACTTGCGTGGATTATTACCCTGGAGACCTGAGAATCAGCTGTTGGTGAGTTCAAACTTTACCTATTAATAAGTGGAGGTTTAAACCTAGTAACTGCCAGGGGGAACTTTTGCAATGCTAACTAAGCTAAGAAAGCTGAAAATAAAATCTGCTTTGCTGATAGGCTGCCCTTTTTTAATAATGATGCTAACTGGAGACATTTTAAATTATGTCACGAAAATAAAATTATGTGACATATGACATTAATAAAGTCAAAATAAATTACTAAATATTATTAGTTAGGTTAGCTTAATCTAATATTTCCCATCCACTCTAAATTGCATAAATGCTATTAACTCTGACATTAGAGTACAAAGGATTGGGATTTAACTTTACTATATCACCAGGCCCCATAAAACTGCTGATATGTTGCAGCTTGTGAGGCTACAACAACTTCCAGTTTATAGTTAATTGCTTTTGATTTGATTAGTTTAAGACATTCCTTAAGTTCTATTGATGCCAACAGATTAAATAAATCACTAGTTTGAAACAAGCTAGTAGTTACTTATGGACAACTTTACACACTAATGTACTAATGGATTTATGAATAGTTGGCGCATCCTCTCCAGGTGATGCAGTCAGGCGAGCACCACTGCATAAACTTGGTGACTGAAACACTGAATGTACATGTGTTTACTGCATTTTAGCACAAAGGTTTGAAATTGATATGTGAAAAAACTTCACATAGCCAAATGTCACAGATGCATTTAACAGTACATACATACTCAACATATACAGTAGATCAGGGGTCTGGTTTCTGTTTCTACTTGATGCAAATTACTCAGTCCGATAGACTTTGATGAGGGTCATGTGAGGTCAAAGTAGATACCAGTCAGGTGACACAGTGATAATTGCTTATCTTTATAGAGCTGCTGGCAGCCTGTGGTCTTCTTTCTACAAAGACATTTTCCATTGGTTACACTGCATTGCTTTGTTCATTCATGTCACGCTTTAATGTCGGTCCCATGAGCACTGTTCACAGAACCTGACCCACTGTGGACAAGACTGCAACGGTTAATTTACAAACCAGGCTGTAAAATTTAAATGCTGTGATAATACCTCATTAGACTAAGCACATAGCTGAACTGTAACAAATCATTTCCCTTTCATATGTGCGTCTTAGCTTGAAGGCATGCATGTAAAATCAGTCCTCCACCTCACTTGTCTCCCCTCATGTCACTCTGGTCAAGTCAACAGCCAATGAACCACTGATAGCTATGGATACCAAATGTTGAGTCTTTCCTCTGAAATTTCCTCACTTAGTCACGTGGTTAATTGCATAAAGCAGTTTGTGTTCACCACAAGTTGGTCGTAAGTGTTGAAACAACTCAAAATCACAGCCAAAACTGCTCTGTGTGTCCAGGCTCTCTGACACGAACAGCCCCTATCCCCTCCATCTTTTACTAGTTTCTCACCGATGATATCCAGCACATCAGGTCTGATGAGGGGCTCTCCTCCAGTCAGGCGGATTTTGTCCACCCCTTCCTGGACGAAGAGACGAGCCAAGGTCAGTACCTCCGAGGTGGACAGCAGCTGGCCCCGTGGCGTCAGCTTCACCCCCTCCTCTGGCATGCAGTACTGACCTGAAAATGAGATGAGGGGTAAGATGGCAACAGAGATATAACGTGCTATTCAACAGTTGCCTTTATCCTACAGTATCACATATTTCTCAATATGTGAGGTTCTGGTGGGAAGTGAAACCTTCATGGAAATGGCATCTACTTACCAATATGACTTACTGGTAATGTGGAAAAATGATAAAAATGTTCTATGTATTCTGATAAAAACTAATGTTTGGTGAGTTTTTTCTGTGGTCACCATTTATCTATTCTTAAACAATGCAATTAGTACAAATATCAATAAAAGTTTGTCATATCTTTGAGTCATTTAACTGTACCTGATATGTATAAAGACAGAGTCAGTCTTTCTGGATTAAGATTGTTGATATTTAAACTAAACACCCAAACAAATACATTCCTTCCTTCATGCTCCTTCAGAGGCTCCATCCCTCAAATTGGATGCACATTGCCAACGTAACGACCAAAAAGAGAAATATGATGAAATCCAGATTGATGCGTCAGCTGTAGTCACTTCTCACTTTTCTTACACATTATCACGAGCGGGGAAAAAAAAAAAAAACGTGAGCACAACAGTTCATCTACATTCTCCACCTCTCTGCAGCCTCCCCACTTCTCACTCCACCTGCGTTCAGCATCTCTGTCCACGGAAGCAGCCAACTGTCAGCTGCAGCTCCTGGAGAGCTGAGAGGACAGCAGCTGGACAAACTGCCTTCACCAGACTGACTGACAGCAGAAAATTTACTGAACCAAAATAGTTTGCATATCGGCTCCACAGGAAGAAATCGACGATGTTTGTATTTATTGATTCATTGATTCGGTTAATAAATTAAAAACACATACACAGCTGCCTGCTCAGATTACAAAAAGTATATTTAACGACCTCCAGAATGACTGACTATCTTTAAGGGTTGGGTTCTCAGATATTATTGCTCCACTTTACTTTCCACTGACATATTATCAGGTGTGGCCAGAATGTATGACAATAATGTGTCTGCCACTGGTGATGAACAGATTTATCTGATTAGCGCCCGACTGACTCAGAATGAATACCTATAAGGATCAATGTAATATGATTTAGTGTACATTTCACTTTTCTGTCATTTCTCTCGTTTTAAAGAGCAATAAATAATAATCGGCCAGGAAATGGACTGATGTTACATTTGCCAAAGACGTGGTAGTTTATGTGTCCAGTAACTCAGGCCCTGTTTACACCTAGAATGCATCTTCACGTCCCTGCTCTATATGCAAATACATCATTTCTGTTTGAAAAGACCAAATGCTTTGCAGAGAAAAGCAAAACTCAGGAGAGACTCAGCAGCCAGACGTTTCTCTGTTAGGAGTGGCTCAGAATAGCTAGTCCAAAGGTCAAAGGTCAGTCCACCTTAAGTGAGTCTGGTCAGGTTAGGCTAAACCCATTGTTAGGGCTATCCCCCTTCACTTTAATCAGCAGGTGGGAAGCAAGACACAGGAACTTGGTGTGGGTCTTGAGGAGTTGTCGCATTTATTCACTAACAAACAGTCTAAACTACACACAAATTGCACTGCTATGTTTACAGCTACACTACTAACTTCATGGTCTCTGCTCTGGCCCTCTTGACGTTTCACGCTTTAATATGACACCGTTGGCACGTGAATAAGTACATACTTCAGCTTAGGCAGAGGAGGTCAGTCGAGTAGGCGGTCTTTCAATGTGGCCCAAGACATATTCAGGACACACTGCTACAAGAATGTGACCCAGACCACCTCCGAATGTGGTCTGAGCAATCGGATCTAAATGCATCTTGGGTACATTCTCACCTGTACTTAGAGCTGTCCACTTGTGATCGGATGACATGAGATGCATTTTAATGCCAGGTGTGATCAGGGTCATATATGGTTTTCAACTTGGTGTGAGAAAATTCCCACTTTTAACCCTATTTTTAAGTATTAAATCACATGCAACATGCAGTGTAATATTTATTTTGTTTCTATATAAATCCCTTATGTCTCTTATTCCTTATGCTACTGCACAGTTCTGGTTGGATATAAGCAGATATAAGCCTACCCTGTATCTCTTTGCCAGTCCTATTTAGACTACAAAGCCCTGGATAGTTTTACAGAGACAAGTACTGATTTGGATAAATCTGCTTCTGCTGCATATGATTTCACAAGCAAAATGTCATTCCATTTGAGCGCATTGACAATTAATCCAAATAACATCCCCGAGCAAAAGCAAGAACTAAAAGGGGCCTTGGCCTTGAGAAAAATAAGAAAAAGGAGCTTCAGGCAAGGTTATCGTCTTCAGGTAAAAGCCAGTCCATTTTGAAAGACAAAACATCACTTTCCATGTTCTGCTGCAATTTCCTCTTTTTGTAGCAGGGTGTCATAATGTTTGGAAAGACAGTTCTTCCATCATGAAATAAGTCCTGGTGTCTTGTCGGGAATTAACCCACTGCTGAAGATAGGAACAATTAATCCTCACCAGATCTTCTAAAGCTGATCCTGACCTCGAATACAGTGCTGCCTGCTGCAGGGAATCTAACATTATCAGTAAGAGTTTTTGTGGTGTTTTTAGTAATTGAATCAGTTAGAATCATTATTACAAGCTATGTCAGCAGCGTGGAAAATAAACCAAAGAAGCACATTAAAGATGGCGCAATGGGATCAGATCTACTCACAGCGAAGGTTGCATTTCTCAGTCAGGGAGATGCGCAGGTAGCTGTGTCTCCGGCCAAAGGTGTCAGTCAAGAATGCTGAGAAGGGTATGCTGTGGTCTCTGAGCCTCTCCTGCGGAAAATAAAGACAACTGATCTGACAAATGGGAATAGATGGTAAGAAGGGAACAGTTGCAGTGCCATGTCATGTCATTATTTGCAATATTTTGTGGGATTGAAACCCAAATTTATTCTGTCAACATACCCTGAAATTATATCAATGCCTTAGTCTGAAAACAGTTCAGCCATTTAGGGTTTTTGCAAGGTATGAAATGCAGAGATTTAAATAAAAGTATCAACGGATCATATGGCGTCGCCAAGTCAGCCACACTGAGGGAGCCGCACATGGTTTTGTAAAAGGCTCATGACCTTTGACTGTCAACAGTGGGCTGCTGTTATGTCAGAAGTTATTCACACAAAGGCAAACACGTGACTAATCGGTTGGTTAGACACACTATCGTTAATTACAGGACCAACCCTGATCCTGACTATTAATGCATCCACTTTATAACTTTGTAATCAAAGGCTAATGTTATAAACCCACTGCTCCTTAAAACACACCCCTAAAATGCTTTAGAAAAATGTGTCCCTGTTCATTCACCCTGTCACTGAGAGTTCAAGTGCCTGCCAAGCAAACAGACAAAGCGACTTGCAAAACAATGAACTTCAGATTGCCACGGCTGACTGCTATCTGCAGTACAGCAGGATGAGGTTTAGTGGAGCTTAATTTATGCTCTGACATGCAAGAAATACTGTTTGCATGTTATTTCTAGAATAAAACTATACGCTTACATTATTGCTTAATAAGGAAATCAAGTTAGCCTGCAATGAAAGCTAAACCGGTGGAGAAGTATACAGTGTCCCAACACATTATGAGATTAACTTATTTCATCTCAGGAGCCTCCACATTTGATGTGTAGAGATTTAAAGATAAGTAGACTTGTACTGTCATTAAAACAGCAATTGCCAGAATCCCTAGTGATGAATTAAACTAGTGTAAAGTTGCAGTATGCTAGTGTCCCACAAAACCCTTTTACTTGACAGCACCAGTGCTGCAGAGTCATTGACTTGCTGGTTTAATATTTAGTCCCTGACAGAGTTTAAACTGGGCCTTTACTGGGCCTTAAACTGGACAACACAACTTGTTACCTATGCCTCTACTTATGAACTAGCGTTAGTTAATAAGTACTAGCCAGTAATGAGACAAAAGTGATTTCAGCAGTGTCTCAGAGTTCTTATTACCTGTCTTGACCTGGTTTTCGGAGAAGCGGCGAAGTTGGGAGCAGCTGAAGTCGAGTCTCCAAGTGCAAGTTCATTTTCCTTGTGCGTAGCACTGGAATAGAGTCTCTGAGTGTTTCCATTAACGCACTGTACGAGGACTTTTCTGAAATGTGCCACATTCTTGTGTCTGCCAAACAGACGGCAGCACATGCTAGCGTTAGTAGCCATGGTGATGTCTTCCTACAGCTCCGGGCTCCTGTGAAGCTGTTGTTGTTGTCGGAGCTCTCGGTGTGAACCTCGCTGCAGTAAAACATGTCAGATAGACCGGGCGACTGACAGGGGCGCACGAGGGGCGGGGTGACGTCAGCCAATCGTGTTGAATTATGCAAGCGCTAGTGCATGCTGGGTAGTTGTGTTCGGAGCGTAGATGTAGTCTCAAATGTGCTGGATTTGTGACACAAAGACGACCTACAGGCACATGACTATTCATGCGATAGTTTCTGTTCTTTGTTTTTGTCAGATGTGTTTAAATTGTACATATTTCTATTTAAATTTCATTTGCGTTCACAGAAATTAGTCTTTGATTAATCTGGAAACCATCCAAACTCCAGAGTAAGGGGTCCAGGATTGCATAGTACTGAAATTTCCTGTGTGTGGTTGTATTGGTCTTGCACACATTTTGAAGTGGTAGACGTTATCTTTCCAGTTAGGCGAGAGGTGAGACTCTGGAACCAGTAAAAAGTTTATGGATCATTTTATGGTGTGTATAAAGTTCTTACATGAACAACTCTGATTAACCTTTGGTGTGCAGTGACCAAGCGCCATAGCTGGCCTATAGAGAGAGGCAATGCCATGACAGGATGGATTCAGGCTTTATTGTCTTCTCCTGACAAGTATAAAGAAGTTATTTGTTTTTCTTTTAAAAAATAATGAGATAAATTGTAGAAATAAAAAATATTGTTTGCATCCTCTTTTACAGTCCACGTCTACCTAATTGGCTGTACATCAACCCCATATAATAGGCCCCTTGCTACACTGGAAATGGGTTTAGGTCACAGTTTAAGTTTATATTCATCACTTCAAATCACTTCAATCAAATTACAACAAATTACTAGCCATAAAGTGATCCTGGGGACTTAAGGGCCCCCTGAAGATCCTTTCTGTGTGCAGCCTGAAGTCGATATTAAAAGGTGATATTTATGTGAAAAAAGAGAACATTAGATATATCGCAGTTTTAACCTTTTCCCATTTGCCCGCAGGCAAACATGTGATGGTGTAATCCCGTTATGTCCTGACCTGGAATTCAATGCTTAGGTCACTTGATGACAAATGAACCATCTCCATAACAACTGAACAAACCCCCTCTACTGATGAAGGCCATGAAATGTGGTTGGAAGCACCGGAAAATGTCCAGTAAGTGGATTTTTTGGGTTAAGATTTTCTTGTTAAACAACAAGGTCAATAATTAACCCTCAAGCTCAAAGTGATGATGTTTTAAAATCACTATACATCAGCTATATAATATATTATAACTATAGATTATATGAACATATATTCAAATACACAGATGAAATCTGTACATTTACATGTTTGATTTGGGGCATTTTTCAAAATATTACAGCATTATTGTGTACTTATTGTCAAACTAACTTATAGTCTGCTTGTAGTCCTAGTTAAGGCAGTATTTCAAGCAAAAATGTCTAATCCAAAAACTAGTTTAACTCAGGAAAGAAATCAGAGAAACTCTGCTATGGCTGCAGGTTTTATAGCAAGCAGCTACTGTACTGTATTCGGCAATGTTGATCACCACTCTGCCATATTACTGGGAAGAGACTGTTTGCAATATGTGATGTATCCACTAGATGGGGGTACACACCTGAATTTGGTTTGTGGTGTATGTTTAATTGGAATATACAGGATGACTTATCAGATACACAAAACAGCAGTTTGTTATTGGAGAAATGTTTCAAAATGGGCATATTCAAGATAACTCTTATATACATGATAGAAAATGACAGTCTCTGTGTAAAATGAACATTGCTTCAAGGAGGGTATCAAGTTGACTAGTCTTGCTATTAATTACCTGTATGTCAAAGCATTTGTGCTAATACCACTGCAGTTATTTCACCTTTTTTATATTAATATATTAATCCTGAACAATCCAGTCCATATTTGTGAAAAGTAACAACTCTTTCTCCAAAAGCTAAAAATAGGACAACCAAGTGTTGGATCTGCAAAGTGTTTCTGTTTTCAGATGAGGGGTATTGTATTCTAATCAACACACCATGTTTAAATATCTGTTTGTTTGTAATATATATTTTGCAGTAGCCCCACTGAGATCAGCCCTGCCAATAAATCTCAGTACCTTTTGAAAATCATCAACCCTATTTACATCTAACCACAGTTAAGTGTGAAAATGCGTGTGTATGTGTGTGTGTGTGTGTGTGTGTGTGTGCGTGTGTGTGTGTGTAACATACTGAGCACCAAAAACCTTGTTATACAGAGTGTTTAGCTTCAGATAATCTAATTATGGTATCAAAACTGTGTACCACAAAAACTGATGATCTGCTGAGTCTGTGTTATATTTAAATTACGTGGAGTGAGATGAGATGCACTCTAGAGATAAAACCAAACTTATTTACAGTGTTAGGGAAGCTACTAAAGCATAGCTTTACAAGCAACCAATTACTTAACACTGGAAGAACTTGAATTACAACAAAGCCACCCTAGGGAGAAATCTAATTTGGTTAACTAAAGCTATTTAGAAAAAGTTCAAACTACTTTGTAAAAAAAAAAAAGATCAAATTGACAATGTACATGTGATGATACTCAATTGAGTTTATATGCCCACTTCCTCACAGGTCATACATAAACCAAAAAAAAAAAAAAACACTGTTCATAGAAAAGTGCAAGGAATGCCAGCGGACAATGACCACCAGTCAGACACTTGTCTTCCAGGAGCTAGTGTCCAGGTGGGGTTATTGCACCAAGCAGCTTCTAAAACAGCATGCAACAACTTCTTCAACTCTGGACATTTGTTAATATATAGTAATAATCAGTACTTTTGACTAATTGACACCCATTATATCCAAGTTTAGTTTTATAAATTCAGTTTCAAAACATTAAAAACTATAGCCAAATATTTTTCACAGGTTAGCTTACGATCCAACTTCATGGAATACGCCTGAGACCTAAACCTGTCCTAAAAAATATTTTTGTTGTAATCAAATCTGGATTTTGTATTATCTGACCAGCACTAAAACAAAACAAAAAAAACGCACCATTTTAGACTGTTTGACCGACTTGAGTACAGGTCTAAAGAAGTGGGCCTGTGTTGTAACATCTGACTTGTACAATCTTAACAACTAATACAATCTTCAACATGTACCTTTTTAGACAGCATGAACCCTGGTCTAAACAATGGGCCTATCTTTGTACTTGTCAGAGGAGATTCTCTTAATTATATGACACATGAGCAGTCTCTCAAAGTTCTTATCCAACAGGTGTTTGGCACTGAAAATGTCCTTGCCAATGCTGAAAAGCCACTCACATGCAGCACTGGCTGGGACACTGGTGTTGGATTTTATAAGGACTTATCACATTTTTGGCAGAGATCAGAATACAGTTAGTAGGGATGTATCTTTGTCATTTTTCTTCCTCAGAAAGAAAGAAGCAATGTCATCCCCACTTGCTGTTTCCTCCCTATGCCTCTCTTCCGTTTCGTTGGTACATATGGCTCGCAGTTGCCATGAGGCGCTTGATGCTTTCAAACACATACCCAAACAGAAAACTGATTAAATATATTTTATTAATGCAAGAAAATTCATGAGCATCTTATAGAAAATGGTAGAACATTCATTAAAGCAATTATCATAAAGAGACAAATAAGACAAAAAAAGAGGAAATGATCAGTAAAATGGGTTGCTGAGAAAATATTGCACGCTTGTTTCAAAACTGCTACAGTAATAACATTTACCGTGACATATTCACTACGTCACACAACATTTTCCTGCTTGTTTGGAATGAGGTACCTCAAGCCTTCCACACACATTTCTAGAAGTCTGAAGCCTGCATGCTGCGGCTCTCTTTATCCAGAGGGCTTGACATTTCCGCATGGTGGATCTCTTTCTTTTTTTTTTTTTTTGAATGTCTCTTAAATTTTAGCAGCCTCTTTTGCATCTTTGGTTGCCACAAGGTTCGGTGTGTGACTGGTACATCTCTCATGTTGTGTTAAGTGATGATCCTCCTTTCCAGGATCATTGAAGATGTTTGTCACTTCTACAAAGTTAGATCCATTGTCTGTGGCTGTGAGACTCAACTTGTGCTTGATCTTAAAATCTTTATGTATGTCTTCCAGTATATCAGCTAGAACATCAAATGTATGTCTTGTATTGTCTGTGTCTTGGTGACGCCCAAAAAGCCTCTGTTGTTGGTTCACCATATCAGTATTTGTTGCTATGTGTTCTTGCTGAGAGAGTAGTGAAGAGGTTTCTGCACATATACGCAGACTCATCTTCCACCATCTTCACAAGTGTCTGCCTTCCAATCTTTAAACTCTGGTCTCTTAACGATGCTGAGTGGATGGAGGCCTTGCATAACAAACCTGAGGGTCAGTCTGTTGAGTTTTCCCTGGGACACAGCAGCACTGACTGTTTGCCTTATGAGAAACTGTGCCATTGTGCCAGGCTGCTAGCCCTAGCAGATCCAGACTCCTCACCTGAAGACATCTGTGGTCTTTTCCAGAATTCCTACAGCAGTCCTTCCTTCTCCTTGTGTTTATATACTTCCTCTAATAATAAAAGAAAGAATATGAGTTGAATATGAGTTAACAAAATAGCATGACATTTATAATGGTTCATAGCATTACTCTTTCACCAGATCAACTTTAAATGAAATTGTTTTCTGTACAGTATTAACCTTAGGTGGAAAAAAACAGCAGTCCAACCTCAGCCAAGCCAGACCTTCATTTGAATGATTCAGGCTAAGCTATTGGACTGATTGCAGACACCCTTGTCTGCAAACACAGGTGATTGTAATCAAATAGTAGGTGATTATCATGAAAGACTGGTCCCTTGCATTGTGCTGTATTTTATGGGCAGCAAAACATATCATGAGAATAGTACAACTACGTCAGCTAACTTAAGCTAATGTGTGCTTTATGTCAGCAAACCTGACATTAGCTGGTTAGCAACATGTCAGTTTTTGATAGAACTTAGTTGTTGTCACTTGCCTGTGTGTAACATTACAATGTGGCTTTCTTATCTAAACTTGCTAAATTGGCTAGTAAAGTCAATGTTATTATATTCACCTTTATATGTGTTCTTAGATTTGTGTTTGACATCTTTGCAGTAGAGAATGCATTTACTCTTGGCTTGCATAGTGCTCTCCCACCACTAGAAGTGTGTGGTGATGTATTTACCTACAGAGACTCTGCCTTCTGCCTGTATTTTCTTATTATTTTGCTGTGTCCAGGACGCTTCTGAGTGTCTCTCTGTGTGTCTGCTTGGCCAAAGGCAGAGCTCAACAGAGAGGTCACAACACACAGGATTAAGCTCTGCATTCACACAAAATACAGTAATGCAATACCTCCCTGCAGGGTTGTGTGGAGGTGTAGGTGTGTTTCTATGTGCTTTAGAATGTAACCTCTGGGAAACCATTAGAAAAGAACGTTTTAATTATCTGATTCACTGCTTTGTTCTCACCAGCGTTTGCTGTCTTCGTTCACTCTCTATTTGCTGCTGCTCTCTCTCTCTCTCTCTCTCTCTCTCTCTCTCTCTCTCTCTCTCTCTCTCTCTCGCTCATTTGTTGACCCGGGGAAGAGGGGCTAACTTTGAATGTCGTGTGTTTAAAACACCAACCAACCCACCACCAAATCCTGCATAGTATACCTTTAAGCCATGGTGATTCTTCCTCAGGCTGAGATTTGGGGGGTTAATCTATGATGAAGCTGTCGCTGTGTGAACACTGAGCATGTCTGCCCTTTTGCAAATGTGCAGTACTGTGTGTGTCAAGTGTGTATAGGTGGCTACCTGACAAATGCATTGCCTTTTTGTTTCATCTTTTGAAAGAAAAAGAGGGTGAGGCTGGTGAAAGGAGATTCAATTAAAGTAGAGAAACACTGGTAAATTAAAAATCATTACTTTTATTGCCTTTAATTGTTTGTAGTTTCATTAGTAAACTTCACAAAAATGTCCAGAAAAATAATAATTACTTGAATCAGTATGTAATTATGGATTTAGTTGACCCACCAGAAAGCTACTGCAGAATGTGGTTAACTACTTGTTTAATTACATGTGGTTCACTTCTTCCCAACACTGGTTTATCGGGTGTTCACAGTTTCAAACTGGATGCATCAGTTCCTTCGTTGGGCCCTACAGAGAAGAGATTATTCTTTGGAACAGTACTCTATCTGACTGACTGCACATTGCAATAAACCCACAGGCCATCAGAGGGGATTTTGTTGTGGAGTCATTCAGGAGTTAATATCAAGGGTCAACACAGAGGCCCAACAGTGGGTGGCAGGGGGCCGTTATAGGTCACAGGGCTCCAGCAGAGCTGAACAATGAACCAACATGTTATTCCATGCATTATATTACTACATTGTTTAATTTAAAGTTACATTGATTTATTGACTGTCAGTTTGGAAGCAAGGCTTCATTTTCACAGTCACAGCCATGAAACTTGCGGGTAGAGACGATGTCATCTTGGTGTTGGACCCATTTAAAGTGCACAGTGAACAGTACATCACCAAATTTAGAACTTTTTATAAATATCCCTCATTCATTTTTTATTAATTTAAGGAAATTATTGAATTCTTTAGCTTTTACTGAATATGATTTTCATTTTCTAAAACATCTCTCATGGATTAAATGTGCCAGTGCTATACAGAACACAATAAATGTTAATCTGATATGTTATATGAATAAAATAGCATATGAAGAATATGAAAGAGGCACTTCATGGTGTATCACAACAGTCTCTGTTGCCCTTTCTTGCACATTGACTCGAAATACATCTTTATTTTCTAATAGCCACAATAAAAACATTACACATAACAAAACACAGCCTTTCATTACCAGAGAAATTTATTGTAAGACATTTCCATTTTGTTAATAAACATGGGCAAACTTGACACTGGTTATCACTCCTTTATTGCAAATGTCTCTATAGGTGGGAAGGTTATTGATCATAAAGGTTATTGACTACATAGTTATCGATCAGCTTTTGTTTCCACACTGCACTGCATATTCCCACAAGCCCTCTCTATCAATGATGGCTTATGCAAGTTTTCTATTGCCTTTCACCACTCTCCTTTTAGCACCTGAAATGGATCCAGCTCTGCGGGTTGCTTCATCTGGGCAGCCGAGCAAGAAATCACAGCCAACCTGTGAAACATGCTGATTTCTTCGGTCCGTGTGAATCTCACAAAGGTTTACCTTGTTTTCTTTTTTTGTTTTTAGCTCTTCCTCCATGAAACTTGACACCATGTTAACTGAAGTCTGTTGTCTTTTTGTCACTGCAGTGTTAGGAGTTGTCAGCCATGTAAAAGACAGCATTCAAGACAGATGATGTTGGTATGAGCTCATGCAGAATGTCATCATTAATATTTAAAATGCAGGTCTTACACACTGCATTTTTTAATGTGCAGTTTTGTTTTGGTATTTTTTTTTGCAAATGGCCATGACAACAAGGAACACAGTTGAAGGCTTGTCAGAAAAAGTTTACATGCAATTCTTAAATTAATTTTTCAATATGACAACTATAACACAAAAACTGTGAAATGCCCCTTTTACACCTGCCAGTGGTGTTATGATCTGTATGCAGTGATATTCAGTGTGGATTTGAACCATTAAATGTCTGACACATGGATGGTGTTGCTGTGGTCCTGCAAGGTGTGAGGAGTACATTAGCAAAAATGAACGAAGTGCCAACCAGAGCTGGAATCAAAGAGCTTTTAGATCAAGATTAAACGACTTTGAAGCGGTGCATTGCTTTCTTGCTTATCTTTGAATGCCACCCAGACTCTGATCTTCATTTCATTTTACCATAATTTTGTTGCCAACTAGCAACCACAATCCCTGCAGAACCATGCCAACTGGCAAAAAGTGTTAGGTAGTCTGCAGGCCTGTTAGTTCTCTTGAATGGTTGGAATGACAGTGGTAATTATCCTGTCATGACACAGCAATTAAACAGAGGTATTTAAAGCCAGCACTGATTGTGAAAGAGATTCCTCAAATGATAGGCTCACTCCCCACTCTTGTCCAGCAGTATTCTCTCCTATTCTGTGTGGGCGTAATTTACTATTGAAATAGAGGGAACATGAATTTGCATATGGCTAACAAGTGGTATTACACTGTAACAGCTACAGTAATCTCTGGAGTTGTTTGTCTGAGCAATGTGTAATTGGGGGGGTTAAATATATTCATCTTGTCCTCCAATTTAATGTTTAACTGAAGAAAAAAAATATCTTAAAATGGATCATGTATCAGTTACAAATTGGAATTCATTTGGAATCACTCTTGTGTCCACGTGATGAATGTAAATGTAAAATTCACTCTCTTTTTCCTTTCAGCTCTGTTTTACTCTTACTAACTCCAGAGGTAAATATCTAGTTCTTTATTTCCTAAATGCTCCACTATACTCACCAGCTAGTTGTTAACTATCTGCCTGCTGTTTGATGCTGGGCAGGTAACATACTGTATGTTTGTAAAGCCTTTTTCACCAAAAAGAATTTCCTGCTGTGGCTGAATGACATTAAAGAGAGTGGTGAGAGTGAAGCAGAACGTTAAAGTTAAAGAGGCTAAAATGCTGTGTTAAACTGAGGGGAACCACAGAGTCAAGTGACATTTCCATGTGGGTGTGTCACCTTGAGCAACCCTATTACTGTTACACATAACAATTTGATCAATTGTTAATATAATGATATTAATTAGACCAGATATAACTTGAACAAACTTATGCTTTTGCTCAAAATGTATTCACAACTGACAAATAACTGAGTCTGAATAAGTGCCTTAATGCGGATGAAACTTATTTTTGTGGATTTGTTCCTTAGCCGCACTGAAAATTACCCATGACATTCATCTTCTGCAGGTCAGGTTGATTTCTGCTCGCTAAATGCAGGGTGCCAGTTAAAATCATTTCTGCCCTCAAGCAGGAACTCCTTGTGGTGTAGGCATCAGTGAGTCTCGCTCGGTAAGCAGGTGGTGCAGGTCTGTGAGGCTATTTAGTCATTAGTCATCAGCATTTGTCATGCCATTTGGGATGCATGGAGCCTCCACATTTTTTGCTTATATGGTGGAGGAAATTGGGCATCCTCCTGTTCCTCACTGATGGAAATCTGGCAGCTTTGTAGTTTTGATGCATGCATCATACTGAATGCGAGCACATGATGTGAAGAATGAGTTATTTAATGGAGCAAACAGCTATTAATGATAAGGCTAGCATCTTTAAATGACACAATGACACTTGAAGCAGATGTGTTTTAGTGAGTCTGGTACAAGTATAGTCCTCTTTTACTCAGTCAGGTCTTTGATTGATAAGGGTGTAAAGAGCAGCGCAGCAATTTAGTGCTTTTAAGACTCATATTATACAGGTACTCATATTCAATTCTCTTTCATTCAAATGCATGTAGTTGACAGAAAAAAGTATCCACATCCATCTTTTGCTCTGAGTTCAACTTTTGTGAACTCAAACCTACACACACAGCCAAGTCACCTACTGAAATCGAAGAACAATTTTATGGGAGACTGTGGGAAGCTGAGCATTTCAATTATTCAGGTGTCCAAAGTAGAGCTCGGGTTCAATATGTGCACATTTCTGGAGCAGCAATTGAGAGACAAAATAGAGTATAGTTTTTTTAATGACAGCTGAAAAAAAAAACGCCAGCCACTGACCTTGCAGGATAAAAACATGGTGGATGAATTCATCATTGCAGCCTCCAGTTTCCCTGTTTTATATGATTTGTCTCTTAAATACAGAAAAAATTACCTGAAATGAGAAGGAAAATATTTGGGCAGCAGTGACTGAGATTGTCACAATGAATGATGGATGGAGAGACAATCTGATGTTTTTGAAATTACATCAGTCTGACTAATAGCAACCTGGCATTGTCAACTCAACACTCATTAATGCCCAAAATATGTCCAAAATCATTGGTGTTTTTTAGCATTGGAAGCAATGTTAATGTATTCACCATTTGGCAGAAGCACCAGGTAGAGAAGAAGAGTTATATATGCTCATTTAAAGAGACTGGCATCCCACCTGCCTTTCTAACCATGTATTTAAGAGCCAGTGAGGACAACAGAAAGAGTGTGCCACCATTCCATGAACAGTGGAGCAACCCTCTGATCTGTACGTGCCAAGGACACTGGGGCATCTATTGATGAGAATGTGTCAACAGTAGCTACTGAAATATGTAAGGAGATATACTACAACTATAATCATGTGTGTAATTACATGGTATGAATGCCTGTTTAGAGATTTATTGTGGAATGGCTAGAAGGTGACTTTCATGTGTATGCCTCTAAGCCACATTACCAATGATGTTTCAGGAACAATGGCAGCTCTGAGATAAAAACCTGTTAATAGGATGGTTCTGTACTGCTACAGATTGGATACCAGCCACAATATCAACATGGTACTCATCTGCTTTTCAGTATCAGAAAATTAAGAATATTCATGTGCACTAACTAGCTGACTCATTTAGACTGTAATTGTGAGCAGCCAAGTGGAAAAAAATAATGTTCACGTTAGCTTCCTATTTGTAATTCAAGTCTGAGATAGTGGAAATATCTGACAGCTGTGACAAACAACAAAAAGAATGAATAAACCAGAGGAAAAATTGCTGGTGGCAGTTTAGACTCGCAATAGGCAACCAGACACATAGGCTCCCTCCTTGTCAGTTGTCTGGGGATTTCAAAATGCAAGGTAGTTGCAGTAACCTACGCCCTTTACATTTTGTCAAAGACACCCCTTACTGGAAATGCTCTCCCTCCATTCCCATGAAACATTTAGAGACTGACCTGTGAGTCTAGTTGCAAATTCACTTAAATAACATCCCATATTAACTCTAATTCAGTTGATTCAGCTAATTAAAAAGTAGCTATAGACAATTTGTTTGTAAATGGTTTCAGTTGTTGATGAAGTGCTTCAAAGTCAGAATAACAGAGGTTTTTCTGTTCTTTCCATTCTGCCGTTCTCATTGTGTGAATACAGCATAAGTACATCTCACACTGTACCGTACAGGGTGATCATTCAAAGTAGAATGACAAGGAAACTTCCTTTCTACTGGGGTACCACAAGGATCAATGCTCGATCTCCTTCTCTTGTAAATATACACCACCTCCCTTGCCCTGATTATCTGTTCAGATGTTTTTTCTTACCAAAGCTACACTGATGATACCTAGTTCTGTCCTTCCCACCAGACAACCTGTCTCATTGCAGATCTTAGTGAAAACAACATATGACTTTACTCTTGTCACAACCAACTAACTTTAACTGGGCATGTTGCATCTGTCACTCAGTCATGTTGCTTGTAAGCTCAGACAGATCAGGTCTTATCGGGCTCAATATGCCACTCAACTGAACTGAATTACTGAATTCAACTGAGCTCCCTCATTCAGGTTTATGAGCCATCTTGTTCACTTCATTTTGTTGTGTATGAATTCAACTTATCATTTGTAAAATGAAGAAGGCAATATTTCTTTTGAGACTAGGTACTGAAGTCAAAGTGTTTCAAGGACTTATCCTTTGCAGACTGGAGCTTTATGTGTAGCCATTTTGTCAGCTGATATTGTGTCTTTGCAGCTGATGCTCTTGACCTATATATTGGGCATCGTCTAGTGACCAAATGAATCTTTCTTTAGGATTAATAGCTTCATGACTGCTGACAGGATTGTCATTGCTCTACTAAATAGAATCCACCAGGGTTAAACACTAACAATAATCAATATCCTCCAGAGCTGTGGTTCTTTGACATCCGGCATTATTTGGGGACATGGCATTGTCCTTTGTTGACTTCATGCTTTAGCTGAGGGAAAGGGGACTTACACCACATGTGGTGCGTCTCTGAAGTTAATCCTCAAGCCGTTATCAGTTCTCTGCCAGAGTGGGTGTTAGCCACAAGAGACAGCTCAGAAAACACAGGGACAAAGAAGATGTTCAGAAATGAGAGGAGGACAGCTGCAAAATAACTTTGAACATCAGATGATAAGAGAAGCCTCAGTGGTTTGGGACAAAGGATTTTCCTAACATGCAGTGCAGCAAATGCACATTGATTATATCCATTGATTCTATAATCAGAGTGTACAGTTTCCCAGGCAGTGGAGAGGTTAACGTGATCATGCCAACTAAGCATTGCGGTCATTAAACTTTTAGATTGTTTTTCTTGCAAAAGTAGAAGCTTTTTTATCTTGTATATCTCAAGTTTTCAAGTGCTGTAAAGGTCAGGGGAATGCAGTCCCACCACATGAATTGCAAATTACATTTCCTGAGGTACTTCAAAAGAAAACATCTTGTAATACATACCCATAAACTGATACAGAACATCTCTTTTTAATGTTGTTTTTATGGATTTAGACAGGGCAGACTGAAGAGTGACGGCACATATAGGGTTCAGATGACGAGGTGGATGACAAGTCAAGCTGAACACAAGGATACAGTTATTTCATATATGTGATGTATTAAACATCACTTATTGACCATAAAATGTCTTTTCAATGTTGCTATGGAATTTAATGACATTTTTAATTTCACTAAATCCAGTGAAGTTGAACAAAATGTGATTTCAATAATCCTGAGTTTGAACTTGAACTTGAATCTTAAATTACTTTTGATGCATCATCCACGTCTATTTTATTGGTATATTTTATTTAGTGAATTATTTGCTGTAAGACAGCAAGCAGCCAAGTTACCATATGCACAGAGATTGTGTTCAGCATGTTAAAACTCACCAGCATGTACAGTACTTTATGGTTGTGGGTATACTCACTGTATTTTATTACTCTGAGCCTCTGCAGTTTGGACTCTCGTCCATCCTTTTACTTCTTTAAAGGAGCTATTATTAACTCCTGCAGAGGTGAAGCACTTTCTAGTTCCCAGAGATTAATGAAAAGGTAGTCAGCATATGAATAATTTAGGTTGGTCCTCTTCATTCATTGCTGAACTCTATTTCGACAGATACCCACTTAACCCCACAGTTTCTTCTCCTTTCAGCTTAAATCTCTTCAGGAATATGATGGATTTTCATCACATGGTGGTATAGTTTGCAGGAGCTGTGCTTGTTGCAGAATTACAGTATGCACACATGAATAAATTATGAATAAAAACAGAAAACTATGATAGTATGAGAGGAATGAAAATGCTGTGAAAGACAGGAATTTTAAATAGCAAGTCAGCAGTGCTAATAGCTGTTGAGGAAATCATCATTTGACATTTGCCTGCCAATTCCTGTTTCAAACCATAACTTAAAAGGATTCATAGAGATGTTAAGAATGCAATGATGGAAATATTTTAGCATACAGCAATTTCTTTTAGCAAATAGCAATTTCAGCTATTTCTTTTCAGCTTTGAGAGATTCACTCAAATGCTGCAGTGCATTGCAAGTTAACTTGGGGATGAGTTTTTGCACTGCTACTTGTTATTGTAAGCCTGCATGCATCCTAAGTAGTGCCTTAACTTGTTAATTTGGAAGAATTCTGTTAAAATCACTAAAGCCACATTTGATCAGATCTGTCTCCCAGCAGCAAACTATTTGAAATAACTGAACCATTGGAAGTTTATTGTTATTCAAATGTTCAGTGTCTTTGTCCAAGCTCAAAATTATAGCTGTTACCAACAATGAGGCAGCCGAGAAAAGATTAGGCATTCAGTCAGAAAATGGAAAAGAGAAAAATGTTCATTTTAACAGTATGACGCCAGGTGCTATTTTAAATCGCTGATGCATTCTGAGCTTTCTTGGCAGTCATTAATGTCACTGTTACTGTGAAATCTGTAACTAAAAGGGAGACAAATCTGAGAATGATTTCCTTTATATATACATATATATTTATGTATATGTATGCTCACCAATTTGCATGCTCTGTATCTTCATCAAAACTTCAAACACTTTCACAGATAACCTGTATAAAAGACTTGATAGTTAACTTTGATCCAACATCTTCTCCATTTGCATCATAATTCATATTTTCAGAACTTTTGTTTTTTTTTAACTTTGATCACTTGCTAAATAAAACTAAAATTTAAAGATGCATTATTTTTATATTAACACTGGATGACATTACCATGTGTAACCTGAAAGTTGGCTCCTTGCACTTCCCATGAGCCCCACGGAGCTTTCCAGCTTCTTTTAATGTTTTGGTTTTACAGCCCACAACTTTAATGACTAACTTTTCTGTTTTGGTTCACTCTTACACTATCATAAGAATAATTTCCAGAAGTGGTTGGCAACTGGTTTTAAACTATAAAAAGATAGGAAGAAGTTAGCAGCTAGCGTGTGAACATAGCCAAGCATTTAGCAGCTAAAGAGCCTGATATTTCCCTTAGGAACTATCACAAGAAGGGTGATTATTGGACTTACATTTGCCTGGTGGCCAGAGGTGTGTCCCCAAATGAATGCCAATATCAGTGTATTTTAGCTAACATGTTTGTTATATCAACTAAAAGGTGATAATATGCTATGTTTGCATATTGTTTCAGCTCCCCCTAAGGAGGTATATAGATAAAGATAGATAAAACATATTGGCTTTAAACATATACTGTTATAATATTTCTTTTTTTTTGATAGATCTGGCCATGTGTAGGAAGACATGAGTGTCAGAACTGATGTCACACATGAGGGGAAAGGTGTGAATAAACAGGGGGAGCAACAGTGGAGATGTTCAGTTGTGCCAAACTGAGATGATCCCACAAAGGTAAATTGTTGCATTTGTTGATTTGGACTATGTAACAATCTTGAACCATTCACCCTTTTAGCCTTAAAATAAAACATGAACAGGGGGATTCAGATTCCAGTCTTTTCACTCCTAGACCAGGGAAACACCAGGGACCAGGGACAAACAGGAACACCCTCACATCAAATATGTAACATGCAAGCCCTGGTTTTAGGTTTGTGGGAAGGTAGGCTAGGTTTTCAAATAAGATTAATGTATCTCCTAATAACAATATTTTAAAAGTTACAAGATGATAATAGACATAGAGGACTAACAATTATAACAATAAAATGATATTACAATAAAAGAAAGTATACAACTGAAGCATATGGGATGTGACTTTTGATTTTACATGCACTCTTTCTTCTTCCTATTTCAGAATATACATGTAATGTTGGAATCATTATATGAAATATGAATGTATACTGTAGCTGTTGTATCTCAGTAAAGTAAAATATTATTCTTTTTTAAAAACAGCATCTCCATCTGTCTTCAAGCAAAGATAAAGCTTCCTTCCCAATCAGTTTTACTTTTACTTGTTTGTCCCCAGGCGCACAAAGTGCTGGATATGCAGCGATGTACATATGGCCAAAAGTACACCGTGGACTGAAATATTCCCATCCTTCCCTCAAGGAAAAGATTTTGCACGCACGCATCAGCTCTGCAGCCGGTGACATTTTAAAGAGCAATTTGCAAGAAATGGATGTGAATAAAAAGCTAGCTCAACCATATGATTGAGTTTCCCTCATGTCCTCGAAGATATTTAGAAAGGCATACAACCCAGAACAGTTGAGCTATGAACACATTATCCTCAGTAGGGTTTTCTCAAAATCACTCAAAGATATGTATTTGTTATGGCTGAGGGGGCACTTATTTCTTACGGGATGATAAACAGACTTATTTGATTTGTTGAACTATGTTGAACAAAATGCAAAAAGTGATGATAGCTCCCCAGCTTCTGAACTTCTGTAGCATAGATCTGTCTACAGATTATCAAAGGATATGTGAGAAACTAGAAGTCGAAATATCTTTTTATATTGCATCTCATGTATGTAAGGTACAAAAATGATCAAGAATAGATTGTTGTTCAGTCTCAGACAATTTCTTCACTGAAATCACTGAAAAACCATGCAGATAGTTTGGGTTTTATTTGCTAAGATATCACATCTGTCTCTGAGATTTCTGCCCTCATCCCATTTAATGGGACAATCAAATTAAATCAAATTATATTATCCAAAAAGTATAGCATATCTCCAAATATAAATCATTAAAAAACAACTTAATGGATTCAGCCAAAAATAATCAAATACATTTTGTGTGCTAGCCCTGCAGAACATGGAGCTCACAAAAATATTTTCTAAGTTGTGTAAACAGTAGCCAATAGGAAGATTTTTAAGACACACCTCCAATTTGATTCTATTTGAATCAAATATTTCAAATTCCTTCATTTTCTCTTTTAAACTTAATTTAAATTACTGCTATGTAATGCATCTGTTAAAGTCCAAAACACAAAGTGCTATAGGCATCAATCAGTTAGTCAATCAAATACCATTAAGGCCTGGTCAGAACACTGCCACTAACCCCGTACAGTATAAACTCTCTCACTTTTTGTAAAGTCTGCTTTAGATGAGACCATATATATACATTAGTACACACTCAAACAACACACCAAACATGACAACATCCCCACCTCCTGCTATCAGTGGCCTTTACAGGGAGAACATGCATTATTGACCAAGTGCTTTGCAAAACTAAAAAAGGGAGACATAAAGAGTTTCCAGTGTTGGCGCTTGAAAACCCTTAAAACAAGACTGAGTGACCTGCTGTGAGTGAGTGGTGGCTGAGGAGGAGTACAAAGCAATCATTGAGCGGGCAAGGCTGAGTGCTCGCTCCGCATCAGACTGGCGGAATGAAAAAAACTGCCGCCTGAAAGGTCACCATCCTGCTGCTTTTACAGATTAATTCTCAAGCTCAATAATTTGACTGTCGAAGAACTGTTGAGTCTAAGGTAAGAACATATGTTTCTCACTCCATTCATGAAGTGTTTCTGTCTCCCACTTCCCAGTTGAGTTGAGACCTAAAGTGGATTTCTTGACAACAAGTGATGTGAAGTGAGGTTCACCCTGATAGAGTGCTGTGCTTTTCAGAAGACACTGAAAAAGCTGAGAAGGGTGACACTGAACATGGTGGAGTCACAGGATTCAATTTCAGACCCTGTTGTCACAGTAGAGTAAGGCAGCTACACCAGTGTCCATCCATCTGTACATTTGTACTTTGACATCTTAAGCCACTAAAACTGAAATAAAAATTACAAAAATAACATATTTGGAGCTTTTGCGTTCTCCATAAAGCCACTGCCAGAACTACACTAACGGGTCACTCCACAAGTTATCCATCATTAGTGACTTTTCCTCTGTCACCTTAAATCACATCTAGCTGTCATCCCCAGTGGCACCAGTGTGATGGTTGTTTTTGCCACCAGATACATAACTTGTTAAGTTTTACTGACACAAATAAAACCCAGGAGCTTGAAAAACAAACATCTTAAATTATAACCCTGCAAAAATGTTCATCTTGACAGTAATTTCCTCAAAGTGTTGACATTCAGAATCTTATTTTACTCACAAATCCAAAAAGGCAACATTTGGCTTAGATGATTTTTTTTTTTTAAATAAATTTGACTACTCCACACCTTAATGGACCAGTATGTGGGATTTAGTGACATCTAGTGGAACAAACTGGGCAGAAATGGAATATGATAATATTCATAAGTATGTTTTAATTAGTGTAAAATCACCTCTAAATAAAAGTTGTTGTCTTTTTATTACCTTAAAATGAGCCCTTTATATCTACATAGGGAGCGGGTCCTCTTCTATGTAGCCCACCATGTTGCACCATCATGTTTCTACAGCCGCCCAGAATGGACAAACCAAACACTGGAACCAGAGAGGGCCTTTTGTGTTTTTGTGAGTTTCTCAGCCACCGTAGGTTCTCCTACAGGCTTGGGAGGGGAGAGGGAGTATCGGGTAGTCAGATTATTGCAATCTGCAACCTCACTGCTATGCCACTAAATCTTACAGATTTAGAACAATACAATGTAATGCAATGGGTGGCCCACTTTGTTTTGCAAATGAAATATTTGGTTTAACTGGATGAAACATTACGAAAAGACTGTAAATGTGGAAGATATCCATTTGATATGTCTAACTTAGACTGCTGAAATGAATTCTTGCACAAAATGACTGGATTTTGGCCCCCATCACTTCCATTGAAAGCACTTTTGAAGTGGATCTTTTATCAGCCAGCATGAACAGGAGGAATGACTCCAGTGAGGAAAACCTATATCACTGTTTATATGGACACCTGACTGTTGTTTTAAGACACACTTGAAAAACTGTGAAGATACCCTTTAAGGTTTTCTGCAATCTTTTGTTGACAGTATTTCTAACCCAGATCAGTACAGCCTGAAGCTTCAGCAGACTGAACTGCTCGTCTGTCTAGCATCTTGTCAAAATGTCCTCGTGTAAAAATGAAGCAGCTACACGTGTACGTGCAAGGCAGGAGAAAAATCTGTCACCACCTCCCACTGTACCAGATTCTGTGGTCACTCATTAACCATGTAACCATTGCACTGCATCATTAATTACAATTACTAATGCAAATTGGAATGCAAGCATGAAATAGGTGTTGTTCTTCATATTGTAATTTGTCCCCGGTGCAAAGCTGATATATGTTTAAGTGGATGGAGTCTTATTACGTAGAGACTTGATCAGATTTCACGAAATACAACTATTTTCATGTGCAACTCAGGAACACCTCAAAATGTCTATAATCATTCTTCTGACGTGTGTTGCATTAAAAAATACATTGTGTTGCTCTATTAAATCTATTACAAAGAACTGCAGAGTGCATACAATGTGGGAGTCCAGTCTAAAAGCAAAAGGCTTCGTTGAGGCAGAATAATGAGAGCGAGACTGTTATTTAAAGACTGGAGCCATGACAACAGAGGACCACTGCTGGTGAGGGAAATTAGTTGTGTTTTTTTGAGAGAGAAAGAAAAGTGGAGGGGGATATGTTGCTATAATGTTACATGACATCAAATAAAGGACATAAGGTTTGGTTCTTAATTGAGTACAATTATTTTGATTGACAGATGTTTTTACTTAGAGCAATATGCTGGCTTGAACTGCCTTTAGTGACTCAATTTTGTGTTACCATTGTAAAAGCATTTTCAAATAGCACAGTGTTGCTTTGAAGCTTCCAGATTGGAGTTTTATTTGCACAAACATGTAAGAGGCTGTGTTGACAGAAATATTGAATATTCACATACTGGTGTGAAGGTCTGACATCTGAGACATATGAGCCAGCTGTCAAGCAGTGTTGGTTCATGTGCTTTTACTTGTCAGAAAATCAAGTTAAGAAACAAAGAAATTTGATATTTTTCATAATTTGTGATGCATTCATCAGTTCATCATTAGCCTTGCTAGCCTTTCAAATTCAAACTAGCTCTTAGATTATGGACAGCAAAATTATTCGTATTTGTATTTATATTCAAATAAAAGTGGAAAGAGGTTTTTATTACACTTTTAATTTTAGAAAATTAAAGTGTGACAATAAGTGTTCCTGAATAAACTACCTTACAAAGGGGGTCCCTACACCAGGTCTTGAAATGGACTCTCCCAGATCACAGATGACTATGCTGACTGCTGAGCTAAAACTTTCCTCATCATTGCAGACAGACCTCTACCTATTTATACACTCATAACAGAGAGACAGCAGAGCATCTAACGTGTACAAGGTGATTCTTGCTTTGCACTTTTCATTTATTGCTTATTTTTTACAACCTAATTTTGTGGAAAGGAGAAGGGGAACAACAGGTTATGAGGAGTCCCTTGGGAGCACTTTGCATGTGTTAGTAGCCCAGCTTTATCTCTGGGAAACACCTTCAACTCGAGGGAGCAACGTCCAAATTAGGAAATGTGCATCATGTAGCAGGTGGATGTGACTGCCCTCACTGAGACCTACTGATACACGTAAGAGCAAGCAGAGGAGAGAGACTGAGATAGTGATATAACCGACCTGCGTGCTGGTATTTGACATGTTTTTTCTTCCCGAAAACAAATGATTTTTTAAATATTTGTATGAAATACATATTTGTAAAAATCCCACTACTTGTGCTTTGCTGAATAATGTATTTGTATTCAGGCACACCCCTAGTTTCTATGCATGACCATCAAGCTTACAAGATGTTTAATGGCATGTTATAAAGTTCATCTTATTACTATTTTTTACACTGTTTTTAAATTTCTCTCCTGTTAGAACACTACAAAAAGCATGTTCTAACAAGTCAGCTGTTATTAAATTTCTGAATTCTGGACTTATTATTCTTGCAAGTAAGAAACCTCACTTGCCCTCAGTGCCATTTCTCTTGTCTCTGGAATTTTCTAGTAATGAGTGTCAGTGTTTGTCTTGCACACAGACCTGAAGGCTGATTGCTGCAATCACTAGTAACAAGAAATACCTCTTGGTGTCTGACTTTCTGCAAATTAAACAGGAGCTATGGTCAAAGAGTTGAACATTTGTGAACATTTTGACACATCACCCTCGTATCTCCCTTTACAAGGAGCTAAATAGAAAAACCTCTTAAAAATAGACTATATTTTGAAGTTTTCTGTGATTCTTTCAAATGATTCAGATGTTTTAAATCTGCTGACAACTTGCTTACCTGTCCACTTCTGTCTACATCAATAAAGTTATGTATGTATTTGTTTTTGTTGTAGAAAAATGAGACTACTGCACTCTAAGCTCAGGAATCAATCTGTCAGTTCTCTTGAGAAGGTGTACATTCAATCCCAACATTTTTCTTTCTCATCATCCAAATAAAATACATTTTCCTCTCTTTTTGTGCTGTGGTGTATTTGACAATAAGCCATTTGCCAACTGAATACCACATCAGCTTTAAGTGCACAACTTCTTATGTTTTCATATAAAAATATATATGGATTTTCCTTTCTACTGTGATCACATGTAGAGTAGTTGCCACTCGAGAAGTGTTACTGAAATGTTGCCACCGTAATGTTCATGTCTCAAGAAACCTGCCAAAGAGAAATGTGATAGGAACAAATGTGGAAACTGCCTACAGTACAGTAAACCTTAACCTGCCTATCCACACGCCTACACTACTATGTTACTACGACCAGTGGGAACTAATTAAAAATGACTAATTATCAGTATTAAACCATACTTCACTCAAAAGCTACATACCATCAAATCCTCATCCAGACACACACACACACACTCAGGGACTAAGGATCGTGGGAGACTTCCTGTGAAGTATCAAAGCACACTGGGGGATTTGAGCTATTGACAAGGAGCTTTTATACCTCTTTGATGCATTTGTTTACAGGTTGCCATTGATTGAAGATAGGAGAGGTATAGAGAGAATGATTGCACTTGACTAAAATGTACGTTCAAGCAGTGAGCTGCACATTTTAACTGCTTGACAGTCAATCATTTAGTCTCTTCCGCTTTTAAAGGTAATTACAGACTCTTGTCAGCAACATCATTTCAACCTGTGTGTGACTGTGTCATACAGTCAGAGTGAGAGTGACTCATCTGTAATGGTTAGTGATGCATAACATATGAAGTGCTATATTTGGTTGAAGTCAATGTCAGCTAATGTCTCTCATAATTTCCCTTCATCTTCACACTAATCATTCATACTTGAATGTGAATGAACAATTTTTCCATTTTTACTTTCCAAGTGCGATACACTTTCTATTCAAAAATGTAAAGTTTTGCATCACTGCACGCCCTCAAAATATGACAGCAGTAACGCTTTACATATTGTTGCATCTGATCGCTGCTCTCTCAGCCAGTGATGCTGACAGATCATCATCTGAGACGGAGGATGAGGAGGTGGAGGCAGGACGACGAAGGAGTGAGAAGGAGACAGAGAGAAACAGTGGGTGGGGTGGAGGAGAGGAGGGTTGTGGGGTGGGCGAGGGGGTGCTTTGAGTGGGTGTGTATATCTTTACTTTGAAGTGTTTTCCCACTGGGGACGGCAGTTTCTCACAGACCTCTGACTTGGATAGTGTGACACGCAATGCACAAGTGCGGATAAACACAGAAACTTATACAGCAACATACAGATACAGACATAGACAGACAGATAAAAGTAGCACTGAGCCCAGATATACACCTCCCTGAGTGGAATAAAGTTTAATGTTTTTATTCATAATGTCATCGTTCTTGTGTTGTTTCCACAAGATGGCTGCAGGAAGAAACAATAAAACATTGACTGTAGCACCTTGCAAATGTAGTTTATGTGCCTTTTAGCAAGTGACTGCTACATCAAAAAAAAAAAGTACACATCCTCTTCGTCTTAAAGGGGTACTTCAGCAACTTAGCACTGCATTTCCATTAAGTTGGGGGACTGATAAGAGACAGAATTTTTTTAAAGGTCAAAAATTGAGATATCCTGACTTTTAAGCGCCAAAAACACTGGATCCTAAACCAACTCAGTGATGTCTTTCATTAGGCATCCCTGCTTAGTTTTTCGAATCCCACATCTCCGGTCTCCAGTTGTCCAGGTTTTTTGTTTAAAATTTTTAGTGACTCTTTACATTATTCCCAATGTACAGTGTAATTTTTTTTTCTAACATGTACCAGTAAAGCATGTACTGACACATAGTTTATATGTAGGTGCAAGGGCACAAGATGTGAAGTTAGTGAATAAGAAAGTATGGGAAATTAAAAAGGATTTACACTGTAGGTACAGGTGTAATATTACTGGGCATATGACTTATACCTACTGTAATATTTGTACCAATCCTAATACTACACTCCTGGTTAAACCCTGTACATATTGAATAATTACACTGTTTTAACCATTACCAAACCTTAATTTTCAAGACCAAGTCAAGATAACTCTCAGACTTAAGAAAACTCCTCCAGAGCCACAGGAGGCATTACGCTGTATAGCTCTACACTATTCACAGGCTGAGAATAGTTCTCCTTTTAACAAGTAAACTGCACTTAAACATACACAAAATTGGTGGAATGCCTCTTTAACCTTTGAATTACCATAACACTCAAATTGATTTTTGCACCATAAGTTTTGAAAATGCAATTTGTGAAGATTATTGAGGTCACATGGCTTGTATCAATATTAAAAATAAAAAGACAGAGCTTTTATTTAAATACTACGTTGAAATCCCAAGTGGATGTGAGCATGCTAGCATGAATGGAAAATTCAAAAGACACACACGCTTACACTTTACTTTGAGATCACTTTAAAACTGCTATAGCTAGAAATCTACAGTATGTAGGCACCTCAAATGAATATCCTCTGTAGAACCAAAATACTGAAACTGAACATTTGTTCACATCACTGAGTGAATGGATGGAACTGAGGATACAGCATTGTCAGCAGCTGTCCAGCAGTCACTCGTATTTAATACGCCTGTATGTCTGTGTTAGATGAAAGCACATGTTTTCTCATTGCTGTGGTTCATTTAAAAGCGTGTCCCTCCCATGGGAATAAATAATCACATCTACCTACTCATAGTCACTGCTGGCCAGTGGGGTCAGCCAGGTACACAGCTGATAGCATCTTATCAAAAATATTCCAGATTTTTCTTTCAGTCACACATTTGTTTTATGTGGGCTGCAGTTTATGATTCAGTTTTTGTCATAATTTTAGCTTATCTAATTTTCTAATTTAAAGTTTTTCTTAGAATGATTAAAGATATGAATCCACCCACAGTGTGGCCTATCAAGTCCCTATCAAATATACTGAAAACTGATTATATCTCATATCAACTGGAATTGAATTTGTGCTGTCTTTCAAAAGAAATCCCTGACAATTTAATATGATTAGTATTATTATCATATATCATATAAATATTGAGACTGAGGTATTTATGTTTAAGTGCCATCTTGTTCGTGGCACAACAGGTAACACAGGCTTTAATGATTCTCTATGCACATGTTTCTTTTCATGCACACGTTTTAATTATATAATAACAACAAGCCTTCACAATGACAAGAGATGTGAAGCAGAAAACTGGACCAGTGTTGGCAGCACATGTTTCACAGTCAAAGCAACAGAAACAGCACAGCTGAGCAAAGACGCTATGTACAGCAGGTGCCACTGCGTGGAGCTCATGAAAAGATACTGAATTTTATGAACAAACTTTAGCTTCAGCCTAGATGTTTTGTTTTCACATTTACTTTCGTTATGAAATTGCTCATGATGTTTCCAATAGGTCTTGGAAAAGTCTTAACTTGCTGGTCTGCTCTTTAACTACTGCTTTTTCTGCGCGCGTCCCTGCCGGACTTCAGCTCCATCAGCTCCACCTCGTGTTTCGCCGCAGTCTCCAGCACTTTCTGCTTATTATAGAAGACCACAAAGTTATTTATGATGGGGTGGATGGGTAAGGCGATGGCGATCACCCCGCACAGAAAACTCACTGCTGCGTTGCACTTGCCGAGAGTGGTTTTGGGGTAGATGTCTCCGTAGCCCACCGTGGTCATGGTGATGATGGCCCACCAGAAAGACTGCGGGATGCTCCTGAAAAGCGTCTCCGGATGGCTTTGCTCCATGGTGTAGGCCAGCGCCGAGAACACAAAGATCCCCACGCCCATGTACATGAGGAGTAGCCCCAGTTCTTTGAGGCTCCTCTTGAGCGCGTAGGTCAGAGTCTGCAGCCCGGAGGAGTGGCGCGCCAACTTGAAAATACGCGCGATACGCATGATGCGGAGCGCCTGGACAGCCTGTTGGACGTTTGCCAGCTCCATCATGGAGGTAGTGCCGAGGTAGGTAAGGGATAGCACCACGTAGAAAGGCATGATGGCCATAAAGTCTATGATGTTCATGAAAGAGAGCGCGAAGTGCAGCTTGTTCGGAGAGGAGGCAAGACGCAGCAGGTACTCCGCGGTGAACCATAACATACAAGCGGTCTCGATCGCCTCCAAGGTCGGGTGCTCCACGAGCTTCCCATCGGCGTCTGCCACCTGAAGCTCCGGGATGGTCCCCACGCACATCACCACGGCCGAAACCAGGATGGAGAGGAACGATGCGATGGCAATGATGCGCGCCGGTAGGGAGGAACCCGGCTTCTCCATCAGTTTCCACAGGAACCTCTGGCACCGCTGGGTGCGCGTAATGCACTGGTCGACCTCCAAATCCTCCAAAATCACTTTCACTTTGTTTGCAATCTCTTTCAGTTCCTCCTCCTTCTCACTCAGGTAACTTTTACAGCATTCGTCTAAAACACTCTGGTCTATTTTCCAGAACTCCATCTCCTTGATGAAACAGATGGGGCAAATGCCGCGTTTGATGTGGATTTCATCAAAGTAGTAGACGTCGATGATGCACTTGAAGGCATCAGGATCACGGTCAAAGTAAAATTCTTTTCTGCCAGGATCGAAATCGTCACAAAGCGATGTGATAACTTCATAATTCTGAGTTGAGCAGTTCACCAACTCTGCCAGTCTGCTCTCCGGGTAGCGATTCAAAACATCCCCGAAAAGTACCACTCGGACTCCGCCAATGTTCACAGTAATCTCAGCCTCATCATCGGTCTTGTATTTTGGTTTCGGAATCGTCCACATTTTACTAAATGTTTGCTTAAATAAAAGCTTATCTTATAGCCTAGTGTGAAAGTGAAGTGCAACAGCCAGAATTAATGTCCATAACTTCGGCGCGTAAAATGTTTCCTATCCAGATTGTTTCATGCAATGAATGGCACAGCTTGCGCGGCCAGCTTTCCCTAACACTTCCCATCTCTCTCTCTCTCTCTCTCTCCTTCTCTCTCTCTCTCTGTGTGTGTGTGTGTGTGAGAGAGAGAGAGAGAGAGAGAGAGAGAGAGAGAGAGAGACCAACCGCAACATACACATGCAGGCCTTGCTGCTCATGTTTGGTAGATACAATATGTGGCCTGCTTGGTTGTAAAGACAGTTCAGTCAATAATTAAAGAGCACCATTAATCACCACTCCCCCACACTATAATACAGATAATCTGTAACTCCTTCCCCACAGTGGTTACAGGCCTATTGTTCAGTTTTACATTCATTATGGATTAATTAACCACTTAATTACTAGAATGTAGTATTTCTATTATCTAAAGGGAATCTTCCACCATAAAACATACTGATGTAAAGAAATCAGATGTGATTTATGATAGCAGGGATAAATGCTGTGAGACTGGTTGCTGCACAGAACAGAGACAGTGCACTCTCTGGTGACCATGTGCTGTATAGCATTCAGAGGTGGAAAGTAACCAAGTATCGCATTTCATTTTGAGGTACTAGTCCTTCATTTGAGTATTTCCATAACATTATGTTACTTTATACTTTGCTAAACTACACTTCAGTGGGACACATTATACATTTTTTTATTGTGCTTTGTGTCTTGTGACCCCAGAAAACAATGTGAATACAAATTAGTGCAGGAAAAGTTCATTTTTCCACATTGGGAACCACAAGGTTCAAAGAGGTCAGAACTAGCTCCACCTCAACCAGCTGTTTACACACTGATGCACATTACAATCTAATAATGTCATATATCAGTCACAGGGGCCATTTCTATGCAGAACAAGTACTGTTGCTTCTTATATTTTAATTACTGATACGTGTGTACCTTTGTGCAGGATTTGGATGTCAGGACTTTTACTTGTGATAGAGTATTTATGTCTTCAACCACTGATAGATTTACATTTAAAAACATTCTGATCCAATATGAGTTAAAAAGACAAGTGATATAAACAGAGACACAATATTTCTTTCCTGCAGAATATACAATGTAATGCATTGAAAAATGTATTGGAATGTTTTGTTGAATAACGTGCAAATGTGTAGGAAGAAATCCACTTTATTACTGTGTGATAAGATTTGATATAATGTGTCGGTTTGTCTGCAGATACTGTAACCCTATCTGTGTTGTTTTTGTTCTTGTTTTTTGTTCATGTATTCATTCACTTCCTTTTTAATTACTTTTTATTTAATAACTTTTCACTAATTTAATTTCCCTGTCATCCAAGGTCTTAAGGTGTACATGCACACAAGCCTATACCTGAGCAGATGTGTTGGGAATGATATGTACTGTGTTGTGTTGTATTGTATATGCAGACACTGCAGACTTCTATTTTTACAGGTTCTTACTGTTGGATGTATATATATATGTGCACGTGCAAAAAGTGTTGTTTCAAAATGTGTTTTTGGTTGTCAGCAGACAATGTAAATACATACAGGTGTGTACTGTATGTAAGTGCAGGTGCATGTGTGCATTTCTAAAAAATGAAAGTGGATTTCTAGGTGGAATGGACACTTCAGATGTTTGAAGCTGTACTCAGATATCAGTATTTACAGAACATTGACTCTCAAAAGAAAAGCTTGATCAACTATTAGAGTTTAAACATTTTTAAATGGTTCCACGGGTCCATGTGCAGTTGACAATGTAGAGATGAGGACCTGAATCCATCCAAAATTCACTTAGCAGGATTATTTTCAGGAGACAGTTCTTTCCGTCTCAAGAGAAATGTTGAAACCGAGATATTCAAGGATATATAATCTGGTAGATGTGTTTTGTTTTAGTGTTGAGGGTCTGTAAGTCCCTGGTTCTGACTGACTGACATGGAAGAAGTCATCACATGAGCGACAGTGCCCTGATTACTCCATTAGTGTGTGGATCATCTCTTCGCTGACTGCTAGCTGATTTCGAGCATGTTGGTGTGGATATGGAAGCAGATGTAGGATAAGTACTCCTGCTGAGAGAGTCCTGGGATGTCACAGCCCGCCTGCTCAGCAGAGACACAGAGACATAGGAAACAGAACATCATGCACAAAATCAAGCCAGTGAAAAAACATCATCAAATATATATATAGTATGTGCAATGTGCTCCATAGATGCAAATTCAGCTCTTTTCATAGGCAGTTCTGTGGGTTTTTTTTAATGTGCACTGTGGTTATCTTGCCTTGATTTTAGTGCAGTAAATGTGTGTCCAGTACAGTGACCCATAATTTCACTTCTGTCACTGTGGTCTGGCAAAGGCATGGATGAATTTGCATGAGACAGCTGTCATTTCACCAGGGCTGGACAGCAGATGGCTGACAGTGTTCTCTCTTACTCAGACATCAACATGAAATCTGACTGAACAAACACTTCACTTACTGGACTGTCAGTGGTCTTTTGAAAATGGAAAAACATGGCAGCTGTTCGGGAAACATTGTCAAATTTCTCTTCAAATATTTGCCAGAATTAGTTTCTCTCTGAATTAATTTGATTTCAATAGTTTTTTTTTTTCTTGAGTGTCATATCATTATAGGATAGCCTTCAGTATGTTTGAACCTTACAAACATTGGATGTTTGAAGCAAAAGGCTAAATAAAAAAAAAGATTAAATGAACTGGCTATAGGCAGAAGCGAAAGACCTTTATATAAAGATAGCAACTCCATAATTTGAGAACGCTCTGCATGCAGAATAATTTTAAAGCGTCTATAATCAAGAGTTTTATATTAACAATGAATAAAATATCTCATTTTGTAATGATCCCATAGACAATTATTATCCAAACTAATAGGCAGTTGCCACGGCTCTATGGAGCATTTTAGTGTCTTTCAGCTCAATATTTTGATTTTACAGCTTTAAGCTGTACTGTTTTGTGTTGACACTTGTTTCCAGATGCAGCAGGCAGCTGTTTTCAGTGAAAAAGCTCTTGTAAACCTACTGTTAGCTATCTGCCCAGCACCAAGCATCAGGCAGACAGACTGGTAAGCACTAGCAGAACTAAGTATAGTCAAGCATTTTGTAGCTAAAGAGCCAAAGATATTTTTCAAGAGTTTGTGGAGACTAAAACAAGGCAAGGAGATTGAACATGGACTTATATTTGCTTGGTGCTCTGAAACTTGACTCCAAATGAATGCCAATCCTGCTCTATGTCTGATGTAAATTCACCATTACAACTTTATAAGTTGATGATATGTCAGTGTTTCGTTACTAGTGGCCAATAAAATACTGCAGGCATTAACATTCGCTAACATTTGCGAACTTATTAAGCTACTTGGTCATACCAAGTAATGATGTAGCAGCAAAACCTCTGAGTGTACTGAGTAAGGGTACGTGTTATTGCTCATGAAGTCAACTTTTCATTTGTAGAGGAAGAATGTGTTAATTTTTATTAAAAAGTTCCATAGTCTCACTTTAAAGAAATAAGAAATAAATATGCTATATTTATGATAAGCTAAAACTGGTTGATAATATTGACCAGGGATCTACTTTATATACTGTTGGATAGTTTGATCTACAATAATGTACAACACTTGATCGCGTATTTTGAATTATATTTTTAATCTGAAAAGTACAGTAAAGACAGTATATCTGTCTAAAGTATGATATTTGTCTCTGAAATATAGTAAAATTAAATTACAAAGTAGCAAAAAATGGCAATAGCACTTGAGGTAATGTACTAGGCTGCTTTTCTCTACCAGCTATAGTTTGATGCAATGTTGTGTTCATCTAATTCATGGTTGAGCTGAAAGAGACATTTTTCTGCATTCAGATGAAACACAAATGAAACCTTTAAATAGAAGTGGCTCAGGTGTCATCATGTGACTGATAGTTCAACACTTAGGTCACCTGAGTCCCTTTGTTGATGAAGACCGTGAGATGTGGTTGAAAGCTTTGAAAAAGCTAGTGAGTTTACTTCATGTTAAGATTATTTTTTATCACACATACTGATCCTGAGCTCAAGAATGACCATCCATGCTAACACTTGTGTATGTTTGTATCTTGTTATTCTTTAGATGAAATGTAAATGTTACAATGGCATAATTATAATAAACATTCGATGCAGTGATGTTGGGTTTGACCTCTTACATCTGTCTTGCTGACGGTGGCGGTAGGGTCCAGATGCATGAACAATGAGGTGAGCTCTGCTTTCAGTTTCTTTGAACACTTCTTGTTTGTTTGCAGCAGAAGAGCTTGATAGTTCACAGGTAATCCATACCTGGCAGCGGAAATCACTATGAGTCTACTCACATGTAGGAAAATGAATCACAGACCATTTAATGAATGAGAAAACGCGTCATGTTATCTGCACTGACCTGAGGACTGATTCCACAAACACCCTCAACGCTTTCAAGTGAATCCAGGCAACAAACACCTCATTGAAATTCACCTTCAGCCACTGCACAAAGATTCCCTATGGAGGAGGCACAGACATTTATAACACACTACAACACGCACACACACACACAAACTCAGCTGACATGATTTTGACTCACATATTGTTCCTTCTTGTGAACACGAAGTCGCTTCATCTCCTGCTGCTGCTTCTCCTCCAGATCAAAGCTGTACTCGCGCACGGTGAACCTGTGTGGATCATAGGCTACACTATGGTAATTGACACAGACAACACAGCTTTGACTTGATGTCATATTTTCTGGCAATCCATCCTGCTTACTTGCTCTCTTGGGCTTTGGCTTTGAATTCACACACAGCTCTTTTGAAAAGTGTAACAGAGAAAATGCCTCCCTCTCCGTTCTCGTAGAGTTTCCTGAAGGTCAAGCACAAAAAATGAGTAAGTAGTAAGAAAACTTGACAAATATGCCAACAAAAGCTGAGTGATCAATGTGCTGTAATTCTTCCTTATGATAATACACTAGATATCATGCAAGGTGACACTCACATGGTTAATTGCTATGTACAGTTAAGTGCCGTGACCATCATATTCACATTAGTATTCATTGTTTTAGCCATGCTAGCCACATGGTTGGCAATGTTGGTCTGTTAGTTGTTCCAGCACTCCAGACTGAAATATCTCAACATTTATTGAGTGGATTCCCATGAAATTTGGTACAGACACTCATGTTCTCCTCAGGATTTAATAACTTTTTTTAATAACGTTATCCAAAGATTCAAACTGACTTTTCATCTGGCACCATCGTCAGGTCAACATTTTAATTTGTCCAAGACTTTGGTTTATGATCAAATCAATTTGCAAAACTAATGACATTCCCATCAGCCACAGCTTTACTAGTGTCTTTAAATGTTGGCATGTTAACGCACTAAACTCAAATGGTGACCATAGTAAACACTACCTGGTAAACAGCATTTGCATAAAATGAAGGAGATATTTCCATGGGCAGTTCAAAACGAGTTTGTCTCATATACAAATTGGTTTTGAGACAGAGGTGATTGTGACACACCATTACACACAAAGCACAAATCTTTTGAGCAAACATACTGAATCCAAACTGAAGGCACAGAAAATAGGATCGATCAAAGAGTCTTATATGATTGATACAATTATTTTAGGATGCACATTATTTTATTTTTAAATGCAGCCCTTAATTTACTTGAAATGAGGAAAGAACATGATTTTCTATTAGAGTGCTTAGCCTATTATTTATATCATCTGTGTGTGATAGAATGTTAGTATTTTTTATGTTGTTGGAGTTTATACTCATTCACACCTCACATCAACTGTATTCATTTTTTGTGTGTTGAAGCAGTGACCAGAGGCCAAGCAGGCATGAAACACGAACAGGCACATTTCTAACGGACACTGCACTAGTCATCCTGGCTGATTAGACCTGGGTGGAGCTATTCTGGGAATTTCCTGATATCACAAAACTTTATGTACTCATAACAATGTCAGTTGTCCTGCCCTACCAGGTGCAATAAAAAACGCAACAAAAGTGGTGAGGGAGATGTCAATCAAGTCTACAGTCACAGTCCTACAAAGAGATACATAACATTAAATCAATTAGTAGTTCCAACAAAACACACCAACACTGACTTAAAAAGCCACACAGGTCAAACACCATGTTCGTATATGGACACTGACACACAGAAGTATTTGATCAGAGTCTTAACTGTGATGCAAATGAGCACCCAGAGGCTGACTTATATTTACTTAACACTAAATGAACTTTTTTTACAATCACCCTTGAGTAATTTAAGAGTGACTGTACTTTTTAGTCTAGAAAGCACTTTATTTCTTCATGTAAGGTATCTTGTACATGTTTCAAGTTCTGAGATGATCCTTTTATAGCATTCAAACATTAAAAACTCCAATTGAATATGTTATTTGCTTTGAGAAACACTCGTTCCCTGCTAATGATCCAGGCCACACGGACTCTTACTTTCTGCTGGTAATGGAACACTTGTGGTTACTTAGCCTGACCTTTTGGATGGGGGAGCAGGTACTCGGAGCTTTGTTTGTGTACTTGGCTCAAGTGGAATGGCTTGTCTTACAGCCAAGAGTGCAAAAAGACAGCTCACCTGCTCGACCGCGGAACCACAAACTGTGACAAAGATTCATAGGTCCTCTCCCACTGCACATAGCTCCCTCTGTGACCAAAAAACATGCAGAAACCCATTTACACATAAAGAATAACACCTAATAACACACACTACAAGAGTGCTGTGCAGGAAAACAAGGAGTAAAAAAGTAAATCAACTGAAGGGCAGAAAAACTTCAGTTGTTTCAGTGTGCATGTGTTACTGACCTGAGCACCACTACAAGTAGAGTGGTGAGGTACTCTGAGGCCACTAGGTCTTCTCTCCTCACTATGTCATTCAGACTCCGAGTTTGCAAATTCTCACTAGGAAGACATCTAAGGTCAATATTGACTTACTAACATGTCAATATTAACATACTGACAAAGTGATCCACCTTATTTGTTCTTGATGTCACTCACTCTTGTTTGTGCTTGAGGCTTTGCAGGCTCACTTTCACACTGTTGTAAGCCGCAGCTCGAGATTTTAACTCCAACTCCACCTGAGAGACTTCCTGACACACACATGCAGGCATCCACAGCACATACAATATAAACATCAGAAGTAATGTGGCATAACCTTAAAACTAGTATGAGAAGAAGAACACATTAACTGTATCTAAAATTAATAATTCTATATCCGGTGCTGTTTAAAAATATATATTTTAAATTTCATATAATCTTGATCAACACCTCTACGCATCCATGTCACAGAGCAACAGTTCTACATGTTTGAGCCACTATACATAGGATATTCACAGGTTCATGTTTTCAAATCCTAAAACATTACTCTTTTAGGACTCGTTTTATTTACAATAACTCTTTCAATGTACATATGGGCATGTGTGTGCTGCTTTAAGTCAGTCTTTAAAAAACCTGGATCTATCCTTCAATACCATATTAACTAACTATCACTTATTATGCTCATTTTCATCACTTCATACCTTGGTGATGATGTCTACCAGGCTGCTGAGAGGCAGAGCTGTGGGATACTTGGCTCTGTCCCACTGAAACGTTGTCACATAGCTCATCAGGTCCACTGAGACACACACACACACACACACACACACACACACACACACACACACACACACACACACACACACACACACACAGACACAAGAATTCATAACCAAACTAGAAACTGAAAATTGTAAAACTGCAAACACACCACCACGGCATACTAAACTATGCACTGTAAGCACTGTCAGAAAACACAGTCTATCAAGTGATTCACACGGCACTGCACTCCAGCTCACAGAACAAATTGCCAGCAGATAAAATACCCCTCAGAGACTTGAGGTACTCCTTTAAGGGAGACTGGAGGGCTCTCCGATTCATGTCGTGGTCTGATGGGGGCGGGAAGTGATCACACACATTAGTTAGCATAGTTTATTTGTGGTTTGGGTCGACCAGCTGTCCTATTGCCTCTATGCAGAAGGCTTGTACAAGATAAAGGGATCAGCATGTCTGTGTTTGTATGTATATACATGCATATGGAGCCTAGTTTAAGTGGCTCTTAGTCTTATTTGCAATGTGCATGTAGTCTGGGGCTTCTATTGACTAACTTAATGAGTTTCTATACAATGTAATTAACACCATCAGCATGTATGTGTGTGTCTGTGTGTGACTCACCTCCATTGGCTAGAGCATTTTCCAGCACTTTGTCACTCGACTGCTCCATCACCTCCCTCATACACTGACATGTTTTTTTAATCACACTGACCGGACGACAGGAAACATATCATTATTACAGAGTATTCATATATTTATTCAGTTATAATTTAATCATTTATATCTTACTTTCCTGGAAATCTCTTTTCCCCTCTTATTGCGTGATTGACACTGAGATACACAATGAACTATTAAAGTGGAACCAGGGTTTTACTTATTTATCCAAGTAAAGACCTCTAGTTGAGGAGAAGAAATTCAATGCATGCTAGTTTGGACTAAATTATAAAACGATTCTCCTTTGATTTCCTGTAGGACACATTTTAATGTCATGAACAGGCTTTAGCATCCCCACTTGCGTCGTGTCAGCTCAGACACACCAACAATGAATTTCAAATCAGGAGGGAAAACTAACCGTCAGCTGCCCCTGACCATAAATAAATCATGGCACAGACCGCACACAAGCTCTCAGTTACTAACCTTAATTAAAGACAAAGCTGCACATGAAGCTACAAAAGTGCAATGGCTCCATCCTCATCACCACAGAATGGGCAACATATTCAGTTTGCTTTCATCGCTCTTTCATCTCGACTTTTTTTTTTTTTTACCTTTCAGTCAGCGTGTCGAGCGTGGAGAGGTCATCTGACACACTGAGCAGGTTGTCCAATATTACCACCTGGGCTCACAGCACAGACAAAGACTGATGTTACTGAAGTTGATGTATCACCCATCCCACATCATAGGAAATCATTACACATGAGCAACAAGCTCTGCACGAGCTATGAATTTACTAGCTTGCAGATGTCCATGTGTTGCATTCAATATCACATTTAGCGAGGTTTTCATGTTTGAACTCTTGATAGAATTAAAAAGCTGCTGTCAAAATGATAAATGATTCCAGGCAGCCGAGGCAACATTGATCACGTTGAGCAAAATGGGTCAGATGGAAATTTTTCTTCAAACTGTAGAGCAACCTGAGCCTTCACCAGAGAAGGACACCAAACACCATCACCCTCCTCAACTCCACTCTACTGTATACATATACACACACAACTAACATACACTTACAATTCTCCCTGCTCATAGTTTTTGACAATACTGTTTTCACTGCAAACAACAAAGAGTGACTCTTCTACATCTGGGTCTACAGGCATACATTAACTCTGTATACTCCACTCGACTCCTCACTGGGATAGATAATACGCGCTCTCACCTACCTTGAGATCTGGAATGGAGAACTTGCAGCAGGAGGCCAGTTTGGATTTGGCAATGGTGCGCTTGAGTTTTTCTACACTGGTTAAACTGGTCTTGTCCAGGGGGACAGAAATCAACCACAAGTCTGTCATGACTCCAAGTGCTTCACATAAACACCTCCAGTCAAAATCTTCCCTTCAAGAACAGTTTGGCACTGAAGCAGACACATACAGGAAAACGAGCTGCATCATGGAAAACATAGTCAGGTTTTAAGCTATGGTGACTTTGTAAAATTGAACATTTTCATGATTTTACACTAGTTTATATTATTTAATTTCTAACTCACTAATTGAGTGTGATATCACCATATTCCTTCTCTCAAATTTCTGCCTTGGTTAAAGCTACAAAAAGTCAAATGAAAGAGACTAAAAAGCGATAAAGAAGCAACTTTTTAAAGTAGGATTGTTACCTTCAGGTTATCTTCATGACCATCCTGTGTCAGTCCCACAGGGAGTGCTGGGAGAGTCTGAGCAGCAGCTTCACCTGAGACTGACTGTCTTCTAGGATCACAAGAGGCTGTTACATCACTCCAGCCGATTCAAATAAACGCCACTGGGGAGAAAATGATCGACGTAATCTGCAACTTTGTTGTCACCCTGCAATTCCTCAGTTACACTTAAAGTTAGTTGTTTTTTTCCATCAGATTTGACAGATCTGCAGGCTCTCTCAATTAACCCAACCTAACGGCAATTTAACAAATACATTGCATTATGTGCGTTCAAAAGGTTACTAAAAAATGTCATATGGGATATTCTGAAACACATGTTGACCCAGCATTCATTAGCTGCACAACTTTAAGACACGTTTTTGTATGTATTTTACCTATTATTACATATTTTATATTTTTATATGTAGTTAATATGTATTTATGTCGCCTTTACCCGCCATTGTTTCTTGTTTGTATGGCAGTTGTGACTGGATGAGCGGTATATTGGCTTTGATGTCTTATGTCAAATGTCTTACTGTCATTCTCAGTAATTTAGTTTAAATGCATAAATTGTTATTTTGTCGTAATTTAAAAAGCGACATAAATATTTGCCAGTTAGCTCGTTAACTAACTGGGATTGTCTGTTATTGTAACGTAATGTCTTGATAAAAGATAAGTTATTTCACTTGGATGTGTAGCATGATATTTTCCTCTAGTGTTTTGTAGATTTTTAAGATTCTTAAAATGTTCTTTAATTGAATGAAGTGAGTAGTTTACATCCAGAATCACTTCTGAGAGGAGATGAGATGAGAGGAGAAAGGGGTAGTATACGTGTGTTCGGTGTTTCTACACGGACGTATTTCCGAAAGCTTTACTTCCTGTTTTGGCTCCGCAGCAACAACGTGGATTGAATGTAATGTGTGACCGGAGCCGTACTCACTTTCTACAATGCAGATATCTAGTGTAAACGATGTGAAGATTTACAATTTAAGCCATGGAAAGTCTCTTCCGGAGGTGAGAAGGACGAACTTACTGCAGTTACATTTCAGTGGTTTATTACCTTGAAACGAGCTAACGAGCTAACACAGCTAGCCGGCACGAGAGTAGTTCTCACTTGCTTTTCCTTAATGTAACATTATTGAACAAATTTCACTATCAAACTCTGGAAAAAAATACGTCACTACACAAAATCAGTGCTGGATACTGAAATATAATTCAAGCCATGCTTAATTTTATTAAACTCTACACCAAGTCATAAGTGAAATGTATGGACTGCATTGCCTGTAGCATCTACAGTTTTGATGAAATTGAAAATAACACAATTTATTGCAAAAAATGTCACTTCAATGTAAACCTCTATATCAATAAAGTAATAATAATGAAATATTTATACAGCTGAACATGTTGAGGCACCTTTTAAACAGCACTAACTTGCCTCTGTTAACATGAGCCTTCATCCCTCATGATGCAAAACTTATGTTCGGCTTCCTCTTTCACCTCCAGTGGCTGTCAGATCGCAAGAAAAGGCAGCTACAAAAGAAAGATGTCGGTGAGTTGTCAGCTTCAATTTCAGCAGTATCACCTCTTCGTTTTTGCTCGAAACAGTTATTCTGACATCGTCTTTTCTTTTTTTCCAGACATCCAGCGCAGGATTGAGCTCATCCAGGACTTTGAGATGCCCACAGTGTGCACCTCTATCAAAGTGTCGAGGGACGGGCAGTTTGTCCTGGCAGCAGGTAAGAAGAGCTGTTGATAGAGATAGTTATAGACAGTGATCAGGAATGACTTCTTTTCTCTGTACCTTTTTTTACAAAAAAATTTTTCCATTATTTCAGGCACTTACAAACCCAGGATCCGCTGTTATGACACCTACCAGCTGTCCTTGAAGTTTGAGCGCTGCCTGGATTCAGATGGTAAGTTGGTACACACACACACACACACACACACACACACTTGTTGTTGGACTTTGATGTCATGGACGACTGAATTTGGATAATTTTTTTCTCTCTCTCTAACAGTTGTGGCCTTTGACATCCTGTCTGATGACTATTCTAAGGTAAGACGATGTTTTCTTTTGTAAGCATAATATACAGTATATACTCAAAGCACTCGTATATACATATATACATATATATACATATATAATAAGGGCTTGGAGTATATTTCACTTTCTGGCAGAGCTGTTGTATTGGATTGAATTAGATTGCGCAGGTGGTCCTAATTAAGTGCTTGGTTAGTGTGTGTTAGATGCATTTGTGGTTAGTCAAAGCTGAGTATTGCCATGCCAGCACTTAGAGGAAACTGGTCTCTTTCTTTCTGATTATGCGAGCAGCCTCAATTAAAGGACAGGTTCACAATTGTCCAAATGTGTCTTAAAACAACAGTCAGGTGTCCATCTGCACACTGAAAGAGGTTTTCCATACGCACACTCAGACCAAACAGTTGTGGGGACTCCCTGAGAGGAGTCTTGCACAGAAGTGACTTTGCTATACCAACCGCCGGCTGGCTTGCATCACTTCAGTGTTCCTGTTGACAGTGTGAATGCAAAGAGAAAAAAGGCCTTGAAAGTGTGTTGTTCTCACAGGAGCTCCCGACTGTAGAGATACAACAACAAGATGGAGGACACTGTGGTCACTGTGTGTTAGCTAGCTGTGTGTCGTGGGTTTCATGATAATAACTGAGTTAGATAGGGGACATGCAAATTTTAGACTATGCAGCTGTGTTACAAGGGTTTTTAAAAATGGCGGTTGCCATTGCTGCAATAGCTCATGTGTTTGACCAATCAAGCTACACTTCCATCACTCAATGTTCCTCTTGTGAGGAACATTGAGTCCCTACCATGAAGTAGGAGCTAAAAAAGTCCCTCAAAACCATGTTCTAAAAACTATGATTGTTCACACTTCCTGCAGTGCGGACACAATAAGAAGAAGGTACTATTCAGTTCTTAGAATTATAAAAAAGTCCTTCTGGTCCAAAAGCATCTAATGTAAGTGATGGGGGCCAAAATCCACAGTGTGTCCACACAGTCTTTTTGCCCCAAAATTGATCAAATATTTAAATTCAACTCAGTTTGGTTGATGTGCATCAATGTACAGGTGGTTAAGATTAGTGGACAGCTGCAGGGTCACGCTATAGTGTTGACATACAGCCCCATGAGGAAAAATATAATACATTTGGACAATTTACTTCAGTGATGCTTGACTTATTTGCCAATGTCACAGAATCTTCATGTAATAGTTTTGTACTAAAATCGCTGTTAATCGCGGTTTAAACTGACCTTTTTATTTTTTTAACGCTGATGCACTCAATGCGTTTCCAATCCAAACTCATGAAATGCTCCGATGTTATAATGTCAAGATTGTTATTTGAATGTTGTTTTGACTACAGTTGGTTTTCATTTAAATCACCTTCTCCTCCTGCGTGCAGCTGGTGTTCCTACACTGCGACCGCTACGTAGAGTTCCACTCCCAGAACGGTCACTACTACAAGACACGCATTCCAAAGTTTGGACGGGACTTTTCTTACCACTATCCCTCCTGTGACCTCTATTTTGTGGGGACAAGGTGAGACAGACGTTGTTGATAGATGTATGGGCACTCGCTCATTCAAGCATGGTTTTAAGAATAAGTTGGTTTGGCAGCATTGTTATAATGTTTTTCTTTTGATTTTCAGTTCAGAGGTGTATAGACTAAATCTGGAACAAGGCCGCTTCCTCAACTCACTTCAGACAGATGCTGTGTGAGTATTACAAAGCTCTTTCTCTAGATTCAGCCTGCTAAAAAAAAAAATTGTCATACCACTCAATTCTGTTCAGTGTAAACAGTCGAGCTTTGGTGTAATATGTCAGTCACTGTCAAAGCTCTTCCCTCTCACTGCTCTTAGCTGATGTTCATGATGCTTCTTTTTCTCTTCTCTACCAGAGAGCACAATGTGTGTGACATCAACCCCGTCCATCATCTGTTTGCCACAGGAACCTCAGAGGTAAGCGCCATAGCAGGCTGTGTGTGAAATGAGGCACGGCAGACACACATATGATTGTGGCTGTTTATTACAAAATGAATAATGGCTCATACAAGGACTTGAGAATAGTCATATTATTAAAAAGTCCTGTTTATCACAGTAACAGCTCCCAACTACTGATTAAAGTGTCTTTGGTGAGAGTATTAGAAGCCTGACTTTGCTTGATGCACATTTGATTGTGCAACGTGTATTTAAAGTGAAACAGTTTCACGGTTGATCAAGTTTACTGCTGAAGAAGAGAATTCTTTTAACAGTGCAGAGTGGAAAATAAGCTGCAGACTGTGTGTATCGTGGTTTATGGAAGAGAGTTCAGAAAATTTTCAGACTATTTTGATTGTTGGGTTCCCTGATGAAGGCTCTCCTTCCTCTCTCATCTCTCATCTCTTTGAGATTGTTTGGTAAAAACCATCACGCACCAGCTGGGCTGATACTAATAAGTGTGTTACATGATTTCTGAGTGTTAAAGTTCAAGTTTCTCAAACAGTTGTCTCTCACTTACTCTGGAGCTGTCGACATGAAGAGTTGCCTACTGCAGCTTTTTCTTGGTCTTAAATTCAGTCCCAGTTATTGTTAAACTCTCCGGAGTAGTGAGCTCGCTGAAACCAACAGTGACTCTGCATCCGTCTGACTGTTCGACATCTCTTCTGTTCGGTTTACCAGGGAAAGGTCGAATGCTGGGACCCTCGCGTCCGGAATCGAGTGGGCATGCTGGACTGCGCCCTGAGCAGCCTCACTGAGGGAACAGAGTAAGTACCAAGCTGTCACGCCGAGATGTCAGATGATTTCTGCTGATCTCAGCCGGACGATGCGTAGCATGTAGCCACATGGCACTTTCTCCACTGCTTGTATCTTTGCTGTATTAAAAAAAAAAAAGCTACAAGCTGTGCATCATTATGGTACGCTGTAGAGGACTCTGAAAAGTCCAGTTTTTATCCTGTTACAAAGCAGCAGTGGTGTGTTTACCAAACTGAAATATACATATCTTTCATATCCATATTTCTGACTTTCTTCTGTTGATACGATGATGTGTTTGTGTTGACAGAGTTCAGAGTTTGCCTTCAATCAGCGCACTAAAGTTTAACGGCTCCCTCACCATGGCAGTAGGCACCAGCACAGGACAGGTGAGTCTAAGAAAACACACACACACTCCACTTACTATTTTAAATGTGTGGCACAATATTTTCATGATTGCTGCAGCGGCTGAAGAAACTAAATAACACTGGTTCACAGCTGCATCCTCCACTTTCTTTCTGTTTGTTGTTGTAAACTGTCAGCTGCCCACATGGCACAAAATACCAACTCTTCTTCCTGTAATTAGTTGACTCATAATGAAATGGCTGACGTCATGTGGTCTCCTCTAAAAAGTCAAACTGTTCTCAAAATAAACTCGATAAAAAGGTCAAGTGATGTGACCTTCATAAAATAAAATGTTCCTGTTGTCTTGTGTTTGTAGGAGCACTTGTTTACAGCATTAAACAGATTTCTAAATTTGAGTGTGATTTCTCCACCCTTTGCTTCGTCTTGCAGGTGCTGCTGTATGACCTGCGCTCCAGCCAGCCGCTGCTGGTTAAAGACCACTTCTACAACCTGCCAATCAAGTCACTCAACTTCCACGATCAGATGGACCTTGTTGTATCAGCCGACTCCAAGATCATAAAAATGTGGAACAAAGACAATGTAAGACTCTTAACAGCCGTAAACGTGTAGATGCTGAGACGATGTAAAAAAGGAATTGTTTGCATATGTGGAGGTTTCCTCACTCTAACATTAGCCCATGTGTGAAATCCTTCCATCTTTCATTCGGTGGACATGTGGAAGCTTGTGTTAACATAAATAAATCTTCTGATGTCACCACAGGGCAAGGTGTTCTCCTCTATACAGCCTCAGAGCAACATCAATGATGTCTGCATCTACCCTCAATCAGGTAAGAAGCACCTTTCCAACAAAATCACAAGATAAGAGACATTTAATCGGTTTCACAGCAGCAGAAGCATAAAAAGTGATTTAAAAATAGAAAACAAATAAAGTGAGGAGGGGATGAAATTGGGTGCTCAGTGAAGTGTCTTGTGTCTGCAGACCAGGGCAGACTATGACTACGTTCACACTGCAATCCTTAGAGCTCAATTCGGATTTATTGCTCAGATCTGGGTGTTTTTTGTTTGTTTGTTCACATGTGAAAAAAAAAACAGATCTGAGTCACAACATAATAATGTAGACTGTATAACTTCTGCTGAACAGTGGCCACTATGACTACATGTGATAATTATGGGATAGTGATTAATACCAAAACACAAAATAACAGTAGCACAAGTAGAGAAAATTGTCCAGGTGGTGAACTGACTCAGTGATGTCTGTTACATAGAGAGATATCAAGTTAAAGTTTGCTAAGATTAGCCTCCAAAAGATACTGATCATATCAGACCAATTACTTCATAAGTTCATAAGTAAGAGGAAGAATGTGTACTTTCAAAACTTCCATACTCCCACTTTAAGTTTATTGTGGTTACGAAATTTTCAAAACTGTCTTTCAAAAAGATTTCAAAAGAACACTTATGTCACTCTTCTACCTCCGGGTGGCGCCACTGTGGAGTTCACACACACACACACACACACACACACACACTTTGACTTTTCAGTTTAGTCTCGTCTGTCATTACATACTTGTCATTTTCCACAAGATGCAGGACTGAAGGTGAACTTTCACAATGAAATGATCATTTGCTTCTGATGTAAACCAGATTTTTTAGCTTTAAAGTTTCTTCCAGTAATTATCTTTCTTAAAGATGTTGTAGAGCAATGAGTTAAAGACACTCCCCTCACTTTTGCTCATTCAGCCTCACCACTTCTCTTGTTCTTTTTAAATTATGACTTTTCAGTGAAGACTTTCTAAAAACAGCAGTTTCTATTTCCCTTCTCATTACGGCCGAAACTAAATTCTACCCTTAGGCTACGCATATTCAAGTCTTCACCAGTCACTGTTTCACATTCTAGTTCCATTTTTCAAGTGTAATAAGACTTTCAGATATACACGACTGGAACTACACTCAGTGTTTACACCGTATATGAGCTGTGCAATAGCCGCTCTGCTCCTGTCATCACATCGCGTCACCTGCATCCTGTGTCTCATTGACAGGTATGCTCTTCACCGCCAATGAAGATCCCAAGATGAACACATTCTACATCCCGGTGAGTGCAGAGAGACATTTACATTCCTCAGCTGTGACTTTATAGCCCGTGTGCAGCAGACGGGTTCACGTTCACATCCTGTTCATCAAGTGTAGGCCTGACAAGCACATATCTGATAGAAACACAGGCAGACTCATTCTTTATGGTGCAATAAAGGACATTTGGTGTTGTAGAACAGATGTGCAGACAGCTGTGTGTACAAAGATGGGTGATTCAGGTAATTGTTTGAGAACGTGTGTGGGCTGTTTTTCTTTAATATGTTGGTTAATCTGATACCCACAGAGCTGCTGCGTTGTAATATAAGCTGGAAAAAGTCATCGACAATCTGTCCTGTGACTGATACGATCTTACATCCTGTGTTATCTAAGAGAAGGTGTGTGTGTGTGTGTGTACAGTAAACTAGACTTTGTGTGAATGTGTAAATTCCAAGCATGATGGATTTGGACATGCTGAGTGCAGCCCTTCTGTCCTGTATTAGTGAATAAACCTGTTTGCTGCTATATTAGTTGATCCGTTGTCCTTTAATGTCAATTCAGGTCCATCCAGTTCCACAGAACTTTGCATGGACAAGTTTTTCCACACATTTCGTTGAACGAAGCGTCGTCTCTGCAGGGTCCAGTGAAAGTCACACACACACAAACTGTTACACGAGTTGAAAGTGTTCGGTTGATTGGTGATTTTCTGAGAAACGCAGCTTCCGTGCAGCTCGGAGGTGTGCTCAGAGTGCAGATCATGATTTGACAAAGTACTTTGTGTCCCGAGAGCGACTTTTTATGCGATTGTTTATTGTCTCAGGGAAACAAATTACTTGGAAACATCAGGACGTGCCGTCAGACTTGTTTGAACAATCTGTTGGCGCCGCCATTAAGATTCAGTGTGGAATAAGCCAGAGATGATGGTGTCTGTAGGACAGCTTGAAGCTTTATCAACTGTCACTTCAGCACTGATGAAACACGAAGGAGTTCTGTTGACTTTAGCCCCAGTGTCTGACACCATGTGATGTCATCATCTATGTGGACTGAGTGGACTCCAATAAACAGGCAGAACAGCCTCAGTTTAGTGTATTTTAAGTGAGTCAGTGAAATGTCATGAGTAGATCTTTGATCTGCTCAACTTGAGAGTAGTTAACCCTTACTGAGCTCAGTGTTTTATAGCCACATATGAAGGAAGAGAAGGTTTGAGAACTGCTCTAAATGGTGACATAAAAGAAAACACGAATGGATATATGACTTGACAAACATTATAAATGTGTGATTAAAGGGAAGATGAATAATAATTTACAAATGTAGTGTCTCAGCTCAGAGTGAAGTAATACAGGGAAGGAAATCTCATGTATCTACATAACAAGAAAGACATTCTCTTTCCATTCTGAAGCATTCCTTCTCAACCTTCTTAACAGATAACACACTTTATTTATACAACAGCATCCTCTAAGACAACGTCTGTGACGCCTTTTTAAGTTCCCTCATGTACACAGTTCCTGTAATCATTCCCTCTCTCCATACTGGCCTTTAAGCGATCCCTGCAGTCGTCATTCTGAGCAAAAAAAAAACCTTCTAACCTTCTAAACCTTGTAAACATTCTAAAGTTCAGTCGATGATAATATGAGGCTTCACCATCTGAGTTCGATAAATCAAGTGGAGTTTTTTTATTTTCAAAATTACAGACTATTTAGGACAAAGGTCATGCAGTAGGTTTGTTGCAGGGCCAAAACACCATCAATAAACCTACACATGACTGCAAGGACAAAGACACACACTCCATTTGCTTACTCAGACTGCAGAAGCCTCATATTATCTTCAGCTGAACTTTGGGTTGTATTCTGGCACGGGACGACGACTGTGGATTTTGTCCTACATCTCTTACATTTACCTTTCTTTAGTAAAGAGAGGAGGAGAGCAGGGATGATTACAGCAATGCAGAACTCTTTAAAATCAAGCCGGTTTTATTTGTATAGCAGAAAATCATAAATTTGCCTTTTTTATCCTTAATGAACACATCCACACAAAAAGAACTATTGGAAACAAAATGGAACAAAGAAGAAGTTCTGAGGATTAGGTTTTCTTTCCAGACCAACGAAATGTTGATGAGAACACGTTTGAGATTCCTGGTTTGGTGCTATAAATACAACACAGCTTCTAACTTCTAAGCGTGAGCCGGTGCCTAAGTTAGAATTTCCAACAGACACTCGGCAGTGACAATGTTAGGATAGTGCAATGAAAGGAGCAGAGCGCACACTTGTGAAAATGATCAGTCAACATGAGAAGCTGTATGCTCTCACTGTATCACCAGTATGGAGTTAGATGTCAGCATGACATAATCTCAGTCATTTCTACCTGGAATGGAAAGATGATCCGGGAAAGTTAGTCTATATTTATTTGAACGAATACATGAAAGGTTTCGTATTTACTCGACAGTTAAAACATGTGTCTGTCTGTGTGTGTGTTTAGGCGCTAGGGCCTGCACCTCGCTGGTGTTCCTTCCTTGACAACCTGACAGAGGAGCTGGAGGAGAGCCCGGAGAGCACAGTGTATGATGACTACAAGTTTGTCACCCGGAAGGACCTGGAAAGCCTGGGTGAGAGCTGAGTGCCTTCATTCCTCCTCGTTAACTTCACCTCATGTGCGAGGGGGGAAATCAGTTACACAACTATTTTCACAGCAAAAGTTTTCCGCTTTTTTTTTTTTTTTTTCCCAAGCAATGTAAGCATTTTTTTTTCTCTTTTCTTTAGAAAGCATGCAGGGTCAAAGAGATCCGTCAAATAGTTCAATGAGGAAAGATTATTACAAAACTCCCAAGTTAAACCTAAAACTGCAAATCAATGGGAGTCACGTTGCCGCCAAGGGTGGCCTGACTATATAAGTAGAGGCCTAGGGAACGATTGACAGGCTTTAGGTAAGAAAAGTCTTATGTGTGGGGGTGGTAGGAAGGAGGGCTTTGGGGGGTGTGGGGGGGGTTAGAGTGGACACTGGAAGGGTTGAATGAACATTGGAATGCAGGCTCAGCAGTAAAGAGATCAAATGACAAGAAGCAGAAAGGTGGTTGGCTGCCGTGGAATAAAAGCAGAGGAGGGGGCAGGCAGGGGAACAGCGGTGTTGATTTACAGGAGCCGCGTAATGTGGCTCGGTTATGTAACCGCGAGGCTGCCTGGGCGGACTGAGTACAACACATTGACGGAAGATCCTCCACATTCTCGTGTCCCTTGTGATCTACACGCACTCACTTGCTTGCACTTGCTTCCAGGCTTTGACGCAACAAATGCCTTTTCTAAAAAAAAAAAAAAAGAGAGAGAGAGTCATTCCAGGGTGGAGATTCTTACACTCTTCTCAGATTTTAATTGCTACTTGTTACTCTAGTGACACATTTTCTCTAAACTACTTGTTTGTACACTATAATCCTGTTCAGTTATGCAACATTAAGACATGATGAATGAAACTGGTAATCCACTCCCTTTTTTTTTCACTTTTTTGTACATAAAATGAGGAATAGCTGATGAAACATTTTTGATGTATAGAAAAGAAAGACAGAATGCTGTAGAAAAAAGTTAGATATTTATGTCAAACAATATTTTTTTATGTCATTTATGGAAAATCTGAATTGATCTGGGATTAACTTCATTGTTTCCCACCAAACTGCTTACAGATATCTAGTAATTTTTTCACTAATACATTTCTTATGTGCAAAGGTTCAACCTTTTTAAACAAATATTATTTATATAATAGGATCCACTCGTCACTTCAGTTTCTATCCGATCAATCAAGCAACTTCAATTAAAAATATAGATGTTGTGTCATTCTTTATACTCAGACATGAACCAATTTAGTCTTAAGTGATTCTTGAAAATAAAAAAAAGTACATCTCTGACTATAATTTTCAGTTTTCCTCATAAATACCTGACTTTGTGTTGTTTCCCTACCGGTGTCAGGTTTGTCTCATCTGGTGGGATCATCGCTCCTGAGAGCCTACATGCACGGCTATTTCATGGACATCAGGCTTTATCACAAGGTAAAGTGTCTTAACTGCTGAATCAAGTTCTTGTAACACATCATGCATGTTTGGCAGAGTCCTTAAGATCAGACTGATAGTAACATAACATGTGTTATAACATGACATATAGCACTGCATTAAAGGGTTGTTTGATTTGGCCGCAGGTGAAAAGCATGGCAAATCCTTTTGCATACGAGGAGTATCGCAAGGATAAGATCCGGCAGAAGATCGAGGAGTCCAGGACCCAGAGAGTGCAGGTTAAGGTGAGAGATCCAGACAAAACGTCTCATCTTTTCACTACAGCTTCACCCGCTTTATTGAGCAGAACTGCCCAAATCTCAGGCCTGAAACCTTATATTCTTTTTTTTTCATTTGTTTGTGTAAGAGAGGAAATCATACAAATCACAGCTTTTTCACTGTTCCTTGCTCAGTATTGAAAACTAATAGTGTTATACATATTTCACATTTCTTCACATTGTTAGGGTGCATTCCCCTTGTCATACACCCCTTCCACTAAGTATTTCATGGAGTGAAAACGACTTCCCAAACTGGTTTGCACTGGTTATTGCCTGTGACGCTGTCAATAACAGCTGACAGGTGGGGCAGGATGTGAAGGCAAGGACAAAAAACTAAAAGCCTCTAGAAATCTGTATACTATGATTTTTGTTTCATGATGTCAGTAAAAACGGGTGTGTTGATGCAAAAAAAAAAAAAAAAAAAATCAAGCTGGCTGGGTCATGTTGCCCATTTCCTGTGTGTGTGTGTGTGTGTGTTGTCTGGGTGTGTGTGTAATCTCATGTACAATTTGTCCTGACTGAGACAGAAGCTGCCCAAAGTGAACAAGGAGCTTGCTCTCAAGCTGATGGAGGAGGGAGATGACGAAGCAGAGCTGGCTTCTAGGAAAAAGAGGGGCAAGGTAGATATGTTACACGTTCATGTGTTCCTCAGTTCTTTGAATTTATTAACTCATCATACTCATCATAGCACTCTTTCTTGGAGATGACACATCTTTCATTTCAGTGTTTATTGATTATATTTTGCCCAAAAATGTGATTGGAATTAAAGATTTTTTTTAAGAGAGATAAGTTCCTATCACCATGTTTCTTCATGTACCTCTTGAACTTGTGAATCGACATGCTCTACCCATAAAATCCTATTCACCATTTCAACTTTTTTTCAAAACTGTAGGCTCTCCCCTCAATCCTGGGCGACGACCGCTTCAAGGTGATGTTTGAAAACCCCGAGTACCAGGTGGACGAGCAGAGCGAGGAGTTCCGTCTGCTCAACCCCATCGTCTCCAAGGTCGGACAGAAGAGGAAGAAGAAGCTGCGTCTGTTGGCTCAGCAAGCTGCCGCCTCTCAACGGGTAACGCTGCGCTTACATACCAGGCACATTTCCAGTGTAGGCCTGGAATTTTAAGTTAAAAGTTCTCTAGAAAACCAAGCGAAAGACATCAGGCTTGAGTTACTAGTTCTTCAGTTGCTCTTCCATGAGAAAGTAAACAACTTGTATTAGAGATTAAAAGGAATAATTTGACATTTTGGGAAATATGCTTATTCATTTTCTTGTCAAGAGTGCATTGAAGATTTATAACCCACGCCTATGTGAGAGTGTTATCAATCTTCTCATCTTGGCAAGAAAGTGAAGAAACATATTTCCCAAAATGTCAAACTATTCCTTAAAGCCTGAAGCAAGTAGCATAACTAAATAGTGGCTTTCCACATTCAGTTCTTGTATTGGATTTATTGTATGAAGTGTGATATCAGCTTGCAGCATCCTATAATCTGTCCAGACATGGTCATCTTTTTTTTCTCTGCAAGCCTGCTCTGTTTGCACATACTGTCTATTCTAGATGTTGTTTAGGAAGGAGGGTGATTGTACATTAAAGAATATCACATCAGTATTTCTTGCTTTACAACATCTCTGTCCAGGAGGCTGAAGAGGAAGAGGAGTCCGAAGGGCGACCCAGCTCCGAGGAAGAGAGTTCGGATGACGACAAGAGTTGGGTGGAGGAGGTTAGGGAGCAGCGGAGGCTGCTGTGGCAGGAGGGCCGAGACCGCCGACGGCAGGAGAGGAAGGAAGCAGACCGCAACACTGTCCTGCTGGAGAAGGAACACGACGGAGGAGAGAAAACCTCAGACATGGCTGACAGCAAGAAGACAAGTCAGCCTCAGTTTTATCAGATCAAAGCCGGGGAGGAGTTCCGCAGCTTTAACGAGATGTCCCGCAAGCAGAAACTACAGAAGTATGTCTGCGGAAATGTATTAAGTGGAACTGATATACGAGTGATGGCTTCTGCTCTCTGAAAGCCCGACTAATATTCAAATTGCTTTAAGGCAGAGGTTTTCAAAATTACTATCTTAAATAATACACAAAACCATGCTTAGAGCTGAAAGTCAGCAGAAATGTACTAATAGTTTCTATCTGCATTCTATGTAAACTGTGCACTGTCTGAGCGAGGTGTGTGTGTTCTTCCAGGGCTTCTCTTGAGGACCGTCTGAAGTTGGAGGAGCACAATGGAACCAGCAACATGACCGACACAGCAGTGGGCAGCAAACAGCTAACCTTTACGCTCAAAAAGGTAAACTGCTCATGCGGTCACTTATTCATTCCCATCTTTCCATCGTGTGAAGCGACAGACAAAGCAAATCACAACACCCTAAATAAAACTTTATTATATGAAAGAGCGTTGTTTTGGGAATGTTGTTTATTGGTTATTCACTTGATTTGGCCTTTTTTTTTTCTCTTCCCCCACCTCTACCTGCCATCTGTGTACAGGTGATAGAAACACACAGCAGAACATTACTGAATATACATGTTTTTTTTCTGTCCACCTTTGCAGTCGGAGCAGCAGAGGAAGCAGCAACAGGCAGAGCGAGAGCACCATGAAGAAAGGAAGAAGTTGAGGCGCTCTGCCGGACACCTTAGCAGCGGCCGTGGGAGGGGCTGGGGCGGCGGCAGAGGAAGAGGAGGAGGAGGAAGAGGAAGAGGAGGAGGAAGGGGCCGGTACTGAGAATGGCAGCGCTAGTCCGCACCCAGCGCCTTCGTGCTGGATGGACAACAATCCTCACCTAAAGTCTAAGTTTTCAGGTTTCTTACCTTCACTCCGCCCAGGCAGATTTCTTAAAATGTTGAAGAGTACTGATTTTAAGCTCTACTGACGTTCTGGAGACGTTCTGCACAAGTGGCAAAGACTGACATTAATGAACAGACAAGCCTGCCCTGCTCCTGGGTGGTCTTGGCCATGTGTTTAGTTGCTCTCTGCAAATTCAGAGCATATTAAAAATGATTACCTATGTTGTTGGGTGTGTGCATGCACTGTAAAGCCTAGACCATTATCCAAAACACCTTAAAGTACTTTGACTACATACGTTTTTAGCATGGGTGGCCCCAGGAGGAATTAAAGCAATGAAGAGCTGAAAGGACTTAACATGACCTGCCTTGTCTCAGGCGTCTAGTTTCTTACATCTGCTCCTTAGTGGAGCTCTATGACAGTTAATGGAGGAGATAAAAGATGTGTGTGTGTAAAAATGTAGTATTTTTTAATGCTCTTTGTTATTACCATATATTGTTAAGCCAACACTGGATTAACAACACTTGTACTTTATAATATATTTGGTACAACACTTGTTTGTCTACAATGTTTTTATTGCTGAAAACCAAAATTTTCTACTTGGGCTCAAATTGTGAACTGGCCAAATTACAACATGCTTCCTGTTCAGCAGTTTGGTAACTACTTGCATCAGCAGTAAGAGGAGGCGGGAGAGAAATGTGAATGAGGAAGGTTTTTTTTTTTTTTTTTTTTTTAATTTTCCCCGCCAACAACTGCAGTTCTTGGAAATAGAGGGACTGCCTGGGTGTCCTTCCCATCCCCCAATGTGGTTCATGGTGTGAACCCCCTTCTGGTGTAGCATTGGCCCATTTCAAATGTTAGGGAGGTGTGTTTCAGCCCTCAGCATACCAGCAGTGACCCAAGCTCATTTGAACTCCTTTGACTATGCTGACCATGCGTTAGCACCATGGCAGACGGTCAGGTTTTGTGACAGTATGAACAACACTTCACTGAAGAGGAATCCAGGAGATTATAGCATGTTAGACACAAATGTCACCCTGGACATTTGCTGCAAAAGCCTTACATACTTGCGACATTGTTAGCTTTACAGGAACATTTTGGGAAATACCCTTATTTTCTTTCTTGCTAAGAGTTATTAGAGGGGTTTCATATCACTTTCATGTAATTACGACATTTTTAATCCCAAATAGCATTCACAGTTACTTCCAAGTCATAATTATGTTTGAGGAACTGACTTCTCAAAACTCCAATATACTCTATCTGAATAGGTGATTCATAATACAGAAATGCCTGAAAATCAAGCAAATATGGATGCTTCACTTTAGTCAAAGTCTGTTGTTCAAGGTGATTAAACCTAAGTTTAATGAATACATTGTCATATTGTCACTGAACAGTATTATTAACTTGTAAGATGTAGACATGGCAATCTATATGATGTGAATGTGGCATGGGTAAAGGTCAAATCTTGTACATATATGGCATGATTATGTCATCTTTGTATACTGCTAAATAGATCAGGCTAAGGGGTTAACATACTTAAAACAGAAATCCATCAGTGCAAAGCCTTTCTAAGATGAACAGGAAACTTTTTATCCAGGTATTTGTTGAGAGATTGTCATCAGTAGAGAGGTTACTGCATGAGGCCAGACGACAAAGCTCCAGCCTAGTTTACTCCTTTGTGTTGGGACATGGTTGATACTATCCCACTGTAGAACAAATAAACATCATCTAGAAGAGTATCATGTGGTATAGTTCTCTAATCTGGGTTCCAGGCAAATTGCCCCCTTTTCCTTTCACAATGCTTTAGCTTCACCATGACAACTGGCAATCGGGCCACAGGAAGTGGGTCAACCAAAGCTGGCATAAAGAAGCAAGGAAGTGCTATTTGATACACGGTAGTGCGTAAGCCAAATGATTGTTTAGACCCACAATATGCCCTTTGGGTTGTGATTTTTGAAGAAGATTTCAGTCCCATGTGGAATTTATCAAGGCATGTTTTCACAAGGAGAGATATTGCATACTCCAACCAATGCTAATCAGAGCTTCATGGTGTTAGGACATTGGGCGTAATAGCAAATCATGGTGTGTTTCAGTTTAAATTATATTATTATATTATTAAACGCCAATGTAGCAAGAAAGTGGAAGATCTGTCCCAGTTCCATACTGTGTACTAACTGCATACAGTATACTAATTTTCATAGCATGTTTTTGCAGTTAGCCTACAAGAAACCAATACTACATTGTTAGTTACCAGCATGAATTATGCAATAAGTGCAAAGGCAACTAAACTGTGTTCAGAATGCACAGTAAAACCTATCAAAAAAAAATTCTGAGGTGTTCCATGGAGCTGTTTCACCACCATTCACTCTTTTAATGTTGCCCAGCTGTGAGTAGCTCCTCCATTTTCATTGTTCTTTGCATTGTGGCAGAATAATGTTAACTATTTTGAGTATACTTGGTAAACATACTTGTGTTTCTGCTGTGAACACACAACAGATTCAAAACCTACTCAGAACTAGTGTAGTCTGGATTTGGAACACGGCTGTGAGAGTTTACAGCCATGCTAGCGATTATGTGAGGCATGTTAGGCACAGCAGCTTGCAGCTACATGCTAACATCACCATGCTAACATGCTCTCAATGTTATATTAGGTTTAATGTTTTAAATATTAGTGTCAGCATTCCAACATCTGCTAATTAGCACTAAACTCAAGGTACAAGGAGACATGGGAATGCCTTGGAGTAGTTTTACTGGTATAGTATTTGGTTATAAAGTGTTGGACAAACAGAAATGTTGAACTCATGATGGTGCAAAGGTCAAGAGATCAAAGTTTTTACATTCCATCCTCTGGCAACCACTGATGTCGGTACTATTTTGATGGTACTTCATCCAACAACTTTGTAGTGCATTTATAGCATCAGAAACCTTCCCAATACAGTTGACTTGGGTCAAACAACTTAGATGAAGTTTTGAAGTCATTAGCAATACCTGAGGCTAGTATCAGACAACCATTAGGCCTTTGACTTGACTTGGCTTGTAAGTAATCACATGAATTGTCCTATTAAGATGTCCCAGACTGTAGCTGTCATTTATTTGATCATGTGTTTGACAAGGTTAAAGTGTCAACCTTGAGAAAAGGTTAGAACACCCCTGTCGATCTACAGTCAAGTGTAAATGTGGATGTGTGTAAAGTTCATTGAACAACACTGTTCCTTCAGAAGTAGAGTCTGATTTATGGGCAAATAAATCTGATCACAACTGCTTTCTTTGGATGCATTCAGATGTCAGGTATGAACAGCAATCTGTCTCAGCTACGTCTAGACATGCTCTGTCTTAGAGAAGCCAAAAAGGGCCAGCGGCATAGAGAACTACACTTCCAGTCAAAAGTTTGGACACACCTATTCATTCAAGGGTTTTTCTTTATTTTTACTATTTTCTAAAAAAAAAAAAAAAAAAACTATGACATAACACATATGGAAGCAAAAAAAGTGGTAAGCAAAAAAAGCTTAAGATGAAAAAGTTTGCCTTGATGACAGTTTTGCACACTATTGACAGTATCTTAACGAGATTCATGAGGTAGCAATTTTTTTGCTTACCACGAAATTCCATATATGTTCTCTTTTAATTCTGATATCTTCAGTATTAATCTACAATGTAGAAAATAGTAAAAATAAAGACAAATCCTCGAATGGGTAGGTGGCTCATATCATTATTAAGGCTGTAGCCTGTGATGTAGGGTCACTAGAAGACATTATGTCATTTTAAAGGATCCAGCTCCATTCTTTTTAAATGAACATGTTCACATTCCTTATTGTGCATCATAAAACAACACTTGAACAAGTTCTGACCAACAGCACTGTTCTGCCAGGGTTAAATTACTTTGAATTAAAAGAAGTCATTTTTCAATCACTGATAGGCACCACCACTTCTTACAGCCTCCTTTTCCACTCCCTATAAACATGCTCTAAGAAATCTGTTAGACATGTGGGAACATGTTGGAGAGGGCAGCCTTACTGGTACTGTATTTTTCACCAAAAATCATTTTAATGTTGCATATTAACATTAATATGAAATAATAGTTATTATTTTCCAAATTAAATTAAAATTAAACATATCAAATATAACAAACTATGAAAAAACTATTTTACATTGCACAGAATCAACAGCAGCTGGTGTCAACTTCCAGATGAGGAACTGTTCAACAAGTCAAACAGCTACTTAAAGTTGTTGCAGCCAGTATTGTTCACGTTGAAGTGAGGTGATTTGAATCTATCTAGAGCTGCAACCAGCTGTCACTGACCTGTTGTGGGTCAGACCAAAGACACGGCTCCTTGAAAGATTAATCCACTTAACTAGTTAGATGGTCTGCCTTAACTAGCAGTCTCACACGTACACACACACACACGTCATCATCTGGCGAGCAATGTCGGTCAGGTTTGACAACAAGGGAGTAGGGACAAGAGGAGATAGTGAGAGAAAACATTTCATTTGGAAACAAAGATCTAGACTCTGCAGTTTGCATGGATTTTCTGGCTAACTGTTAACTTTCTTGTTATTGTAGAACTTGTTGATGATATGTTTGGGACAACTTTTTTAATTTTTTAAAAGTTTGACTGAGTAAACATATCTGCACCATTTTAATTGATCATTAATCTTTAAATCCTCTCCTCCAATTTCTCTGCATACTATTATATATTTGTGCCTTTGTTGCTCTGTCAACACTACAATTGTTACCTCTTTAATCTTCGCACACCCCACTGGAGTGTAAAGTTGTAGCTTTTGTGATTTTTTCCACCATCACACAGCAATTCTGTCTTAATTGTCTAAAATGGTTTTCAGGGTGGCGTCCCTGAAAACCAAGATGTGTAACATGTAATCACAATGTCTTTGGTTCAATTCTGACTGTTTCTTGTCAATCTCTATTCGTTCATTGATTGTCATTGTTGATTATAATGGCATTGTGGTACACACTTTGTTAGTTTTATTTTTGATCTTTATATGGGCTACGAGTAAAATGCCTCCATACTGTAATCCCATCACAGATTCCCCTGATGATGGAAAGTAGATTTTGAGTCATTTAGGAAACTATGAGTCATTTCAAAACCATGACTCATCTCCACATTTAATAGGAATATTAGGCTATGAACTCCACTCTAGGGCTACCTTCTATGAGATCATATCGAGTCTGCAAGCTACATCCACTTCAGGCTTCAGAGCTGCTCAGCTTTGGAACAACATCTATCCAGAGGTCAACAGACACTTGAACCTGGACTAGGTTAGGCGAGGACACTTAGAATACAGTCGCTTTTCTTCATTTATTACAAATGCATGCCCGATTTACTAAAACTTTGGGCAAATATGATGGTGTTAATGGTAGAAACCACGACACAGAGTGTAAAGCAGTGAGCCTCCTCTTCAGTCTGTGTCTTTTATCTCCAAAAGGATCAAAGGAGTGAAATGTGCTGATGCAGGATGTTCAGCGAGCTTCAGGCCAACCTAGGAAAGCACAAAAGATGTTCCAGTGAAAATACGATGACTTTTTTTTTTTTTTTTTGCCTCGGTCTCCCCACTGTGGAGCGAACTAACTGTGGGCAACTCAACCTTGAAAAAAGAAGAAATGATGAGTCAGCAGAGCGCCAGATTAAACAGCTCTCCTCTCATCACTCCAGGGACAGAGCTGTGGGCAACCAGGGCAGCTACATGGCCAAAGGCTAATTTGATTATCAGGACATTTCGATACAATTTAGACTATAATTAGGCTTAATTAAAAAAATGATTCATTTGGTTGAAATTATGCATTAATCAATGAATCAATCAAACTTGATTTGTACAGCACCTTTCATACAGGTTAGTGCAATTTTTGCATGTTTTACAGATGACTGACAAGCTGATAAGAAGACAAATGTAAAACTGTACAAATGTTAACACTAATAGTTGGTATGTGTTAATAATTTGATATTCTAAATAATAATCCTATCCAGGCACTGCCATAAACTCAGGGAACTTTAAACATCCTGAAACATTTGTATTTATACTGCCTCTTCACAGACAGGCACATGTACAAAGACACAAAATTGGGTCACTGTCACAGGGGGTTTTCACAACGATGCTGAGGATGTGACCCCGATGTGTCAGCACCAGCACTCCACGAATAATAAGAAGCAGAGGAGTGCCAACTTTTCAACACAAAATAGATGTGAGATGTTCATCCTGATAGACCACAGTCACTGGACAAATAGGCTGACAGGCATTTGAACTGTTAACCAGCCATGCATGGACACTTTGCAGCAAAGTGTGCATGCAAAAAAAAAAAAAAAAAACTTTTTTAACTTTGTAAAAGTAATTTGATAAAGACGTCTAACAACCTTCAGCACTGGAAATTCTGACCTTCAGATTTAAGACACTGAGTAATACAAGCTGCATTATGTCTCAACATTATCACAATGACATTTTAAAGATAAGCTGCTTGCACACTGTGGAGTTAAAGTCATTTCAGGAAAAAAAAAAAAAACAGTTTTCCACAACAAGGAGTCACAGAAACAAGGCAGCGAAAAGTTTTATCTTGTTTTCTTGCATCCACTAAAATGTGTCCTCACTGCCATTTTGTCTCAAATACCATGTTACATGGTGGAGGAACCCTGCATGTGGAGAGAGTCTACAGCCACGCTGGCAGCTCTGTGAGGCTGTACTTAAGTACAGCAGTACTTTGAGCTAAATTATAAAGTCAGCATGCTAACATGCTCACAGTTAAAATAGGCCTTTTTCACTGCAGACTTGTCATGGTAGGAAAAGGCAAAGGGTTTACTAATAACATTCTCATTTTATTCAAGTATCCCAGTAAGCTGTGACAGTGTGACAGTGACAATCATGGTGGAGCTTCCAGGAAAAGTCAGCAGATCACCAAAGTCAGTAGGATTCATCCTTTGGGGAAATAATGTCTGTTCAAAATTTTGTGTCTGTCCATCTTATAGATGTATAAAGAAACCTCATAGTGACACTTAGGGAAAAGTCAGAGGATCACCAAAGTCAACAGGGTTCATCCTTTGGGAACCATGAATGTTTCCCAAAGGAATCTTGTAACAATCAGGAAATAGTTGTTGAGATATTTAAGCCTGGACAAAAGTGGTGGACTGACCGACCAACAGGCCTTATTGTACACATCCATAGAGCCAACACTACTAGCATGACTAAAAAAATGTCAGAATCATCTTAACAATCTTTAAAGCAAGACAATAACTTTTGAAAGAAGTCCATACATTAAGAATTCAATTTCTAAACAATAAATTGTGCCCATGCTCAATGCAATACACTCAGAGGCTAATGTTAGCAATCTTTAGGTAGGTCCTGCTGTGTAGATGATGTAACTGAGTTGTTAACCGTATGTCTGTCTTTTCTACTTGTACTACTGTACACTATGTTTAAGTATTTACCATTATTCCATAATTGCCACTTGTGGCTTCAGTGGTCACTGTTCAACAAAGGTAACAACACACAGCTGACATAACTTACTTAACTTCTAACACTTCCACTCCTTGCCAGACATATGATACTTTCATAAGGGAAATGTACTTTAAAGATGTCATTCAAGAGGTAGATAAGAAGTTTAGTTTAGATAAGAAGTTTGTGCTTTAGTTTGAGTACATACAGTACATTCATCTTAGTCAGCATGTTTCCTTCCTTTATTTACAAGGAACTAATAAAAGAATCAGTGATACTAACCAGAGAGGAAAAACAGGCCTGGCCTGTGAAATGAAAATGTGTGTTTTATCTAGTTTTGATCCTGCAGGGTACTTTGTTCAAAGGCAGTAAACTTATTTAAAAAGATGAAATAAAAAAAAATAGTAGGAAAGCAGGAGTTTTTTATTGGTGGTAAACGATTTATAAATTACCACACAACGTCCAATAAAATGGGTATATTTCAAACTGTTCCCTTAAACTTTATTAAGATTTAATACTACAGTTTCTCTAGGAAGACATGTATCTATACATAGCTTACCTAGGCTAGATGTCAAGACAGCAGGAGTAGTAATATGACATCAACCTTGAATGACCTGACTACAGATGAGCCCAGTCAGCAAAGACCCACAAGACCAAACCTTCAATTTACTTTTTTTTTTAAGGTATTGCAGTAATATGCCAGACACTACGGCATGACATAATATGCAAGCCTCCCATTGTCTGTATATTTTATGTCTTCATTTAATGTCTTCATCACAGTAAGTAGTTTCATTTTTGTTTGATGGTGCTGCTTTTATGCCAGCCTGCATTGATGCAACAAAACCAACTTCATGTTTGTATCTAAATTCAGGGATTGCAGTACTGTTGGCAACAATACACTTCCTTTCTGTGGCTGGTTGGTCATGGTTCAGTGGCTTTGTGGTGCAACGGTTTTGACTCTACCCAGCTGTCTGGGTGGAGTCTGTGGCGTCATCATTGCTTAAAGTTGATTAAGTTATCACTGTGTCAACATGCTGCTGGAGCCCCCCCACCCCCCTCAAAGTAACTCTGCCTAATTTGACATGACAAATTGACCAGAGTCAAAAGAGCAGAGTAACAACACAGGTACCATCTGCTTGGATGGGCCGAAAGCCATGAAAAGAAACACTAAGATTTCCGGTCTCATAAGTAGCTGTCTGGGCCAGCCACATATGCTAACATATATTGAGGTCAAGCCTTCATGGATTTTGCCAGCTAACCCCTTATGAAGACTAAACACCTGCAATCCTCGACCTCTGACCCCACAGTCACTGTTGTTGACAACAGGTTTATATAGAGTAACTTACTAACTTATTAGGCTTTTATAGGCTATATTAATTGTCATATGATAATTGATAGATGCCAATGGAAGATGGGAATAGCTAAGTTAATGGAAACATTTAAATTGTGATCAAAATATTGCATGGAAGGGAACCAATGTGTGACCAATGTGTGAATAATGCTGTATAATGCAAATGCTAAAAATATGCTAAACCCTAAGTGCTACTGGGAATATACCATACCAAGTAGTTGTAACATGCTTAGTTATCATAAGCAGGCCGCTGGACAGTGCAAACTGAGTTACTTACATTTAGTTATCGCTGTATTTTTTTAATAAGAAGTTTGGACCTCTGCTAGAGTCCAGTTACCAGTTAGACTCCAGTGGCTGGCTATGCTGAGCTGTGTAACAGAAATGAATTAGCTAGCTTTTAAAGGTGTTATATGTAAAACCAGGCCCTGCCTGCCCTGTCTCGTAAGTCCACTTTGTGCCTCAAGAGGTGATAGTGAGTCACTGTAGTGTCCAGCATGCCCTCGGTCTAACATGAGAGGATGAAAAAGCCTACTGTTTGCAGTCAATCTGTGCTATGGCATCATCAAGATATCAAATGCAACAGAGACATTAGAGCCAGAGATAAATTACCAAAGAGCTTCACAGATCAGTTCATTATTTGATGTTCTCCCACGAAAAGAGATCTGACAAGGAAGAAAGAAGAGGACAAAATTGAATCCCTGAGCTGCCAGACAGCTGCCTTGCCAACAACTGCTTTCCGTTAATTTATCTCCAGCAGGAGATAAAGATAAGAAGACAGCGAGTGAGAGAGAGTCAGTGTGTTGTACTAATTCTTGTCTCATTTGTGGTCTGATAAACAGTAAATTCATCAAATTCATTGCTCCTTATCGCTATTTTCCAAGCTACACATAATGGCTTGAATGCTACAGAGGGCATATCTTGCCAAGTCCATTACCTGTTGGTAAAAGTGTCCACCAAAGCGATAACCTTAATTACTAGGGCTGCCCCCTAGTAGTCGACCAAACCATTAGTTGATTGGAAGAGTCTTAGTCGACCAAGTTTTCATTGGTCAGTTAGTCACGCGACTAACAAGCGACTCACTTTTTGACTCATTATTTGTATTTCTCTGTAATGTAGCACAGTCTGACTTCTAACATCTTTCAACCTCAGCCCTGGAACTCAAACCATTTTCTGATGCCCCCAAAAATATATAATCAAATAATTAAATTAATATCATATATGCAATGACTAGTCGACTGATGGTTTGAACTAACGACTACTAGTCGACTAGGAAAATCTTTGGCTGGGGGGAGCCCTAATAATTACTCTGCAGCAGCTTTTACAACTTTCACATGGCTCATCTGTTTTCTCGCCTCACTAGTCCATGGCTTCACTCTACAGGATCGCCTTTACAACCCACCCACCTTTCAGATTGGGTGACAAGTTGATAACAACCAATGCAATTGACAAAATGTCAAGATGGACAACCTTAAGACCTCTGGAATTAGGATGTAGCTAACCATGCTATTCTTATGTGTAAGAGTGGCATAATTTGTTTATACACTTAATAGCATTTTTTAATTTACTATGAACTGCATTAAACACTTCATGAACTGGTTTTAATGTAATAGTTCGTCTCCATTTGTTTACATATTTATTTGTCTAAAATGTAATATTTTTAGACTATCAGATTTCTTCATCTTGGTACAAATAAGGTAGCATACAGTTCATTCTCTTGAGAAATGTCAGGGAAAGTTGTGGTTTGCTTATTGTCACAAGACATGTTATGCGCAATGAGCTGCATAGTACAGTACAGGAACATAAGTTGATGAAACAGTAAAACTGACTGTGGCATTTCATTGTGCAACTATGAGCTAGGAGCTAACAAATAAGTGAGGAGAAATACAAAGCCAGATACTATACATGACACACAGTCACCAAGCATCGTACACTGCACTGTATCTTGTGGGTGGCCAATAACAATCATCATCCTTGTCTTTTTTGCGGCCTTGCAAATGTGGGGGTTAGGCCACAATGGTCCACAGTAACGATAACAGAAAGTCCACACAGAGTGAGAGTTAGACATTACAAGAGGAGAAGAAGGAGAAGGGTGAAGGACAGAGTAGACATTTGGTGGAAGAGACGAAAACAGAAACAAAAAGAAATAGCTCAAGAGGAGAAAATAGAAACAATCTATCTCGGGTTTGCTATGTAATATGTTTTAAGTGTTCTGTGATCTTGTGATTTTGGACAAGCTGATAAACATCTGTTGAAAATGAATTAGCCCCCAAGTGTGGGCCCACTTCCTGCCTGACAGGCATGGGTCTGCATAGGAGGTGAGGCCTGTTAGAACAAGTTCAGATTCAGGGCAGGACTATAAGGAAAACTACAATGCATGAAAATGATTGAAAATTATGTCATCATGTCAGTGTGATGTTTACCCCCATTTTAACTTTTTGACCAGTTCAGAAAAGGCTGCGCTCTTTACTTTTTGATAATTAAACTACTTGGGAAAAAAAATGACTTCATTCAGCAACTCTGCAGACGTTTTTTGAATAGAAACCCTGTTGTGCGAGGAGTAGAATGCCATCTTGATTGTGGCCTTGAGACCTGGAAAAGATATTAAGCTAAGCCCACAGATATGTGGTCCTCATGAAGCCCTAAAGTTTCCTGTTAGTGGCCTGTGCAACATTTCCACATGTACTGTTGAGCCACACTAACCAAATTCTTCATTTTCCTCCATTTAGTAATGTCTGCTCAGAAACCGAATGTCTATGAAAGCAACCTTTCGACTGATTAAAAAGTGCAGTGAGGGGGAATGTTTGGAGGTCAGGAAATTGAGGGGTCTTTGTGAAAAAGCATTTTACCAGGTAGAAGTAACAGCACCATAAAAGACATAGAGATATAATCCTGCACATCATTTTCAGTGGTCAAAAGCATATATATTATATATATTTTTCATTCATGGCAAACATGTTTTACGAAGGTGGATAAGGATATAGATTAAACTGTATTCATTTTAATGAAACTATATGTAGTACAGAGCTGTTTTGGTGTATACACCTGTGTTGACACCTTGCTATCTCTGAGTCATCTTGTGATCTCCTTTAATCTCATCAGGCAGGTGAAGAACTTTTGAGTGAGACTGAGCAGACTGCTGTCAGTCAGAGCCAGAAGACTGTAGTGGTCTGCCAGCATAACTGAGTACCTCTGGGATTAACACAAATAAATACAGTGCAAGTTTCCTCCATTGCAGCTGGCCGGCACCGTTGATCATTGTCATCATCATCATGATCATCATCATCATCATCATTGTGAAGTCAGTTTGATTTGGGAAAAAAAGAAAATACTGAAAAACAAAAAATTTGAAAAATACTAACATGGCTTATTCATAATAGTTATTTTGTCAGACCACCGGCCTAAAACCCAGATGTTCAATTTACGGTCATTCATCACCAAAAATTAAAATGAAAAAATCCAAATATTTGAAAATCTTCAACCAGAAAATGAGTTTTGCTTGGAAAATGATTGAAACAATTATCAATTATTAAAATATTTGTTTATTGTAAAATGCTTCTCTAACTTGAAATTTCTACACAGCAGAAACTGCCTGGCATTGCGAGCACTTTAACATGGATAATGCATACAGTCGAGGAGAAAAACTTCAAATTTAAAGGGGTTTTAAAAGGTTCAAATCTACATTCACTTTTTTTCAGTAAGGGAAGGAAAACTGACAAAAGAGACAATACAGGTCACGTCTTTGCATGAAAAGGCACAAACTATGACTAGAGTAGTGAGAGCTAAGAAGTAGTTAATTGTGGGCTCTGTCTGTCTTGTCTTTACCACAATGCTATGACAAGCTTAAAGTTATTTAACATTTAGATGAGAAACCGGTTTAAACTGGCTGTTAACTATTACCTTTGATAATGTTCTGTGGTAATGGTAGTTGTCCCTGTCTGTCTTTACCACCATGTGGATGAGGTGACAAGCCCAAACCGGTTCATACGTGGATGGGAGGCCGGTTTCAGCTGGCTGCGTTGCCGTAGTAACCAGCCGTCTATAAATACTCTCGGGCTCCGTTATCTGCCTCCATTCAGTTGTAGTCCTTGTAGTGAGGCGGTGCCTTCAGCAGTGGACTTCATTGTGAAAGGGAACTGCTTTTTTTTATCCCAGCACTCGGGTCTAATGGACAAACTCTTTGTAAATGCTTTTTAAGGTAAGAACTTTTCGATGTCGTGTTACTAAAAAACACGCATTTTAAACGCGTGTACACCAACGTTAGCTAGCGGGCGGGTTGGATTCGTTTGGTTTTGGTTTGGTTATGGCGGCTTGAAAAGAACAATGGGGAAATAGACTTGAGTAAGATAATCTTGCTATTTCACCGAAACGTAAATTTATTTCAAAACTGAAACGCTCTTTAGTGTTGCCGACCATTACGACGTGGCCGGTCTGGTGGAGTTAGCCAAGTTAACGTACCTATTATCTTAGGCGATCCTAGCAAACTAAGTTCACCGCATAACGTTAGCATGTGATAGTAATTTTTCGGGGCCATACACTTCAGTGTGCTTACGTGATACTTAGCAGGTTTTTAAATTGGCTATGTTGACTTGAGTAACTTAGTTAAACCACGTTTGTAGTAACTTCCAATGCTAAATCGCCTCATGGCATGAAGGGCTCTAAGCGGAACCGGCATTCCGACGTTGGCGTCATATGTTAGCTCCTGATTGGTTCGTCTTCACGCCATTCTTTAAAGTTAAAGGCGGATCTTCTTCGTAATTGGATTAAAGCTTTCATGGGCGGGGCTTAAAGAATTGAGTCTGAATGGATTTTTTTTTGTGCAGATGGTGTCAGGTTGTCATGACAGAGTTATAAAATGGAGCGCTATGAAAGTCTGGGGAACTACAGCTTTATTGATCTGCCATAAGTTACTTATTATAGATTTAGTAAAAACATCTGTAACATCTGTAAACATCTGTTATGTTTTAAAAGTAAAATATTTCAAAATTCAATACATGTTATACTATTAGTTTTTTTTTATTAATTTTACTCAGAATGTATGCTTTACACTCACTAAAGATGAGCCTGTAACTAGTACTGAGCATTTAAATTGAGTTTTAAATTTAAAATGTTTTTTTCCCTGAAATTTGTTTTATTCTCCTTCAAGAAATGCTGCTTTTTTTTGATCACTGTTAACCATTCTTGTTTACAGAATCACCACTCTAGGAGAACGCACTCTGGCTACTCAGCAGGCCCTGGCCTTGAGTCTTATCTAAAGGGGTTTAACTTCACTGGTGAGCCTCCTTGGCTTCTCTGCACCTGAAAAACAGCAACACCAAATTCCATCTCTTTCGTATCCAAGTAAGTGTTTGACTGTACTGTCATCTTATACAGATAATACTGTAACAAAATGGTCATTCAGTAAAGTACCATACTTGGAGAATTACTCGCACTGTTTGAGACTTTCCTATGAGTAAGGAATAAAATGAACTTTAGTAATCAAGAACACATGAGACACATTGTTCTAAAAGCTGAATGTAATCTCAAGTTACCCCCACTCCCTCTTCCAGTTTCCTAGTGACCAATCAAAAGGACTTCTTGTGACCATGAACACTCCCACCGAGTTTGATTTCTCTTTCCTGGAGGAGGGTTTCTCTGCCCGGGATATTGTTGAACAGACGATCAATGAGTCATCCATGACGGTAAGAGTCTTGTGTTGACACTATTTAGGGGAGACACAGCTGGCTTTATTTGTTAGTTGATGAATTGACTTATTTATTTTACAGGGACAATGCATGTAGACGTTGTTACATTTTTAAATAAAATGCAACCAATGCAATGTATATATGACTTCTAGCCATGGCCAACTTGCAGTACTTGTGCCTGGTAAGGGTTTATGGGATAAAACGCACAATAAAACACTCTAATACAGGCATAGAGACAACAATAAAACAGACGGAGGCAAGCAAACACTACAAACAGTAATGAAAATGATGACTCAAGAACAACGTTAATGTTAAAACTGAATGCAATCTATTAAACTGAAATCCTGTACTCTGTGGTAACTCTTGAAGTTCTTGTCAGTGTAAAATTATTGTCACTTTCCTGTTATTGCATGCATAGTATAGATGGAGCATATCCTGTAGTACTCTATTTTGAAGGATTGTTTTTATTGCAAGACAGCTTTTGTGAAAATGTGTCCCTCTTTTCATCCACTCCATTACAGGATGACAGAGATGCCTTCTATGTCTGTGACTTGGGCGATGTGTTAAAGAAACACCTGCGCTGGGTGAGGGCCTTGCCCCGCGTCGCTCCTTTCTACGCTGTCAAATGCAACGACAGCCGGGCTGTAGTTATGACTCTGGCATCCCTGGGAACTGGCTTTGACTGTGCAAGCAAGGTGTGTGTTGGGAAATTCCCCGAGTGCTACAGGTTCTCTGAATAAAACAAACAAAGCTCTGTTGGTCAAGTACTGAAATGGCATTTTAAATTAGCCTTATTTTTTCCACTGACTGTTGGCCCCCCCCTCTAGACGGAGATTCAGCTGGTTCAATCTCTAGGAGTGGATCCAAGCAGAATCATCTACGCTAACCCCTGCAAGCAGGTTTCTCAGATCAAGTATGCGTCTGCTCATGGGGTCCAGATGATGACCTTTGATAGTGAGGTGGAACTGATGAAAGTGGCCCGCTGTCATGACAATGCCAAGTAAGGCTCTTAACATCACGTTAGTCATTACATCCATAATATGAGGGTGTTAGTAGTGTTTTTAGCCATCTGCCATATCTCCATTTATGTCCTTTCCACTTACGTAGTTTTTGCTTTGTTCCCAGGTTGGTGTTGCGTATTGCCACAGATGACTCAAAGGCGGTGTGTCGCCTGAGTGTGAAGTTTGGGGCCCCACTCAAAGCTTGTCGGGGACTCCTTGAGCGGGCCATGGAACTGGGCCTGGATGTGATCGGCGTCAGCTTCCATGTTGGCAGTGGCTGCACTGACCCAGAGACCTACACACAGGCGATCGCTGATGCCCGCTGTGTCTTTGATATTGGGGTGAGTTTTGACGGAAATACACATGCAACAGCAATTTGTGTGTTTTCAACCAGAAACATGATCTAAGACTATTCCTTTATGACACCCCCCCCCCCCCCCCAAACCCTTTAGGATGAGCTGGGCTTCAACATGAACCTGTTGGACATCGGAGGTGGTTTCCCTGGTTCGGATGATACTGAACTCAAATTTGAAGAGGTATCTTTAGTTTTCCTTAGTCAAGTAGTGTTTCTTATGCTAAACATGTCATTTCCATGATTGCTCAATTGCTCATTGTCAATTAAACTAAAACAAAATATAACAAGGTAGTACAGCCAACAACTTTTTTTATATTCTGACTCATGTGAACATTTTTTTTTTTCTTCCCCCATGTTAGATCACAGCAGTAATCAACCCAGCCCTGGACAAGTATTTCCCTGTTGACTGTGGTGTGAAGATCATTGCTGAGCCAGGGCGCTTTTATGTGGCCTCTGCTTACACACTGGTGGTCAACATCATTGCCAAGAAGGTCATCATGGATGAGGAATCAGCCTCTGATGGTAAAACCTTGATTTAGAAAACTTTGCATTATTGTGAAGGGAAAAAAAACCTGTTAAGGTTTGTCATTGGTAATTCTCAGTAGTAAAATGGATGATTTATGATTTTATCACAGAGGAAGACGAAGGGACCAGTGACAGGACCCTGATGTACTATGTCAACGATGGAGTGTATGGATCCTTCAACTGTATACTTTATGACCATGCTCATTGTCTGCCAACATTGCATAAGGTATGATAAATTCAAGGACTGAAATGGTAACCATGTTTCTCATTTCATTGGTCAAGAAAAGTTGTAGCAAAGGTCATGTTTAACCGCTCATGTAACCCCCCCTCCTCCTTTTCTTACCAATAGAAGCCAAAGTCAGATGAGATCATGTACCCCTGCAGTATCTGGGGCCCAACATGTGATGGCCTTGATCGTATTGTGGAGCAGTGTAACCTGCCTGATATGCAGGTGGGCGACTGGCTGGTTTTCGAGAACATGGGCGCCTACACTGTGGCCGCTTCCTCCACCTTCAATGGCTTCCAGCGACCAGACATTCACTACGTCATGTCCCGCCCTGCCTGGTGAGTACATGTCACAGTATTGTTGGGCAGGTTTAAATGCATTTCATGTCCCTACACAATCTAAATCTACCTGTATTTTCTTCTGCAGGCAACATGTGCAGCAGATCTGCTCCCAGGGCCTGCCAGCTCCTGTGGAGGAGTCCTGCCTTTTGGAAGTGCCAGCCTGCTGTGGCCGAGAGAGCAGCTTGGAGATGCCCACTAAGCCCTGCCAGGCCCATGTGGTTTAAACACATTCTGTACATCACAGCAGTGTTTCCCAGATCTAGCATCTCTTGCCATTAATTATTATTGGAGAAGGTTCTTTCTTTTTTTTTTTCTCTTCTCCCCAAATGTACGTGAAATTTCAAGGCCAGTTACTTGACAGGAGAATGAGAGGAGCATGTTGTTGCACAAATTTCAGTGTTCTGTATGGAAGCTGGGGATCAACCCTTAATGACATGAGGCTGAATCACACTCTGAGTGTCTCTGTGGGTTCCAGGCACACTGTTACAGGGCAGCTCTGTACATGAAATTGTTGCTGAAGTCGTTCTGCCCTAATTACAGGGAATGAATATAAGAACTGTATTCATGAAGAACCTATTTGCGGAACTAGAATAAAGTGGGGAGAGAAACAGTTGCTTAGCAAAATTAACCATAAACTACTTCACTGAAGGTTTCCCATCACCATAGGACTCACAACACTTGAAACTGTAGCAATAGTCCAATAGGTGTCGGGTTACTCATACGCCATTAATTTAATAAAATAACAAAATAATTCTAACGGTCTTAGTGTAGGTTTATTGGACTGTTGCCCCCTCAAAGCCTTGTTAACAGCTGAATTTACAACCTCAGCTAGTAACTCGCAAAGATGTGGTTGGAGGAGTGATTTAATTCCTCAACAATGGCTGCTATTTTTATATTTATCTTTTTCCATGATCTCCACTTCTGTACAGAACCCCTCAAGTGTTAATCATCTAGATTTTAACATGTCAATAAGCACCATGTTCAATATTTTCTGACTGTTGTTCTTGAAGCAATAGGACATCAACATGTTATGTTAATGGATGAAGATGCCATTCCCAAGCAGAAGTTGAATATGTATAGTTCCACACAGAAACTCGCATTAAATATGCATGCATCGCACTGCATGTCAAAACATCACATGGAGTATTACCCTGGACTGAAATGACTTTATCAAGTGAAACAACTTGTCAGACAGCAACATTTATCCAAACATTAGATATTTTAGCTCCCTATGTCAAGCACGTGATCTTCCTATTTGTCTCAGTTACTAGACACTACAGGTGCTGCCACATCCCAAACAAATCTTCAAGATTAACACTTATCCACAGGGACTCAAGAAGCAGACTGCACCTCTCCTCTTCTCCTCCTTATGTTGTTTTATTTTCATGTTTTGTAACCTGTAGAAAGCAAGAAATCTGTTCATGATATTAATAAGAAACCATGTTTAATCATACATTTGAAATGGATACGAAAGAGACGGGATTGCAAATTCATAACGCTTTCCTATGGAAACTTTTTGAAGTTTTGTATTTTTTTAATAAATAAAACATTAGGTGCAGAGCCGAATTATGGATGTTGTGTTTTTTGTACATATGAGACAAAATAAAAGCCACTCAGGTACTTAAACAGGCACTTTGAACTTATAATCCACCTCCACTCAAAAACATGTTTCTTTCTTTTTTTTTTGAAAGGCCTTTACAGTGAAGTAGGAGACATCTTGTGTCCAGCAGTTTCTGAAATAGTATTTATATATTAATAGAGAAGAAGGAGGAGATGCCATTTCAAGGATTTGAACAATGTAACTTTATTTATTTTATTTTTTTGTGGAAAAACCACATCAGATATATTAACATATATATATATATATATATATATATATATATATATATATATATATATATATATATATATATATATATATAATGTGTCTTTATACTCTAAACAGGATGTTTCAAGGACACCATCTAGTGTTTATAAAAGGAACTGATTAAATCTGCAACATTTTCAATTTTGCATATATACAGTTGAAGTACATATTTGCTTTCCAACATACAATCAACACATGCTAATGACTTTCTTAATCAAAGCTCATGCTCACACATTTGGTGCATTTAAACACCTTTTGCAGGAATCTAGATTTTCCCCAAGTCACTTCTGATCTTTATGGATTTTACACAGGGCAAAAACTGGATTGTGAAACATGCCTAACCTGAAACATTCATCCATTTCACAGTTTCCATTTTTTATTATAACTGTTATTATCAATTAAGCTAAAGGGTAAGAGAACTAATGTGCAGTTAATTACAGTACACATTATGATGAAACATTCCAGATCTTTCTTTACAAAAATATCACTTGAATCTGATGATCACTTTGTTTTTACATTGAAATAAAAACTGTTAACTATCATTCAGTGATGTCATTCAGTCATGAGTTATGGATTTGCATATGAGATCAGGATTTCACCACATTAATACCTTTCTGCTCATAATGCTTCCTAATGTACTCAGTAATGGCGTTCTCATTATTAATCTCCTTCTTGAACACCATAATGTAACATTTAGGGGCCAAGTGACAGCCAAGGATGCTGTAGCTAGAAATGAGAATGGCAGTGCTTTCAATTGCTTGTTTGTATTTCCCAATCAAATTGAGATAAATAGGGATGAAGGTGATCCAAATGACTAAAAACAGCAGCATGCTGATGGTGATTAAACTTGCATTTTTATACAAATCTGGCAACTTTTTTCCTTTGAATGCAAACAGGAAACAGATGATGGCCAAGAGAGCGTTGTAGGTTAACATGGCTATAAAGAACCCATCAGAGCCTTTCCCACACTCCAGCAGGATGCTCTTGCTCAGTGTTTCTTTTACAGGAACAGGGGGGTTAAAGTACAGCCATGGCACACACAGCGCCAACTGGATCCCCGAGATGATGGCCACCACGGCCAATGGCTGATTGAGCTTCTTCAGCCAGGACCGTATCTTCAGGTCAAAGTTGAAGCCTATGAAGATTTGGAGCAGGTTGGCCAGAATGCAGGAGATGCAGAGGGAAAAGGCAACGCCAAAGAAAGGCAGGCCGAACATGCAGGAAGCCTTTGTGGGCTCCCCTATGAAGTTAAATGTAAGGCAGAAGCAGGCCAGCAAGGAAAAAAGCTCCAAGAAACACAAGTAACCTCCAACTGCCTTTACAATGGGAGTACTATGATAGATTGTAAACAAAATAGCAAACACAATGGTAATGATGATCCCCAAGACTTCAAATGAACTCAACAATATAATGAAGGGATCTGACCAATCTAAAAATTCAACAGTTTTATTCAGACACTCATCCTTTTGTGGAGATGAGTACTGATCCGTCCTGCAGCGTTGACATTCCTCACCTGTAGGAGCAAACAAAGAAACATAGAATTTTGTGAATTGAAGTCCAAGGATAAATTCAAATGATAAAGGATTATGTAAGACTTCCTGGATTGTTGATTCTTTTGTTTAATGTAAATGAGGAAGTCTTAACCACAGCATTTGATTTACATAACATATAGCAGTGTGACAGTACAGTTATGCAAAATTTTCAAATGAATGCAGAGCTGTCTTTGGATATTTAAAAACAGGACAGACAACAATGAAAATTTAATCTGAACATCATATTTTATATCTCTATTTCAATTTCTTAATACAATACTTACGCCCTCCTGAGGAAAAGTCCCCATTTGCACATTGAACACACTGATAGCAGCACTGGTCATTTTCCTTTTTCATCTCTTGTCCTGGTTTGCATGTTTTAGAGCAGTTGTAAGCACTTACCTTTAGGGATAAAACAGAATCAGTATTCATACATATTTTAGGGGAATAAATATATAATGAAATTTTGACCTCACCGTTACTTTGCTCATTTCTTCAACAAGATCAGCTGGGACTTGAATTGTTCCATTTGGCCAGTATTCTCCAATGGTTTGTATGTGTGGGCGCCGTGTGGATTCAGTCATATTCCAATATACAATATCATATCCTAAACTGGGGTCTCCATTGGCGTCAAAGAATATATGTGTGGTGTTCACAGTGAAGTTAACTTCCCTGATTTCAGTGAGAAGCTGTGAAGACAAACATGAACAAAACTACACTGTTGTCTGGGAAAATCAAGACATTTTTGTTTCTAATACAAGTAAAATGACAACATTTATAATCCATAAAGGGGATATATCTTATATTATAATATCTTATATTTTAGAGAGAAGACTTCCAATAAAGTTGGAAACTTTACAGTTTGTTAGAATATTATAGGTACATTTTGTCAAATACAAAAAAGACATTGTAAGTTTTGTTTTTTCAAAGGAATAGTTAGACATTTTGGGAAATATGCTGTCACTGCACCACAAGTTATAATTTTCACACTTTGTTTTTGAATGGATTAAAAAACTTTTTATCTCTATAAAAATGGAAATAAATAAACCAATGTGTATTTTATTTCACTTCATTTCTTTGTTTGATTTGTTTTTATTTAGACATTTTGGATCTTCCATACTCTTCCATGTTTCCCAGTTTCTAGTCTTTACACTAAACAAAGCTGTTAGCCGTAAGCTTATATTTACTGGACAATTATAGGAGTGTTTTTGATCTCCTCATCTACCTCTGAAAGAAAGTATTTCCCAAAACTGTCACACTATTGCTTTTATGGCAGCAATGCAAAATATGCCAGAAAGATAACTTTACTATACCTCCAAAGCTGTAACTGTGGCACTTTGTTGACACCGTTGGTTGTCACATTTCAGCAAGCGTCTGAGACCTTCAACAATTACTTTGACAGCTAAGTAGATATTATATGATTCATCCTGGTCAATGTAATGGGCCAAGCAGCTTGGGTTCAGACATTGCTCTGACCCCAGTTGGCTGTTTGTTGTCGAGCAGTTATTCTCTCTGTTCTTCTCAGACTGATTCACACAGAGTGAATAGTGAGTCAGATAATGTTCAAGAAAGTTATTTTTGGTTCCATTGAACATTGACATGACATAGTCCTTAAAACCAGGCACCTCATTCCTCTTAGAGATGAAACCATAAACCTGCCCAGCCATCTCAATGCCTGGCATTGCAGAGATCTTTGATGAGGTGGACCATGCATTAGTTGCAATCCAAGTTCTGTTGAGGTTGCATTGAATAGCTTTTTCCATAATGACATCAACATTGCCATCCTTGGTGAAAATGATGATGGCTTCAGCAGAGGATTTATTGATTTTGCTGACAAGTTTATCCAATTTCTTATGGCTTTGGGAAGTGTTCTGGGCAAAGTAACCAGGCAATATGTCAATGAATTCAATGCAGATGTCCTTCATTTCAATTAAGTTTTCCTTAAGTCGATTACTACCGTACATCCCATACTCATCATCACTTGCTACAATGGCCACTGTTTTCCAATTAAACTGCTTCACCAGCTCAGCAATGGCCTTTGCCTGATATTTATCACTTGATGCTGTTCGCAGAAAAGTGGGGAACTTCAACTTCTTGCTGAGCAACTCACTTGTTGATGCATAACTAATCTGTGGCAAACAGGAATAAAGAAACATAATCTCAGATTTAAACAGTCACTCCTCATTAGCTCATTATAATCAGTAGCCTCAAAATATGCATTTTGCATTTCTATCTTATCTGACAGTATCAAGTACAGAGAAAACAAACCTGGGCAACTGATGACAGAGAAATAACTCGTGCAACAGCTATTGACACATCAGAATTCCTCTCACCAATCACTGCCTTTGTTTTAGGTTCAGGTAAAGCGGATTGAATGTTTTCAGGTAGTAAACAACTCTGAGGGTCTGACTTGTCCTCCAGCAGCTCGAGTGCAGCTCTGATGGCCAAGGCGACATCTCCACAAGTGTCATAGATGTCATATCCAATGGTGATGTTGGGTAGAATCCTTGGTGTGTGCTGGTTTACTTCTCTGATGGCGTATATCATCACTTGAGTTTGTAGGAACATTCGGAAATCATAGCTGTGAATATTGATGGAAGTAATGGAATTCATGAGTTCACATAGTTAAGTTATATGTCATGTAAATGGATTAGTCAGTGAGGTTGTACTTACTCACTACAGGAAACTGGTCCAGGCGTTGTTGTTCTATTGGTGTTTATGTGAACAGGGAAAAGTCCTCCAATGATGATATCCCCAGGAGAATACGCATGCAGAAAGATATCGTCTCCCAAAGATGAGCAAAATAAGCTCATGATAGTGACAAATAACCTGAACCAGAACATTGTGGATATGCAGGGCTAAAACACATGTATGAATGAATTTGATCCTCTCTCTACTTTATGACCAGATTCCTGGACAAAAGCTCTCATACAATTTCCTCTTGTGGGACGTCAGACAGAATCATTTGCATTGTGAGACATATTATATGACCTGATGTAAATCATTTGCTCTAACTAAAACATCATCAGAACTCGACCGTCACGAAAACAACATGGTGATTTGAGCTGCTCATAGAAGATGATCACGATCTCTATGATCTTGAATGTTCAGCTGATAAACTGGTTCAGACCAGGCAGATTTCTGAATTTGACTACATATTCAATTATGCAGTGTCACTTTTATTTAGGTCAGTGACTCAAAAAACATGTGGCACAGCCTGCAATATAATCCTTGCAACGGCACTCACTGAGTATAATTAGCATTAAAATAAAATATTTTTTGTTAATGTTTTTTTCACAATGTGTCATACATTCTTGGTTATTTGATCAATCAACGTATCAGGAGTAATATTGCCATCATACCATTGACTTCGTCTATGAATCATTTCAAGTCATTTCTTGTATGTTACTGCATAATGTATTATTTATGAAAAATATGGTATATGTTGAAATGGTATAATGCTCCTTTTGACATCTTAGTTGTTCCAGTTAATTAAAAAGTGTACTGCACTGACATTATGTTGAATAATTGAAACTAGACTGTTCAACTTCTGAAAAAGACATTGAATGCATGTAAAATGTTCATGATTGCTGAGCTCTCATTTTTCTTTAGCAGCAGTCTATTGCGAACTTCAATGTTGATACAAATGTATGTATGAAAATGTGCACTATTGTAGGCTATGTCAGTGTGAATTAATGGTAACATTTTACTTTAGGGGTCTGAAATTTTCTAATAATTCCCATGGAAGGTTTGTAGGAATATCTCATTAATTTGTTAAGAATCAATGGGAAAATAAGAACTGAACCCAGGTAAATATTTATTTGTTATTGGAAAATCTGCTTCTTTGGTTCAGATGACGCTGAACTGAAATTTGAATTTGAATTTATTAGTAGGATAGCCCCTTGAGATGTAGCATCTCATTTTCAAGGGGGTCCTAAAAACACAAAGTGCAGAGTATAACACGGACGTATAGAAACAATATTACATCACAAAACATAGACTACAAATACACATGTACAGACAACTCTCTCACCATCACACACCCACACCCCCCATCCCTCAGCAATTAGACTGTCTATTGAAATAAGAAAAGAAAAAAGACCTGTAGAAAACAAGAAGAAAAACAAACAAACAAGAGAGAACAGATCAGTCTCATCATTACCCAGAGTATAATAAATAAATAAATATAAATAAATAAAAACAATTCATCTTCTAATTGCAGATACACACAAATTAAAAGCGTGAACAGGTTGTTCTAAGATGACAAAATAAAGAGGTCCTGAAACAGCGAAAAGAGATAATATATCTAAGAGGAAGAGGAAGATTATTCCATATACAGATATCTTCCCTTAGTCAAGTAGTGTTTCTTACGCTAACCATGTCATTTCCATGACTGCTTTGCAAACCAAACTAAAACTAAATATAACAAGGTAGTACAGCCAACAACTTTGTGTTTTTTACATTCTGACTTCATGTGAACACTTGGTTTTTTCATGTTAGATCACAACAGTAATCAACCCAGCGCTGGACAAGTATTTTCCTGCTGACTGTGGTGTGAAGATCATTGCTGAGCCAGGGTGCTTTTATGTGGTCTCTGCTTACACACTGGTGGTCAACATCATTACCAAGATGGTCATCATGAACGAGGAATCAGCCTCTGATGGAAAAGCCTTGATTTAGATAAAACTTTGCATTATTGTGAAGAAAAAAAAACTGTTTATTCTAAAAAGAGGTTTGTCATTGATAATTCTCAGTAGTAAAATGGATGATTTATGATTTTGTGACAGAGGAAGACAAAGGGACCAATGACAGGACTCTGATGTACTACTTCAACTGTATACTTTATGACCATGCTCACTGTCTGAAAAGATGATTGTTTTAACATTTTATTCAGTGCTTAATCCACATACTCAATTTTATACTCAATTTTCAATATATTTTCCTCACTTTTTCTCTTTTCTTTCTAACCTTCCTGTGAATAAGTAAGTGTTTGAAACATAAATCATAAGCATAAGCAGGGGCAGCCCATTGTAGGCCCTATTACTGGCCTGAAATGTAGGGTGCATGTGGGTTGAATGGGCCCCTAAGTGCCCAAATGTGGGCTGGCCCACAGTATGCCCCTAAGTGAGCATGCTGCGGCCCTGCAGTGGTTCCCACACAGCTCACCTGGACCCGCTGGGGCATGCTGCAGGCCCATAATGAGCCCACACTTTAGGCTAGATGTGGGCTGTCTAACTTTATTTATTTTCATGTAATGGAACCTATAGAAAGAAAGAAATCTGTTCATGATATTAATAGGAAATTGTGTTTAATCATACATTTGAAATGGATACAAAGACAGGATACAAGATACAAAGAGACAGGATTGCAAATTTATAATGAGTAGAGGTAATTTTGCTTTTTTTATATAGAAAACCATATCAGACATATTATTGTTCTGCTCAGAACAATAATGTGTCTTTATACAGGAGGGGATTTTTCAGGAAGCTATTTACAGGATGTTTCAAGAGCTCCATCTAGTGTTTGTAAAAGGAACTGATGAAATCTATAACATTCCCAGTTTTGCATATACAGCTGAGGTGCCTTCAATAATCTTAGTTGTGGCATAGATAAATGTCACATTTCAGTTATTTCCCTTCCCATTCAACCCTGCTTCAAACCCATGCAAAGTAACATATTTTTCATTCCAGCATACAAACAACACACACTAATGAATTTCTCAAGTAACATTCACACTCGGAGATTTGGTGCACTAAAACGCTCACTTCAGTTTGTGTATACACTCAAATAAAAACTGTAAACTATCATTCGGTCATGAGTTAATTAGGGTGATCACATCGCATATATGCACGACTGTCTAAGTACTTCTAATGTAAAATGTAAAAAGAAAATACACAAGAATGGACAATATACATATTTACAGGTGGGTCGAAATATTATCTTGCATATGCACTACAGTCTCACACTTTTAAAAGTCACAGTTTAAAAGTGACTTTTGTCGCGACTTAAGACAGAAAAGTCAGTAAGGATCATATGCAAAAGCTTAATGTCTTTACAAAACATCTCATGATTTTGTTTTAACAAGAGATGCTCTGATACAACTTTTTCAGTCCCACTGCTCATACTGATACTTGGGTTTGGGTATCAGTTGACACTGACTACATATCTGATACCAGTGTTTAATTAACAAGCTGTATGCCTTACTGAAAGAGACTGGGATATTTTTTTATGTGCAAACCAAAATCATTGCTTTCCTAACTTTGTAAAACAAAATGTAACAAATAAATACATAGATATAAATGTACTGAATCATTATTTATTAAAATAATGGCATCTGGCATAGATTGACCCATGTCACCCATACCTAATCTAGCTATCTGAGTCAGTATTGGACCAATATCAGTATCAGTATTGGTGCATCTCTAGCTGTAACAGCAGTGAAGTAGGAGTTTTGCCAACAAATAGATTATTACAAGGATTGTACAACCTTGAAAACCTCTGATCTGTATACAAATAACAAAACATAGTGTAAATACTCCCATATATCAGGATGACTGTAGCACAAATAGATATTATACATAATGTGATGACACACCAACACACCTTACAGTAACAGTCTGAGAGAGATGCACATACAGAAAGTGTTTCTGCTCAGATGATAATTACCCAGCACCTGCAAAGAATTCATGGATTTGCATATGAGATCAGGATTTCACCACATTAATACCTTTCTGCTCATAATGCTTCCTAATGTACTCAGTAATGGCGTTCTCATTATTAATCTCCTTCTTGAACACCATAATGTAACATTTAGGGGCCAAGTGACAGCTGAGGATGCTGTAGCTAGAAATGAGAATGGCAGCGCATTCAATTGCTTGTTTGTATTTCCCAATCAAATTGAGATAAATAGGGATGAAGGCGATCCAAATGACTAAAAACAGCAGCATGCTGATGGTGATTAAACTTGCATTTTTATACAAATCTGGCAACTGTTTTCCTTTGAATGCAAACAGGAAACAGATGATGGCCAAGAGAGCGTTGTAGGCTAACATGGCTATAAAGAGTCCAATGGAGCCTTTCCCACACTCCAGCAGGATGCTCTTGCTGAGTGTTTGATTCACTGGAACTGGGGGATTAAAGTACAGCCATGGCACACACAGCGCCAACTGCATCCCTGACACAATGGTCACCACGGCCAATGGCTGATTGAGCTTCTTCAGCCAGGACCCTATCTTCAGGTCAAAGCTGAAGCCTACTAAGATTTGGAGCAGGTTGGCCAGAATGCAGGAGATGCAGAGGGAAAAGGCAATGCCAAAGAAAGGCAGGCCGAACATGCAGGAAGCCTTTGTGGGCTTCCCTATGAAGTTAAATGTAAGGCAAAAGCAGGCCAGCAAGGAAAAAAGTTCCAAGAAACACAAGTAACCTCCAACTGCCTTTACAATGGGAGTACTATGATAGATTGTAAACAAAATAGCAAACACAATGGTAATGATGATCCCCAAGACTTCAAATGAACTCAAAAATATAATGGAGGGATCTGACCAATCTAAAAATTCAACAGTTTTATTCAGACACTCATTCTTTTGTGGAGATGAGTACTGATCCATCCTGCAGCGTTGACATTCCTCACCTGTAGGAGCAAACAAAGAAACATAGAATTTTGTGTAAATTGAAGGATAAATTCAAATGGAAAGGGATTATGTGAGACTTCCTGAATTGTTGAATCTTTTGTTTTACATAAATGAGGAAGCGTTTTATTAACATCACATATAGCAGTGTGACAGTAGAGTTATGCAAAATTTTCAAATGAATGCAGACCTGTCTTTGGACATTTGTTAAAACAGGACAGACAACAATGATAATTTAATCTGAATATCATACTTGGTGTACAACTTAAGAGAGCTTTAATTTTCAAAACGTTTACTATGTAAACTTTCTTTGAGGATAATATATTAATAGCTGTTTGGATTATGATTTTATATTTTTAACCGAGTAAACAGCTTTTCTATTGTGGTTTAGAACCTCAGTAGTCAGGGAGAATAGGTCTGGTTAAAACACATGCTGGTGGTGAATCAAATACACATCCTCTTATTTCTTAGGGACTGTACAAAAGTTGAACATTTGATTCAATGTTTGTTTTAAAATTATATATATATATATATATATATATATAGAAGTTACACACACACACACACACACACACAATTTATGTAAATACAAAATATACATTTAAAGTGTGAAACGTAATACATTTTTCCTTAAAAGTAATAGGTTTTCAAATGGTTGCAATTATATAATTCTTTATATCTACTCGTTTAGTTTTATTTTAAAACAAACATTTGTTCAAATGTGCAATTTTGAGATTATTAATACGATACTTACGGCCTCCTGAGGAAAAGTCTCCATCTGCACATTGAACACACTGATAGCAGCACTGGCCATTTTTCTTTTTCATCTCTTGTCCTGGTTTGCACGATTTAGAGCAGTTGTAAGCACTTACCTTTAGGAAAAAAACAGAATCAGTACTCATACATTATTTAGGGGAATAAATATATAATGAAATTTTGACCTCACCGTTACTTTGCTCATTTCTTCAACAAGATCAGCTGGGACTTGAATTGTTCCATTTGGCCAGTATTCTCCAATGGTTTGTATGTGTGTGCCCTGTGTGGATTCAGTCATGTTCCAATATACAATATCATATCCTAAACTGGGGTCTCCATTGGCGTCAAAGAATATATGTGTGGTGTTCACAGTGAAGTTAACTTTCCTGATTTCAGTGAGAAGCTGTGAAGACAAACAAACAAAACTACACTGTTGTCTGGGAAAATCAAGACATTTCTGCTTCTAATACAAGTAAAATGACAACATTTATAATCCATAAAGGGGGAAGTATCTTATATTTTAGAGAGAAGACTTCCAATAAAGTTGGAAACTTTATACTTTGTTAGAATATTATAGGTACATTTTGTCAAATACAAAAAAGACATTGTAAGTTTTGTTTTTTCAAAGGAATAGTTAGACATTTTGGGAAACACACTATCTTGATACCACTTCTCTCATAGCTGTCATATAAAAGGTTAATATAAGACTACAGCTAGCAGCTGCTTATAGCTTAGAATAAAGACTGTTATATCTGCTTGTTTAATCCATACAAAAACCAAAGTGTTACAAATAGTCCATAACACAAAACAATATAATACTTAACAAATATACTTTTTTGTATAGCTTAAACAAACAATGTATAAACAGATGCTGGCTGTGGCTTTATATTTACTAGACACATATAACAACCATATCAATCTTCTCATCTAACATTTTGTGAAATGTTAGTTTTTACAAATGTGTCAGCAAGATAACTTAACTACACCTCCAAGGTTGTAAATTTAGCAATTTGTGAGAAATAGTCATAGCACATGATAAAAACATAAATTATAATTTTCATTCTTTTTTTGAATGGATTAAAAACCTTGTATTTATTTCACTTTATATCTTTGTTTGATTTACTTTTATTAAGGCAATTTAAATTTTCTACACACTATTTGCCAGTCTCAAGCCTCAAGTGTCACACTATTGCTTTTAAGATATATGGTAGCAACACAAAGAAAGATAGTCAGAAAGATAATTTTACTATACCTTCAAGGCTGTAAATTTGGTACTTTGGTGACACCGTTGGTTGTCACATTTCAGCAAGCGTCTGAGACCTTCAACAACTACTTTGACAGCTAAGTAGATATTATATGATTCATCCTGGTCAATGTAATGGGCCAAGCAGCTTGGGTCCAGACATTGCTTTGACCCCAGTTGGCTGTTTGTTGTCGAGCAGTTATTCTCTCCGTTCTCCTCAGACTGATTCACACAGAGTGAATAGTGAGTCAGATAATGTTCAAGAAAGTCATTTTTGGTTCCACTGAACATTGACATGACATAGTCCTTAAAACCAGGCACCTCATTCCTCTTAGAGATGAAACCGTAAACCTGCCCAGCCATCTCAATACCTGGCATTGCAGCGACCTTTGATGAGGTGGACCATGCATCACTTGCAATCCAAGTTCTGTTGAGGTTGCATTGAATAGCTTTTTCCATAATGACAGCAACATTGGCATCCTTGGTGAAAATGATGATGGCTTCAGCAGAGGATTTATTAATTTTGTTCACAAGTTTATCCAACTTCTTATGGCTTTGGGGAGTGTTCTGGGCAAAGTAACCAGGCAATATGTCAATGAATTCAATGCAGATGTCCTTCATTTCAGTGAAGATGTCTGTAAGTCGATCACTGCCGTACTTCCCGTACTCATCATAACTTCCTACAATGGCCACTGTTTTCCAATTAAACTTCTTTACCAGCTCAGCAATGGCCTTTGTCTGATATTTATCACTTGATATTGTTCGCAGAAAAGTGGGGAACTTCAACTTCTTGCTGAGCAGCTCACTCGTCGATGCATAACTAATCTGTGGCAAACAGGAATAAACCATGTTAAAAATGTTCTGCATGCAGTTCGCAACAGTGATGAATTTAAAGTCAAAATGATGGTATTTATTATTGTATTTGTTAAGTTAGACAGTCAATCTTCATTAGCTCATTATAATCAGTAGCCTCAAGCATGCAAATATGCATTTTGCAATTCTGTCTTATCTGACAGTATCAAGTACAGAGAAAACAAACCTGGGCAACTGATGACAGAGAAAATATTCGTGCAACAGCTGCTGACACTTCAGAATACCTCTCACCAATCACTGCCTTTGTTTTGGGTTCAGGTAAGGTGGATTGAATGTTTTCAGGTAGTACACAGCTCTGAGGGTCTGACTTGTCCTCCAGCAGCTTGAGTGCAGCTCTGATGGCCAAGGTGACATCTCCACAAGTGTCATAGATGTCATATCCAATGGTGATGTTGGGTAGAATCCTTGGTGTGTGCTGGTTTACTTCTCTGATGGCGTATATCATCACTTGAGTTTGTAGGAACGTTTGAAAATCATAGCTGAGAATATTGATAGAAGTAATGAAATTCATGAATTCACAAAGTTAAGCTATATGTCGTGTAAATGGATTAATGTCAGTGAGGTTGTACTTACTCACTACAGGAGATTGGTCCAGGCATTGTTGTTCTATTGGTGTTTACGTGAACAGGGAAAAGTCCTCCAATGACAATATCCCCAGGAGAGTACGCACGCAGAAAGACATCGTCTCCAAAACATGAGCAAAATAAGCTCATGATAGTGACAAAAAACCTGAACCAGAACATTGTGGATATGCAGGGCTAAAACACATGTATGAATGAATTTGATCCTCTCTCTACTTTATGACCAGATTCCCTGACAAAAGCTCTCATGTAACTTCCTCTTGTGGGACGTCAGACAGAATCATTTGCATTGTGAGACATATAATATGACCTGATGCAAATCAGTTGCTCTAACTAATACATCATCAAAACAGGTTAACTGTCACAATAACAAGATTATTAATTCCTTATCAGTCTCTATGATCTCGAATGTTCAGCTGATAAACTGGTTTAGACCTGGCAGGTTTCTGAATTTGACTACATATTAAATTATGCAGTGCCACTTTTATTTAGGTCAGTGACTCAAAAAACATGTGGCACAGCCTGCACTATAATCCTTGTAAGTGCTCACTTTGTATAATGAGCATTAAAGTAAAGAGTTTTTTGTTAATTTTTTTCCCCACAAGGTATCGTATAATCTTGGTCATTTGATCAATCAACATATTAGGATTAATATTGTTATAATACCAGATACTGTGCTTGTGAATCCATTCAGGTCCCAATAAATCATTTCTTGTATGTTACTGCTTATACTTGCCAGTAGAGGACAGGATTGTAAAACATATTATTTAATCATGAAAAATATGGTACATGTAATATAATGGTCCTTTTGACTTCTTAGTTGTCCCAGTCAATTAAAAAATATACTGCACAGACAATACATTGAACAACTGAAACTAGACTGTAAATTTCTGAAAAAGACACTGGATGCATGTAACATGCTCATGATTACTGAGCTCTCATTTTTCTTTAATCATTCGTCATTTTGTGCAAAAATGCATTTAAAAGTTGATCTGAAGCTTATACAAGGCTTCAGCAGTCTGAGTTAGTCATATCAAGTGGATATCTGCCACATTTACAATCTTTTTAACATCAAATGCCCTCTTTGTGTTTCCACATACAGTGTTTCCCTGTTGAGCTGTAGTTGAAGTATAGTAACAAAAAGAGGGACTTTGGCACTAAAAAGACTGTAATGTTGAAAAATATCTATTTGGTTTGACTCATTTTGACGAAGCTTCCTATTAACTTCAGATAATCTTTTAAATACATTTTTGCACAGAGGGAGGACTGTGGATTTTTTTTTTGTGTATTAATGTAAATTACAGTACAGGGGCACAAAACGGCATAATTGCATAATTTTGATGACACTGCTGTGAGCCACAAAGACATGTGTCACCATGCAGAAAATCATCCTCACACCGTTGACATTTGATGTTTCACGGGAAGTTGCTATAACTTTGATGAACATACTCGTCGGTGCAGTCTGCACCGTACATTACATGTTTGCCAAGTCACACCCGTCAGCCCGGCTGTGGAGACATCTACGCGAGTGTGACGGATGCCCTCGGACGGCGCCGCGCCCCAGCGTGCGCGCAGGGGAGAAGGCCCGTCTAACGCTGCTTGCGGCTTTAATATAAATAGGCTACAGTCAGCTGTAGCAGTGGACAGAAAGACAGCCAGAGCCGGACGGAAAACCCACTGTGTGCAGGCGACATGATTTCTTTAATGTGGGTACTGATGTGTTTCATTGGCATTCAGGCATTGGGAACCCTGGGAATTTCCCCACAGTTTGGGTCCCGCCAGATCCACTCAATTAGTCCCTCAATTACCCGAGAGTCCCCGCAAGTCTCTCCGAGGGTCTATCAACGCTTTGCAAATATCAAATCCAAAGAATTAACTTCAGACGAAGTGCCAAGTGCTGAAAGTTTTCAAGACGTCCAGCTGGTTGATTATCCCGACCGAGGCATCCAGCAGCAGGGCGGCCGGACAGGTACCAACAACTACCTGATGCAGGACAGACGGACAGCTGACCAAGGAGGTTGGTTCGTAGATGTTATGTGTCCTGTATGTTTGTTGTCAGTATCCAGCCTGCTGTGTGTTTTGTAGATGTTAATTAACAACCTTCTATCGGATATCTATTTGCGTGCGTTTCTCATGACTTTTACGAATTTGAAAAGTTGTGAACACTGGTAGAAGTATTCAGATCCTTTACTTAAGTTAAAGTACAAATACAGCAATGTAAAAATACTCCATTAGGTACAAGTAAAAGTCCTGCATAAAATATCCAACTTAAAATAAAAATGCATAAGTAGTACATAAGATGTTGTTAAACTATTGCAGTAAAAGTAGTGGTTTGATCCCTCTGACTGATATAGGCTATTATTATTGATACATTATTATATTTGACATCATCAGATTATTAATACTGCTCTAACACTGATGCTGCAGCATCAGTGTTAGAGCAGCATGTTACTGTTGTAGCAGCTGGAGGTGAAGGTAGTTTCAACTACTTTATATACAATTAGTTAGTTTAGACCAGTGGTTCTCAACCTAAGGGTTGGGCTCCTCCAAAAGGTCACCACATAAATCTGAGTGGTCCTGAGATGATTAATGGTAGAGGAAAGAAGAAAAAACAAATTTCTGAGACAAATATCTGTTTTCTGTGTTTGGACTTTTTCTTAAATCTTTGATTTTTGGTGAAATATTGGATCATTTGAACATTTATTGAAATTAAACCATGTGAGAAGTTTAGAGGGAAAAAATTACTATTTGGTGGAGCTGTTAACAACTCAGATATATGAAATGTGACCTGACTACACACTGCTTTTTGGAAGAGTCAAAAGCCAAAAAGGTTGGAAACAACTGTTTCATCTATAACGTTGTGTTGTATTTTAAAAGCTGTCAAATCTTCAAAAGTAACTTAAGATGCAAAGATGTAAAGAAATGTAGTGACATAGAAAGTACAATATTTCTCTCTGAAATGTAGTGGATTTGAAGTAAAGTAGTATCAAATTAAAATACTCAAGTAAAGTACAAGTACCTCAACATTATACTTAAGTACTGTGCTTGATTAAATGTACTTAGTGACTTTCCACCACTGGCTATAACAATTTTTCCTCTTATTGCATATTTATATCAAGTTATTATAACTTATAATACCAGGGGCCTTAACGGTTTTGGAATACATGCGCATGTGTGTCTGTGTGCAGTCTAATGTAACACCATTACAATCATAATTTTGAGATTTTTCAGAAAAGAAATACAATCTTATTTCTGTTCAATTGTTATTTCCAGAATCCACAAATGTTTTTTAATCCAGACATCTGGATAAAAAAATATTTTAACCTGGTTCTTGAGTTGCAGCTATATTTCCTATCCAAGTAGCCAGAAATTTGTGTTTTGTATGACAAGAAACACATTATTTTTAATAAAAATATGAAATAATGGAATATATCATTTGCTGCTTTTTGTCATGACAGCAAATTGAATATCTTCAAGTTTTGGACAGTTGGTAGTGGTTGGGAATTACAATTGGCATTTTTGACTATTTTCAGAAAATTCATTGACTAAATCAATTAATCGAGAAAATAATCATCAGATTAATCAATTGCCCAACTTACTAAAAATATTTAATAATTAATTTTGTTCCAGGTGGCACAAGTTGAGCATGGACATGTCATTTATGGATACTGTCAGTATCCAACAGTGGTGTAAGTTAAGAAATAGGGTATATTTTTCATTGCGCAGATGATGAAATATTTTAAGGATTTCAGGATTCTGGAATTACATTCAAAGAAAAAGTGATGTGAATGACCTCCTGAGTTTTCCCAAAAAACTGATACTGTGAGTCAAATGTAATGGTTATGTAAGAAAGGCATAATATGGGGTTATGTGTTGTTCATAATTTAAGAGCTAGGCCTATAAGAGCAGCCACAGAGCACAATTTAAAGCCATCAACAGACAGAATGAAAATATCAATGCCGATTTTAAATTAGACAATATAATTGCATCACATAACAGTAAAAGATACAGTATGTATTTGTCCTCAGCCCTAAAAGCTCTATTCCCTTCTGTGACGCATATGGAAAGTGCTAATAGCTAATAATCATGTATGAATGCCTCTACTTTTGCATCTCAATTTGCTTGAGTTAAACCAAAGCATGCTCTAACACATCCCCCTATGCATGTTTCCTCTCTCTTGGCAAAGCTGGTGGCGCTAATTCCAGGTTTTATCATTATCAGCCTTCCCATCACCATCCGCTCTCATGGCTGCAACACAAAGCGGCACCATCTGCATCTTGTCAGCCTGCTTGAGACTCGAGCAGTTCCCCTGCATCCATCAGAACCTTAGTCTTAAACTAACATCTCATTCAACCCTCAAAAGACATAGTTGTGGACAGTCTTTACTGACCAAGTTTAAAGAGCACTGATACTGAAGGTGGAAATTAATTAGTTAAAAATTTGATTGGTTAGTTGAAAATGGGCCATGCTCTACAGAATATTATCTTGTGTCTGCTTAACCAAGTTTAAGGTACACTCCTAGATTTAGTTGTAGTTCCTCCAAATACCAGGATTTCCATCATAATGTGCTGAGTAATCAGCGCTGATAGGAGTGGAAGCTTGGAGATTTTAGAATATGAGGAGATATGATTGAGGCTTGTACATGAACTCATTGGTGTATCTCAGCATAAGTTAACATATTAATAATGATGGTTATATTTTAGTATGCATTTTTGGTGATTGTAATGTTAATCCAAAATACTTTTAATCCCATTTAAAACATCCATCTATTTTTTTTACAGGACCAAGATTAAACTGCAGAAATCGGCCTATAGACCTGGTGTTCATCATCGACAGCTCCCGCAGTGTACGCCCTGCCGAGTTTGAAAAGGCCAAGGAGTTCCTTCAAGACATGGTGGACAGCTTGGAGGTCGGCCCAGATGACACACGAGTAGGCCTTGTCAATTATGCCAGCACAGTGCAGATCGAGTTTCTACTCAAGACCTATTTTGACAAGTCTGCCCTGAAGCAGGCACTTGCCCGAATCGTGCCCCTGTCTTCAGGCACCATGACAGGCATGGCCATCAAGACTGCTATGGAGAAAGCTTTCACAGTGGAGGCAGGGGCCCGATCTGGCTCCACAACCATCACCAAAGTAGCCATCATAGTGACAGATGGGAGGCCCCAGGACAAGGTGGAGGAGGTATCAGCAGCCGCTCGGGAATCTGGGATTGAGATCTATGCAGTGGGAGTAGACAGAGCTGATAAGATGTCCCTCCGCCTCATGGCCAGCCAACCTCTGGATGACCATGTCTTCTATGTGGAGACCTATGGTGTCATAGAAAAGCTCACTTCCAAATTTAGGGAAACCTTGTGTGGTAAGGATGATGAAGGAAGTGGAATTGATGATTACAGACTAGGCATAGATGATAAAAAAAAGATGGTAATGGGAAAAATAATGAAAATGACGATAAAGGAAACAATGGTATGTCAAATTTGTCCTATTAAATACACTTGTGATCATATGGGCAGCACCATAGAGGGAATCTCCATACTAAAGTCGGTGGTCCTCTTCTTTGGTCTTAAGAACAAGGGCAGAGTAACTAGTGATTTACTTGCTGTGTTCAGATTTCCCTCAAAAAGGTGTTCTCTAACTGTCGCCATGCAGATTGTGATATAGTAGTGTAGTGTGGTTAATGTAGTCAGCATTAAACATGCACAATGTAAAGAAGAAGACAAACTTCTGATCACTGGTTGATCTGCCAATTCAGAGAAAATCCTACAACCTTGAATACTTTAAAATGGTTTAGACCTAATATAGTGCTGCCTATACTTTTCATGGGAGTGCGCTACCCTACTCAGTTACCTGATGATCTGCTAAGCTGTCCAGGTCAACAGTTTTGGGCTGTTGTTACTGAACATTAATGGCCACTTATCCTGCGAGGCAAAAACTAGATTAGCTAATGAATTAGCTTGCGCTAAATTTGACTAAAATGTACTTCGGCTGAAATTTTTTGATTTAAAGACATTTTTAAGAAAACATAGGATAATATAATTGCAACTGTTTAAAAGAATACTTTGACATTTTGGGAAATACGGTTTATTTGCTTTTTGCAGAGAGGTGGATGAGAAGATTGATTTTAAAAAATGGCTAAAAAGTGCTTAATGCTTGTCAGCTACTGGAATGCTTGATCTAGCCCTCATTAGTGCTTGATCCACTGCTCGTTCAATGATACATCTGGTGATATTAGAACTTGGAAAATAAGTGGAGGGTTTCAGAAAAGTGTAATTCTCAGATTATTTTGTACGCAACCCAGGAAAGTCCTTTAGCAATAGTGCAGCTAATTTTAAGATAACTAGTTATGACTGGCTGCTGCTGTGACTGTGATTGTGACAGGCTGTAGCTGTGATTATGTGCTATAGCTTTGGTCTTTGCTGTTGCTGTGATAATGGTTACCATGGATGTGAAACAATAGTTTTTAGTTTACAATATTGTAACGTTAACTACATGCAGAGGTTGTAGGGGTGCCATTGGTCCTGAATGTCTGGCTTTACGATGCTTTTTCAGCTAATACAAATACATTAGGAACAATTGCTAAGGTGCAGCTATAGCTGTAACCATATCCAATAGCCATAGACACAACCACTGCTGCAGCCCTAGCAATAACCATATCAGCCACAGTCACAGTCATAGGCCCCACTACAGCTTCCATCATAGCCCAACCCAGTACCAAGCATGCAGCTACAGCTGTGGTCACATCCTGTGGCTCTGTAGTGTACATACTTTTGAGCAATTTTCCTCAGGAAAAAAAAAAAAATTACATTTCTCTTTCCAAATTTTGGTAGCCCCCAAACTAGTAAAATAACTGCTAAGGTTACTGGTGCTAGTCACACAACATCCTCAATAGTGTCAAACATGGCTTCCTTCCAGCCACGTAAATGGCAGCTTGAACCTGAGGATTGTCTGTAACTAATTCCATTGTGTTTCATCGAGACCTGCATCTGTCCATCTTCAATAGTAGAAGACGTGGCATTAGACCGTTGCCTTGAGTAGAGTTTGTGTCTACATGGTCTGTACTGCATGGAATTTCTGTTTGAAAATTAAGATGGAAAGATTCAAAAGCCAGTGCTGCACTTGAAAGTGATACATGACTGTGTCTTTTCCTTTTACAAATAACAGGATTTGAAACAACAAAATCAATTCACTACAACATTTCTATAGTTGAAGCACAGAGAGAGATCAAGCAAACTAATCTGCACGTAGCTATGTAGAATTCAGATTTGCACAATTAATCAATGCATACTTACTAATATTCTTGTAACACAAAATTATTGATTTAATTAGACTTAAGCCAATCAGACAATTGAGTGTTTCTTTTCAGGTTTGGATTTATGTGCCCAAGGACATGATTGCCAGCACGTTTGTGTCAATACCAGAGACTCATACATCTGCAAGTGTCATGCTGGCTATGTCTTGAACCCAGACAACAAAACATGCTCACGTAAGAATCTTTCTCTTTGTCTCAATGTTTTTGTCCAGTGTCTCAGGCTCACATAACCCTACTGTTTTTGCTGTTTTATGATTCACTATCTGAAAACTACTCCCAAAAAAGTTGGCTGAAAACTAAATTTTGAATAAATCTTGTTTAAACATTTATTTGTGGTTGGAAAAGCCATATTAAAGGTAAAAATCTATGCTTTAAAATATTTTAAATATGGAATAATATGTTATGTGGAATTTGAAGTTTATAAGTGTTTCCTTCTGGATATCAATTAGTTGGACACTTTCTGTTCTGCGGGCACACTGCATACCATCCCTTGTTACTAATGTTTTGGGTTGCCATAAATAGATGAGCAGATTCTATTCAGCATCGCAAATGAGCAGGACATAATAAAGGCCTGGACTGATGAGAAGCACAAATTCTAAAAGTAATGATGGCCTCCCTGTTATCTCTAGACTGAACTGAGACTGAAGAGTGTTTCTTTCCAGTTTCAGATGCATGCACCCAGGGACATGACTGCCAGCATATTTGCACCAACAGTGGTGACTCTTACATCTGCTCATGTCAAGTAGGATATGTGTTGAATGCCGACCAGAAAACATGCTCACGTAAGAACATTGATTTTCTCGATATCTTTATATGTATGTGTAAGTGCAGTGCTTTTTTACCATATTTCAGCTGTTCGAAAACAATTTCTTAGTAATATAAACATTCCTATACATCAAGGCTGGTGAGACACTTTGTATTATTTTAGCTTCTGAGACAAATTATCTCAATATCTCAATAATTATAATAGTAATTATAGCTTTATTTGTATAGTACCTTTCATAAAAATGCAACTCAAAATGCTTTACAACAAAATAAATTACACATTTCACATAAAATAAGATGTAAAATGAACATAAAAACATGTAAATGTACATGAGATAGCACATAAAACCCACTTTATAATATTAAACATTGATAAAAAAAAACAAAGTGAAAATACAATACATAGAATGTGTACTTCATTGGCGTGTACTTCAATTTGACTTAAGCGAAAACTCAAAGTATTTCACCATGTGTACACAATCTATAAATTGGCACAGAATGTCTTCCCACAGGTCTATCCTCACTCTGGGTCTTATCTGTGTCAGGTGCAACACGAAGTCCCTCCAGAATTAAAAGCATCCTTAGTGGCATGGAGGGGGTTAAAAAACACACACCATAGGACAGGTAACACATTTCCCATATAACAGGACAGCTAACGCAGTTTCTCACCTTGAATGGACAGGAGACTTGAGGACTACATGCAACACTTTGTTATTTATCCACATCTTCACTCACTAGTGGGACAGCAGAAAGGTTTCTATCAATGTTTGCAATTACAATTCATGATCATGGTTCTATTTAAGACAAGCTTTGCCCTCTAAAGATTCTATGTAGGCCCAGGGGATAGAAGCACCAACCTGTGCCACTAGTCTAGGTTGTTAGTCTAGGCATGGGCAAAGTGCTTAATCCTGCATTATTTGATTTTTTTTGGCCACTTGGACACAGCACAACATGCTTTAAAACTCTGATTGTCTGGAAACCTCACAAAAAGTAACCAATTTACCCATCTCACAGACCCAAAGCTATAATTAAAACAATAGCTAAGAGGAGCTGCAGAGAAGGGTGATAATCTTCTGTTGATTTGATTTATGAGAGTCAACACTACACATAATAATTTGATTCATTGCTAGTATGGAAATATTGATAAAGGCAGCTTTAAGCAGAGGGCAAGGGTGCTGCAAACCTTTGGTTATGTACTGTAAAGCCAGAAAATCCAAATTTGGGTTGAATGCTGTTATGTAGCTGGAAAGTTATCAACTTCATTCTTTATCCATAAAGAGTGGGTAGTATAATCCTGATATGCGGAACATATGCAAATGTTTAGTGCCTGGAGCAGTGAAATACTGAAACCTCATTTAAAGCCCATTTAGAGAGAGATGTGTGTGTATGAAATATAATTGACTCAGGGCTGCTTGACGTGGTAATTAGATTGAGCCAGTCAGATGTGAAAGTGTCTCTTTATAGGTATAGATACATGTGCCCAGGGACATGACTACCAGCATATTTGTGTCAGCAGTGATAATTTGTACATCTGCAAGTGTCGAATGGGATGTGTTCAATGCAGACTGGAAAACAAGCACAAAATCAGACTTGGTAGGCTAGTTGCTGCAGAGGCACGGATCATGGCGTAGCCATAGTTATCATTAATTGCAAAAGGCCAGTGGCCAACAGGCTAGCCTGTCCTTGTCTGATGGCATGTAACATCAGTTACATCATCTCTTCTCAGGTGCTGATCCATGTGCCCATGGACATGATTGTCAGCACATTTGTGAAAACAATGATGGCTCATACATCTGCAAGTGTCGAGTGGGATATGTCTTAAATGCAGACCAGAAAACATGCTCACGTAAGAATCCTGGCTGCACCTACGCATGTTGCATGTTCAAGTGTAGTGACTCTGGGTTACTATTGATCATTTCTTAGTTTAATGTAGAATAAGGCAGAAAGCATTTGACTCTGAGTATCATATTTGTTAAGTGTTGGCCTATCCTAAGCACCACAGCAAGCCTAGGATTCCATGGTGTTAGTGTTAGCTGTGGAAGTGTCTTTTTCAGGTTCGGACACATGTACCCAGGAACATGACTGCCAACAAATTTGTATAAACAGTGATGACTCGTTTGTCTGCAAGTATGGGATTGGATATACTTTGAAAACATGCTCACGTAAGAACCTGTGCCTTACGTTTTGTGCATATGTTTTACTGGGCTGTCTGTAGTTTATTACAACAATCATACTTTTAAATGTAAAAAAGGCATTTTCATAGTTTTGCCAATTAACCCTAGTAATGACTAAGATGATTTTTCAGGTGTGGATACATGTGCCCAGGGACATGACTGCCAGCATGTTTGTGTCAGAAGTGGCAACTCTGACATCTGCATGTGTCATGAGGGATATGTATTGAATGCAGACCAGAAAACATGCTCACGTAAGGCAACAAAACAGTGAACTAGTGAAATTGGTGCAATATGTCCAAATTACATTCTTCTTGGTGCTTGACTAAATTTGAAAGAAGACTTCTTCTTGGGGATTGAAATAATTATGTTGCCATTGGTGTTAACAGGCCTCCAAAGTCTCATTTGGACAGCAAGAGCTGATGAAGCACATATCAGTCAAATAAAGTGTCTTTGTTTTCAGGCATTTTGCCTTTAAAAACAGTAATAGTGGCAATTCAGACAGGAAATGTAGGAAGAGAAGGAGGTTGATATGTAACAAAGGTACATGGCTGGAATCAAACATGCAGACATTGTGGTTATGTGGTATCCGTCTTAACCAGCAGACTACAAGAGTGCCCCAATAGTGACCTTATTTTTAACAAGTATGAAGGTGGACTGATACATACTTAAGGTACTGTGTACATGACCATTGTTTATATAGACTATAATGGAATGGTGGCTCTTTAAAAGCTCAGTTGCTCCTTTATAGATACCATCAAATGTAAAAGGAACAATTGCCAGAGAGAGGCTTCAGCAGGCCAGGCTCCCCTAGTCTAATGAAGTGAGATGTCAGTTACATATGAACATGTTTCTTTTCAGGTTCTGATCCATGTGCCCAAGGACATGATTGCCAGCACCTTTGTATAAACAATGATGACTCATACATCTGCAAATGTCATGCGGGATATTTGTTGAATCCAGATAAGAAAACATGCTCACGTAAGAACTTGGACTTTCTTTTAGATGTGATGAAGTGTCTCAGGTTTGCTTCCAAGTCTGTTATTTGAAGTGCATGACCATAATGACCCATCATAGGTTCTTTTGTTTACTAAGGGCTCACCAATTGATGTAAATCAAGTCAGTCAGATGTGGAAGTCTTTCTTTTCAGGTTCAGATACATGTGCCCAGGGACATGACTGCCAGCATATTTGTGTCAACAGTGACAACAATGATTCATATATCTGCAAGTGTCAAGCAGGATATGTATTGAATGCAGATGGGAAAACATGCTCACGTAAGCACCTGGACCTTTTCTATATACCTAACAGTATTTGGTGTCTATGGTTTGATCCAGCATCTGCTTTTCTACAAAGCATCACGTTTCAAGCTATAAAGCATCCCTATAGGATCTGGATAGTAGGAGCTGGTGAGACACACCACATATCGTATATATATTATGAATAATTTCTTCCATTGTTCTAGGCCAGTGCAAATATGCAGGAGACATGGGAGGCTGGGAGTTTTAAAATGCATCTGTCACATAGCTGTGGCATCCATCTCCTGTAAATGGAACTGTGGCTCTACAAAAAGCCAAGTTATCTTTTTTCTTTTTTCTGTAACTGAAGTTTGAGTTTCTCTTTGCAGGCTCTGAAGTTGATGCATGTGCCAAGGGACACGACTGTCAGCACATCTGTGTCAACGACGGGAACTCATATATCTGCAAATGTCAAGTGGGATATGTACTGAACATGGATCAGAAAACATGCTCACGTAAGAATCTTCTTCCTTTCAAGTGAACATTGGTGCAGTACCTCAAGGTATTTTGTGTTATTCCAGAGTAGCTCCAAAGACTTCTGCAAAAAGAGCTGCTGAGGCACTTGTATTATGCTAGACACATATACTTATTGTCACAGTTTGACAAGTGATTCCATCAATTTTATGGCAACAATAGCCAAGGGTTCCTTGGCTGGGTTACCAAGTCAGATGTGAGAGTGTCTTTTTCCAGGCTCGGATGTATGTGCTCAGGGACATGACTGCCAGCATATTTGTATCAACAATGGTGATTCATACACCTGTGAGTGTCGAGTGGGATATGTTTTGAATGAAGACCAGAAAACATGTTCACGTAAGAATTTTCCCTTTTTTCTCAATATACATAATGGGGTTTTTGTACTGAATGTTAAGTTGTCTATATTGTATAAGTCCTTCTAGCCCAGCAAGTATTAGCTCAGCTGGAGCTGAGCAAATGTGTCTGACTGGTGCTAACTTACCAAGAGGTGTGGCATACATGGACATGGTTTCAGTGAGCCTTCAAATCAACCAAAGTTTCAACAGCTGACCAGACGTGCCCTTTATCTATGATGATCTATGATACTTGAAGACGCTTTATGAAAGAAGGGTCGGACTATGTACTGGACGAAATCGTCCTAACTATGCAAAAGGATTTCAGGTGAGATTCCAGTTTTCCAAATGCTACCATATCATGTCATATTTCATACAAGCTTACAACCTCTAAAAGGGTCTATAGGTTTGACCATTTCCTAAGCACAGCAGTACTGAAATTTGCATGTGTGGTCAACAAATCAGTATGAGCCTAACCTTTTGTATGGAAGCTGGTCTGACTGTAAACACTGTGACTTCACTCTGCCTCTGTTTTTCTTCTGCATCTAAAGACAAAATCTAGACCTAGAGGTGAAGAATAGCAGTAATCTTATCTCCCCTTGTTGACTCTGTACTGTGATGTCTTGCCGGTGCAAGGTGGGTGCCCAGGTTAGATAGCTAAGTTACCTTGCCTGAGGCTTTGCCACTGTTTGTACTATGCTGCTTTGGCTAAACATGACAGCCCTCTAGTTGAGGAACTGTAAAGTTCTCCTTCCATTGAAGGTGGCTGTTTCTTCTTTTTCAAGCTAAACAACCTCATTGTGATACCCAGGTCCCTACAGTGTGCTGAGATTTACACAGTTCAGTCACAATGAACACCTAATTAGAAGAATTTCTGCTGACCCAAGTTGTGCGTTTGTTGGGCTGTTCTCCTCAAGGAAGTATCTAGTGTATTCTTCTTTGTTGAAGTGTCTCTTTGTAGACAGATTTATAGTTACACTGATTTAACTCTTTGGTGGTGAGAAATGGCTTTGATAGACATCATGTTTGATAGATTAAAAACCTTAAAATAAGCCTCTCTTCAACCTCTTACATACTGTCTAACCTATCAAGAAACACCACCAGCACCAGAAACTTGTAAGAGAACTCACAATGCAGCCCAAGTAGACTAGTCAGATTTCTTGTGGTCTCCATGAAGCCTATTCATCTTGTGAGGTACAGTAACACCTCAATAGAAAAGTGCAAATTTGCCTTAAGGGTATTGGGTGCATTAAATAGAATGACGGATAAGGTTTGTAACCCTAATTCTGTGACCACAGGTCTGTAACTCTGTCACCCTATACAAATTGTTGAGGTTTAGTGGATGCAACCTGAGGGAGTTTTCAAACCTGCATGGTTTAGTCCAGTTGAATCGGAGCAGGTGGTCGGTTACAAACAAATTCTGAATTCTGAAGGTGGTGTGGTGCCTAATTACAAGATGCTCTCTGTAAGTTTGAGCTTAACAGCTCCCGTAACCAGGTGCACTTTGCATACTGAGGTGCAGATGAGCGAAACTACTAGTCAGAGAATGATTCAACGTCCGACCTGGACTAGCAACGAGTGTGTTGTCTTGAGTTATATTTGGACAGATAGGACTTTCTTCTTGTGTTTACTTTCTCGCTTCTGCTCTAGACACATCTGACTAGTGAGCCGAATATTCATGAATGGCTTTTAGAGATACATTTTGGTTCGCATGATTTTTTTTCTGTGTGAAAAAAAACAAAGCAAGGGGAAAAGGCAACAAGTTTACCAACTTATCCAAACTATACTAACTAACAAACTATAGGTTTGAAAACGGCTTGAATCACAGCAAATATAGCCAGCTTACATAGAAAAGAAAAAACTCTTCATCGTCTAAGCTCACACATGTAAGGAACATGGTCAAGTCCATAGCACTGATAGGGGTCTCTGCCTAAGTCTGTAGATTTTGGGTTTCCAATGTGTTAACTTTTAATAATTACCGTACCCTTTATGTCTTTTTTTGGATTCTTTAGTTGTGGAGAAATCTGCAGTTGACTGCAACCAAGACTACAGAGTCCGACGTCATTTATAGCACAGTATATAACATAAAAGTTTGCTGTGCTGTGGGTGTGAGGAATGAGAGACTGCTAAGGCATTTGAAATTGTGGTGTGAGCTCACAGGGAACTTTGGTCCAACAAAGGATCAAAAATTGGTTGAAATTGGTTTGTCTCTTCTTTCTGTTATTTGTTGTGATTGTATATTTATAAGTGATTTGGTGTATACATATATATATTGCACAAATGATTGTTAACATGGATCCTAAAATCCCAGTTAAAGCTAATCACACCCAACTTCAGTAACTCCTTGCTTGTAAATTCACAAAGTGATTTTAAACATATTTCCTAATCCCACTCATAAAAGCAAAATCATGCTTTTCATCTTGCGCCTGATTTGAGCTATATTGTTCAGTCAATATCTATTGTGCCTATGTTATCATTCAAAAACAACACAGAACTTTTTCAGATTTTGTCATCTCCAAAGTATTTGTCATAAAGGCTCATATTGAACATCAAGTCTTTGGAGGTTTCCAGACTCAATCCACAAAGAGAAACATGAAATGGGCTGGTTTGCTTTTTTTCTTCTTAGAAGTCAAATTGAGTAAAAAAAAGAGGCCACACTACAAATGATAAAATGCTACTGAAATGCTTTGACTGTCTCCATGTTTTTTCTCATTTTTTCAGAGGAAGTGAGTCGTAAAGTAACTGAAGATGCCTGCATGTGTGAAGCTCAGATTTTGTTCCAGAAAAATGTGCAGTCAATTCTCCAGGAGTTGACCAGAAAACATATCCTTTTGCTTCTCACATAAAATGAGCCTAAAATGAGGCAGATTGAAGTTACTATTGAGATTATAAAGTATCTGATTAATATTTTATATCTCTAAAATGTTTGCCATTTGGACAGATATCTTTTTGTCTTATTAGTACATTTAGTGACAATTTCAGTCTAAACTTTGAGCTGATTTATAGTATATTTTCATGAATGCCCAGTATTGTTATGAACTGGTAAACATTACGACCATACTTTTTATTCTTTTTGTTGTACTCCCTTGACTGTCTGTCCACTTGATGAACTTTCGGAGAAAGTGAACCTGATTGACGGCCGACCGGAGTATTAAGAACAACGATGATGTCAGAGCACATGTTCAGGACTAGCAGTGTATTGGTTTTTTTGACCAGCTGAAAACATTTTGAACCCTCAAAATCTCTCAACTTTGAGTAACATCTGAGTCATCATACAGTATACTGTACAGTATACAGTACCTTTGTTTTATATTATAAACCCATATGTTTGCAGTCACAACACTGTTTTACAGAGAAGTCAGGTATAACTGGTTCAAATATTTACATGTATGGATTGTAAGAGAAGCAACATTTCCCCATAACAGTTGTGTAAAATTTAGACTTTGTAAGATAATTAATGAATTTATCTAATAGATAGAAGTGTAATTTTTATTAAAAATGAACATGTTTAAAGTTTAAGCAATATTTTTACATTGAATAATTTAATTATTTTTGGTGGCAAACATGTTGTACCATACCCTTGTGTATTAACTGCTCTGAGAGCAGCCTCAAGCCATGAATATAAAACAACTAATCTCTTATGCAACAAGATGTTTGTTGTTACCCTTCAGATTGTAGCATTACTATGCAGGAAAAAAAAACAAAATGAAGCTTGATCCAGCTGGCCCATGGCAGTTACATCACAGTGAATTACTATAATCCTTTTCGTTGATACCTGAAATATTTTAAAAAAAAAAATGTATTGCACAACATTGAATGGTAAATACTTTTCTGTTTGTAACAAGTAGCCTATAACTGTTTTTGGAGAGATGGAAAACAGCATAGGGAGTTCACAGGTGATTGGACCGCTTTAATATTTTGTACACTCTTGGAAAAAGTGAAAAGAAGAATTTCTTTTTTTTTTTTTTTTTGATTTTGGATTTGATTTGATTTATTTCTGGATCAACAAAACACAACAACCTGTATAACCTATTTTGTATTGGAAGTATAGTTACACATGGGCAATAAATATTCTGAAAAATGGATCCCATATATCTCTTGTATTGTGTGTTTTTATGCTTAGTTACCAAGCCACTTTTTATGTATGATGTGGACTTTCTGAACAAATCAGTCTTAAGCAGTGGTCAAAAAGTAAGAACAGTCCTTAAAATTTTAAAGTACTGAAGTACTACTTGTGTAAATCCATTTTATATCACTCTACTTCTACTCCACTACATTTCAGAGGCTAATATTATATTTTAACCCATTATGTTACCCAAGGTTTTGGATGCAGGACTTAACTTGTAATTGTAATTTTACTTTTACCTAGGGATCTGAGTAGGCCTATGGATTGATATTTCCACTAGTCTTATGTTACCTTTATGGACTAACACTATTTTGCATTAGCCAACATAATTAAATGCAACACTAATTTCATTTCATGCATTTGTTTAGTGTAATTTTTGTGTACATTTTTACATCACTTTTTACAGTAGGATAAAGTAAGTGCAAGACAGACAACCATGTGAAGCCAAATAACAGAGAAATAGGGCCTAGCGTTTCCTCAAAAACTGGAATCAAACTGGAATAACGTTACAGGAAAGTCAGCGCGAACAAGAAAAAAAAACTACAACTACCATAAAGACCCTACAATCCCAACTCTTCCGGTTTACGGTTACCACGGGAGACCGTGGGAAGCTTCAGCCTCTGAGTGCTGCAGTCTGTCTACACAAGGCACGAAAACGTCGAGTTTGAAACGTTTTCACATTACATTTTCTAAATTTTATTCAACATTATCGTAGCCGGACTGTAAATTTGTGACCCTGCATATAAGGTTAACCCTCCTTGATAATAGAGTAGTTGTGTCGCGTCAGGCAGTCAACTAACCGCTAGCTAAGCTAACGGTATAGGCTAATGTTACATTCACTACATCGAGGCCGCAGGATGTAGGTTGGAGAAGTTAGTTCTATTTACCTGTTTAGGTTGATAACTGACGTTAGGTTAGTGTCTTCGCTTAATGCTAATAAGTATAACAAGCTGTAAGCAATTCCGTTTGGATTGACGCTATCACCATCATGTTTATCTACCTGAGTAAGAAGGTGAGTGCTGGACAAACTACGACACCCCTGTGCTACTAATTGTTAGATATAATAAGAGATAAAGCGTTGGTTAACATGACTTTGGCCGCCATTTCTCGTATCTTATAGATTGCTATCCCCAACAATATTCATCTGAAATGCGTCTCCTGGAACAAAGATCAGGGCTTCATAGCCTGTGGAGGGGACGATGGTCTCCTGAGAGTGCTCAAGCTTGAAACTCAGACAGGTAAGTGTAACGTAGGGTGTGGAGGAAAACAGCCTGCATGTCCCTGTAACACTTTCATGATTCTCAGGCTACACATGGATGGAAATGCAATATTTTGCATGAGAATGAAAACCTGAATGATCATAAAGACAAACTAAATAAGTATCACACATGCAGTACATTACGCACAGACCAACTGCAATGTTGTTTGACCAGTGAAATACTTAACAGTGTATTACTGTGGAATCTACTGAATCGAAAAGGACCCGTGTGCCTCCTAAAATCACTGTAGTACTATCACAGTGTCCATATGTGTCTCTCATGTGCCAGTAGACTAACTCTGAAAAATCTTATTGAGTGGTTAGGATCTCTTTTATATCTTTGGTAAGACTTGATATGATATAATAATACTCATATGTCATAATAATATTTTAATTGACAAAAGTTACACCGTAGCCCAAGGCCATAAGGCCAGTGTGCAAAACTGGTTATATAGCAGATGGTGGCAGCATGAATACTCGTTTATGTTTAAATATCGCCTGAGTATTGTTACCCTGCACAGTGATGCTGTGTGAGCCTGGTGTCAGGAATTTGCATCAGTGATACTGTGTGTCTGTCTTCATATTTAAATATACTATATTTGTTTTTGGGTTTCTTTTTTTCCTGCAATTTTGCATACTGTCAGAATATAAATGGTCTACATTTTTTGCTCTGATGAGTAATGTCACGTACATTCAGGTATGTGTCTAAGTTTATTTGTCACAGTCTGAGCCATTACGTAATACCCATGTGATTGAGATTTGAGGGTTTTTCGAAACAACGGTTCTCACAGTGTGTAAGAAATCTTTTGAAACTTTCAAAACCCTTTTGGCTCAGTTCTGGTGCCTTGGTGTCCAGTCACTGTAAGTAGAAATAGTTCCACCTTGTCCACTCCATCTGCTGGTTATTATGATGTTCAACAAACATAGAAAACAGTAATTGAAAGAAACAGTAAAGTGAAAGAAACAGTAAAAACTCTTTGCTGATATTTACTTATACACTATATTACAATAAACTGAGGTTGCTGCTGTTCTGAGCCTGATCTCTTTTCCTGTGCTTTCTCAACAGATGATGCCAAACTTAAAGGACTTGCTGCTCCCAGTAACCTGTCAATGAACCAGACTCTAGAGGGACATAGTGGTGAGTAATATAATAACTGCTAAACCTTTTGTCATTATAGTAGTAGTACAGTATAATAGTTAGTAACAGACAGTGTCCACAAAAGCAAAGGAAGTGTGATGTAGGCCAGCAAAGGTGAAAAAAAAATCTGATGCTGATGATATTATAATTTGCAGGTGCAGTACAAGTGGTTACGTGGAACGAACAGTATGAAAAGCTGACTACCAGTGACCAGAATGGACTCATTATTGTATGGATGCTCTACAAAGGTAATTACCACAATCTGACTAAAACTACAGATTGTCTTATAATAAATTTGGCTTTAATAGTCGCTGCCTTTTATTTCTCTTCTAAGGTGCATGGTACGAGGAGATGATCAACAACAGGAACAAATCGGTGGTGAGGAGCATGAGTTGGAACGCTGATGGTCAAAAGATCTGCATTGTGTATGAAGATGGGGCGGTCATTGTCGGATCTGTAGATGGTAAACAACCTTACAGCATGATTGCTAAAATGTAATTAATCACTTAGGCTCCTTTGACAAGGATTGCTTTGTTCACACACTGGGTGAATGGAAATGAATGTGCACTAGGATAAAGACCTTTTTTTTTGTAGGTAACCGGATTTGGGGAAAGGAGCTAAAGGGAAATCAGCTTGCTCATGTGGCATGGTCGCCAGACAGCAAGATCCTCCTCTTCGGCATGGCCAACGGGGAAGTCCATATCTATGATAATCAAGGAAACTTTATAGTGAGTGCACAAGCTTAAGTAAAATAGAAATGTCATTGCATCGCCTTACACATTCATGGAACAAAGTGCAGGTTGCACTGCACAGGGAGTAGTGGAGAGTTAGTGGCAACACACTTTTGGTATTTTGGAATCTATCGAAGGGCATATTAAGTGACAAAACAGTCTTTTCATGGATGGATATGATCTTGGTTGTGATCTACAAATATTAATAGGATTTGAGAATGTCTGACTTTGGTGACACAGAAAAGTCACCTAAGATATCCAACACCACTTGCCCACATTAAAGTGATAAAAATAATTTGTTTTGTAAAGTTTTGCTATCCTGAAAACACAGAAAAAATATACACCTGACAGTGATTCTCCTTCTCTTTCAAGCTCATTATGTCCCATCATGTTTGCTTCTACTAACTGTGTATGTCGGTCTTTTTGTGATATTTGTGTTTCAGATGAAAATGACCATCAGCTGCCTCACTAATATGACTGGAGCCATCAGTATAGCAGGTATCCACTGGTACTCAGGGACCGGGGGTTATGTTGAACCAGACTGTCCATGTCTCGCTATCTGTTTTGACAATGGAAGATGCCAGATCATGCGCTACGAGAATGATGAAAGTAAGTAACAACAACAACAACAACAAATCCTGGAAAAGACTGCATTGTGTTTTCACAGTTTACGCTTAAACTAAATTTTTTTTTCTGCAGACCCAGTGTGTATTGACGCTATGATGAACGTGGTCAGTATCCAGTGGAATCATTGTGGCAGCGTGCTGGCAGTGGCAGGTTCCCTCAGAGCCTCAAATATGGAGAAAGAGTTCAATGTAGTGCAGTTCTACACACCATTTGGAGAGGTGAGGGTGAAGATTTTGTTCCCTTATGCAGGGTTTAGACATGAAAATCAGATGTATGCTAAACATCATTGTCATAAATAACAAAGAAATAGATTTTTTTAAATTTAACAATTAAATACATTGCAATGCTGGTTTCTCTGTTGTTGCACAGTATTTCATTGTTAAGCAGTTGCAAATGCATGTGGGCTGGGAATTGAGCGCTGAAAGCATCAGCGTCCCAGCACCTGACAAAATAGCTGTTGAGTCACTGGTATTGATTAAAAATATCTATCAACCCTCACACTCTCAAATTCCACACTACTAAAAATGTTATGAGACAGTAAAGATTTTAAATTTGTACCATAAATGCCCTTTGGTGTTCGAACAGCATCTGAGAACTCTGAAGGTGCCCGGAAAACAGATGACCGGAGTCGCCTGGGAGGGAGGAGGGCTACGTATTGGCCTGGCAGTGGACTCCTACATCTACTTTGCCAATATAAGACCAGATTACAAGGTAAATGCCAACACCTGCTAGGCTTAGAAACAAGACGTTCCAAGGCGCTCTTTGCTTATTATTTCGGGAAATAAACAATTCCTTAGACACTGGCATGAGTATGTTTAAAAATGCAGGACAATTTTAATCTCACAGGTCAGAATTAATAATATACTGATTACAAGCATGATCACAGACTAAATAAACAGCATGTCACATTAATATGAATTATCCCCACCTGTCATTAAATAAATAAAAATCATTTCTTTTCAGTATATGTTCCTGGATTATGCGTTTGTGTATCAAATCTCTTTCCAAATCACACATTTTCTCACATATTAACCATTTGGTAATGTAGGGGAGGAAATAATTGAGTAAGAACATGTTTTACCAATTGCCTTATAAAGTAGTATTGAGATTAATATCCTTTACTCTGTATACTGTCAACTCCTCAAGTATACTCTTTGAAATATTTAATGGATAGTTTAACATTATGACTTCAAATGTTCACATAGCAGGGAAACTCATCTACATAGCCTGAAAAACAAATAAAAATGCAGCTACAATAGCAGTTAGTACTTGCACTATACCTCCAAATGGTTCTGATGAAAGGGTTTTCTGAAGAAATGTGTCTTTTATCTCATAGTCATATTTACATAGTTGAAAAGAATGGAGAGACTTTCTAGTTTGGGCAGCATGTGCTTTTAGAGGTCCTTGACTCGTCTAACAAAGGGTTCCCAGGGTTTAGAAATCCCACATAAAATGTGAATCTCAGCAGCGCTTTCATGTTTCTCTACAGTGGGGCTACTGTTGCAGTACAGTGGTGTACGCCTACACAAAGCCTGAGCGGCAAGAGTACTGCGTGGTGTTCTGGGACACCAAAAACAACGAGAAGTTTGTCAAATATGTCAAGAGCTTGATGTCCATCACTACCTCAGGGGACTTCTGCATCCTGACCAGCAAGGCGGATAACACCCAGCCTCAGGTACTAAAACCACCAGATTATATGTGTCATCATGGCAACAGGATCTGTAATGATGTATATCACACTGCAGGTTGAATTTATGTACTCAATACTTGCTGTATGACTCAGACAAGCTTGTCCATTGATTCTGACGGATCTATTCTAAGTCTGTTTAGTAGAGTAGAGACAACATAGAGATACTGTATAGAGTATATGGAGTGAGCTGTAATAGTAAGTATCACAAATGTTTCTCTGCTGTCTTGCGTCCTGTTTTTGTAATTCATTGCTACACAGGAGGATGCTGAGTTAGAGTCTGCGAGTCATGCAAGGGTAACGTATAAATTAAAAACCACACAGCCAAAATGAGGACTGTTTCTTTTGATATAGACTCATTAATTGACCTGTAACATAATTTAGCACTACTGTGTGTTTTTCAGTATGTCCTGATTCTGTGCAACTCAATTGGGACTCCGTTGGACTCAAAATACATTGACATTGGTGAGTTTAGAGTGTAAACATAGATAGATTCATATTGTTATGCCTCCTTAACACACCTTTTTAACTTAACATACCCTCCACTAAACACACTGTGTCCTGCGAGTTTGCATATATAGAAGTAGAAGATCTTCATGCGGCACAGCAGCGAGTTGGCCAAACTCCTAATTTACCATAAGTTGATGCATTTCTTCAAGCCAATGTGAGAGATCACACCCTCTGTGTGAAGAAATGGTGGTTGGCGTTCTGCCTCCTACCGCCCACAGTTACATCTCTCATGAGCCCACAGCATCCTATAGCAAATAGACAGCGAGCGCTGGGCATCTTTATATCTCACAGACGTTCAGCATTCCAATTCTGCATGATATGGACAAATGTTTGCTGAGGAGCTCAGGCCAAGACGGTTCAAAGTCTACAGAACTGAAAGGTTCCAGTGGTGTGAATGAGCTCCAGATATCCCACCTTGGTAAATAAAAGGAGAGGGATTTGTGAAGTATACATTTTCCTGGAGGTGAATCTTCTTAACAGACTAGTCAAAGAGTGTACAAATATACAGTTATCCTTGAAGAACGCCCCAAGACTTGCTTGTTGTTATGCACACAGAAAATAGTTCTAATAACTATTTATATGTATAGAAACTATGATTTTTAGATGAGCAAGAACCAACCAACAAAAAAAACATTTAAATGATGTTGACAGGTGACCTTGATAGGTGTATACAAATGATCAAAAATTCTCTAAAATCTGTCTCCTCGGTCAGATCCATTGTTTGTCACCATGACCAAGACACATGTGATTGCTGCATCCAAAGAGGCTTTCTACTTATGGCAGTACCGAGTGGCAAAGAAATTAACCGCCTTGGAGATCAACCAAGTGACCAGAACCAAGAAGGAGGGAAGGGAGAGGTGAGGTCTAACATTTAACAGAAGAGTGGAGCTCGATCTAAACTGGATATGACAGAGAGAGTATTTAACAAAGCCAGTTGGTGGAAGGGGAAGAAATACAACATCCATGCCAGGACTTACAGTACACATCAATCAGACCATGGAAAGTTACAGGGAGGCAAGATAACCACAAGGCTAGATTCTGAGAGTCAGTGGATGAAATCTGAAAAGGACTCATTCATCTGAATGAAATGCCACTGAGGTTCCAGACAGGCTGGGTTTGACCTAATGTTCTGCCAGGAACTATCTTAGCACCTGTACAAAAAGTATCCTCATTGGAAAGGGCAACTATTTGTCTGTCTGGCTGTCTGAAGCTCTTTCTCATTTTTCCTCACTTCCTGCTTTTCTAGGGTCTATCACATCGACAGCAATCCATCTGGAGCCAGTGACAGTGGTCCAGATTTTGCAAAAGCCTTCACAGTAAGTGACACTTTTAAAATACCCTTTTCCCAGGATACAACTCACTGGAATAGTCTTAAGCTTTACGTTTCTAAATGAATTAAAACAATTCTATAAAGCTGTTGTTCTAATTATCCTAATACTACTATCAATAATTATTATTATCATATTTTGACATTTTAACATTATAATATCATAATTAAGTCATTTCTTCTATGAAGTACATATATTGTCATGGCATGTATGTTTCTGTTCTATTTCAGGCAACACGAGATCCCATCTGTTGTATTACAGCAACAGATAAGACACTGATTGTGGTATGTACATCTCTTGTTTTTTTATAGAATTTTGAGTCATACAGCAAAATGGAAAGGAAAATCAAAATAAAACACTAAATCTCTTCTTTTTTATTTATGCTTACAGGGCCGTGAGTCCGGCACTATCCACAAATACAGCCTCCCAAATGTTGTTCTCATCCAAAAATACACTTTGAACAACAGAGCCTACTATCTCTCTTTGAACTGCAACTCGAGGCAAGCTCAGATTGTTTTTTCAGATTTAAGTCATCTTTCTAAAGATATCTGTCATGAATCACCTCAAATATAGTTAGTCAGATTTTATATCTGAACGTTACAATGTTGCAGTTCTGTCACATCATTCTGTAATCATTATTTTCTTTAGTCGACTGGCCATCATCGACATCGCAGGCGTGCTGACTTTGTTGGACCTGGAAGTCCGTGCCTCCACAGATGACGGTACTGGCAATCAAGCATCTGCAGGAGATCCATCCAAGTTTGAGCGCAAGGATGTTTGGGATATGAAATGGGCGAATGACAACCCCGACCTGTTTGCCATGATGGAGAAGACCAGGATGTACGTCTTCAGGAACCTGGACCCAGAGGTGAGTGTCTGGTGTTAGTATGATGATCAAATTATATCAGATTCATATTGTCTTATTGTTCTCATTTATTTTTATTGTAAATATACATCTGAGTGTGTTTACTGTTGCAATATTTTATTGCATGTCTAAAACAGGAACCTATCCAAACATCTGGTTACATCTGCAACTTTGAGGACCTGGAAATCAAATCTGTCTTGCTTGATGAAATCATGAAGGTAAACATTTGATGTCATTTGAGCAGTGACACAACCACACACATACTGTATAAACATACTTATTTTCTCATCGTGTTAAGTGAAAGTTCTATTTTGCCTTTTTAAATATCCTAAAGCAGAAGGATTTACAATAGTTTGGTAACAGCTGATTACAAAATGCCAATTCATTGCGTAATCAGAGTTTTTATCACTTTCAAATGTGTAGTTTGTATCTGTTGATTGAATAAAACACTCAGTTATGCGATGTTGCCTTAAAGGATCCAGAGCGGCCGAACAAAGACAACCTTATCAACTTTGAAATCCGCTCCCTGAGAGACAGCCGTGCACTGATTGAAAAAGTGGGGATTGAAGATGCTTCACAGTTCATTGAAGACAATCCTCACCCACGACTCTGGTAAATTCAAAACTGTCATGCTTTTGATTCAGCATGAGAGTTGCTTAAGTTTTTATATGCAAAGGTATATTATGCAGGATTTGTCAGTGGGTGTTTGTAAGCACACAGCATTCAAGGTTGGCCCCTCCATCCCGGTTCAACGAGCGAGAGAAGCAGTGATGTGAATGCAGCTTCATCCTGTCCGCTGTGGCCTCTCTGCTCTGGGTGTGTGTAGCTCAGCCCCGCCCTCAGTCAAGGAGAAACACAGACCTGCAGCTCTTTATACATCCATGACCACAGAGACAGAGAGCAGAGTGGAGCAGAGGAGAGAAACAGAGACAGCGATGTAACCTGGTTGCTACACTATGACTCCCAACCTCACACCTTGCATGTTGTTATTGGCTGGGGGCTACACACTCACTGCCCAGAGGCAAAAATAATAAGCAAAATAATAAGAAAATACAGGCAGAGGGCAGAGTCTCTGTAGATATATACACCGCCAAACACTTCTAGTGGGTCATAAGTGATGTTTTTAGGAAAATCCTGCATAGTATACCTTTTATGTAAAGTCCTTATTTTTTGGTTTTGGCAATGTTTTTGCCAGTCATGTATTTCTTTTGGTTTTCTGTTGCTGAAGAAAACAAAGTGTCAAAGCTTTAATGAATTAGATGTAGGTTGAATCATTGTCATCTAGTGATAGTCATATGTGCAATTATTGACTTGACAACCAAAGATTGCACCAATTTCTTTACATCTTCTATATATGACATAAAGGTGAAAAAAGCAAGGTTATCACCACTAAATACCTGCTGTCACCATCATTTTTCCATCTGAGTATATTCGGTATGCTGGCGTGGGAGGATGATGGCAGTGTTAGAGATTTATAGTAAGTTTTTGCAGCAGTGTGATCGCTGTGGTTTTTTTGTGTGTTCTTTGGCTGGTATGCCAGTTTCTGCAGCTTCCCTCAAAATCTGGCAACTTCAAACACATCCTTCCTGTTCTTTAGGGGCCAGTTTCTAGCTCAATAGCTCCATTCCAGTTTAAATCTCAAATAATCAAAGTAGGATAGATATAAGGATTTCCACATGTACATCATGCTATGCATCCCTAATGATAGACTAACCTCTCTCCATTATCAACCTGCCAGGCGTTTGCTGGCTGAGGCAGCCCTCCAGAAACTAGATCTGAAGACGGCTGAGCAGGCCTTTGTTCGCTGCAAAGACTACCAGGGCATTGAGTTTGTCAAGCGTCTGGGCAACCTGCAGAGCGAGCCCATGAAACAGGCAGAGGTGGCAGCTTACTTCAGCAGGTTTGAAGAAGCTGAGCGGATGTACTTGGACATGGATCGCAGGTATTTGTTGATGACGTCATCCCCTCATGAACTCAGTTCTTGTTTTCTTTTTGTTAAATTTGATATAATGCTGGTGTTATCGTACAAGATTAATTGCCACCATTTTTCAGGCATGATGGTAATAGGGGCTATTGGATGTTTCTCTTTGTGTCTAGGGATCTTGCTATCAGCCTTAGGATCAAGCTGGGAGACTGGTTCAGGGTGCTCCAGCTGCTCAAAACGGGCTCTGGTGACTGTGATGATGCTCTGCTGGAGCAGGCTTACAATGCAATTGGAGATTACTTCGCTGACAGACAGAAGTGGTATTGGGATTTTGTTCAGCCTTTTTCTCTCATTATCTGTTAAGTGTATAAACACTGTACAGTATACTCATGTTAGATGTTAAAACTACTTAGAGTTTAGGGTAACAATTTAATTTAACCTTCCATATATAAGCATTAAAACTACTATATCGAGAGATGGTTAAATAATTTAAATACATTGTTAAGAAGCTTTATGACTAAATAAAAAACTGTATTACTATAACTGCTCTTCCTTTTTCAAGGATCAATGCAGTGCAGTACTACCTTCAAGGTCGTAACCAGGAGAGACTGGCAGAATGCTACTACATGTTAGAGGACTATGATGACCTTGAGAGGCTGACCACCTTACTACCAGAGAATCATAAACTTTTGCCGGTGAGCCAAATGTTCAGGAATCGCTAAAAACAATAAAATAAATAAAACCAACTCTAACAGCATCTCCTCTACTGTCATTTTCCACCTCTATGTTGCAGGAGATTGGTCAGATGTTTGCCACCGTGGGCATGTGTGAACAGGCTGTGAACGCCTACCTTAAGTGCAACCAACCCAAAGCTGCCGTTGACACGTGTGTCCATCTGAACCAGGTGAGAGACAGACAGAAAACTTGTGGCGCCAGTGTTTCTGAGTGACACACATGGTGACGCCTCAATGATCTTCAAATTATAAACAAAACATTTAACAGCTTTAGATCACAGGAGCCACTGTGGCACCTGCTGTCCTCCCACTCCTGTCCTCTCCCTGAGTGATATTTTAGCCCTGGAGTGTGAAAACTAAAAATATGCTTCCAATATAAATTCTACCATTTGGTTAAAGAAAAAATGTTGTTTAGCTGTTCATGTGGGAGAAATGAAATGAAAGCATTATGAGGTTGCAGGGAGTAACTCAGTGGCTAGATGGGACTTCATCACGTAAGCTGCACCTGCTCTACTTTGTAAGGATGTCACGTCTCAGCTGACTTTAGTTTAAAAGATGTTAAAATAGTGCTGTAATTGACCCGTGTTAATCCAAAAAGAGCTCATTAGCAATCCTGACCTCCTCCCCTCCAGGCTTTTCCTCCTGCTGTGTTAATGCTGCGTTTTTGACATTGAAATGAATGAGCTGTCACTTTAACTGTTTCCAGTTAAACTTTCTGTTGCCATAGATAGATCTAAAAATACAGAGTCCTCTCATGTCTAACTGTTGTGGTTTTAGTAAGATCTGCAGCTGCAGGTTTTCAGTGTTTGTATAAGAAAGTGACTTCAGTTAAAAAGTCTTTCACAGTCACTAATTTCATGTAAATCCTGCTTTTAAAATCAGAACATTATGATTAATATGCATGATGCATATGACTAATTCCATATCCCAAAAGTTGCAGTACTTATGTTCTCTTTATATTGCTGTTGTCCCACAGTGGAACAAAGCAGTGGAACTTGCCAGGACGCACAACATGAAGGAGATAAAATCTCTTCTTTCCAAATATGCTTCACATCTTCTTGAGAAGAATAAAACTCTGGAGGCAGTGGAACTGTATCAGAAAGCCCACCATTTCCTTGATGCAGCCAAACTCATGTTTAAGGTAGGTTTGTTTTTCCATGAAAAAAAAAAATTGAACGTTTTATGTAGTTTCCAGTATATTCAAATGAGGAGGTTTGTTCCAAAACAACAAAAACACATTTTCAGTAGAAAAGGGAAGTAGAGAGGGACAGAGAGGGAAGTAGCACTGCTGGTTCCCTTCTCTATACTTCCTCAAAATACTGGTGCTCATGAAAGGTAATAATAATGACATTTTTCTGGTGTTTTATGCCAGAAAAATGGCATAAAATATCCAAGTCCAGGCACTCCTGAAAAAAAACACACCTACACGTGTCGGTTTGCACCTTCTTCAGGATGTGAAGGTGCAAGCCGACACGCGTTGGTGTGTTTTTTTAATGACTCAAGCCCACTGACATAAAGGCCTTTCATTTTTTTCAAACCTACCTTGAGTGCCTGGACCTGGATTTTTATAATATAAACTAGGCATTTAGACACTGTATTATGTATATAGCTAATTCATTGCTGGAATTAATGATATGTGAGTACATACCATGGCATTTGTGGGTACTGTTTACAGATAGCAGATGAGGAGGCAAAGAAAAGGACGCGACCACTGCGGGTGAAGAAGCTCTATGTGCTGGCAGCACGTCTTGTTGAAAATTACCATGAGCAGGTGAAGACGTCACAGCAGAGTAAAGCCAAAGGAAAGAAGTCTGAGGTAGATGATATATAACATTATACTTTATACACATGTATTCTATTGATACCATTTTCTTTTTTTCTTCAATAAAAACTTTTTAATATTGCTTATGGCCTATTCTAGAGATGCACGGTCATTGTAAATATATAGAGAGGCATCATATACTGCAGTGGTTCTCAACCTTTTCCCATCGCAACCCCACCCACCTCTTTCCCCACAGGAAGACAAGACTGTTTCAATTTTAGCTTTAAGTGTTTTTAGAATTGTTGAAATAACAACATCTTCACAGCCAAGAGTCAACATGTCTACTTAAGTCTAAAAGAGCAGTAACAGATAGAAATACATTCTCATGTTACTGAGGTAACTGAGCTTGTTAACATGTATAAAACAGAGCATATAGCCTTGTGAAAGATGTGATGCAAAACACTTGTATCACATCTCAGAACAACATGAATCTCAATTTGTCCGTTCAGCTCAACAGAGAGTCACAGAAGACTTTTGTTGGTGCATCACAGAATAAATCACTCAGTTTAGCATTTCAGTTTACAGGGGTGATGATGTCCACATCCAGTTGCAAGTTGAGGTAAAGCTTATTGACCACAAGAGGGCAGAGAAAGACTGTGTCAGTACTGAAGTCTACATGTCCAGCTGCAGAAAAAAAATGAGTCTCATCTGCAACTGTCCCCTGAATGCAAAACTGGTGTCAAAGCAAAACAAAAATAACAGATCATGAAAAGAAAAATCTTTCTAATAAATGAAGAAAGTTGGTTCTCTTGTTGTTCAGACCTACAATTAACAGATTTTTAATTAGATGGTGAATCAGAAAACAAATGAAATGTAAAACCTGGGAGTAATACATTTGAGTTTAATCATTAATCTGTCTCCACTCAGTGATGTTGTGATGTATCAGATCAGTTCAATCACCTGCAGCATCAGTAACTGATTTCCAATAAGGAAGCAAGTTGGCTGGTGAAAGACTTCTGTGAAGGCTGCTCTCGTGTATCCTTGCTCATGGCTCCTCAGAGATCCCTCTTCACTCCTCAAAGCAGAAATAAGCACTTTGGACCAGAACGGTTCAAGTGAGGAACGAGCAAAGAATAAAATCAAATAAGAGACGTGGGATGTTCTCTCTGTCTGCTCACTCAGTTTTTGACAGACTTCCATTTAAAGGCTTGTTGCCTTTAATCAGGTCATTCTTTTTTTCATCATCTACCCTCACATGTTTTACTGGAATGACTGGACCTGCTTATTTGAACAAAGCAACATTCTTGGTTTTATGTTGGAGACCACACAAAGAGCCAGCCAAATGCTGCGTGACTGAATGATGAAGTTACACCATTTTCAGCCAAATGCTTTCACTTCCTGTATTGATTTCAAATTTTTTAAAAAGCCCTACGTTTCATACAGGGTCCAGCCATATACTAGGTTTTGAAGTAGTCTTGTTTTCCCCATAACCATCTGGAGACCCCTGTCAATTTAGGGGGTAGCAACTCCCAGGTTGAGAACCACTGATATACTGTACTCTATACCATTTTCATTTATCCTTCATTTACTTCATCCTGTAATTAGGCAACATTTGCACTTGCTGGGCTGCTTGAGGAAGATGCAACCTCTGCAGACAGCCGTATTGTGGACCAAGCATGGCGTGGAGCGGAGGCGTATCACTTCTTCCTGCTTGCTCAAAGGCAACTGTATGAAGGCTACATGGAGAACGCCATGCGCACAGGTACCCAGTCACACAGGACAATTTCTCATATTAATAATTCAAATACTTTGTTTTCCAAACCTACTTGAAGACAGGAGTCGAATACATGAGCTGTAATTCACTTTTTTTTTCTCCCATTCAAATATAAATTGTTTTATTTGCTCAGGTGTTCTCTTCGCATATTTTTGAAGTAATTAGTCTTTTATTGTTAACAGTTGTACACAACAATATGTCATTATCATAATAAGTTTTTTGAGGGTTTTTTGGTATTAATCTGTAGTTTTTACCTCTTCTACCTATATTGTGCCTAGCTAGCTGGCAAATAACTTCCTTCAGAATCCTTAACATGGATCTGAGCTGCATGTAGATATAGTAACTGGCTGCATGTTAAGTAGACCTGCTGTAAGAAGTTTTTTGACTGACCTCAGTACTGTCAACAACAGGCCAAGCATTTCTTTTTTTGGATAGATTTTCAACTTAAACTGTGCAAAGTCAAGTTAGTTTCCTATCTTAGACTCAACCAGACATAGTGAAAGTCTAACTCTCCAATGTTTTCAACTCATTCTTAAAAGCCCTTCACCTCCGTGAGTATGAGGACATCATCCCTGCGGTGGAGATCTATTCTCTGCTTGCCATTTGCGCCTCAGCGAACCGGGCCTTCGGCACATGCTCACAGGCTTTCATCAAGCTGGAGTCCCTAGAGAGCCTGGAACCTGAACAGCGTCAGCTGTATGAGGATCTGGCCCTGGAGATCTTCACCAAGCATACCCCAAAGGACAGCCGAATGATGGAGCAGAGATCATCAGAGGGGTGAGGGCACCAATGAGTTCACATCAAACTCTGGCTCCAAACACTCATGGGACCAGTTCCAATGTCGTTTTCATTTCTGCTTCAGTTTGAGTGCAGCCTGTTGTTCCTCCATGAGGTCAGCTTAGCTCAGGTGATTAATGTCTGTGGGCTCATGTAGCAGTTCCTCTCAGAAGAAGAAACCTTAAGAAAATTCACTATTAACAGACCTTCAAACTGCACCCAGAAATGATTAAATATTAAACTATCTATCTATCTATCTATCTATCTATCTATCTATCTATCTATCTATCTTAAATGTAGATGTAACAATTATGGAAGTATTTAAAATGATTTATTATCACTATTTATTAATTTAGGTGCGTGTATACTGTATAATATTTGACATGTGAAATATGTAGGCTTATTTTTAAACAGTAGACGTGTTATAACTAGAGAGACAAAAAATCTAATCAAATTAATCCAGTTAATGAAGGACATCCTCTGGAACTTTTCGTCTGCCATTAAAGGGATAGTTGACATTTTTTGAAGTGGAGTTGTATGAGGTACTTATCCATCTACTGCAGTCATTTTGGCACTATGTGCATGCCGTGCACTGTATTATGCCACAGCAGCACTTCCTGACCGAAACAGTTGATCTGGAAAAGTACCTCATACAACCCCACTTTCAACAAATGCTAGCTATCCCTTTAACCTATCTGCTGCTTTGCTACAAATATTCCTTGAAATAACAACTAATTCTATTTTCCCCCTTTCAGGACGGAGGGAAAGTTACCCACATGCATTGTGACAGGTCTACCGATCCAGGAGTACCAGTTCTGGATGTGCAGTTCATGTAAACACTGCGCTCTAGAGCAGGAGATCAGCAAATATAACTGCTGCCCACTGTGTCACAGTCCTGTAGCCTGAACATCAGTCCCACATTTCACAGCATTTAAATGTATTTTCATATATTTCTTTTTTTATGAGTTTATGGAACACATGGTTTAAAATGATTTAACTGTGGAAATAGCTGCACTTGGTTTCAACTTAATGCTTAGAGTTCTTGAAAGTAACATGCTCATTGTTGTTAATGCTTAGATAGGCAGCTATGAAGTTGCTAACAGAGCGAGTCACATGTGATGTCAACAGTCAAAATGTGACAAATATTGATGTTCAGTTTACTTCAATACACAGTGCAAGTCAAAAGTTTGGACACGCTTTCCCATTCACTTGAATGAGAATGTGTGTCCAAACATTTGACTGGTACTGTATGTATCTTTAATAATTGAGTTAAATGTATTTTAAATCTTGTAAAATACTTGAATATAACTGCTTTTTATATGGAAGCCAACAATGAATAAACTGTCAACACTATATGTATATATATTTTGATTGGATTTCATTTTTCTGAAACTTTAATGTCATGTGTTGCATACTTGACCACTGTAGATGATGTGTGAAATACTGTTATGCAAGGACAGGCGATTTTCAGACAGTTCCTCATCAACTAGATGTTTTGGAAAATTAGCAATCAATGCACACACCATCAGCAGTGTTTGCTGATAACATCACTGCACTTGAAATAGTGTTTAACAAATAAGCATCTGAGCTGACCAGATATATGGAGCTCCTAAGCGCTGTATCATTCAACCAGATCAAATACCCCTTTAAATGGGGTTATGTCCTCTGCTGGGTCAGTTTGCCAGATAATGAGGGAAACACTTCATCTGTGGAGGGAAAACTCTGTCAATATCAGAAAGTCCAATTCTGATTTTTTTTGTTTTGTTTTTTCAGCTGTTTACATTGATGCGTCAAGGAGGAAATGTTTGTCTGAATTCAGCTGGATTTAAAAGACTTAACCATCCAAAACATTAATCTCACTACAAATAACTTACTTAACACTAAACAGCTGCAGAATATAACAGAAGTTAATACGCACATCATCATTGTGCAGTCATTGTATCAGTCTTGACAGTTGCTTCTGCCCTCTGAATAAAATATAAATAGCATAGCTGAGTAGGATACAGAATCTAAAACACTTATTGTGTAAAGCTTTTTTTTTTAAAAATCAGTTAATCATCTTTGACTCAGTGTTCTGTTCTGCATATTGTATATTTTCTGTAATGTGGTATGCCACTGCAGCGTTTCTCATGAAATAGTTATGACGTGCATTGACTAACGATTACTCAGTCATATCTGGGCCATGATGGTTTTGTTTAATTGAGCCTTTGATTAGGAGGTGGTCTATTATGTCCACTTATGAACAAACACCAGTACATGTCCATTTTATAACACATGTCTGCAATGCTCAATAGCTACTGAATGAGTCTTTTAACTTAACTATAGGCCACAGGGGACATGAAGGACAATGCTCCTATTTTTTTTAGTGCTATCTCAAAGTATGATTCATTAAAGTGGCATCTTTACATGTTTGTGTCACAGACCTTAACCTTCAGTCACTCTAACACCAAATTCCCTACAGCCCTCTTGCACACTTTTACTCCTGTCTCGAATTTCAAGTCGTCAAACTTTGCGTCCGTTTTGCATGCGCGTAATAACAATGACAAACCCTGTGTGCATGGTGCAAGGTGGATTTACCACGCTGTAGGCCTATAGTGCTATAGTTGTGTGTTTTTATTATATTTTCAACCAATGAATTAGTTCTTTTTATGCCTCATAACCCCCCCTTCTGTTGTAGACCTGCGCCATTAGTTTTATGCTTATTTCCCAAAGGGTTTATTCTCATTTGACACCAAAAGTCAGCACAGCGAACCTAAATGTCCATGCAAATATCCACACTAACAAGGAAACAAATGAGAGACCGCGAGCAGCCCCTAAAGAATAATGTCAGCACTTGGCCAAAACAATCATAAAATATTTACAGTGATAAATTTGGCGCACCTTAAGTGAGCTGGCGCGCCCTGAACACTGGTGTCACACAACACGTTAAAAGTTTAACTGTATTGTGCAGCCTGTTAGTTGGGAGAGGCGAGATGTGTCAGCTGTGTGATCATTTGTCCCGTTGGAAGCTGCGTCCCGCCCTGCGCCGGACTGACTGAACCTCACTGCGCTGGACACAAAGCAAAGTAACCAGCCACAGGACGTCTGCGCCGCCGGCACAATATGGCCAGGTAAGGGGTGCAATAATTGTCTACAGCTGCTGTGTCTATAAGAAGTTTGAACTAGAAACACTAGTTTTATGGTTGCGACAATGGACAGTTTGTCAAAGTATATTTTGTGCACAAATTTTAGATTATTAACCATCTGATTCTCCGTGTTATTTTAAGTAGCGCACAAAGTCTCGTTTATTTCTCTTAATTATTTTGCTGTTTTCAGCCTCGCCATCGATTCCTTTATAGAGACTTTTACACCGACAACTTTTATTGCAGCAGAAATATGTCAAATCTGACCTTGGCTTTCCTTTTACTGCAATTTGCGTATCACAATAGAAGTAAAACTGCAACTCCTTTAAAGCTACAAGCAGGAGTGACAGCAGCTATTGATGACTTCACCAGCACTAAGTGTATGTATATAGGTAAAGAATATTGATCATGTTAGGTATCATATTTAACTGCACTAATGGTGCATTTACCTAATATTATAGTTTCAAAAGGCCAGTCAGGATGTACTGAGCCTTCAGCAGCCTGTGCATTTTATTTAATGAGCAAGTTGTTCTTGTGTTAATGTCTTTGGTTCATTTCTGCAGCTGTTTTTGGACATTTAATTCAAAAGGTTTGATAATGTTGTTCACTGCATGCATGATTTATGCAGGCATGCTGTCATGATTTGTAAGGCATGTAACCAGTGACACAAATGAAAATGCAGTCTTTTTTCATGTCAACTGGAAACACTTATTATATTCTTGTACTGAAATAGAAAATCCTCAGCCAGTCATCTCCTGTCATTTAACCGTTCCATTACAGCGTGTCACAGAAACCCAGATGCAACCTGATACTTGACAGCCCTGCACTTCATTGTGATCGGATGACATACAAGAAAGTGTAAGAGGTGTACTAATCCCAGTGTTTTTGTGTGCAGGCGACGAAACCTCTGAGATTTTCAACCAGGACAACTAAACAGCCTGTAGGAGCTGTTCATTGTTCCATCATGGTGTATGGACAGATCTTTCATCGGCACAGCCCTGATGATTGCTTCATTAATGTCAATGTTGGAGGTTTCAAACAACGAATGGAGCATAATGTTTTGAAACGGTTCCCTCAGACGCGTCTAGGACGTCTTCTGTGTTGCAGCTCCAAAGAAGCAATCCTGGAGCTCTGTGATGACTTCAGTCCCACTGACATGGAGTACTATTTTGATCGCAATCCACGTTTTTTCTGTTATGTTCTCAACTTTTACCTCACAGGCAAAATCCACCTGGTTGATGGTTTGTGTGTAGTCTCCTTTGTTCAAGAGATTGAGTATTGGGGCATCAAGGAGCGTCACCTTGACCTCTGCTGCAGTGGGAAATTCCATGAGCTGATGGAGCTTGCAGAGGATCAGGGGAGCCAACAGCTTCACAGCTCAGACTCATCCATTGAGGAACTGTCAGCTTTGGATGAGGACATAGAAATGTTTGATGGATCCTGGTGTGCAGACACCCGCAGGAATATTTGGATCCAACTTGAGAATCCAGGTCACTCCAATTCAGCCAAAGCGATGGCTGTAGCATCCTTAAGTGTTGTCATTGTCTCCATTGTAGCCATGTGCGTCCACAGTATGCCTGACTTCCATCAGGTGGATCTCAACGAGAAGGAGATTGAAAACCCAGTGCTGACTTTCTTCGAGAACCTCTGTGTACTGTTCTTCTCTGCAGAATTTATTCTTCGTTTGGTTGTTGCACCATCGGCCAGGAAGTTCTTGTGCAGTCCCCTCAATATTATTGACTTAATGTCAGTTATGCCCTTCTATGTCACTTTGGCCTGTGACATAGCAGACGAAGGCGAGAACACAGACCTGGAGAATGTTGGCAAAGTGGTGCAGATCTTGAGGTTGATGCGAGTGTTTCGCATCCTAAAACTGGCACGCCACTCAGCTGGTCTCCGCTCTCTTGGTGCTACACTTCGACACAGCTCCCGTGAAGTCGGACTTCTCATACTTTTCTTGTCTGTGGGCATTTCCATGTTCTCTGCTCTCATTTACTGTGCAGAGAAAGAATCTCAGGAGTCGGAGCTACAGACTATCCCTATTGGCTGGTGGTGGGCCACCATTAGTATGACTACAGTCGGCTATGGGGACACCTTTCCCGTTACACTTGGTGGGAAGATAATAGGAACACTGTGCATCATCTGTGGGCTGCTTATCGTTGCGTTGCCCATCACTAACATCTTCAATAAGTTCTCGAAATTCTATGAGAGGCAAAAACGCATTGATCTCAGGTGAAGCAATAACTGAACCCTCTCCAGCAAGAGAGAGACTTCTAGGATGCAACATCAAGATCTTATCTCCACAAATTCATGTATGAAGCATAACTTATAATCAGAGAACTTTTAAGAGGTAGCCGCACAATATACTGCAACAAACTTCACAAAAAAACATGGGGATAATATTCAAACATCAAACAAGTCTTGTACTGTCATGCTTTCTTGCCAGTTGGATGAGAAGATTGATACCACTCACATTGTTGTTCACTAAATACAGTAGCTGAAACCAGTAACCAGTTAGCTTAGCTTAGCATAAAGACTGGAAATTGGGTGATGCAGTTAGCCTGGCTAAACATTCATTAAACAAAAGAGATATTAAGCGTTTAGTGAGCTTTAGGCATGCTAGAAGGTAGTTCAGACTTGCTGTTTTCCCATTTTGAGTCTATGCTAAGCTAAGCTAACCAGCTCCAACTACATATGTTGTGTACAGATACAAAAGTGGTATCTGTACACTGTGGACAAGTCAACATAAGTGCAATACCCCCTTGTCAAGCCATTAAATGCTTTATGAGACACTCCCTAAAGTCACATTGAATCTTGTGTTTGCAGTAGGTTTTTAAAACTTCTTACAGACATGATACAGCATTCTGTAGTTGTCCTTTGTCTGGGCCGGTTTCTATTCCTACCATGCTGTTTCAGTCCTCATCTGTTATTGATCCATTGACTTCTTGTCACGTTGCTGTATTTTGTTTCAAAAGGCTTTTAATTGCTTAATCCAATGAGAGGCGTCTTGCTGTTTGCTGGGTCATCACAGTAATGAGTTCAATCAATGTTCCTGGGTCAAGAACAGTAAAACTCAATAAAAAATCTTTACGAGGTGCAGATTTCACAGTTCATCCCATGATAAGTATTGAGATCTGCAGTCTTTAATCAGAGAAGAATAAACCAGACAATGAAGTTAATAAGTCTCGGTTTGTCTTATCATCATTAGCAGGATTTCTACCTTTCAATTCAGCTGTTTACAGGTTTTATTGAATCTGAGCAAACATTTCATGCTATGCTTTTTTTTACGTTCTTCCTCTCACTACATCAGTTTCCCGCAGTCACCTTCATCAACAGTATCCGTTTGTGTTTTATCTGTTATCTCTTAAACAGATAAGAATGTGCAGATCAATGAAAACAGGCCAAATATCAGAGTTGTCCTCCAAAGAATGCCAATACTGCAGACAACAGAAACCACAATCTCACTCCAATTGATTTTTAATATAAATCATGGCCACTACAATACTGTATATGGTGAAGTAGTGATCTTTAGTCAGATTATTCTCACTGGCAGCTGATGAACATTCACAGTGTTTTGCAGCCGTCAGCTGTCAGGGAATAGCTAAGTAGCTTGTGGCTTCAGCCCTTAAATAAACGTTGACGTCAGCACTCAGGGGTATGGTCACCTTTTATGCTTGGGTTCCTCCTCCCGTGTCCTTCTTTTACACTCAAAGTCACAAAGTACTGTACACTGATTTAGTTCATTGCTTGAGTCTTTCAAACTGAAAGTCACCGTCAGCAATATCTAATGTGGTCATCTCTGTACTAAAGGACAATCAGGTGCTATGCTACACAGGAACATAGAGATACTGTGTCTCTGTTCACTAAAAGTCTGTAGTCATGCTATCCTCACCTTGATGTTATTGATAACGATGTTAACTCACATTTTTCACAACTATCATGCAGCAAAAACTTGTCAAAAGAGAGTTGGAAGTACCTTTAAATATACCATGTGATGTATTGACTTCAGATCCAGGCTGTTTTCTAATTAATCACTTTATGAAATAATTTCAGCCACATCATAATAAAAAAACATAGAAATTCCTTGTGAAGTAGTTTTTATTGAATTCCTTCATTCATATCTCCATCACTTTGACACCTATTGACTCTTATCAGTTGACACAGTTTTATCCCTGCTTCTTTGTCGGTTTAAAGGCCCACTCAGTTTTTTTTTCACTGCAAACTATAAGTTACAGATATATGTACATAATATTAATGAGGATGTTATAGTTGGAGAATAAGCACTTGGTGTGTTTCTCAGTTGGTCATAATTGAACATATAGGCCTACCATGCAACACTGTTCACCCATTTGGTGGTGGGAGTATGCTTTTGTTTATGTTTGGATCATGAATTGTACCTTTAAAATCTAAATAGCATTACCCAAGGTTAACTTAAACACATAACCCCAAAGTGACCAGTCATCTCATGTACTCACCAAACAGCTAATCTCTTCTACTGATACCACCACCAACACTTAACCAACTTGTGGTTAGCTGTGATTTAGAATATGTTTAGTTAAACTTTCAGCTGTCAGCTAGTAGTCTGTAATTATGCTGTATGTTCAGTTTTCTCATTTCCTTAAGACACTTATTCATTTAAGAACTTGTTTCAGTTTTACAATTTAACAACTTTTAACATCTTACAATTGACCCTATAGACCTCTTCAAATAAAATGAAGTTATTAGTTTCATCTGTGCAGTTGTATTGTGGTCACTCCATATAAAGGGTAGCAGAAACAGCTGCTTGGTACTGGAAAACTTAAAGGGGCTGTCCAAACAAAACAAAAAAGAAAGCTTTTTTCATTCTAAATTATTGATGAAAGAGACCCTGGGAAGTTCAGTAAAACCATGTAAAGCTGAAGGACAAAAGAAAAAAATCACATAACAGCATTTTATTTTCAGTCTCAGCTAACTGGAACAGACCACCTGAGTAGGTGGTCTGTTCCAGTTAGCTAAGACAGAGTGAGCATAGCAAAATACAAAATATCATTGTATATGTTCTCATGACTGCAACTAATTAGTGATAGCCTCCATTTATAAAGTAACCCCCACATGAGCATTTATTTAAAATGATTCTTAATAGGTTTAGACAATAGTGTGATCAGAAATCATTATTTGGTTTGGAATTGTGAGCTTGAGTTGCAGAAATCTGCTAATTAATAGCCTAGGACTACTTTTCCTCTGTAAGTTATCGCACGCTGTTGTCTATCAAATACGTAACTGCAAACCACCGCCAGGTGTTTTGTCTTTTGAAAGTAGGATATGAGATGAGTATCTAAGAATAGACGCAGCTTCATCTTGAACACTGCAGCACCAGATAATAACGGCTGCACAGCAGCTTTCTCAACGATCAAATAACCCACATGTCTCAATCTCTCTATGTTAAATGTTTGTTGTTAGCCTTTTACAGCATTGCTACTTTTCACAGTGGCTTCACAAGAGTGAAATCAATATCTTTTTAATTACCCTTTTGGGGTTATCAGCTGTTCTGCTTACTCAGTACACACACGTCTACTTGTAATTAACATGTCTCGTTCAAATGAAGGGTGTGCTGTGTTCCTCTAATGTATCTTTATTTTCAGTGGAGGAAAAAGACCAAGGAAGAATAACAGGTTACAACTGTGATTGTGTGTCTTTTTTTCACTGTAAGATGTAATCAGATCTCAGTGCAGAAATCGATTTAATCCGAGAACACTTGAGAGCGACAGGAAAGGGAGAGAAGGAAGGATTAACTTTATGACAGCTACGTGCATTCATGTAGCTTCCTGTTTAGCTTTAATGTTTGAGTTTGTAGGTGTGTATCAGAATAGTTCCTTTAAATAATGAATAAAAACCTATACAAGAATCAAACATACAACGCAGTGTAATTAATTAGTATTTTGTTGTAGAGTATGTCATCCCAAAGTGATACATTTACTCAGTAAACAAGTGCACGGTTCAGTCCATGTAATGGTATCATGTGTCGCAGCTCTTTGCAAACCAGGCAAATTCATTTGAAACTATTAAATTACATCATTTCTCTCTCTATGCCAACCACCTGAGTCAGCCCGACCAGGCTGAAACATCCCAGAAAATCAGTGTTTGCTTTCAGGGAAAAGCACCCGTGCTAGGATTTCAGCTATTGATATTTGAGCGGTGATGATCTACAAATATATACAATCACATTACACTCCTCTGACATATACAAATGAATAAACATTGTTGGGATCAGATTTTCTGTAAGACATGAAGATCAATTTTTCACAAGGTGAGCAAAAAGCAAATAAAATAGAAACAAGACTTTAAAAAAAACTGTATGACAAAAGGGCTTGTTTGTGTAAAATAAAAACCAAAGCACAGATAAAAACAGTATAAAAAAGATGTTTCTGATTCAGCTGAGGATAGATTTCTGAAGATGAATCACAGGCTGCAGCAGTAACTGAACAGACAGCTGTTATAGTAGACCATTGGATACTTATTTGATGCCTTTTGGACCAACACTTTTACTGTTGAAATATGTAAAACAGGCATTTGCAGCATGACAGCAGCAAGAGTAAAGGTGTTGTTGAGAAAGACAGAGAATGAAGGAAAGAGGGAAGGTCAGGCTAATTTTTCACACAGCAGGATGGAAATACAGATCATAACACTTGAGTGCCTGCTGTCACACCTCAGACAGAAGCTGCCATCAATCACATGAATTATATAAGGAAAAGGCACTAACTTCACATAGAATTATAACATCATACTCTTAAATGCATGTTGTAACTGCTGTGCTTAAAAAAAGGAAAAACTGTATTTCCACTGCTGCCTTTTCAGAAAAAATTGACATAATGCTGGAAAAGATTAATTTGGTCAAAACTATCAGCTAAGATTATGGTCTTTGTTCAATACTAATAAAGCTGCAAGAAAACGGTGTTAACCACTGAGCCAGCATGCATTATATAAAACTGAAATTTGACATATCTTCCTTTAACCCCTTTCACTGTGTCTCTTTATCTAACCACCTTACAGTATTCCTTGAAATGACTCTCAGGGCAGCAGTAAAATTACCCACACACATTGTAATGGGTCTACTGGACCAGGACTACCAGTTCTGAATGTTCAATGAGAGAATGCTGTACTTAAACATAAGAGATCGGCAAAGTAGCCTGTAGCTTAAAAACTATATATGTTTCTTTTTTATTCAAAGGCAGCTGTACATGTGATCAGGTACCTAAACTGGAACTGTCCACGTGTGCTGTCATCAATCAAAACAAAGCAAAATACAGCACATATTCAATAAGCTATTATGCATATTAAGTAATTTAGATGAATTTGTTTTGCCTTAACTTGCTGTAATTCCAGCTATAGCTGATAGTTTATTTGAAAAATGGTGGCGTTATAGATAGATAATAGTATAATGCTTAAGTCAAACATTTAAAATGTAAAAATGTTTATAATAGTGTGTTTGGAAAGGATTTTATACTGCTCATACTGAGATGTCATACATCATACTTTATCAGTACAACCACAGTAACATAGTAATAATACTAATAGCAGTAGAGATGTAATGATAATGACCTTTTACATATGGCAACAGAGCAGTGAGGTGCAGAAACAGCACTTCCTGTCACATCTCTACAAACATCTGTCAGTTCAGCTGCTGCTGTTTTTCTTGCCAGTCTGTGGTCACAGTGTATACCAACACTTGACAAATGTGTTAGTTTTATTTTTAATGTATTTCCCAGAAGTATTCAGGATGTTGCCGCTCCTGCATTGAACATGTTGTCTTTAGTTTATAATCTTGAGTGTTTACTGCCCCCCAGTGGACTCGTGGTGTAATTGCATGTGTGTTTTTCATTGAAAGTGTGTCCTTGAAGGTTTAATAAATTAAAAGTAAAGTTAAAATTGTATTTATTTGAATTTCCTTAATCAATGCCTGCTACACACATTTTTCTAGGCTATTTAAAATTACTGTAACATCAGTAGTTTTAACTATAACCCACCAAGTAACACAGACATTTTTTTTACAAAGAGTCAAGAGCTAAATAGTGTCAGTTGAAACAGTAGCTACATGTTGATATGAGTTTCATTAATGTTAAATCATCAATAGTGGTGGCTGATTTAGTGTTAAGTGTTAATAGCCGTTAATAAGCGCCATTCAGTTATAGTTGTAGATGGAAGACGGTTTCATCATAAACATACCAGTCAAAACAGATTATTACTGGTGACAACTTGCTTTGGTGTGAACATGAACGTGTTCATTGTGAAACTACCTCCTTTCAAGACACTAACAACTGAATAATATAATGTTGTAGTTCCTCCCTTTGACCACTGGATGGCACTAAACACTCACGATTACAACATACTCAACCTTTCACTTCACAACACTTGGGTCACGTTAAAATAGTTAAACTATTTAAATAGAGGCATACAGTGGTGTTTATTCCACTTCAACACAAAACTTTCACAATAGTAGGCCGGTATTATAATATTGATGTACTGGAATTCATCACAATTGTCAGTTGTAGAGAAAGGAAATAATTGTCCGAGTATGTATGTACATCATTATGAGAGACCTAGAGAACTACAGTGAAAATTCTGCACTGAGCTGGACAAAATACCAACATAGTAACTATAATTTTAAAACTGCACATAGATCACAACTTACTGCACTCTAGTGGTTAAATATCAGTATTACAGTTAGCACCTACAGGCTGCCTTCTTATTGTGTGTTTGAGAGCTGGTCTCTATTGGCATTAGATGTTGTCTGTCTTTTTCTTTCTTAAATGTATTATTTAGGGAGTGTTTTTCTTTTTTGTTTTGCCTATACTGACTATATCATTCCTGAGTGTGCTATCGGGACTTTAGCTCAGTATTATTCACATTGTTGATAATATTATTCTCAGTCATTGCTCTAAAAGGTTTCAGACAGGCCAATTAAGCTCTCAGATGAATTCTTTAACATTTTCCCAGGAAGTTAAACTGTTTAAAATTTTATTTTATCAGTTTCATAGTAGCAGCTCTTTCTCTTGTCAGTAGCTTCTACAAGCTTTTTCGTAAATGTGTAATGTCACAAGGACTACTCCTTATGTGTGTGCATTCCCATGAACAAAACAAGACAATTCGAAGTTGAAAATGATTTTTAATTATTATTATTCATTTAAATTAACAAACACTGCTATACATATTGCTGTTTTTATTAATTTTGAATCATTTTAAACAGTTAAAGCATTTGGAAAATAAGTAATAGTAGTTGAAAACAGGCGACAGACAGTAGATGACATGTACAGTAGAAGATCTACAGTCAATGGCTTTCCTATGTGTGTCGAGGGGCTCCAGAAAATTTCAACATAGAGACACGTCAGACTCGCCCACAGTAATGTTTTTGGTTATCATTTCACCTCTTTTTGTTGTCGCACAGGACCACAGAGTTCCTGTCGCATCCACATGAACCCCATCACTGTCAAGAGATAAATAGCCGACATGTTCTTTCCAAACAAGTAGCAGCAGCTTGTATTGAATTGCAAAGTCAGTTTTCTGCATCCAGCGCAACAAAAGTCTTCCAGCCACAACTTTTATCCCTCAGATAACAAAGAGGGTTCAAACAAAGATGACAACCCCCCTTTTGACCCCTGACATTATATTCATTAGGAATGTTTGAAGTAAACAAAAAAGTCCCAAATATCGCTGTTCTGTCCTTCTCAGTGCACGGTATTGAAAACCCTCATCCCTTTAAGATACACACGTAAGAATCATGAAAAAGAAGTGCTTCGTAGAACTTCAGGGACATTTTGTCTTCTCAAGGTGTCCCCTCTTTCATCTCAGGCCAGCTGTAGAGAGAGTCTTCTTATCCCTTCCTTATTGTGAAAAACTAGTTACTTATCTGGCCCTTGTTTAAAGCCAATAAGCTTTCCACTAATGACAAAGTTTCTACCGAGTACCTCGATGCTGGCGTATGCTCATACGCCCATAAATCAGCACATCTGAGTTGAATTTAAACATCATTTTCTTTACTAAAAGTGACAGATTTACAAACACAGTATAAACAGGGTTGACATCATTGGCAGCTGGCGACAGTCTAGACCACAGTGGCTTTTTCATATTTCAGCAAAATCCCTTCCTTTAGACAAAGACTGACGAATTATGGGATTACATGTGTCATACAAACCTTTTTGGCTTTGTGAAACCTGACCTGCCCTGAGTGGCAGTGTTGAAAAAGGTAAAACCTTTATTTAGAGAATGTAAGAAACAAAGCAAGAGAACGACAGAATCCAGTGGAGGAGGGTTTTCTTCAAACATTTAGGTTGTCTTTGAAATGACGGAGCAAAAAAGACCTTTCTTGATGTGACACAATGGAACGATGAAGTGTTCCCTCATCCCTCCACATATAGTACCACCGCTGCAACACTTTGGCTAGACCATACAACAGCCTGCAGTCCTGCAATGTTCTCCATTATGGGGTTCTGCTATACATGAGAGATATCCCTGACATCAATGTAAATCACATACACTTTGTCATAAACATGTTGTAAAGTTCAGATACAGAATCACTGAGGAAAAGCACACCGATACTACTGTAGTCAAGCCACTATGGCAAAATAGACGGTATAGAGTATTGAGGAACTAGTCATTGATTTAAAGTTGGCTCGTATCCTTTGCAACACTGAGGATTGCCGGGTCACCCTTTGGACGACCATGTTGCTTTTCTACAGGCAGATCAAGGAGAGGACAATGTCTCAACAAAACACTTTGTAAAATTTCTCAGCACAGGCCATAAATACAATTAAAGAGATGGAAATAACGTCAGAAATGTGTACATACTCTTAGTAGCGATTCCTGATCAACGTCCAAGTTTGTGAGATGCGAAAGAACAAATCTAAATGGAAAAAAGACGAGAGAAAGTCTTTGCTCATTGTCTCTTTCTCCCCTCAGAAATTCCAGTAAAATGCTGACCTCGTTTAGTGATTTATTGATTCGTCTTGGCGGAGTGCAAGTGTCGGCCACATGGCTTTAAACATTTTTCAAAAAAATATATATTAAGAACAAGCTCTCAAATTGTAGTCACCTCAACTCACAACTGCCAGATTTAGGCATGTCTTTCTTCAAAAATGTCTGTCCAGTAAACAAGTTGACACTCTGGAGTTGAAATGGCAAAGGGATGACACTTTTCAGGATTGGTGCACACACTTTTACAAGTAAAAAATTTTACACTGAAGCAGAACAAGAAGAAACACACAGCGTAGCCCTTGTGGGTCTCCCTGCGGAGGGAAGACGGCTCACATGGTCAGCTTGGTCTGGACTTTTGAATGTGCTCTTGGGTCTTTAAAGACACTGGAGGGGGACGCACAGTTGATCCTCATGCTTGCCTTCGGCCACAGTGTTTGTTTCTCCATGCCGTGCCCACCCTCGCTCAGAGGGCCAGCAGGGTGGGCGAGTTGAGGGAGTCTGAGGACTGGTCTCCACTGCTGCTGCTGCGCCGGTGAGCCTTGGAGCATGACTCGGAAGAGGGCGAGGGGCTCTCGGGCTCCAGCATGCTCGGGTAGGTGAATATGAGGCTCGGGGCGTTGGGTGTGGCGGCCGGGGTGGATGCTGCCACCACCGGCGTGTTCAGGCTATCTCCATCTGTGCAGTACATCCCGCCGCTGACAATGCTGCCACCCAGGCAGATGGGCTTGATGACGGAACGTTGGGGCTTACCCGTGTTCTCCTCGCTATCCTCCGGCTCTTGCTTCACCACCACTTGGTTCACGTGGCTCCGGTTGCCCACGGTCAGGGGGAGTGGAACGCACTGCTGCTGATGCTGCTGGTGCCCTGATGACTGATGGCGATCCTCAATGGGCAGTTTGCACACGGGATTATGAGCAACCAGCATGAACTCCAGCTTGTCTTTCTCCTTCTGGAGGCTCTCGATCTCCTTCTGCAGGTCTGCTTTCTCCTCCTCCAGCTTCTCAGTCTCCTGTTCGGAGAGGAACAGGATATAAAAGTGAGCGCTTGAGATTGAGTGTGAGTAGTTTTTTTATTGTTTTTGAGCATTTCTTTACAGCTACAGTAAAGAGATAACAGAAAACAAGAGGAGACATTGGGACGGCAAGCAACAAAGATTTACAACCAGATGCAAACCAGAGACGCTGCATTTCTACATCTTCACCTTAACCCCTAGGTCACCCCTAGGCAGGTAAGTTTGAAGTCAATAAAAACAGGTGCTGCAACATCATTTTTATGGATATTCAGTGATGCAGAGACATTAAGATCATAGCGGCAGAAAATGATGTTTCATTAACACTAAGTTAGTCAGATGCTCCGGGTTTTCCTTTAAACCGCCAAAAGATGGCACTGTTTGTTTGCTACAGATTCCTAAACATAGAAAGTAGCACCAATTCTACAATCAGCACATTAAATCAAGACATGTCGAGGGCCATTTCGATATACAAAACATAATCTTGAAACCTTCTGCTTGAATTCGAGTGTCACGTAAGGACAATGTATTGTTTTTGTCTCGTAGATGCGAGATCTACATCAACAATGTGTCAATAATGTGTCATGTTAAATACAAACACATTTCATAAAAGCCTCCACCAGTGCTAGACAAGTGGGCAGATAAAGATAAGCTGACTTGCTGTCTGAGAACTTTGACTCATGGGCAAAGGTATGAGGAAGTTGTTCAGAAGGAGCCAAGAGAGGAGGTGCCCAGTGAGCAACTTCAAGTAAAGCAGCAATGAATGATATCAGTCAATCAAAGAGGAGACATTGCAGCTCCTTCATTTCACTGGAAAGTGACATTTCCTTATTTGGACTTTTAAAAAACAGGCGTGTGAAGAAGGAAAGGGGCGTTTTTTGTTTTTTTTTTTTCCCCTGGAAGCAGTGGCTGTGGTGGTGTGTGTCTGTGTGTGCACAGCATGTCTGTATGTGGGATTGTGAGACAAGCAATTTGCCCCTTTTACAAAATGTCCTGCATTCATGCAGACAGCTGCCTACAGCAAATTCCATTCCTGGGGGTTTTTTAAGGTCTGACAAGCTCAACCTCACTGTAATTCGGCTAATTAGTCCATTTAGATGCCGTTACTGTCTGCCAGGCAGGGCCGCAAGACAGCCCTACCTCTGTCTACAGTCGCCCAAGACAAAAAGCTTTTCATCGCCTGTCATCTTTTCACTCAGACCTTGCACTCAGAGACACAGCGAGAGTCAAACCAGTAATGCGAGGTTGTAAATTTAGGTGTGGAGTCAAATCACTCATGAAAACTCTGGACTCCTGCCAGACTTATGAATAAGTGGGACTTTTTTTTTTCCTTGTGCACCGTGTATTCCTGTTGCTGCACATGTTTGCAATTTTTTTTAAATGTTCTGCATCAATTGTAGTCATGTCAAATTTAGCCAAAAAAACCCAGGAAGGATATTGGTTGCATGGTAGACAGGGCTGCCGCATAAAAGGATTTAGATAATACAGCGCTTATACTGATTTGTGGTCTTTTTTTATATGATTGAAGCGGAACCCAGTAGAAGATTCTGATCAAATTTTCAGGTTTCTACTCACCCCTTGCAGCATCTCGGTGAGCTCTCGCCTGCGGTTGCGGCATTTGGCGGCGGCTAACTTATTCCTCTCACGCCTCACTCTCCTTTTCTCCTCTTCTTCTGGGGTGAGCTGAGAGCAAGTAAGAAGGAACACGGCAGGTAAAATAAGCTGTTTGACAGACGCACACAATCAATATGAAGCCAAGAGCGAGAGTATTCACAAGAGCTGGATTCTACTGGCTGGCTCTGAGCAGAATAAGAATGATACAAAAGAGGCAGAGTTTGTTGGCATGATAAAATGAATGATGAGACCTAGGATTTGCTGTCAATGCAAAAAAAACACTTATACAGCATTGTGAAGACTGTCTGAAGTACGAACTTTATAAAAAGAAATCAAATCTACCCTTTGATGAAAAGGGTAGCGTTTGAAGGCTTTTTGTTGCTCTGTTACCCGCACATTGTCACCCCAGGTATCTCACCTGCTCATCCCTCTTGCGTCGGCCTCTGGCGTCCCCGATGGAACGGATGACCCCGGGCCTAGCCAGCATGTTGTGCCCCAACAGCCCTGGCCCATTGGTCAGGTGATGGCTGTAAGGGTGTGAGCGGGAGTAAGGGTTGGACATGGAGGTGATGACGGTGGGCTGCACCATCCACTGTAGGTCTTGGCTTGTCGTGATTGCATTGATGGTGGGGATGAAGGCACTGTTGGAGCCGGGCATGTCGACTCTGTACTTCTGCGGAAAGCGGAGAAATGAGAGAAATATGGTGAGAGGAGATGCATTATGAAAGCGTTTAAGAAAATTTTGCAGAAAAGTGCGATGGCCGCCACAAACAGAGGATCGAGTCTGTACGCGGGTTTGATGTCAATGTATGCAACTTATGCATCTTAGGTCGTGTCTGTGAGTCCGGTCTCATTTCGCTGACAGCAAAATCACTGAGACAGACACCATTATCAAATTCACACGTTTTTCACATTCCAAGCTTATAGTAATGATTCAATCCACATAGGCAATACAGTGTGTATGTAACCCCTGGAGTGGAACAGTGACACATGCTGTGAATCATGTGGGAAAGCCCAAGGTGTCCTGTGCATCTCACTTTACTATAATAACCATGAGATAAAACACTGCACTGGGTAGGTGTTACACATGTCTGGACTGGCAGGAAGGTAAATATGCATTAAACCGGGCAGATGCAGAATGTAAAGAATCATGGGAGCCATAAACCTTCTTCCCAAATCCAGAAGAATGATTATTCCACAAGGAATTATTAAGAAATATAAAATCTAATAAGTGACAAAAGTAATGATTTGTTTGTTGGGATCAACTTATATCACAAATATATATTTGTAATGAATTTGAATGTAGTTGTGAGGACATCTAACGTCATATTGTGATGCAGAATGGTATGTTGCTGGTCCAAAGACATGAATGTGACTCCAAGACTCTCATCTTTCAGCTTTAACCCCTCAAACAGAAAGACATCCTTTTCGAATCTTCATATAACCTCATATTTTACATGTATTTATATCTACATCCTCCGTGTATGAGTGAGTGTGTCTTGCAAAATGATCACCAGTATGAGAACCGGTGTAAGATCAGTATTACTTCATGTCTCTGGAGTCCAGAAACAGACCGGCTGCCAGCCTGTGCGCGTAATTTACGCACGTCCCTCTATCCCCGTTATTCCCGACTTTCCGTCGGATATCCCGGCAGTCTTTTGGAACTTTGTTTATCTGGTGAGTCATTGTGTATGGGATTTGTTAAGCACATGTGAAACGCGGTCAGTTCCAGTAAGGGGGGAAGCAGCCAGCTGTAACAAGCCAGACAGTTCGCCAGAATTATGTGTGCGGAATTTCTGGAGAACTCGCCTTCAAAATAAGATCATTCCAATTCCCATTAAATAAAAAAAGCAACGAATGTGTAAATTGTGCGCGATCCAGTGTGAAGGATTTAGTAATTACAGGAAATATGGAGAAGCACCAGGTTACCTAATAAAACCTCTGATCTGATAAAAATTCCACCTGTCCAATAAAAAAGACAGAATGTCTTGTTTTGATATGTCTCAATAAAGCTAACGAAGAGGTCATGTTCCAGCCCGCTGTAATGGGAAACAGGCAGCCAGTGTGTGATTACAGGGAACCAGAGCAATGATAGATACGGGCCAAAAGTCGTTAACCGTAATGTTGCGTGAGGCTGAGAAGGCTTTTCCACAGAAGTGCACTAAACGCAAGACTTGGGTGCGGGTAAACAACTCGCCTCTTCCCGGATTTATATCCTATTATTGTGAATATATGTGGGCACGGCGTGCTAGTCACATTACACTGGCACACCTACAGAATATGTAGGCTGTGTCTCACTGAGAGGATATGAAACTAACTCTGGTGAGAGCGGGCAGATGGATTGCGGGGATTGGTGTTTTTGAAACAATATCTCTCTTTAGCGCAGCGATTTGCTTATTGGCATGTTCTCGATAAGGAAATACTAAAGGCAGCCCAAACAAAATCAGAGCATAATATGACTCGATGACCATGCAATAACAAATGCAAAACAATCCACAGATGTATCAAATCTAAATATTTGGCACAGATAGTATTACAAAAGTAAAATTACATTCTGCAACAACACACGCCTTTGAGGTGGACTATTAATGTCTGTATCGAGCAGTACATGCCTGTTGCATTCTCCACTATAAGCTCAATCTCTACCCTGTTTATTACCAGGCTTGCGCAAATGGTATGTATGTGCTATAAAGGATTTATCGTTCTCATAATTCAAGCGCGTAAAATACGGCTCCAATGTGGTGCTACAGGCGCAAAGATCCTTAAATTGTTGTAGTTTTACGCACGGATAGGAAAGGTGACAGTACGAGAAAAAAAAAAAATTAGATCAGAGATTGATATTTGGAAATCTCAACCTCAAATCCGTTTTATCCCGTTTCTCCTGTACAAAAGCGCACAAATCACCTCACATCTGTGGGTGAAGCCTGTACGTTCAGAGGTGTTTTATCACAAGGACCAATGCTGGAATTATTTTATTATATTAGTAAGGTACGCACACAATGATCGGTGCGCACATTTACTGTGCCACTGCGTACATTTGGTATTTGATCAAATAACATCATCCAACTGTGTTTTAGATAACATAGATGACAGAATTCAAATGGTATGTGTCCAAAATACTTGTGCGTACTTTGGGGGTCTTGCATCTGTTGAGTCATCGATGCAATCTCTGTCATTGGGTTCATCTGTGTTTTTTTTTCCACAGCGATCTGGAGAATTCCTAATAAACGCCTATTAACGCGTGTTGTCATGATAATAAACACGTTTACAATCATTACAAGCACAACCTGCACTTTTCACAGTTTGTGCATATGAAATCATTGCGAAATTAAGACACATACATATGTAGCGACACTCCGGTGTTTCCTTGTATTACCTGGTAGGCTGAGGTAGAGATCGGACTGCCGATCGTGCTGCTGCCGCTTGTGAAGGACTCTGGCTGGGCCGGAGAGGTGCTGCTGCCGCGTGACGAGGTGTCGTAGTTCCCGGAGTAGTCCTGGTACATGATCCAGGAAAGAGTAAGATTTCAGTAGACTGTTTGAGCTCTGAACCCTTTTTTTTTTAAAAAAAATCCTCGCAGTAAAAAGGCACCGACAGAAAAAAAAATCCTCTGACTTGAGACGTCGTTAATTTTGGATATCCAGAAAAGAGTTGGCAAAGACAACGTGCAATTATGCTCCTCTAAACTAACCTAAAACATCTTTCAGATATTGCCAGTTGGAATAATTATTGTCTTGTGTACTCGGCCTACTTGTAAAGGCTATTTTCTTATTGTCCCTTTATTATTCTTGAGCCGCAGGTTGACTTACACTACACTATTATAGATCCTCTCAGGTGCGCAAACTTCAACCTAAAGCCAGCAGCACACCTTCAGCAGTCAAGTCCAGCAGAGACAAGTGAACCTGTAGTTACAGAGTGACTCACGCAGGTTAACATTCGCTTTAAAGCCTATTGCCTGTCTAATCTTGTGAATATTTTCCGTTGTCTTGCCTACTACTCACTCTATCTGCGCTCTCTGCTGTTCACGGAACAGTTCTAACTTTTTTTTTTCTTTTCCTTTTTACCACACTTCCTAGAGATGACTCACTTCAATGGCACTATGAAGAACTGCAACGGCTTTTCAACACCAACGAAACAGCCTACGTCACACCTGGGCGTTGCGACTTCATCCAGGGAGGGGTCGTTCCTGGATAAGGCAGTGAAAAAGAAAGATCCGCTGTGACCATCCTTTGCCCAGCGGACACTGGAGATATAGTGGAACTACGTGGATACAGTAAAAGCAGCAAAAATATTTCTCGGAGTATTTATTTTTTTGTTACGGACGTCAGGCCTGCTGTGAAGTTCACTATTTGTCTGACTTGCTTCAGTCCATTGACGCATGTTTCCTAAAATGGGCAGTTGCGTCAGAGAGCGCGTGTGGGTTTCCTTGGTAAAGGAAGCGTCAGACACTGGAGGGATTCCCTCCCCTCGCGCGCTGCACTCCGGACTCGGAGCTCACAGCGCGCGGGTCCCGGTCCGGTTATTCATGCAGTAAAGCGAACATACAGCTTCAAACTAAAATAAAGAGCGAACGGACGCGCGCGGTGTCATGTGGCGCGGCACACGTGTAGTGAAGCTACACATGTAGTAGGAGTGTGTTTAAGAGCATTAAGCATCTCTTGAAGGTTTTTCTGTGTCAGAATCAAATCGATATTGGCATCTGTGTTCAGCCCAGAAAACTAAAATATATCATCAGCACAGAGAGAGGCCGAGCGCGTGCACCGTGCCCGTTATGTGTACTGCTTGAAGACCCGCGAGCTCAACATCTCCCTGCTTTCTTCTGCTACTGTTCCTGTTAATAAAGACCACTGAAAATGATTGGACATGCAGTGTTTCTGCACAATTGAGTCTCTGTGTTATTTAGCGGCGATGCATTGTGCGTAATTTGGAGATGTGGCACGGAGCGCAAAAGGATGGCACAAAACACAACATGTTCCCGTTCGAATGGTCAAATTAATATGGCCCATTGGTTAAGTCTACACCACAGAGCAGCGTAGCTGCTTCAAAGGAATCTCAGTGAAATGTGGGCTAATTGTAATTCGGACGCACCTCATAAACAAGGGCACAGCGCCCAGAATATGACACGTTACACGATATGAAATGGCGTATTAAGTATAATCCGATCTGCTATGGTTCCTATTTTAATCTGTATCACCATAACTGGTTATGCTGAGCTCTCTTAAAGCTGTTTGCCGCGCATATCTTTGCCAGAAAGAGTCGTTCCCATCAAAAAGTTTCAGCTGCAGTGTTCAGTCGGGGAAGTTGTGTTGAGGGAAAATAATCTGCAAGGGGTTTTCTGAGGTGACCAGTCGCAGCGAGAAGGGACTGCGTTTCTTTGCTTGCTCATAACGTGAACACGTCAATTATACACTCCAGCCCTGCAATATGTCACCATTTCCGAAGTTACTGGGTGTCATTTTCGCTGCATTACCTTTTGACCTGTGCAATGATCTGTAAACTATCTGTGTGGAGAGTCTGAACTCTCTACACACTCTTTTTTTTCGTGAAACGTCGCTAGAAAGCACACAGATGTTCAATAAGTCTTTATTTGAATGATATTAATTAATGATTAATGTTTATCATCTGCCAGCGGCACAGCTTTTGAGCGGTAACGGTGTTGCTAAGCGACACCGTTTCTGCTAAATTGCTCGGGGAAATCTAATCTGCCATAGTCCTATAATTAATGCTGTAATATCATTTGAGATGCACCCATCGGCGTCAATTTGGGTAAAGCAAGGTATGGCACTGTGACAGGTTCTGATGCTATATGAGTCCAATTTTGATCTTTAAGTACATAATGAGATATCAAGCAAAAATTGGGATAGACAACAAACAGTGTTATGTGATGCCTGTCAGTCAGACGTTATTGCTCCAATTTGCCATTAGTTTTCCTGGATTTGGATGATAAATGACACGTTTAGGGACTTATTAAAAACGTGAGTGCTTAAGCACTGAAGTGCGGAGGCAGCCAGGAGAGACGGTCAGGCCAGGTGACAGACAGGCTCGCAGGTCAATGTGCGCACTGAGGCCGGAGGATACGCAGTTATTGCGCCATTGATACGTCGGTTTCCCTCCATCATACATCATAGAGAATCGGCTCCATATAGAACATCTCATCCAGCCTGCCGTCTATAAGCAAGAGGCTTACCTGCAGGAGGCTGTGGCCGACGTGTTGTAGGTGCCTGTGACGCAAGAGGGCTGAAAGTCCTAATGCAGCCTTCAAGGACCCATCTGTAACCTGCTAAACTGAAAGACGAGTCAGTCACACTTGTGCTGGAAGAAATACTCAGATTCATACTTAGTTAAAATAGGAATATAACAATATATAACAGTCTGGCATTCAAAAGTTTATTTTTTATTAAAAAGTATCAACAAAATGTATAAGAAATAGTACAAGTAAAAATGCAGAATGATCACTGCATTACTTTCATAGGTGTATTAACATATAAGATGCATTTTAACTGGTTGAGGTTGAAATCATTTTAACTACTTTCTGTGTTGTTGGATGCTTTAATCTATTGCACATTATCATATTTTATTAGCTGATCACACACTTAACATTTAAAATCATACTTTACAAACTTAACTAACAGCTGTCAGATAAATGTGAGTGCAGCAACAAAGTATAAAGTAAAACGGAAATACTCAACTAAAGCACAGGTAACATGCTTACCACTCTCAATAGATATTTCAGGTACAACACACAAGGAGCAACTTATACAGAGTGTGCCTGGCATCTAACAATATTAATCAAAATGCACTTTTCCAGTTTGTCACTGTTAAATGTCTCATATTGTATCTAAAATTGCTCAGCGGAACAGTGCTGGGTCACTGATGAGCACTCAACTTGTAATTCCCATATCTCCCACAGAACAGAACAGAGCAGCATCAAAACCAAACTGTGAGGAGACAGCAGTTTGACCATGAATATATTATTGTTCATGTGGTATGCAGTTTATTAGATTAGCTAAATAATTAGCAGGAAATCAGCTCAGTGGAATAGAGAGGAAGAAACTGTCTTATCTGAACTGAAATTTTTCCTCAAGTTGGCGAGTTCAGAATTCACAGAAATTATTATACATGGTGTTACACATTTCGCTTTTTTTTTTTTTTTTTGCCCTTGTCTTCCTTTGTTTTCTGCCCTCTTTAGCGTCACTCACCTGTCAGGACGTAATACCTTAACCTAGATAATAGCTCAACATGATCAGCATGGTTAATCTCACAGCTCAGGTGCTCCCAGCAGGACACATGCAGGAAAGTGCTGACTTGCAGTCAGTCAGTTGAGTAGTGAGTGGGTTAAAGAACAATCAGTGTGACTGACAGTAGGATTTGTTGTAGTGTTATTGGCCCGTTAACACAGTCAGTATGCTGTTTTTTGATGCAAAGCTGCAAATAAGCAGCAATGCATGACTGCTAGTTTCACTGCATCACAGAAAGCTGCAGGGCTGCAGGTGAGCAGCGCTGTCCTTTCTCTTTCTTCCACATTGCTCACAAAGATATGAAATCTATTGAATCCTATCCAAATGACACCGTTTGCTCCGACAATGCGGTGGCAAACATGCACTCTCTCGTCACAGTGTCTTGTGCAAGTTGGATTTTTTAAATAGAAATCTAATCAGCAGTTTCATCAGGATGCCCACTGTGCAAGAACATCGCTTTAAAAAGAGGCTGGATGCCAGACTGGCAGACAGTTCCTGTGAATTAAAGTAACCATCCTTCAGTGATTTCATTTACTGGTTGCCTTGGTGACTCATGTAAGGCAGTCAAACACAACAACGCAGAGGGATAATTTGATCGTTCTTGACCTCTGGAGTGTGGGATTGTGGAGAGAAGAATATAAATTCACTGGCTGTATGTCCTCCAATAAAGCCAATCACATTCAGGTATGCAAAAAGCACCACAACAAATCAACAACATCTTCCTCTTGTTTATATGATATTTATTTATACATATTTTACTTATATTTATATATATTTTTATACAGTCTATAGTTTATATGCAGTCTGTCTGGACTTTATATAACATTTATTATACTAACATTTGTTATGTCAACCTCCTTTGCTTTGGTTTTAGCCTGAATGATTAATTTAAGTATTTAGTGACAGTTTCAAGTGGAATGAATGAACACTGGAAATAATAGTGGACTGAGAACAGGCCCAAAATACTGTATCCTGTTAGTATCTAAAAGGTGTACTCCACCAGTTTAACACATGAAGGTCAGAATACTTGTCATCATGTGGAGTACTACTCAGCCTGGGAAAATCAGGGTCATCTCAACGTGGGATTGGAGACAAGACAGTTCTAACAGAAACCCTTCATTACAAACAGGGCTGGTAGAGTTTGAAAAACACAGGCGATTTAAGGGTGGAGTCTAACAAAACATACTATCAAGGTGCATTATGGGAATTGTAGGATCCAGTATTTTTGGAGTTTGACCCATACGAGGGAATAAACATTAAAGTATTAAAATCTGTCTCACACAGTTTTATTTAAGTGCTCCTTAAAAGAGACATGCACTTCTGGAGTTTAACAATAAGTAATGTATACATTTTAATGCCACTGGTAAGTAATCAAAAGGTATAGTTTGCTATTTTGGGAAAATGGGCTTGAGATGAGAAGATCGATATCACTTTTATATCTGTCCATTGAATACAAAGCTACTACCAGCAGTCAGTTAGCTTAGCTTAGCATAAAGTTCTACTCAGGCTTTTGGAGTCTTGCGTTACCATCAGGCTGATCAGCAGAAACTTTAGTTAATTACTGTGCTTGTAAAAATGCAACATTTTTACATGTTGGGTTTTTGTACAGATTAAAAAAAGAGATATATGATGTTAACAAGTGAATTTCAGAGGTGCGATCGGCAGATTTTTTAAAACTTTTGGACAGAGCCATTCTGTTTCACCTTGTTTTCAGTCTTTCTGCTAAGCTAAGCTAACCATTTGCTGGATGTAGCCTTATATTTAGCAGATAGAAATATGATAGTGATCTCTCACTAAGAAAGCAAATATGAATATTTTCCAAAATGTCAAACTGTTTCTTTAAGCAGTGATGTAAAGGGGCTGAAACTGATTCATTTTCCACAAATAAATACAGCTCCCAAAACTGTCCAGTCTGAGGAAAGGTCTTTGTTTTCTTACTAAGTTTGATGCTGAATATTTTATCAATATCAGTCAGCATGGATAAAAGAAGAGGTTATATTTGGGAGAAAACTTTACTTTCCTGCGGGGCTAAGATGTGGTTAGAGTGTTGCAACCCGAAACCTGCCTACACATGAGTAGTGCTGGATGTGGAGGTGAATCTTGGTTTACAGTAAACAGATACAATTTCACCATGTGATTTCTTTTATGACTTTTATAGGGAAAAAAATCATTATCAGAATTGTTTGCATCAGCCTTGGAATCGCTGTGATGTGAAGATTAGGGGGTAGGAGCATCTTACTAAATGACATCACATAGCAACAACATGTTTCTTTGCTTGTTTGCCACTGCAGTAAGGAAATAAACCTAGTGACCTCATCTCAACTTCAGCTATAATTTGTTTTTTATGTCATTGTGCAGGTCCAGTGACTTGCAAATCTGAAATGCATTCTGTCAACAAGAGATTGCAGTGAAACAAGGTGCTATATGCTGTAATTTACTTCACAGCTCCACTTAATCAAGTGACCACAGGCAAATAGTCACGGAGAAACACACAATTACCTGTACTGAGTTTACACTACCTTCCAATCAGCACACCCGAACGCACTCTGACTGTAACTTCACAAACATTAAGGTATCAGTTCCTGATACAATGGAAGGAAGTGCGTCACAGACACACTGTACCTCGAGACAAAGAAGAATGGAACGCTGCTCAGGCAAAAACAGCAGAGTGAGAAGGGGAAATGTTGGAGCTTGTGGTGGAAGAAGTGAACAAATAACAGGGTCTGACAGAAGAAAGACTGTGAGTGGTCGGGGGACTTCTGAGCAGCCACCGAGTGGTCAACACAACCGCCTGCGGCTGGCAAATAAACAAGACCCCGGCGTTCCTTCCACTTTTACTGGACGTCTCTGCAATGCTTGTTTTCAATGGAAGAAAATAAAAACAAAAGCCCCTACCACCCCCAACAATACTAGAAAGCAAGGAAAGGAAACTTTTGGCTGCTTGACAAAAAAATGGGCTGTATATTTGCGTATGATTTTGTTTTGGTCGTTCAGCGTGTTGTTTTCCTCGTCGTTGGCCCGAAACAGTCAAATCAAATAGTGTTTCTGAGTGAAGCGTCTCTGTGCAGCCACAGTGAACACACAATGGGGAAGTTTATCTCACTTCGTCAACAAGGTTGTCAGTGTAATTTATGAGTATGCAGGTCTGAGAGCAGGCTGAGGGCCGTGCAGCTTGGAATGTTAATGGGTTTTGGTTGAGTTGTCCTGTTGTTTGACATCAGCTGAAAGAAAACATCAACCTCCGTCCTACGACTCTCGGTTTGAACCGGACCGATCTGAAGTTTAAAAAGGAAGTGAAATCTTAACGATGTCATGTGTGTCGTTGCTGTTTTTCATCCATCCTGAAACATCTTTTGGTGCTAGGTATTTTAATTCTGTTGTGTTTACTGTACTCCACTTCCCAGAAGTCAACTATCAAACAGAAATATGTGGGTGACACTGTTTCACCTTGGATTTTCGGTTGATGACGTTTGAGTTTCAAGGCTTTTGATCTGTTCAACTTATAACCCATTTCTTCTGGAAATGTGGAAACACAGACACACCTCTTCAATGTGCACCATGAGATTTTTCCCAGGATGTGGCAAAAGTGTTCAGAACAACAAGCTCAGATGCTTTTCAGCACTCATGGTTGAATCATGCTGACTGTAACTGTAAAGATACAGTTTTGTCCATATTGCTGCTGAGTCTGTTCATCAAGTAGAGCTGTACTGGGAAACTTCACTGCATGTCCTGTTAAAGCTTAAGGGAAGATTAGCACTGTTGGCTTGTCTTTGGATGCAATCTTGCATTTCTCAGTGTTAACATACAGAATTCTTTGTGTTCAGCTGCATGTGCGCCAATATCTCACTCAGTGCCTCGCATGCAAGTCTGAGGTTTATCTACACTGTAGAATAATCCACATTGTTTCAGCTCGATTTATCTGAGTCCTCAGTGGAAAATCTGTTGTGGAATCAGATGATAAGATGTCAGCGCTGTAACTGATGAGCTTTCACTGCCACCCCTGTGATATCTTACTGCTTATTATGTCTTTTTTAATTTTATATGTTAATTTAGCAAATGTAATGGCAGGTCTGTCAAGCTTTGGATTTGAATGCATACAAGCATAATGTGTATTGTCAATCAATCAATCACTTTTAAAGCAGTTTTTTTGATGTCACAAAATACTAGACATTTATGTGTAATACAGAAGACTTTATTGATCAGAGATTATAGTTTTGATTCCAAAATACTTCTGTTTAATGCAAAGTAACAGTCTAATATTACTACAATAAATTAAGGTAATAAATTAAAGTATTTCAGAAGGATTTAACAAAAATACAGAATATAGACCTATTAATTGTTTAAATGGTGATAACTATTAAAAATGTCAGTGCATGCCAATATGCTTCATGATTCAGTTTTGATGATATTCATATTCCACACACTGACATTTGTCACACTATTTACATAAATTATGCATACTGTAAGTTATGTCATCAGTTAGTGGAGGTTGTTCCAGTGTGACGGTTACATGTTCTGCTCAATCAATTGCATTGTAGAAACAAAACCCTAAGCAGCAGGAAAATGAGAAGTGAGACAGGGGTCTTGTTTCTGTATGAATAATAAGTTTAATAAATTTAGTCACTGTGAAAGCAGTGTTTATTCTTTGAGGGAGATCATCAGCACTTGGCTCCGATGTGTGTCCAGGTTTGCTGTCAGTGAATGGAATCATAAATAATAATAATAAGAATACTAAATGGAAGCTACAAGCTACACTTCACTCATGAATTCACAATAAAAAAGTCCTGCTGCAAAGATTAATAGCCAATTAACATTACTTATAGTGGTAACAGTATATGAAATTCAGCATGTTTGTGAAAATATGTTGTAAAGTAACAGTTTGTGCCTTGGTTTTGGTGTTTCTTTCTCTGGATCATCCAAATGCAGCACAAAACTCAATATGGTGGTGGTTGAAATGCTAGACCACAGTCAGGATGTAGTATGTACCTATAAATGGATTAAAGTGTGCTGTCTACTCTAACTTGAAATGCAAGTGTTAGCATTGCCAGCTAATTCGATTACTTGTTACAGTAATAAGCCAACTGCCTACACTTATTTAACTTATGTTATTTTGTTGGGTAGCATGATACGTTGAAAAAAGCCCTATTAAATTCACACATCCACTGTGTGGAAGCCGGTCCTCAATGAGATCAGGGTTTAGATATCGTTAGCATAGCAATAGACATTAAAAAGTCATCTGGAGACAGTGTTTTAGACCAGTTAGCTTATTTAGCTATATTATACTAGCTGATCAAATCTGCAGGCAACAGTTGTCATTTCTGTCAGCTAGAAATAAGAAGCCTGCTTTTGTCTATCCCTGTCTGAAACAAGGACCAATTGTTTGAAAAAAAAAACTTTCATGTGATAAATCTGCCATTATCACTGTAAAGTGCATGTGTCATGCAAGAATGGAGATCTGACTAACATAGCAGCAAATGGTCAATTACAAAATTGCAATCTCATCCATGAAACATAAAGACACAGTAAGTAGGCAAATAGAAAAATGACAAGTTGGGATACAAGTGAACTATTTTTAACATTGACTCTATTCATCTCCATCATGTACGGTATATCCATTTCAAATCTTGCTGCTTAGGCCCTGCATATATTGCTTGCCAGTTTTTGTTAAATCAACAGACACATAATTATCCTCAAAAGCTTGACGGTCACTTCATTTTTTTATAATGTTAAAAAAAAACCTTCTCTATAACACTGCTGACAGCAAAGCAGATATGAAGATGCCAAAAGTCAACCCTCATTCATCTTGTCAAAACATTGCAGAAGAGGTGCCCACAAGTTTTTCCATGTAAACTGATATTTCAACATATTAATGTATGGAAAGAAACTTGACTTGTTGTCTTCCAGTATTTGGAAACTTTTTTGGGTGGATGAGTGATATGACTCCCATCATCAAAACTGATTGTAAAAATAAATGTAAAAGGGCTAATATAGACTTCCTTGTCCTGTTGGGCACAATATCATTCATTCATTTCCCCCCCCCAAACTTATCTTACACACTAAGCAGAATCTTTAAAACAATTCATCTGTCTTTTTGGTGTGGAAGTGGGACAAGTGAGCAGCAATCACTGCTAACTGACTGATACATCGAGACAGCTGTCAATCAAGAAAATAGACACTGAAACATACCACACTTCAAGCTTTAATATTGACTTAATGAAACAACAGTTTTACAAAATGGGACAAATACACACATTACAGAAAATGTAGGGTTTTTTAGTCTCTAATGTCTTGTGGGAAAGCAATAATTGATTCAAAATAAATGTGGAATTGCAGGAAGGAATGGGAAGGAAAGAGGCGGGGGTGGTGGTTGATCTTCTTCCTGGGGTCGACTCCTCCGGTGCGTCCATTCCTTCCAGCTCGATGGAGGCTTAATGTGAGTGTGGAAAAGTGGAAAATTTAATTAGGCTGCCAAGGGGGGTTTGTGTCACTTGGCACGAGCCCTCCCCCCACCCTCCCGCCCCCACCCACTACCACCATCAGCCCGCCACCCCTTTTGCCCTCCTCCTCCCACCCTCACTCGCCCTTTGCTCTTATCTCATTTGCTGCGACAACCATGGTGTTCGCTCCTCTTTTTTTGTATTTTTACCCGTAGTCCTCCAGGACATGACCTACTGGGCCAAAGGAGCAGATGGAGGTCAACAGTTTACAGCTGGGCTGAGGTTGTGAAGCGGGTGAGACCTGATGTTGCGGAGCTGCCAGCGAGCAGTGATGTGTGGATACACTGAAGCAGTGTGGCTGCTGCATGGAGAGTTGAGCAAACACGCTGATTGCCATTTTTATTTTGCCACTTATGTGACATTACAACTCACGACTTCCACCCCAGCACTGCCACGACATGCTTCATTTTAGATTGTTGCTTATATGTAGCTTTTGGATAATTGTTTGTATATAATTGAGATTATGATTCACATGTGTAACTGATATTAAGTGAGAGCAGTGTCAAAAAACATGAGAAAATAGTAACAGTATAATATCTTTTACTTCAAGTACATTCGTGTGTGTCAAATTTCAAACTAGGACATTTGACTTTATTTCATTTTTAATGTTCCACCACAGTGCAGCACATTAAAATGATATACAACTGTCTCAGACATGGCCGAATTAACCTGTTAGTATATACTGTGTATGTCCACATGTAGACTGGCAGCTTCCTTAAATGCCCAGAACAGAAACAGTACACCTCTGCTGGAATAAAACCTGTGTGCTCATTAGTTTGTGCAATTGAAAGTAAAATAATAAAGGTCTTAAAACTAGATCTTGAGACAGGATTCCTCTGCAAGACAAAGTCACAAGATTAGCTAATAATAAAGAGCCCGCCTTAGTTGATACTGTGCCTAAGGCCAACTTAGACAGACAACAGCACTGTGCGAAAAAATGTAGTCCCCTCATTTATTGAATGGGACCACTGTGTTGATGCAAATGGCGACACAAAGAATTCTGGCTAAAAAATTAAGTGTCGCCCACAAAAAAGTTGAACTTGTCTCAATGCAACGTCATCCCACAAGTCATCCCTCTGGCCAATCAAATACATGCAAGCAAACATTACTGGTCAATTGTTTTATTTATTACTAATCACATATTTCAGTTTACCTCGTGATAATCATGACAAAGGATAAAATGTTTGCCGCCATAATCATTTTCCAGAGTTTTAGATCCCTCCTGGTAACATTGTAAACCACTGTACAGCGTTTGGTGTCTGAAACTCCAGCTAGACTTTCTGGATTATATTTCATTGTCACGCTGGTACCTGAAACAACACGCCCCTACCAATGTAACCTTCTTTTTTTCTTTTTTTGGTCTGGTTGCTCAACTAACAAGCAGTAAATCTGGGGGCCTGGGCCCTGTGGTCCCAGGGCAGTTGCTCACTTGAAGGTCCCAGTATAGTCCATTATAAATGCATGTCGGATGGTCAAATAGCTTAACCCTCCCCCTGCTTACCCTTCTCTGAATTTGAATTTGTAACTTTCTGAAACCAACCGACAATCCCACATTCACACTCACTTCACAACTTCACGCAGATGTGGGCAGGTGAGAATGGAGTCGGGTTGTCTTTTTAAAAAATTTTTTACAGAACTATTTCTGTCATGGTTCATGTGTTCATCCAAAAACAGCACTATGAATGTTTTCCAGGAGAGACACAAAAAACTTAAAAATCTCCCCGCTCCAAACAACTATACACAATTTTGGCCTCTGAGGTTGTTGGACAACACAAATGGTAAATGGACTACATTTATATAGCACCCTTCTAGTCTTCCAACCACTCAAACCACTACCTGCCAACATTCACCCATTCACACACTGATGGTACAGGCCGCCACACATGGTGCCAACCTGTTCATCAGGAGGAGTTTCTAATCATTCACACACACAGTCAAAAGCATAATGTGGCCCTTAGTCTGGTTGGTCATTCAGCCCTCGAGCTCAGGTAATATTGTAGATTTGGCAACAGTATTAAGCTCAGATTGTAATGGAATATTCAAACACACACAAGTTGAATGTAGCTCACATCCCTCTCCTTTCTTGTAGTTTGTACTCATACTGTAGCTGCTTTTTGACATTAACGCTAATTTGAAAACATTTGATCTTGTATCATGTGAAAAAACATTCAGTACAGACACTATATTCAATACAGTAAAAGTGTATTATGTTCAGCAGGATAATGTGTGTACTGTATGAATGGCCTGGCTTATAAAATGAATAGAAAACTTTCACCCTCAATATCATGCAGACCATGTGCGGAAACAACATTCAAACTGCAAGTTGACATGATACTAAACTGATCCTCTAGTCAAGCTTCATCACGTGGCTGCATCACATCCGCTCAGGCTCAAATGAAAAGTTTCCTCCAACTCGTCAGGAAACATGCTCATCCCTTGTGCACTCTTCCAACTTCCAACGCATGGATATTTATTTTTTGGAAGGAGGGGGGGGGGGGGGGGGGGGGGGAGCGAAGTGAAGGTAAGCAGGAGAGGGTGGCGGGTGGCGGCGGCGGAGGGATGAAGGAGTCTTGTCACATTACATGTACCTGTCTGTGTGCGTCTTCACTTGCAGCTGTCATCTCACCTGACAGGTCTATCAGTGTCCACGGCTGATCAGAACGCGTCCCTCAGCCTGACAGGATGAACCGACAGCGCAGCAATCCAGAATGACAGCTCCTCAGGTAGCTGGTGGTGGTGGGGGGGGGGAGGAGGCAGGGATGGAGGGAAAATGAGGGAGAGGCAGGAATCCGGGGGTGAGAGGCAAGACGAAGGCCGCCGAGGAGTAAAAGAAGACACACACATACACACACAAACGGGACGAGTAAATTAAAGTGAGTACACACCCTGAAATAATCCACCCAGCATGACTGATCTTAATTCTGCTTTTCCTGAATTTCAATATCTGATCATAAAGTGATTCTGAGATAACGCTTTGGAAATGAGCAATTGTTGCCAAACATTACCTTTAAAACCTCAATTAAAGCCTTGTATCCTCTCTCTGCCAACGAAACAACACAGGGTGCCAGTTTGACTATTTTTGAGCAAATTGAGTCTCATCTTCTACGACAATCAAGCATATTGAATCAAGGCCAAACTGCTTACTTAATGCAGGGGAACTGAGAGCTGTATTCCAGAGAAAAAACACCTGCGGGATGTGCTTTGGTTAACCCATGAAAGGTTTAAATCAAGAGTCTATGATCACACCCAGGGGAAAATGTGGAGGGAGCCCCCCCCTCCCCTCCTCCTCTTCGCTCGTTCCCCTCTTTGACAAAAATCTGTCTTTATCTTGTCAAAAGCCATCGAAAACAAGCCCATCTAGTACGCCTCTACAACACCAAGACGAGACAAAACGGGAAAACCTACAAGCTCCAGAGCGAAGATTCATTTGATCAGCTTAGCTACGCTCTCCTGGCTTCTCATGTACGAGGAGTAATTAGCAATTAACAATCAGGGTTTAGCTAGATCCAGTTATTATCTGTAAGCAAGAGGGGGGGTGATGGAGGGGGGGGGGTGAGAAAATATCTGCTGCTTTGACTTTAGAGTGCATTAGAATTCCTGTGCTACTTCAGTTTGATAAAAAAAAGAAGAGTGAGGGACCCAAGCAGTAATTCTCTCATTTTCACGACATCTCTGGGCCATTTTTTTTTTTTTCAAATTCCCAGATCAAACAGGCTGTAACAAAAGGCCCCAAATCCCCCCTCCGCTCTCCTCCTCCTGCTCTCTCTTTCCAAAATTAGTTAAGCCTCTCAGCTCCATCATCCTCAACATGGCTCGCATCAACAACCCTACGCTGCATCGCAAATGCTGCATAGCCTCTGAAATCCACCCCTCCTCTCTCTCTCTCTCTCTCCCTCTCTCTCTCACACACACACTCCTCTTCAACCCCCTCTCTCCAAACACGCTAAGGACGAGGGGGAAGAAAAAGAAAACTCCCCATATGTCAGTCTGAATTTGTACTTGTAGACAAAACACAAAGTACCCCACAGTCACTAGAGTTTGTGATTTAACCCCCCCCCCCCCTCCTTCCTCTTCACTTGGCTAACTGTTTATCTTTAGTCTTTTCCGAGGAAATGTAAGTCAAAAGGCTGCAGTACACAAAATAATAAAAAAGAAACAGGCGAGGCTGACAGATTGGGCGATTTGGACACGGTGACAGGAGAGACAAGTAAACAATCTTGGATAAGGCGGCTGTCCGCCTTTTACCGCTCTGACATATTCAGGCCTTTTGGATGCTCCTTGTTTCCCTCTGATTACCTCCTTGCCCCAGCTGTTTACCATCTCGGGGCACAAGGTGATGATTCAGGGTTTTCAATCTCTCTCCCACACTTTCCCTCCTTCTCTGTTATCATCTCTCCATACACACTCCCTGCATCGGTGCCATACTCCCGTGACTCTGTCTGCCTTTGACAACTTACTTTTACACTCCTCAAAAAGTTTCCGGCAACTAGCCCGACTTCTAAGGTGAAGTGGGGTGAGTGATGCTAAGAGCTAACTCCGGGTTATTGCCCGGGAAGGTGCTCGTTGCTGAGCTTTAAGTGATCCTGTTTCACACACTTGTCAGTTCTCCAGGCTGGCAGGTCCTTACTGCCTCCAAGCTAGCTGCTTATAGGGTTGTCACCAGAGCAGTTAATGTTAATCTAATGCTAATATTCATGTTTGCCGGTTCCCTTGAGCTAAGGACACCTGCTTCTGCAGCAGACGGTCCTCTGTTAGCAAGCGCAAGGCCATGCCCTCTATCGGATGCTCATTACTCTGGTGTGTTAGCTTTGGTTAGGTTAGCCGTCCCGCCACCAGAAAGGCTAGGAAGCAGATGAAATTCTCACCTCGAGCCATGCAACAGAATAAAAAAAAAATGTTTAAAACAAAGCGGAGAAACCACAACATCACACATTCAACCTCCAAGGGAAAAATGATCTGAATCATATTCAATCATTCCTCCAATGGAGTCCCGGTCCAGCAAAGCGTGAACTCTGACGGACCACAAAAAAACCCCACTCTCATCAATTTAATCATCCCCCGTCCAGAGATTCCAAGCTAATTATTCCAGCCTTTAATTATTCCATCCGACTGCCGTTGAGATCTCTTAAAGACGGCTGGATTAGTGGATTTGGAGTATTAGCTTGGAGGGTTGGCAGACCTCTGCACTGTGATTCAGGGGGCTGAGAAACACATCTTCAAAAGGTACCTTGAGCAGCACCTTCACAGGATCATTACACAGGATAAATCCATGTTAAGTTGCTTAAAAGCGTGTAAAGGTGAGCCATGTTTGGGCACAGACACTTTTGAGGGAGGAGGAGAACTAAATGTGACTTAAGCATTGCGAGAGCGACACAGTTATAGCCACTTCGGAAGGAATTGTTTACAAGTTACTTAAAGGGCTTATGCCAACTTGGGTAAGCATCAAGGAGTGAGTTGACAGTGTGCTTGCTGGAGTAAATGTGGTTTTTCACATTCACAGTCAAAGTTGGGGTACTTTTCTCAATGCAGTGTCATGGTCTGTATTCGAGGGAATGATTTTAAAGCTAAAGATTCAATCACTCTAAATCCACGATGAGATTTGTCACTATTGAAAATCAATTGGTACCTTTTGGGCGCAGGGTTGTGATGTGTACAGCTGACTGTCAAGTTAAACTATTCTTTGCCCATGCTTGTTAAAGACGCTACCCATCATCTAGCTACCCCTCCTTTGAACTCGCTCCCTCCCGAACACCCCCCAGCTCTCCAAAATGAGAGCAGCTCGTCCTGTGGCTGACAACAGAGATGTTTTGAAAGCAGGTCGGGAAAGGTTAGAGCAAGAAACATAGAGCGGGGCATTAAAAAAGACAAAAAGAATCTTGCTTTTTAATTATTTTATTAAGAGCCTTGATGCTATTAAATGCCCCAGATACATTCACCCTATAGTTCTCAATTAGACTTGACAGTTGCTGCATTACCAACAATAAATATAGCAAAGGGCTGTGCCTAAGGCCAGGAAGGACCCCTAACCATGACCCTCATATTTAATGATGAAAACAAGGAAGCGCACACTCTGCCTCACTCAAGCACATGCATGTGCACATTCATGCATGGGAATATGTGCATGCACGCGCGCACACACATACACACACATCCTCAGTGCTGTGGCTCCTTATTACACAAGTGCAGTGGGGGCCTGTAAGAATGCTCCTTTACTAATTCATAGCATTTCTGTGGTTTATAAATGCATGAAGGTGCACACATGAAAGTATACATTTGGAGAGAAGTCATTTCAAGATTTATTATATGAGTAAGAAGACAAATGTAAAAAAATAATGTGTCATTGACAAATAATTTCCGTTAAAAGTATTACTCACTCAGCAGTGTTTTTGTCCCTATTAGAAAAATATTTTCATGTTCTGTTTTCGCCAAACTAGTCACATGACTCTTTGGTCAGGTCCACCATTTTCTTTCATCTGAAATATCTTAACAACTATTGGATGGATTATCCTGAAATTTGGTGCCCAGCAGATGAATCCTACTGACTTTGGTTCCCTGACTTTTAATCCAACGTCACCAGCAGGTTTCTGTTTTCACTTATCAAGCAAACTATCTTAACATCTACTGGATGGATTGCCACAAAACTAGATAAAGAGAATGTTCTTTTAATCACTAGATGTCTTTTTTTAATTGCCAGACATTTCTTTATCTTCTGTCTTTGAGTAAAATATCTTGATAAGTGTTGGATTACCAAGAAATTTGGTGCATGACGTTTTTCTGGGGTAAATAATGATCAAATGTTGGCATGCTCACATGCTAAGCTAACTTAGCGAACATTGTAAGCAACAGCTGCATGCATCAGCATGGTTATAATGTCATTGGGAACATGTAGCACGTAGCTCAAAGCAACAGCAGTGAGCTCCATTCCAACTTGGCGGCTGCCACTCTTGTGAAAATGCATATTCGCCACAGTGTGTGGAGTTTATGATGATTCAACATTTTAAAGTTGCCCCTGCAGCTTGCCTAGTGACCACAGTGATTCCCGCACAGAGAGAAATGATACAGGAGTTAATTTTGAATGGCATTTGATTTACCTGAATTAGCTGCATCATCACCAGCAGTGAACAAACGTATCAGTGAAGAGAAACTTGGAACATCAAGCTTCAAAGTTTCATCATCCAGTCTGGACCCATTAACAATGTTTATGACTCGCTAAAGGCTATGAGTCACATCATATCGCTTTCTCAATTTTAAATGACTCCCTCTATTTCGCTGCGTGATGAAATTAAAGAAGGTGGATAACAGCAGCACTATGGTACAGGTGGTTAGTAGGATTGGAGTTGTGTTGTGCCGTTACTGCCTGTTTGAAATACAGATCCATCAATGCCGCTGGGAAACAGATGCGGCGGCAACCACTCGGGCTGTGATATTGCTTGTTTTTCCAAATGCAAACAAAATGTTCTTAAAACTTTTCAAAGGATGACAGGGAATAAAACACTCCTGAAATAACCAAAACTATTTTTTCCCATGACAAACAAACATCACACTTTTTGTGATGTCACCTCAAACCACAAGTGTCCACTGACAAGGATGTTTCCAGGGTATAAAACCACTTACATTTCTCCTATGATTATTTCCTAACTTAACTGCCTAACAACAACGCAGACGAAGGAGAAAAACACGACACACTGTCAGGGGGGGAAACACACTTCTTTACTGAATAGAAATAATGACAAAATAACACATTCCTTACAGTAGCTTACAGTACTGTCGACATGTCAGACGCCACATGGCTTTTAATGGTCAGAATGAACACACACACACACACGCACGCACAGTATTGAGATCATTAAAAGACAAGCTGGAGATCAATGGAACCAAATTTGACAATCATATGTGTGACAAAGATAAACAGTCAACACAGGTGCTCACAGCCATCTGAGATTTACATGTCGTTAATAGTTTACATATTGTTTGCATATCAACAAATAACTGTTCACAGCACGCCGCCTCTGATTGGAGTGTTTTGAGCCCAACCCTTTGTGGTTTGACTGTTTGAATCCAGACGTTATTGGCGCAGAACAATAAAGCAATACTAGTTATCGTCTGAGTTGTCACGTCTAGTTCCTGTCACGACTTTCTATTTCTATAATGTTTTTTTGTGTCTGATATTTTTTTCACATAATCCTTACACATTAGTTACTTCTGTCTACAACACAAATTCTGTGTTTGAGCTTGTTTCAGAGATTTTGTGGTGAGTTTTGTCTTTAGTAAGGTCTTTTAGCTGTAGCACGCTGCGGTGTCTGGACAATTTAATCTAAACTTCTGTAGCAAAGTGTTTATACATAATATAAGTCTAATGAAAAGTGAAGGTGCTGAATATGAGCCAGCTATCTCAAGGTCAAACAGTGTGGAATTCACAGAGTCTGTGTGCAGCAAGCACACTGTCATTCTCACCGTACTGGTACTGTACAGTACATTTCACATATGTAAGTCTGTGTATACTCATAAACAGGTACACAACAGCATGAACAAACACACACACACACACACACGCACACACACTTGTGCTCGCATACATACTCCCACAGGCAACTCTCCAGGCATGTCTTTAAGCTAGAGAGTACTAGAGTTTCCCATTGGCAAAGGCTCCCTCTTGGAACTGAGGGATGAAGCTCTTGAAGTACGCCCTGAGTGACACACAGAGAGAGAGAGAGAGAGAGAGAGAGAGAGAGAGAGGGAGGGAGAGGGAGAGGGAGAAGGGGAAATGAGAGAGTAAAGCAAATAAAACATCAAAATGTGACAATAATTGGGACTGAACTGCTTCAAAGCATCTCAAAATTTCACTGGGTCAGTCCCAGCCCCAGCGTGTATCAAAGTGCAGATGAAAGGCAGTTTCTGTTTAGTTGTTACGACTACAGATGTCCATGTGTTAGCGCTCTTGAGGGAAAAACCAGAGAAATAACTTCACTACATGCAAAAAAAATTAAAAAAAAATAATCAAAGAGGGTAAATAAACACTGACAAAAAAGTCCACAAGGTACGATCAGGTTTGTGTGTGTATGTGTGATTGTGTCAAGTTAGACTTTAAAGCACACAGATTTATATTTATCTTTCTCTTCCTTGCCAACGTTAGATGAGAAAATTGATACAACTCTCACATCTGTTCGTTCAAATGGAGTCAGCAGCTTGTTAGCTTAGCTTAGCACAAAGACTGGAAACAGGGGGAAACAGCTAGCATGGCTGTGTCTTAAGGAACCAATTGAACTGAATTTTGTTTCAAACCACCTTTGCTGAGTCAAAACTCAGCAAACAATCTCCAGATATTCTTGTGTTGAAGACTGACACAGATAAGTAAACGACTATAAAAAAAGCAGATGGTCAGATAACTTATGAATGAAACACATTATTCATTTCCATTTCATTTAGATCTTTCAAAGATTTATAGCAGTTATTAACCTTTTGCCAAACAAAGATACACTGTTCAAGACAGACCACACCTACAGATTTACTCTAATGGGGTCATACCAGTTTGTGTGTATTGAGGGTGGAATAGAATCTGCAAAGATCAACAAACAGTTAATGTGCTGCAGATTCCACACAACACAGGCCTACTCTATCATATCAGATGCATATAATACATATTTATTCTGATGAATTAGGTGGTTTGATTCATCAGAAACAGTGTTATCAGTCTTTATGGTCTTGGCTGAATGCATAAATCAATTTGACTTTGTGGAGAACTTTCATCAAGTTTCTACACTTAATGTTCTAAATGGGTTTTAAGTCTAGACAGACCATATGGTATAATTAAAAAAAAAAAAAAACATGTGTGAGGTTCTACTTACTTTGCCCTCTTAGCCATCTCGTTGCCGTCCCAGCGTGGGCTGTAAGGATACGATTTCTGCACCTGAGAATAGAGCTGACCGCTGTTGGTGAAGTGGTAAACAGACTGGAAGGTGAGGGTGGGCTGGTCCCTGGGGAAGTACAGCGGGAGATCCACTACGAGGAGCAGAGGGACACAACGAGAGATAAGTACGAGAGGAATGAGGATCATAAAGTGACTGCATGAGATGTGATGCGGGCGGATGGAAATCTGAACCCAAATACGGAGAGTTTTTTGAGTTCCTACCGTGCACTAGGAAGCAAAAGTCTTTCCACATGAGTAGAAGCGTGAGTTTGGTGAATCCCTCGGCGTCATACTCCACCACTCCCCTGCAATACACACATCAATTATATTCATGTGTCTGCAAGGCCTCGCTAAGTCTTCTACTGCACTCTTTTTTTTTTTTTTTTTTTTTTGTAAAGAAGGCAGACGTGTGATCGCTTCGGTGGAGGATGTGGTCCTCTCTAGTTACTCACGTTCCAAAGTGGCTGAGGAACGCAGCGATGTACTCTCTCCTCTTGTGATAGCCTTGGATGACATACTGCACCTACACAGAGCAGAAGAAGAAGGATTAACGCACGGTGGAAAAGAGAGCACTATGAGAGCACTAATATTTTATTTGTCAAAATCATTTGTCACAAAACTATGACAAAAATGTGAAGAGTGACTCATGAGGAGAAGGGACACACATCTAATAGAGATTTATTTTTATATTATGATACTTTTAGAATAACATAAAAACCAAAATAAAGAGACAAATATGTGTTCACACTTTATTTTCTGAAACTGTACATGAACAGTGTAACTGAGCTGATACGCCTCATACTTCTTTTTTTTTTTTTGCATGACTTTCTTTTCATTATAAAATCATAACAGAACAAAACACGTCATTGTTCAAGTTATGTTACAGAATAAAGGTCTAGAAATGGTGTGCATTGTTCATTGAAAGTGTCCCATTCATGTAATACTGGTGTATGAACGAGAAAGACTGAAAGTATGATATGCATATGAAGTTACAGTTATGTTAATATATGATAGGAGAATGATCTGTATCAGTTCCATTCAGATTTCAAAGTGAAAAAGGAGAAAAAAAAAGCAGTGGGGGATTTTTGGTCATTACAATCAGATACATTAGGTTGAGGGAGGGAAAATGGCATTGTGGTGCATCACTAAAGGAAAGAAACTGGTTTAATTATGAGATGTCTGAATGGTTTACTCCCTTCAAGAAAAAGTAGCTGATGCCTGCCCAAAGAATCGCTGGATTTGTTGCTTTTTAATGAAATTTAACTGATAGAGGGATGTTAGGATGACATGTTACCAAATACACTCTACCTCACTGGGTCAGTAAGACACTGGCTCCACAAAAAAAAGCAAACCAAACAAAAAAAACATGATATACTAGTTTATCTTAATGGTGTTTTGCCTGGTGACAGTAGAGAGTGACAGAAAACATGGTTAGAGATGGAGGAGAGGTGACTGTTAAGCCATGGTTATTGGTCTTAGACTGCTGATTTGCCAGGAGGCCCCTTGCAGCGAATAACATTTACACACATCCTCTTTTAATGAATAAAAATATAGTGTTTATTATTCTCCATCACATCAACTCCACTTCCTTTTCATCCCCCTCAGCACCTGTCCTGTCCGCATGGTTTAAGGGTCTTTCTTGCCCTGGATTAGGCCTCTTAGGCAGTGCTTACTCCCACTCTGTGTGCAGCCTGAGAGAAAAAGCTGGCGGTGCTTGCAGATGCTTGCAGAGAGGCTTTCAGAGCGAACCTACCCAGAATGTAAACAATGCTGTGGCCGGGAGAAAGATTAACAGAGGTGAACGTTGTAATGGTTGCTTTCGGTTTAAAACCAGACGGCTCAGAGTACAAAAGTCGTATTACATTCAATCTTTGTATGGGCGAATTTAAATGTCACACGAGTACAAAGTCTTTAGCTTACCATTTGACAGCCAAATAAGCTGGTGTTAAAAGCTCTACCATAGAATCTGTCAAATGTAACTAGAAAAGACTGTCTGCTGCAGGTACTGTGTTCATTTTAATACAATTTCTCCATTTTGTTTTTTTTTTTGTGGAGCCTATGTGTTGAATTTTTCTCACCTAAAATGTGGTTTAACCATTTCGGTCATCTCATGAGCAACATGTAACCTTGTGCATCATGTTAGGAAGGGAGCACATTGTTGAGCTTATGTGAAACCTTAAAGAAATTGCTCCTAATCAGTGATCAAACAAGACACTGAGAGAACCCAGACAGTCAGTGGAATTAAACCCAGTGCAATCCTCCTCTGTTTTCTCTATGTATCCAAACCAACAATTGCTGAATTAGTTGGAACTTAAGACTTGTGTTGACATATTAAAATAAAGCACAGCCTCTATTCTTGTGAGCACATGACCAGCGTGTCTTTGTTGCGTGTTGACGGGTGTGATTAGTGATTATCTTTAAGCTCAAAGAGAAGCTCTGGGCTCACTCGACTGTTGAGCGTCCTGGGCAGGTGAGAAGGCCTGCAGTCAGCCAGCCAGGCATGAAGGTGACCGGCTCCATTCACCTACTGTAGCGAGACCAATCCTCAGCAGGATGCTGATGTATCGTTGCACGGGGCCACGCTCAAGATTATTGGATAAAATGGGGGAAAATCTGTAGCAGAATTTCTAGTCTTAAGATTAGACATTCACACTGGGGATGTATGCAGTTTGCATCAGTGTGAAATCTGTTTCACCACACCTGTGGGAATGTATTAGTTATACATGAATTTGCGTTGCATTGAATTCAGAATCAGAATTAGTGGAGAGTGGGGTTTCCTGCAGGCATGCCTATTTGCACGAAACAAACAGACAAACACTGTCTCTGCTAACGTCAAACCAAATGAAGACCATTCTCTGAACTATGAAAGTAACTTCTGAGGTGCTAAAGTCACATATTTAATGAGTGAGGAGACTGTTTAGACACTCAGATCATATGGTGGTTACAAAAGTGGTTGCCATGGCATCCTGGCACTCCTTATATAAAGCCCAAGTAGATTTATTTCCAAAGCACTGTACATTTAAATACCATTTTACCACATAAAAAGGCGACTTTATAGTAGCAACATATCAAAATGGAAGAAATAAATGGTAAAAAAAAGTCACTATGAAGGTGTGCCATGGCTTAAAATTCAGTCATGTTGCAGCATGTTGCAATGTCGGCCAATAAAAAGAACATCTTTGAAGAGTAGAGGAAACAGCTATCAGACACAATCAGGTGGTGAAGTGTGAGGAGGAAACTCAGCACACAAGTAGAAACGTGCCAACGTTGCTGCTCATCCAACAGCAGCTTTAAGTAAGACTGATGAACACCAACTGTATGTTTTACCCAATATAGTCAATCAGGTTGAAGTTAATTTATGTTGAATGAATTGAAGTGAGACATGTATTTCAATGTCAACGTGTCTGTAGTGGTTACTATAACCAATATTCTGGGGGAAAGTCTGTGCAAGACAATCCACTTTATTTGTAAAAATTGAGGAAAATATATCTTTAAACTGGAAGAAAAAAAATCAAAAATACTGTCCAGTGGTCATAAACTTGGAAAAGGATGATGTGTTGGAAAGGAGAGCAGTTCTAGAGTTAAATATCTGCTGTTAATCAAGTCGTTCTGCCCTGCAATGCATGTATGGACAGTGCGTAATAAAGTGTTTATGACTTTCTATTGAATGTTCAATTAACCTACTTCCAAGAGTTGTTTCTGCGCATCATCTACAAAACACATGTAGTAAAAGTATGAGGTTCAGTTGAGGACAGGATATACCATGAATAAAACCGGAGACAGTATTTCCTTACCCACTGCTACTGCGTACTGTGATTACTCATCAACCATGTATGAATGACGGCGTTTTGTGGAGGAAAGTAGTAATCTCTGATACACACAGTCGTGTGTGACGGTTCTCGTCTCTGCAAGAGCTCTCAAACACAGAAGCGCATTGTGACTCAGCCTCCTGTTCAATTATGTTTACATGGGACAGTGGAGGCAGCAATTGAGCTTTTTTCGAAAGCTGGAAGGCCACATACTCTATAAGCTGTTTGTTTAGTTACACTGCATGTGTGTGTCTGCGTGTGTGCCTGTTTCAAGGGAACTGTGGCTCACTGAACTTTCACACCCATACCGAAAAAGGATTTCCCACCCCCACCGTCACTCTGCCAAGTCAGCCGAGTCCTTCTATTGGCTGCCTGGAGCTCTGGGTGATGCAAGACAGGTGATCTTGCTCTGCAGGTATTCAAACTTGCCCGCACCCATCACTCCCTCGCCCTCACATCCATTTATTGTGTTTGTGCATGTGTCTGTGGGGAGTGTGATGCAATAACGCCGGAAGTGCTTCCTGCTGTGTGATTAAGAAATCTCTTCTGTCTCTCTCTCTCTGACTCTGTCACATACACATTCACACCACCCCCAGTTTTCATATGATAAAAAAAATATCTGACTACATTTGCAAAATCAATGCCTTTTGGTTATGATATGATAAGATCTACATACAGTATGTGTCGAAATCCCAATACTAAAAATAAAACTTTGCACTTGGGGAAAAACAGAATAATCAGAGAGAAAGTAGGAACCTTGAATACATCCTCTGACATCGCTGTCTACTTGATGCCACTTATGAATAATTAAAATGCAGTCTTCATTATGCCATGTCACCACATGTTGATGAAAGGAGCAAGTGCACACAGTATCCTTCTAATTGGATCTCAGCCACAGTGGAAAAGTCACATGAAATTGTGATTTGTCTAGTATCTTTATGTTTGTGAGAAAAAAAAATACCATTTTCTTTTCACAGTTTCAACTCTTTCACAATCCACTCTCACCTGTCATTGCTCTTTTCTTTATTTACAGAGAAAGCGTGACGGTAAAACAATCACAGCGGCAGAAAATAATCTGTTGTCTACTGTTGCTGCTGCCGATGAAAGCATGCATTTTCACTGGCAGTTAAAGCAGGGATGTTTTTGATCATGGCTTATGGAATGTAAATGCTGAAGTTACACGGCTTGAAGATACTAGTTTAGAACTGTTCATGATGCAGGCATTGGGAAAAAGATGTCCGACCTGCACAGTCTGGATGTTGAAGTTCAGCCTGGTAGATTTTGGAAGAGATGAAAACATACTGTATCTGCACTGGCCTCTATAGGTTTGAAAGATATAATTCTGGACTGCTGTAGTTGTGACCACACCCAGCTTTGATGTAGCATGGTACTAGTGCAAGCAGGATTATTAGACTGGGTGTAGTTACTCTTTAAACCAAGCCAGAATTTCTCAATAGCTTATTATGATTATAAATGAACAAACTTGACATCTGTGACTTCTTGCATTGTAATCTAATGAAATATTATACTTCATCTGAATGATAAAAGTGGAATTTCAGCTACAAAACATACGCAGAGAGCTCCCATCCCAGCTAGCAAGAGATCAGCAGCACTTTCAGTCCGTGTTTAGCAGTGGCTGGTCAGTCAGTTGTTAGCATGCAGCTCAGAATGCAAACAAGAGGATTTAGTGGAGATGATTTAGAGTGAAATGAATTAAAGGGAGCTTTAGAAGCTTGTTGAAGTTTATTTTTATTTATTGTTGGAGTGTAGTTTTGGTAATATATGTCGTCTATATTTTGTTGAAAATTGTAATTGTTTTAAGCTTTTTTAAGACATACATCTCTCTGGTAATCTGATAGCAGTTTAACATGTGGGTCTCATGTCTGAATAAGCACGGAGTCACTTTTATATGCAGTACCAGTCAAAAGTTTGGACACAATTTCTCATTCAAGTGAATAGAGAGCTGTGTCCAGAGAAATGAAATGATTAGGATCACTGTAGTACATTTCTAAACAATAAAAACAATTTTTTTAAACCAGCTCTAAACACCGTGAATGCACCAATTTTATGATGTTAGGGGCATTCTTCTCATGTCAGATAAGTCAATAAATCATTATTCCCCTCACAGTCCCAAAGGATATAAGAGCCTTGTATAACCACAGAAATAATAAAAGCAGCTGTCTGTCTCCTTATATTAACTTTACCTTATATTTATGCCAGCTTGAAAAATGAATATCCAATAAAAGGATACGGCAAGTGAGCATACAGGAATTAACCGAGGATCCAATGGGTCTTATTAAGTTCTTTTACGGCGTAACTTAATATCATTAAATGCTTGTGCACTGTTGGACATAATAAAGTAGGCATCCAAATTCTCTACCTAATAAAGGATGAAATTGATGAGAAAATTTAATTTGTGATTAACTGGAAGAGAAGGGGTGAGCGTCCTTCTGGCTAACGACGGCCATTAATTAAGCCTTCAAGAGCAAATAGGTTGTAAAAAATCCATAAGTGATGAAGCCTGTGAGAGAACATAAAACACTCTTCTTTCTTGACTTCATTAAATTTTCCAACTCACCGCTGTTTACCAGCAATGACAGTGTATTCTTCTCATGCAACAGGTGCTTGTGAAGAACATTAATGCAAGTCATCTAAGTCTAAGTCATCTGATGTAACCTTTATTTCAAAAGCAGGTTCTGAAGGATCTTTTGGACATATTTTTTTGGGGCATAATTGATGAAAAAGTAAAATTTACATGTCAATGTTACTGTGTGTTAATGAGTGCGATGCCACCACAGTAATTGTGGCTCATTTACTCAGTGATCACAGCAGCAGAAAGAAATCTACTCTTATCTCTACTCTGTTGCATATGAAAAATCCTCTCAAATCTAAACAGACTGCGGTTATACAGAAATGCGTCCAACGACCAGACGATCACGATTGTTTTTGTTGACAGTGCTTTTCCTCCTACTGTCTACTTTGCATAGTATGTGTGAAAATGCAACGAGGATGCCAGCAACGGGAACACATATATACCAGCTATAAATCTAAATGTTGTGACTGGATGGATCGTTACCTTGGGAATACATCTGGATACAGACTGCAATTTAATAACAGGTGTAAATGGGTTATTTGTTAAAAAAACAAAAAAACAAAACAAAACACTGTTGCTGTCGTGAGAGGAAATCAGTGACCTAGATCACACAAGATAAAGAGAGAAAAAAAAAATTGTATGAGTAGTTGAAGCAGACACTTGACATGCACTGCTTTGATTATTAATTACTCTCAGCACTTCTCTCATAGACCAATTTCTTACCAGACTGTCATTATCACGTCATATACAAGAAAACAGCGAGGATCAATAACTGACATTAAAAGCAACTAATTACTTGTCTTCGTGTGAGTTGACACGCAAGAGGTGAAGACTGAAAACCCCTCGGGGCCTATCAGCTGATTTTCATTAGTCATTTTTTTTTAAGTGATGCCATTAGACAGCACAATCATAGTCACAGTCACAGCTGAGGTATGTGGCAGTATTGGCTATGTCAATACAATCACAGCATCTGGAATAAGTGGGAGGAAATTAATGAGGGTGTTAAAAGAACAAAATGACTGCACAGCCTGTCCTCATAAAGATTACAAGGATCTTTTTGTCTGGGATGATTGAAAGATGTCTGATTTTTCTGTACCATTCTTTGGCCTCAATCTAACAAACAATGTTAGATATATAACAGAAGCCTTTGTGTCTTCCCTCTGTCTTCCCTTTCATTCGCTACCTCTGCTTATACTTTCTCTACAGCAATGAGGCTGAACTGTGTATGCAATTGAATAACTCCAAGAGACATTGTTAAACGCTAGTTACTCCTGCCAGAGAGTGCCTTTTTCTTTCACTGCCTTTATGTTTGACAATCTGAAGGCCACAACAAATGACAAGTAATGTTTGAAGTCTGAGAAAGAGGTATAAAATTACTGTCTTAGGATGATGTTGGCTCAGTTCACACACAACCTTAACAATTAGCCATAAACACGAGGATGCCATAACTCTCAACATCAGGGCTGTAAAAGGCAGTTTTGATGGTAATGGTGGTAATGGTTATGAGTCACTGTACGCCTCTGACTATTACAGTCTGGAAGTTATGTAGGTACTACTGCAGCACAATCTAAACTGCTTCAGCTGATTAGCCAACTTGTTATCTAGCTAGCTTGCCTAACATTTGTATACTCTTCTCTCTGGAGGCTACTTTAATAACACATTCATTATTAGAGCTCAAAAAATAATCCAGGTTGAACAAATAAGAACTACCACATGAACAACACTGACGTACACTTCGTTTGCTTTGCCTCACTGTTGTGACAAGCTAAATGATTAACATGATTACAGACCTGTGAATCACCACCCACATCTACAGATTTGTTGTCATGATAATGTTTCTGTCAGGTTGTTGTATTTTTTTTAAAAGCAGCAAACAGCCTTACTTTTATTTATCATTTTTACACCTACAATTTTAAATTAAAAATGCTTCTACGTGTGAGTTTGCGCTTTCAGATGGTTTGTTGTTATGTTTATGCATTCACAGCTAGCTAATTCTCAAGTTTTCCGTTAAAAGGATACTCAACTCATTTAGCATGGCACTCCTATAATGTTGTCAGACTCATAGTGGAAGGTAAAAAAAAGAAAAGAAAAAAGATGCAGTAGAACCAGAGATAACATCTTTTTTATTCAATGCATTCTTCCCTCTTCAACCCAATTCACTCGACTATAAAGATTTGGGTGTGTTATGCTAGTAGCGGTTAATGTAGCCTGGAGCTGCTAGCCTCCAGCAGAGATAAGGAGAGGGCTAAAGAGGTTTGGTGAACTCACTTCCTTCTAACTTCACACCCCCAGATTGTTTTCATTTTCGGATTTGTAATCTTCAGCTCCAACTGGTGCTTTCTCACACTACACACAACTCCCTATGAGACCACATAAGACTTTATACAACTTTTTTCCAGATACAGTATATAGTCCCCAAGACCTGGTGCATATAGATCAGTGTGACAGCATTTTACACACAGCACTTACACACTGAAAAGGTTCAGTTTTGACAGATCATCACAGTTTGACTACGTAATTTGTTCAAAGGATGGTTTGAATTTTGAATTAACAGTAACAACAGCAGCAACATACCATGATATATACTGAAGGGCTGATGAACTGATGCTGTTCACGCTCCTTTATGTCTGTTATGTTGGCAATACAATACAATTTGTTGCAGTATCAAGTTGCAACACTCCTCTGTCACAAAAGCAGAATCATAATCCCCTCAAGATCATTTTTTGTACATTTTAAAATACTAGCAAATTAAACATCAGCAAGTGGCCAGCATGGCTACACTTTGCATACTGAAAGAAAGCAGTGGTCCTGGGTGGAATCGATGGGAGTGATGTGGGTTAAAGACAGTGCACTCAGTAATTAGTTGTTCCTTTCTTAAAGAGGGATGGTGACATTAGGAGCAAGACTCCTCTTCCCTTCTGTTACTCTGCTTTTATCTGCTATTGACTCTGCTTTTCAAGCATAGGCTGCGGCCTCCAATGACTCTTTCAGCGAGGTGGATGGAGCAGCTCCAACACTGCTTGACTTAAACAACCAGAGGCACGGAGGTCAGTCAGGGACAAAAGTGTTCCAGACACACTGAGTACGCTGGTTAGAGTCCAGGTGAATAGGGAGACATGGTGAAGAGGAGGTGGGGGGGTGGGGGTGGGGGGTGGGCTCCAATGTGTATGCGGGTGTGCGTGTGTATGTGTGTGGGTATGCGGGTGGGGGGATGGGCATCGCCCCTGAGGGAAAATGGCATTACATCGTGTCTACACTGCATATCTACCTGTCAACCTGCAGAGGCCAAGGAGCGCTCAGACAGCCTATGGAGGTTGGCCAGTACGCCCACATCGATGCAGATGACAGACACACGTGCATGAATGCACATACACACATTAACACACACACACACACACACACACACAGCTTCGGTACTGACAAAAGTGGACACATGCTTTGCTGCACCATGGTTTATAAATAGTGTATGCACTAAATGATCACATTCACACAAATAACGAGTAAAGAATCTTGCTATTAAATAAAATAGCCGTACATTAGGGGTTATAATCACCATAATATAATAAAGACCCCAGTGAGAGAGTATAAGCGCATTTAACCACACCACTGTATGTAAATGTAAAGTGAGTTATAGCAAACACTTTTACCTTGTTGGTGAGTAACTGGCACACTTGAGGGACATAGTCAATTAGGCATCCTCCACTGGGGAATGCTGGGATATGAAGTGCAGAGGAGCCTCCCAGAGCACTGTTTGAAAAAAAAAAAAAAAAAAGACAACATGTAGATTACACAGATCTGCCCATAGTCTGAGAACATAAAGATACTGTCATGTTTTCTCTGCCACAGCAACAATCTTAAGGACAATTTGCATCTTTGTGCGACCACCTGACTTTATGAAAATGAATATAAGGAACTGAGCAGAAACAAACCTGACACTGAGCACATTGGTTCGCTACCATCTACTGAATGAAGTTGTGGAATTAAAAAATAAAGCAATGAGTCATGCCCGTGGAATCTCCTCATTCTCCTTCACTGGTTCATTTATTCGTTTGACGTCCTACTGATTCAATCCTGCAGCACAGCTCCATTAGTGATTAGTGCATGCTTGTTTAATCGGGAAATCTGCTGTTGCAGCTCCCCAGTGACTAACCAACCAAAGTAGTCATTCCCTCATTTTTTTTCTGATCTGGGGCAAAATAAGAGGGAATACCCTGAGGATGGGTTAAAGGTCTTAAGGAGACGCTTATTGGCTTTTATTGCTCATTTTAAGACACATAGAGGAGGGTCGCTTCCGCTGCTTTCTATTTTCATCTTGTTCTTCATTAAAGCAGGGCAGTCACAGGGCATTTAGAAATGCTGTGATATCCTTTTAAAAGCAATGGCAAAGTGGATTGGACTGCTATTTACCAGGTTAAGCATGCATGGCATGATGCATTTAAATAGCATACATCATGCATCATGATGTCAAATGTCAAAGATCACATATGTTGAGATGCAGTCCTTGGGGCATGTTCTTCAGTTGATCACAAGGTCCATGATGTAAAAAGGTAAAACATGAAAGCAGTGAGTCACAGACCATATTCATGATCCCACCGATTCCATCACATCATCGATCCACGGCCAGGAAGTCATAGCTGTTCTTCCCACAGTGTGTGAAAATATTTTCCACATTTTTACAGGCTGAGAGGCAGTGGCTAACCAAGAAATCCTGAGAATTGCACAATGTTGAAAATTCCACAGAAGAGTTGTGGGAGTAAAGGGGAGGAAGGTGGAGCACAGCATCATGCGTTCCACCTTACTGTCATGACCCAACACCACAAATATTTATGGGAAAATGATGTCTTAACAAAGGTCAACAAATGGTCAACATTGACTGGACTCATAACTTTAATGATTTGTTCCTTTGATTGTTTATTAACTTGGCCTAAGAGGTATGTTTTAAGGCTGCTCATCAGCACACAGGACATTCTTACTGACAGCATGATATTATCAAATTTTGTCGAAGATAAAAATCACACCAACGGGTCTTCCACAAAGATTGAAATGCGTAAAGCTTTTACTCTTTTTAGAACTGATGCTCAACTGAATATTAATGAGGTCTTGTTCACAGAGAAGGCATGCAAACTGTCATGAAACCATTTTCTTTGTCAAAATCCTTTTCAATGAGGAGAGAAGGCTTTGAAAATGAAAATCTAAATGATGCCCATCTATCCACCCACAGATCTAAGAATAGCTCTGTATCATTCAGATGGAAATGCGGACAGAGGCACAAAATAGATGGTGGTGTGTTCGTCACTCATTTGTGTCAATGGCAGGCATGTGAACAAATGTGATGCATTTTGGATTTCAATGGTTTGCCTCTGAAACACTCAATTGAATGGAGACTGATTAGACACAGGCCATTTATGCTGGCGTTAAACAATTATTTGAGGTCTTACAACATCCATAACTTGATTGTTGGAGACGTTCTAAAGCAGTGGTTGCCAACTGGTCCAGCCTCAGGGTCCATACGTCCCCTTATACGCCAGCATCAGGTTGCACTAACTAATCGTAAATCCATCAAGCTTGTGTGTAAAGTCTGTCTTAGTTACAAGTAATTTGCTTAATCAATATGTAGAAAAGACAGAAAAGAAGATCTAGAAAATGTCTTCTCTAGACTTTAATAATGTGTACCCTTGGTTGCTAAGAAACATCTGTTCGTAATTTGAGTTATATTGTGTGTTGTTTTTTTTTTAATGAGAAATACATGTATATGTGTAAAGTGTCAGGTCAGATATGTCAACCATATTCCGTATTACCTCTTTTACTCTTCAATCTAAACAGGTAAGATTTTAACAAGCTAACGTTAGCTTTGTCAGTTGGTTCATTCAGCTAGCTTACCCAACAGTTCCACCTGGCACCTAGTAGCAACTCATCTCTATGTAAGATCTAGTTTGTGTGCTGCAACTGGTTTTAATTCAGCGATGTGTAAATCTCCACCTATAACTTTTGTTACTAGGCTAAGTTTAAACTACTAACAGCTGGTAGTCACTGTCCACACACATGGGAGAGTTATAACCTGTGAGCTAAACTTCATTTGCAATTCACAAAGTAAAAGCTAAAACAATTTAAGTAGGCTACACTTGGGGCTTAAAACTTGATTAAACAAGAAGCATTGCAGTAAGAGCTCAATTAGGGCTTAGAACCAACATTTAAAAAAATATGAAAAGCATTGTGATCACAGGAACTATTCCAGGTTTATTCAGGCTACTAAAACTTTCTTACAGCTGAACATGTAAGCAGGTCTGATAAAGAAAAGGACAATTAAACAGCTGCAGAGCTGAACATGAAGGGAGGAAGAGTTGTTTGCAAGCCAGTACTAGTTTTTTTCTTCAGCTTAAGTAGAACAAAGCTGAAAAATCTTTGCTCCACATTCAACCTTGCATTTTAGTGGCCATGTGTCAATCTGCATTTTATGTTGGTTGACTTTTTGCTCAAAAACAATCTTTGTTATCTTAAATGAATATTATCAATCACATTACAAGCAAAAAAACATTCTGCAGATTTTCATTCTGGATCACCGCTGAAAACTGTAAAACAATCTGCAGATTCCGTTTGGGCCCCTTATTAGTTACTTTAACATATTCATAATTTATATTCCTGAGATCTCCCAAGGTCATTTTTTCTATTTCAAGTCAACCCGCTTGTGATCCACTAAGAATGGACCCATCCAGTTGGATTTTAAAACATGATCGAAAGTTAAGTTTTCTGCTCAAGCTGTTGTTGACACAACAACCTGAGGAGAAAAACGCTGACTGGAGAATCCATTTCTTGAACATGAGTCATGTTTTACTGTGGGAGGCTGCATAAATTGCACTTATGTGCCAAATCTGAGAGTCAAATGTTTGACAAGCAACACCTCATCTCGAGGTCAAACTGACAAAAACCAGACATCAAGTTTCAACCCTGAACCCCATATTTGAGCAAATATGCTGACTTTTAGCTTGTAATATGGGTCAAGCACAAAAAAAACACTGAATCCTTCATTTCCTATAATACAACTAATTGTATCTCTACCTGGTAAATGCCCTCATCTTTCAAACTCCACACACCTTAGATTGTTACAGAGGCTTTCTGCATATTAGAGTCTCATGTTTAACAAATCCTAAATAAAATTTGAAGGATGGTAGCTGAGACTGTAATAGATTTGATGATGGAAAACACCCATCTATTAATACCCTGGTGTTCTCAGGCTTCCAGTAAAAGCTTTAAATTGAGTTTCCTGTGTTTTACTTTCCAAGTGGCACCCTGAAGAGTCCCCCATTCTGTCTCCACTTGTGACACCACTCTCAACACTACCCACACATACTGGAGTCATCATGCAGACATGCTGCCTAACACAAACCCCTCTGAGCAATGCAACCTACTGTATGACATATTTACAGTAGACAGTGTACATGCACGCATGTAAACAAACACACACACACACACACACACACACACACACACACTCATGTTGTACAGTGACAGGGCTGCCTGTGACTTCATCAACCGGAGAGATTATCTTCTGTGACTCAGGTGGATGGTGACGAAGCTCGGTTTGTTTGTTTATGCATGGTTTTGTGTGTGTGTGTGGTTGTGTGTGTGTGTGAAAGAGGGGGGGGGGGGGGGGGGGGGGGGGGGGGGGGGGGGGGAAGGGAGAGAGAGACAGAGAGAGAGAAAGAGAAAGAGAGAGAGAAAGGGTGTGTATGACAGTGTAGTGACAGCGTGAGAGCAGATAAAGGCTCAATTGGAAAGAGGGCAGACATGATTCATTACCAAAGTGAAAGATAAGGCCAAGCAGGGCTGTTTGGAGATTCAAATGTAGTTTCAAAGGAGCAACATTTCCATTTTGATTGCCTTCTTCATTTCCTAAAAGCCTGGAGGGCCCTCAAAGGCCCACATATGACTCTGCTTGTTGAGGGTTTGGACTAAATAATGTCCTATTCTTCTTCTGTGACTGGACAAGGCGGCCTTGGCCTATGGCAATAGGACTCGGTAACCTTTCTGTTCTGTTGATGAGGTGACCATCCTGGCATAACAGTGCTGAATTTTACTCAGATTCTCCGTTCATCATCCACGTGGATAAAACCAGATTAATAAGAGCCAGAGGCCACGACTATTACACACTCTGACTAGTATATGATAAGGTTAGGCAACAGGGCAACATTATTCTTTTGTCCATTGTCACCCCTTCAACTGGAGGTAGATATTTAGCTGCAGGGTCGGGGCCTCGTAGCAAAATGAGCTCTGCATGTCACATATATCACTGGATTACTAACCATTTAAACACACTGTCTACTTATGTGATTTCTGTTGAACAGCCACGCTGGAGTGCTGCAGGTGAGTTGTTTAATGCAGGGAAGGGTACTGTACAGACACAAGACAGGCTGCTGCTTCCACTGAACAACTGCTGGTGTACAAATCAAATTATGCTTCTAGAGGTGAATTATTTGCTTCACATTTGACTGCAGATGAAGCAGAAATGTAAAAGATGAAAATATATTGTATGTACAGTAGCTGAGGAACTCTAAACTGTGGGACATGGTGTTCCTTGATACTTCCTTGTCCTTGTCAAAAATGATGAAACTTGTTCTTGGGCCCCGTAGTGATAGAACAGTTTTGGTTATTCCACATGACGGTTTTCTATATTTGTTTGAATTAGAACCTGATGACAGTTGTGTGGTTGCTAGCTTGTGCTGCTAGACCATTATCGATGGAATGTGTGTAAAGGTGCAACTTGACAGTGAGCTGTTGCTGCTGCAGACTTTGACGCTGATATTCCACTCATACTGTTTGTTTTTTTTGTCTCCATTGATCTGTCTGTTCTCTGTTAGTGTTTTATTCAAGAAACTCACTATCATACCCCAAGTGTGTTCCCACAGCTGTGGTTACTGCGGTTGCCATGGTCACACGGCGAATCGTGGCGACAAGTCGAAAAACTTGAACCATCATGAACTCCAACGGTAGCGGTTAGGAGCTGTGCGTGACAGCTGTCCTACTTCTTCTTGTCGCCGCCGACCTTGGTGTTTACATTAAAAACAATGGAGACGGCGGTGGCAGCTGCTGTCTGTCTGAAAACTACTTTACAGTCTTGAACAATAATACCTGAGAGGGTTAAGGAAGGATAAGTAGATAGTAAAACATGATACCATGCTTTCAAGATTTCTCTCTCTCTCTCAAACACACACTCACAAATCTAATCTAATACAACAGAGAATGGAAATGTGTGTTGAAAAGTATATATGATATCTTTGATGCAGAGTCATGGATATGCTTTTACTGTATGTAATCTTTTTTTATTCTTGCTCACTTTTTTTTAAACAATTGATTTTTTCCTTATTTCTTTTTATGTATGCGTTTATTATTTTTCTGATATCCTTCTGATTTTCTCTCCTTTTTATGCATTCAGTGTTTTCAGTGTGATTCCCTCCTGTATGCCGCTTTAGGCAATACACACATTTATAATTAGCAGGCCAAAACTTGTAAACTTTAAATCAATCTATTTTACAGTTTTTGATGAACAGAAGTGGTCAGATGTAGCAACGTCTTGACTCCCTTGAAGATATTTAGCAAAAATACATATTGTACGCTAACCACAGGTATTTAAAATGGCTCACACAGTGAGGAAAGCCTGCCACTGAAAACAAAGCATAATAAAACTCATTTCATACAGACTTATAGAAAAACATATAATGCAGAAGTCTTGACGGAGACAAGGAGGAGGTAGAAGTGGCAGAGTGCTTTGAGCTGCTGAAAAGTGTCTGCATTGACATCTCAGACTGTCGAGTGGGTTTTTGCCGGGTTAGTGGTGAATTTATTTTATCAGACTGACAATTTCTGAGTGTGACAAGATGTTCACAAAACCTTGAAAAATATCTGGTCGAAATGCAAAGATTTTCAAAGGCTATAAAACACCTCTACAGACCCTGGAGAAGGGACACACACAAACTGTACACCCACACAGGCACATGCACACAACATACTCACACACATCAACAGCCAGGCAAGCAAGCATGCACGCACGTACACGCACGCACACACACACACACACACACACACACATAGGCACCTAAAGGCAAATGCAGATACACAAACATTAGTGCACTGCAGCCTAAAACTGT